>JAZHRO010000036.1:195418437-196648750 GCA_037157565.1 Thalassia testudinum
TCAACCCCAAGGGGAGTCGAGCTCCGATGGCGAAGACCAAGCCCGGGAAGAAGGATCTCGATTCCTACACCATCAAGGGCACCAACAAGGTCGTCCGCGGTACGGAAGTCCCCGGCTTTGCCCCCTTTTTTCGGCGTTTTTTTTTTTCCCACGTTATTGGTATCGATTCGATCTCTTTGGAGGTGGATTGTGAGGAAAGGTGTCGCCTTTTTGGGTTCCGGTGCAGCGGGGGACTGCGTGCTGATGCGGCCTTCGGACTCCGACAAGCCCCCCTACGTGGCGCGGGTCGAGAAGATCGAGGTGGACCACCGGAACAACGTGAAGGTGCGGGTTCGGTGGTACTACCGGCCCGAGGAGTCGATCGGGGGGAGGAGGCAGTTCCACGGGGCGAAGGAGCTCTTCCTGTCCGATCACTACGACGTGCAGAGCGCGCACACCATAGAGGGCAAGTGCACGGTCCACTCGTTCAAGAATTATACGAAGCTCGAGAACGTCGGGACGGAGGATTACTTCTGCCGGTTCGAGTACAAGGCCGCAACGGGCGGGTTCACGCCCGATAGAGTGGCTGTGTAGGTTTTGTTGCTTCTTGTTGGATCCTCTTTTTTTGATTTGTTGGCATTTGCGTTTGGTGTAAATGTAGAATGTTGATGGTTGGTTTGTTTGGTTTTTTTTTGAAGGTATTGCAAGTGCGAGATGCCGTACAACCCGGATGATCTCATGGTTCAGTGCGAGGGATGCAAGGACTGGTATTGCATTTTACCATTTCTTGTGTCATGTAACCGATAGCTTGTTTTCATTGGTTAGTGAAAATTAGCTAAGTGGAATAAACAAAATAATCTGTAAAAAGTGGAATAAATATGATCACTTTAAGGTTTTAGTGTTTGGGTCATCGTATGCCACTTCAAGGAATTTAGTGCGTAAGGGAATCGTTGTGAGGAAAGAATTGAGGTTTTAATTCCTGAATTTACCAATCCTGAAATTAAGCCAACTAAACTTAGAATAAATGGCCTTATACTGCTAAATGAATGCCATGTTAGTGTGTCCCCTTTGCTTCTTGAACATTTGTTTTTTCTAATGCTGCTTTGGTGATATCCACTTTTTTAAAGCAAAAGTACCATGATGGCATGATTCTTATCTTCATTTCCACCCTCCACTCACAGCCACAGACACAAAAAAATGGGGAAAACAGATTTTGTCTGTGTTGATGATTGTTTCTTTACCATCTTTAAGTTAATTGTTTTTTCCATATGCTTTTCTTTCACCTAGCTCACAAATTTCTCTTTGTAATCTGTCATGCAATATTTGGTCTGGAGTACCGTAAGTTACTTGTAGTGTTCCAATTTCCTGCATGGTTTGCTTTCTTAAGTTACTTGTAGCGTTCCAATTTCGTGCATGGTTTTCTTTCTTGTTTGATTTTGCATGCCCTCTTTGAAAATTATACTGATATTCATATGTAAGATTATGTGATTTCTTCCGATGTAATTCTTGTACCTAAAGTTTGAGGATGATTGTGACCTCCTTAGTTGAACTGTCCTAGCAAAATTAAATACTAGTGGATTCTTTTAGCAATTTCTGAAGCGCATAAGATGGAAGATCTTCAGCGACAAGTGCGACAGTTTGATTGTTGACATTTCCTATGTTGCCTCCAGTGATTTAAATGCCGATGGCATGTTTTGGGGGGAGGGGGGGCATGCCGAGATGATTAAAGTATCGATTTACAAGTGTGCTGACGACATGCCGACGATTTCGAGGGCATGCTAAGGCATGCCGATGGTGGTGTTGAGTCTGATGCTACTGGGCGAAGGTGCTGCTGTCACAAGTCAATTTCTGGAATCCCAAGGGCATAAAAGGTCGATATTAAGAAATGTAAGGGTCTAAGGACACACACACGGTCATTATGAAATACGTTTATTGTTACACAATCATTATTTTTTGAAAATGATATTATTTTGATTATTTATATGATTTTTTATTGGCATGTTGTCGGCATACGCTCGGCATTTCCACGGCGTGCCTTTGGCATGGCCATCGAAAAACGGGTATTTCCACGGCATGTCCTTAGCATGGCCATGAAATGCACTCTTAGAATTTTATCAGCACGGCGTCGAAATTGGCATTTCGAACTTTGGTTGCCTTTGCCTATGGTTTGGTGGAGACCACACTGCCTTAAGTAGAAACTCCCCTTTTCACCCGCAATGGACCTTCATAGGAAAATCGAGGAGAGTTGTGGGCAACTCTGCGAGGGCTTCCTTACCAGAGCTTCGTAGAGGAGTTGCCATGGTGCTGGTGGATTGCAGTGATGCCACGGAGCGGGGGGGAAGGGCATTATCAAGGGCTGAAGTGACCTGTTGGAGTAGGTGAAGATACGGCAATGGTGTCCTCTCCGTAGGAGCTGAATGTTATGTGTAGAACGAGCAGGATGTTTTGGAGCAGGAGGCCCCCAACCAGATGCCAGTGGCTAGTGAGACTGCAGAAGTTACGTTTGCTACAGAGGTGAGGGAGGGAGATGTTGATCAAATGGCTGAGCAATTATGTGTGGCCGAAGTTGCAGGTTTATCGCATTGGGAGAGGAGCTAGCTCTGTTGCTTAATGATGAAGATTACTTCTTGAAATTTAAGAGGGTTCAATGACCCCCATAGAATGTCAACACTTAGAGGATATCTCTAGACGTGGAAGCCGGGGGTGGAAACTGGAACAGATGTTTGACTAGATCTGTAAAGAGATGGGTGGTGGTTTGTTGGAGGGTTTTGTGCTTGGAATGCTACGGGAATATCAGGAGGGGTGGTCGTGGGTTAGGCTCAAGATGAATTTAGCCTGGAAGATTCGGTGGTGGCTAACCATGTTGTGTCAATGCACTTGATGAGATGTCGAGACAACATGAAGTTGGTTGTCTTTGGAGTTTATGGCCCTAACGATGGAGTTCGTGTAGGGCTTTGGGAAGGCCTGGCTCAAGTGGCCAAGAAGTTTCAGGGTTGCTCGTGGCTCATAGGAGGGGACTTCAATGTTACTTTGCATGTGGATGATAGGTCAAAGGATGGAGAGGGGGGGGGGGGGGAGATCATGGCTCGGAGGCTTTTGCATATTTCATTTCCGTGTATGGTTTGGTGGGTCTTCTGCCCAACGCTTGCACATACACTTGGAGGAGCTTTGTGGGACAAATGTCTCAGATTGATAGGTTCTTGGCTAGTGTGGAGTTGCTATATGCCATCCCTTTAGCAAATGTGCATTTGCTGGAGAGGGCTTTTTTAGATTATACACTGCTCATGTGGCAGCCGAATGAGGAGTGCAAGTATGGGACGTATTTCAAGTTTGAGAGCTTATGGCTCCTAGATGAGGGTTTTTAGAGTGTGGTGGAGGAGAAGTGAAGATCGGTGCAGGTTGAGGGGTCAGCAGCCGTTCGGTTGGAGGACAAGCTTCACACTTTGAGATTTTCTTGAGGAGCTATAGAAAATACATTAAGGAGAGAAATAGAAGGAAGTCGGAAGCATTAGCAGAGATCACTTGCCTAAACAAGGACATGGGGATCCTTTTGGAGGAGGGGAGGCGAGAAAGATTGATGCACCTAAATACTGTGCAAGTGGAAGACAGGAAGATAGAAATTGAGTGGAAGATGAGATTCGGACAAAGATGACTGAAAGAGAGAGACTCCAACACGAAATGTTTCCACTTGATGGCCTTAAGTAGAACAAAAAATTGGATTGAAAGGATGAGTATGAATGGCAATGACTTTAGTGGCAGAAATTGCGTGGGAAGGGTGGCGGTGAACTACTACAGAGAATTCACTGGTAGAAGGATGAATGGCCGATGGAGTTGATTGGGGGTGGACATCCCTACTATCACTGGAGATTAAATTGTGGAGATTATCATTCCTTGCACAGAAGAGGAAGTTAGGAGGACCATTTGGGGTCTAAATGCAGATGTATGTCCTGGTCTTGATGGATTTTTGATCCTCTTTAACAAGGAGCTCTGGCCTACTATCAAGGAAGTTGTTTTGTATGTGATCCACCAATTTGCTGATGGTAATCAAGGTTTTAATAGAATTAATAAATTTTACATGTTCCTGCTTCCGAAGGAGGATGCATAAGGCATTGAGGACTACAAGCCGATTGTATATTCCTATGCAATATATGTTATAGTGGCAAACATGTTGAGAGGACTCTTCGGACAGATTGTCGCACCTATATGAACGACGTTTGTTCCTGATTGTAATATTCTGGACGGTTATGTGATTGCCTCAGAGATTCTGGTAGGGTGAGGAGGAAAGCTTTCCTGCGGAAAGTTGATTTTAGTAAGGCTTATAACTCAATTCAATAGTCTTTCATTTGGACTTTCATGCTTAGAAGAGAGTTCCCTCCTCGTTGGGTGGATTGGATGAAGTGATGCGTGACAACTTTTTCTATCGTAATTAATGACAATTTGAGGGGTGGATGGATCTAGCTAAGAAGAGGGGTTAGACAAGGATGCCTATTGGCTCCAATGTTATTTGTTTTAGCAGTTGATGCACTGGTAAGAGCTACTTCTAGAGCCTGTGAAAGGGACGACCTTTTTAGTGATTTTTTTGCTGGGAGTGAATGTCAGATTCAAGTATTGCAATATGGATGACCCCCTCTTTTTTGTGAAAGGCTCTAAAGTTGAAGCGAGAACGATTCAAATTCTTTTAGAACTATTTGGTGAGACTTTGGGGTTGTAGATTAACTATCATAAATCTATCTTTATACCCTTTCAGATGACAGTGTAGGAGAGTGTTGCTTGTAGCAGACACTTACTATGGAGGGATCCCTTCCTATCCCTTATTTGGCCTTACCTTGTCAGACAAGCGGATCCCCTTATTTAAGCGGAAATGTTTGAAAGGTTGGAGAGGAAGTTGGCAAGTTGGGCTTCAAAAATTCTTTCTAGGGAGGGAGATTGGTTCTTTTGAAGGCAATGTTGGTTGCAATGCCATCTTACTTTACATTAGTATTGCGGATGTTGCAAAATATTTAAAAGAAGGTTTCTGCTTTGATGAGGGATTTCTTTTGGATCAAGTTTGGCTCAACTGGAAAAGGTGTAAGGCTGGTTGCTTGGGAGGATATTTGTAGGCCTCTTGATAAAGGCGGTCTAGGAGTTAGAGGTTTGAGGAAGATGAATGATAATCTCTTGACAAAATGGATTGTTAGGCTTTTGGGATGCAGATAGGATTTGGTTGGAAGGGTTACAGAGGCCTGTTGTGGAGCCTCTATGACTTGGGACTTGGGAGCAGCTAGTTTCACCTCAGTTTGGTATTTCTCATTTCATTAGGCCTAGCATTGGTAATACCTAAGGTACAAAACTTTTTCTCCCACGTGCTAGGTGCAGGTGATTCCTTTTGTTTTTTGTTAGATGACTAGATGGGACAAGGAAAGCTTGGGGAGAGATTCCCTAGATTGTTTGCTCTAGTTGCCAACTAGTAGGTGAGAGTGATTGACTATTGGGAGGGTTCCAAGAATTGCAATTGCTTTGGCAAGAGCTGGAGGATTACCATCCTGGGGGGGGGCTAGCTTATGGGAGATTGGGTATTGAAGGATTGGTGATGGATGCTGATTTTCTTAGGGATTGCAAGCATATTTGGTTAGCATCTTTCCCATTGAAGAAAAAGATCTTTGCTTGGTTGCTCAAAAAAGGAAGGTTCATGACAATGTTGGAGAGTGAGATGGGTAGCAGTGGCAGATAAGGTGTGTCCGCTCTGTCAAGGAGCAAATGAGGATATTGATCATCTATTTTTTTGTTGCCTTTTTTCAGCTAAGGTGTGGGGGCACTTCCAGTTATCTTGGATAGCGCATCAGGACCATGTTGCTTTCTGGAGATCTTTTAAGAGTGGAAACGGCAATGGAGGGTCGCAAACCTATAGCATGAAGAAGGAAAAGGCTAATGTTTTGGCGATACTTTGAGGAGTTTAGGTTGGAAGGAATGCAACTACATTCAAAGGGCAACATCCATATCTTGAAAATTTTATTTCTTGCATCTCTGATCTTAGAAAGTTCTGTTTTGGGCTACTGATATATAATCCTTGCCACTTTATTTGGCATTTGAGTAATATATTCTTTGGGTGGTTATCAACGGGATAACTACCCCTTACCCATTCAAAAAAAAAATTGAGCACCTTTGATTGTTTGTGATGAATTTTTGCAAGATTGTAGATAGTTGTAGGTGTCTAAAAAAGTTCAAGTTCTGTTTCGTGTTGGCAGTATGCCATCATTTTGTGCCCCTTCCTCAAGCTTAGTTGTATTGATGCACTTAGTCTGTCATTCTTCGGGAATGCCAAAGAGCATCTCGCAAGGGGAGACTTGTGACAAAAGGTTTAGCTACATCAATGTTGCCAAACATGTACTCTGTGTTCATTGTGTGACATTGAAGATGAGAATATAAGCCATTTATCTTTTATGTGGAGTCTTGTTAGAAGGCTGTCAGAAAGGCAGATCAAATGAAAACATAAGAGGTATCAAGATAAATGGAAATAAGTGAGTGGATAGATTGTCTCAATTTCACCCCTTTTTATCTTTTCATTTTCGTCAATCCTATCACTTGAATGATGTAAAAAACTAACAAGTATAGGGCAGAAATGTACCTGTGGACCTATTACACTTTTCCTTAGCTGCTTGTCTTGTAGTAGGTATCTGGTTAACCACTTTAGGTATTAGTATTTTGATCTTCATCCTTTTTGTTTTCAATTTTAATCAATTTGTAATTGATGGTCAAGGTTGTTTTATTGACACTTAACTAGATAAAAGCCATGCTAACCTTGGTATGGAAGCAAGGCATGAACTTGGCCCTTACAACCTCCCTTTAAATTTAGCTGCTGTTGAAGCTCCATCTACTCAGAAGACCTTTTATGAAAATGGATTCTTGAAACAGATATATTAAACCTATTTTAATTAGGTTTAAACCGGTAAAGATTGCTTTTGGAAGAATCTTTGGACCTATCCAATGTGGAATTTGTGCTTGTGGAAATTATGAGGTGACTAGAACGGTTGAGAACATGGAATTTTGTGAAGAATTTGGTGTTGAATTTGTTGAGTCTGGCTTTTTGGAGATTCTTCAGGGTAGGATGTGGTGCTCTTGGATTAGTCCAGCTTTGCACCAGGAAAAGAGAGAGCAATGCCTTCAGCTGTTCGTTTGTCTATTTGATTAGAAAAGAATGATGCTATTTACAATTCTTCATGTCTTTATTCTGAGGTATCACTTTGACAGCAATGTTCTATATTGGCAGTTAGTTTGGTTGATGGGGGGCAGGGGAATGTGCATTTCCAGTATATGAAGTTGTTTTGCTAAACACTTTTGTCAAGGTTGCGATAAGGTGTGCTTGATATTGAAGTGGAGATATTATTAAGAGTACAAAGTAAGAAATAGTGTAATGGCAGCAGTTGAATCTGAAATTTAGGTCAAGACGGTGAAGGATAAAGGAGGTTATGATTATCAATATGTTCCTAAGTGGAAGAGAAAAAGAAGTCTCTCTATACTATTAAGCAGTCCCTCTATTTCTTTATATAGAGAGAGACAAGGAAAAATAACCTCATAAGTCCAACAAATAGAAACAAATGACAAATAGCTCATCATAACACTATAACGTAACTCAACACTTTCCCTCAAGTTTGAGCATATATATTTCACCATGCTCAGTTTGTTTCTACGCTTCTCAAATTGGGGGTGAGGCAGTGACTTGGTGAAAACATCAACAGTCTGATTAGTAGAAGCAAGACATGTCATACGAAGTAAATCCTGCTGAATTAGGTTCCTGGTATAATGACAGTTAACTTCTACATGTTTCATCCTCTCATGAAATATGGGATTATTAGCAAAATATGTTGCAGCCTGGTTATCACAGTGCATCTCCATAGGCTCCTGGATTTCAACATGAAGATCTCTTAGCAGAGATCTGATCCATATCATCTTAGCTGTAGTATGAGCATAGCCCAGTATTTAGATTCAGCACTAGAGCATGAAACAACACTCTATTTCTTGCTCCTCCAGGTCACCAAATTTTCAGCTACAAAAGTGCAGAAACCAGTAGTAGATCGCCTGCCTGCTATGTCTCCTGCATAATCTGCATCAGAGTAAGCCACTACAGACATGACCCTTCTTCTGGAATAAAATGCCTCTGCGAGGACATCCCTTAATGTACCTCAACACTTGCATAACCGCTTGTCAGTGAACATCAGTGGGCTTGTCTAAGAATTGACTTAGCTTATCCACTGCAAGGTTGATGTCTGACCTGGTGATGGTTAGATATAACTTGCCAACTAGCCGCCGATAGATCTTCTTGTCCTTTAGTTTCACTGTATCCTTAAATAAATGAGCTTTAAGATCTATAGGTATGTTGGTGCTCTTGGATCCAAGCATGCCTGTCTCCTGAAGAATATCAAGTGCATACTTCCTTTGAGATATCACTATAGGTATGCCTTGCTTGCTCATGGCGATCCCAATGCCCAGAAAATATCTCAACTTCCCAAGATCCTTCATGACACATTGATGAGCTAGATACTCCACCTAAATAATATCATCTGCATCATTGCCTGTAAGAATAAGGTCATCAACATATACCAACAAAGCCACTGTACCGGTGCTGGTCTTCCTAACAAACAAAAAATGATCAGAGGAAGATCTCTGCATGCCAATCGTAGAGAGCGCCTCAGACAAATGTTGAAACTAGGCTCTAGGGCTATGCTTGAGGCTATAAATAGCTTTACGAAGTTTGCATACACACTCATGAATCTTAAAATCAGGTGGTTGCTGTATGTATATCTCCTCCAAATCTTTATATAGAAAGGTATTTTTGACATTGAGCTGGTGAAGATGCCATCCATAATAGGCTGCAACTGAGATAAGAATATAGATCGTGGAGAGTCGTGCCATAGGAGAAAAGGTGTCAAAGAAATCCACCCTATAGGTCTGGGTGAATCCTTTGGCTACAAAAAGAGCCTTATACCGAGAAATAGACTCATCAGGGTTGTATTTCAAGGCAAATAACCATCTGTCTCCAACCAAGTGCGCACCTGAAGGCAAGGCAGACAACTCTCATGTACCTCTATCAGTAAGTGCCGACATCTCCTTTTCCATAGTTGCCTTCCAATGTGGATGTAGAAGCGTCTATTGGTAGGAAGTAGGTATCTCCGCACTAGAGACTGCAACTGTAAAAGCCTGAAACTGTGACCCAAGAGAACATGCAGAAATCACACTATCAGCAACACGATATTGTGCACAGGATCTTGGAGCCTTCCTGATAGCAATGGGAATATCCTCATCTGTGGGTAGAGAAGAGGACCCTGAAGACACATGAGCAGAAGAATCATCAGTATTCCCAATACATACCTAAACGGAGGAGGACAATGCTGGCTTAGTAGGAACTAACGAGGAGGGGGGTGTGTCATGTCTCTATAAGTGATTGGCAGCTGATATGTAGCACCCTTAAATGTTTTTTATCAGGTGGTACAGGTCTGAAAGTGCTCACAGTGTGCCTGGTAGTAAATACACCACTGCTCTGAGAAAAATCCTCCAAGGCTATAAGAGGTACAGGCATAGGAGTAGCCATCTCTATCTCTTTCAATTGATGACCTGAGGTAGAGAAATAAGGGATAGACTCATGAAAAGTCATATCTGCATTCATATAATGTTTCTGGTGTATGGGATCGAAACACCTGTATCCCTTCTGTGTGTGTGAGTATTCCAAAAATACACACTTAACTGTCCTTGGCGCCAATTTGTCATGATCAGGCTCAAGGAGATGTATAAATACCACACACCCAAAGGCCTTTGGTGGCACAAGAAATAAGTCAGCACCATGATATAGAATATTCCATGGAATTTGCTCATATAACAAAGACGAAGGGAGCCTGTTAATGAGATAACAGGTAGTAAGAACCACATCTCCCCAATATCTATTCGGAACATTGTTCTGGATAAGTAAAGCTCTAACTGTATCCAGAATATGACGGTGTTTCCTTTCAGCTATCCCATTTTGCTGTGATGTATGAGGACATGATGTCTGATATACAATACTTATTGATTCATACAAATCAGTCAGTTTCTTTGTGTAGAATTCTAATGCATTATCTGTTCGGATTTTCTTAATGCATATATCAAATTGATTTTTTACAAACATCACAAATTGTTGAATTAAAGAGCCAACTTCCGATATATTCCTCATAAAAAAGGTCTAAGATGTGCGTAAAATATCATCCACAACTAACAGATAATATCTAAAATTCTAGTGGTCTACTACACGGCTAGGACTCCAGACATCACAATGCACTAAATCAAAACAAGTAGAATTGGTAGACTTGATAGATGCTGGAAAGCTGGCCCGGTGATACTTTCCCAGTTGGCATGCATCGCATTGAATCTTCATGGCAGGAGATGAGTGAGGTAAGACACGCCATAGCTTGTCCAGGGAAGGATGATCTAGTCTTCTGTGCCACTGCAAGGCACTCCTTGCAGTACTCGTCTAACAGGCTGCAGCAACTGGACTCTGAACAAGCCGATATACACCCTCCTTCTCATGGCCACCACCAATTGTCCTCCCTGTCATGTGATCTTAAAAAGTACATCCAACAGCATAAAAAATAGCACAATATAACTGCTTAGTAATAGAACTAATAGATAGCAATTGCATTGTCATATCTTTCACAAAATATACATCATAAAGATGTATGGTGGGTGTGACAGATATCCCTCCATTACCACAGATAGGGGCATGTCTATCGTCTGCCAGCTGTACAGAACATTCCTGGGATGTCTTCTGTAATCTCCTAAAGCACTGAGAATTTCCTGTCAAATGATTAGATATATTTGAATCAATCAACCATGATCCTTTTGTACTGCAGATGCACAGACTGCAGTGCTGGAGAGTTAAGTCTTCTCATGGGTCAACTATGCTGGCCATTGCATAATGACATCATAGTCTGTCTCTACAAGGGATACTGCCTCAATGCTTACACCTAGAGAAGATGTAACAAAAGTCTGGTTGGCTATAGTAGGACGACCCAGTTTATTCCAACATTTAGCCTCAACATGGTCAAGCCTGCCACAGTAAGAATATGTAGGCTTGCCATGACCACCATCAGTTTGGCATCTCCCTTTTCCATGAAAGAAGCCTCCACGACCTACACGAGTGCTGACAGCAGCATGAGCTGAAGATGTAGTGGTACCAATTGCATCATGAGTAGGTTGAATTTGCATCCTACTCGACCTCCTGTAGATTTCTTCAATAGGAGGGAGCTCAGAAATAGTTAGAATCTGTGAACGAGCTGCTGAATAGTGATTATTCAGCCCGGCAAGGAACATGTAGGCTGCAAACTCCTCCTTGCGATCTCTGCAATTAGACGAAGTGCACATCGGTCTGTATGCATTATATCTTTCCAATAATCCTTTCATAGTTGAGTAATACTGAGACAAACTCATCTCCTCCTGCTTGAGACGACACAAATCATAGTGAATATGAAATACTTGAGTTGAATTCAACTCATGTGAATAACCCGACTTCAAGCCATCCTACATCTCTCTAGCAGAATTGTAGTACATAACTTCATTACCAATCCTTGTAATAATGCTATTCAGGATCCAGGCTCTTATCATAGCATCATCCTGATTCCAAGTTGCGTATTTCCCTATTTTCTGCTTCGGTGGTGCTTCCAGGAGCACATGCTTCTTATCATGGCCTTCCACAGTGACAAGGAAGGTTTGATACCAACGAAGGTAATTGATCTCATCCAATTTTGTAATAGGAGCAAAGTAGGGGCTCTTATACACCTCGCTATTTGTATTCTGTTCTGAAGACATCTCAGAATCATTTGATGCTGACATGGTAGCTTCAAACACACACAAATAAGCCTAACCAACAGATCTGAAATTATGAAGAAAACACCAACAACTTGGGGAATACACACCCACAATCCACAGACAGGATATCCAACACTTCACTGGGGAATACATACCCCAAAAATCAATCAATCAGGGGAATACACACCCCAAAATAAGCATTCACAATGGGGAATACACACCTAAGATCAGATCAAGAGATCAAGGAAGTTATATCAACCATAGGGAGGTTCTTGCTTCACATCTCCATCTCCACAATACTCAAGAACCTCCCTACAATGATTGAAGACGATTTCAGCTACGTTAAGCGGAGCTCAGGTGACGGTCATCGTCGCACTAGGTGGCACTACGACCTGTAGACGATGCTCCGGGGCTGTAGGTGGTGCTGGAGGTGGCCACTGTAGGCTTGTGGACGACGTTGCGGATCTGTAGAGGTGGCAAGGCGATGAGGCGGTGCTACTAGAGTTCACATTGCATCAACAGCAGGGGTCAGGGCGACGCTACAGGTGTCGAAGCTCAGACGATGGTTGCTGCCGCGGCAATGGTTGCAGCCTTAGGTGGCATTGCTACATCATATCGACAGTAGCTGGCGAGGCAGCGAGGCGACGCTGTAGGAGTTGAGGCAGTGCTGTGAGGGTTTGCACAGCCCTCAGGCGATGGCTGCAGCTGTTGCGATGGCAGCGGAGCACTGACGCTGCTGTCGGTGATTGCAATGGCATTCGATGGTGGTGTGGCTTGAGGTAAGGTTAAGATTTATTTCGTGGTATCCCCAACCTAGAGCTCTGATACCAAGTTAAAAAAAAGAAGTCTCTATATTATTAAGCAGTTTCTATGTCTCTTTATATAGAGAGAGACAAGAGAAAAATAACCTCATAAGTCCAACAAATAGAAACAAATGACAAATAGCTTCTCACAACACTACAACGTAACTCAACATCCTAAAATTTGGGGGAGTGTGGGGGCATATATTTTAAAGTTTAAGTTTAAAGGTATAATGTACTATCCTCGAAAGAATAAAAAACGGTTGAGTGGGGAGGAGGGGAGGGGGAGATTCCTTCACCTCCCTTCATGTCTTTATTTGGTTAGTATTTTGTTTTTGTTAATATTTTTTTTGAAAAAGGAAAGGGTAGTTATCCAGAATGATAACTACCCAGAATCTTATAAAATAGAATCAATAACCAATATTACAACAGGTAGACAACAAGGTCCCCCACTCACAACGATTCAACCCAAAGAGAAAACAAAGAGTCGATAGACTCAACAAAATTCTCCACGTACGGTCTCAGGCCCTGGAAGACCACCGCATTCCTGCCCAACCAGATTCCCCAAAGGATCGCCAACGGTCTGGCCTTCTCCTTCGTACGGAAAACAAACCGTCCGCCGCCACCACCTCCAGTTTTGAAGCTATGCCAAAATTCCTCAAACAGCCGACACTCCCACCATCTCCCACCCATCCTGTCCCAAATTTGCACCACAAAGGGGCAATCGAAAAAAATGTGGTCAACGTCCTCACCACCCCCACACAAAGAGCATACTTTGTACCCTCCAGGAGCCCACCTTGCCCTCCACACCTTAGTCACCAGCCTTCTTCTAAGCAGCCAGGCAAACATCTTGACTTTCAGCGGACACGCGGCTTTCCAAATCTGTCTGCAGTCCCTTACCAGATCCAGCTCCACCTCAGGATCACCAGCGGACAATCTCCTGTACGCAGCCGCAACATAAAACTCACCTTCATCCCAACCAAACATGTCTGTACCAGCCGTCGGATGCAGTCCCTCCAACTCAACAAGTAAGGTCTGGAAATCATGCGTTCTCGCATCTGACAGACTGCCAACGAAATGCGGGCACCACCCATCATCCCACACCTCAGCCACGGACGCCATGTTATTCTAGGACAAGGCAAACAATCTCTGAAATCTTCTGCAAAGCGCTCCATCACCTGTTCAGTCATCCTGCCAGAATCTGAAAATCCCCCCTGTTCCCAATACAGGGACGAAGCAGTTCCTCACCATAGCGGTCACCGTCGACAGCCTTTCAGGAAGTGAGAAGCATCCCTAGGCGGAGACACCAGGAGATCCCAACGCATCGGACAACCATATACTGTCTCAAACACCTTGCCCAACAGATCCCCCTTTCCTTCCAACAGGCACCCTACCCACTTCACCAATAGACTGTCATTAGATCTCTCTAAATCCCTCACGTCGAGCCCCCCATCTCTCAGCGGTCTGCAGACCTCCTTCCAAGCGACCAACCTGGCACCTTGTCCACTCGTCCCCTGATTAGACCAAAAGAAACTCCTCATTGTTCGTTCAATCTTTGCAATCACTTGTCGAGGCATCTTTAGTACAGAAATGAAATATGACGACATCGCCGACAGAACCGCTTTGAGCAGGATCAACCTCCCACCTCTAGACAGAAGCCTGGACACCCACCCCTTCAGCCTCCCCACCAACCTCTCCACCATGGAGGTCCAGTCTCTCACCAGAATCCTCCTATCTGATAACGGCAAGCCCAAATACTTAACCGGAAGCTTACCCTATTCTGTGCTAAGACCCAAACTACATCCCCTTGCCTCTGCCTCAGTCATGTTGAAAGGGATAAAATCTGACTTAGCCAGGTTAATCTGCAATCCGGATGCCTCACCCAATAAGAAAACAAGGAACCTCAACCTTCTAGCCTCCGTTTCTCCACCTTCAATAAAGAAGATCGTATCATCCGCATATTGGAGCAAAGGGATACTCGCCCCATCCCTCAGGGAGAAACCACCCACCAATCTTCTTTCACAAGACCTCCTCGCTGCCCTAGCAAGAGCATCCACAGCAATCACAAAGAGCATCGGGGCTAGCAGACAACCTTGCCTCACCCCCCTCCTAGGTTGGATCCAACCCCCAGCTGGGTTTCCATTGATAAGAACCGAGAAAGACGTTGTAGTGACGCACCTCTTCATCCATTCGATCCACACTGGCGGGAACCCCCTCTTCACCAAGGATGCCCAAAGAAACGACCACTGGATCGAATCATAAGCTTTGCTGAAATCGACTTTCCATAAGAAAGCCTTCTTCTTATCTCTTTTCCAGGATGAAAGGATTTCCGAGGCCATCACATAACCCTCCAAAATATTCCTGCCAGGGACAAAAGTCGTCTGCACCGAGTCTATAATCTCACCAAATGCCCTCCTCAATCTGTTCGCCAGAAGCTTCGCTACCACCAAGTAGATAGCATTCGAAAGAGCTATCGGTTTGTACTCCTGAATCTCCTCAGCGCCCTCCCTCTTCGGCAATAAGAACATATAGAATTTGTTCAGCCTATTAAATCCTGAGTTACCCATTCTAAACTCTTGCACCACTTGCATTACGTCTTCTTTCACCACCGGCCAGAACTCTCTGTAGAAGGCAACCGGAAAGCCATCCGGCCCTGGACACCCATCTGCGTTCAATCGCCAAACTGCCTCACGGACCTCATTCTCCCCAAAAGAGTCCGTTAAGAGGTCGGCATCTGTCTCCCTGATTTGTGGTATCCTAGATCCTAACCACCTCCACCTTCCCCCCGTCTCCTTCCAGTAAAACTTCTAAAATAACTAGCAGTTGCCCCTCCCATCGCTTCCCTTCCCACAAATTCCTCCCCATCCACCACCAATTTGTTAATCCAGTTCCTCCTTCTCCTCCCCGACGCAACCATATAAAAAAAGCGGGTATTGGAATCGCCTTCCTTAAGCCACTTCTGCCTAGATCTCACCCTCCACTCCATCTCCGCTTTCCGGTCTTCCTCCTGAATCACCTGAGTCTGCCTCGCTCTGTAAACCCTGTCATCTTCTAAAAGGAGCCCAACATCCTCTGCTCTGTCCAGCCGTGTAATCGCAGCAAGAGCCTCCTCTTTCTTCCTCCTGCGTTCCTCCCTAATCTGCCTGATGTGGGTCTTCAAGAAGAATCTCAAATCCCTTAGTTTCGCTTCCAATCTGGCAGCCGTCGACCCTTCCGCCTGAGAAGACCTCCACCGTTCCTCAACCAAACCCTTAAAGCCCTCCTCCATGAGTCACGTCCTGTCGAACTTAAAGTAAGTGCCATGCCTCCACTCCTCGTTCGACGTCCACATCAAGGGGGTGTGATCCGAGAATGGGCGCTCCAAAGGCCTAACCTCTGCCATCGGGAACAACTCTGTCGTCGCCGTCGAAGCCAAAAATCTGTCAATACGGGACAACTGCCCTCCAGAGTTTCTCCAAGTGTATAGACAGGACAACGGAGGCATATCAACCAGCCCCTGGTCCGCTACAAAGTCTGCAACTGCCTCAGAGCCCTGGTCCAATCCCCCTCGGTCGCCCGGCCTGTCCTCAGCCTGTAGAGTAACATTAAAAACGTCACCAATCAGCCAAGGAACCCCCTAGAAAGCTGCCGCAACCTGTCCCAGATCTTCCCATAAGACCTGTCTTCTCTGACCCTCCGTCGGGCCATAAACTGAGGAGAGGAGCAAACATGTGCCGTCCCGGCGTCTCTGCAGTCTGACAGTGACAACGTTGGATCCAACCAGAGTGTCCAGCAAGGAGAACTCCTCCCTTCACCCCACAGCAATTCCTCCCGCACTCCCATCCGCATCCAGGGCCAAGAAGCCCCTACAACTCTCTCCCCCCACCTCCCTCCACAACCTTCCATCACAGCTACCCTACTTCGTCTCTTGGAGAAAAATCACATCAGGTCCCCATCTCTGAATGTACCCTCGCAAAACAGCCCTTCTCGATGGGTCATTCAGACCCCTCACATTCCAGGACAGGACCTTAGTCATGAGATCATCCGGGAGGCGCCTCCAGACGTCAGCTATCTGAACCCCATCATTTCCGCCACACGGTCCTCTTCTATCAACAGACGATGGACCTCCTGGCTCCCCTTACCACCACATACCTTACCTTCTCGCCCCGCCGTCTCCAGACTGCCAATAGCCAGCAGCTCCCCGTTGCCACCACCAGCCCCCAACAGCCTAGCTCCCTCTCCTAGCGGCTCAGCCGCCTCAACAACCTTCTTCTCCGCCCTTGCAGCCACCAGCCCCCTTGCATCTGCCATCAGCTCATCTGCCACAGCTTTTGCCACCACTGCAACTCCCCCACTGCACCTGCCATCGGCGCCTGCCACCTCCACCTCGTCGTTTGCAGCTGCCTCGTCCCCACCTTCATCCGCCAACTGCCGCCCCACTGCCACCCTCGGGACAGACAGGCCTCCGCCGCCACCCCCAACAGACACCGTCGCTGGCGACCCGGCTCCACCAGGCGACCCCAGCCCCTCCGGCGACCGACGTCGGTCGACCCCAGCCAACCCCCCATACAGGGTCTTCTGAGCCAAACCCCTACGGTACGACCACCGCGGCCGGTAGAAGAGCCTCTGCGAACTGGTCCCCCAACGCTACCGTCGTCGCCCGCCCCCCCGCCAGTCGAGTCCAGTCCTGCCACCCCCTTCTCTACTTTGATCGGATCCGCCAAAGGTCTCCTCGAGTCCTCTCCAGCAACGTCCCGCCTCTCCTCCGCAAAGAGTCGGGGGCGCGGTGTCGCCCGCGCATGACAGCCCAACCCAACAACAGCATCGGGGTCCTTGGATCCTGTAACCGGGTCATGCACACCCGACCTGAGCCCGCCAGCCACCCCTCCCTCAAAGCCAGGGCTCGAAGCGACATCGCCAGCGCACCCGCAATCAACGGAGCCACCCGGCCTCAGCGCCGCATTCGCCTCCCCCAACCCCTCCGCAAAGGTCGCAGCGACCCTCCGCATTCCCGCCCCTTCGTCTGCCATTGATTGCTCCACGGAAATCGCAGCCGCCTCGCGATCTCCGCTGCAATCTTCGCCAAGACCCTGGACCTTCCCGAGGGCGGTCCGGCCATCCTCCGCCTGCTGCCATCGCCTCCACACACCGCCGCCGCTCCACCACCCACCACCTCAGCAAAAGACCTAGGGTTCTCGGAACCCCAGGAAACACGGAGGAGCCAGGCAGAGCCACCCCACCTGAGCACCGACCTCTCCACCAACCGCTGCCCCGGCCGCATCTCCACCCACGCCTCAACCCGCGACAGATCAACCGCCTTCAGGCCGATGCCCCCGCATCCGCGTAACCTAGCAAACGGGGCAACCACCACCGCCGCCACCACCTCCACCGTGCGGAGGAACAGTGGGATCCCCTCAATCAAGACCCTCCTCCTCACGCCTGCCGGTGGTCTCTCCGCCAAAGCTCTATCAGACTTGACCGGCCACAGGCATCGCGCCACACCACCAACACACCGGAGCACCTTGAAAACCACCCGCCTCAACTCCACCCGGCTCAATCCCAGCACCACCATCCGCCCGCCTCCCAGAGAGGCCACCCCCAACCGACCTCCGTCCACCCCCAAGTAGGTGGCGACCGCCTCCCTCAGGGCTTCCACCTCCACCGACCCCTCCAAAACCACTGCCACCAGCACCGACAACAGCCTTCCTTCCAGCGCGCCCATCTCCTCCGACCACGGCGCTTCGACCTCCACGAGGGGCTCTCCCTCCGGGGGAGATGGACGTGTCTCCCCTCTCCCCGAGGAGACCCCCACACCCGACCTCCGCCGCCCACAGCCTGACCTCCGATGACCCAGGGCGCCGCACCGCAGACACCGCACCGGGTCCCTGCACACCGCCGCCACGTGCCCTTCACCAAGGCACTTGAAGCACCTCATCAGCGTCGCATCCTTCCTCGATCTCCTGCCCACCACCGTCCAGCCCGGACCAAACCTCCCAGCCCCCGTCATCGGACCTCTCTCCCTCTCCCTCTCTCATTTTCCCTACATATGATGCCTAGGGAGTGAAACCAAGATTGGTTTAATTAGGCAAGTGTATCAATGGACATGTAGTTAAATCGCAATGGCACACTTTTCTTTGCATGTCATGCTCGAGGTAAAGAAGGAAAAACGGAGTCATTCCTTGACCAGTAATTCAGAAGACACATTCATGTGAACATCCATGTTAAAAATGATCAATCAATTGCTTGACTAACGAGCTATGCTACTTGTGGCAATGCCTATGGAGTTTGCTTGTCTTTGCAGGTGTTGTGGCATCCTCACGAGAGTGCAACTCCGGTCACTTGGGGAAGGGTACTATTTTAAGAACTCGTATAGGAGCAAGGAAGATATCTTCACACATTTTCCTTTTGGGAGGATGGTGTTTTTGCATGTTTATGCTAAGTTGTATTTATAATGAAACTTGCAACTTTATTAGGAAGCATGGGATGTATGAATTTCACTTGGAATTTCTTTTCAAATAAAAAAATCACTTGGAATTCATATAATTGCTAAAGTTTTGGGGGTATTTGTCATTCATGTCTCTACTCGCAGTGGATATGAGAAGAAACCTGATGCAGCTCAAGGGTCTAAAAGCAATTTTCGTTTTCATTCCTTTTATTAGTTATTATATGTTCTAGTAAAAATAAAATAGTAGATCAATAATGTTTTTTATTTTGGTAAGTTAGGATTTATTTAAAAGTTTTTTTTGAAAGAAAAACTGACCTCATGATCTCCATGCTCCTTTAACCACCTGTTTCATCTCCATTGGAATTATATTCACCAACCACCATTTGCCATAATCACCTACTCCATATCTTCCATAGCTTCTGGGAACAGCTCCTTGCAAGCAACCTTTTCCACCCCCCAAGTTGCCTCTGTTGCTCTGGTTTGTTGCACAGCTTGCATTGGTTACCTTGACCACCAGCATTGTTGTAGGAACTAATGGGTTTTTGTTCTCATTGGGAACAGAAGAGAATCAGGATTTTTTCCTGGAGTGGGGAAATTCGTGATAATGTCCCACTATTACATTTTAGTATAAATTATGAAAAAGAACTTTCACAGAGCCCCAACTTTGGAAATTTCAAGAAAGCATGGAGATGTTAAAATTGCAGGTGAGCCTCTAAAGTGTCGACATTGTGCTCTGATGTCCCAATTGTTTGGAGTTTTCAAAGTGTAGAGATTCAATATATAGAGTTTTAATTTAGGAAACTAAAGTAGTAGATGAATTGGAATTTTTAGTAACTTAATATTTATTTTGGATTTGTTTGTTGGGAGATTTTTCAATTATATATTGTTTAGGGGCTCAATTCCATGTAAGACTGAGACACAATCAAGATAAAACAAATTAATATGTTTATAAATTCTAAGTAGTTTTCTACCAAGGTTTTGGATGTTTTTACTTTCTTTGTTGCAGTCTTGATTCAATGATGAACTGTCATTTTTTTGCTTCTTGTAAATCTTCTTGTTTCCTTCATATTCACAAGAAATTTCTTGTGTGTTTCTTCATTATGATTACTTTAATTGCATTTCCCATACATGGATAGGTTCCATCCTTCTTGTGTTGGAATGACGATTGAACAAGCAAAAAAATTAGATCATTTTCTATGTTCAGATTGTTCCTCTGATGATGATGCCAAACGACCACCAAACTCCTTTCCAGTGTCTGCACTTGCTGAACCAAAGGTGAGACCAGGTTACTGTTTTGATATATGTGTCTGATACTTTGGGTGCAAATCTCAGGATATATATATATATATATATATGAAAAAATAATTTGCATTTAGGGAGCAGTTTTTTTTTTCATTGATTGCATTTTTTAATTAAAAAGATATCGGACAATTGCACAAGAGATGTAGTCACCTTCTTATGAATTAACTTCATTTAAAATCAAGACAAAGATCAAGTGTTGCACCCGTGCTCATAACGTGTCCACTGAGGTTGACAATAACAGATAAGGATCAGTGGGGGCACCTTTTACATATGCTCCGGTATTCTCAAACATTGGAACATTTCTTCAGACCAAATATCTCATTGCACAGCATAACAATGAGCCGTGCCTTTTCTCCTCTAGGTTATGCTGGCCTGTGTGGGGTTCATTGCCTTCTTGGATGAGTTGTACTTCATATAATGCTGTCAATCATACATTTCTTTCAGCCTAAGCTGGGGTCATGGATTAGATTTTGGCTTCTGGTTGGATGGCTGGACTAGGAATGGAGCACTCTTTGACCGGTATCCTTGATTATTCTCTCTCACTCCACATTCATGCATTTGGGGTGTCAGTTAGAAGCCCTGCGCCACATGGTAGTGGAGGAACTTGGATGCCGATTACGGGAGCTTTTGAAGTTTCTGGAGGATATGGCCAGTCTCATTTTCTGCCTGGTGAGTGGTGAGGCAGATAGTTGGGAGCTGAAGGTTGGGAGTTGCACGTTGAGTTGTATTGCTCTTTGCAGGATGACCGATTAGTAGTTGATGCTCATTTAGGGAGAGACATGAGGCTATGTTGGAGAGCAAAGATGCATTTGAAAGTTCAGGTGTTTGCTTGGCTATTAAAGAGGGGAAGGCTGGTGACAAAGAAGCGAGGACAATGGTTTTATCAAAGGGATGATACAACCTGCTCTTTGTTTGAGCAGGAGGATAGTTTGCATTTTTTTTTCTTATGCCCTTTTTCTAAGGCTGTCTGAGAGAACGACAACTTGCAATGAGTGGATCAAGTGATGGAGCCCGCTTTTTGTGGGGTTGTTGGCTGTGGGAAGAGCAAATTTGAGACTGCATTGCTTCAGATTTAGAAGAGGGCGAAGCCATTTGTAGGTAATATGGCTGTAGAGAAATGGTGTGGTTTTTAGAGGGTAGAGTTGTATTGTGGATGGGCTGGTCTCTTCAATGCCATAGGTATGGAAACATTTTGGAACAACCTGTTGTAATGAACTTTGGAAGGCTCTGATTAATGAAATTCTGGATGGTTGCTAACCTGAATGACCATCCTTTACTCTTTCAAAAAAAAAAAACAAAAGAAAAAAATAGACTTGTTATGCTTTCATGTGAACTTTGGGATGCTGCATGTAATGACTCACATAAAAATATGAGGTGGTGGACGCCTTGTAATCAAAGTCCACTTGGCTGTGGGGGAACAACAAAGCATCTCGTGCTATACTTCCACTCTTGTTAATTTTCATGGATGCTTGTAGTATTGATGGGTAGCAACAATCTGCTCTTTTTTTCCTTTAATGAAATGTACCTGGCCTTGTACGTTAGAGGAATCTTTGCTTCCATTCCCAAGGTTGCTTGCTTTAGCTGATAATTGTGACTTCAAGGGCATTGCAAAGAGGACTTCCAAGTTTGGATGGTTACTGACCTCAGTAGCCATCCTTTTACATTAAAAAAAAAATGCTGGACTTCCAAGTCATTGCTAAGTTGGGGCTTGGATGCCCACTTTTCATGGTTCTCTTTTGGACTAGAGGGTGGAATTCATGCAGTTGTAAGAATTGTTGTGGGGCATTTTGCCTCATCCAGCTAGGGTGGGACTAGGGAGATACTACCTCCCTAGTGAGATTCGCTTATCAGTGGTTAGGGGTCCTTGGGCAAGTGGTGAGGGGTTGTAGGTTTCCATGGAAATTGAACGCAAATTTAAAGGTGAAGGCCTTTACTCCGTTGGTGCAGAGAAGAAAAACAGATGACAAAGGCTTATCTAAGAAAGCTTTTCCTGAGCTGCAGTGCTTATGTTCCTTTTTGTGATGTATTTCAGCACTTACTTTTCACTTACCCTTTTGCTATGCAGTTTGGATAGATTGGGCATTGTTTGGGTGGATAGGACAGATCGAGATTGATTTTGGTGGAGCTTTGAAGGTCAGGTTTATTATTTGTATGTCTGAGGTGGCTGCTGCAATGGCAGTGTTATGAGCCCTTTGGTTACGGCGTTATGATGCCATTTTAAGTGGGGGAAGGCCTTCATCAATAATGTTCTTGCAGTTGCTGCAAGTTTTAGGAGATTCTGGGGCTTATATGCTTGTAATGTTATTGTTGGGAATAAAAGAGGTCACGTGGCAGTCAATCAGGGGCCCACTAAAGGCACCAGCTATTGAGTCCTAGAGGTCCTATTTTGGTCATTGCTTAGGTTCCAAGTTTTGCTTATTTGTTAGTTGTTTTTAGGAAAGTTGTTTAGAAGAATTGTTTTGGGATTTGTTCCTTTTTACTTTAAAGATAAGGTTTGTTTCCAAAATTAGATAATATATTTTCAGGGAGTCTTCCTCTTGTAATTTTCTCTTGAGTTGAATAGAATAATTCTTTCACATCTTCCAACTCCTCTCCCTATCTGTTCAAGGCTGCTAACCCCTCTTTCATAGCAGCCAGCCACCACCTAGTTGCTGGCCACCATCAACAGCAGCCAGAGGCCGCTCCTGCTCTCTCTCCCTGTTCAACGTGGAACACCCTTTGTTGGACTGTTTTCCCACACGCCTAGGAGCCTCCATGTTCCACATTGTGCAAATCTTGACAGTTATTACGTATAACTTGCTAGTTATCAGTATGATGGATGACTATTAATCTCAGGTGATCAACCTTTCTCTCACCTAAAAAAAGCTTGAGAAATCTTGTAAGCAATTTTGCTTAGTATAGAGAATTGTGAGGACGCCATGTTCATATTAGGTTGATTAATTTATGATTCGGGCAAGCTTTAAGTTTGAGTAGATCAACTATAGAAATATCAAAATATCTCCTGAAATTTTATGACTGACGAGAACTTTGGAAACTGCCATTAGTCTTGCTGAAAGTTTCCCAAGGAGGGATGTTGAGAGGTGGTGTGTCCCATTCCCAGGGAAAGTTTTGATGGTAGCCCTGTAGGAGGAGGTTTAGGAGAGAGAGCAGAGGAGAGGTCCTGTCACCATGGCTTCATTTGGGTGGTTGCCTGATTTCAGTAATTTTCAATGCTTATTTGCTTCTATGGCTGCATTTGTGGTGATTTTGCAAATGAACGTTGCAACCTGCCAAAGTTCCTTGGGTGCAGAGATCTCTGTCGGAGAGTTTTTTGTTCAGACCATTTGGATGGCACGTGGTTCTTGGAAGCATGGGCATTATCACCAGCGAAGAACATGGTAGGTGGGGCTGCCTTGATAAATGTGGTTGTCATTCCTTCGGGTTTCGAAGAATGAAGAACCCTTTGCCTGTATCTTCTTGGAGAGAGTGGGCCTGCTATCCATCCTTCGTATGTGATTCATGAGGTTCTCTTGCTGCAATGGGGGATTCGTTTTGATTGGCAATCTCTAGAATCTCTAGAGGGACAATTGTGGTGAGATCCTTTTTCAAAAGAAAAATTTGTTGTGAGATCTCCAGATGCCAATCTTGGGAATCATTGTTTGTGGTTACTGGTGCAAAGATCATGTGGAGAGAATGCATAAGGTGGGATTGCTTTCACATCACATTTTCAAGTTGCCTTGCACTGAATGGCCTGCATTTTTCTACAATAGTTAGAAATAATTAAATCTTTGGTTTGCCGATGGTTTTATGTCAATTACTTAGGCTTTGAAGGAGTGAATAACTCTGTGCTGGTGAAGGGTTGAGGTCTCTATGATGAGGTCTTGGCGTCATTGCTGCTAAGGGATGACATCTTGTTTGGAGGTAGGCACTTTTCTTATTAAAGGTCCTTATAGGCATCGTAATTTGTGAGTTAGAGAGATGGCTATTAGTGGAAGTTGAGTGCTCATTGATTGCAAATCCAGCAGGTTTGGAAGTGTAACTGCAGAAGGGCAATTGTCTTAATGCACTTAAAAACTTTTTAAAATGACAGTACTTGTGGGATCTGATAGATTGCAAAAGGTTGGAGCTGATGAGATTGTTTTGGGTCGGGCAGACATTCAAATGTTTAGCAAAAGGTTGTACGTTCACATGTGGCATTTCTTGACCCAATACCTATTGCTAGCAGACCCTCATGACTTGTCAGAGGTGAACTTCATTTCTGATTGACCCGTTCGCTTTGATGGGCAGTGCTTTTCCAGTAAAGAGAGTGTTGTCTCATAGTAAGGCTTTTGTCACTCGATACTTTCATTTTCTCATTGAGGCATTATTGTGGGTGAAATTCCCATTTGGAGGGATCCACAATTGCCGGTGAGACTAGCTTGACAGATCAAACCTCTACAAATCAGATTTTAGTGCAAGATTTGAAATGTTAATTTCGATATTGTTTCAATAAATTTTTAAATGTGCATTTTGGAGTCACATGGACGGCATGCCGTGGAAATGTTCATATTTCGACATTAATTTTGGTGTTTCGATGTTTCAAAAATAGTTTATTTCGAAGGCATGCCGATGTATACCAACAAAAATGATAGAAGTAATCAAAATGATTAGAATTTCATAAAAATCACAAGCTTAAACATGTTTATGTAAGAATAATAATGTTATATCCTAATCTTCATATGCAACATGTACTCTATTATGTTCAAATTCAAGAATCAAATATCAAATAATTACTATACGAATTGAATTAAATCATGCAAAGATAAAAGATTTAAATATATAGTTTGTAGTAAACTAAAGTAAAAGTTTAAAAGTTAAAATTTAAATATCTAACTAATTGATCTTAAATTAATTTAGGTTAGTTTGAAGACATTAATCAATTTGAATAGATCTAGATTAGCATAGCTATGAGTGTTGTGTTGGCCATGTTTTATGTCACTCCTTATGAGTCACATTTAGATTTAGTTGCATTATATTTATGTATGAAAATATAGTTTGTCACCTTCAAACATGAGATCATGGGTTTTTAGGTTGATTGTTATCCTTAAAGTAAATGATGATTAATTCATGAAGTAAATAGGCCCTTAGTATTTGCAATTTTGAGGTTTTATTCCCTTATAGATGGATGCAAATTCTTTATTCTCTAAGGGTATATTTGGTAGGAGAAGTAAAACAAAATGAATTGATCAAGGAATTATTAGTTTGTGGAATAAATGGAGGGGAATTAAGTGTCTTTTGTATTTGGATGGAAAGTCAGAATTGAAATGCGTGTTTGGGAGAAAAGAGTGTCGCATCAGGGAATTACCAAAGACAAAAATGAGGTATTAAACAATTCCACTTTTAGGGTGGAATTGTTTTATTTGGAATAAGAGGTCCAATTTCGACTTTATTTATTTCTGAAATTTCTATATCCAAACAAGGAATAAGGCATAATTCTTGTAACCAAATGAACCTTAATGCTAATCCAAACTTAGGATTTTATTTTTAGAAATTAAACAAATGTTTCATAAATTCTAAATTGTGATTAGACCTATATGTTCGTAATAATAGTAAATCTAGAGTCTGATATGTAGATTTACTCTATAATTATGGATAGGTGTTGAATCAAACCTTAAGAGAGCTAGAGGAGAAAAGTAGCAAGAGAGAGGGAGCATCAGCAACGACGATTTGGTTTAGATAAGAATAGAGTAGCAACAACAATGTGAGGAGCAATAGCAGTAGTAGAGAAGAATGTGAGAATTGAGAGTAAGAAGCGGTAGTAGCAAGTTAAAATGTTGAGTGCATTTCATCATTGACATTTTGGCGAAATTTCGATGACATTTCATCATAGGGACATTATATTGATGTAGATATGACCTAACCTCAAAAATAGTTATTTTGACAACGATATGTCATTAAAATTTAAATCACTTAAAAAAATAGTAATGGGTAGAAATTGATTATTGAGATACTTATATTGACCTCAAATATGGTCACGATTTGATAATTGTACCTAATACTACCCATTTCTTCGAATTTATTGACATATTATCCATATTAGACAAAATATTATCGACACTTCTACATTTCAACATTAAATGTGTGCCGATATTGCCCTACATTAGAAAAATGTTATTCTGTGGGTACATCATGGGCATGCTATAGGCATCCAGAGCAATGGTGCAAGGGTGCAGCCTCGTACATTCCCTTGCTGCTGGTGGAGGATGGGGCTATACTGTCCACTAATGGCGGAGAGGGGGGCACCTCAGAGGCCGACAAGCAGATGCAGAAATTCACATTTGTGTGCTTGTTTTACCATCAGCCATGTATATTGAATGGTCTGATATTTGGGTGGATTGTGAGCATTGCACACCCAGTCAGAGGGAGGCGGGGAGGGAGAAGGAATTGACTTACTCCGATTACTTGGAGGAAGTCAGAGGGAATCTCATGCTTCTCTCCCTGGTATCTATGGTCCTTATTTGAACTCACAGAGGGATGAGTTCTGGGAGGAATTTTCATCAGTTGCAGAGGAATCTTGGGTGTACCTTGGCTGTTGGGGTTAGTCCAACATTACACTGCTGATGGAATACAGGCCTTTTCACAGGAGAGATTGCCACACAATTGTGGAGGATTTGTGAACTATGTCTTCCATCATGGGCTCCTTGACTTTCTGATGTAGGGTCACGAATATTCAGTGTAGCACTGGATCCCCGAACAAAGATATAGTTCTTTGTAATATAGAGTTCGTAGAGGCGTTTACGCTGTCAAACTTGAGCATGAAGATTTTATTGGAAATTGAAGATGGACGATTTTCTTTGGAATACCAGTTGAGTACCATATTGCTTGCAATTCACTTTCAGGAATTTAGTAGAAGGCTTGGCGAAGTCCTGTCGAGGTGGATGGATGCTGTAGCATCCACAGTTTCAATAGCAATCTTTCTTGATTGCACTTTTTACAAAGGAAGAAGACCAAGGTGCTTTGCTTGGTTTAAATGCTGATGGTTCCCCTTGCCCTGATAGTTTCTTGGAGCCTGGTGAAGGAAGAAGCTACAGCTATTTTGCTGGAGTTTGTGGAGGGTAATGGAGGTTTCAATAGACTTGGTGAATCTCTCTTAGAACTGAATGAGTGTGGATGTGGATGACCTCAAGCTTCTTGGCCTATCGGTACAATTTGTTATATTGTTGCCAGGGTTTGTCTATAGGCTTAAGTCGTTGATGCGTTTAAGGCAGAAGAACTTGTCTATAGTAATGACAACTGTAAATAGCATGTGGCTGTGCTACTGGTCATTATGAGGGTGATTTGAACTAATGGATAATTAATCCTGCTTTATTCAGTAAAAGTTCCAAGAGTCTGTAAGAAAATTTTAGCAGTAAATTCACAAGCCACATCACATATCTAGTTTGAGAATTGTGTTTCACTTAGCTTGCTAATTGGGTCCTATTCAACAATCAGTTTGTTGCTAGCTCATGTTTGGTCTCACATTGCTTGTCGAGAGAATTATAAGGATGAGTAGGGCCAATCAATGTGGCCCAAATATACTAAACTCCTGAGAACATGAGCCAAGGACTGGCTACCATGCCACCTCTCCCATGGGCTCACTTTTCCATCAAAAACCATGCCGTATTAGTGCTCTTTTGATTGTCACTTGTCTTCCATTTTCTATAATAATATTTGCTAAATAATTTATAATTTGGCACACGTTAAGATAAAAAATATGGACTACTTACATAAATTCGTTGCAAGAAGGTTTGTTCAACCATACCTTTATTATTAGATATTAAACCACAAGCTGACATAAACTCTACATTAAACTCTAGTTAAGTTCACCACGGGTTACTTGACAATTATTTGTAAACCCCATTTTTAAATTGATCGAATGATTTCAAGGCCAGCAAATGAATTACAATACCTACCCTTGGCAAAGTTAACACGAGTACAATTTTCTTGCTATTTACCAGTGAAAACAGTATGAACCTGACAATTAGTGCTGAGTCCAAGTGATTCTCCTCTTTGATCCCACCGGATGCAACAAAGACTGTTCTCTTTTGGTTGACCGGGATATGAAAGCAATGAAAGGTGCAGGTGTTTGAAATTGGTGTTGGAATGAGTTGATGGATCTAAATAAGCATGATACCAAAATAATAAATCAATCAAGAAATAGTTGGATTTTTCGTGGAAACCTCTCACGAAGAGTAGAGAGAAAATCACAAGATATGTCTCCCTATGGGTGTGTTTCTCTTTATTTTTTCTTAAAAGAATAAGTGGGTGGTACATGCCTATTTATAGGTTATCACACAACAAAATCCCACTCTATTATGTAGGACTAAATATCATTATACAATTCTGGAGCATGGAATGTTTAGCTTGTAATACAAAGAAACCCACTACACAATAGAACACAATCTCTGGATTGATTTTTTACTTGTAGGCGGGAACACGGGCTAGAGCTGCTAGACGAACTGCAACTAGCTCTGAAAAGAGGCCTTTCTTATGGAAATCTAGTGCTGGTGGCTCCCCATTCAGTATCCTTGAAAAGGATTTTCTTCTGAAGATGTCGAAAAATGGATCTCCCTCTCTGGAGTCCACAAAGCTGTATCTTCCACAAAGAAACTTGAAATGGATCCTTCCTCTGAGGACTTTGAAATATGATCTCCCTCTCCGGAGACCTCAAAACTTTGGACCTCCCAGAGTTATGATTTCTCATGTGTAGTTTAGGAATAAAAAAGACTCTTGAATGAAGGTGACTATAACAGGCTTCCACATTCCTCCTTTCTTCCATACTCGCATGGGAAAAGAAAATAACGAGAAGAAAAATAATAAAAACTAAATAAGAGTCTCTTCCCCTCTTCTCAAAATCATCATCATTCTTTTTTCATTTCTTTTTATTTTTTCTCCGTCTCCTTTCTTTTCTTTTCTTTTCTTCCTTTTTTTTCTCCCCCTATCTTCTCCCTTTTTTTTTGTTTCTCCACCTTTTTTTCTTTTTCTTTCTCTCTTCATTTCATCATTTTTTTAATAAAAACTGTCTCCCCCTTAGGGTTCAGGAGAACCCAACAGCACAGTTGTTGCTCTCAACTTACGCTACACACGCCCTCGAGATCTGGCGCACCTTTATTGCTGAGGTCCTCATGATCTTCACGTTGCTGATCATCGCTTCTCCGACCTTGGCCCTCCTCGACATCCTCTTAGTCTCGACTGTTAGGCGACTTGGCCACCGCCGTGCACGATGTAAGCTCGTTGCCACGACCTCCTTTGATGGCAGCATCATGGGAGAGCTCCTCGCCGCAGCACGTCGTCAGTCGCCACCGCCTTCTTCGATCATGTCGCCCTCACTCTTGCTGTCAAGGGTACTGCATTTGCCTCACTTGGTTGATGTAGAGAGATTGCCAGCGGTGCCATCGATGCCTTAGCGTGGCTACCACCACCATTGTCTCCATTGTGGGAGATCTCTACGTGGCTGTTCGCTGCCTGCTGTTGTATGACGCCATGTGCTACCTCGCTTGCTACTGCGCATCGCCATTGTCGCTTCCTCGACTTCCTTGCTACCTTCGCGGTGACACTTTGGACGGGAACTGTTGCGCTCACGGGAGTCCCTCCTGTGGCGCTTCCGCTCACGATCCATCTCATCCTCGTCGTGATCAGTCCTCTCAGCCTCCAACGCTGGCGCCATATGCCATCGACGCCACATCTTTGCCTTGTAGCGCTGACAATGGCCATCATCGCCGCTATTACCAGGAGAACAACTTGATCGCCTCAAGGGCCACCAAGCCCAACTCTACAACCTCTTTCGCACCTTAGGCTTCGATGGAACCTTGATGGTGCTTTTCTCCATATGATCAAAAAAGATATTGGAACTTCAACAACATATTGATAATAAAATAAACCTAAGAATCGAACATGTTCTGATACTAAGTTGATAGATCTAAATAATGCAGAAGTATGATATCAAAATAATAAGTCAATCAAGGAACACTTGAGTTTTACGTGGAAACTATATTCACGAAGAGCAGGGAGAAAATCATGGGAGAAGTGTCCCTTTATGGGCGTATTTCTCTTTATTTCTTCTTAAAAGAATAAGTGGAGGTACATACCTATTTATAGGTCATCACACAACAAAATCTTACTCCACTATATAAGATTAAACACCACTATATAATTCTCTCAATAGAATATAGGTGGGTAAATTGTTTCCAAAAAAAAGGAAGTGGACACAGTCCCATTATAGGTAAGACGCTTCGAGTGAAAGATTAAGTGTACTTCGATAGATCAACAAACGGATCAAATTTAAAGTTGTGTATGCTTTAGATTAAACATGAAGCGAAAGTGACAAATGATGGCATGGTTGAAGATTTGTCTTCGCATTTTTCTATGCATGGAAAGCCAATGTCAACATTCTCCCTATTGATGTATTTAACAAATTTTATTTACATCATCATGGTGCACTTTCTAAAGCTTGTCCTGAGAATTATACAATTTAGTTATTCTAAGGTCGTGTGATACTGAACTTCATAGATTGGCTTGGTTTTGCTATGACAGTGCTTTCCTCTTTCAAGTTGTTGCTAACATGTCGGTTGCTGTGTTTTTTTACTTTTTTTCTCTTTCTAGCAGGTTGCAACCAAACGACGGAAAAGGTAATTGCAGACAAGAGCCACATCTTGAAGGTAAGTGTGTTTCGTGTGCGTATCACATGAGTCTGTACAGTGCAGAGAACGAATTGTGCCGACACAAACTGGAGGCAGTTTCAAGTGACCTTAATTAAAATGTGGTTGTTCTTGTTCTTGTTGTGCTGGTATACTGTTGCGGAATCTCTGCTGTGTCCTTGCTCATGCAATGCTCTGCAGGGACGGGGAAAGAACCCTACAAGGGTAAGTGTGCCCGATCACAACAATCTGTTTCTGTGGCTTGAGCTTGCATTAATCTTGGACCTTCTGCCATCTACCCGAGGGTCTTCTTTAAACTATGTCGGCATCATCAAGTTTTCCGCCGATTCGTATGGTCCTTGGTGCCCGAGTGCACATCTTATCATATGTTACATGTAGAATTTGCAATGGAATTGGTTTAGAAAACAGGATGCCGTTGAAACCTAGATTTTCAGTGAAAATTTATCTCTGCTGCATGAGGTCTTTGAGAGGGAGTGTGAGGGCCTGACGAGGATTAAACTTCAAGATATATTGTGAGGCTTTTATCTATGTTGAGAAACAGGAAGGATTATGCCTATGTTTGGATAGGATTGGGAGGGCAGGGGAGGGGAAGGGAAAGAAAATGATTACACCTCTTTATTTTAATTGTCTCTTTTACTTCTCTCTATAATAAATACTATATGTGTTCTTGATGGTATTCTAAAGGTTTTATTAGTGAAGTCATCCAAATTTCTCAACTCCTTTCCATCCACTTATATATCCGAACATCCAATGTCAACTTTCCTTTCCTTCCCTTTCCCTTCTATCCAAACAAGAATTACATCACCCCCTTCGCTTCGCTTCCCTTCTCTCCTTGCCTCTCATCTCCTTTGCTTCCCTTCCCCTCTAATCCTAATCTTTCCATCCAAATATAAGTTAAGTCTGAATATTTCATTTGACCGCAAAAGTGGGTAAATGTCGCCTACCTTTAATGTTTTGCTTTTGAATGGAAAGAACCGGAGTAAAAAGGAAAGGCCTCTTGTTCTGTCCTTATTAGTCTTCCCTTAACAAAATCCCTACTAGTTGGCAAGCTCATAATATTGGATCAGGAAATGTTACTTGCTGAAGGATAATGAACATACTTGACCGTGGCAGTTTTGTTCAAACAAAAAAAATGTGCATGATCTTAGCTCAAAAAATATTATTTTGAACAATCAGAAATTGAATTGGAGAAAGCCAAGCCCAGCTTAGTTGTTTTACAGAAAAATATTACTTAAGAACTACCTGTAATATTGCCAAAAATCATTGACTATAATGAAGGCTTTTTGTACCGACTCCTTGTCTCCTGTTTGTTGCAAGATCTTATAATTTGTCCTGGATCACTTAAACGTGTAAATGAGTTCGAATTAACTTTTAACAAAATCCTAATCTGACTCGAGTTACATACATGATGGTATATTCCCTATGTGTTAAGTTGACTAATTTTGTCCATCTGATAACATGAATAAATCTTATCATCTTCTAAGCGATTAATTGAGTGTTAAAAGTATCTTAATTGGCATTTGGATATCCCAGATCAATACCCTGATCACCGAATTTACCTTTTTGAAAAAATAAAAAACTTGTGCAGTCTGAGGCTCTTACTGGAGGAAAGCGTTTTGTGTACAAAATTTGTACGTCAAATCTTTCAAGAAGGACACGTTAACCATCCGCTCTCCTACCAAAAACAGGTTCCACAGCTAGAAGGTGGACCGGTCAAAACTGTCTCTTCTACGCCAACGACCAACGGCTACCATATCTTGTGTGAGATCTAAATAGGATCCTTTACTGAATGACTCTGCCGAGAATTATGAAATTAATATTCATTTGAAGGTCTGCCTATCTTTTTACTCAATAAGTTTTGTAATGCGGGCAGAGTCGATTTTTGTGAATCATGCAGGGGAAACATTGAGCAAATGGCAAAAAGAGTAGTCTTAATACCCAACGAATGGCTAGCAGAAAATTTCACGTTGGGTCCTTGTTCTACGTGCTTGTGAAATAAGGTTATCTAAGATAAGAGAAAAAGTGATAAAATAAGTTGTGAGTAGTAAAATAAAGTGATTGATGTGTTGACCTAACGTTAGTAAATAATATATTAATATTATTTTTAGGAGAGTTAGATAGGTTGATGAGATTGAGTTAATATATGTTAATAGATATATTATATTAGAGTAAATATATTTTAATAATATTGATGTGATGTAGTAAAATAATATTGATATAAAGTGAGATGATATTCTCTTCTGATTTCTTGGTGATGTTTGGAAAGGATAATATGTTTGAAGGATAAATAGAGGAATAGAAAATAAATGAAAGAAAATGTTAGAATAAGTAATTTTTGACGTTTTGAATTGGATGTTTGGTTGATTAAACTTATTTTACGAAGGAAGAGGAATAACTTTACAACATGTGAACTTCTCTTGACCCAACGCCACCTATCAAGACACCGCCTTTCTTAGAGATCTCATGAGATTTTGAAGGTGAATGTGACCTTACCTTGTTTGGAGTTCGACTTTTCATCTATGTATGATGAAATGGATTTGCGTCACCACGGCTGCTTTACCTTCCAAACTATAGTATGCAACATCTCTCCCATTTCAGCTTACAAGCAAATTGGAGAATCATCACCAGACGAGTCAGCGAAGCCGACAAAATGGGATCAATCGGATGGGTGATTGACGCAACAGTTCGAACTTTTTTTTTGTCTGGAGAGGGTACAACAGTTCGAACTTTGGCATATCAAGAAAGGGTCTACCGAATCAAATTATCAAATCAGAAAGCAAGGTAAAGGCTGGAGCACCTTCAGTTGAGTGGTGGTGTTCGGTGGTACGCTCCAACTCCCAACAGCGATCAGAGAAAGGAATTTGACAACAGCTGCACCGGAGATCGGAGGGAAGAAAAGAGAGGGGTCTTACAATTCAAAAGAAAAAAGAGAGACGTCCCGTGAAGATGCAGTCTTGCAATGATAAGATGGTTTGTTTGCATGCACGCTGCTGCTGCTGCTGTCCAGGTAGTAAGATATATAAAATGAACCTTTTTTTTTAATATATATATATCAAATGAAAAACATAAGTGTAAATTATCAAATACTTACGAGTGGTCACTGCGTGTGCATTTGAACGTGGATTAAATTTTATGATCAATAAGCTTCCAGAAAGTATTAAGTTGTCGAGGGTATGCAGTAGGTAGATTAAATGAGTTAACTATTGTTAATTTATTTATTATTTAGTCTTCTTGTCACTCGCATTGAGTTAAAAAGAAGTAAATATAACTTAAAGTTATTTTACATCTTTTGCAGAATAATTTTAATTTATCTAAATATTTAAATATCACAATCCATTTATTCTGTTGCTCTTTCTTAATTTTTTTATTTATTTTATAAATTTATTCTTTCTAATGAAAAGATAATAAATTTTAGTGTGATAAATGAATTGATGTGATTTAAAAGAGAGACACACACACTTAATGCTAGGTATCTATTCGGTCATATTTTGCTTCGAAGTGAAGCAAGTAATGTTTATCACACATGATGGATGTGTAAGTGTGATGTAAGTACGCGAGATGATGTGTCTTCTAAATCTCGTAAGTTTTTCCTTAACCCACCGACTTCTTGCAGCACTATGTTGAATTTCATCTAGGTGCAAAGGGATTTTTCCCATGACAAACATGGACCATCTTTGGACGTCTATGGTTATCCTGCTATGTTGCATGCATGCTAATAGAGAGAGTTATTTAGTAATGTATTGGAACTCTTAAAACAAAAAATCGTTTAACACTAACATTAGACAAATAAATTACAACTCTCGCAGCTGTAATACAACACACAACTTAGGTATCTTACCCCTAAGCAAATACCAAAAAAAAAAAAAAAGGTACGTCAATCATAGAATTAAAAATAGACCCTCAAGTTTCTAGATAAATCAAGCCAACTTATCATCACACATGATATAACACTTATGCACTACTCAATAAATTCCTTATTTCAGAATAATCAACTGAATCTTAACCGACAATGAAACGCAGCCTATATCATTCTAAAGTTTTCTGATTTATGAGTGCGATATTCCGAATCTCACACTCTGGACAATGTTGAACCCTACGTCATTCGCACGTATCAATTCGAGCATCTTTGCTTATCGTGCTTTTGCTGTGCAAGAGGACTTGATGCATATCTGCAAAACGTGTAAATCTTCCCCCCACCCCCCCTTAATTAAGTCCAAACCATCCGCAATTTTTCCAAATCTTTCTAAAAATATTCCAACTGCCGATAATGGATACCTTCGCACTTTATATCATGGATGGTACCTCGATAACACGAGCATAGGTATTACTGACACCCATATGCCTTAGCTCTGCGAGTATATCGTTTGGCTTTACATTCGGAGTTTATCAAAAACTTGCACTTACTTGGCGTTAACCATAGAATTAGTGAGAAATTACACAAATAAATGTATATCAAATCACTTCACGTCACTATAATTAAAGAAAGAAAAAAACTCTCCATACCAAAAGAGAATATACATCTAAAACAATATATGTATAGTTAAAAAATTCTTATCTTAACCATTGTTCGACAAAAAAAAAAAAAAGGCATCATTTGTTCATCTGTCGAGCATTGATTCAAACTTCCAGATAGAGAATAAATATCGACATGGGGGAATGATATATATATATATATATATATATATATATATATATATATATATATATATATATATATATATATATATATATTGCACAGTGGGAAGCACGACAAGAACTTTTGGAGAGACCAACGAGGGAACCGAAAAGACTCTCTCTTGTCCTGTGGATCATTGTGGTACGCCATGCACCATCGCCTCTTCTTTTCATGTATTCCACCGATCTACTCCTTCAGATCCGCTACAATATTGGTACTGTGGCCCTTCGCGTTGCTTTTCCTTTCCAGCCATATATGCCATCATATCATCCCCTACGCACCCTTTATATAATATTCTCCCATTGCATCGCCAACTTAGTTGGCAGCCCTCGATGGTTTCCATTTCGGTCCATCCATGTACATCATTTGTCCAAAGCATCCAACGATCCAGTTTAAACCATGCAGTTTGAGATATATACGTCAAGGACTAATGCACAACACCCCAGCTGTCGTATCACTCTCAGGAAGTTCCTCGTCTCTTCGCTGCAAAGTTTTTCCCGACGTCTATAAACGTCACTATAAGTCCGTGAAAACTAACATTTATAAATGCTACGTCGAAATAAGTCCAACTTGGCATTTGAGAACAGACGTCCAAGCTGGCTCGATTTCGATGTTCATATAACATCGCTGTGTATTAACATGATGCAACGTGTAAAGGGTATAAAAAGTTTTAGGCAATATCTTACAGAATGTTGTACCGTTAAAATTAAATTTTATATCATTATAAAATGAGATCCAAGGTGATTTAATAATTTTATATTAATGTAAAGTGATTTTAACTTATAATTTTTGAATTTAACATTTGAGATTTAAGAATTAGATTTTACGATTTAGATTTATGGAAAATAATTTTACTTATTTGAAATGACTTTTTACTTTAAAAGTAATTAGATTTAGGATTTAAGATTTATAATTTATAATCTAAACTTGAAGATGAAAAATTATTTTTCATAAGTGAAGTACTTATAATTTAATTTGTCACTGATGTAATCTTACTTTAAACAAATGTAAAGTAAGATTACAAAGGTGTAAAATTATTTTAAAAGTAATATGGTGATTTTACATAATTTTATACTGATGAAAAGTAATTTTTAAGATAATTTAAGTGATTTTCACTCATGTAAAAGAAATTTTTTAATTTTTTACATGTGAATATTTTTTTTTACATAAAAATAGATATATCAAATAAAAATGATACAACTCTTTACATTATTTTTTATATTTTCAAATCCACGTCTTTTCTTCTATACCGTTTCTACTCTTGGAAAATAAAGTAAAATATTTTATTTTACTTTAAATTTAAAAATTACTTTATTTACTATTTAGGCATTTTTCATTACTTTATTCTTATTTGTCATTTTGATTCTTATCACACAAGAGAAAGAGCTTCGAAGGAAAGTGAGAGGGTAAACATTGTTCATCCAAATGAAAGATATCCCTTACAATTGAAGTATCATTTCATGTAATTTGCATTAGTTTATCAACCTACCGATATACTTCTTGAGGGTTAGTTCATTTAAAGGCTTAATTTCTTTTTTGAAGAATAAACTTTTGTTAACTTGGAAGGTTAATTTCCTTTCGATTAACACGGGTTAAGAACTCTTAACGTTGATTTGTCTTATATCGATTGGTACTAGTGTTAGATAAATCTGTATTTAAATCCTATGATTTTATTGTATCCTCGTAATCTTTAATTAATATTATTAACACCACTAACAATTAAACATCACATCCCGATCTGCAATCGTCCTCGATAGCATTCCTCATCCTTATACAAAAAAAAAAAATAAACATCACAAGAGTTAATACTTCAACTTAACATCAATTTAAATAAATATAAATTTATGTTAATATCATTATGTAAGCAAACACAATTTAATAAATCACGAGTTGTGGTCAATATTTTTATTTCCTTATGCAAAAAAAATAAGTAAACATCACAAGAGTTAACACTTCAACTTAACATCAATTCAAATAAATATGAATTATGTTAATACCATTACGTAAGTAAACACAATTTAATAAACCACGAGTTGTGGTCAGTATCTCTATTTTATATCAGGTGGGTTTTGATCTGACCCTTTCTTCTCTTGGAAAATAAAGTAAAATATTTTATTTTACTTTAAATTTAAAAATTATTTTTTTTACTATTTAGGCATTTTTCATTACTTTATTTGTATTTTATCATTTTGATTCTTATCACACAAAAGAAAGAGCTTCGAAGGAAAGTGAAGGGATAAACATTGTTCATCCAAATGCAAGATACCCTTTACATTTGAAGTATCATTTCATATAATTTGCATGAGTTTATCAACCTATCGATATACTTCTTTAGGGTTAGTTTATTTAAAGGCTTAATTTCTTTTTTGAAGGATAAACTTTTGTTAACTTAGAAGATTAATTTTCTTTTGGTTAACACAGGTTAAGAACTCTTAATGTTGATTTATCTTACATCGGTTGCTATTAGTGTTAAATAAATCCGTATTTAAATCCCACGATTTTATTGTATCCTCGCAATCTTTAATTAATATTATTAACACCACTAACAAGTAAATATCACAAGAGTTAACACTTCAACTTAATATCAATTCAAATAAATATAAATTTATGTTAATACCATTATGTAGGTAAACATAATTTAATAAACTATGAGTTGTGGTCAGTATCTCTATTTCCTTATACAAAAAAAAAATAAATATCACAAGAGTTAACACTTCAACTTAACATCAATTCAAATAAATATGAATTTATGTTAATACCATTACGTAAGTAAACACAATTTAATAAACCACGAGTTGTGGTCAATATCTCTATTTCCTTACACAAAAAAAAGGTAAACATCACAAGAGTTAGCACTTCAACTTAACATCAATTCAAATAAATATGAAATTATGTTAATACCATTACATAAGTAAACATAATTTAATAAATCACGAGTTGTGATTACTATCTCTATTTTATGTCAGGTGATTTTTTTGACCCTTTTTTCTCTTGGAAAATAAAGTAAAATATTTTATTTTACTTTAAATTTAAAAATTATGGTTTTTACTATTTAGGCATTTTCCATTACTTTATTAGTATTTTGTCATTTTGATTCTTATCACACAAGAGAAAGAGCTTCGAAGGAAAGTGAGAGGGTAAACATTGCTCATCCAAATGTAAGATACCCCTTACATTTGAAGTATCATTTCATGTAATTTGCATGAGTTTATCGACCTATCGATATACTTCTTCAGGGTTAGTTTATTTGAAGGCTTAATTTCTTTTTTGAAGGATAAACTTTTGTTAACTTGGAAGGTTAGTTTTGTTTCGATTAATACGGGTTAAGAACTCTTAACGTTGATTTATCTTACATCGATTGCTATTAGTGTTAGATAAATCTGTATTTAAATCCCACGATTTTATTGTATCATCGTAATCTTTAATTAATATTATTAACACCACTAACAAGTAAACATCACATTCCGATCTGCTATCGTCCCCGATATCATTCATCATCCTTACACAAAAAACAAATAAACATCACAAGAGTTAACACTTCAACTTTACATCAATTCAAATAAATATAAATTTATATTAATACCATTATATAAGTAAACACAATTTAATAAATCACGAGTTGTGGTCAGTATCTCTATTTCCTTATACAAAAAAAAAAAGTAAACATCACAAGAGTTAACACTTCAACTTAACATCAATTCAAATAAATATGAATTTATGTTAATACCATTACATAAGTAAACACAATTTAATAAACCACAAGTTGTGATCAGTATCTCTATTTTAGATCAGGTGGGTTTTAATCTGACACCTCACGCCCCCACCCTATTTTATTTTTATTAACCTCTAGGAGATGGAGGATAAATAAAAATACTCTTATTTTTAACCAACAAAACAAACATAATTAAAAATTAATATTTATTGTATATTTTTTAAGACGGCTTTCTTAAGCCTACGAATCAAATTTAAACTCTCATCTCCCTACCAAAAGTTTGCATATAAATTATTTTAAGTAGAATTTCATCTCTCTATTCAGAATAAAACAAATATGGGGCACATCATGACCCCTGTAATATACGCGTGAGTTTCAGGAGTCTCACAATAAATGTTTTTCGATTTCAAGTTACTTTCTTAGTACACGCTAATAGCAAATAAAATAATTGGTGTGAAATTCACACGTGAAATTATCTAAGTAATAAGGGGAATAACGATGATTTGTTTCATTAATATTAAGACGTCGAATAAATAATAGCAGAGAAGCACATCGACTACGGATAACACAGTAAAAGACGATACATATGCCAAAATAAACAAGAGAAAATGTTCACCTGCAGCCACCGAGAAAATTAAAGCACATCTACTCATAAATGCTCGTTTGGCTTTGCTTTAAAAAAAAAAGAAAAACTTCGGAAGATAAATTCACCATCAAGTCTAAACACAATAACAGTCGGCATATACATAGTTTTAAAAAAAAACACACACAAAAAAAACGTGTCCCTTGAGCCATACTTCGAAATCCAAAAGAGAGCTACTAAATAAATGCGAAAAGCCAAACTATTGTCCACATGGTGCCATCTACGTATCAAAATGAATTAAAACTAAAAAGTTAAAATGTACGTGAATATATAGTGTGACAGATTCTAAAATCTTCTCGTAATTTTATATCAGTGAAAGAAAAATATTTTGCAGTGATGCTATATCAATAAAAAATAATTTTATGCTGATGGAAATGATTTTGACAGCGATTTGATAATTTTATATTAGTATAAAATAATTATGCCGCAAAAATATGTAAATTTTTGTATTTTGATATCTGCATCCAAACAAAGATATATGTATATATTTAATGTAGCAGTGCCAATCCTCCGATTATATTTCCTTTTGACTTCCTTCAACGTAAGAAAAAGAAAAAAAAGAAAAAGAAAAAGTCAAGGTGGTGACTTGGTGAGCGCGGGCCACGACTCGTCGAGAACGTTGGCGCTCTCCTGGAGATGGGTCACGCTCGCCCTCTTCCAAGGGTTCTTCTCTCCAACTGGCAATGGCATTCCCTCCTGAACCGGCGGCTTCTTGCGCACGGCGTCTTGTGTCTCATCATCGCCTGGTGCAATCGGCTGCGAATCTCGAGCCTTTCCCGACGTCCACGTTGGCGTCGGTGGAGTTGCAATGGGCTGCGCCTTGGGGAGGTATTCGGCCTTCTCTCTTGGTAATCTTCCCCTGCGAAGAAGGGGAGTCGAAGACGACGACGACGACGACGACCACGGGTGGCGCGAGAAGTCGAACCTGTCGTCGAGGAAGGACAGCCCGCGAGGAGGCGAGGCGGCGGGATCGAATCCTTCGCAAGAGGAAGAAGGCGATGGCTTATCCATTGTTAGTTTTCAAACAAAGCCCGGAGGGCGCGAGAAGTCGAAGTTTGTTAATGGCGAGGGGAGAGGGTTAAAAGAAACGAGGTGGGGGGGGGTGGGGTTGCTGCGTTTAAATAGAAATAGATGATCCTTTACCCCTTCGCGTGAATGATGGAGAATCCTGATCCGATTAGGATTCCTTTTTCTTTGTTTTTTTTAATCTGTTTACGTCCATGAATCAACAAGGCCATGAAAACCGGGGCTCACATCCAGGCGTCACGTCCTGCATAAAATTTATTTATTTATTTATTTTTAAATAACTGAATCTTCTACCCTAACGGTTACCGCGCGTGCATGGGGATCAACCGACAACCTAATCTCACGCCTCACATTATTGGTTGGGTTTGTTTCGATTTGAGCTTAAGCTGAGATGGATTAGACTGCATCGTGTGTTGCGACGCGGACGTATGTGCTGTGTTCGTTTCAAATTTCAAACTTCTTGTCGCGTGCTGTGTGCTGTACGTGACACAACATGTGGGTGTGCTAATGCAACACATCGATCTTTTTTTTTTTAACCTTTACAATTTTTTCGCCTCATTGTGTTTTAGACCCATCTTTACGTACATTTTTTGAAACTTTTTTTTTCAAACTACCACACACACACACACACACACACACACACACACCGTTGAATGATCCATTTTTCCGATGTGTACTACAAAATTTGGAGAGGTGGATGCAATGGTGATAGTGGATGTCGGAGTTGGTGGTGGGAGGTGAGGTGCTGGTGATGCAAGGATAGGGTTGTGGTAGTAGTGGTGGTTGAGAGGTCTTGAGTGGCGTGTGTTGTGAGTGATGGTCGGGCAGGTGGTGGTTAGAGATTTGGTGGAGGTGTAGTGTGTGTTGCGTCGATGCTAGGGTTGAAGGAGGAGGAGGATGTTTGAGAGGAGGAGGGGAGGTGGTGGGTGTTAGGTGTTGCTGGAGGTGGTGATTAGAGGAGGATGTTGAGGGCAAAGGTTGTGTGCTCTCTGTGTGTGTTCTGTACTACGTTGATGTGCTGTGGATGCCATGAGTTTGGGTGGGCAAGTTGGTACACAAGCGTGTGTGTGTAGGTTTATAGGTGTTGCTAGGTGTGAAATATGACTTGGATTCTTACTTAGATATACTATTACTCCTAAAATAAAGAACAATAAGAGTATAGAAATATAAAATAGGACGGGCCTTCAAATTAAAATACATTGATAATATTTGAAGAAATTTCTTACATTGCGCCAATATAATTAACAAATCACCTGTATATTTTAAATTAAAAATAAAAAATCACATGTGATTTGATCTAGAAGTAAAGATCACAAGTGCAGGTAGCTTTTAAAGTGGCAATAACTGTACCACGTGATAAAATTTTCACGTTGCTTTAGAAATCGGTCATTACCAAAGGGGTTAGTTGCATAGGAAAAACTAGAGTAACATATTAACCTAAATCTCAAAATCACACTCCTTAGCTATTATTTGATTTTCAGGGTTTCTTCCATGGGATAACTTCTTTTATTATTGGATAAAGGAATTACCATGGGATAACTCATTTTTGTGTTTGGTTGACTAACGAGGGAAGTCATGGGATAAGATACTTATATTCTATGTTTGGTATGTTATTAGTGTTCATTTTCATAGATCGGGGAAGAGATAATCTAGTTAGTTATTAGATAAAAATCATTGGTAATATTTAATTTAAAATTAAAAATTGTTGATGATATTTGATTTTGAAAGAATGAATGATTGCATAAGACCCACCGAATGAATGATTTGAGGACAATGGAGAATCACATGTCATCTTGACGGTGCATGTTATAAAAGATATTTCTTTACATTTTAACAAAGTGAAAAGAGGTCAAATGGCATCGAAACGAGATTCTAGCATTTATGCGGACCATTATGATTAATGAGAGATGCATTAACGTACCTTGTCACATCATGGGTTGAGGGTAGTAGGATAAATTGTAGAATAAAACCCATTTCACCTCTCCCACGGAACAGATTTTATCTCAGAATTTTCATGTCTTCCCTAGAATAGCTACATCCTGAGATAAATGTCAGTAGACACAGGATATCCCGCACTATCCGAACAACCAAATAGCACCTTAGAGGTTAGTTTATGTCAGAGTGACACTTAACATAGATTAGCAGATTACAAATCTTTACGGTAAAGAGAGGATATACCTTGTTAATATTTACATGGAAGGGTAGCAAATATCGAATAGCAAGCATTTGAAGGTTAAAAGGGGGGATATATATTCTCCAATGTAAATAAGAAAATAGGGGTCGTCCTCTTAAAGGTGGGAAAATTTTCCTCCTACCATGATTTACGGGAAATAAATCTGTGAAATGAGTAGGGAAATATAAAAAAAATGAAATAAATAATAAAACAAGTAAGTTAACTCGTCTATGTTTTAACGGATTAAGTGACCACAGTTAATCTCTTGTTCATTGTCATTGTATGCTTCGATTTCCGGGGGTGGGTGGGGGTGGTACGGGGGGCGAGGGTGGTCCTCGCCCATCGCAGTTAAGAGTAAAATTAACGACTTACTGAACGATCGACGGATGTGTACGTATGTTTCGTGCCACGTACATGGGTACAATAGAAGTAAAGGCATGTCCCCCATACCCTCTTGTAACATGCATCATTGCAGTTAAATTTGAGTAGAATTAACCACTTACGTGAAAAAATAAAAAAATTTTAAAAATTTTTATATACATGTTCTTATAAATTTTGTATCTTACACTTATATTCCTATACTTTTGATAATTATATAAATATCTTCTCAATTTTTTCTCCATTAATAAAAATATCCTTTTGTTAACCTGTCGTTTGGTTAAACTATAACGGTTGTTACGTTAGGGATATTTTTGTTAACGGAGAGAAGATTAAGGAAGTATTTACATGATATCCAAAGTTTATAGGACATGTATTTAAAAATCCATTTTTTTTTTGTGGGTGCTTCATCTTCTCTTTCTTCTTCTTATCAAAGGAACCCTATTTTTTTAGTTTTGGTTCTTTGAAGATCCTCTGTGGTGCCCCAATCCAACTAAAGAGGAGATTCTCTTGCTCTTCCCAGGTCGAGTCGTTGAAGTCGAGCGACGATATGTCCATGTCCGATGAGGATTCCCCTTCGAAGCTCAACTCAGCCCTCGACGAGGAGTTACCCAACTCGGAGCTCTCCCCTGTGGTCTGCCCTGCTCCTGCCGAGGTCCACGCAAATGACACGTAGCTTGGCGTCCACAGAGGAGGCGAGGGCGTTCGTCGAAGTCGAGCCACAACGATCTGGGAAGTTGAGCTTGGCGCTGTCGTTGCGAAGCATTGAGGTAGCCTGGTCGTAGGCGAGCGCGGCCTCCTCAGCGGTGTCGAAGGTGCCGAGCCAAAGGTAGGTGTGATTCCTCCAGTAGCCATCGTGGTGGGTGAAAGCTGTCATCTTCGTCATCGAGGAGGAAGGTGTTGGAGGAGTCACTAAGGGCCCTCAACCTGAGGAGAAAGACGCCGACGTGGGTACCTGCGGGTTTGGCTCTGCTGGGTGAGAAGGAGGATAGGGAAGGTGCACGGGAGACCAGAGGCTGCGTGAGATGCAAGTAAGCTACGTCGAGCCTCGACACCATCTCCCCTTTCCCTCTCACTCCTCTCCTCTCCTCGAGTAAGCACTTCTATGGCTCTCCTTCTTCTTCGGAAACGGTGGAGAGGAGTGGAGATCACAGGGGTTGGTCCTAGAGGAGGGTACCCATGGAATTGTGAGGTGGTGAAAGGATCAAAGTAGTTGTGGTGATGTTAGGGAGGAAGAGAGAGAGGAAGGTTGCGAGAAAGAGGAGAGGAAGCAGCGGTGAAGCACTCAAAGTGCTTTTGCTAAACGGTGGTGGGAGAGATGTGCAGAGCTCTGATATATATGTAGGGCAAGAGGGGAGGGTGTGCACGTTCTATTACCCCTTCTAACAACCTACTTAGCCCCTTCCACCGACGATGGCCGATTCCACCATCAGCACCTTTGCGATCCTCCACAAACCCCTCTTGCAAGGGTCGCACCCCAAGCGCCACCTCCACCCCACCCCGATCCCCCCCCCCCCCCCCCTCCCCCTCGAATTTCACATTAAAAGACTCGCCTTTCCCACCGACCCTTCCTCCTCCTCCCGACGACCCCGTGACCTACCCACGATTTGCACCATCGCGAAGGAGCTAACACGAGAGGCCCCCTCCAAACCCCGGGACAACTGGAGCATTGACTTGGTCGATCCCTCCTGCCTCTATCCTCCCCCTACAAATTGGTGGATGACGTGCGGATGGAGGTGGATGAGGGTGGTGGAGGGGATGATTAAATAAATACCCTCATAATCTTGATCATTACGTAAATTTCCTCTCAATCTTTCTCCGTTAATAAAGATACCCGTAATATAACGGCCACTATAGTTTAACCAAACGACATACTAACGGAGGGATACTTTTATTAACGGAGGGAAGATTGAGAAAATATCTATGTAATTATCAAAATTTCAGGAATTACGTAATATCTAAAATTTAAAGTAACATGTACGTAGGAATCCCAAAACTTTACGAAGTTTGCTGAACTCGATGGAGTCACATTGGCTTTGCGTGTGTACGTATGTCCCATGCACGTGCCAGGGTAAAGGCATACCTGAGCAGGTGGAGGAGAACTGTGGCCTCTTCCGTCGGTGTTCAGGGTCTCACTGACAATTGGATTCTGATCGAGATTTGGAGCTATTTGCGCCCAGGTGCTGGGAGAATTTTAAAATGGACGTGCAAAAATTTCAATATTAATAAAAGCGTCCCCCAAGTGCATTTTTAAATTATAAGCCTTATAAATAATAAAACAGTTTGTTTTAATGTGAATGTTTCTTGTCGTGTTCTTTTGAATCTATTATTTAGCAGTAGATCATCGCTGAATTCGGTGCTGAAGGCATGGTGAAACAGTGAAGAAGAAATAGAAGCAGGTTAGGTTTTTATTCTGCTCTTTTTGTCCGGAAAGGTGTTGAGCTTGAAGTAGTTCTTAGTTTAAGACGTAATTGGTAACTATGGTATAAGTTATGTATTAAGTTACGTCAGGGAATAAATAAGTATAATTGAAGTCATATATAGGCGTAAGTCACTGGAAGTCAGTTTTGTTCTTCTTTCCTGTTGAAAGCTTGGTTTTCTTATCTTGTGCTGAGTAGACCTTCGTCAAACCCTTCCGTTCTTTCCTTTTGATAGTTCTCACCACGTAGAGAGACCTGTAAAATTTTCTCCCAACTTTTTCTAAGGGCTAGCTTGATACATACAAAAGAAATGGATCCCCAGACATGTTGTTTGGAGGAGTTAATTCTGAAATTATTTTATTTCGATTTTTAGTGGCTAATTTCAAAAGAAAATGTTTTATTTCTCCAATTCTGATTTCCACCTCTTATAATTTCTCGGCATGCATGACATCTCCTCTTACCTAAACACATTTTCTAATTCCTCTTTCCAATCAAATAAAAAAATGCATAATTCCTCTTTTAGGTTCATTTTCTCCTAATTTCTCTTACAATTCCACGTTTTTGGTTCTCCCTACCAAATTTACCTTAAATGAAAAACAAATCTTATTGGGGCTGAAAGGTGTGATTAAATCCTTTACTATGGAATTCTTTGACTTTTTTTAGGTTGTGGTTTGAAAAATATAAAAATTGACGTAAATATTTGATGTGTGATTGTAAATGTAATCCTAACTCACATTATTATTTTTAGGTAAAAAAATGTTAATACGTGATGAAATCTACTGCTGTTGAAATCAATAAATCACTTTCGTAGGAGTAAGTGATTGTGCAAAATCATTTTGTACCTTTAAAATAATTTGATTTTGCATGGGTGTAAATTAAGATTGTACCGGTGTAATCTTACTTTAAACTACTTTGTACTATTGCAATATTATCTTACATGGGTGTAATATTTTGTTACATGGATGCAATATTTTTTTTTTATACGGATGCAAAGTAAGATTGTATCTTACGTTAAATTACTTTTTACTAGTGCAATATTTTTTTGCATGGGTGTAAAGTAAGATTACACTGATGTAAAATTAAATTCCAAATGTTTCTTTACGTATAAAAAGTGATTTTACATTTAAAAGGTGATTTTTCACCTTAGGGTATCATAAGGAGAAAAATCACTTTTCAAGTGAAAAATCACTTCTCATACGTGAAATCACTTTACATAAATTTAAACTTTAAACTCATATGTCAAAATCACTTTGCATTGATGTAAAATTACTTTAGACAAATGAAACTACCCTTGAAATAATTTTGTATCAATGTAAAAAGAGATTGTATAAGTTCAAAAATACCTTACAATAATTTATCATCGGTGTAAAGTAGTTTATCGTGATGTAAAATTTTTTTATTACCTTTATATTTTAGATTAAAATGATGTAATAATTTTTTTTGAATATAATAAAAATTATCACATAATAAATCTTACATTTTTTATTTTTTTTATTAAATATCAATTATAAGTAAATTAACATTCCCAACATTACGTAAAATATAAAAATAATATCCCACGTTGACTTTTAGTTTCCCTTTTATTCTATTTTATTATTATTATTATTATTTTTACCAAATAAATCTTGCCGGTTTGAAAATGGATGGGCTCACAAGTTCTTCTCAATCGACATTTTCTCCCTTTCAAGAGTTGAGACCTCAAAATCAACAATTTTTTAATTGAGTGAGGAGTATGCCAGCGGTTATTTCTGACTGTTTCATACTCTCACACGCCACGAAGATTGCCCCAATGGGAGTATTGAAGTTGTCCTTTTAGGGGATTAATTTCTTTGCATGGCACTACACGTAAATGAGAAGAAGCTCATGGTCAGGCGCCTAATCACACGGCCCTCATATTTACCCTTGGATTTTTTTTGATGTGAATCTAGTGATTGACTATGATGTCAACATTAACATGTCACGACTCAATTTTAAATTTTTATAATATCTAAGATCGATTCATTTTTGTTAATCTTAAAATCCAGTCATTCAATAAAAAATAATTAAATAATATTCATCAAAATACAATCATACAAGTACAATAGTTAAGCATAAAGAAATTTACAATAGAGGGAAAAAGGAATATTAATATTATGTCATAATACAACTATCACAATAAAATGAGTACATGTAGCAGAAACTCACTCTGAAACAGTAGAACTAAAGTTAGGCTCGACTATGCCCAACATCCTCAGCAGCCGGTGGTTTGGATTGCTCAAATCTCTGACTTGTACTAAATTTATTTAACTGGAATCAGCTAACGCTGAGTAGAGTGGTGGCTAAGAAGTAACATGCATTTAACAAGTAGTTAATATAAAATTTTCTATTTCCCAATTATATTATGCATATGGGTACATAGAGATTTCTAATTAGGATTTTTTAATTAATCTTCTTGTTCCCTATAGGAACGATTTTACTTGCAGCTTCCCGTGATATAGGATGCCCACGTGGTACTCTCCTGGTCGGAGAAGTCCCACCGTGGTAGTCCTTTAGTCGGTCTACCACCCCGAGGTCACGGTCGTGATGTAGCGGTGACTACGGCACATGTGGTAAGTGCGCGGGTAGCTACCCCGCACTGACAGCGGTCAGTCGTTTTCGCTAGCGGGTACGCCTCAATGTACAGTGCGAAACAGTATATGGCCTTGCCCTCTCAGAATAGAACAGGGGTCTTGCCCCTCCTCAGTCTGCGTACCCTCGTCCGACTACCCCGATTTGCCCAATGGGCTAACGAGAGTCGGTGTAGGGTGGCTATACCTAGCGTCGAGCCCCCTGGGGCGGATAGCTCCCCCCTACACTAAGTAGCTCACCTTGGTACCACATATACGAGGGCCAGTAAGAGTCGTCGTAAAGTGGCCAAACTCACCCCAGGTCCCAACCCAAAGGCGGCAAGCTCCCCTCTACATTACAAGGGATAGTTGCTCTCTTCGGTACCACGTACACGAAGGTCAACTTACCTCCCTTAATAGCTGTCCATAGGCAGCAAATTCCCAGAACCATCCGGCTCTCCGTAGTACGGTGCTCTTGTTTGCATTTCCCGTGGGGTTCGTACAGGAGTTTCTTTTTCACATCTGGGTTGGAATATTCGGAACAAACAGTTCAATTTCCATTACAGTAGGGTTCCATTTTAGAAAAGAAACAGGCGACTTTTGATTACTCAATCATTCTCATGCAGTTTCTTATAACCTTAGTGCTCATGCTAATACCTAGGGTTCAAAAATCTATTTTCGAGTATACGTTTATTCCTTCCTATGGTTCATCTCAAGTCTTAGGATTACTTACTTATATGTAGTAAATTAGAGATTTACTATTGTAACCACTCTACTTGGGTAACCGGGTGAAATCGAGGCTCGTACAGTGGCTCCCAACGTCTCCATAGGTTCCGTACACCTAACGGACTGGAGACCTAAAACATGGATTGATGGGCTAAAAGGTTCAGAAAGATATAAACAAGTTATCACTATACAAAGAAACTCGTACAGAAAACAGAGACGATTTGTTTGCGGAAAAACGATAATAAAAGGGCCTTACATGGCCCAAAACACGCTGTCAAATTGAAATTAGACGTCTGGGAAATGTCCTAAATGTCTTAAAACAGTTCTCAGGGATACTTCTCTCGGTGTTCCGCTATCAAACGTCTGGAACTCAATGCCGACGTCCAAGGACTCCGTCAGATGTCCGGGGGTGCTCTCGGACGTCTGGAACTGCCTCGGCTACGCTCCCACCTTCTAACACATACACGTACGCTGTCAGGACTTGTTAGAGAAAAAAAGTACGGAAAATAGATCTCTACCAGACGTCTTGCTTTACCTTCGGATGTCCGGTAAGACGTCTGGGTGTCTCTCCGGCCGTCTAATTTCGCGGAAAATGACTTCCGCAAAACCGCTCAGGCTCCCCTTGCCTGCAGGTGCTACAGCAGAACGGCGCTGCACCCTTTGCTCTCGTGCTTCCTTTCGCTTGGGCTCTCCGCTCTTCACTCGCTCTCGCCCTCGCTTTGCTCTCGGCTAAGAGGTGGGCAACGAAGAGGAGGGGGAGAGGTTTATAAAGGGAGAGGAGGTGAGGGGGCGGAAAGGCGAAGCATGGCGCGGAGTGGCGTCGCAGGAGGAGGCGTGGTGAGGGAGGAAGTATGGCGTACGTACGTTCCACGCTGAAAAGCATTTTCAGATGTCTGGTAAACATCTCAGATGTCCAGACAGACGTCTGGTGAACATCCTTAACGTCTTAAATGATCAAAGGGGTGGTGAATCATTTTATAACTACATCAATATATATCCAAATTTGAGTTCTATCTTATCCAAGAGTGGTGTTGCAAGCGACCTAATCCCCTCAACTGCTTGCAAGGGATTTGAGTCAAATAAAATAAAAAGAGAGAGAGACTCTGGTTATGATTTCCCGTCAAGGGTAAACGAAAGAATTACAATCCTCCTCAATTAATATTTACTCACTCAAAAAATAAATTCAACTGTCGTAGTATAATTCTCTTGACAAAAATATTTGAAGCGACTGATGTAAAACAATTAAAATGATCTACGAGAGATGAGTTTGACCTGATGATTAACTCTGTATCATAATATCTAATTTTAGTTCTGCTACCTTCATGTTTTACCCCCTAATAATTAATAACTATAAACTCCTTGAGCTTTGCCTTACAATCTAAACTCTCAGATTTACCTAACGAGCTGAATCAAGAAACGAAAACATCAAGTTATGAATGAAAGCCATAGATACAAATAAGATAGGAGAGCCAAGTGAATGGTCAACTCGAAGAGTGCATGAGATCCGATGCTGTCACGCTTGTTAGAAGTGATACTCAAAAATCAAAATTCTTTGTAGTTAGTTTTGCATTGTATTCCAAGTCATTAAAGATTCCTATAGTCATCGAAATCGGCACTTTGTTAACAAACAAAGGATTTCCTAATAGTGTATATGAGATTTGATTTCATTACTTTTGAGACGTTGGCGGGACTCTTTGCCACCAAACCAATCCCTTGGTGACACACTTAAAAGAGAATTCCATAACTCCATAAATGTTGATCATGGTTTTTCAAACCCATAAACTAACCGTGGGCATAGTTCCCTCAAACGCTCCCCTCTCGCTCTCGAAGGCTCCCCTCGTCCTCTTCCTCTTTGTGTGAAACAACCCTAGTCACCTCGGGGGCCTCAATCGGTCTCTGACAGATCGGGCCCCCCTCTCTCTCCAGGATTTCTTCCCTCCCTCTGGACTGCTTCCTCAACAATCAGAACCCACTAGTCGATATGCAACCACTTATCGTCATCGTTGAGGTTGATCACAGCGAAGGTGTCGCGGGTTAGCTGGAGTTTTGGTCGAGGGCGATCGCGATCGCTCCAGCCAATCATCGCGGCTGTTCGTTGTGGCAGCCATTAGTTGACGGGTCATCATGATCATTTGTCGAGGCAATCATCGAGGAGGTCATCCAACATTGGCGGTTAGCAACTTCGTCGATCGGTGGAGTGGACATAGTGGTCGAAGTGTGGATCGAGGTTGACCATTCGTCATGGTCGCATGTTCGGGTGGTACCTTGGTTGGGCTGCGGTCGGCATCTCGGTCGCTGCGACGGTGGGTATAGCAGACGAAGCTACGGTTAGCTTGGTAGGTTCAATGTCGGGGATTGCGAACACGCAGCGGTGCTCTAATGTCGAGACATTGTTGGTGATGATTTCGGGTGGTTCTGCATGTTGTAGTGGCTTTTTGGTTGTTGGAGTTGTTCATTTCTTTTGTTTATTTTTTTTAGTGTAATTTTATAGGGGACACATGTGACTTCGTACAAGTTAGGTAGAATTTCGTGACGAGAGTTACAGATCGACTCATTCGGTCTCTTATCGTGCTATGAGCATGGGGTCGTTGTTGTTCTCTTACGAGAGAATGTCCGATTTCCAATCTCGAGACATCTCTTTTTCTTTATCCTTTATTTCTTATCTTATTATTTTATGTTTTTAACATTACCCCATCATACGAGACTTTTTTCTTTCCCTTTTGAAGGTTATGTGTCTCTACTTCTCTTCCTATCTCTTGTATTGAATTATTTCCCTCTTTAAAAGAAGTTTACTTAAAAAAAAAACCATGTGCATAGTTAATTTCTATCGAAACCATTACCAAGGAACCCAACTTCATTTGTCCCTTTCGAAGGCCATTCTATACATTTTTCTCTGTTCCCTAATTTTCAAGCTACACACATAAGTTAATTCTTTATTCCTCTAACGATCGCTTCCCCTCATTCCTATGCCCCTTAGGCTTCGTTACTTCCTTTCATTGGCAAAGAAGAATCTAATTAAAGTTTAGAAATCCTCTATTACTTGGGGGAGGGGGCACGGATAGCTCAAACTTCAAATATTCTGTATGTTTTTTTCCTCGAACAAATTTTCTTGCGCCTAACTTTATCCCGTTGCTAATTATTTTAAAAAGTATGATCTGGATAATAAAGTTTGGGGTCCTCTTTTGCGTGAATCAATTGATATCAAGATCATGCTTTATCCCATGCAAATGAACTAAGTCAAGAAAAATAAGGTCAATCGTGCCTGAGTTCCTACCCACTGTTTAGGTCAAATGAGTATTGACTCATTAAATGGCAGATATGTAAGTTTATTAATTCAGTATTTCAAGTGAAATTAAAGAAATTTAGTTAAACTAAAGGAAGATAAAAATATTACTTTATTTTCAGGTGGAGGTGTACGAGGGTATTTAGTTAGATTGAGTGGAAGTTTATAAGCAGACTCATAGTAAAAAAACATTGAATGACCTACATGCATGGATACATCCGACGTATCAGAAGTCACATGTAAGTAATTAAAAGTCAGTTACATTAATTATAATTATATAAAAATTAACTGCAACTATATAGGAATCACATGAAGGTGGAAATTATCACATTTGACCTTATTATGGATCCACGAAATGGCATGCCAGGAAAACACAGAGGATTCTTTTAAAGTTGGTCCCAAGCTTACCAAAAGATGAGAAGACTTGAATGGGATCTACCATGAAGTTGGACAGAGGATATTTTTTGTGGATCAATGAAAGACTAGATTACTAATTTCACTGGCATGGAAAAGAAGTTGAATTGTTTCAATCGTAAGTGGGTTGGGGCAATAGGAGCATTTGCTTGGTAAACTAGTGCCAAGTTTTTGAATGTTGTCATCAGTTGGTTGCTTTCCATGAATAGGACATCAAATGAACAAAGCTATTCTAAGAGGCATGTGGCTAGACTAAAGGTTTTTGGCCCACTTTTACTAGACGACAAATAGGATAGGCCCACTTATAAGCAGAGGACACAGTGGAGAGGCCATTAGATTTCGATTTCTAGATAGATTTATCCTAGGTAGAGTCAAAAGAAGCCCTCCTTAGATCTTCCCTCAAGCTAGGCGAGATAAAATGCAAGAGTTGGGAAGAAGTATTAGAATTGCGAGTATTATAAAGGTTCCTTCAAGGAGGAAGATCCTAAGGGGAAATTACTAATCTAGTAGGATGTCCAGAAATCAATGGCTCCATGTATCTCCCAAGCAATTAATGGCATTGGACATCCTGGAATAGGAGTCCCATAAAATACAAACCCAAGCCAAGAGAGAGTTACTTACATGGGTGCCATATAGAACTTTGAAGAACTGGTTGAAGGGATGGTCCCCAGAGAGAAATTTTCAAATCAGTTTCATCTGGGGGGCATCAATAAAGGTGTAAATATTCCTAATCCCAAGCCCATTAAATTCTTTAGGTTAACAAATGGTGTCCCAAGCTACCTAGTGATGGGGACAAGTAGAGGGAGATCATAGCACTAGAAGAATCTAGCAAAAATGAAATTGACATTTTAAAGAAAAGTTTTGGGGACTTCAATTACAGAGAGAATGTAAATAGGAATGGGCATAAGAACATGCTTGATTAAAAGTTGTCTAGCAGAGAAAGAAAGAAGGTTGGCTTTCCAACTAGCCATCTTTATGTGCTTTTTTATCAAGAATGGAGGAGAAATAAGCCACTCTTGCTTGACCAACAAATATAAGGCTTCCCAGGTATGTAAAAGGAAAGGAACCTAACTGACACTAGGTGATGTGAACAATGCGAGGAATTCTCCCTACAAGGAAAATATTGGAGCCTACTTGCTCTTGAGATATAAGCTTGGACGAGAGATGGAATATCCTATTAGCTAACATGTCAGAGGCAACATTATAGAGAACATTATTGCAGAGGCTAATTGAGCAATAATCATTCAAAAATAAAGTTTGGGCTTTCTTAGGGATAACAGAAATGAAGATATTATTGAAGGCCTTAGGAGCAATCTTAGAATGAAAGAGATAGGATATAGCATCTAGGATGTCATTCTTGAGGAGGTCCCAAAAATGAATGAAGAATTCAGCATTGAAGCTATCAAGACCCAATGTTTTATTGGCAGGCATGTTTGTAAGAATCTTGTAGATCTCACTTTTGGTGGGGGAAGCTGTGAGATGAAGGGAATTGTTAGGTGTAATGACATGAGCAATAACACTACAAAGATTAAAAGAGGTGGAAATAGGCTCAGTAGAAAAAAGAAGAGAAAAATAATCAGAAGTAATAGCAAAATACAAACATTCTCGACCGTTAATGATAAACGATTGAGAATACGATCTTAATCGATCGTCTAAATACTGATCGAGGTAAATATTTTTGTCGACCGTTTATTTGTGAGGTCGAGAAAAAGTTTTCACAACCGTTGAAAATAGACGAGAGAAATAACTAATCGTCGAATGATGGTCCACCTTTTTTCCGATGGTATTGTTCTGAAACAGTTGAAAAAACTTAATAGCGACATTACAGTTCTCGACCCTTTTTCTCGACGGTCATTTGAACATTACGGATCATTTTTAACAATCAGTAATACTCAATATTCTTGTAATACTCCTCCCAAGAGCCATGGTCAATATTGTAAGTGAGGGAATTAAGAACCTTCTTGGCAAAATGATGATTGATTGTAACTTTAAAGAAATCTTTATTCCTCTCACCTTTGAAAATCCAACTAATTTTGACCCTTTGATTAAGGTAATCACAGAGTTTGTCTGTCGAGGGCATTGTCTGATTGAACTTAGGCATTAGTGAGTTCAGCGGACATGGAATCATCCCAATTGATCTAGAGTTATTTCTCAAGATCATCATTGAGAGCTTTGACCCTAACTTGCATGTCACCAAAGGAGAAACAATTCCAATCTTTCGTAGCTTTTTCCAAGGTGGACAAACGGAGGCAAATCTTTGTGAGGGGGATCATAATCATTAAAGTTCAAATTGTCCGAATTCCAAGTTCTCCGAACAAAGTCATTAAAGGTGGGGTCTTTTTAAGTCACATGTTCCGAGAGGGGAAAGGACAACTTTTGGAAGGGGAACGAACATGAAAGCTGAGATGGATAGGAGGATGCGTCAGAGTTTCCATGGGAGGCATAGAGCTCTAAAGGAAATAAGAGAAGAGTGGCAAAATTGATTTAAATACGGTCAAATTTTCTGTAGATGCGATTAGAGCCGCTCTGACCGTTGCACGCTAATTCCTACCCAAGGATAAATCAATCATAGCTGCATATAGCTTATTAGTAGTGCTCACCCTACACGTATAATATATTATATCAATTCCAGATCCACGAAAATCCTTTCGTAATTATTGCAAGCAGTTCCCCCACACCCATCTCCACTGCACCTCTTATTGCGCAAAACTAATGCTCATTGTCGGCAATTCATTAATCACATCCTAGGATACCCCTAAGCCCCAAGCACGGTTGACCTAAGACCTAACCCTAACCCTAACCCTAAAAGCACATGCATTAGCTGACACTATCTTGTTGAACGATCCCAAGACCGTTCGTTCACGAGGCCTATATTAATTGCACACATCCACCTATCTAGGTTCTAGGCATTAGCTTAAAACGTGAACGTGACCATAATATTCCCCCCCGTCAAAGTTCATGTCATGGAATATGAATGTGGTGTGGGTGTAACGAAGGCGCTGTTGACACAGGTGTTGGCGGAGATCATGGATCTCCGTTTCCTCACTTCAACATGTCTGCTTTCCACAGGGACAAGTAGAGGGAGAGACGGAGAAGGAGGTAGTGGTGGTGGTGACGAGAGCTGGTGAAGGAGAGGATAGGGAGAGACGTTCGGATGTCCCACCACCTCTGGCAGCCTTTCTTTGCCAGCTGCCATTACTTTCTTTGTAATGTAGTTATAAGAAAATTTGTTTTCCATAATTTATATCTCTTCAAGGCATGTGATTTCGATTTGACGTCTATGGCCCAGAATGATTGCTATATTCCTCTTTGGTTGTCGGGATACATGCTCGGTTGGATATCGTTGGAAAAGTTTTCCTGGGTAGAATTGTTTAAAAAAACCTTTTTTTTTTTTTTTTTGGCGCCTAATTATTTTCAAACATTGCCTTCAATGCAAGGGGAAGTTTACTGAGAGAAATATACAAAAGGACATTCCTGATTAAAGCAAGAGATCGCTACTAAAATAACACAATCTACAACGGTTATTTGATATCAATTTAAAAACCATCACTAATAGAAATTTTTAGAAGCAATTCTGAGTCCGACTTCTCATGATAGTTCACGTAAGTCATCGTTAAAAGTACAAAAAAAATAATATTTTAAGGTTCATTTATGAAAGGGTTAACCTTTTTATTTATGGAAGCGGGTGAGGTGACGGTGGACGCAACAGTGGATCGACTGACGAGAGCCGTGGGTTTCTTCTCCGTCGAGGCTCGTTCGTTATGTTTAGTGGGTCTTACATCTCCGTTCGTCGCTTTTGTTGGTGCTACTGTGTTTCGTTGCGGCCTGTCTGTGAGAGAGGTGGTGTGTGCGATGGAGTGTGGTGGAAGGGGTGCGCGGTGGTGATCACGTAGACGTGCGACGGTGGAGGATCGGTTCAACATTGGCTTGGTCGTTGCTTGCCATTGTGTGGTGTTGGTATGTCATGTTTGTGTGCTGATGTTACACTTTGTTTATTGTCGCTTTTTTGTTGATGAATTTTTTTTTTATTAAATTTTTTTGGGATTTCATTTTTACGATATAATTTATCATCATTTTCGATATTTTAGTCAATTTATATTATTAATTCATTAGCATGATTTTTGAAATTCGACTTATTGGTATCTTATTATTCTTACTAATCCGGGATCGCTCTTCTTCAATAGATTGTCTGATTTTCATTCTTATGTCGTATTTTTTTTTTTTTTTTTTATTTATTTTTTATCTTAATTTTTATATTTTATGTTCCTCTATTTCTATGGGATATATTTTTCTCTTCATGATGGAGGATATTCTATCTTCCTCTGCATCCACTTACATGGAATCCTCTCTTTTAATGAAAATAAAAATATATATGTATATATTTTTTTAAAAAAACTAGCTTGTTGGTCAAGGTCATTTCTAAAGAGAAAACGTGCCTGCTGACTATTGGATTTTGATCTAACTATGAGATTAGCACACCAAAAAGCTTCGACATCAGATTAACTACGTGCAATAGTGGAGCCGCAGAGTTTGTTCTTCTAGGTTTAGTGCTTTCATTTTTCAAGTTCTAGGGTCGGTTCAAATTTAAAAACTTAAAAACAAAGAGGCAAATCGAACAGGAAGCAGAATCGAATTGAACCGATTTATAGATATCGTGAATATTGTACATACACACAATACGAATACGGTGTGTGCGCACAAACACATGTATCTTACACGTTTTTCCTACCTTGATCTCATTACTTCATCGCATCCCTTTCCATTACTAAATATGTATTACATTGATTCCAATACATAATTACTAATCACAATAGTATGCATCCATAATTGTTTGCGTTCATCGTATTGTACTCGAAGCTTTCTTGATTTCCACGGGAGCGATTAACTAATTTTTTATTTTTCATCTAAATTTTGTTACTTTAGAAACTCATAACAACCTATTTATTTCAGTAAAAGTAAGAATATTTATTTTTTATTATAATTAAACCTTCTTCAGGTCGATTCAGTTGACACTGTTTCCGAACCAAGCCGAAAATTTTCATTAATTCTTGGGAAGAACTCCTTCGGTTACGATTTGAGTTTTTAGCAAATCGAAAATTCAGTTAGATTAAAAAAAAAAAAAAAAAAGAGTGCCTAAATTGAATTGAATTAATTTTACATAACACTATCTAGTTCATGTCCACCATCCCATCTTACCGGTCGTCAAACCTTTCATCATCGGTTCAACGTTGTCCTCCATTACCCTTCCTAGATCTTAGGAGTTTCTATTTTATAAATCCAAAAAATAGTAATTTCATTGTTCATTCAAAACCCAATTTCAACAATCAAAAGCATCATATGTCTTGAACACTCGAGAAAATCACTACCACCTTCAATCCTTTACAATTTCAATCGTAGCTAGATTTTTCGTTGGCCCTATACATGAGTTGTGATAAAAGTAGTTGATTAAAAAATGTCAAAGGATGTCATTTTTACTTGATAATTTTCTACAATCAATAATTCTTAGGGAATCTCTAACACAATTAAATGACAAAAGTCAATACTTTGTGCAAAGTTTTATTTTTTTATATTAGAGCAAAGTTTTATTTATCTTGAAAAGTGCACACATTTTTCTTTCTAGGTAAATTACAATAACATACCCAACAAAGGATTTTTGAGTTTGCAAATGTGAGAATTTCCTATAGTAGATTGATCGTTGTTATGGAAAAAATGGAAGGTACATGTGTTCAAACTCAAGTTTAGCAAGATATTGTTGGGCACGATAGGGGCAATTGATTTTTGGAGGGACCATTGGATTGGAGATTATCTCCTTTGAACCCATCTCCTTGATGATTCTAATATTCCTTTTGTGTTGATTTGCTCCTTTCTTTCTTCTGCCTCCTCTCCTGTTATGACCCGAACTCGACTCCAAATGGAACCTGAGTCGAATTGTGTTGACTAACCTAAGACTAAGTCATCGAATGAGAAATATACCAACCTGTAAAAATTTTCACACGTGCAGTATAGCTAGAAGAATAGATAAAAGACTAAAAAATTGTAAAATGTCTAAAATGGAAACACATTTCCACAAGAGAATAGCGCGATTACAACATAACCATCAAAACATACCAGAAACAGAAGCTGAACTAATGGTGGGCTCAGCTAGGCCCAACTCTCTTTGTAGCCGGTAGAGCTAGCTGCTCACCTCTATGTCCTAGACACAAGTGGTAGGAGTCAGCAAAAGCTGATTAGAGTGGCAAAAGTAAAATCAACTAATACAATTTAGCTAAAAACAGTAACATTTCAGGTAACAGTAAACATTTCATACATTTTCATGATTTGTTTCTATTTCTAAGTACTAGTTGTTCAGTATTTTTGGATATTTTAACAAAGAGTCTTTTTATCTCTTGGCTCATATGATCCCTAGCGGAACGATCTTGTTGCAGTTTTTCCTGCGATGCATAACATGCACGTTGTGCCCTTCTGGCCGAGAGAACACCCCACGTTTGTCTTAACCTGGTTTACCATCGAGGGGTCATGATCGCAACATAGTGGTGATTATGGCATGTGTAATAAACGCACGGGAGGCTACCCCACACTGGCACACAGTCAGTCATTTTCGCTAACGGGTACATTCAAAGTCGTACAACACAGAACAGAATAGGGGCCGTGCCCCTCACCAATCTTCGTACCCTCGCCCGACTATCGTGGTTGATCCCGTGGGCTTAACAGGAGTCGGTGTTGGAGAGCCATTACTACCCTGGGTCCCAACCCGAAGGGAGGCTAGCTCTTTTCCCACACAAGGGGTGAATAGCTCTCCTCGATACGTGCATACTCGAGGGCCAGCTCACTCCTGTACCAGAACCCAACCAACAGTCGTGCCTTACATTAAGCGAGATCATTCCATGATTATCAGAGTTTCATACCATAGTTGATAAGCTATTCTTCTAGTTCTCCCGAAGGTTCATTTATAATTCCTTTTATTCTATTTTAGACATTAGCAATTAACATGCATCTCCATTCATATTTAGATTTCAGACATGAAAGTAGACAACTAAGTTCATTACAGTAAAAGCCTTGATCTCAACCGTTACGATTATCATTTCTCATAATAAGAATTAATCATTACTTACATGTATAATAAGTATAAAGCTCACATACTAAGAGTTAGGGCATGCACGAGTGCGAGAGTCTATAAGATGAAGCAATTATCGATTTCATTCACAAATGCATTTACAGAAAATGCAATAATTTGTTAAGTAGCTGCTTGTAATATACATTGAAAATAGAACTAACTACATCGGAATAAGAAAGGCCACTCTACCTACGTGTACGGGAGATATGAGGGGCAAGAAGAACCAATCTAGACATCCTCACAGGTCCTTTACGTGACTCGGACCCAGAGCTTACACCAAATCAATGGTCAGAAAGGGCATTAAATAATTTGACTGACATTTCAGTGTGCTAAGATAGTTCAAAATAGTGTAGAAATGATTTCAAAATGTAGGAAATTCCAAGAGCTTTCCAACGATACCTATTGTGTGAAAATCGGACCTTGTTTAGGCCCTAAACCAGCTCAACAACCCTTCCTGGTTTACTTGAACCGGGTTGGGTTGGTTCGGTCTAACTGAACCAACTACCCGCCTGGCTCTCGCATCAGGCATCTGAGGCACTCCTCAGATGTCTTACACAGCTCGAATGCCCCACCTCATTCCTCAGACATCCAGCGGGTGTCCCGGTCGTCCTGGGCCCACTCCAGACATCCAATACCCCACTCGGACGTCTAAAACGAGCATCTCTCTGTTTTCGCGCAGCAGACTCTCCCCTTCCCCTCACGACAGACCAGCGCTCGACCTCGAGTTCGCGTGGCACCTGCTGCTCTTCCCCCCACTCACCCTAGCATAGCATGCCAGCAACCAGTCGCCAGTCGCTGGCCACGTCTGTCGAGCTAAGCAAGCAGCAACTTACCCCCATAATCCGTGCGCAGCAACTTCTCCGCCCATGCGCAGCTGCCGTGCCGCTGCGCGGTCGCAGCTATAGGTCCTTCCCGCGCAACCGCAACTCCACTCCAGCATCCCCATGTCGTTGGAGCTCAATCATGAGCTCCCTCCCCATCACACGACTCCTCTCTACGCTCTCCTCTCCCGCTCACCTCTCTCTCTCTCTCTCGCTAGAATGAGGAGGGCATGCCACCCGAGGGTGATGTGGGGAGGGAGTGGGGTTACGAAGGGGAGGGCTTTAATGGGTGTTGAGTAGGGTTTTTTGGTGGGGAAAAATGTGGGTTTCTCCTCCCCCATGAAATTTGTGACTTCATATAGGATACACGGGGCGTAAACACTTCTGGAAAGTCCCCCTAAAAAGTTTGAAACTCAAAGTAGGATCCTTAGTGTTATCCTAGAGCCTAGCCCCCTATTTGGAAACCCAATCCCACTAATAATTTCACAGTCCTGCCTGCCTACCACCACCTCATTACCTCTGGTCGTCCCCTCTGTTGGGCCCATAACCTATGATGTTTGCATCTTCCTCCCCTCATCACTCTCTTTACCTGGCACCTGATTAAAGGCAAGCTCCCTATAGACAATAGCATCCACAAACTCGAGATCCCTTTTACCTCAAAATGCTACCCCTGTCCCAACCTCCCCAAAATCGAAAGCATGCAACACCTTTCTCACACCAACTAGCTAAGTTAGAGAGTCCTTAGATGGGTGAGCCTCAAAATCCTAGTCAACAACTCCTTTTATAATCCTAGGGATATCTTCTCTACCCACAATTCCTTTCTGATCAATTAGACTTGGACTACCTTGACCTTCATGTGGTATTCTATTTGGTAGATCTGCAATAGATCAAGCACAACAACTTCCATTTCCACGGTATTGTGAGTTTTTTTGGACCATCTTTGAGCCAACTTAGATGTCAAATATTGGATCAAGGCTAGTTGTGATGCTCCTCTTCAACTTTATTGAACTAAGCCCAACAATGGTTTGAAGCTTAACATTTTGGCCATCAAAACATCTAACTCAACCTATTTGATGTGGGTTCTTAAAGATACCAATGGTGACTTTAGAAGAGCCACTTATGGTGCCTTCACTCTCGATGGCTCTAAAAACTTTATTATTTAGACTATCATTCATTCTATTTCCTGCTGCAAAGATACTTGCCTCGATTTTCATGTAAATGTGGGCTCTTCATTGCTCACTCAAATGGTGGATGGGCAAAGTTCCTATTCCTTGGGCCTCTCAGAGTCACATTATTAGACTCGGGTTCCATTCTGGCAACATATCTTCTCTCAATTTGGTACATAAGATTGTAAACTCTCTCTTTCCAACTAGCTAAAGCTACAACGTGGACAGAGGCTATGAGTTGGAGTGTTTTTTCGAGATTAGCATCAACTTCCTGCACAAGTTCGTGGCGCTCTTCATCTAGATGCTATTCAAGTGCCTCATGTTCACGTGTAATGCCTGCCTTTTCAAGCTTTGATCTGGTGGTGGTTAAGGTTTAAGTAATCTCTAGGCTTTAGTTTTCTTTTCCTTTCTTGTTGCTATGCTAGGCCATGAGTTATGGTCTGTTTTCCTTTCCTTGTATTTGGTAGGTTTTGATATAGTTCCCTAACCTTTTTGTGTCTCCAAGGAGTCAAGATGAATAATATTGACTCGCTTCCTTTTTTTTGTTTCTAAAGATATTATTAAACACAAATTTAATGAAAGGGCATTTACTAAGGAAGTCATGAACATTCTAAAGCTTAAATTGCACATAGGTAACACCAACTGGCCAAATTCTTCTGAACTTTCTCAACCGTGCATTTGAGAAATAGATATTTTTAGCATGACTTTTGAAAATCAGGTAGCCGAAATACACAATAGAAAGAGAACCGAAACTGTAACCTAAGATGAGAAGAGGATGGAATAAATTAACATTCGTTAGGGTATTGCCTACGAAGCAAAAGCCTTTGTTTTCATTAAATTTTTGGCTTGCGTCCTAAAAAACAAAAGTGACATTGAAAAGTGTTTAAAACATTAGTGGCTTTTCCGTTAAGAAAACAAATTATGTTTTTTGCATAAAGAAAGGCCAGCAAGCTTTTTAAAGCACAAATGAAGTCCTCCATAATGATATCAAAGGGTAAAGGGGAGATACGGTTCCCTTGCTATAAACCATGAGAGTTTAAGGACAAAAAAAAAGAATTGAAGAGGGACCCATCAACAATACTTAGAAATAACAAAGTTGCAAAATAATTTCTAATCTAATCCGTAAGCACATCATAGAATACAAAGGTTTTAAAACTTCATAAAGGAAACTTAATTGTCTTTGTCATAAGCTTTTTTTTCAAATCAGATAGAAATTACATGATTTAACTAGTTGAGTGGTGCTTTAAGCGTCAAGTCTTAACTACCATTTTCTTCTGTAGTGGACTAGATAGGAAAGGATTTTGTTCCTATTTTTAGTCCTTTCCTACCAAACTAAGCTAGCATGCTCAATCCAAACTTCATTCTAGTCCTTGAACTTCTAAAGTTTGAATAGGAAGTGCTTTCTATGAGTTAGCTATTACATGACTCCCTAAACTTTTAGGCTTTACACGTTAGCCCCTAAGAGTTGTAAGGCATTGCAACCGTCTTTTATTTGACCAAGTTTTTAAGAAATGGAAGAGATTGAGTATTGGAGATTAGGATCTCTTTCTTATTCTTTTTATTTTAAGTGAAATGTGCATTAAAACATTTAATTACTTGGTAACTTTATATTCAATGAGTAATTGGAAAAATAAGACGAAAGAAACATAATTATGATCCTGCAAATAATTTTGACATCCAAGTTTGTGCACAATATTCAACAACGAGCTATACCTTAGGCCCCCTTTTCTTTTCAGGTCAGAATCTTAATTCACCGTGCAAAGGCTTACAGACAAGGAAAGGACCTAGTAATGTACTATATGTATATTTCTTTTGAGAAATGAATCCTCATTTTCCAAACATACCATACTTTTTCTTAAAATGTTCAGCAAAGACATAAGAAAAATGAATCTCTAACATAACAACAAATATCCTTGTTGGTATCGTGACTACCTTATCTACGAGCCACAACAATCTTTTGACAATACCTAGATTTTGTTGTTTTCCCATGCCATTTAGATTGTTGGCATCTGCAGGATCTATATTCTTTTCGTGCTATACATTTGTGTGTGTTGTCATGCTTTGCTTAACCTTCCTATCCTGTGACACATGTCCTTCCAAGTATTTCTTCTTTTTGAAATTACAATAGTACTTATTGTTATCATACATATAAAGCTTAGAGTAATAGTAGATACAATACACTTTCAATGACATATTCCACGCTCACGTGCAACTATTTAAGAGAGGGCAGTTGGGTCAGTCCATTGATTCAATAATATGGATTAATGTGTGTTTATAATCACACATTTATTTTAGTTGCCAGTTATGGATTCATATTTAAAAGTGATCAATTGATGTATTATTATTATAATGGACATTAATGTATCTTTAAGATATAAAAATTGTGTATAAACCTACAGGGGTAATTTCTATTGTATAATGGATTAAATAGAACTTTATCAGGAAATTAATTGACGGTTACCAATTAATCTCAAGGGGTTGTGATCCCTAACCCTACACACAACTATTCTATTCTCAAGAGAGCCACCCATTTCGAGAGTTTGACGCATTTCGAGGTTAAAAATAGTACTGAAAATCTTAATTATCAACCTTAAAAATACTACGGAATTTGAGGAACTTTTTACTCCAAAACTAAGACCCAATCATGCTCATTTCTTCATTTAGAGCTTGAATCTTAGCTCTATATAAGTTCCCCAAGATCCCAGCATTCTCCTCATACAAGATTGCATCGAAAATACCCTTGCTCCTCCTCCTCTAGCCACCCGCGTCTTAAGCTCCGACGACCTCCTCCGCCCTCCACATCTGGCTGACCAATCGACAAATTGGATGGCATACGCTCTTCCCCTCTTCTTTGCGTACGTTGCCAGCCAAAGCAAGGGCGCCGCCAACCCTTTCTTCATCACTAATTCCTTCAACGTCGATTTCGTCTTCTTCGCATCCATCTGGTCAACGTCTGACGCCTCCACCCTCCTTTCACTCTCTAAGCCCTCCTAACCACTTCCTTTCCTTCTCTAGGTCACCTTTACATCCTTAACTTCTAGGATTGACCGTCGTATCACCTACTCCCCCTCCATCTTCCCCATGGTCGGCATGAGCTTCGGCGAGCTCACCTCGATGCTACATGCAGTAAACACCTTGCCACCACTCCCAAAAGTTACACCTCGACTCCCTGATCAGAAGCCCCAACTTTATTGGGACTTCCGACCATGCACACGACCCACCGGACACATCTACCTTTAGCGTCATTCTTCGTCATCATATGGTCACCTCCGACCTCAATCACCTCCTCATCACCGCCATCACCTTCCTTAAATCTAGGCGAAGTTCTTGAACGTTTTTAGTTGGGGTGAGAAGCTGTTTTACTTGAGTTTCAGGTTCCCTGGTGATGGTAATACCATCATTAACCATAACTAGTTTTAACTAGTCAAAATCAAGTGACAAAATCTCCTACATAATCACTTGAGAGCCGTAATTCTATACAAATCCATTCTGAGAAGAAAACACTAAAAAGGGTTAATTCTGCAATTTTAACATTACATCATGAATGCAGAGTAACCACGGGATTTGCCAGGAGATTATATAAGGTCAAATGAGCATTAAAGTCCAAAGAGTGGGTCTACACAGACAGAAATAGGATTTCATGCATTTCAAGAACCACAACAGCACCTAAACCCCTAATTTTCGATCCGCTTGAATTAAAGAGGTTTCGATCAAGATAAAATTCATCTAAAACTCCTAAAGTACATAGAAAAATATTCTTAGAGGTTTAGTACCTTTGGTTTGACCATCTGAATCCATTTTGACCTCGAACAGAGTCTCAAATGAAATTTTACCTTAATTTGGATTTCTACGCAAATTGCCTTGTCAAACTTGGTCAAAACTCAAATACGACCTCACCACTAGATTCCTTGGATCTAAATTAAATTTGTACCAAAATTTAAGCCCAATCAAAGTTTATCTTGACCTAATTTGCATTTTAGTTCATTTAAACTCTCTTTCTCTCAATCAAGCCCCTAACTTTCGAAATCCTTGTAGAAAGGCCGATGACTTCCTTATCATTTTCACAAATGGGTCATTACTGCCACTGGAGGTCAACTAACCTCCAGGAACTGTTGACTACACCAAAGAGGCATAGATCATCAGTAAATCCCATCAAATTTGGTAGGATTGGTGTTCATACGATGAGAATTTGTTTGGCCTTATCTTTGGACTCAGAACTTGCGCAAAAAGCTTACGTGAATCCACAAAATCCGTGGGTTTCCTATGACCTAATCCACAAGCAAATCAAACCTCTTCCCTTGTTTAGAGATCTGTAGGAGTTCTATAAAAGCTCCTGGATCTTCAGGCCGTGTTCTTTAGTCATTTCTCGGTTGAAAAACCCCCTCTTCCCTTCTCTCCGGCCATGAACCCTACCGACTCTGGCGAACTCCTTGATCTCTTTCGCCAGGGCCTCCAATAGAAAAATTGGAGGCACCTCCTTCCTCCTCTCCTTGGTCCACTCCTTACAAAACCAGCAAGGCGCTCCCAAACCTTCTCATCGTTGTTGCTTCGCCCACTGGAGACATCGTCCCCTCTGGCAGCCACCAATCAAAGCCGACGTGGAGCTTTTTCCCCTTTGTCCATAGGTAAGAAATTCCTCTTCCTCTCCTTCTTTAGGTTAGATTCCACCTCTTATATCCTCAATTCAACCAACGACCACCTTGCTCTCCCATCATCTTCCCCATGTCCGGCGTACGTCTGGCGTGGTCACCCCAGCGCTACAAACCACCAAACACCCTCGCATCACCTTTACAACCTTCGCCTCATCTTCACCACCAAAACCCCTCAAGAAATTGAGGGTTCCATGCTCCCAAAACCTCCACCGAACTCTACCTTCTTCACACACCTACTTCGACTCCGTTAGCCCTCCACACGCACGAACTCACCAAACAACCACCACCATCACACTCACCTTCACACGATGACCCTTCTGAGCTTATTTGACAAGGTCGTGTTTTCTGTTTCAAGTAAGCGTCGAAGCTCCGCTGCCGCCTTTGTCTTCTCCGGCCCTGTTCGCTCATCCCCAGCCCTCAACTCACCCAGTTGCAAACCGCAATCATCATGGGACCATCAGCTGCAGGTGCTCACTCCCTCAATCGAAGCCACTAGCTGCAACTGCTGCCCCAATTCCTCGAATCCATTAGCTGTTGGCGCACGCAAGGAGCAGTAGTGGAATTAGTCCCACATCGTTCACTGCAAACCACTTAAAGCTGCATATAAGTGATTTACGCTTTTAACTGTTCACCCAAGACACTGAGGGGTTGGGTCCCTCACTCGTACGAACCCCCACACCCAGTAAGCCTGGACCCAATTACCCAAATCCGAATCTAATTATGCCTGGTATTGAGAAAAGTAAGAGGAGGGATTTGTGAGGAGGAGGGGGGGCTTTGCTTCACGTTGGAACACCTCGGGGTGTGTGCTAAGAGCTTTAATACCTAGTCTCTGAGAAAGGGTGTTCGCCCTTGTGCTGTGCTTAGGAAAAAGCCTTATTCCTTGAGAGGCTTGGCACCCTCGTGCGCCTTACTATAGTGCTGTGCCTTGATGGTTAAGTCATCTGATCATCAGACCTGGCGTCGGATTTGATTCAAAACACTGTGGCATTATTTGAGTATTTGAATTATTCAAGATATTTGAGTTGCTTTGAATGTTTGGGATATGCTTAACTTGAAGGATCTAAATGGTGATCTAAATCATCACTTTTTAGGTTCCTTCCATTCTTTTTGTCCCTATTCTTCTTGAGATACATTAGTCTATAATTGAATACCATTGTGAGAAGATCATTCATTGAAATATCTTTATTGTGCTTGATTAATTGCACATCATTTTTTTATATTGTGATTAGTAAATTGAATTGCCATAATTTGTAACGACCCGGTTCCCGAGTCCCTACGAGACACGAGAACCGGACCGACTCGACTAATCCCAAGACCTAGTCGTCCAACGAGGAAGTAAACAAAAGACAGTAAAATAAACCACATTCAGCATGAATATAACTAATAGTAAGAAAGTACAGCAGTAAGGAAAGAAACTACTACAGTAGATACCACCACAACAGTAGAATAACATTTATCATATAACAAGAACTGCAGGTAAAGAAAGTACAGCGGAAACAAGAACTACTCACTAGAACAGAAACAAAAGAGGTACAAGAGACTGTGGTAAACTCTACTGGACCCTACTCGGCCCAGCGTCCTCTGCAGCCGCCGACCCTGGCTGCTCAACACCTGGTCCTGAAAAAGGTAACGAGTGTAACACGTCAGCAAAACGCTGAGTAGAGTGGCAAACAAACTAAAGGCAACAGTAGGGTGTACAGTAGCTGTTATGTTCTATTACTTCCTTTATTCACATCTTTCAATTTTTCTCTTATTACTCAGATCCTTTACTTGATCTCGAATGTCCTCGTGGGAACGATCTTGATTGCAGTCTTTTCCAAACGTAGAAGTAGCACGTGGTGCTCTCCTGGCCGGGAGAGTCCCCCGTGGTGATCCTACCCTCAGTCAACCACCCCAAGGTCACTGACAGACGTAACGGTGACTACAGCACGCGCGATAAACGCACAGGTAGCTAGCCCGCACTGGCACGCGGTCAGTCGTTTCCGTTAACGGGTGCGCCCAAAGCACAGCACGGAACCAGGGCAGAGCCCTCTCAGTAACAGGGGTCCAACCCCTCCACAGTAACCAAACCGGGGCCTTGCCCCTCCACAGTCCGCGCATCCTCGCCTGACTACCCTGGTTTGCCCTAGTGGGCTAACAAGTCGGTGAAGGAGGCTAGCAAAACCCCGGGGCCCGTGGGGTAGCTAGTACTCTCCTAACACTAGTAGCTCTCCTCGCTACTACGTACACGAGGGCCAACAAGTCGGTACAGAGCGGCCAATCCTAACCCCGGGTCCCTGGGGTGGCTGGCCCCACTCTGCACTAAACAGGTACAGGTACTTCCCTTGGTACTGCGTACCCAAGAGACAGTACAAACTACATCTCAGTTCCATTCCTTTTTCCTTCCAGGAGTTCCACTCCTAATTCCCCGTAGGGTTCCAGCTCTTTATCTCAGAACATCATATGTTTCACTTTCCAGTTCCACGTTCTCACAATCCAGGATCTCAATCATGTTTCTTTATTCATAACAGGCAGCTGTTAATTCAATTTACAGGCAGCTTTATATTTCTTTCCATTTTTCCAAGACTGCAATATTATACATTCCACTAGTTTTTCCATCCTAGGGTTCATGTCGCATCCTAGGATCTAGCATACAACTAGTTTTCCAGCCCTAGGATTCATGCATCACCTAGGAGCTATCATTCCATACATTTCTCATTCCTAGGATTCATGCAATGTCCTAGATTCTAGTTATGGCTCCATACTTTAACAGATTTTAATAATAAACTTAAGCCACTCTACCAGGTACAACGGGAGTAATGGGGGCGTGATCGGGAATCCCGCGTGCCTCCATGACTCTCAAGACTGCAACTGAACGAGGTCCTATCACAAGGATCAAACACAAGGAGTGTCTCAAAACAGTGTATAGCTACTGTAGACGGGTAGAGGAATTAATTCTGAAAAGAACGCAACTCGAATCGCAGAAAACGGAGCCCGAACGGGCCCTAAACGGGTCGAAAAAGACGATACTGTGCAAAATCAGACGTCTGGAACTTCTTCCAGACGTCTTAAACAGTGGATCAGAGAATTACCTGTTCAGTGTGGTTTCCCAGACGTCCAGAAGTCTGCGTGGACGTCTGTCCTAGCTCCCAGACGTCCGATGGTCACCCAGGACGTCTGGAGGTCACTCCCGCCGTCTGGTACAATTTCCAGACGTCTGATTCGCAAAGGATGGCGAATCAGCGAACCTGCGCACAGCCAACTGCCTCCCTCAGTACGGTCAGTCGACAGGAAGGAAGAAGGCGGAATACTCACCTTTCAGACGTCTGTATGTGCTACCAGACGTCGTCCTCGCCGTCTGCCTATCAACCCAGACGTCTGATTCTGGAAATTTTTCCAGAATCAGGGCGCTACTCGGCCTCCGCCCGCGTCGCACCTCGCGCGCCTGCTGCTCAGACTGCAGCAGGTCCCTCTCCGCGTCGTTCCGCGCCCCCTGCGCCCTCCGCCGGCCGGCCAAGCCGCTCCGGCGAGCTCGCCCTCACGGCAGAGCTCTGCTCTCGCACGCCGCACCTCCTCCGCTCTCACTGCGGCTGCCGCTGCCGCCCTCGTGCTCACGCTCTGGCTGAAGGAGAAGGGAAGGGAGACGGTGGTGACGGAGTGAGGGGAGGCGTGCCCTTTTAAGGCCACGCGAGGAGGAGGGAGAGGCGCGGCAGAGTGTCTGCAGCTGCAGAGAATATCGGATATTCGCGGGCCTGCGCGCTGAGGCGCGCAGACGAAGACTCGTGTCAGAATAACTGATTTCCAGACGTCTGGAAACGATCCCAGACGTCGGGTAAGACGTCTGGCCCACCTCCCAGACGTCTTAAAAGACGTCTGGGGCACGCGCTCGTTACATAATTGCTCCCTACGAACGACCTTGGACTCCAATTTAATTTTGAGCTTTATAAATTTAAGTGTTTTGTGCGATTTTGTCAACTATACTATGACGCATTTTCTAAACAACAATGATTTCACGTAAACAACTGGACCACCCCCATCCACCGCCACTCCATCACCATTGCACACCACCGTCTGCCATCTTCCGACTATGCTACTACATCCAATAGAAGCGGACTCTTCCACTGCAGCCTCCTAAGTCTTCAATTGGACAAAGAACGAAACAACAGCAGTAGTATTTGCGTCTTCAACCCTCAACACGTGCGCAAGGGAAGCAATGGAGACAAGGGAACTAATTAATGCCACATCGTGGACACCAAACTCCGAGCAGCACATAAATTGATTTCGTGCTGTACGCTTATCACCTCAGTAAGCATAGGGGTGAGGTCCCCTCATCCGCATGTGCCCCGCACGCCCTCGCCTACGATACAAGCACATGTTTCTGGGCTCTCGGATCCGATTACTCGTTACTGTACACCCATATACCCGATTTTGAGAGGAGGGGTGGTTTTGCACTGTGCGCCTTGGGGTGCATGCAAGCCTGCTCAACACATAGGCATTTCAAGAGGGTTGTGCCTTGTGCTGCAGTTCTTGGTGATTTTAAGGCGTCTGAGCCTCATATCCAATGTCTGACTGTGGCTTGGTTCTGATCACTGTGGACTTATTTGGATTTGTGCTAACATGGATATTCTTGATTAGTGGTTCAGGAGTACTGCTGAGAAATTTGATTAAGATTTGTGCTTAATTCTAAGGATTAATTGGTGATTTCAACCACCATTTTTAGTCCTTTATTTTTAAATTTTTGTCCCTAACATTTAAGATACATTCTTGCTTTATATTAAATATCATTTTGATTATTTGATTCACTTGCATTATTATTCCTAAATATTATGCTTAGTGAATTGAATTGTTACATTTGTTTCTTGCGAACGACCTCGAAACTCACGGCTTTTCGAGCATATAAATTTAAGTGTCGCATTGATTTTTGTCGCTATACTACAACGTGATATTTTTACGACGATTTTCAACGCAACAGTGGCTATAGTTCTTTTGAAGACGGAAAAGTTAGTATGTTTCTTGGTTCAAATTTGGTTAGAACTGATTTTCTTTCTACCTTGCATAATCTATATTGCCTTAATAATGTTGTTTTTTACAATGAAACTTCCCTTTTAAGTACATGTGAAGTGAAAAGAAAATTAGTAAATGAAATTCAACTTATTTATGACACAAAGGATTAGGACACATCTTTAGAAGGAGAATTAAAAGACTTGTGTCAAATAGTATTTTAAGTCCCTTAGATTTCATAGACTTTGATTTATGTGTGAATTGTCTTAATGAAAAACAAACCAGCATAAGGACATTTGAAGCCAATAGGTCATTAGACATCTTAGAACTGATATATACGGATATTTGTGAACCATTTCCTACAACTGCGTGAAATGGTCAATAGTATTTTATCACATTCATAAACAATTATTCAAGATATGACTTCATTTATCTCATATATGAAAAGGCACAATCTTTGGACATGTTAAAGAGATATAAAGTTGAAGTTGAAAATCAACTCAACAAAAGGATCAAAAGCATCAAATCTGATCGTAGTGGTGAATACTATGGTTGATATGACAGTTCAGGTAAACAACGTCCAAGGCTTTTTGCTAAATTCTTAGAGGAATTGGTATCGTCCCTCAATACACCATGTCAGGTTCACCCACCACGAATGGTGTAGCTAAAAGATGAAACAAGACATTTAAGGATATGGTAAGAAGTATAAGTCATACTACCTTGCCTGTATCTCCCTGGGGAGAAGCACTTAAGACTGCAGCATATATCCTGAACAGAGTACCAACTAAACCAACTGATAAAACCCCATACGAACTTTGGACTGGCAAAAAACCCAATCTAAAGCATTTGCATGTTTCGGGTTGTCCAGCTGAGGCTAGGGCTTATAGGTCAAATGAGAAGAAACTGGACTTTAGAACTACCAGTTGTTATTTTATTGGCTACCCTAAACAACCACAGGGGTACAAATTTTATGATCCTATGAATAAAGTAATTTTTTAAGTCTGCAAATGCCAAGTTCTTTGAGGATGTTAAGTCTGCCATAGAAAACAGAATTAAGGAAATAGAGTTAAAGACTTTGTCTTTGAAGAGGAATATGTAGATATTCCCATTGGTGTTGTTGGAATTGATAAGGATCAAGGTTTGGACAATTCTAATGTCACCATGGTTCAAGACAATGTTGAAGACGTTACTCTAGAAGAACAAACTCAAATCCCTTAGGAACCTATGCCATTAAGAAGATCCACTAGAGAGAAAAGGAGGGCAATATCAAATGACTACATTACATTCCTTCAATAACATGAGATTGACATTGGGGTGATGGAAGATGGTCCAATCAACTTTCACCAAGTAATGTAAGGTCAAACTCTCAAAAGTGGATTGATGCGATGAATGAGGAAATTAAGTCAATGAAAGATAATGATGTTTGGGACCTTGTCCCATTACCTGAAGGAGCAAAACCTGTTGGTTGTAAATGGATTTTTAAAACCAAACAGGACTCGAAAGGTATTGTGGAAAAGTAAAAGGCATGTCTTGTCACTAAGGGTTTTACCCAAAAAGAAGACATTGACTATAAAGAGACATTCTCTCAAGTTTCCTTAAAGGATTCATTTCGCATCATAATAGCATTGGTGGCACATTTTGATCTTAAGTTACATCAAATGAATGTGAAGATAACATTTCTGAATGGAAACTTTGATGGAACAATTTATACGGTGCAACCTAAAAACTTTGTGCCGGGAGACCCAAAGAAGACGATTTGAAAACTCTTGAAATCCATTTATGGACTCAAGCAAACCTCAAGGCAGTGGCATTTTAAATTTCGTCAAGTGATCATCTCGTTTCGTTTTGAGATGAATTTGGCAGATGACTGTACAAACCACAAGTTTAGTGGGAGCAAACATAATTTCTTGGTATTGTATGTTGATGACATACTGCTTGCCACTAATGATATTTGCCTTTTGTTAGATACCAAGAAATTTCTTACCAAACATTTTGCCATGCAAGATCCTGGAGATGCCTCTTTTGTGTTAAGTATTGAGATATATCAAGATCGCTCTCAACATATCCTTGGGTTATCACAAAAGAGCTATATTGAGAAAGTGCTTAAGAGGTATGGCATGCAAGATTGTAAACCTTTGGAAGCCCCTGTGGCAAAAGGAGACAAATTTAGTCTCACTCAGTGCCCTAAAAGTGAATTTGCGAAACGAGAGATGCATACAGTCCCTTATGCATCTACTATTGGTAGTATGATGTACGCCCAAGTTTATATACATCCAGACTTGGTGTTTATTATGGGAATGTTGGGCAAGTACCTTATCAATCCGAGGAGATCATTGGAAGGCAGCCAAAAGGGTCTTAAGATATTTGCAAAGAACAAAAGATCATATGCTCACATTCAAGAGATTGGAGTGACTTGAGATCGTCAGATTCATCGACTCCAACTTTGATGAATGCTAGGATAGCTGAAGTCTACGTCAGGCTATGTTTTCTTGCTTGCCAATGGCTCTATTTCTTAGAAGAGTGCAAAATAGTCATTAATTGCATCTTCCACTTTGGCGGCAGAGTTCATAGTGTGTTATGAGGCATCCAACCATGGAAATTGGCTACGGAATTTTTTCATAAGGCTGCGTATTGTGGATGGCATTGAGAGGCCATTAATGTTATATTGCGACAATAATGTTATATTGTGACAATCAATTCGTAGTTCTCTATTCCAATAACAACAGAAACACTTTCAAATAGAAGCATATAGAGATCAAGTTCCTGATTGTTAAAGAACGTGTATAGAGTAGACTTGTGTCTATAGAGCACATAGGTACAAACTCCCTGGTTGAGAATCCACTCACTAAGGAACTACCACCCAAAATGTTCTTGGAGCACAAAACTACTATGGGTGTAATGTCTATTTATGATATTTAGCTTTAGTGGGAGTTTGTAATCTTTGTTACATGTTGTAATAGACAATTCAATTTTTAGTTTTTATGGTAATCCTTTAGCATTTTGTAAAGCTTTATACAATTTTTTGTAGAATTAATAAAGCTTTCATGTTTTGATGTCCACTCTATTTTGGTTATGATTTGATCTCGCTTAGGAGGATCAGTTGGGAGTAGTATCGATCACATTACATGCAATTCTCATGCTGTATATCTATATCCTTATCTAGTTATTAACTGTATCAACATTTGTGGCTTTTGTTAGCTGTGCTACAAGAATAATAGCACAAGCTATTTGGTTCGTGTGTTTGGCGTGGTTGATAGACTAGAATGGTTGTTGATAAATTTCAGATTGGACAGCAATGGTTGAGCTTAAATTCGAATATGTATGATTATAAGGGACGCACATATTATCTAAGTGGGAGACTGTTGAGTCAATTCATTGATCCAATAATATGGATTAATATGTGTGTATAATCACATTTATTTTGATTGTCAGTTATGCATATTTAAAAGTAATCAATTGAGGCATTATTATTATAATGGGCATTAATGTATCATTAAGATATAGAAATTATGTCTAGAAATCTATAGGGGTAATTTCTATTCTATGATGGGCTGAATAGAAGTTTATCGGGAAATTAATTGGTGGTTACCAATTAATCTCAAGGAGTTGTGGTCCCTAACCTTAGGCACAACTATTCTATTCTCAGGAGAGCCACCCATCAATTTTGAGAGAAAGAGAGGAGAAAGGAGGCAGCAAGGAATTCTGGGATTTCTGGCTGCCATCGGTGGTTGTACTCCTCGTTTCAGGTCATGTAGAGGTTAAAAGAACATCTCTAATCTACCCTACTTCAATGCTACCATCTCTGCCTTGATCCTAATGGTTGGAAGTACAGGTATAACCCATACCTGATCTCGTTTTATGTTACATTTCCACGAATGTTGTTTCCAATGTTTATATGCATCTTGTATGTCAAATCAACATCTCTATCAGTCTGCAAAGATCAGCATAAACTTAGGTTGTATGCTAGACTCTTGGACTTCTGGAAATACAAGTTAATTTTCGTAATTGCAACTAATACCGGTATTGTTCATCAGTACCAGTACTAGTTGTCTGGAACAGTGACTAATGAGTACCAGTACTGATCGTCAGTATCGGTACTTGATGGATGCATGATTCATACTACATCAATGAGATACTGGTACTCATTGGTTACAAATGTGGTTCTTTATTCTGAGTAGTCTGAGACTGTATGTTACAAGTACCGGTACTCACCTTAAGTACCGATATATGTTTTATGATGAGGTGTAGCTCATCATAGCTAAAATGCTCAAGTTAAACTAGAAACTATGTTAAACACTACTGAATTAACACAGGAAATGTGTTAAGTGCGGGAAATAGGGAAAAAGTCCTAAACCATCAATTTTATGTTAAAAACACGAAATTAGGTCATTCAATGAGGTATTCTATTTATTATTGTAAAATGATGATTCATTTGCAAATTGAATAAACATTTGAGTCCAAAGTTCAAATCAAAAGTGTAATTAACTTTCTTAATGTTCAATTATGCTTAAATAAAAACTTGGTTGCATTTGGACATCATTAGGACCTTGCATTTATTAGATTACATATAGGTCCTTAAGTCTTATACATATCATTCACATAAGAGTTCTAGGGAGCATTTTGTAAACCACAGGGATCTATTTGAAAATCCTAGGGATCGCTTCACCACTTATGGGCTTTGCCACAATTGTTCTACCCCTTCTCCCAAAAGGGCTTCTTTGCAAAACCTCCAACAGACCTACTGCGCCAGGAGCCATTGTAGCCGCGAAGAACACGGCCAATCGTAGTCATTCGCTACTTGATCCCATGATCTAATGGTTGTGCTCCAATCGAAGCTTCGCGTGCTTCGTCGTGTGTAGTCACCACCTTACCCAGATTCCATCCAACGACCAACTTTTGATTTGGACCTCGCACGCTCTCTTCTTCTCATCCTTACCACCCAAGCCCTAGGTGCTTAATCGTACCTCTGCGGTGAGCACATTCACTGCCTTGGCTGCTTAAAGAGCTCCCTAAGCTCGCACGCAAAGGATCGACTCCCTCCACCCTGAGCCAATCCTTTCATCCACCCTCCAGTTCTCCTTCCTCTTCCATCAGTTGCGCTTGTGATAGGGGTGTGGCCCTCCATCCTTAATTGCTGCAGTGACTAGCTGCAGTCCAGGCATCCCATTCCTCCTTTAGATTAGGATTTATCTGCTTTCTAGAGTAATTAGTGTAATTTAGATCAGTAGGAGTAAATTAGAAATCAGATTTGATGATGAATTAGTATAGTGTAGGAGTAGATTAGTGTAGATCCACTCCACCCTCTCTGATTAATTCAGATCAGAGAGGTGTTTTTCCACCTCCATTTCGACGCATTAATCTTCCCCTTCATATCACTATTGCACCTTCTGATTTCCCTCAAGTTTTTATCATATTTCACCCATCCATTGAAGCATCAATCAGATCTGATGCTCTTTAGCATTCAGGTTTGATTGAGCACTAATTCATCAAAAGACCCCTTCATTCATTCCATTGTTCACAAGGATCCTCATCATGGTTTTAATTGGATGGAATTTGCTCGATTGATGATTACTTTGGTCTGAACGTTTGATTGGGGTATTTGATTTCAATTTGGAATTTTAATCGAGTGAATGTTTTTATTGGTGTCCAATTGAGCTTATGGCAATGAGTTGGAACTAAATGAATAGGATTTTCATCGAGTGCATGCTTTGTGCCAAGTTGAATCATGGATACTATGTTTTTTTATCTTTCTTGGAGAACCATGCCAAGGAAAGTTAGTTTTCCTAACTTGAGGTTTGAGCCATGCCAAGGAAAGTTAGTTTTCCTGACTTAAGGTTTGAGCAAGGACCCAATTGATTTTACAAGATCATTTAGAACTCCTGTACACCATTATTGTAGATGAATAAGTCTATTAAATCAACAGCCCATTTGGGGTGACATGGTTTTCAATTCTAAAATCAGTCTTGATTTATGATTTCAGAGGAATATAATGTTGGAAACACTTATCTGATTAGAGTTTTAACTACAACAAAAGCTGCAGTTAAGATGTCTGAACAGATGAATGTTTCATCTATTCTTGAATGGTCTTGTAGCAAATGATTTCTAAGTTGATTGTGGACAGAAACTACAACAATAGCAGCAGCAACTGCTGCTAAATTAGAGAAGTTGAGCAGCTGAATCAGTTGCTAAATTTCAGCAGCTGCTGCTGCTATGTTTATGGCAATAGTGCAGCCATTGTTTTGGCTAGAATGGAGTCTGATCAGTTTGGAATTCTGGATGGGAAGTGGAGATTTTGAGAGGCTGACTTTTTTTATAGTGTAGGAATTATCTGTACAAGCATTCATGTACTGAATATGAATTTTAATTTAACTTGAATTGCTTGTAATCTTGTTTAAATTCTATTGTCAACTAATGTTTCTTGTGTAAAACTATCCAAAGGAGAATTTTAATGAAATAGATTCAAAAATCAAGTTTAACTACCCATACATGTTTCACATGGTGTGCTGAGTATTTTACACCCTTCCAACCATTAGAACTCCATTCAAGGCCTTAGGTTCTCTTTGAAACACCCTTTGAAGGCCTTACTTTGTTGAACTTTATAAATAAATAAAAATTATATAACAATTTTAAAAAAATAAAATAAACTTGTCTTAGTCAAGATTAAGTATATTTTTAAGTGTGTGCCAGATTTCAAAGCATTCTGAACCTCCGACTTAGTAGAACATACCAGCCTACAGTTTAATATATCTTAAAACTTAATAAAAGAACTTAACTTCAAAAACAACAAAAACAACTCTCTTCCCTCTCATCTCTTTCTTTCTCTCTCATCCTTTATCCCTATTATACTTATAAAACCCATAAAAATAAGAAAATAGACAAAAATGCTCAAAAATACCATGTATACTATGTATATACTTGTATATATAACTTACATCTAAGCTATATGTAAATATTGTATAATAGGTATAAAATATCTATAAATAACTTATATATGTATTCTATATCGTAAATTAAGTATTTAGAGTAATTTATTGTGTATGTAACTTTATTGTATTATTATATGTTAATTTATATAACCTAAATGTAAAATAACCTAAGTAATTCGATAAACATATTTAAATGTACATATTTATATCTCATACTGTACATAAATATTTACATATGTATTATGAATAATATTATACCTGTAACTTAATTTAATTATATATATATAGTAAATAATTAGGTTATTAAGTTAGTTAGATAATTTAGTAAGTTAAAATAGAATAAATTAGTAATTTAAGTTAATACTGAGATAACTTACCGTGTATACTTATATTGTATTATATTAAGTATTTTCAACCTATTTAAACTATATTTATACTGTATTATAGTATTTATAGTTTATTTATATGTATAACTAGCTAAAACATGTATTTAAATCTATATAAATTGAAATACGAATTATAAAATGTCATAAAAATATGTATAAACAACTTATCATGTATATTAATACTATACTAAGTCAATTTGACAATTAATTAACTAATTTATATTGTAATTAGCAAATTAAACTCTAATTTAACTTGTAAAAACTGTAGAATTTAGCTAATTTAATTATATAATAAACTAAGTTATTTTTGTAAACTAACTACATAATTATGTAGCCCTATGTAAGGGCTTTATAATCCTATAATTTATTTTTTATTTAAAATAAATTATGACCCTCAAATCAAGGTCGAAAGATCACCAAATCAGACATAGAAGTGCGCAGGTACAATGCTCAAGTAACCGCAAAGATAGTGCCACATCGTGGCTTTAGGAGAAAGGGTAGCACCTTATTATGTTTTCGTGTTTCCCTCCGATCAGTCGTCACATCCACTGGGCGCAGAACATTATACATTACTTTCCTCTTGATCTGAATATGGCATGAGATTATGGGTGCCGTGCATGGGCCGAGGGCCGTGCACTGTGCGTGGGCCTGTGTAGGCCCAATAACAAGCATAAACTAGATCTAATACACCTAATAATGAATTAGGGTGGCCCTAGTAGAGGTTTAGTCCCACCTAGAAATGGGTGTTGTGTATCCCTCAAAAAGGCCTCCTGCCCACTAAACTAATTTTTGAACCAATTGAGGACCGAATTGAGCCGGTCTGAACCGGTTGTGAGAGAAGAGGAGAGAAAAGGTTGAAATTTGGCTAAGTGTTGAGCCCCCCCTGTGCTTGTGTCTGTGTGTGTTGAGCGTGTGAGTTGTGTCTGTGTTGTGTATGTTGTCTGTGTGTGTGTGTATAAATATGCCAAGTATATAGTGTGTATAATAAGTAGTACATGAGTTGTGTGTTGCCTTTGTGTGTATAAATATGCAAAGTATATAGTGTGTATAATAAGTATATGTATATAAGTAATATATTATTTGTAAATAAATAAATTATGTATACTGTAATGTATAGATATATATGCGTATGTAGTGTTAATAGCGTAGGTAAGCTTGTTTGAGCTCTTATATGTAAATATATGACACTATGGCTTTAGTGACAGACTCATCCGTCACTGTAGATAGTTATATATGTCAGTAAAGATAAGTATTTTACCTTATAATTTTACTATATAATTTTACTGCATAACCGATAGGTAGATAATTTTAATGACATTTTAGCGACACTTATATATGTTACTATATATATTATATATGTTACTATAGATGTTTGTATGTTATAATGAGTTAGTATAGTAAATATTATTAACTATTGTTGTACCTATACTTATGTATTAATTATATTAGTTGTAAATAACTAACATAAAGTAGTAGTACATAGTTTTTAATACTTATTTGTATACATTTGTTTTCAAGCTTTGTAATGTATTTTTAATTCATTCTTTTGTACATAATTAACCAAATTCTTTTATTAATTGATCTTTCATTCATTTCTTTAAATAAAATCAACATTTTTGAAATTAAAGAATGTTTATGGACTTAAGGAGTGATGTATATCAATAACTATCTCCCAGTGAATGACCTGAAATAAACCAGTAAAAATTAAGTATATAAATAAAATTGATACAACATCGGTTTGTATTTATGACATATACTATAATGACATTTTTAAAACCCCTTTTTAGTGCGAACCGGTCGTCGTGCATCAACTACAGATCAAAGACCAGTGTCTCCGTCACCTTGTCCAATACATCATGTGTACCGATACTGTTCATCAGTACCGATACAACATGAGTATTATCATGGTGGTCCCGATTCATAAACTCAAAGACAGTATTCATGTAGTACCAGTACTCATGATGAGTATTGGTATTTACTGAGACCAGATGAGTTTTGAATAGTTTCTAGTATCCCTCAGGTACCGGTAGTCTTCATGAGTACCAGTACACCTTTAATACTGTTTACTTATCTATAAGTCAAGTGTATCGATACTCATACATGAGTACCGGTATCACTTGAATAAAAGGTACATACTAGAAGCCAACAGTACCAGCACTTATTCTGAGTACTAGTACTTGTTAGAATCAGTGTGTTTACACTTGGGTTAGCTTACAGGTTCCATCATAAGGTTATAGGTGGGCTAATTGTGCTAAAACCCCAACAAGGGCAAGCACCTGCGCCTGCCCATTTACCCCCCACCCGCAGGTAGCTCTCTGTGTTCTCTTGAAGTTGGAGCTGCCAGCACCAAGCACACGACCCCATTTTTGTTTTCTCGATGAGGTAGGCTTCTCTTCCTTGGTGCTCTGTGCTGTGGGCTTGTGTAATGACCCGATTCCCGAGTCCCTACGAGACACGAGAACCGGACCGACTTGACTAATCCCAAGACCTAGTCGTCCAATGAGGAAGTAACCAAAAGAGCAGTAAAATAAACCACATTCAACATGAAATATAACTAGCAGTAACAAAATACAGTAGTAAGAAAAAGAACTACTACAGCATGTACCACCACAACAGTAGAACAACATTTAACATAACAAGAACTACGAGTAAAGAAAAGTACAGAGAGTAACAAAAACTACTCACTACAGCGGAAACAAAAGGGGTATAAAAGAACAGTGGTAACTCTACTGGACCCTACTCGGCCCAGCGTCCTCTGCAGCCGCTGACCCTGGCTGCTCAACACTTGGTCCTGAAAAGTAACGAGTGTAACACGTCAGCGAAACGCTGAGTAGAGTGGCAGCTAAACTACAGAAGCAGTAAAGTGTACAAAAGCTGTTTTAGTTTCTTTCTTCCTTTATTTACGTCTTTCTATTGTTCCACAATTTATCTATTTCTCAGATCCTTCACTTGATCTCAAATGTTCCTCGTGGGAACGATCTTTATTGCAGTCTTTTCCGAACAGTAGAAGTAGCACGTGGTGCTCTCCTGGCCGGGAGAGTCCCCCGTTGTGATCCTACCTCAGTCAACCACCCCAAGGTCACGGACAGACGTAACGGTGACTATGGCACGCGCGATAAACGCACATGTAGTTAACCCGCACTGGCATGCGGTCAGTCGTTTCCGTTGACGGGTGCACCCAAAGCACAGCACGGAACCAGTACAGGGCAGAGCCCTCTTAGTAACAGGGGTCCAACCCCTCCACAGTAACCAAACAGGGGCCTTGCCCCTCCACAGTCAGCGCACCCTCGCCTGACTACCCTGGTTTGCCCAGTGGGCCTAACAAGTTGGTGTAGGTGAGCTAGCAGAACCCCGAGGCCCATGGGGTAGCTAGTACTCGCCCTACACTAGTAGCTCTCCTCGGTACTACGTACACGAGGGCCAGCAAGTCAGTACAAAGTGGCCAGACCTAACCCCGGGTCCCTGGGGCGGCTGGCTCCACTCTGCACTAAACAGGGGGATAGTCGCTGTCCTTGATACTCCGTACTCAGGGGCCAGCTCACTTCCCCAATTCTATTCCATTCACTTTCCAGGAGTTCTACTCCTAATTCCCCGTAGGGTTCCAGCTCTTTTAACTCAGCACATTCAGTTTTCACCTTTCCAGTTTCACGTTTATACATCCCATATTCTCAATCATGTTCATTTATTCATAACAGGCAGCTGCTAAACCAATTTACTGGTAGCTATTATTTCCTTTCCACATTTTCTAAGACTACAGTATTCATATATTCCACTAGTTTTCCCATCTTAGGATTCATGCCATACCCTAGGATCTATCATACAATCTAGTTTTCCAGCCCAATGATTCATGCACACCCTAGGATCTACCATTCATTCTAGTTTCTCATTCCTAGGATTCATGTAATGTCCTAGGTTCTATTTATGGTTCCATAATTTAACAGATTATACTAATAAACTTAAAAGCCACTCTACCAGTTATAACAGGAGTACTAGGGACGTGGTCGGGAATCCCGCGTGCCTCCGCAACCCCTGAGACTGCAATGGAACAGGGTCCTATCACAAGGATCAAACACAAGGAGTTTCTCAAAACAGTATATAAATGCTGTAAACGGGTAGAGGATCTTATTCTGAAAGGAACGCAACTCGAAACGCGGAAAACGGACTCCGAACCGGCCCTAAACGAGTCGAAAACGACGAAACAGTGCAAAATCAGACGTCTGGAACTTCTTCCAGACGTCTTAAAAATGGGGATCAGATGGTACCTTGTCCTTCGTAGTCTCTCAGACGTCCAGAAGCCTGCGGGGGCGTCTGGCCTAGTTCCCAGACGTCCGATGGTCACCCTGGACGTCTGGAAGTCCTTCCAGTCGTCTGGCACCGCTGCCAGACGTCTGATTCGCGTTGGATGCGAATCTCAGTACCTGCGCATACCCATTCCTCGCTCTCAGAACGGACGACAGCAGAAAAGGAAGAAGACGAAAAATAACTTACTTACCAGACGTCTTCCTCGTCGTCTGGTTGGATTCCCAGACGTTTGATTCTGGAAAAACTTCCAGAATCAGAGCTCGACGCGCGCTCCGCCTGCGACGCACGGCCGCACCGCACCTCGTCCACCTGCTGCTCGAGCTGCAGCAGGCCTCCCGCGTCCCTCGCGTCTGCTGCTCCCTCGCCGGCGGGCTTTAGCAGCCCCGGCAAGCTCACCCTCTCGGCTGAGCGCCTCCTCCCTCGCACAGCACCTCCTCCCGCACTCACCGCGGTTGTCGCTACCGCCACTCGCTCGCACTCGTGCACCGGCTGGAAGGAGAAGAGGAAGGGAGCGGAGGTGATGAGAGTGAGGGAGAGGGCATGGCTTTTTAAAGCCGCGCGGGGAGAGAGAGAGAGGGCGAGACAGAGGGGGAGCGCAGACTGCGACCGCAGGAGGAGAGAGGGAAAAAGAGAGAAAGGCGGTTGCGGGTCTGCGCACGCCTGCGTGCAGACGCAGCCCCACGTGCCACCGAAAAAATAGATCCCAGACGTCTGGAAGGGGTTCCAGACATCTGGCCAGACGTCTGGGCCACCTCCCAGACGTCTTAAAAAACGTCTTGGAGTGCGTTCGTAACAGCTTGGGTGCTTTCGATGTTGTATGCTCAGGTGCTTTGTGCTGTGGGTTGTAGGCTAGATGCTTACATCCCCAATTTCTGAGAAACTACACTCAGCAACTATTGATCGAAGGATTGTAAAAGCACATTTTGGTGTACTCGGTGAGGCAACAAGTAATGACAACGGAGGAGTGGAGTTAATAAGAACTAAGATAACAACAAGCGTCACATTCAGCACATTTAATATTAGGGACCTGAACACAATACTATCGATGACACATTTGAAAAGAGGCAGCGACTAAACAATAGACTAAACAATAAATGGCCACAAAAGCACAAACCAAAAATGACTATCAGCGAAGTGCTGAACTAAACAATAAAGGGAAGGTAAAAAAAATGAAACCTATGAACACAATAGAGATCGACACATCAACGGATCCTGTGAGGAGGAGAGCGGGAAAGGAACGCAAAATGGAAACATTGTCTCAAATGGTACAAACCTATCTAAGGTAAAGGACATACCACAACCACACAATCAAACAATACTCGAAGAACCTACAGAGAGACTATGATTTGAATGAAATCATTCACGCACAAGGACATATACACAAACAGGGCCACGTAGATAGCACATACTATTAACGAAACACGTGCACAAATGATCTTGTCCCCACATGAATATCACGTGATCAACTCTTCTGCAGAGTGATTGTTTTGGCAACACATCAGTGAACACGTAAAGATGATGTGGCAGATGTGCTTCGCGAGTGTCGAAAGCACATAACTCATCAGAAAGTGAGGAGCTGTGAAGATCGTCTTCAAAAATGGCATGGCTCAATCATTTTTTCAAACTTAATATTTTCTTGTGATTGAGTAGTTGCATTGTCGTGCAATTACTATATATTACAATTCCCAAGAATGTATAAGTAGATTTTCATTCAATTTTTGTTTTCTTTTTCATTCACTCAATTACCAAGAATAAGGTAATTTCTTTGATGGGCACCATGCAATTTAATCTCATGATATCTTAAAATGTTGTATTCTTGAGCAAGCCAAATAAGATGATTTTCCTTTCATAAGATGAAAGCAATCACTAATACTTGTCAAGACATGGTTAAGCCATGCTAAACTTGTATGGCTAATTTTAATTGCAAAGATATTTGTTCAAATTCTATCCTACACTTACCTAAAGATTATGTGATGCGAAGATATTAGAGAGATTTTAGGCCTTGTTTGGTAGAGGTTCAAAGTTTAAGATTGATTAAAGTTTAGGAAGTTTTAAGAATGGATAAGTGGATGGGTAAGAGAAGGGTTAGCGGGTGTGGATATGATAGTTGAGTTGATATATTATTATTGATTTTTATTTTTATTTATATTGGGAGTGTGTTAGTATGATAGATATGATAGGTGGATGCAATCGGTAAGAGTTAGTGGGTGTAGATATGATTTGTGAGAGGTAGATGATGTAGGATAAAAATAGCCTTTGCTGAATAAAACACAATCGGTTCTTGGATTTGGATCCACTTGGCTTGACCCGCCAGAGGATTCGATTTGACAAAAACCAGATAGGTGGAAAAAGTCCATGACGCCCACGTCAGCAGTAACCATGGCATTATCAACGGCCATACCCTAACAACAAACGTACTAGAGAGTCCAATAAGTCTGCTGGAGAAGATCTCATAAGATTTTTTGGATGTAACAATACTTTCTTGTAGTATAAATAGAGGAGGGAGACTCCTCGGGGCTCTCCCTTGGCAATCCATGAGGTGCAATTCGAGAGAGGAAAACCTCGAGAAATTGTTATACCACCATTTCTAATGGCAAGAACGTTGCTCTCCTCCCAGACATACACCCTTTGTGGTAGAATTGGGTCACAATTTCCTTGTTTTCCTTGTGATAGATTGCTTATGATTGCTTATTTGTGGTTACGTTATGTTTCCTACGTCAACAAAATCTTTGATGGCCATCGGTGGCCTTGATGGCGGCTCCCGGGACCCATCAAAAGGCGCCATATGTGGGAATGTCAACAAAAATACTATGCTTTTCCGTACATCTAGTTGCTGGAGGGCAACACCTCCATAGTGCCCCACCTCAGCCTCTCTGCTTACGAGAAGGTGCAACCAACTCCTGCCGCCTACCACAAGTGCATCCTCCTTAAAAAAAATAAGGAGAGAAAAAATTGGCCGCAAGGACTGCCCCTCCCTGCAGACAAGTGTCCCATCACCGTCAAATGCTCCTAATAGGTAGGTGCCCCTCTTTATGTGCTCTCTTAAGGGCACATCAAGAGTGCTGAGGAAGATTTTCTTTTTTTTAAAAAGGAGAGAAAACAGGCAAGCAAATAAAGAGGGAAAAGTAAAGGAGGGATTTTTCTCCTTTCCTCCTTCTGACTCCTCCGGCTCCACTCCCTGCTGTGAACTCCTCCCACTCCTCGTCCGGAAGTGACCCTAGCAGTAAGCTCCTCCGCCTCCGAGCCCCCACTAGCGCCCCTGACCTCATGTCCCTTGAGGGGATCCGGTAAGAGCGCTCTCCGCTTGTGGGTGCCGCTTGGACGAGGCTACATATGTTTTTTCCCGCCTGAGAGGCTCATCCACCTCCATGTTAGGGGATCGAGCTTGAGGATAGGAGGCTCACCCTTGTCAGGAGAGAGGTCGTGAAGGATGTGAAGCCCAACCAACAGTGCTTTTCTTTTATTTAAAAAAAAACAAAAGAATATGGAAGGTGGAGCTCCTGCCATGTTTGCCTGCTTTTTATTTTTAAAAAAATAGAGAGAGAGGTGGCCGATAGATACATTAGCTCCTGCCACCATAAAAAAAGAAGGGAAAATATAATGCGATGGAAAATTGCCATCCACCTGGTGGAGCAGATCTGATGGATAAAAAGAGGGCATCTTTTGGCTACTTGCTCTCACTTGCCAATCGAGGCTTCCGGCCAACATATTTTTTCTCTACTGGAGCCTCCTCCTGCTTGTGAGACCTTATTAGTTATGACTAGAAATGATCTCCATGCCTAACCTAAATGAAGGCTGGGACAATAAGCACCCGCTTGCGTTCCCCATAAGCACAAGCCACCCTCACGGGATAGGCCACCAGCGGGCACCAAGCCAAAGAAGATGCAAGGCCCCTTGCTAGCGTCGACTCCGTGCGAGGAACCTTGGCGAGAAAGCTCGATACTCAAGTCTTGTCGGCATTGACAGTTGGTTGAGACCAAGTTAAAGTCGGGAAATGAATCCCCACTTGTTGTAGCCGCTTGACCATGCTCATCCAAGTGATTTACTTTCAAACAAAAAAAGGGGGAGATCTGCTTGTTAAGATCTCTCTGCCTGACCATGGCTACCTCATCATGATGGCCCAACTAAAAGGTCAACTTATGGTAGAAACAATGCTCCACTTATCTTATGTAAAGATAAGTAAAATTTTTCTATTTCATAAAATAGATGCTTATTTTTACAAAACCTTTATACCACACTTATCACCTCACCCTCCTGTGAACTAGTACACATTGGGACTGAAAAACCCCCTTGCGTTCCCAACAGGCGCACACTAGCCGCATGGGACAGGCTGCCAGTAGGTACCCTAACTAGAGCAAACCCTGGATCCCCTTTGAGCACCGGCAACGTGCAAGGAACCTTGGCATCCTACTATGGGCTACTTCTTAAGGATTTAGGGAGCGCCTGGGTACTACAGTCCCACCAACGTAAATAATGGATCAAGATCGAGTTTGAAGTCAGGAACTAAATTCCCGCACTTTTATTGCGATTTATATTTTACTAATTACTTAATTTTTCAGGTGACGGTTATCATGCACCTCCCCCCCCCTCCCTCAGAAGGCGAGCGGGCGGGTAGGGACAATCGAACGACCTCCTCCTCCCTCCCTTAGGAGGCGAGCGAGCGAGTGAGGGCATCCAAATGCCTACCCTCCCCTCCCTATGAGGCGAGTGGGGGCATCAGAGCACTTATCCCCTTACATTTCCAAGCGATAGCTGCTCAGGGCAAGGGTGACCTTGCTGCGAGGGAAAAAGAAAAGTATACTCTCGCAGTCGACACAGTCGGACTACGAGAGTCTAGGCTTATGATGTGGGATGAAAATAACTCTTGCGGAATAAAGCATAATCGACTCTTAGATTCGAATCCACCTAACCCGATCCGCTAGAGGATCCGATTTGACAAAAGCTAGAGGCGATGGAAAAAGTTTATGATGCCCACATCAGCAGTAACCATGGCGTTATCGATGGCCATACCTTGACAACGGATGTGGCAAATAGTTCGATAAGATCGCTAGAAAATATCTCATAAGATTTTTCGGATGCAACAGCATTTTGTTGTATTATAAATAGAGGAGGGAGACCCTTCGGGGATCTCCCTAAGCAATCCACGAGAGGCAATCCAGGAGAGGCAATTAATGAGATGCAATCCGAGAGAGGAAAACCTTAAGAAATTGTTATACCACCATTTCTAGTGGATTTTACGGGAGCATTACCCTCCCTCTAGATACACACCCCTTGTGGTGAAATTGGGCCACCAATCTTCTTATTTCCCTTATGATGGATTGCTTATGAATACTTGTTTGTAGTTACGTTATGTTTCCTACGTTAATAAATTCTTTGATTATCATTAATGACCTTGACAATGACTCCTGAGACTCATCAATAGATACGATAGATGATGATAGATATCATTGGTGGAGGTTTTTTGTTTTTTCTATTTATATACTATTCACTTAAGATAAAATCATCCTTTTAACACGTAAGATAAAATCATCCTAAATCTCTACCAGATAAGCCCCGAGATCATTAAAAAAACCAACCAATCTCCGACCATTTTAACTTTTGTGTCCCCCTTGCACGTTCTTGGGACCAAAATGACAGCCCGGATGGGGAGGGGGCGGGGGAAAGGAGTGGTGGCGCTTTGTTTGCTTATCCACCGCGGTCGTCCAAAGCTCCTCTGCTCTTCTCTCTTTGCTGGCAGTGAGTGACAGTGACGGCACTGCAAACGAGGAGGGAGGGAGGGAGGGAGGGAGTGGTGGAGAAAGACAGAGAGATGGAGTGGACGTTAACATTATTATTTGGGAACAGACACAGACATTGACACAGATACAGAGGGCTTTCTCTCTTTCTCTCTTCCTCTGTTTACCTTGGGAAAGCAAGGACTATTTACTGGCCCAGGGCAGGTGAAGAAGCAGACCGCCCCCAACTCTCTAGATTGGAAGACCGTCCCCACAATAATGGTCCTACTAATCTAATTCCCAGGTGAAAAAATGGGAGTGAACTTTCTTTCTCTGTTTTTTTTTTTTTTTTATTCCGTCGATCAGGTGGTTCTTACATTTATTGTATTTACTGTTTAAGAAATAAGAATATATTTCCCAGAGCTTTATCTTATATCGTCCGGAGGAAGGCATGTTATTGCATGTATAAGTGATGAACCCGTAAGGAAGAAGTTTGTATTAAGGAAATATTTCATAAAATTTTCATTCGTTTGTGTTTAATCGAAGGAATAAATTACTTTATTTAGGTTTTTTTTTCTTTTTTTAAGAGGAATAAATTTGTGAATTAATTTAAAGAAATGTAATAAATGATGAAATAAATAAATTAATGTATTTAGATATTTTGACAAATTTAAATTATTTTATTAAAAAAATAAAATAATTTTACATTGAATTAAATTTAATTAATCCGATATAAATAGAAGACGAATTAAATAACAAAATAAATATTTAATCTCCTAATCATAATCTAATAAATTTATGTTACAAAAGTTTAATTAAATTTAATAAATAGAAATTAGGTCAGCTGCAGGCAATAGTTAACAAATGGGGGAGAAAGTACGATGAATTTATTCCGTGAGGAGGTGAAATAAGCCATTTGTAGTTTACTCCAAAGGCTGTTTCAAGTTAGACAGCCCAATTTTGCACATCATCATCATCTTCTATCACCTTGAATGGTGTGGAACAACCATCATACAAGAGACACAATCACGTGGGCCACAAGATTTACATGGAATCTTCTTCGATGAGAGGAAAAAATCACGGGAAGGTTGCTCCTAAATCTCTTGACACAAGAATGTTAAGGATTCCTCACTCTAAGGCTAAGAGAGTGGTGTTTACATTTAAATATTAAACCATTATACGGATATACATTAGAAAATCTATATTTTCATTTGCAACTCCCTGAGCAAATAGCTATTCAAGTGAAAAATTCCAACCAGGTAGATGGAAGAAATCCGGTTATTCTCCTGTTCAAACGATTAGTCTATTGGGTGAGATATGTTCACTTCTAATTATCTACATGGACAAAAGGACGTCATATTGTGACATGAAAGGGATAAAATTAGCTTTGACAAATACAAGCATCTCCGTTCGCATGAAGTTTCTTTTGGACTCTATGATAAAGCAAAAAAATCAAGGTGGACTATGCAGGCAATTTGATCTGCAAAAAGGGGTTCACGTACCAAATAAACCCCCTCCAAAAAAATAAGCTTTCCTCACTTAATTTAGCAATATAAAGTGCCCACACTGATCTCCTCCATTTTTTAAAATTTTTATTTAGAGTAAAGCCTCCTCTAAATTTTCATCCTCACCTCTCCACCACCCACACCATTCCCACCTGCAACAACACCCACACATATATTCAGAGGTCCCTAAGATCATCATTCGTAAATTTCAAGTTCTTTTTGCTAAATTTTTTTTATGATGCTCTAATAATAATTTTCACACTTGTTGGATTGCTTGGAGTACAATCATGGGTCCTCTAGAGTGTGGTGGCTTAGGTGTTCAAGATCCAAATCTTGTCATTTTCTTAAAAACTTCATCCATGATTCTCCACTTAAAAACTTCATCCCCAATGGTTGTGAGATTCAATATATCACAGCTCATAGGGCTTTAGATATGTTCCCTAATATTCCTTTTATCTCGGTTATTCCTTCCAATACTTTTGATGATATCTCCAATATCACCTTAGATGATAAAAAGATGCCTCAATTTGGACCTCGTCTCTTCTAGTACTTTTTTTGTATCTTCGACCTATAAATTGATGTTTAGAGATTCTTTGAGAGTATCTTCTGACAAAAATATTTGGAATCTCAAGCTTTCCCTTAGGATCTCTCTTTGTGTTTGGAAAATCCTCAAATTTAGGTTTCCAACGGATGACAATATTACTAAACTAGGGATACCTTTGGTTTCTAAATGTTATTGTTGCCTCACTTATCCTCCTCCTGAAACCATTTCTCACCTCTTTTCTTATACTCAGTTGGTTCAAATAATCGCTGATTGGACCTTAAAGTCTAACTATCTCAACCTTGTGGATCCTTCCTCCTTTTTTGACATCATGCCAAATATTTCTACGACTAAGTATGAGACTACTATTAAGGGGTTGATCTGTTTTATCTGGTATAATGTCTGATGGATTAGAAACAAGATCAAAAATGAAGATTTTAGGTTGGCTAATCTTCATGATTTCTTAACTCAAAAACTGGAGGAATTTGCAAATGGTTGAATGGCTCAAGTCTTTTTCGTCCCACTTATCTTGCTCTTAGGTTGGTTTGCTCAACTGCAGGTTTTAAAACTAATGTTGCCTCTTTTAGCGAGGGGGCTTGCAGTTTTTTGGGTTGGATCATTCGAGATCATCTTGGGAACTTTGTTATGGCTACTACTACTAAGCTCGTGAGAATGTCTTTGGAAATTTTCCTTATTCAAGTAATCATCCATGCTCTTTCTTGTGTTACGTATGACTCTTTCCAGGTCGAGATGGATTCCACTGTGCTCTACTATTAGTGGATTGGTAAACTTCAAGTAGCTTGGCAAGTTAAAAGGCATTTCACCTCCCTCCGGACTCTTTTTCCAAAGATACAGTTTGTGATGTATGTCCACCCAATCGTGAACAATGCTGCCTTCAATATTGTGGGGCTCGGGAAAGGAGAATGGAGAAGCTTTACTTCGTTGCTTTAGCTTTCTCATTGGTTTGTCGGCCTTCTTAAGTTGGACAAGATTCAAATGCCATATTTTTTTTATTTTTTTGAGCAAATATGGGGGTCATTCTTATTCATCCCCCACTCCCTGGAGGCAGTCAAAAAGGGGTGGGGGGACCAAATCAAAACCCACCTAGTACAAGATAAAAGGGATAACGACTCGTGGCTTAGTACATTAGAACAACAAAAACCACCACAATGCCAAGCTGCAAACCTAGCTGCGAAGAGTAATGTATGGCATTTGAATTTTATCAAGGCAGAGAAGACCATGGGAGTGGCAGTCAAGCTCATTGAAGCCATTCAAAATCTTCCAATCTCCTGTAGCAAAGTAGGCCAATCTATATGCAAGCAGGTTAAGCCGAAGGGCGCACAAAAAGAAGACTTTGAATCTTCTCATGAAGAGGGGATAAAGATTCAAAGTCTTTTTTAACCATCCACGGCACAGAAACCTTCCCTTTCCACCAATAATACAAAAGTGTGGAATCAAGCTCAATCTGAAGGTACTCAGCAGCAACAGTCTGAAAAGCATGGTGGATAGCACGAATGAGCATAATCTCTCGCTTAATGATGGAGACCTTAACAACAGCCCCTTTAACAAAATTGCCCCCGCAGTCTTTGCTGATCCAAAAGGAAAGGGTGAAAGATCCTTCCTGAACAACTGTGACATTGGCCTTAAATCCTGAAGTCAAATGAACCCAACTAACATGACCAACAGAAGGCCTATGGTGCTTAAGTCAAATACTCATATCAAAATTATCCTACATATGCCTTAGAAGAACGGCAATTTTCTGAAAAGTAAGATCGTCATTCTTGATTTTGTTCCTGAAATACTAGACAGAATACTAAATAAAGCAGATGAGGGCATGAAGTCTTTTCTTCCCCAAAGTCCCATGGACCTAACTAAGAATATCACAGAAATGACAAGGATCAAGAGACAGAACATTGCTCTCCTGAAGAACCCAATTGGAGATGAAAACAACCAAATTACTATGGGAAAAGAGATGGCCAAAAGTTTCAATAGAAGGGGAGTGCGAGCAACACCAACATTTGGAGGGGAGGGAAATACCAAGTTTGCAAATGTTGTCATTAGTTGAAACCTTTCTACTCCAAATTCTCCAAGCCGTAAGAGCGATACACGTAGGGAGATTGAGCCTCCAAATGTTCTTGACAATAAGAATATCCAGAGTATTTTTGAAATGAAGGTTATAGGCAGAAGGAACCGAGAAATTGCCTGAGTTTTCAATACTCCAGAGGGGCTGATCTCTGAGATTATCCAAAGGAAATTGACCAAATTGGAACCTCCAATGATAGGAAGCATGTCCTTAATAGAAATTGACGTAGGAGAGTACCCTTCAAGAAGAAAAGTAGTCAAAGGTGAGTCCCCAAGCTAGGGATCAAACCAGAAAGCAATCTTCCCCTCATGCAAGTCCCATCTAATGTAGGGCCTCATATCGACAAAAGCCTCTTTAAGAGCTTGAATTCTAGCAGGGTCCAGACCAGAAGAATTCAAAGGATATAAACCTTTAATCAGATCACCATAAAAAGAGTCACCAAACAGGATATTCCAAACACGCTTCATACGAAGAGCGTTGAGAAACAGGGAGAGATCCCATATGACTAACCCCCCTTTTTCCAAGGGCTTAGAGGTTTTATCCCAACCAATCCAATGTTTGCGATGATCAGAATCAGAGGATGCCTAAAAGAACTTAGCAAAAGATGATTGGACTTTCCTAATAACGGACTTAGGGACATCTAGAACAGAAAGAACATGTATAGGGATGGAGGACAAGACTTGTTTAATTAGAAGCATCCTAGAAGAGAAGGAGAGGAGGTTAGCTTTCCAGCTAGAGAGTTTTGATTGAATTTTATCAATAATACCATCAAATTAAGACGCCTTGGCCCTATTAAGAAAGATAGCGTAGCCAAGGTATTTAAATGGGAAGGTCCCAAGCTGATAACCAGAGGTATGAAGAATAGGAGTAAGGGACTTCCCAATATAGCAAAAACTTTTGGATTGGCTGACTTTCTAGCCAAAAGACGTTTCAAAATCCTTACGTCTGCGTAAAGAAGAGCAATAGGAGGATGAAGCACATGCTTGACTGAGAAGGGGAGAATTTTATTTTAAACAACTAACTCCTTGAGCCCTCGAATGAAAGGTTCCATATAAATGTCAGCAAGGGAGAGAAGGGATCCCCTTGATGAAGACCATGGGTGACCCCAAGAAAGAAGGTGGAGATCCCGTCAACTAGAATAGATGAGCCATCATGTTGCACGCACCTTTTGATAATATCAACAAAATTGGAGGAGAATCCAAACTTAAGAAGGATAAGATACAAATCATCCCACTCCACCCTATCATAAGCCTTCTTAAGATTGAGCTGGAAGATAACATTCGAACCAAAGACTTTTCGATCAATTCTTTGAGTAAGCGCGAATGTGGTGGCAATATGGTCAAATATAGATCGGACCTTAATAAAACTAGCTTGTTCCAAGGAAACGATTTTAGGAAGAAAAGTAGCCAACGGATTTAGCAAAATCTCTGAGGCAATCTTGTATATAACATTACAAAGACTAATGGGCCTAAAATTGGAGAGATCACGAGCATTTTGGTTTTTAGGAATCAGGGAGATAAAAGTGTTGTTGAAAGGTCTAGAGGCAGTATCCAAGGCAACAAATGTTGAAATAGCATCAATGACATCCATCTTCACAATATCCCAAGTTCCGATAAAGAATTTGGCATTAAAACCATCCGGACCGTGTGCCTTGTTTGGAGGCATATCCAAGAGAGTACAAAGGATCTCCTCTCCCAAGGGGCTAGAAGTAAGAAAATTAGAATTTTCCATGGAAATCAGCGGAGGTATGACATGAAAAATTCAAATGCCATATTTCTTGTCTTTGTAGCTCCTTATCCTGTTGGTGGTGTTGTTATTGATTATTTTTCTTTTCTATATTGTAATAGGTCACGAGTCGTGGTTTACTTTTTTTTTGTGAAGGTAGGTATTGGTTTGGTCCCCCTACCTAGTTTTAATAGCCTTTAGAGAGTGAGAGATGAATAAAATTTACTCCTGATTTTCTTTTTTTTTCAAAAAAAGAATGCAAATAATTTGAATTTGGATCAAATTTTACTAAATTTATACATATATCTATTTATATAATCCACATCCGAATGTTATACATTTATCCCTTAGATGGAAAAAACTCAAATTCTTACCTCTACTTGGCTATCCATTGAGTACCTATTTTTTCATTCGATAGCCATTTATAAATGAATCCTATAATCAAATCACACTCATAATCATGATAAATAAGAAAAATAAATGATAATATAATTCATTACTAATTACAATAAAATTTCGTTGATCTGGGATCATATCATTCATAATATACATATAATTAACATATAAAATTTTTTTACAAATAAAGAGATAAGAGCATAATGCACATAACATAACTAGCAAACTTCAAATAGCTTGGCAGGTTAAAAGGCATGTTGCCTCTCTCCGAACTCTTTCGCTAAAGATACAATTTGCGATGTATGTCCACCCAATGGTGAACAATGCTACCTTCAATATTGTGGGGCGCGAGGAAGGATAATGGAGATGCTTTACTTTGTTGCTTCAACTTCCTCATCGGATTGACGGCCTTCTTAAGTTGGATAAAATTCAAATGTCATATATCTTGTCTTTGTAGCTCCCTATCTTGTTGGTGGTGTTGCTGTTGATTATTTTCCTTTTTTATGCTATAATAAGTCAAGAGTCATGGTCTACTTTTCTTGTAAAGGTAGGTATTGCTTTGGTCTCCCTTCCTAATTTCAATAGCCTTCGAGGAATAAGAGATGAATAAAATTTACTCTCAATTTTCTTTAAAAAAAACGATGCAAATGATTTGAATTTGGGTCAAATTTTACTAAATTTATAACGTATATCTATTTATATAATCCATATCCAAATCTTATACATTTACCTAATGAAAAAAACTCAAATTCTTACCTATACTTAGCTACCCATCAAATACCTATTTTTCTCATTCAATACCCATTTATAAATGAACACTATAATCAAATCACACTCACAACCACGGTAAACAAGAAAAAAATTGAAAATGTAATTCATTACTAATTTATAATAAAATTTAATTGATATATAATCATATCATTCATAATATACATATAACATATAAATTTTTTTTACAAGAAAAAAGGTAAGAGCATATTCCACGTAACATGAAAGGTTAAGAATTTAAAAATAATATAAATCAAGTGTACTGACGGATATGGACCTATATCTATACCCACATCTGGACCGATCGATTCGTTTTTGACAAAACCTAAATCCCAATCAATATTCAAATAGATGAAATTTTAATCATCCTTTTTAAATTAAATTTAAATCAAAATTGACTAAAGTAACTTTTGATTGACAGATTAAATAGATTTATATTAAATTAAATATTTAATCGGTCATATAACCTGTCTTCCACTTACATCAGATTAACTAAAGATTTAATCGAAGATAAAATTATTGTATTTTGTTTATAAAATAATTTTAATCTATTAAAAAATCTAAATAAATTAACTTACTTATTTTATTCTTTATTTTATTTATTTAGTTTTTACTTATCCCATGAATTTATTTTCCTCGTCAAACAGGACCCATAACTTCAACCGTACCCAACACGCTCCCTTCTTACTCCCCTCATTTGCTCATTGGAGGAGATGGAACCCATTGGCTGCCCCTTTCCGTGCTAAGTTTGCCTTTCAGACAGCGCTACGCACACGTAGTTGCATAGATACACAGACACAAGCAAATATTGGGAGAAAGAGGTTGGGGGGGGAGGAACGCGCGATAACCAACGGGGGAAGGAACACACGGTAACCCAGTGGCTGCAACATAGGATTTTCCTGTAAACGGCAGGAACGGTGCGAGCATATCAGCTGCAAGAGTAGGGGAGGTGTGAACAGTTTCCCCCTCCACCTTAAAACCCGGGAGTGGGGTAAAGCCCAACACCCCCCTCTACAAAAGCCATCATTGTCCCCCACAGAAAGGTTGTTCCTGCAGCCTGCCTTGTTCTCACATCCCCGTCTCTTTCCCCTTCCTCCATAATCACGCTTTCCATAGAGAGAGAAAGGGAAGAGATAGAGAGAGAATAGAAAGAGATAGAGAGATAGATAGATGGAGGGTGCAAGCAGCTCTTTGATGGGGTTCGGTGATGGAGGGGTCCTCCCACCCCTCATGATCACGCCCTTGATGAACCCCACCCCACCACCACCCCTCAAGCCCAACACCACACACAACAATGAGGACGACCTCCTCCTCTCCAATCCCAACGCCACCACCAAGAACACCGCCACCAGCATGACCCCCTTCGCCGACGTGGACAACACAAAGGCCAAGATCATGTCTCACCCTCACTACCCACGTCTCCTCTCCGCCTACATTAACTGCCACAAGGTCTGCCATCGTCGTACCCAACTCATCCTGCAAAAACCCTAGAAGGACCGACGTACTGATCCCTGTGCCTTTTGGGCTTCTTCTGTGGTCAGGTCGGAGCTCCACCAGAGGTGGTGGCGAAGCTGGAGGAGGCAAGCGAGGTCGGATGGTCGGCAGCTGATGGTGGTGGGGTGATAGGGGAGGATCCAGCGTTGGATCAGTTCATGGAGGCCTACTGCGAGATGCTGACCAAGTATGAGGAGGAGCTCAGCAAGCCATTTAAGGAGGCCATGGTCTTCCTCTCTAGGGTCGAGTCGCAGTTCAAGTCCCTCACCCTCAGTAGTTCTCCTTCCTCTCTCCTCCCTGCAGGTCTCTTTCTCTCTATCTCTGCACCTAAACACATGAACATCCCTATCAATATGTATCTACTAACATATACGTATCTCCCATATATGTATATCTATCTACTTAACTAGGAGATTGGGTGTGCATGCTTACTTAAATGTATTGATGAATGAAGGATATGTTCTTATCTTGGGCCTTTGGATTTGTAGGTATAAATTTGTACTTATGTGCATGCTCCTTCGACTTTCTTTGGACCCTATCATTAGGTTGGGGTGGGATTTAACGAGTTAAAGGGGAACTTTGTTTGCTTCATGTAGTGCAGTTTGTAAGAATGTTCGGAGGACCATATATATATATATATATATATATATATATATATATATATATATATATATATATATGTCTTTCTTTGTTTTACTCTTTCCAGATCTATGACCTAATCCGATCTTAAGGTTTCTGACCCATTTTGGTGTGTGTGCTTAAGGTCGGGTGATTAAGAGGCTCAGATAATTGCAGTTTCCAAAGGAATGCATGAAAAAGTTCGTGGGGATTTTTTAATAGAGATTAGGGTTCTGCGGGATTATTTTATTGTCGTGTTCTTTTTTTCATCTAGGGTTTTGTGTGTTCTAAAGGTGAATGATCTTGTTTGTTTTTGGTGCACTAAACTAGTCTTTCGAGTACTGACTGGAATCCAGGTGATATGACCATTTGCAATATTTTAGTATCTCTCCTCAATGCCCTATGCATCTTAAATCTTCTTTGTTTACAGGGAGTTAAGCATTTGAATATATGCCTGATGTTCGTGGAGGTTTAGGAATTGGGTTTTTTGAATTAAGGGGTAAAGAGACATATATTCTACTTGATATTAAAAACATCTGTCCAGATGTAGGACTCAATTCCTACGGATTTCTTGGAACAAGGGAATTGCTGTTGTTAAAACCAGATCCCAAGTAGGTCAAAGGAGTGCTGAAACAGTGTACTTTTCCTATAAAGATAGGGCTTTAATGCGGAACTTCTGCAAACTGTTCTGGCTATATATTACCCAAATCTCTACGTCATTAGCGTTATTTGGAGAAGTTATTGAGATGTGATTCTCATTAAGGTAACACCTACATGGGAATCCATGGGAGAAAGATCTTCCTGCTTCCATCGATTGTGTACCCATATATGGACCATACTTTCCAAGCTTGTTACTTATGGGTACCATGGGCAGTGTTGGAAAATGTTGTTTATATGCCTTTCTTTGTTTCAAGATTCCTGGATGTCTAGGATTTTACTTGGATCCATCTCCTATCTTTTCCATCTTATTTAGATTTGGATAATGCAAAATCTATTGGTATTGGATCGTGGGTAGATGAGGAAGTACTATGCCCAACAGTACTTAAAAAATAAATATGATTATGGAAAATGTTATCAATATCTGAATGGACACCCCCATTTGGGTATCTAGTGTGCATTCCATGGCTATTTGTACATAATGAACGGAATGGGTTAAGTAGCAAAAATTGCTTAATTTCGTAATGAACGAGATTGATTATGCATAAGTAGAAAATATAGCATAATTTTGGCCATTATGTAGAAGTTGCCAATATGTGGTTCTTAATTTCTCCATCAAGTTAAAAGAGGATCTATTTAGAATGTGTTCAAACTGTGCCTCCCCTCTTCATAAGTGCCTTCTTCTTGGGAGGCTTGGGTTCAAATCCTCTTCTCCTTTGTGGTAAAATTGCTGCATTTCCCATCCCCTCCCCGAGTGGTTGGTTGATCTCCCATGTGATCAATTGACTCATCGCCTGCGGCAAGCTGTAGGTTTGTATCTCCACCTCCGATCAAGTGGTTCTCCAATGACTCAATGCCTGCGGCAAGTTGTAGGTTCCCACCCTCGATCAAGTGATTCTCTGATGATAAAAGTATGGTGATTTGTCACACTATTAGCACCTTTAGGTGCAACAGCCGTGCAATCATCATGTTCTGAGCCTGTCGATGTAATGTTGGTCCCAATGATGAGGTTGTACTTGCCATATCCAAGTGTAACAATTGAAAAAATTAAGATAAATAATTTAAAAGAAAATTGGTTCCTCAGGTCCCAATTGGCTCATCAGGTCATGAGTTGTTCAAGGCGTAATCACCACTAGTAACTCTATTGGCATGTGACAATCTTCTATGGAGATAATTCATGAGAAAAGTATATGTATTACGTGATCCAAAAATGCACCAACTATGCAGCTTGTACCTATTTGATTAAGGACTGTGCTACTTATAATAGGATATCTAATACAAGGGATGTTTCGTCTCTTCTTTTTTTTTTCTATGCAAATTACTTGTAGCACACCCTATTGCCTAAAAAAACCCTTAATGATTTTATGTATTATCACTAATAGCATTTTATAACATATGCTTTCAATGATAGATATTTTGTCTAGCTCAAAATTTGTTTACGGCTAGTTTACTTGAGGTGTCATAAAGCTTGGGTTCACCCAAGTGGAAGGAGTGTTAATCCTTATTTTTGTTTATTTTGCAAGAGAGGTTAACACATGTTGTTTACTTGAAATTAGTGTTAACCCATGGTGTTAGAAAGGAGAAAGGTAAATAAAGGATGGTTAACACCAATTCCATCTTAACTCTAGTGTGAACTTGGGCTTTACAAAACCCAAGTTCTCTCTAAAACATGGATTTTGGAAGGTAAACATGAGTTTTGGAAGGTGGTGTTAACCTACAAAGGAAATGAATTCGATCATTAGGGTTAACTTTTCAAGTAAACTAGGTTTAAGTATTTTTACCTTTTTTTTTTTTTTAATCTTTGGTGCTTTATATCATGTTGATTGTCTAGTATCTAGATGCTTAGTGTCCTTAACAAGACTTGTTTTTTTTTTTTTCATTATTTGCTTAAGCTACCTTTCTTGCGGTGGCATTTGCCATCTTACCTTGAGTTCTCTAGATGTTTTTTTTTTAGATTGGATTTTTTGTGGTCTTCCTTAGTTAATTTATTGGGAATGAGAACATATTGAAGCTATACACATGCACGTATATATGGTATATAACATTATAAAAAGGGTAGCCTACTCTACAAACAAGGATTGATATATCGGTGATATATCAATGATATATTATCAATACATCAATATCGCCTGGTCAACACATATCGATATCAGCCTTAGTATTTTTTATTCATGATATTGTTGATATATCGCCTATATCGTTGATATATCAGAGATATATCGTCGATATCATGGATTTTTGTTGAACTTTAGAGTTCTACATGTCAGGGTTCTTGCTCCCTTGTAGTCCATCAAATATATCAACTTTAGAGCTGTATATCCTCTGTCGACAATTCAGTCATTGCATTTGATTTTACTTATTGAAAAATAGGAAGAAGATTCTAAAACGACGGTGAGAAATACATTAGCATCTTCAAAATTATATAAAAAGATGTATAAAATCAAGCACTTTGATAATTCATGGGAGTATTGAAAATGTTATCTTGCCATCTTCCTTTGATTAAAGGGGTTCTTCTTTCTTTCTCCCACAACAACTTAGGATTGACAGGCTTACTTGTTTCAACATGGTTTATCTAAGTACTTGCGTATTGGTGCTTTGTTGATCTCCACTAATATTGCAAACTGTGCATTATGCTATGATGTGCATAATTTCTCTCTAGTTATTTAAGCGTTTATATTTGTCCATTATATACATTTGTATTATCTAAATCATGTCTTGTTTCACTAAGTGCATCTTTGTTGGTAGGAGATGTGATTTCGTGTGTTGAGCTCATAATGAAAATGGTAATAGGGTGGTTTACGAAATATGCGACAGATCAATGAGAAAGAGAAGAGTATTGGAATAGAGAACGCGTTGGAACTGATAAGAAAAACAGGACTTTAGTTATTTAATCATTTATATTTGTTTATTATATACTTCTATGTAATCTAAATCGTATCTTCTATCACCAAGTGTATCTGTGGTGATAATAATTGTGATTTCATATATTGTGATCGTAATCAGAAGAGTAATAGGGTGATTCATGAAATCTAAGGTAGGTTAATGAGAAAAAGAAGAATATTGGAATAGAGAGTATGTTGAAACTGATAAGAAAATCAATGCAACTAAGGTATGATTTCAATTGTTAACAATATGCAACGAAAGTTATTATGAACATTTTTTAGTTATTATCATGTTCTGTATACTTTCTTTTCAATATACGACTTTGTTGATATGCGACTAATATATTTCTATTATGTTTTCATTTAAAATTTATTATTTTCATTTTTTTAGATATTTTTTCATTATGTATTAGTTATTAAAATGTTAATTATCATAAAATTTGTAATATTTTGAGACATTTTGACCTTTTTGAGGGGTTTCTTCAAAATTTACCGATATGAACAATATATCCATGACATATCTTTTTTTTGACTTGTCAATACGATATCGATATTTAAAATCTTGACTATAAATACAATAAAATTGCTTAAATCCATGTATGTATCCTTAACAATAACTTTCTCTTTTAGATATGACTCAGAGGGTTGAGATTATCCTAGATGAGCATGCAATGTATCAAGTTACAAGTCAACATTAATGGTGATTACTTTTTTACTGTCAAAATTTCATCTACTTGTTGAAGGGGGCTCAGAATGTACTATTTGATGAAATTGGGTAAATATTACTCCTATCGAATGATCACATTTATGTGGATGCAGCTCCCATTCCCTACACTTGTGTGTAGTACTGCACATATTTTATGTTGTTACCAACACTTTTTTAAAAGAAAAAAAATATTGAAGTATGAATGTTGCTTATAACTGTGAAATCATATGGTTTGATCCGTTGTATTTGCCACAAAAAGTTGTGCTCCCTAACACAAGTTGTCATTGAATCTTGTGTAGACATGAAGATGCAAGTGCTTGATTTTATTTTGTTTTGTTACGATGATGCAAGTGTAATGTGTCCAAGTAAACTTTGTGTATACGTGAGGATGCAAGTGTAATGTATCTTCAGTAGGCATCGTATAGACATGAAGAAGCAAATGCAATGTGTACGCCTAAGTTCACGTGCACAAACATATAGATACCAAACCTGAACCTGAATCATTGAGCATACTTGGGTATGCATCTCTTTGCTTGCACGATGTATACCTGTGGAGATGCTTGCAAGAGTATAGCATGGTGTGCATATGGACATTTACCATCAAATGTGTAAAGGTCCTTTTTCCCCGGTTTTTAGGGCTATAAGAAAATCCTCATTTTCCTTGAGGGTTTATGATCAATATGTCACCCAATTACACAATGCAATTTGTGGAGGCTGCAAGAATCACATTGTCAATTTAGAAAACTTGTTTGTTGTATGAATTTATTGCATGCTTGTTAGCTTAGTATACAGATAAATGGAAATTTATGTTGCAAATGTTAAAGGGTAAGTGCTATCATGTGATACTAAATCTACCGTTCCATGGCAATTTCTATGGAGATGCCGAAATCTACTGAACACGGTCTCAATTTCTCTACATACTCCACAATGCCGATTGTAATTTGATAATTTCTTTTAACATCTCACACACGTTAATGACTTCCCATTAAATACAGGCTCATGATACCTTGTGAGTGACAATTCCTTGCTTGGGCTATTGGCAGAATGACCTCTAGTTGGTTAAAGAATGCATGATTTAAAGTATGATTGATCCTTTTTTTTCCTCATTGTTCTTTTTCTATGTTTTGAAAAAGTGGTACTTTCATTTCATAACCAAGTTTAGGAAATATGATTGTAAAATACTTTTTTCTAAAACTTGTAGGTCAAAGTGGTAACTGGATTTTAGGTGTCCATAGCTACATGATAACACAATGGGGTATCTCAGTGTTTTTTTTTTTTTTAACATGATAATGCAATCGATTTAAAGGATCTCGTCACTCAGTCCTTAGAAAGGACTTATGCAGAAAAAAAAAACCTCCCATCACTTATTGCTTGTGACCTAGTGTTTTTACTGTTGACATCCTTATTGGCACCTTTATTTTTTAATTGAGAAAATATTAACCACGTGTCCTTTGTTCTATTTATGGTACTACAATTTGAAACCTTGGCAAAATTCTTTCTAATTATTGTATGTAACAAATGGTATTCGTATATAATTTAGTTTAATTCATCACAAGCTCAAGATTTGCATTGTTACTTAAAAATTTTAACTAGAACTTCTGATTCTCTCAATGATTTCATTCTTGAAAAGGCTGCCAACATTTAGGAAATAGAGTTTCAAATTGACTTCATATCTACATGAGGTACATCGACTTGCCTCAGTCAGATCCCAGTGGATATTCCTAAAATCAGCAAGCGTTTGCTTACAACACCAATGCCATTGCCCAAATCCACGTGCAAAGAAAGGATAAGGAGAATCACAAAATCCCATGTTCAATGAACTTTATGGTCATGAAAATATTGAAAATGAATTTGTTAGAATCCTTAAGGTGATGCCCTGGATCTAGAAGTATTCATGAAGCCTTATTTCTTGATGCTAAAGAGGAGACTTAAAACTTGTCAGGTTGCTTGTCGTCTCACATGATCTGATCTTTTGTAGTCTTCAATTTGCCAATGATTTTTACTCAAAATTCACTTTGAGAGTGAGTTCATGTAACTCTCTATCCCTATTTTCTCTATTTTCCCTTTTTTTAAATTCCATACAAATTTCTTATCTAGAAATCCATTTTTGTTTCCTTGACGAAAAATTATAATGGTGGAGGAGAGATTGTGCTTTCTCGTGGTATGGAAATCAGTCTCTTGCCTTCTACCTTCCCTGATGAGAAGGGGGTGGAAATATGCAGGGAATGAGTGCAAACCTTTGACATGCTTCCTAACTCTCATTTCCCTAAGAGTGTTTGAAAATATTTTTGCACTTATGCATCTAGATTTCAAGTATCAGTCCCATATAGGAGAAAATTTATGGAAGTATTAAAATAGTAGAATAAGATGATTGTGTCCTCCTTTGTGGGAAAAAAACAATGTTGAACTTATGTAACTTTTTCCTATTCTCTTTTAGGAGGCGGTGAGTTTGAGGAAAAGAATGCATCTTCCGAGGATGATATAGCAGTGGGTGAAACATTTATTGATCCTCAAGCAGATGATAGTGAGCTGAAAGGACAGCTTCTCCGGAAATATAGCGGCTATCTTGGCAGTCTCAGGAAGGAATTCCTTAAAAAGCGGAAGAAGGGTAAGCTGCCGAAAGAGGCAAGGCAGCAGCTGCTAGATTGGTGGACAAGGCACTACAAATGGCCCTATCCATCGGTATGTTCTTTCTTGGCTGTGTGCAATTCCATGGCTTAGACTCCTAACTTTTTGGCTGAAGGACCTGTTTTATCTGTTTCTACGAATTTCTCAGGGTATGCTATCTTGGACTAGATTTTGCACCTTGGTCATTTGTTCGAGCTATGATGTGTATATGATTGGTCATTTGCTTTTTTTTTTAAATGAAAGGAAAGCGATCTGGGAGGGTATTTTATTCAATAATATAAAAGAACGACAAGGAGAGTTACAAATTAGAACCTTATTTATGTATGAAGGATTAGTACTCATTTACAATTTACTCACAGTATATATTGGTCACCCCTGAAATAAACTCCCATTCCTCGCCTTCCACACACACCAAAGTGTCACAACCATACGCAGATGTGGACTACCAGGTGTCACAAAGCTATGCCACAAGAACTCCCATGGTGGGAGCAGTTCTTGGCAAGTTTTTCTCCAAATCGTATCGGTAATCAAACAGGAAGAGAAAATGTGAGATAGATTATCGGTGTGCATCCCACAACGGTGACATTCATGTAATGCTACACCCATCCTTTTGTGTCTAAGGTCCCCATTGATCAAACATTCTCTTCTACATAGTCAGAGAAAAATTTGCATCTTGAGGGAGATCTTTAGTAACCAGAGTTTCTTGTCAATGTGATCGCTCTCCGTAACCACTGCCATAATTCATGATCTTTCCATACGCATGGTGAGCCGTGTAGGTGCCATCCCATACGTAAGTGTCCTCTACGTCAGGCCTTGGTTTGAAACTTTGCAAGTCTGAAATCAGATTCCGCCTTTCTTCCCACAATTGAGTTCCCTCTCCGATGGCTTGCTTTAACTCGCACAACTTGTAACCCCACCCCACCCCCCCCAAAAGAAAAGAGCTCATTTCTTGGTATCCGAATTCATAATGTTTTTAATGTGTTTGAAGTGGATATATGTGTGTTTTTACCTGTCAGGGAAATTCGAAATTTGGTTTGGTTTCTGCGGGATCAGAGTCAGAAACAAACTCTATTCTTCTCGGAGTTGGATGGCTGTTCAGTGTCCATCTTATAGCTGCATGCATCTAGATTTACAAATGAATCTTGAGATGCTGTAATTTAACCCATATGGAACGTTTCTTTGGTGCAATATTTTTCCTGGATTATATTCTGGTTGTGTAAAAAGATAGGTTTTGGATCTAAATTCGCAAGGCATGAAATAGGTACCCTCAATCTTGAATGGCATGATTTTCTACCGGTGCATTTAGGATATTTGGTTTTTGGCCCATTCCCCTCCATCATATATTTGGTCTGCCTACATTTTCTTCAAGTTGTCATTCTTCAAGGCACTGGCCTTCTTTTTTTTGTCCTTTTTTTTTTTGGTAAAAGCTTCCACTGGCAAAATTTGTGGTTTTGCTTCTGTTCCGTTAAAAACTTACAATTGCCCAGATCCTTCATGGTGAATTATCTGTAAGTTACTGTACGCTGCAGGAATCCCAAAAGCTTGCACTTGCCGAATCCACTGGCCTCGACCAGAAGCAGATTAACAACTGGTTCATCAACCAACGGAAGCGCCACTGGAAGCCTTCGGAGGAGATGCAGTTCGTGGTGATGGATGCGGCTCACCCAACACATTACTACCTTGAAAATGGCTTCAACAACCCGTTCTCCATCGATTGCGGTCAGACTCTATTCTGAAAAAACTTTGAATATCCCACCCTGTGTCCATACCATCTGCTTGTGATAAAGCTGTAATAACTACCCATCATCATCTTTAGCACCGCAAACCCTCCATTTGTATCCCGACGCTAATCCATGGAATCTTTTGAGTGTGCTCGTATGTACAACTTTGAATATGTGGTTTGGAATTGGCATGGTGGCCTTCTTTTTCGGTGCAGTGTTTAGGCATATGCTATGATGTATTATATCTTTCCTTCCTCTGTGGAGTCCGTGACAAGTTCTCAAAAAATTTTTTTTTTCCTTGCCTTCATTGGATGAGGAATCAATCAACCATCCTTCGGATTCTTAGATTGGTGCATGTGCATCTTTTTTTTTTTTTTGCTGATACCATCGATTATGTGCTCTGAAATATCATGTTTATGGCAGATTCTTGATAGATTTTGTCTTGCCATTTATCGATGATGTTTATGTAATTGGTGAACTGCGTAATTACTATGCAAATGGGAGATCCATTGTGTGAAATTGATATGCGATTTACCTTGGGTTTTCTACTTTTCGTGTTGCTCTTCAGCATATCAGCTTGATATGCAGATGTTGTACTTTGGGTCTTTGCTGGTATGATGCTACGGTAGTCTACGTACATACCTACGTATGCATATTTTTTTGTATACGCTAGACATTTTATAGATACAGGTAGATTTCTTTTTATATTTGCTTTTATTCTTATTCTTATGCTGTTTACGATGGTGGGATTTAATTCATATCCTGTGGGATCGTATTCTTCTGAATCCCATTCCATGCCTCGTGGCTTGTCAATCACGTCACGCAATCTTCTAAAAGGAATAATGAGCTGCAGAATACGTAAAAGGGGTACAAAGTAGGATGGGAGCATATATATGGATACGTGTAATCTTTATGAATATATGTTTATTGTACCATCTTAATTTATATGTTTATGGATATCAGTACTTTAGTTTTTCAGATGATTGTGGTTGCATCGTTTAACCATATTTGCATTTTCATTGTCTCTTGATCTTTGAAGATCTCTTTTTGTGTTTTTTTGGAAAAAAAAAAAAAAGGTGTATTTCTTAGAACAAAAGAACGGGGTCACAACGTTAAACTGGAAACCAAAACTGTAGGATTGATTAGATCTGCGGTGGGAGATATGGTATTGGCCTCGACAAAAAGATCTTATAAAAGACTTGGACTAAATATGACTATATAAGGAAGCTGAAGGACTGCTAGGATGAGCATTCCTCGCGGTCTTGTAGGGAGAGCAGTATGGTCAATCCTGCGCCGAGCTTTGTAAGATGAATTGCAACAGAATTGGTCACGTGAACGAAATGAAACGAGGGGAAATAAGGGTTTAAGATCGGTTAAGTTCTGATTGTGACTTTTTTTTAGTAGCTCAATCGATTGTTTGAATCGGTTGAACCCTAAGATGATGTCATCAATGGAATAGGATTAAAAAATATTTGATCGATCACATTTAGATTTGATTTATATTGATGTAATCAAATCAAATCTGGTTAAAAATGTGATTAAATATAATTATTATAAAATATTATTTTAAATTTTAGATATTTAACTTTAATCAATTGATAAAAGTACATATGGTTATATTATTACATTGCTTTTCATCGACATTTTTCATCTTTCTTGAAAGATATAAGCATGGAGATATGTCATACAAAAGCATACATCTAATTCTTTATATTTTTGAATGGCTTATTAATTCACAGGAACTTGGATCTTTGCTTTATTAAACAGAAGTTTGGACTTCCATGGCTTGGTCCAAATCCTTCCCCCATGGAGTCCCCTTCACTTGGTTGGATCCCTCAACCATCATTCTCCCTCGACCATCTTTCACATGTCACTATAATGACAGTTACCGTACATTGTTTTGAGCTGTTTTGAAATCTTTGGAATTTGAAAATTTTCAATCCCATCGGAGAGATTTCATAGGTCCTTCATTTTTTTTCATCGGATTACCCAACTAATTCAAGAAGACGTTATCAAGTATTCTTCTAACTTATCTTCCACCCTTAAATAAGGAAGAAGCCAGCCATTCAAATATAAGATTTTTGTTCATCATTAGATGTCCCCTTGGCAAGCATCTCGCGTCGTTAAAAATTACACATTTGGATATTATTAGTTATCGTATTAATTATAAATGCCTAACATAGTCATTGGAGTTGCGAAGGACGGAACGCGGTGGCGTCGTGGTGTATCACGCATGCGGCAGAATTTTTTCTTTTTTTTAATCGAGGCGGGTGAACTGGATGGTTCGGTTCACTGTTTGAACCCATCGAATCGAATTTTTTTCAGCTCCACCAGTTTCAAGCTTCTCTTCCAAAAATCGATTGCTCCGATCAATTTGTCAGCGGTTCCTGGTTCGATCGATTGGTCCGATCTCATTTTTAAAACACTGGATTAGATCTCTAAAATTGAGAAGTTTGCTAATATGAGATTTGAGAGGGAGAGAGAATGAGAGACGTGCCTACGGTTGGAAGAGGGATTACATGTGGATAGAATTATTTTTTTGTTATTTAATTTATATTTATAGCCTTAAATCTTAATCTTTCCACGTAAATTTTTATTTAAAATGATATTTTTAATACTTTTTTGAACCAATTGCATGGATAACCTTGGATGGGGATTAAGGGCACGTGCCCCCCTGCTGCCGTGGATCATCCACACACGAGTAATAAGGACATGCGGATGATCATCCTCTCTGTGAAACTGTATTTACAATATGGTTCTCTACGTTGTTATGAGATTTGAGGGAGTCAAAAGTCCTATATGAAACCATTATTTTAAGAAGAAGAAAAGAAATGCCAAATTTGGGCCTAAAAATACGAACCCCACATTATTGGCTGTTTGGTAGAGGGATAAATCGAGTGGTTATCATTTAAAGTGCTAAGTAAAGTTGGGTTTGTGATTTCAACTCAATACTTTAAATATGTTAGGAATAGATTGGAAATGTTCAACTTTACTCTTGTTTTTTTTAGAACGATGATATTTTCTACTATAATATTCACATGATTAAACCCATTAGGAGAAGAATCATATTGGACTATCAGTCTGGTTTTCTACTAAGAAAGCAAATAGCGAGTAATGTGATTTTAGCAAAAGAGCTAATACATGCTCTGAAATCCTCCAAAAAGAAGAAAGGGTCGATGGCGATTAAATTAGATATGAAGAAAGCTCTTCATGCACTTGAATGGGACTTCATTCAATTTTGCTTGAGGCAAATTGATATACCTATGCAGTTAGTAAGCCTGATTATGAATTGTATAAGGATAGCCACCTATCAAATCGTGGTTAATGGTGAGCCTACGGATATTGTTATTTCTTCTCGTGGTATCAGGCAATGTTGCGCTTTATCCCCATATATCTTCATTTTGTGTTTTGAATAGCTTCGAAGAAGTTTGAGTAGTGCCCTCTATGCAAAAACGATCTCGAGCTATCGAATACAAAGGAATTCGGAGCCATTAACGCATTTAATGTTTACAGATGACACCCTATTGTTTGCCGGAGCTGAAATGACTTACGCTCTGAGGGTTGAAGAGATTTTAGCAAAGTATGAATTGTACTCTAGGCAAAGGGTTAACTATTAGAAATCTAAAGTACTCTTCAACAAAGGTACGTCTATGGTACCTTAGAGAGCAATCATGGATGTTTTCCAAATAGGTGTGATGAAAAGTAATGAGTTGTATTTGGGTTGTCCTATTATGGATGGTGCTCATCAAAAAGAGCTTAATGAACCGTTTCTATCCAAATTTGCTAACAAGCTTGATGGTTGGAAAGGAAGAGTTCTCTCTCAGGTAGGAAGAGGAGTTCTAATCTAGTCGGTGTTATCTACTATCTTGTGCCATCTTATTACTACATTCTTATTCTCCAGAAGATTATGTACTAAACTTGATGCTCTGATAAGAGATTTCTAGTGGGGTGCATCGGATAATAAGAAGATTATGTATTTACAAGTTTGGAAAACTATTTGTATGCCTAAACATATGGGAGGTTTTGGATTTAGAGCCATCAGGCTAGTCAATCTGGCTTTCCTTCTTAAAATTGGATGGTTGTTATGTTAGAATTAGGGAGGCTAGTGGTAGAAGCAAATTAGAGCAAAGTAATATCTTGATGGTTCCTTTTGGGAATTTATTCCAAAAACTTCTAACTCTTGCTTCATGAAGGCAATGGCAGGAATTAAAGATATTCTGCGTAGGAATATAATGTGGTTGGTTGGTGATGGAAGTAGGATTAATATTTGAAGTGATCCTTGGCTTGGAGATGATAAGAATCTGGTGCATGTTGACGATTAGATGCTGGACATGACCTCGGTAGCTTCCCTGATTAATTGCGAAGATGCCACTTGGAAGGAGGTAATGATAAATAATGGTTTCATGTCACATTAGCGTAGGACATCTTGAATACTCCTATATATGAAGGGGATGACATATCGATATGGAAACCTCATCTCAAAGACCTTTTAAGAACAACATATATGACACTAATCAAGGAGTTTGGACAACATGGACTAAGAGTTGAGTTGTTGAAAATATAGAAGCAAATCTGGACAATGAAGGACCTCCCGCCGATAATCAAGTTATTTTTGCGGAAAGCTACGATAGGTGCTTTGCCCTTGAGAGAAAACCTTGCTAGGATGATGGGAGGGATCGACAATGACTGCCCCTTTTGTTTTACAGTTGGTGAAGGCTATGATCATTTAGTGAGGGGTTGTACATTTGTAAGAGCAATTTGGTACTCCTAGGGTATTTTCGGGCTACCTAATGGTAATAGCTGGTGGGATGCCATGTAAGAGCTAGATGGGGAGTTTCAGTAGGTTGGTTGGAAAAAGAGTAAGGTGTGGTATATACTGTATGCACTTTGGAGGCACAAATGTAAGGTGGTAATGGAGAATGTGAAGCCAAATCCGTGGATGGTGGTTGAAGCAGCTGAGAAATTGGAAGACTTCTATAGCTGTATATGTAATTTCTCTACCTTGGAGGGGGTGAGATCAGCGTGATGTAAAAAATGCAGAATTAAAATAGACAATCTCAAAAAATAACAATCACACAATTAGGCACAAGTATTTTTAGGTGGAAACCTAACTCGGGTGAAAACGACCACCTAACCCTTTCGAGTTAGGATTTTCCGATCGACCTAGTCGATCAAATCCACAAACTGAATCACTTAAATGAGGGTGATTCAACTTCTTCAACAATACTACTTTGAATGAGGGTAGTGTGCCTCAAACCCCTTCTCTTCACGAAAAGGATTTTGTCTCATGAAGGAGACGAAAATTCGCAACGCGAATACCCAACCAAATAACAAAGTAACAAATATAAGAATAGTCCTATAGAGCCAACAAAGTAATTCTTAAACTAAGCTTCTATAGGAGTTAGGATGCTTCCCTTTGCTTGGAAGTGCGTCGAATCAGTGACGAGAGTGCGTGAACCACGTGGCTACGCTTTGTTGCTCTTGTAGTCACAGAGAGAGAGCGGGTGCGCAAGTTGGATGAGGCACTTAGATGTGGAAACAAGCCTTTGAGAGCAAGTGCTTCTTTTACTTCAATTTGACACAAAATGAGTGGAAATATTCTTGCAAAGTGTGTGTTTGAGTGGCAAGGGTTCTCCTCTATTTATAGAGGGCCTAGGAAGGCTTTAGAAGACCTTGGAAGGCTTCCATAGCCGTTGGGTACAATCTCCAAGAGAACCAAGTCGGAATCAGGATCAATCATGACTTTGACAGGATTATCAGACGTCTGGAAAACTCGTTTAAGACGTCTGGGAACAAAGTCAGACGTCTGATTTTAGGCAGGTTTCCTTCCTGACTTGAATCAGATTGAAACAGGGTTCTAGTGAAAGTCCATCAGATGATACACAGGACGTTTGGCATAATGTCTGGATGTCCTAAAACCTATTTGTTCTGCGGGAATGAATTCCCAAGGGAGTGTAATAGTAACCGTTACGAGCGTGTTTTACTCGGAATATTAAGTTTTCCCGAGGTCGAACTCAGGGAGCAACTAGAATTCTAGAAGCATAAATATTCACAATTTTGTTACAAAAATAATAAGAGAGAGAGAGAGAGTTTTGTTGGCTTCTTCTTCTTCTCTCTTCTTTTTCTTTCTTTTCTTTTCTTCTTCTTCTTTCTTCGTTTCTTCCTGCCTTCTTCTTTCTTCTTCAGCTTGCGGTTGTGTTGATCTTCTTCTTCTTCTTCTTTTCTTCCTGCCTTCTTCTTTCTTCCTCAGCCTGCAGCTGTGGTGATCTTCTTCTTCTTTCTCCTCTCTTTTTCTTTCTTTCTTTCAGCTGCAGAGTCTTCCTTTCTTCTCAGCCTTCCTTGTTCTTTCTTTTCTCTGCTTCCTTCTTTCTTTTCCTTCTCTTTGCTTGTGTCTTCTTTCTTCTTTATCTTCCTTCTTCTTCTCTCTTCTTTTTTTCTTCTTTCTACTCTGGCCGCTGCCCTTCCGTCGTCTGATTTGATGCTCAGACAACTTAACTGTGGGTTTGCTACAGTGCGGCTTCTTTCTTCTTCAGCTGCTCAGTGCGGCTAAGGCTTCGGCCGCTCCTCCCCTCTTCTTCTTCCTTAGCTTGCTTCATCTTCTTCTTTCTTTCTTTCTTTCTTTCCTGTGTGCACAGATAGTGGTCAGTGCAAAACCTACCCCTACCCCTTCCCCGCGTCTCTCTCTTTCTCAGAATCTCTCTTAGGAATGCTCTCCCAGAGCCGGGTAATCGGGTTCGGGTAGCGCGCCTGGGACCAGGCCCACCGGCGTGCGGTGGTGGCGAGGAGTGCTTGGTCGGGTAGTTGGATCCGGCCCTGACCCGCGAGGAGTGAGTGCGGGCGAGGGCGAGCGAGCGCGTGGCGCGCTGCGTGCGGGTGAGAGGGACCTGACCCCTGTGTATCGAAGGCAAATAGCCTGATACACCTTTTCAATATAAGTGTGGGCGCGCGGCCGCACACCAACGAGGTGGGACTACAATCCCACCTCCAAATCTCGCGCCTGCGACTGAGGAAGCTGTTTCCAATTGGGGCAGCCGCGAGGCTCGCGACCCAAATCGAAAGCCTGGGCGTATTCGCAGCAGCAATCCGCGCTGCCTGGGATGTGCGCCTGGGATGGAGGAAACCTGGAGCTGTAGCAGCTTAGCAATGGCGGCGAGGGGCTACTGACCTGAATACACAGAGACAGCCTCTCGGCCAAGTCAGATAACGTGGAAAGCTTCGCCGGAGTGTGGCAAAGCCAGTGCGGGGGTTGGCGAGGCGCGAGAACGCTTGCGGCGGTGGACCTAGTGGTAACTGCTTTGGCCGTTTTTGTGTCTTTATGTTTATTATAGTGCAGTCGTTGTAGTATAAGACAAAACAGCTACGGTTATCATTACAAAAGATTTTTTACTCAGAAATAGTTTTCCCGAGGTCGAACTCAGGGAGCTACTGGAATTCTAGAAGTACAAAGGTTCTCTATTAGATTACAAAAATAAGGGAGAGAGAGAGAGAGAACGAGAGAGAGGGAGCTTGTCTGGCTTCTTCTTCTTCTCTTCTCCTTTTCCTTCTTCTTTCAACTGCTCTTCTCTTCTTCTTCTTCTCTGCTCATGGCTGTGTCTCTTCTTCTGTTCTTTCTTTGTTCTTCTCTTTCTTTCTTTTTCTTCGCTTCTTCTGTGGCTGTGACAATCTTCTTCTTCTGACTTCTTCTTTTTCTTCCGCCTTCTTCTTCTTCCTTCTCTTGCTTTATCTCCTCTGGTCGATGCTCAACCGTCGTCTAATGCAGCGGTCAGACGACTTAACTGTAGGTTTGCTCAGTACTTCTCTTCTTCTGTTTCTTCTTCTTCTTCTTCCTCTCTGCCCTGAGCGGCTAAGGCTTCGGCCGCCTTCCTTCCTCTTCTTTCCTTCCTTCTTCTCTCTGTTCCTGCATGCTCACACAAGGATTAGAGAAAGCAAAACCTACCTCTACCCTTCCCCGCGTCTCTCTCTCTCAGATTCCTCTCATAGGATCGCTCTCCCAGAGCCGGGTATTCGGGTACGGGTATCGCGCCTAGGACCAGGCCCACCGGCGTGGGTGATGGGTGAGGAGTGCACGGGTTAGGGTAATCGGATCCGACCCAAACCCGCGGGGCGTGAGCGCGGGCGAAGGCGAGCGCGTGGCGCGCGGCGTGCGTGACGGACCTGACCCCTGTGTCCGAAGGCGATAAGCCTACAACCCTTTTTCAATATAAGTGTGGGCACGCGGCCGCACACTTACGAGGTGGGACTAAAGTCCTACCTCCCGATTTCGCGTTAGCAGGCGAAGAGTCCGCGACCAATTAGGGCAGCCTGTGAGGCTTTCAACCCAGCGGCAGGCTTGGATGCCTTCGCGACGTTGGCCTGCACAACATGGCACTAGTGCCTGGGTGAGAGCGAACCTGTAGCTGCAGGTGAAGGAGCTTTACCTGCTCAGTAATGGCGGTGAAGGGGCCATGACCTAAAATCAAGAATACGGCCACTTGGCCCAATCAGTGTAGATTCCCTACTCAGAGGGGGTGAGATCAGCATGACGTAAAAAATGCGGAATATAATGTAAAGTAATCTCACAAAATAAACAATCACACAAATACACAATTATTTTTAGGTGGAAACCCAAACAGGTGAAAACCACCACCCAACCCTCTCGAGTTAGGATTTTCCGATCAACCAAGTTGATCAAATCCACTAACCGAATCACTTAAACGAGGGTGATTCAACCTCAATTACAACCATGCTACTTTATACGAGGGTAGCGTACCTCAAACCCCTTTCTTCATGAGAAGGATTTTGTCTCACGAAGGAGACGGGAATTCGCAAAGCGAATACCCAACGAAATAACAAAGTAAAATAACAAATATCCTATAGAGCCAGCAAAGTAATTTTTAACCTGAGCTTCTATAGGAATTAAGATGCTTCCCTTTGCAAGGAGTGCGTCGATGACGCGGATGTGTGAACGACGGCGCAACGTCGCTCTCGTGAACTACGGCGGGAAAGCGGATGCGCGAAGGCTTGATGCTCTCAAGATGTAGAACTGGAGCTTGGAGAGCAAGAGCTTGCTTCTTAAGATCAAGAGACACAAAATGGTGTGAAAATGTATTACTTGGTGTATGTATGTGATGAGAACCTCATCATGAACCATAACTAGCACAATCTAACCTAGATATGCAAGAAAAAACTCCTACATAACTTATAGAAAGGCTTGACTCAAAGAATTCTGAGTTTGTGAAGAAAACATGTCATAAGGGGTAAAAATGCAATTTCACCAACACAATCAGTAAACAGGGTAACTCAGGATCCAAACATAGGTCAAACTAACCTAATAATAAGGAAAGTGGGATGATTTGATCCAACAAGGGCAACAGCAACTCCAAGGAATTAAATGACATTCTGTAACCCTAAAACAAACCCACTTCAATTCACGAGGTTCGAGGCAAAGTAAAAATCGACTAAACCTCTAAAATTCATAGAAAAATAATCTCTAGGGTTTAGAACCTTCAATTTGGCCTTGGGAACCCATTTTGACCTACATTGAGAACCATACCCAATTAATGATTTAATTTAGGTTTTTAAATAAATTGACCAGTTAAATAAGGTCTGATCTAGAAATAAAATTCACCATTAGAATCCTTAGGTCCTATTTAATCATGCATAAAAACTTGAGCCTAAGAAGAGACCTTCTTGACCGACTTTGCATTTTGGTCCTCATCTATTACTTTTTGACCCTCAACTTTCGAAACCCTTGCATTTTGGCCCCTAAGTTCTTCGTCATTCTTTTCACTTAGGTCCTCCCTGCAAAACTCTGAGCAGCGCCATGCTCTGGCGACTTTGCGCGAAGCATGACGTCGCGCAGGGTGAGGGAGGCCCTCTGCCTGTTGAACTGGGTGTTCCCTGCGACGTCTGCTGTTGCAAGGACACCACCATGATCTTGCCGTCGCCCACACTTTCCGTGCGAATGCGCGGAAGGTATGGGCTTCTGCTCCAACCATTCTCCAGCGAGGGAGGCACGCCGCCTCCCTGCGCCCACCCCTCCGCCTTCGCCTTTATAAAGACCGTCGTTGCCAGCCGAAGGAGGCAAGCTGTCTCTGATGGAGAATAACCCCCCACTTCATCCTCTCCAGCTCCGACAGACGGCCTGCAGCTTTCGGCGAGCAACTCCTCCTCCTCCTCGTCGCTCTGCTGCCTTACCTGCAGCAGGGTTCCCCTAACCCTTTCGTATGTGTCATGCTGCACCCGCCGACACCCTCCGCCTGCCTCCTCGTCGCCGATCTCCCCTTCCAGGGCCTCTTCTTCCTCAGCTCCGGCAGACACGAGCTAGTGGCTCCGCCCTCCCCCCTTCGTCCAAAACTTAGGTAAAAGCTTCCTCTCCTCCTCCTTTAAATTTTCCCTTTGTCAATTTATATTTTAGCGCCCCCACACACAACTTCCACCTCCGCCTGCTCCGTCTCCGACCACCCTCTCCGGCGAGCCCATTCCACCTCCACAGACCTCCTCACTCCTCGCCGATCACCTCAGAATCTTCCCCTCACTCCACTCCACAGCCTCCCCCTTTTCATTCCCTGCCACACGCCACCTAAAGACCCCCCGAACAGACTCATTTTTCCGACCACAGTCCGACCTAGGGCTACCACCGTACACCGCCTCACGCCTCGCCACCACCCGCACTGGCTTCGCCGTACTCCGGCGAAGCTCCCTGCATCTTTTGACTAGGCCGAGAGGCCGTATTTCTATGTTCAGGTCACGCCCCCTTCGCCGCCATTGCTGAGCAGGTGAAGCTCCTTCACCTGTAGCTGCAGCTTCGACCTCGCCCAGGCGCTGGTCCCAGGTTGCGCGGAGTGTCTCCGTGAAGATTCCAAGGTCTGCACTTGAGGCAAACCCCGTGCGAGCTGCTGCAATTGCCGCGAGCTCCTCACCTGTGGGCGCCTGTCTGGGAGGTGGGACTTTAGTCCCACCTCGGAGTGCGCAGCTCAGAGCCCACACTTAAATTGAAAAGGTGTTCGAGGCTATTCGCCTTCGGACACAGGGGTCAGGTCCCTTACGCACGAGCGCTCCACGCGCTTGCCCTCACCCGCACTCACGCCCCGCGGGTCTGGGCCGGATCCGGATACTCGACACTGCACACACCTCGCCCACCACCGCACGCCGGTGGGCCTGGTCCCGGGCACGATGCCCGTACCCGAATACCCGGCTCTGGGAGAGCGATCCTGTGAGAGAAATCTGAGAAAGAGAGAGACGCGGGAAAGGGTAGGGGTAGGTTTTGCTCTGACCAGTTGTGTGAGTGTGCAGGCAGAGAAGAAGGAAGAAGGTGGCCGAAGCCTTGGCCGCTCAAAGAAAGAGGAAGAAGAAGAAGACCGCAGGAGAAAGAAGAAGAAGACCGCAGGAGCAAGAAGAAGAAGAAGCACTGTAGCCGACACCACTTAAACCGTCTGATTGAGAAATCAGACGGCGGATGAAGCTCTGCAGACAAAGTAAAGAAGAAGAAGAGAAGAGAATGTGCCGTAGCTGAAAGCAAAGAAAAGAAGGAAGAAAAGAGAAGAAGAATAAAGAAAGAAGAGAAAAAGAAGACAAGACAAGAGAGAAAGAAGAGAAGAAGAAAAAGCCAAGAAACAAATCTACCTCTCTACCTCTCTCTCTCTCTCTCTCATTTTTGCAATAAAAGCATTGTACTTCTAGAATTCTAGTAGCTCCCTGAGTTCGACCTCGGGAAAACTGTTTTCGAGTAAAAAAATTTTCTATGGTAATGACAACCGGAGCTGTCTTATCTTATACTATAACGACTATACTATAATAAAGACACAAAAGCAGCGCCGCGGTTAGCCACCTTACCAGTATGTGTGCAAGAGGTTCCCCTCTATTTATAGAGGCCTTAGGAAGGCTTTGGAAGGCTTAGGAAGGCTTCCATAGCCGTTGGGTGCAAAGCCCAAGAGAATCAGGCCGAAATCAGGAACAATGATTGCACTGACAGGCTTATCAGACGTCTGATCCTGGCATCAGACGTCTAGAAGATCACTTTAAGACGTCTGAAAATAAGGTCAGACGTCTGATTTTGGGCGGGTCTCTTCCTGACTTGGATCAGATCTAAACAGGGTTCTAGTGCAAGTCTATCAGACGACATACATGATGTCTTGCACTATGTCTGGACGTCTGGAAACCTACTTTTTCGTGGGAATGGATTTCCAAGAGAGTGCAACGGCTAAAAAATCTCTGATAAGAGATTTTGGGTCAGCCGAGGCAAAACAGTCATATATCAGACGTCTGGAAAGTCTTAAGGACGTCTGATAAGGCTCTAACGGTTAGATCTTCAATGTTTGTTAGGCCAGCCAACGGTCTACTATTTGGACGTCTGGCAAATTCATCAGACGTCTTCCAAGACGTCTGGACTAAGGTTTGGACGTCTGATTTTATCGGATAGAACTACCAAGTCCAGCCTAAATGTTTATCAGACGTCTGAATCAACAGTCAGACGTCTTAAAACACATTATCAGACGTCTGATCTTGGAATTAGACGTCTGGAAATGCTGTTTGAACCCTATATTAGTTTTCTAAGTTCTCTACGGAAAACCTAAGTATCCTAGGGTTGTGATGGTGTTCCTAGGACAACTGTTAGGGTACTTTGAGGCTCTTTAACATGAATCTAAGTAACAAAAATAATGGGCAACAAAAGAAACGAAAAATAAAAAAAGTACAAGAGAAGGAAATCTATCATATTCTTCATCTCCTTCCTTCTTCAATCCATCGCTCCTCGCGAATCTCCTTTGTTCTCCATCAAGCTTCTCCAATTCGTCCTGGATGCGAGCTCGAACTCCGTCTAATCATGTCTCCATTTGCAATTGACCTAAAATCTAAGACTCCAAGTGCAAATGTTAACTGACATGTGTTTTGTTATCATCAAAACAAATGATCGTGGTGCTCTAGCACCAACAATCAGAGGATGCAGGGAGCTTCGCCAGAGTGCAACGAAGGCAGTGCGGGTGGTGGCGAGGCGTGAGGCAGCGTATGGTGGTAGCCCTAGGTCGGACTGTGGTTGGAATGATGGGTTTGTTCGGGGGATCGTTGGGTGGCGTGTGGCAAGGAATGGAAAGGGGGGATCTGTTGAGTGGAGTGAGGGGAAGCTTCTTAGGTAGTCGGCGAGGGGTGAGAAGGCCTGTGGAGGTGGGATGAGCTCGCCGGTGAGGGTGGTCAGAGATGGAGCAGGCGGAGATGGAAGTTGTGTGTGGAGGGGCGAAAAGATAAATAGAGTGAGGGAAAATGTAAGGGAGGAGGAGAAGCTATTTACCTAGGTTATGGACGAAGGGGGAGGGCGGAGCCACCGGCTCGTACCTGCCGGAGCTGGGGAAGAAAAGGCCCTGGAGGGGGAGATCGGAGATGAGGAGGCAGGCGGAGGGTGTCGGCGGGTGCAGCATGACACAGACGAGAGGGCTAGGAGAACCCTGCTGCAGGTAAGGCGGCAGAGCGACGAGGAGGAAGAGGAGGGAGTCGTCGGAAGAGGAGGGGATGAAGTGGGGGTTTATTCTCCGTCAGAGAGAGCTTGCCAAAACCGGCAGGGGGTGCTAGTTCTTATAAAGGGGATGGCGGAGAGGGAGGCGCGGGCTGGCGACGTGCCAGCCTCGCCGGAGAGTGGTTGGAGACGAGACCTATGCCTTCCGTGCGTTCGCACGGAAGGTATGGTGGTCGGCAGGCAGCATGGCCGGGTCCCTGCGACAGAGGACGTCTCTATGTTTTGCAAGGCGGTTACCTCTCTCTACGCGGCACAATGCTCCGTGCAAAGTCGCCGGAGCATGGTGTTGCGCAGAGTTTTGCAGGAGGGACCGTTCTGCAAAGAACGACGAGAAAGTTGGGGGCCAAAATGCAAGGGTTTTGAAAAATAAGGGTTAAAAAGTAAATGAAGAGGACCAAATTGCAAAGTCGGTCAAGGAGGTCTCTTCCTAGGCTCAAGTTTTTATACATGACTAATTAGAACATAAGGATTTTAATGATGAATTTTATTTCTAGGTTGGACCATGTTGGCCTGGTCAATTTACATGAAAACCCAGATTAAGTCATTAATTGGGCATGGTTCTCTTTTTTGGTCAAAATGGGTTTCTAAGGCCAAATTGAAGGTTCTAAACCCTAGAGATTATTTTTATATGAATATTAGAGGGTTTAGTTGATTTTTATTCTACCTCGAACCTCGTGAATTGAAGTGGATTTGTTTTAGAGTTATAGAATGTCATTTAATTTCCTAAAGTTGCTATAACCTTTTTTAGATCCGACCATCCCACTTTCCTTCTTATTAGGCTTGTTTAACCTGTGTTTGGACCCTTAATTACCCTGTTTGCAAACTGCGTTGGTGAAATTGCAGTTTTACCCCTTATGATTTATTTTCTTCTTAAACTCAGAGTTCTCTGAGTTAAGCCTTTCTTTTGATTATGTAGGAGCTTTTTCTTACATCTATGGGTTAGATTGTGCTAGTTAGGGTTCATGATGAGGTTCTCATCATACTCCCATGCCTAGCTTTTGCTAGTGCCTTAGCAAAAACTTAAGGTTTCAACCTTTGTTCTAGACCATGAAGTTCTTAATGATTTCAGATAAGAGCTTTTTCCTTTGAAACCTAGACTAGGTTAGAATGCGAACCATAGGCCTAAAAGGTACTCGAGTACCAACCAAGATTCAGATCTGTCTAGCCTCAACCTCAGTCCTTAGCAAAGGTTTTTAAGGCCTACAAGAACTAACCTAAGGTTTACTGGACTTTGTGGTTAAAGCACCCGTGCTTGAAATGATTTTAGCCCTGGCTCAGTTCACAGTCCGTTTTGTAAGAAAGAGAGATAGAAGATTTATCTGTTTGGAGAGTTTTCTCTCTCTTTTTCTTTTTAATTCTAACTTAGGATTTGTTTTTCAACACGGTCTGTATCAGATTCATTGTCCCCATCATCAATCCTCAAGGGTTCCTGGCAGTCGATGCTTCGAGATAGCACCGCCCATGGTAACCCCCGGAACCTTGGCTGTAACGACCCGATTCCCGAGTCCCTACGAGACACGAGAACCGGACTGACTCGACTAATCCCAAGACCTAGTCGTCCGAGAAAGTAACCAAAAGAGTAGTAAAATAAACCACATTCAGCATGAATATAACTAACAGTAAGAAAATACAACAGTAAGGAAAGAAACCACTACAGTATATACCACCACAACAGTAGAACAACATTCATAACATAATATGAACTGCAGGTAAAGAAAAGTACAGCGGTAACAAGAACTACTCACTACAGTGGAACAAAAAGAGGTACAAGAGAATAGTGGTGACTCTACTGGACCCTACTCGACCCAGCGTCCTCTGCAGCCACTGACCCTGGCTGCTCAACACCTGGTCCTGAAAGGTAACGAGTGTAACACGTTAGTAAAACGCTGAGTAGAGTGGCAACTAAAACTGAAGAAACAATAGAGTGTACAGTAGTTGTTATGTTCTGTTACTTACTTTATTTACGTCTTGCAATTGTCTCACAATTTCATTTATTTCTTATATCCTTTACTTGATCTCGAATGTTCCTCGTGGGAACGATCTTGATTGCAGTCTTTTCCAAAAAGTAGAAGTAGCACGTGGTGCTCTCCTGGCCGGGAGAGTCCCCCGTGGTGATCCTACTCTCAGTCAACCACCCCAAGGTCACGGACAGGCGTAACGGTGACTACGGCACGCGCGATAAACGCACAGGTAGCTAACCCGCACTGGCACGCGGTTAGTCGTTTCCGTTAACGGGTGCGCCCAAAGCACAACGCGGAACCAGTACAGGGCAGAGCCCTCTCAGTAACAGGGGGTCCAACCCCTTCATAGTAACCAAATAGGGGCCTTGCCCCTCCACAGTCCGCGCACCCTCGCCTGACTACCCTGGTTTGCCCCAGTGGGCCTAACAAGTCGGTGTAGGAGGCTAGCAGAACCCCGAGGCCCGTGTGGTAGCTAGTACCTCCCTACACTTGTAGCTCTCCTCGGTACTACGTACACGAGGGCCAGCAAGTCGGTACAAAGTGGCCAGTCCTAACCCCGGGTCCCTGGGGCGGCTGGCTCCGCTCTACACTAAACAGGTACAGGTACTTCCCTTGGTACTACGTACCCAAGAGACAGCACACTACCACGTCTTTATTTCTCAGTTCCATTCCTTTCTCTTTCCAGGAGTTTCACTCCTAATTCCCCGTAGGGTTCCAGCTCTTTTAACTCAGAACATCTAGGTTTCACTTTCCAGTTTCACGTTCTTACAATCCATGTTCTCAGTCACGTTTATTTATTCATAACAGGCAGCTGTTAATTCGATTTACAGGCAGCTATTTGTTCCTTTCCATATTTCCAAGACTGCAGTATTCATATATTCCACTAGTTTTCCCCGTCCTAGGATTCATGTCATATCCTGAGATCTATCATACAATCTAATTTTCCAGCCCTAGGATTCATGCAACACCTAGGATCTATCATTCAATCTATTTCTCATTCCTAGGATTCATGCAATGTCCTAGGTTCTATTTATGGTTCCATAATTTAATAGATTATACTAATAAACTTAAAAGCCACTCTACCGGTTACAACAGGCGTACTGGGGGCGTGGTCGGGAATCCCGCATACCTCCGCAACCCCCGAGATTGCAACGGAACGGGGTCCTATCACAAGGATCAAACACAAGGAGTTTCTCAAAACAGTATACAACTACTGTAGACGGGTAGAGGATTTAATTCCGAAAAGCATGGAACTCGAAACGCGGAAAACGGACTCCGAACGGGCCCTAAACGGGTCGAAAACGACGAAACAGTGCAAAATCAGACGTCTGGAACTTCTTCCAGACATCTTAAAAATGGGGATCAGATGGTACCTTGTCCTGCATGGTCTCTCAGACGTCCATAAGCCTGCGGGGGCGTCTGGCCTAGTTCCCAGACGTCCGATGGTCACCCCGGACGTCTGGAAGTCGTTCTCGTCGTCTGGCACTGCAGCTAGATGTCTGATTCGCGTTGGATGGCGAATCCAGAACCTGCGCGTACCCATTTCTCTCTTTCAGTACGGACGACCGAAGAAAAGGAAGAATGACGAAAAATAACTCACCTTTCAGACGTCTAGAAAGTCCTCCCCGTCGTCTGGTTGGAAGCCCAGACGTCTGATTCTGGAAAAATTTCCAGAATCAGGGCGCGACTCGCCCTCCGCTCATGACGCACGGCCGCGCCGCGTCTTGTTCGCCTGCTGCTCGAGCTGCAGCAGGCCTCCTGCGTCACCCCGCGTCTGCTGCTGCCCCCGCCGGCCGGCCCTAGCAGCCCCGGCAGGCTCGCTCTCACGGTCGAGCGCCTCCTCCCTCGCGCAACACCTCCTCCCACGCTCACCGTGGCTGGCGCTGCCGCCGCTCACTCGCGCACGCACTCGCGCACCGGCTAGAAGGAGAAGAGGAAGGAGGCGGAGGTGATGAGAGTGAGGGAGAGGTCGTGGCGTTTTAAAGCCGAGCGAGGAGGAGAGAGAGAGTGGAACAGAGGGCGAAGCCTGCGGCTGCAGGAGAGAGGGAAAAAGGCACCCGCAGGTTTGCGCGCGCAGACGTAACCACGCATGCCGCCGAAATCGAATCCCAGACGTCTGGAAGGGGTTCCAGACGTCTGGTCCGACGTCTGGGCCACATCTCAGACGTCTTAAAAGACATCTGAAGCCGCGCGTTCACAACACTGGCTATTGATATTTCGAGATAATCCCATCCATGGTGTTCCAAGGTCGAATTCAGACCCTGGCAATTGACATTTCGTGATAATGCCATCCATGGAATCTGAACCAGCAGAGTGCTTACATGCCCCTGGTAGGATATGTAAATATCCTAAGAGATAAGCACCGAGGAGATGATATTTTGTTACGCATCTTCGAGGGGAATTTCCCACCTCTCCACGCTGGGAACTCGTCCAAATCAACTTTGTTGATCGGTCGCACCTACTCTAGGTGTTACTTTCAGAATTTTGCGATGCTTCTGCGTGATTTTGATTTTTATGCTTATTGAATCAGGTATCAAAGCGTCGGGTATCAAAGAGTAGGACCTTTTGACCAGGATAAAAGATCTTTTTAGAGATATGCTTGTCATGGAAGGCTTTCACCCGCTCCTTATAGATTCGCGAGTTCTCGTACACATCGAGACGTAGCTCATCGAACTCGCTGATTTGAAGCTTTCTGTGGGTTCCAGCCTTCAAAAGATCTAGATTACAGTTCCGTACTGCCTAATAGGCTTTGTGCTCCAGTTCAACGGGAAGGTGACACGCCTTCTCGTACACCAATCTAAAGGGAGACATGCCTAATTGGGTTTTGTGTTCGGTCCTATAAGCCTACAAGGCTTCCGGAAGTCGGGACAACCAGTCCTTCCTGTCAGGTCGAACAGTGACCTGCAGGATTTTCTTGATCTCCCGATTTGACAACTCAGCTAGACCATTAGTTTGAGGGTGATAAGGAGTGGAGATTCGGTGAGACACCCCGTATTTGGTCATCAGTGACCTAAACTGAGCATTTGTGAAATGGGTCCCCCCATCTGAGATGATAGCACGAGGAATCCCGAACAGTGAGAAGATATTGTGATGAATGAATTTGAGAACGATTTTGTTATCATAGGTTCGGGTCGGTATGGCTTCGATCCATTTGGACACGTAGTCCACAGCCAACAGAATGTATTCGAAACCATCCGAAACAGGAAAGGGGCCCATAAAATCAATCCCCCAAACATGAAAGATTTCGCATACGAGAATCGACTGCAAAGACATCATGTCATGGTGGCTCATGTTGCCCAATGTTTGGCAACGACTGCATTCTTTGCAGTGACTATATGCATCTTTGAACAGAGTGGGCCAATAAAAGCCACACTGGAGGATTTTTGATGTGGTTTTGCGCCCAGAGAAATGGCCACTGCATGTTTGGTCATGGCAGAAGGAAAGAATATCATTGACTTCATCTTCCAGGACACATCTCCGGATGATTTGGTCAGCACCTATGAAGAAGAGGTACGGATCTTCCCAAATGTAATACTTGGCATCAGAGCGCAATTTGTCTTTCTTGGCTTTCGGCCAATCAGACGGGATCTGATGAGATGCCAAGTAGTTTACTATATCAGCAAACCATGGAAGTTTAGTACCAATAGTTAGCAGGTGCTCATCAGGGAAATGCTCCGTGATGGGTCCGGAAGGGTCGATAATCTCAAAAGGAAGGCGGGACAAATGGTCAGCTACCACATTTTGTCTTCTCGCCTTGTCGCGAATCTCGAGATCTTGCAACAGCAAGATCCATCGGATTAGTCGGGGCTTCGCGTCCTTCTTGGCAAGGAGATGCCTCACAGCCGTGTGATCCGAGTAGATGATGATGTGGGAACCCAGGAGGTAAGTTCAAAATTTTTCGAGGGCAAATACTACGGCTAGCAGCTCTTTCTCCGTAACTGTATAGTTACGTTGAGCCTCGTCAAGTGTCTTACTAGCGTAGTAGATGACCACGGGATTTCCGTCAACTTTCTGCCCCAGATCCGCTCATACGGCGAAATCAGTCGCATCGCACATGATCTCAAAGGGTTGAGACCAGTTAGGGGATTGTAGGATTGGCGCCTGGGTGACTCGTTCACGAAGGTTTTCAAAGGCTAGAGTGCATTCCTTGGAGATTTCAAAGGGTACATCCTTAGAGAGGAGAGTTGTCAGGGGACGTGCGATTTTCGAGAAATCAGGAATGAAACGACAGTAAAAACCGACGTGCCCCAGAAAAGAACAGATGTCCCCGATCAAGCTAGGCATAGGAAGGCGAGAGATTAGATCAACCTTAGATCGATCCACTTGGATGCCCTTCTCAGAAATCAGATGTCCTAGGACGATCCCCTTAGGCACCATAAAGTGGCTCTTTTCCCAGGAAAGAACCAAATTAACGTCAATGCAGCGCCTGAGTATATGAACCAAGTGCTGGAGGTAATCATCAAATGATGTCCCAAAAACTGAAAAGTCATCCATGAAGACTTCCAGATAACCACCTACCATATCAGAGAATATGGCAAGCATGCACCGCTGAAAAGTCGCAGGTGCATTGCAGAGACCGAACAGCATCCTTCAGAATGCGTACGTTCCGAAGGGGCAGGTGAACGTGGTCTTCTCTTGGTCCTCGGGATGAATAGCTACTTGGTTATAACCGGAGTACCCGTCAAGGAAGCAGAAGAATCGATTTCCCGCTAATTTTTCAAGAATCTGATCAATGAAAGGTAGTAGGAAATGATCCTTCTTCGTGGAGGAATTGAATCGTCGGTAATCTGTGCAGACACTCCACGAGTTGGCTAATCGGGTAGGTATGACTCTTCCGGTTTCAGTCGTTATGGTGGTGAGCCCTGCCTTTTTAGGCACAACCTGGATTGGGCTCACCCAATGACTATCGGAGATCGGGTAGATGATCCCTGCATCTAACCACTTGATGATCTCCTTTTTCACGACCTCCTATAGATTGGGGTTCAGACGTCTCTGCATTTCACGAGAAGGTCGTGAGCCCTCTTCTGAGTAAATATGGTGTGTGCAATAAGAGGGACTTGTTCCAGTCAAATCATCGAGAGTCCATCCAATGGCTCTGCGATGTTGCTGGAGAACAGCAATCAGACGGGATTCCTGTTCAGGATTAAGCTTGGAATTAATAATCACAGGAAGGGTGTGATTAGAACCCAGAAAGATGTATTTCAAATGATCGGGAAGGGGTTTCAATTCAAGGATGGGGTTATCAGCAGCAGCGGGTGGTTCAGGGTAAATGTGAGGTTCAAGGGTTGGAGTTATGGGTCTGTCTAAATCTGGTTTTGACTCCTCTGATTACGGTTCAAAATCTTTTTGTGGTTGATGAAGTATAATCAGGTCATTCTCAAAATGTGTTTCATCAACCAAAGTCCTGATATCACAAATCTATTCGATGACACCGCAATTGATTCCTTATTGGGCCTTAAATATATCAATTTTTAGGGTTTGATTTCCAAATTTGAGCTCTATTTGGCCCTCCTCACAGCTAATGTTGGCTCTAGCAGTAGCCAAGAAAGGTCTCCTTAGAATGGTCGGTGTATCCCTAGGGTTTTCAGGTGCGTCCATGTCTAAGACTATAAAGTCTACAGGAAAGTAGAAATCCCGCACTCTTACAATAACATCCTTGAGAATCCCTTTTGGTGACTTTATAGATCGATCTGCTAATTGTAATGTTACCTCAGTCGGTTTTAGCTCAGATTCTTCTAGGTGGTTAAGTAAGGATGTGGGTATCAGATTTATGGAAGCACCCAAGTCTAGCAATGCCCTATCGAATTGGGTATCACCAATCTTGCAAGAAATTAGGGGAGTATCAGGATCTTTAGCCTTGGATGGGAGTCTGCTTGAGATTACAGAGCTGGCTTGCTCTGACAGTATAATTGGACTCCGACTCTTGGTTCGCGGCTTACGCTGGGGTGTACACACATTCTTTAAGAATCGTGCGTAAGCCGGTACATGGCGAATCGCATCCATCAAGGGGATGTTTATTTAGACCTGCTCAAAGAGCTTGACCAGGCCCTCCTCAGGTGCCACGGGCTTGGTAGTCTTCTTTCCCTTGGTCAAGGCCTCGGGAAACGGAGCCTTGGTTGGTTCCTCTAGGATAGGTCCAGGTCTTTGATCTGGGACAGGGATAGGAATGTCCTGAATTACTGTCCTAGGGTTGGGATTACTACCAGGCTTGGAGTGGTTTGGATAGGGTGGGTCTTGGGTTTTTTTACCATTACGGGTTATTACAGAATTTAGTCCTGCCTGGTTTTGGTTAGGATTGGGTAAGATGGGTTGCTGTTGATAGCCCGCATGGGAAGTGGAGGCCTCCATCCCGTCGGGTGAAGGAACAGAGGGGGCCTGATAAATCATGTGTGCTTGGCCCGGGTTTGGGTTCATAGCGCGCCGTTGGGTCGACACGTTATTCGCGTTAGGAAGAGGTTGGGAAGGAAGTGTTCCTGGCTGGCGAGAATTTGCCAACTGGGCCAGTTGATTTCGAACCTCTGTAAGTTCATCCTTGTGTTGCTTTTGAATAGCCGCATTCGTTCTTTGAATGTCAGCCAGAGTCTGAAGGATGAGAGACATTTGGTCATGATTCGGCCCTGATGGATAGGTAGGGTTGGGTCGAGGCTGAGGCGGCTGGTAAGGACGAGGGGGTTGTGGACGAGGCTGAAAGGGTGGTCTTTGGGTTTGGGAATTTCCCGCCCATTGGAAGTTGGGATGGTTTCGCCATACAGAGTTATAGGTGTTGGAGAATGGGTCATTCTGGATGGCGTTGAGGTCCTCGCAGGTCTGAGGAACCTCCAAAGGATCAGAGAAAGGGGGAATGGAATTCCCCGGACTGGTATAGAAAGGATCGGATGACCCTCCGATCCGAGAATCAGATGTGGGTGGATATGGATCCATCCCAGGAGAAGATCGGTGGAGAATGTTTTGCACAGTTTCCCGTGTGGAAGGAGGCTGTGCAAAGGAGCTATGCGTAGAAGTGGCTCGCTGCAAGTGCTGAGTCAGCTCGTCCCCCTTCTTCTCAATGATGGAGACCTTGTCCAATCGACTGGCCATTAGTTCCAGGTCGACTGATGCGGACAGGCCCTGCGTCTCGTGTGTTCCCCTAAGGTTCGTCGATGCGCGGGTATTCGTCCTGTCGAATAAGCCCATGGAGTCATTGTTGGTGGAGTTCTCGCACATGTTTTCGAGAATCTCCCACACGGTGTCCTCATGTTGACCCATAATATTCCCTCCGCAAGTTGCATTGACGAAAAGCCTGATATCCTCACGGAGTCCCTGGTAAAAAGACTAGACCTATTCCCATTTAGGAACTCCGTGATGGGGGCACTTTCTCATGAGATCCTGAAAGCAATCCCATGCCTCATGGAGAGGTTCTCCTGTTTGCTGAGTGAAGTAAGTAATCTGATGGTGCAAGGCATTGGTCCGACCAACAGGAAAGAACTTCTTCAAAAATTCGGATAGAAGTTCTTCTCAATTGTTGATCGGCCGGGTTTGAGTCTGGTACCAATGAACAGCCTTGTCCATAAGGGAGAAGGAGAACATCTTCATTAGGAGAATGTCCCGATTTTGTTCATCTGATCCAAAAGTTTGGGCCAGATGCTTCAGCTGTTTGATGTGCTGGAAGGGGTCTTCAGAATTAAGCCCATGGAATTTAGGTATAGCATGAATCATATTGGGCTTTAATTCAGAATTCGGTCCTCCAATCGGGATTCTGACTCGAGGCTCAATAGCCACCGCAGCAGGATTATAATGGTCCCGCATCATAGGACGCTGCGGTGGGTGCACAAAGTTCTGGAAGAGGTCATTGAGTCGCTGGAGCTGGTGCTCTAGATTGTTTTCTTCCTCAACTTGCTGAGCCATTGTGGAAGAAGAAGGTGAGTTGGGTTTGGAGTCGGAGGAGAGGTCATGTGAAGTGTTGTTTTCTCAAACAAGGGCACTGAGGCTCGGCCTCGAGGAGAGTGAAGTGCTAAAGGAGGTTTCAAGGACCTCCTACCAAACATACACTGTTGGAAGAGATGAGTTTAGTAGGTGTTGGACCCAATCAAGGCACCCAAAATGTTGGGTGACTATAGAGGTGTGGGGCAGATGGACCCCTTGATCAAAAGATCGACCGCCTGAGAATTACCTGGGCAGCCAGAGAGGGTGAGTCCCGCGAAGACCCCTACGCAGTAGAGCGTCCCCACGGGTTACAGGGTTTCCCCCACCCAACCTCTCTTGTCACTGAGATTCTAGGTAGACCAGAATGGGGATCTTGACCTCTTAAGTTTACCAATTTTAGTTTAAGATCAAGGTGCTTAAGTTTTCACTTGAACTTTTAGCTTTTTGAGTGCGAAGAGTGACCTAAGTTGAAGGTTGGTTGACCCTAAGGGGTCAACTTCACCTATTGATTCCTTTGAGAACTTACTAGGTCTTGTCTTTTAGGGTTAAAGTGGTTTAGAGAGCTAATTGCTTAGGGTTTTTCTGAATAGGTATATTCAATCAATGGCTTAGGCACACTTCTTTTGGGATTTCTCAATTCTTGATTAAGTAGTGTGTCTCTAAAACCCTAGTGTTAATTCCTATGTTGGCTCTACTTGGTCCAGTTAACTCCTTGTTGGGTAATTAGGGCTCAGGCAAGAAGATGTTAGCCCTTAATTACCCTTAGTGGTGTGTGTAGGAATAGTGGTTTTGAAAACATGCAGCTGTTACTAAGTATGAAAGACAGGTGATGCCTATATGGTTTTTTTTTTTTTTCTTCCTCTTTAGAATTGAGGGGTTAATAGTGAAAGGATAGATGTTACCTGTCCTTGGAGTGGTTGTTGTGCGGCTGCTTCTTAATTTTTCCTGTACCTGCACACAAGAGAGAAAAGATTATTAGAAACTCTCAAATAGAGAATTTATAACTTGTAGAATAGCCGTTGCTCCCTGGCAACGACGCCAAGAAATGGTAACCGCTTTGGCCGTTTTTGTGTCTTTATGTTTATTATAGTGCAGTCGTTATAGTATAAGACAAAGCAGCTACGGTTATCATTACAAAAGATTTTTTACTCGGAAATAGTTTTCCCGAGGTCGAACTCAGGGAGCTACTGGAATTCTAGAAGTACAAGGGTTCTCTATTAGATTACAAAAATAAGGGAGAGAGAGAGAGAGAAAAAGAGAGAGGGAGCTTGTCTGGCTTCTTCTTCTTCTCTTCTCCTTTTCCTTCTCCTTCTTTCAGCTGCTCTTCTCTTCTTCTTCTCTGCTCATAGCTGTGTCTCTTCTTCTGTAGAGTTCTTCTTCTTCTATTCTTTCTTTGTTCTTCTCTTTCTTTCTTTTTCTTCTCTTCTTCTGCGGCTGTGACAATCTTGTTCTTCTTCTGATTTCTTTCTCTTCCGCCTTCTTCTTCTTCCTCCTCTTGCTTTATCTCCTCTAGCCGCTGCTCAACCGTCGTCTGATGCAGCGGTCAGACGACTTAACTGTAGGTTTGCTACAGTACTTCTCTTCTTCTGTTTCGTCTTCTTCTTCCCCTCTGCCCTGAGGGGCTAAGGCTTCGGCCGCCTTCCTTCCTCTTCTTTCCTTCCTTCCTTCTTCTTCTCTCTGTTCCTGCACGCTCACACAAGGATTAGAGAAAGCAAAACCTACCTCTACCCTTCCCCGCGTCTCTCTCTCTCAGATTCCTCTCATAGGATCGCTCTCCCAGAGCCAGGTATTCGGGTACGGGTATCGCGCCCGGGACCAGGCCCACCGGTGTGGGGTGGTGGGCAAGGAGTGCACGGGTTAGGGTAATTGGATCCGGCCCAGACCCGCGGGGTGTGAGCGCTGGTGAAGGCAAGCGCGTGGCGCACGGCGTGCGTGAGGGACCTGACCCCTGTGTTCGAAGGCGATAAGCCTACAACACTTTTTCAATATAAGTGTGGGTGCGCAGCCGCACACTTACGAGGTGGGACTAAAGTCCCACCTCCCGATTTCGCGTCCGCAGGCGAAGAGTCCGCGACCAATTGGGGCAGCCTGTGAGGCTTTCGACCAGCGGCAGGCTTGGATGCCTTCGCTACGTTGGCCTGCACAACCTGGGACTAGCGCCTGGACGAGAGCGAACCTGCAGCTGCAGGTGAAGGAGCTTCACCTGCTCGGTAATGGCGGTGAAGGGGGCGTGACCTGAAATCAAGAATACGGCCTCTTGGCCCAATCAGAGGATGCATGGAGCTTCGCCGGAGTGCGGCGAAGGCAGTGCGGGTGGTGGCGAGGCGTGAGGCGGAGTATGGTGGTAGCCCTAGGTCGGACTGTGGTCGGAGAGATGGGTTTGTTCGGGGGGTCGTTGGGTGGCGTGTGGCAGGGAATGGAAAGGGGGGATCTGTTGAGTGGAGTGAGGGGAAGCTTCTGAGGTAGTCGACGAGGGGTGAGAAGGCCTGTGGAGGTGGGATGAGCTCGTCGGAGAGGATGGTCGGAGACGGAGCAGGCGGAGATGGAAGTTGTGTGTGGAGGGGTGAAAAGATAAATTGAGTGAGGGAAAATGTAAGGGAGGAGGAGGAGAAGCTATTTACCTAGGTTATGGACGAAGGGGGAGGGCGGAGCCACCAGCTCGTACCTGCCGGAGCTGGGGAAGAAAAGGCCCTGGAGGGGGAGATCGGTGATGAGGGGGCAGGCGGAGGGTGCCGGCGGGTGCAGCACTACACAGACGAGAGGGCTAGGAGAATCCTGCTGCAGGTAAGGCGGCAGAGCGACGAGGAGGAAGAGGAGGGAGTCGCCGGAAGCTGCGGGCCGTCTGACGGAGGAGGGGATGAAGTGGGGGGTTATTCTCCGTCAGAGAGAGCTTGCCAGAACCGGCAGGGGGTGTTGGTTCTTATAAAGGGGATGGCGGAGAGGGAGGCGCGGGTTGGCGACGTGCCAGCCTCGTCAGAGCGTGGTTGGAGACGAGAGCCATGCCTTCCGTGCGTTCGCACGGAAGGTATGGTGGTCGGCAGGCAGCATGGCCGGGTTCTTGAGACAGAGGACATCGTAGGGAACCCCGCGTCTGTTTTGCAGGGCAGTCACCTCTCTTTGCGCGGCGCCATGCTCCGCGCAAAGTCGCCGGAGCATGGTGTTGCGCAGAGTTTTGCAGGAGGGACCGTTTTGCAAAGAACGATAAGAAAGTTGGGGGCCAAAATGCAAGGATTTCGAAAAATAAGGGTCAAAAGGTAAATGAAGAGGACCAAATTGCAAAGTCGGTCAATGAGGTCTCTTCTTAGGCTCAAGTTTTTATACATGAATAATTCGAACCTAAGGATTTTAATGGTGAATTTTATTTTTAGGTTGGACCATGTTTGACCGGCCAATTTACGTGAAAACCCAGATTAAGTCATTAATTGGGCATTGTTCTCTTTGTAGGTCAAAATGGGTTTCTAAGGCCAAATTGAAGGTTCTAAACCCTAGAGATTATTTTTATATGAATATTAGAGGGTTTAGTTGATTTTTATCCTGCTTTGAACCTCGTGAATTGAAGTTGATTTGTTTTAGAGTTACAGAATGTCATTTAATTTCCTAAAGTTGCTATAACCCTTTTTCGATCCGACCATCCCACTTTCCTTTTCATTAGGCTTGTTTAACCTGTGTTTGGACCCTTAATTACCCTGTTTGCAAACTGCGTTGGTGAAATTACAGTTTTACCCCTTATGGTTTGTTTTCTTCTTAAACTCAGAATCCTCTGAGTTAAGCCTTTCTTTGGGTTATGTAGGAGCTTTTTCTTACATGTCTGGGTTTGATTGTGCTAGTTAGGGTTCATGATGAGGTTCTCATCACCTAAGTCAGAACGTGTGCGGGAAGATGGGTTTGTTCGGGGGGTGGTCGGGCGGTGAGTGGCGGTGTGTGGAGTGGGGGGAGTGTTCGAGTGGAGTGAGGGGGAGCCTCTGGGCTGGTCGGAGGGGGATGAGGAGGTCTGTGGAAGTGGGATGGCCTCACCGGAGAAGGCGACCGGAGATGGGGAAGATGGAGTTTTACAGCGGCGGTCAGGTGGTCGAAATGGCAAATTAGAAGGGGGAAAATACAAGGGAGAGAGAGAGAAAACTTTGTACCTATTTACTCCACGAAGGGGGAGAGAGAAGCGCCCGGATCGTGCCTGCCGGAGCTGAGGACGAAGATGCCCAGGAGGAGGGTATCGGCGACGAGGAAGCGGTCGGAGGGCGCCAGCTGGTACGGCCTGGCGCGGACAACAGGGCAGAGTAAACTCTGCTGCAGGTAGGGCAGCAGAGCAACGAGGAGGAGGAGGAGATCGCCGGAAGCTTCGGGCGCTCTAACCGGAGGAGGAAGCGATGAAGTGCGAGGTATTTCTCCGCTGGAGGAAGCTTGAACGAGTCGGCAGACCTTGCCGCTCCTTATAAAGGCCATGGCGCGGAGAGGGGACCGAGGTGGCGACGTGCCAACCTCACCGGAGGGTGGCCGGAGAGGATACCCATGCCTTTCGTGCGTTCGCATGAGAGACATGGTTGATGGCAGAGGGCAGGGGAGGGTCCCTGCGACAGAGGACGTCACAGGGAACCCCTCGTTTGTTCTAGAGGACGGCCGCCCTGCCCTGCGCGGCGCCATCCTCCGCGCAAGGTCGCCGGAGGGATGGCACTGCGCAGAAGTGGCAGGGAGGACCGTTCTGCAAAGAAAGACGAGAAGTTGGGAGTCTAAACGCAACGGTTTCAAAAGATAAGGGTCAAAAAGTAAATTAAGAGGACCAATTTGTAAAGTCGGTCAAGATGGTCTTTTCTTAGGCCCAAGTTTTTATACTATACTAATTTGAACCTAAGGATTTTAATGGTGAATTTTGATTTTAGGTTGGACCATGTTTGACCAGTCAATTTGCGCAGAAACCTAAATTAAGTCTTTAATTGGGCATGGTTCTCATTTCAGGTCAAAATAGGTTTCAAAGGCCAAATTGAAGGTTCTAAACCCTAGGGGATATTTTTCTATGAATTTTAGAGGATTTAGTTGATTTTTATCCTACCTCGAACCTCGGAATTAAAGTGGATTTATTTTAGGGTTACAGAATGTCATTTAATTCCTAGAAGTTGCTATAACCCTTTTCAGATCAGATCATCCCACTTCCCTTCTTATTAAGCTTGTTTGACCTATATTTGGACCCTTAATTACCTTGTTTGCATACTGCATTGGTGAAATTACAGTTTTACCCCTAATGGTTTGTTTTGTCCTCTAACTCAGAATTCTCTGAGTTAAGCCTTTCTTTGGGTTTTATAGGAGCTTTTTCACACCTATTTGGATTAGATTGTGCTAGTTAGGGTTCATGATGAGGTTCTCATCATGCAACGGTTAGAAAATATCTGAGACGAGATTTTGGGTCAGCCGTGGCAAAACGGTCATGTATCAGATGTCTGTAGTCACTTATGGACGTCTGAAACGAGGCTAACGATCATTTTCTCAATATTTACTAAGGCAGCCAACGTTTCACTAATTGGACGTCTGGTAAAGTTATCAGATGTCTGCTAAGACGTCTGGCTAAGGTCTGGACGACCGATTCAAACGGACAAAACCTATTAAGTCTAGCCTAGACGTTATCGGGCGTCTGAGTCAACAGTCAGACGTCTTGAAAGTTATTATCAGACGTCTGATTTTCAGATGAGACGTCAGATAAAGCTGTCTGAACCCTATTCTAGTTTTCTAAGTTCTCTACAGAAAACCTAAGTATCCTAGGGTTGTGTAAGTGTTCCTAGAACTACTGTTAGGGTTCTTTGAGGCTCTTTAACATGAATCTAAGAAACAAAAATAAAGAGCAACAAAAGAAACAAAAGTACATAGGATAAAGGAAAGGAAATCTATCTTATTCTTCATCTCCTTCCTTCTTCAAGCTATCGCTCCTCGCGAGGCTCCTTTGTTCTCCATCAAGCTCCTCCAATCCGCCATAAATGCGAGCTCGAACTCTGTCTAACCACGTCTCCATTTGCAATTAACCTGAAATCTAAAACTTCAAGTGCAAATGTTAAATGACACGTATTTTGTTATCATCAAAATAAACGATCGCGGTGCTCTAACACCAACAGTATATTGTGTATTGATGGCTTAAATCGGTGTGATAATGGGATACTCACCCAAAGTAGTGCTGCGTTTCAAAAGAATACGCAGTACTTGTGGATGCTGTAGTATGGAAGGATCTATCAATTACAGCTGTAGTATTGATCAGAGAAGGATGTGGTGTAGTTCTTGCGTTGTCAACTCAGGTGAATACAACTAGTTGTTTGGTTGCTGAATCTTGGGTGATTTACAATGGTCTCACTTTTCCCATAAATCATGGGTTACCAGATGTTAACGTCTTTTCTGACATCATCAATCCAGTTAACCAGACCAACACACACAACCTGATTTAATGAATAGGTATGTGGTGAAAAAATGTATGGGTGTACTTAGTGTTTATCAGTCTTTTTCTGTGTCAAAAGTTCAAAGAGTGTTGGTTAGCCCAGCTCATAAGCTTGGTAGGTTCTGTTTGAATTAAAACACTCAAGGGTCTTAGGCTTCTTGTTACGACTCAGTTCCCGAATCCCTACAGGACACGAGATCGGACCGACTCAACTGATCCCAAGACCAATCGTCCAACGAGAAATAACCAAAAAGTAGGAAAGTAAACCACATCCACTATGCTAAGCAACTAACAGTAAAAGGGTACAGCAGCAAAGAAAGTAAAAACTGTTACAGTACATATCATCACCACAACAGCAGAAAGTAGCAAGGTACATGAACAAAAAGTACAGAACGTAAAAGTACAGAACAAAAGGTACAAGAGTCTAACTCACTACTACAAAAGGAGTACAACAAAAGAAGTTACTGCTACTGGGCTCTACTGGACCCAACACCCTCTGCAGCCGTAGACTCTGGCTGCTCAACACCTGGACCTGAAAAAGGGTTATGAGTACACAACGTCAGCGAACGCTAAATAGAGTGGCAACCAACTAACTAAAGCAGTAAAAGTGTACAGGTAGCTGTTGTTTTTCAATTACTTTCCTTAACTAATTATTCTTTTCCACCACTTGGTTTATTTATCAGATCTCTTTCTTGATCTCGAATGTTCCTCATGGGAACGATCTTGATTATAGTCTTTTTCGAAGAGTAGAAGTCGCACGTAGTGGTCTCCTGGCTGGGAGAGTCCCCCATGGTGGTCCTACCCCTAGTCAACCACCCCAAGGTCACGAACAGACGTAACGGTGACTACGGCTCACGCGATAAACGCACGCGTAGTTACCCCGCATTGGCACGTGGTCAGTCATTTCTGTTAACGGGTGCGCCAAAAGTACAGCATAGAGCAGTATAGGGCCTAGCCCTCTCAGTAACAGGGATCTAGCCCCTAAGAACCAAGCAGGGGTCTCGCCCTTCCACAGTCCGCACACCCTCGCCTGATTACCCTAGTTTGCCCAGTGGGCCTAACAAGTCGGTGTAGGGTGGCTAGCTGAACCCCAGGCCTCGTGGGGTGGCTAGCTCTCCCTACACTAGTAGCTCTCCCCGGTACAGTGTACGCGAGGGCCACGAAGTCTGTGCAAAGTGGCTAAACCCACCTCGGGTCTCAACTCGAAGGCGGCAAGCTCCCCTCTACACTAAGTGGGAACAAGCGCTCCCCTTGGTACCACGTACTCAAGGGCTAGCACACTTCCCGTCACATTTCCAAATCCATTCCATATATTTTTCAGGAGCTCTACTCCTAATTCCCCGTAGGGTTCATCCTCATATTTCTCATGCCATTCCATACCAGGTTTCATCATTCACATTTCCATTCTCAGGTTATACACATGTAGCTCGTATTTCTATCATTCGCATTTCCATTCTCAGGTTATACACATGCAGCTCGTATTTCTATCATTCACATTTCCATTCTCAGGTTATACATATGTGGCTCGTATTTCTATTATTCATATTTCCATTCTCAGAGTAGACACATGCAGCTCGTATTATACCATTTAACTTATACAACTGAAAGATTACATGCAATTGTTAACTAGCACAGGCAATTCATAACTCACAGGCAACTTAGTTCATTTACAAGCAGTTGTTTAACATTTATGTCTACTCATTCAAGACTGCAATTCAATCACACATACAGACATTTCAAGTATTTCTCGTCCTAGGATTCATGCCATAGACCAGGTTTCAATCATTCATTCCATACATGCATTTAGGATTATAGTTAAATTAGGGGAAGCCACTCTACCAATAAACCCAGGAGTATTGGAAGCTTGAACGGTAGGCTCACGTGCCTCAGGAATCCCCGAACCCACAACGGAACGAAGTCCTATAACAAGGAACAATCACAAGGAAACTATCAGAATAGTAGGGAAAGCCTTCTAACAAGTAGAGAAACTCACAAGGAAAACGTCGGTATCTCATTTGCGTAAAATGGACCTCAAACGAACCTTAAACGAGTCAAAACAGGGTTACTGATGCAAAATTAGAAGTTTCGAACAACTTCCAGACGTCTTAAAATTGTCCAGTATCGTACCTCAATCTCTGCGTCCACCCCAGTCGTCCAGGAACTCTTTTGGACCTAGCTCCAATCATCTGACCACCTCTCCGGACGTCTGGAAGTGCTTCCAGCTGTCTGGTGCATCGCCCAGACGTCTAAAATGTGTGGGCGGGCGTGCCCCGCACCTTCCCAAAGCAAATTCGGCAATGCCACCACGCAATCTTCTCAAAATAGGCACACAAAAAGGGCACCCGCGGAGCGGCCTGCATGGCTGTATTTGTAAAGAAAACGTACCTTCGCGAAGCTCTCTCCTCAGACGTCTGGAACCTCCTCCTGACGTCCGCATCGTCGTCTGGACGTCATTGCAGACGTCTGATTCTAGGAAAAACCTAGAACCAGTACCTGCTCCCGCTCGCTCGCGCCGCGTGTGAACGTGCCTTGCCCCCTCACCTGCAGCTCCGGCTACAGCAGTGTCGGGGAGGACTCCCCCGACGCACTCGTCCTCCTCTTGCACGAGCCGCTCCGGCCGTGCGCCCTCCGGTGAGCTACCACACGAGCTCGCGAGCTCACTCTCGTCCTCCTCTCCTTACGCCACTCCTCGTCGCCGCTCTCGTGTTGGGGTGGTGAGGAAGGGAAGAAGTGGCTGGAGGCTGTGAAGTGAGGGGAATGAGAGAGAAGGAAGGGGGGTTTTATAAGGTGGTGGGTTAGGGTTTGCTGGAGGCGGGGAGAGGGAGAAGGGAAGGAAAAAAGAGGGTACTTGTTTGCGCGCAGCCTACACGTAGATGCGAGCTCGTACTCAAAATTTTTGATTTCCAGATGTCTGGGAAGGTGTCCAAACATCTGACCAGACATCTGGCCGACAGTCCAGACGTCTTAAAACGCTCGAACCGCACGGGTCTTAACATCATAACAAACTTAAAGGAAGTTTCGTCCCCGAAACTTGAACTAGATAGGGTGCGGAAAAGAAATATACGCATAACAAACTTAAAGAGGACCAAAGTTGATCTGAAAAGACGTACCCTCAAAAAGCTCTGGGTACCGCTCTCGCATTGCCGCCTCGGGCTCCTAGGTAGCCTCCTCGTATCTCTGGCACCTCCACAGGACCTTTACCAAGGGTACCTACTTCCGTCTCAAAGTCCGGACGGCTCTATCTAGTATCTGTACAGGTCACTCGGGGTAAGTCAGGTTGTCACCCACCTCGACACTCTCGTGGCTCAGAACGTGACTGGGATCGGCGACGTACTTCCTGAGGTTAGACACGTGGAACACGTCGTGCACACCGGAAAGCTGGGGAGGAAGGGCAAGCCTGTAAACAACGGGTCCCACCCGCTCCAAGACCTCAAAGGGCCCCACAAACCTCGGCGCAAGCTTCCCTTTCACACCAAAATGCTGCAGGCCCTTCATGGGCGAAAACGCGAAGAAGGACGTGGTCCCCAACCTCTAACTGCACCTCTCTGTGCTTCCGATCGGCATAACTCTTCTATCTGCTCCCGACAGTGCGATGTTGTCTATGAATCTATTCAATCACCTCCTGACTTTGCTGGATTAGCCTGGGGCCAACCTCCCACTTGGTCCCCACCTCAACCCAACTCAAGGGTACAGTACACCTCCGCCCGTACAGAGCCTCGTAGGGTGCCATGTCGATACTCGAGTGATAGCTGTTATTATATGCAAACTCCGCCAGGGGCAAGTGCTCCTCCCAAGAGCCCCTCCGATCCAGTACATAGGCCCGCAAAAGGTCCTCAAGTGTTTGTATCGTGCGCTCTGACTGTCCGTCCGTTTGGTGGTGGTACACCGTACTTAACCTCAACCGTATCCCCAAAGCCTGTTGAAACTCAGCCCAAAACTGGGACGTAAAACGAGTATCCCGGTCGGATACAATCTCATGCGGAACATCGTGTAGACGTACCACATCACGAATATACCTCTCTGCCAACTGCGCTGGTCAAAAGTGACTCGCATCGGCAAGAAACGTGACGTCTTCGTCAATATGTCAATAATCACCCAGACTGCGTCATGTCCTCGCTGGGTAACGGGCAAGCCCACCACCAAGTCCATGGTGATGCCCTCCCACTTCCACTTTGGCACGGGAAGTGGCTGCAATGGTCACGTAGGCCTCTGATGTTCGGCCTTTATCTACTGGCACACTAAACACTACTGCACGAACTCACCTACATCCTGCTTCATCCCTCTCCACCAAAAGTCACGTCTCAAATCATGATACATCTTTGTGGTCCCGGGATGTATGATGAACCTGGACTTGTGTGCCTCAGTCAGGAGCTCTCTTAACAACTCCTCGTCTCTAGGAACGCACAAACGTCCCCTCATGCGCAGTACCTCGTCTGTAAAGGAGAAGTCTCTTGGGTCCCCCGACAGTACTCTGTCTTGCAACGACTGAAGGTATGTGTCTACCATCAGTCCTGTGATGATGCAGTCTACAAGCTCTGGTTTCGTCTGTCGTGTCACTGTCACTGCCCCACAGTGCTCCTGTAACTCTAGGGGTCGCCAACTGCCCAACTCCTCCATAAGCCTCCAACTCTATGCGTGTAAGTTGGCCAAGTGGGCGGGCACCTTCCGGCTCAAGGCGTCAGCCACCACGTTGGCCTTCCCCGAATGGTAGGAGATGTTGCAGCCATAGTCCTTCAGGAGCTCTAACCAACATCTCTGCCTCATGTTAAGCTCCTTCTGATCAAACAGGTATCCAACTCTCTTATAATCTGTGAATATCTCAAAAGTCTCACCGTACAGGTAGTGCCACCATGTCTTCAGCGCGAAGACAACAACTACCAGCTCTCAGTCATGGGTAGGGTAGCTATGGTCATGGCGCTTCAGTTTCCGCGAAGCGTAATCGACAACGTGACCCCGCTGCATGAGCACACCCCCTAACCCCTGCAACGAAGCGTCCATGTACACAACGAAACCGCCACTGCTGTCTGGGATGGTAAGAGCAGGAGTCGAAGTCAGCCTCTCCTTCAACTCCTAAAAACACGCCTCACAAGCATCTGTCCAAGTAAAGGGTATGTCCTTCCGGGTCAACTGAGTCATAGGACGTGCAATTTGCGAGAAACCTCTGATAAACCGCCGGTAGTAACCGGCCAATCCTAAGAAACAGCGGATCTCTGTCACTATGCGTGGTCTCTCCCACCTGAGCACTGCCTCTACCTTGGCTAGGTCCACAGTCAAGCAATCCCCTGAAATCACATGACCTAAGAAGGTCACCTGCCTCAACTAAAACTCGCACTTGCTATACTTGGCATACAGCCTACGTCGTCTCAATGTGTCTAAAAGCACTCACAAGTGTTGTCCGTGCTGTGCCTAATCCCGCGAGTAAATGAGCACATCATCAATAAATACCACCATAAACTGATCTGGATACAGTTTGAACACCCGGTTCATCAAATCCATGAAGGCAGCGGGGGCGTTGGTCAGCCCAAACGCCATGACCAAAAACTCGTAGTATCCGTACCGGGTGCGGAAAGCTGTCTTGGAGACGTCGGTCTCCCTGATCCTCAACTAGTGGTAGCCATATCTCAAATCTATCTTGGAGAACATCGTAGCACCTTGCAACTGGTCAAACAAAACATCGATCCTTGGTAGAGGAGACCCAATTCAGTTGTTTGTAGTCCAAACAAAGGCATCGGGTACCATCCTTCTTCACAAATAACACCAGGCTCCCCATGGAGACGCACTGGGCCTCACAAAGCCCTTCTCCAATAGGTCCTGCCACTGGGACTTGAGCTATCGCAGCTCAAGTGGTGCCATCCTGTAAGGTGCTGTAGAAATGGGGCTGGTCCCTGGTACCAGTGAGATCTCAAACTCGATCTCACACTTGGGCGGTAGTCTGGGCAACTCCTCTGGAAACACGTTGGGGTACTCTCTGACCACCGGGATGCACTGAAAGTTTGCCACGGGGTTGGGCTCTGCTACTACACAAGCCAGAAAACCCTCACACCTCTGGCTCAAAAGTCTCGCCGCCCAAAGTGCAGAAATGCACTTGAAGCCTCCGTCCACCGGCTGTCCGTGAAACTTAAAAGAAGGCGTCTCCGGCATGGAGAAGACGATCTTCCTCTCAAAACAGTCCACCAAAGCGTGGTAAGCGGACAACCAATCCATCCCCAGAATCACGCCAAAATCCTCCATTGTCACAATCAGGTCAGCGAGGAGGCTGTGTCCCCCAACACTGACCTCACAGTCTGTATTAACCTTCCCAGCTACAAACAGCTGGCCACCTAGGTCTCTGATCACAACGGATCCCCTAATAGAGTGCTATCGGACCCTAAAGTAGAGATAAACTTGTGGAGCAAGAAAGTACGTCGTACTAGAAGCAAGAATACGTACTCCAAAAAGACAAAAAATTGTAACCATACCTGTCATTGCAGAAACTGAAGTTATGACGTCTCCGTGAGTTAAGACGTCGCGACACCCCTCAGTCCTGGAGCGGACAAAACAACCAAGTCCAGGGCGGAGCTAGTGACAGCTGGCCGATATCCTCCCCGTGACGGCTGCCCTCCCTCATACACCTGGAACCCACGACCACCCGATCGGCCTCCAGCGTCCAGTGCAGTGAGCGTCTGCTGTGCTCTAGCACTAGACGGGCAGTCCCTCCTGAAGTGGCCCAACTGGCCACACTGATAGCAGAGGACTCGACTCCCTCCCTCGGTAGGTCCCTGCTGACGGCTAGGCGGGGGTCCAGTGTTGACAGCTGGTCCCTGTCGGAGGCCCCCAGAGGCTACTGACGGCCCCGCAAAATGAGACGGCTCCCCTGCGGGAGCCGCGTGTCTCCTTTGAGATCTTCTGACTCGCCTGGTGCTACAGTGACATTATCGTCCCACGAAAAACTCCCCCTCCGTACCCTCAGAAGGGAGATGAGGGGGCGGCGGAGTAGGAGGAAGTTGAAATTCTTCTCGAACGACCTCTCAGATCAACTAGACGAGGTCCTGAGACTATACGCTCAGGAGGAGAGAAGGGGTAGCACATACTCCAAGCTCGACACGTCTACCCCTCCAGCCTCATCCACGGCCACATCCAGCGCTTGTTTCGGGAATTCTCCGACGAGGCATCTCCTGCAAGGAGACACGGAAGACAAAACGGAAGAAGTCAACTCTAATGGACTTCAGCGAAAGAACTCAGAATAGATGTCAAGCGGTACGTTGTGGTGGTTACTCTAGTTACAAGGACGTGAATTGGTTATTCTCAAACTTGTTGGTTCATTTCTCGGGATGACCTTGCTTTAATACCATCTTGTTACGACCCGGTTCCCGAATCGCTACAGGACACGAGACCGGACCGACTCGATTGATCCCAAGACCCAATCGTTCAACAGGAAATAACCAAAAAGCAGGAAAGTAAACCACATCCACTATGCTAAGCAGCTAACAGTAAAAAAGGTACAGCTGTAAAGAAAGTAAAAACTGCTATAGTACATATCATCACCACAATAGTAGAAAGTAGCAAGGTACAGGAACATAAAGTACAAAACGTAAAAGTACAAAACAAAATGTACAAGTGTCTAACTCACTACTACAAAAGGAGTACAACAAAAGAAGCTACTGCTACTGGGCTCTACTAGGCCCAGCACCCTTTGCAGCCGTAGACTCTGGCTGCTCAACACTTGGACCTGAAAAGGGGTTATGAGTACACAACGTCAGCGAACGCTAAGTAGAGTGGCAACCAACTAACTAAAGCAGTAAAGTGTACAGGTAGCTGTTGTTTTTCAATTACTTTCATTAACTAATTATTCTTTTCCACCACTTGGTTTATTTATCAAATCTCTTTCTTGATCTCGAATGTTCCTCGTGGGAACGATCTTGATTGTAGTCTTTTCCGAAGAGTAGAAGTCACACGTCGTGGTCTCCTAGCTGGGAGAGCCCCCCGTGGTGGTCCTACCCCCAGTCAACCACCCCAAGGTCACGGATAGACGTAACGGTGACTACGGCTCGCGCGATAAACACACGGGTAGCTATCCCGCATTGGCATGCGGTCATTCGTTTCTGTTAACGGGTGCTCCCAAAGTACATCACGGAGCAGTATATGGCCTAGCCCACTCAGTAATAGGGGTCTAACCCCTAAGAACTAAGCAAGGGTCTCGCCCCTCCATAATCCGCGTACCCTCGCCTGACTACCCTGGTTTGCCTAGTGGGCCTAACAAGTAGGTGTAGGGTGGCTAGCTCTCCCTACACTAGTAGCTCTCCCCGGTATAGTGTACGCGAGGGCCATGAAGTCAGTGCAAAGTGGCCAAACCCACCTCTGGTCTCAACCCGAACCAGGTTTCATCATTCACATTTCCATTCTCAGGTTATACACATGCAGCTCGTATTTCTATCATTCGCATTTCCATTCTCAGGTTATACACAGCAGCTCATATTTGTATCATTCACATTTCCATTCTCAGGTTATACACATGCAGTTCGTATTTCTATTATTCATATTTCCATTCTCAGAGTAGACACATGTATCTCGTATTATATCATTTAACTTATACAACTGTTAACTAGCACAAGCAATTCATAATTCACAGGCAACTTTGGTTCATTTATAGGCGGCTGTTTAACATTTCTGTCTACTCATTCAAGACTGCAATTCAATCACACATACAGATATTTCAAGTATTTCTCATCCTAGGATTCATGTCATAGCCTAGGTTCTAATCATTCATTCCATACATGCATTTAGGAGTATAGTTAAATTGGGGGAAGCCATTCTACCAGTAAACCCAGGAGTATTAGAGGCTTGAATGGCAGGCTCACATGCCTTAACAAGTCTCGAACCTGCAACGGAACGAAGTCCTATAACAAGGAACAATCACAAGGAACTATTAGAACAGTAGGGAAAGCCTTCTAACAAGTAGAGGAACTCACAAGGAAAACATCGGTATCTCATTTGCGTAAAACGGACCTCAAACGGATCCTAAACGGGTCAAAACAGGGTTACTAACGCAAAATCAGACGTCTGGAACAACTTCCAGACGTCTTAAAAGTGTCCAATATCATACCTTAGTCTCTGCGTCAACCTCAGATGTCCAGGAACTCTTCTGGACCGTCTGGACCCAGCTCCAGTCATCCGACTACCTCTCCGGATGTCTGGAAATGCTTCCAACCGTCTGGTACGTCGCCCAGAAGTCTAAAATGTGTGGGCGGGTGTGCCCTGCGCCTTCTCAAAGCAAATCCTGCAACGCCACCACGCAATCTTCTCAAAATAGGTACGCAAAAAGGGCACCCACGGAGCGGCCTGCATGGCCGTATCCGCAAAGAGAACATACCTTCGCAAAGCTCTCTCCTCAAACGTTCACACCGTCGTCTGGACGTCGCTCCAGACGTATGATTCTGAGAAAAACCCAGAACCAGTACCTGCTCCAGCTCGCTCGCGCCGCGCGTGGCCATGCCTCGCCCCCCTCGCCAGTAGCTCCGGCTGTAGCAGTGTCGGGGAGGACTCCCCCGACGCACTCCTCCTCCTCTCGCACGTGCCGCTCCGGCCGTGCGCCCTCCGGTGAGCTACCATACGAGCTCGCAAGTTCACTCTCCTCCTCTCCTCACGCCGCTCCTCCTCGTCGCCGCTCTCGCTCTCTCTCGCTTGCGTTGGGGTGGTGAGGAAGGGAAGAAGTGGCTGGAGGCTGTGAAGTAAGGGGAACGACAGAGAAGGAAGGGGGGTTTTATAAGGTAGTGGGTTAGGGTTTGCTGAAGGCGGGGAGAGAGAGAAGGGAAGGAAAGCGAGAGGGTACTGTCTGGGCGCAGCCCGCGTGCAGACGCGAGCTCGTACTCAAAATTTTTAATTTCCAGACGTCTGAGAAGGTGTCCAGACGTCTGACCAGACGTCTGGCCGACAGTCTAGACATCTTAAAAGGCTCAAATAGCATGGGTCTTAACAGGCTAGTCCCCACATATCTTGTAATATTGACAGTTAATATATGATCTTTTCCTTGAAAAAAAAAAGGTAAAGGGTTACGTAAATTAACTAAGTTAGATAATAATAAAAAGGAAATATAAGATGGCAACATAACTACCATTAAAAAATTTAAGAAACATATGCTAACTTAATAGAAGTTACTTGCTCTGAATCAAAGTTGTATTTGTTAGAATCATCATTGCGACTTTATGGTCCAATCCAAGAACCCATGCCCAACTCTGGAGTAGGATCAATGTTGACCTGAAGATTGACCCATTGGTTATATAGGACGTGAAGGGGTGGTCATGACCATCATTAAAGTTTGAGGAGAGATAGATTCTGCAGGTAGGATGATCCACCTCCTTTGAAATGTTATTTTTTCTAATATTGTCATTCCAATCTTGAGTTGGAGTCCAATTAGAGATGTCATGGAAAATGTTCATAGGAAGTAGATTTAATACATGCAAGTTGATAATTTTGAAAGTGATGAGGGAAGGAAAATCTTAAATAGGACCTAACATTAAAAAAAGCTCTCTAAGACAATGAGCCCAATAAAGGTCGATCAAGACCCCACCCAGAAAAACTCATCTTAACTGGGTAATTGGTTAAATTTGCCTAAAAGGCCCTATTAGATTATAATCGGGTGCATGTTAACTCCCCACCGGACAAAATAAGTTAAGCGGATTATTCCCGCTCAAGGAATCAGCCTAACTTAAGTGACCAGCAGACAGTTAACATAATCCAATCGCCTGGTAAGGTAGTCAAATGGCCTGTCCTACCGGGCATAGGATTAGGCGGCAAGCTATCCCATCCTAAGGATAGCTGTTACAAATCATAAAATCCATGATTCCATTAATGGGAATTTAGGTAATGACAGTTACATCCATTGAATCCCATTATCACCACCGGTGAGATCTGCAGACATAAGAAAATAGACATTACTCTAGCTACAGCTAATAAATGGTGATGTCCGCATACATAGGGGGCACACACACATAGAAGAAAGCTTTATTGTAGTCTGTAGTAGTAACATACTTACTAAAATTAATTCAAGAGTAACCACACTCTCATCAGATGTGCACAATTTTAGGTGAAACTAGATAACCAAATTTTTTGTCGATCTCTTGTGTGATTGCTTAATCTAAGGCATCTACTCCTATTATGAACCTAAATAGGGCCCATTTAAGTAGGTCTTGATAAGAAAGAGTTGGATTTTTCAAAATCATAGTACTATTGTTATGACTAAGATTTTTAGTTCCTTTGTTTTTTAAACAAATATTGGAATTTAGGGATAAATTACCAATCTTCTGAAAATAATTGATGTTGGAGACCACAACCTTAACAAAAATAGTCCAAGGCGTGCTTTCAATATGTGCATTATCTAAGATAAGAATTAGGAAACATGGATTTTTAAAACGAAATCTATGATATAACAATCAATATGAAATGAACCAAGAATCATCCAATTGTACAACCACATTTTCAGCAGCAAAACATTACATTGAGAGGCCACATGAGATCTTATCCTTGGAGAAAAAGGACGTACCCAAAAGTTTGAAGGTCCACCTAAATATTACAGCATCGAAGATGATGTAACATCTATCATAGCTTTCTTACCTTTGTCCGTAACTTTAGGCTTCTACGCCTTAACCTTTCAAACTTGCGTGCCTTAACTCCCATTTAGTTGAAGGGTTAACCTACAAAATCCTAATACTTATTTTAAAGGTTAACACATATTTTACTAACATCAATTTTAAAGAATATTAATAAAATGAATATTAATTTCATAACTCTTACACGCTTAAATTCTATTATTCAGAAACTAATATAACATCAACTTAAGTAAATACTGTAAAAATTAATATCATAATTTAACACTGATTTGAATAAATGATAATCGGTATTAACATTACACTACACATTAATAAAAATAAAGATTAACATTGATTTCACTTTTTTTAATTTAATTTTTTAACACCGATCTTTTTAAATATGTCGACGTCGCAAATCCGCGAGTTCCGACACGCATATGTAAATGCCCCTCACCCGCCTCCATCCTTTCTCGCCCCAAAGTCCGGAGCGATGTTGCCGGGGGCGATCCGGCGGCACTTCCTCCTTCCCCGCTCTCCCCTCCTCTCCCCTCCTTCGCCCCTCTTCCGCCTCCTCTCCTCCGCCGCGGTGCCTCCCCCCTGCGGTTCGAAGCTCTTCGTCGCAGGTGCCCCACAACCCCCCACCACCTCGTCTTCTCTACATTCCGGTGTTCGTGGAGTTCGAAACCGATCCCATCGAGGTCTTCCGGAACCCTAACATTTTCCTCGGTTGGTGTCACATCAGGTCTTTCATGGTCGATGGACGAGCGATCGCTCCTCGACTCCTTCTCGTCCTTCGGGGAGGTCACGGAGGGTAATTATCTTTGGCTTTGTGTTGACAGCTGCTTCCGTTCGTGCTTTCTGATCTGATGGCAGGAAGTAGGATTGAGGTGTGCGAACTTTGTTTGGGTATTAGCTGACAAATAGTTGTACTTTGGTTGGTTATATTAGTGGTTTATCAGCTCTCTTAGTTAAAAAAAGAAATGTAGGGAGGGATTGATTTGATTCGGAATTGAGGTTGGGGAGGAGCTGGACGGCTTGTTGGCTGAAGATAGGGGTTCGTGTTTGAAACCGCCTCCGCGTCGCGGAATGCATCTTAAAATTGTATTGGTTAGTTTCATGAGTGAGGATTCTATTTGGTTGCTGAATAATGTGGCTGAAATGAGGCATGGAAGGCATTCTTGGTAAAGTTGGTCAATCATGATAAAGTTGATATGAAAAGCCGATAAATAATGGTTTATCTGGTTGGAAAGAGAATGGATTGGAGGGGAATTGATTTCGTAAGGAAGGTGTTATACCAAGAAGCGGTGATGGTCCACATTGGTAATGAAGGATTGAACTGGTGGTCAAAGGTTCCATTAGTTGAGTAATATTGATTGGAAAATTAGAAATTGGCCGTATGCTTATCAAAGTGAGATTTATATTGGGCTTCGTATGTGTATAAGGTAATAGACAACTACTTTGGCTGGTTTAGGGGTTTTGTGGAGCAGGTTCTTTGGAAAGAGATCTAAAGTTCATAGAAAGGGGTCATTAATGTTGAGGCCTGGTGTCAAGCGTGTCCAGGAAAGTAGCTGTGGTTCCATAAGCCTTTCTATGATGGAAGACATTGTTTAGATCAGGCAACAGGAGAATTTCTCGGGATATTATCTTCTGTATGGAATATAAGCCATGATAATAAGTCGAATTGAATGATCGTTGAATTTTTGGTGGTTATGAATGCACACTCGAAAATGGACTTTTAGGTACTGAAAATTTGGAGCTCAAGTTGGCCCAAAATAAGTTCAATGTTAGTTTTGTAGACAAGCTGCAAAGTGAAGTCATTCGAGTTTATATTGTTTATCCATTTCACAATCTTTAGCTAAGCTGTAAATGGAAGTATAACGTTGTTGGTGTGTCATGCGTAACCCAGTTGTCCTAAATGTAGGGTGTTTTGGGTTCAAGTTAGAAACCAGGTTAACTCTTCCCAACTTTCTTTCTAGTGAAGTTTTGTATGTAGTTTTTTTTTGTGGAACAAAACTCAGAGACCATTCGATGATATTTAGAAGCTCCAAAGTGTGAACAGATAGAAAGCAAGGTCAAACGTAGCTTAAGTTCTCTATTTAGGGGTAGGGTAGTAAGTCAAATAGCCCATCTTCTCAGCCAGCAAGTTTACAGGAAACCAAAGGAGATACACATGAATGTTACAGCCAACCAGCAATAGGATACAAGAATGAAAGAGCACATGCACTCATTGACCAAGTGTAACCAGCTCAAACCCGTAATTATTACAACATATGGAACAAAACAATGACCATTCCATGATATTAAAAGTCTTGAAGCATGAACGGATAAAAAGTCAAGTCAGCCATAGCTTTAGTACTCTATTTGGATTTAGTAGAGCTCAAATAGCCCACCTTCTCAGCCAGCAAATTTACAGCTTTTTTTTTTTTTTTTTGAAAAAGGAAAGGATAGTTATCCAGGGTGATAATTACCCAAATATATTAAAGAGAGAATCAACAGCCACCGCCAATACAAAAGACAAACATCAAGGCCCCTCACTCACAAAAATTCACTCCAGAGATTAAACAAAATAGTAACAGACTCTACAAAATTCTCCAGATAAGGCCTCTGGCCTCTGAAGACTACAACATTCCTATCCAACCAAATGCCTCATAGGATCGCCAACTGTCTAGTCCTCTCCTTCTTCGTACGGAAGACATTCTACCCAGCATTACCCCCTCCACCTCTGAAGCTGCACCAAAATCCATCAAAAGATCGGCAGTTCCACCACCTTGCTCCCACCCGGCTCCAGATCTGTACGACAAATGGGCAGGTGAAGAAAAGGTGGTCAACCTCTTCATTCTCACCTCCACACAACGGGCAAACCTTACTCTCCCCAGGAGCCCATCTCGCACTTCAAACCTTAGTCACAAGCCTCCTCCTCCTAAGCAGCCAAACAAAAATCTTGACCTTCAATGCACACGCAGCCTTCCAAATCTGTTTGCAATTTCTCACCAGATCCAAGTCACCTGTGGAGTCTCCGCCGGACAATCTCTTGTACGCAACCCCCACCGAGAACTCACCTTCATCTCATCCAAACATATCATTTCCGGAAGCCGACTGTAGACCTTCTAATTCTTCGAGCAGTCTCTGGAAGTCGTGAGTTCTCGCATCTGAAAGATTCCCTGCAAAGGATGGGCACCACCCACCTTCCCAAAGTTCGGTCACTGACGCCTCTTTGCTCTGGCACATAGCAAAAAGTCTCGGAAATCTTCTAGCGAGCGCACCTTGCATCGTCCAATCATCTTGCCAGAATTTGAAAATCTCCCCCGTCCCCACCACTGGTACAAAATAATTTTGCACCTTAGGAGCCACCATCGACAAACCTTTCAAGAAATTAATAGCATCCCTTGGTGGAGATATCGGGAGATCCCAATGCGGCGGGCCACCATAAGCCGTCCTGAAAACCCTGCCCACCAAATCCTCCCTACACTCCAAGAGGCTCTCAACCCACATCACCAACAGACTATCATTAGACCTCCCCAGGTCCCTCACCCCAAGCCCCCCTCCTCCACTGGTTTGCAAACCTCCTCCCATGCCACTAACCAGGCATCAGGTCCATTCGACCCCTGATTGGACCAGAAGAAATTCCTCATAAGCCTCTCTATCCTCAAGACAATCTGCCGGGGCAACTTCAGGACAGAGGTGAAATACGACGGCATCGCCGTCAGAACTGCCTTGAGCAAGACCAGCCTTCCACCCCTCGACAAAAGCGTGAACGCCCACCCCGCCAACCTCCCCTCTAGCCTCTCCACCAGGGGAGCCCAGTTCTTCACCAGATTCCTACCATCCGTCAACAGCAGACCTAAGTATCTAATCGGTAGCTTCACCTGCTCTATGCCAAGACCCAAGCTACACCCCCTTGCCTTTGCCTCTGTCAAATTAAAAGGGACAAATTCTGATTTAAACAGGTTAATCTGCAGACCTGAAACTTCACCAAACAAGAAAAGTAAGATCTGCATCCTCTTGGCTTTCGCTTCCCTGTCTTCTATGAAAAAAATCGTATCATCCGCATACTGCAGTACTGGAATACTCGTCCCATCTCCCAAAGAGAAACCCCTCACTAAGTTCCTCTCACACGATTTCTTAGCCGCCCTCGTAAGTGCATCTATTGCAATAACAAAGAGCATCGGAGCCAAAAGACACCCCTGCCTCACCCCCCTTCTCGGCTGAATCCAACCCCCTGTCGGATTTCCATTGATAAGGATCGAGAAAGACGTCGTGGTGACACACCTCTTCATCCAGTTAATCCACACAGGTGGAAAACCCCTCTTCATCAAGGATGCCCAAAGGAAAGACCACTGCACTGAGTCATAAGCCTTACTGAAATCGACCTTCCACATGAAAGCCTTCCTCCTACTCCTCTTCCAAAACGACAGGATCTCCGAGGCCATCACGTACCCCTCCAAAATATTTCTGCTGGGGATAAAAGCCATTTGCACCGGATCCACAATCCTAGCCAAGGTCCTCTTCAGCTTATTCGCTAAGAGCTTAGCCACAATCAGGTAGATAGCATTCGAGAGGGCTATCGGACTGTACTCCTGGATCTCCTCAGCACCCTCCTTCTTCGGCAACAGGAACATGGAGAACTTGTTCAATCTGTTGAAGCCCGAATTTCCATCTCTGAACTCCTGCAAGACCTGCATCACATCCTCCTTCACCACTGACCAAAACTCCTTATAAAAGACAACCGGAAAACCATCCAGACCTGGACATCCATCAGCATTCAGCCCCCAGATTGCCTTGTGAATCTCATCTTCCTCAAACGGACCCGTCAAGAAACCAGCTTCTGCATCCCCGATCCGTGGCACCTCGGATTCCAACCACCTCCACCTTCCCCCATGTTTTCTTCCGGTAAACTCTCTGAAGTACCTCGTAGCTGCCCCACCCACCGCCTCTCTTCCCACAAACTCCTCCCCTTCCACCACCAACCTATCAATCTAGTTTCTCCTCCTTCCTGATGCAATCATATGGAAAAATTGAGTGTTAGAATCGTCTTCCTTGAGCCACCTTTGTCTGGATCTCACCTTCCATTCCATCTCCATCTTTCGGTCTTCCTCTTGTATCACCTATAATTACTTTGCTCTGTTCATCCTGTCAACATCAGAAAGGAGACCAACATCCTCCACCAAGTCCAGCCGTGCAATTTCATTGAGAGCTTCATCTTTCCTCTTCCCACACTCCTTAATTTGCTTCTTATGGATCTTGAGGAAGGACCTCAAGTCTCGCAGTTTAGTTTACAATCTGACAGCCGCTGAGCCATCTGCGTGAACCGACCTCCACCACTCCTCTACCAACCCCCTGAACCCCTCTTCAAGGAGCCAGGTCCCTTCGAACTTAAAATACGTTCCATGTCTCTAGTCCTCATTCGTCACCCACAACAAGGGGGTGTGATTCGAGAACGGTCGCTCCAGGGGTCTAACCTCTGCCACAGGGAATGACTCTGCCATCATCGTCGAGACAAAAAATCTATCAATCCGGGACCGCTGTCCTCCAGAGCTCCTCCAGGTGAAGAGACAGGAGGAGGGTGGCATGTCAACCAGCCCCTACTCCACAACAAATCCCGCAAAAGCCTCAGAACCTTGGTCCATCCCCCCACGGCTATCTGGTCTATCCTCCGCCAGCAAAGTGACATTAAAATCACCTTCAATCAACCACGGTATCCCCTGATACACTGCCATGACCTGACCCAAATCCTCCCACAGGGTGTGCCTCCTCCTACCCTTCGTCGGACCGTAAACCGAGGAGAAGAGCATGCAAAGATTGTCCCGACGTCTCTGTAACCTGACAGTAACATGGAACTCGACCATCGAGTCCAGCAAGGAGAAAGTATTATTCTTCCACCCAACAACAATTCCACCCGCACTTCCAACCGCATCCAGGGCCAAGGATTCCCCAAAACCGCTCCCCCTATCTCCTTCCACAATCTCCTGTCACAGCTCCCCCATTTTGTCTCCTAGAGAAACACCACCTTATAACCCCACCTCTGAATATACCCATGCAAAGCTGCCCGCCTTGAGGGGTCATTTAATCCCCTCACATTCCACGAAAGGACATTAGTCATGGAGAACTTCGGGAAACTCCTCCTTGCATCGTACGCCTGAACCCCACCTCCGCAGCCACCCTGTCCACCTCCCCCTCCTCCACTTCCACAAGCCTACCGGGCAACCCCCTCCCAGCGTTGCCCCCCGATCCACCTGGTCCCGCAGCATCTGCCCTGTCCACATCTAGCACCTACCTCCCTGCAAGGCAACCCCCTCCACAGCCTGCACCTCCGCCTTACCAGCCCCTCCCACCTTCGCTGCACCCTCCACCGCCCCAGCACCTCATCCAGCTCTAGCCACCCGCCACCTGACCTCCTCAACAGCAGCCCCTGCCTCAGCCCTCGCCTCACCTCCGCCCCCTACCAAGCCCACCGTCAACACCTCCCCCCACCTACCGGTAGGCGCATCGACGCCCAACTCCACGATCCTTCGGCGCTGGCCATCCCCAACCTCACTCCTAGTCAGAGCGGTTGCAGCACGCCCCCTCCGATAGGACCATCGCAGCCTGTACGTGAGCCGCTGCGGTACTGGCTTCCTCGGCCTCCACCTCTGCACACGCCTCACCTCGCTATCCGCATCGCATATCGCTGCCCAGTCAGTCCGGTCGAGGTCGCGACAAGGGCTCGCTTCCACAACCCCCAGATCGCGGCCTTCGTAGGAGGACTGTCCCGAATATTCACGCGAAGCGAGGCTCAAACTGAATACCCCTCCGAAGCCATCGCTCCTCGCCATCGGATCCAAACTGCCCGACCCGGATCTGCCACGACAGCATTCCTTAAGACCCTGATCCACCTCAGCAGGTCCGCCGCCCTCAGCGTCGCACACTCCACTGCCTCCTTCGCAAAACCCACAACACCCTCCGAAACCCTCGCCCTCTCGTCTGCCTCAGATCGCACCGCGGGGATCGCAACAGCCGCGCCATCCTCGCCGCGACCTTCCGACTTCCCAAAAGCAACCTGCCCCATGTCTGCTCGCCCGCCATCTCCGCCACCAAGCACCACCGTTGCATCGCCAACCATTGCCTCAGCGAAGGACCTAGGTCTTCCCGGTCCCCGCGAGACCCGAACCAGCTAGGAGGAGCTCCCCCATTTGAGGACCACCTTCTCTGCCAGCTGCTTCCTCGACTTCATCTCCACTCACGCCTTGAACCTCGACAGGTCCACTGATCTCAGACCCAAGTCATCGCAGCTTCGGAGCCTCGCAAATGGAGCGACCACTGTTGCCGCCACCTCCACCGTACGGCTGAAGAGAGGGACCTCCTCAATCAGCACCCTTTGCCTTGCGCCAATCAGCGGTCGCTCCTCCATGGCGCCATCCGACCTCACCGGCCACCGCCACCTCACCACACCTCGGCCACATCGCAGCTCCTTGAAGGCCAGGCGTTGCAGTTCCTCCTGTCCAAGCCCCAGTAGTAGCAAGCAGCCGCTCCTGAGGGAAGCCACACCAAAGGTCCCCCAGCCAATCCCCAAGAACGATGCGACCGCCCTTCTCAAGTCCCCCACATCCACCTCCCCTTCCAGCACCACTGCCACCAGAGCTGACGCCAACCTCCCCTCCAAGGTCCCGATCTCCTCCAACCACGGCGCCTCAACCTCCACGAGAGGCGCCCCCTTCGGGGGAGGTGGTAGCATCCTCGCCCTCCTCGGAGAAGCCCCGCCACTCGGCCCACGGAGCCCACAGCCCGACCGTCGATGTCCGAGACCACCACACCGCAGGCACCTCATCGGCTCCCTACAGCCCACCGCCACATGCCCCCTCCCGAGGCACTTGAGACACCGCAACTGCTCTGCTCCCCTCCGCGACCTCCTCCTCACCGCTGTCTAGCCAGAGTCATCCCTCCCCCACCCACTCGCCTCCCTCCTCGCGCTCCCCCTCTCGCTCATCTTCCAAGCAAATCTACAGCTTTACCAACACCATTTTACGTCTTCCAAGCCACCTGATTCCTCCCTAATCCCTTCATTTAACTACTCCCAGAATTCATCGTTTAACTCCTCATCAGCAGTCTTATCTACTAGCTGCACTTCTTGGCTATCCTCTCTAGTTTCCTTCAATTCCTGCATGGCCAAGTCCAAATTCGCTATCTTCTGCACATCATAGCCAAACAAACCACTCTTACTCTCTCCAGTCCCTGCAGGTAACTGAATAGAATAACTTCCACTAGATTCCTCATCATGGTCAGGTCCCATCTTGATGCATCGCCTCCTCTTCTTGTTGATGGCCTCCTCAAGCTCTTTCCTCCTCTCCTTCTGCTGGGCTAGTTGCTGGGTTCTTCATTGCCCTTGCCAAGAACATAATCACCTACTGCTGCTTCTGCTCCATGCCCTGGAGCCTCTCCTCCATTGCATGAAGCTGCGCATGAGTACCCTGCTGCTTCTGCTTCGGCTTCACTAACTCTGCCATCAGGGTGTTCTTCAACGTCAGCCTCCAACCTGAACCGTCTGACTTCCACGTAACCAAAAGACTGCTGCTGGAAAGGAGGGTAAGCCGCCAGCCTTCTCTTGATTGTCTTGAGGAGATCCTTCCTCCCCTCGAGGAATCCCTCATTGGCAAATTGCCATCTGTTAGGATCCACTTTTCTAAAGCCCTGCACAGACCAAGTTTGCATTTCTCAACAACAATGACCTTAGTGGTAACCAACCACCACATTTACACATCAACACAAGGATTTCATCAAACAAATTAAGTGCTAAATATTGCTTTACTGCTTTACCAAATCAAGTGCATCAATCAACCAAAAAAAGGCCAAAACTTTCAGACAACACTCCAAGAGACTGACTAATTCTCTATAAGAATATTCATTTCCTGGAGCAGAAAGGCAATCATGGTAATGCTGTCTAACTCAGTTTACACTGTGATCGATCGGCAGGGAAAAAGGCAGCTTTTTTCCGAATACGAACGAACCGATTCAGGTTTTAAGCACAGTACAACCTTGCTCGATTGTCTGCAACAACGAGGAAAGATCGCGACTTACACAGGTGTTGAACTGCCTGACAAAGCTGCAGAAGTTGTGTGTTGTGCTTGAAGAACCTTGGGAGGAGGTTCATGGGGGTCCCACTCGATGAAGCTATTGCTGGTGGCACCCCACGGCACGACCCACTCGGTGCCTTGGTCATATGTCTTGCTCGGGAATGGCAACGGCCCCTGGTTGTGCAGCGCCAATGCCAAGCGTGGTGATGGCACCCAATTTTGCCCCCCCTCCTCCATGCCAAACTCTTCCTTCACTATACCGACGGTAACACTTATCCCAACCCTCCCAAGATGCAACCTTTCCACCAGAATGCTGACCAATCTGGCGACCCACAAAGTGAGTAGTCACCAAATCTGTGAAAGATCGTGACTTGTTCAAATGGTTCCTGAGGAGGAAGCAGGGTAGACACCCCAGATTGTTTGGAGTGGAGGGATGAAGGGTCAGTCAGAGGCGAGTGATAGGGGAGCTGTCCCAGTGAAGTTTGATGCACTGATTTTCATTGAGTCGGATGCTTGAGTGTGATCTTGCCACATAAACTAGATTGCAAATGTGAAATTTGATGATATTTCTTCATCTGCCTTATTTTTGGAAGGGCTTCATCAGCCAGTTTTGAGTTTACCTTTCTGAACGGTTATCATGTGCATAATATTGAAATTTTGTCTTTGAAAATTGAAAAAGAGCAGTAGCAGAAACTCATTCTGCCCATAGAAGTCTGTTTCTCATCTCAGAATAGAAGAAAGTTCTTTGCTCTCTGCCTTTTAAGTTGCTATGAAACTGACTAGCTAGAGTAAATAGCACTGTTTCTTTCTTTTTTATTCCCTGCAACTACATGGGATCTAAGATAGAGACGTGGGAACTCCATGACATCTTGAATATCCACCATCCTCTTTGTTGTTGCCCTAGGAATTCATATGTTGAAATGGATGCCTTCAACTGGTCTTACAGTTAAACTAGATCATTGAAAGAATGGGCAAAAATCAAATTGTGGAAATTGTTTAAAATGACAAGTTTTTAACGTCTTCCAATCCTTTTTGGTTTCTCTCGTTTCTATTCAGTGAGGATATTATATGACCGAGATTCAGGAAGATCAAGAGGATTTGGATTTGTGCAGTTCAAAACAGAAGAGGAAGCCAGACTTGCAAAAGATGCTATGGATGGGAAGGTAAGAGTATTCTAGTTTTTTTTATTTAGCTTATATAAGAGATTGGTGTTGTATTGATTTTCTTTTTTTCTGGTAATATTTCTAGGCTTTGCTAGGCCGGTCTCTGCGAATAGATTTTGCTCTTGAGAAGGTCCGGGGTAGACAGGTGGTTGTCCCACGGGTTTTACCTGGAGAACAAGGTTCATGATATTCATGGTCAGTGCTGTATTTGTTGCATAATCACTTAGGAAGGATTTGATAACAATGACCAGTGCTGTATTGTTGCATAATCACTCAAGGACTTTGACCATTGAATCTAATATTGGTTTAGAATCTTTTCTGGCTTGGCCTCATTATTTTCTAATGAATATAATTAAGATGGTAAGGAAGCCTGTAAGGATCAGCATGGTCTTAAGATACATTGTGATCTCTAGATGCTAATCTTGAAAAGTGCTAAACATTGTGTATCACTATATTGGGACTAAGGTGTTTTCTGTCAGCAATCTAAGCAGGTAAGTCGGTGAATGATTTGTCTATCTTATGGCAAACCCTTTTCTTCAACATTGTAACTGCGTTTAAGTGTGTTATTTTGCACATTGTGTAAATGTTATATCCAGATTCCACACAATTATCTATTATAAAACTTATTTTGTGTAATGGCATCTGGATATGTTTAACGAAAGGTTCCACATGATGTATTTGTGAAATTTGTAGAGTATATTATATATCACAAAAATTATAGTGTACCCTATGGCTTATACAAAATCTGGAAATGTACCTAATATTTTCAGCGAAAATGTGAAGTAACTACCTTATTCATGTGATTGTTCTCGTGTTCTTCCTAAAATTAGATATTATTAGTGCTTTTTCATAATGCACTAATAATTTTTAGTATCTAACTAAAATGTGTGGGTGATATTTAGAATATAACTGGAGATTGATAATTTTTAGTTCGTAGCTAAAATGCACAAGTGATATCTAAAGAAAGTGACATTTGGTTCTTTAAGAGCCTATTTGGTTGGTAGAATGGAAGAGGAATTAGGAGTGAATGTTGTGTCTTGCAGCATTTGTTTTGGCGTCGGTTGATTCCAGAATTGAGGGGTGGATGTTGGAATAAACGAATTCCATCGAAGAGGTGGAATTTATTTATTCTGTTGGTTTGTTTCGCCTCTCTCATCTCTCTCTCAATTTTACCATATAAAATTTATTTATTTCTCATACCAAATATCTTAGGTGAAATAAATACTTCTAATTCTTTAATATGATAACAAATACAACTAGATATATTTAGGTGGAATAAAAATCCTTAATTCTTCATACTCTTTTACATCTCTTTTTTATCCTTCATAATTATTCCTCCAACCAAATAGCACCTAAGGGCCTGTTTGGTTGGTGGAATGGAGGAGGAATTAGGGGTGAATGTTGTGTTTGGTAGCATTTGTTTCGACGTTGGTGTATTCTGGAATTGAGGGGTGGATGTTGGAATAAATACATTTTGCTAAAGAGGTGGAATTCGTTTATTCTACTGGTTTATTCCACCTCTCTCAACTCTCTCTCAATTTCACCACATAAAATTTGTTTATTCCTTCTACCAAATACCTTAGGTGGAATAATTACTTCTAATTTTTTGACGTAACACCAAACACAATTAAATACTTAGGCAGAATAAAAATCCCTAATTCCTCCTAGTCTTTTACATCTCTTTTTTATCCCTTCTAATTATTCTTCCAACCAAACGACACCTAAGAGATGAGCATAGAGATAGGTCACCTTGGCCCAGTCGTGGGCTTGGCCTAGGCTCATAAGGGTTGGGTTTAGATCAAGATTTTTGTCCATTATTAAATGGATTAGAATCAAGGTTTAGGTCAGTTCAAGCCCTATTTGACCCAAGGCTCTACTTGAGACACTCATATATGTATAATGTGTCTTATATTATGCATAAATAAATAACATATATGTATTCAAGCCTAAAAAAAACAAATACCATAGGTATCTTAGTAAAAAATACAAGAAGCTCTAGTCCACATGGCTCTCCCAATCTCCCACTTTTGTCCTGCATGCCTCTCCCAATCTAATGATTGGTATTTTCATATTTGTTATCAACTAGATTTAAGTTACAAAATTTTTGTAATCTTATCATTTTGAAGAATTTTATTTAATAAATTTTAGACTTTATCATTATTTTTAAATAATAAATGGATCCTGCCAATCCTGATCCTAACCTATTTACTTTGGGTCAAATTTGGACTTACATCAAGATATTACAAATTAAAAGGGGTTGAACTTGGCTCATGAACCTATTTGATTAAATAGACTTGGGTTGGAGCTTGGTTAACCCTGAAGGATCAAGTCAGGACCCTTAGATACATGTGAACAAGTGGATGAATGAAGAGGTGTTAGTATCTCAGTTCATATTTTTGGTTTGTTTCTGTTAGTATACGTTATTAGTTATGTTTATATGACTTTTGAGTTTGTAGCTCCTTAGCGGTGCTGGTGTACTTTCACTCTTTTGATCTCTCTCTATGTAAGAGATCTTAGGGTTTTCAATAAGAAATTAAATCATTTTAACCAATTTTATATCAAAGCAATGGTCTTGGAACGGGGCTCTAGATAACCTACTCCTAAAGCCACCAAACCCCAACACCTAAATCCCTTTCTCTTCTCTCCCTATGCGCACCCAGCGTGGCGGCACCTATGCGGTGGTCGTGCGGCCATCGCACAACAATCATGTGGCGGGCGTGGTCGACCACCTGATTGTGCGATCGCAGCATTGATTTGAGTGCGGAAGCAGGACCCTGTGGCGTTGCAGATTGTGTGGCGAGGGTGATCACCACCTCCAACGGCAGCGCAATGCCTCTACGACGATCCTTGTGGCGGCGAAAGAGGTTGGCGACGGTGGAGTAGGTGCGGCGATGCTCACGCGATGAAATGACCCTCCACTTTTTGGTAGGATGAGATGTTTGGAGGGTTTACCAGATGTCTGTCTAGACGTCTGGATAGAGGGCTAGACTTCTGAATGTAAGAAGGACCGTACGTTATTTTCCTTTCCCGTGAGGACGTGACACACGCCTTTTCCTCCTCCGGCCTCCTCACCAAACCCTAACCCATCTTTATTTAAATCCCCACACCCTTCCCCTTTCTCCTCATCACCTCCAGCCACCACCTCCATCTCCTTTTTCCCCCCTACCAGCAACCATCTTCTTCCCTCGCCCCCAGCGCGGCGAGTGGAGAGGAAGAAGAGGGACGGGATGTAGAGGAGAAGGAGAGGAGAGTGTGAGCGAGGAGCGAGAGCGTGGGAGAGAAGAAGGCTCGGGGGAGCTCACGAGTGCATGGTTGAGAGCTCGTGCGAGGAGAGGAGTCGTGTGAGGAGGAGCTAGCGAAGGGGAGCTTTGCGACCTCCTGAGGTTGCTGGCGTAGTAGCTGCAGGCTATGCGGAGTCCGCGCAGAGAAGAAGGCTTGCGAGAGAATTTTGCGTACTGGATATTTTCCAGTATCAGACGTCTCTAGCATCTCCCAGACGTCTGGAGTAGCAGCGGGATGTCCGGAGCTGAAGCCGGACGTCTGAAAGCACGCTTAGTGCTAAGGTACATATTTTCTGCACGGGTTCCAGCCATGCAGATGAGACTTTTAGCCATTTTTGGCTCTGCGCGTGCGTATGCAGGTACAGAGTGTTGGAAAGGCACGCGGTGCGCCCTTCGAGGCACTTTTAGATGTCTGGGTACATCGCTAGACATTTAACTGTACTCCTAGACGATCGGAAGGAGAGTCCAACATTTGAGACTCCCCTCAGATGATCGCGGAAGGATCCGGACGTCTGAGGAAGTCGCATGAAACAAAGGGTGAGTTCTGACGTGTTTTAAGATGTTTGGGCCTAGTCCCAGACGTCTGATTTTGGATAGTATGCCTGTTTTTGGCTCGCTTAGGACCTAAACGGAATCGATTTTCTGCAAACGAAGTACCATTTTCCGCTTGAGTTTCTCTTCGAGCTAGTGTCACTTGTATACAGTTTTGGACTCATTTGACATGGTTGGTCAATTGTATAGGTCTCCAACCAGTTAAGTACGTGTGCCCGTGGAGGCGACAGGACCCACGGTTCTCGCCCCCATTCCTCCTGTGTTTCTCGGCAGAGTAGTTTGCTTTAATATCAAGATTTATTAAAACTAATTGCACATACCTAGTGGCATCACTGCCTTGGCCACTTATCTATTGATCGCCTTGGACGTGTCTTGCCGCACATACCCTCCACTACTGCTCTCATCTGTGATGCTTATCAGATAAGAAAGCACTACATGGCTTGTTTTTCAAGTTCTAGTTCTGTTTTGTTTGTTGCTACCGATGTGCATACATCTAATTGACCTAAAATGCTTATTTATGCATGTTTCTACTGTCATAGAAGCATTCATCATTATAAATATTACATAACATGCATCATCGTGCATTTAGATTAGATTGTATAAATTTTAGGTTAATTTTCTCTTTTTGTGATTAGGGATAAGGGCAACATTTATCGAGGCCTTAGATTTGAGATCCAACTGTATGGATCTGATCAAGGCGACGATCAGAGTTTAACGACTCCAAAATTGCTCCGATCGGACCTCCGTAGCATCATATGCAGTCCGAGAAAGATAAGAGGTCAAGTGGCCAGGTGGTATAAATCTGTACCTCAGACGATAAATCCAACCATACGGATGGGTTCGGATCGACGATCGCAGCCTAACGACGCGAAAATCGATCCAATTCGACATCCGTGGCACCATTTATGAGTAAAAGAAAATGGACGACTCAAATGATGTCACGTTGCACCATTCAAGCCACCCACAGCCGTTGACCTTCCTCTTCATCTGAGCCTCTCAATCTCAGCTGTTGGATTTCCATCTAATGACCGAGAGCGCTTAGAGGAAAATTCGAGAACGTGCCTCAAAGGAGGGCTTGGCACACTGGTTACGCACCTGCTTGCGAAGTCAGAGGCGCGGGTTTGAGCCATGCTTGCCTCAAATCGAATGGGTGAGTGGGCGTGGATGAAATCGTGCTGCTGGATCATGATTGAGCGACATCGGCAACGGCTACGTGGCAGCATGGATGAGCTAGCGCGCCCACACGCGATTTGACGTCCAAGTAGACACGCGATCTGACGCTAAGGCGCGATTTGAAGGCATTGGCGTGCGTGATCTGGGTCGTTGATTGATGATTGAACGGTTGTAGTGGCGTGGCACTTGGGCTGAGGCGTTTTCAACTGAAGAGGAGGAGGCGCGGACGTGGCCTCTTGTGGGTGCTTGGATCAGAGATGAAGGGCGAAGATGGAGCGCGCAGCTTCACCAACGCTTAGCTTCGGCGACCACACATCCGTCACTAAAGACCCTGCCATCAATTTCAAGCCTTTAAGAAACCTTTTTGCCCCCAACTTTTACACCTATAAAAGGGCACCCCTACCACTCATTTTTATCATCTCTTCTCTCATCCCCTCCGAAGTTCTAAGAGCTTGTCCCAAATTCAGAATGCTCCATTAGAGTTTAAAATAGAATTTTTCCACCTTCTCATCCTCGTTCGTGGAGTGCCCGTAGTTGTCTTCTCACTGCTGTTCAGGAAGCAGATCCCGCTACAACATTACTCTGCCCCGTCCTCTGTCTTCCGTCTTCGTTCTCCCTCGTCCGTCATCTCATCACCCTTGTCCGGGCGCTCTGTCAACGTGGCTTGTCCTCTAAGTAGCCGTCGAGGAGGATAACTTCTCTCCACCTTCTCTTTTATTGCTTTCTAGTATAGATTTTCCACTTTCTAGCGTAACGAGTAGTTGTAATGAACATTAATTTGTAGCTATGAAATATTTGTTCATTCTCTTTCTATTTTGTCTTTATTTGTATTATTATTCTTCTGTCTTCTATTAATTATTCTTTAAGTAGATAGCTAGCATAGATTTAATTTAACTAGCTAATCTACTTCGTAACAATAAATATAAATGCGATTTTTGATCAAACGTACACCTCACCGTGTTCGACTCGAGACTCACCAGAGTTTTGGTTAAGTTATTTGTTTGACGGATTTTTAAGCGACTACAACGATGAATTTTCAAAACTCAAAATTTTCAGCGTACGAATCCCGCTCAACAGCTACTTTTGACTTGATTCATATGGATGTTTGGGATTATAGTCGTACTCATGATCGACTTGGGAACATATATTATCTTGTTTTAGTAGTTGATTTTTGCTGTGTTTCCTGGATATTTCTCTTGAAGAATAAGTCTGATGTGAGACAAATTATTAAGAATTTTATTAAAGAAATAAAGACTTAGCATTCTTGTTTGGTGAAATGTTTTCGATTTGATAAAGCCTTGGAGTTTTGTACTACTCGTTTGCGCACTTTCTTTTCTAGTTGCGGCATTATCCATGAGACTACGTGCCCCCACACCTCTCAGCAAAATGGTATTGCTAAGAGGAAATATCGCCATATTTTTTATGTTGTACATTGTTGATTCATCATTCAGTTCCCCCTCTTCACTGGGGTGTCGTTATTTTGACTGCCTATTTTCTGATCAATAGGATGCCTAATGTTGCTTTACATGAATGGATTCCATTGTAGGTTATGTATCCTGATCGACCCCTGTTTCACGTCACCCCTCTGACTTTTAGTTGTATTGCCTTTGTCTACTTGTTGGGATCGGGTTGGGATCAACTGGCATCGAGAGTAGTTAAGTGTATTTTTCTTGGGTATACTCACACGCAAAAAGGATATCGGTGCTTTGATCTGACTACTTCTTGACATTTTGTTTCAGCAGATGTTACTTTTCATGAGGCGATGCCCTCCTGAGGGTGATATGGCACCTATGCCATTTACACTCATTCTCTTTGGAAGTTTTCTCGAGATTCCTGTCCCTATACCACCACCTGCTATGCAGTTTTTTCCTCGTCTGACTGAGCCCCTTCAGACATATGTTCGCCCTCATATTACCTACCAGGCTCCCCCCCGCCCTCACCTTTACCATTGGCTTCCCAGGTGAGTCCTTTAGACACTGACGCGAGTTTGCCATGTGATGATCACATGGACAAGGCATATGATGTGGCAGGTGATGATCTAGATCTTCTGATAGCAATTCAGAAGCGACCACAAACTTGCACTACTTACCCTACGGTTGGGGTACTTGCTACTAACGACTTAGCCCCCAGATTTGCTGGATTCACTCAGGCGTTGGCTACTACTTAGATTCCAGCGACTCATCGTGAGGCCATGCTTGATCCAAAATGGCGGGTGATAACACTGCATCTTGGGGTGATAATTCTGTCAATTGGGGCTTATCTTAAGAGCAAAATGCACAGATAATACATAAATAGGAATAGGGGCATCGCATGCATTGCACATTAAGATTGCTTATAATGCATTATTAACGGCCATGTATACAAGAACATGTCAAAACAGGCCTCAGATGAGCAATCATACCATACAGATGGATTCAGAGAGACGAACGGAGTCCAACAGACTCGAAATTGGCCAAATCTGACATCTGGAGCTCCTGCAATGGGCCCAAGAAGTTCTGACCGTTGATCTGATGATCAACGGCCCACAGCGTGCCACGTGGCGCCCGCTTGTCGCATCCTCACCACCGCCCGCTTTTGCCTTCACCCGGAGGATGACTCTCAGCCGTCGATTTTCGATCGAACGGTTGAGAGCTGCCCGTGCACCCGCACTCTCCGCGACAATCCGGTGCGACAGCGCAGCAGTCGACCGCTCTACGCCTGCGCAGCCGACGCGGGATAGAACTGTGCTGCGCAGCAATTAGAAAGCGAAGGCGCGCTGTGGAAAATTGAGCCTCTCGATCAGTAGCGAACGTCGAAAATCTAGCCGCACGGCGCAATGGATGCGTGCGGACGTTCACACGCGTGATGACGCGGCAGAAGCACGTGCCTCAGCAGCGATCCGCAAGCACATCCTTCGCGAGATCTCAGCCGTCCGATCTCACAATGCGCGTGCACGGATTGCCACAGAGGAAGCACAGGGCGCGTTGACGACCGGTGGGTGGAGGAGGCTAAACTGACGGATTTGGTATGGGTTTAGCGACGTCCCGGATGTCACTAAAGCCCATACTTGAATTAAAAAACCCTTTTGCCTATATAAACTCCATCCAACCACTCATGGGAGGGCATTGAATTTACATGCAAGTGCTCTACCCCACTCCTAGCCACCATTAGCTCTCTTTGCAATCACCAGAGCCGACGAGCTGCCGACGGAGCCCCTCTCCACTGCCGTGGCCGACTCGCCGTCTTCTCTCTCTCTTTCCCTTTTTATCTTAAGCTTTACTTTACTTGTGTTTAAGTATTTATCTAGTGTTGTAATTATAGAACCAAAGTTGCATGTTAAATGAAATTGTTTCCTATCTAGTTACTTGCCCTCTTTATGTTTTAGTTGCATGTTGTGAGTGAAAGATTCTAACCCTATACTCTCTCTCTCTCTTTCTCTCTCTCACTCGCTTTTCACCCACGTGTTCTTGCAAGCAAAAACCCGTCATTCCCGTGACATTAAGTGACAAGAAAAATCTAGTTTTCACATCTCCTTGAGATCGACACTCAGACTCACGTCCATTTTTTCATTTAAAACCGATGTTGCGAGCGCAAGCTATAACGACCCTTTTAAACATACGCGTCTTCCGCACGTCAGTTTTTGGCGCCGTTGCCGGGGAGGCTACGGATTTATTTTGTCACTTCCATTTTACATCTATGCTCACATCATCTAATGCATTTTCTACCTCTACATGATGGTTGCAGGAACTCGGCGCTTAGACGGCGAAGCAACGCAGCTCGTGACGATAGAGATGAAGTGCAGCAAGGACCGATTGTGAGTAACTCTTCACCCGTGGTTGTTTGCTTGCCTAAAAATAATCTTTAAAAAAAATTGTAAAATCGAAAAGAATTTTGGCGTGGTGTATGATTGCCTGATCCACATCCTTCACTCATCACCCAACAATATATATATATACACACACACACACACACTCTAACATTCTTAAGACCTAATCTTCTTGAAGTGTTTATCTTTCTTTTTGAGTGGTGTTTGCGAAGCCACCATGACTTGACTTGGGCCGCACCACTCACCCCTAGAATCGACTCATCCAATAGAAGCTGCATGATTACTAGGATAAGTACATTAGGGTTTTAGAGCCTCTTCACATCAAAGGAAATTCACTTTCACCAATTGTGTGCAAAACTTGATGTGCCCACCTGAAACTTGTCTGAAAACATTAAGACACGTCAATCCTAAAAGATACAAAAGTAATGATGAAACATTGAAAGACACATCTTAAAAAAAATCCTTGCTTGAAAATTATGTTTTGATAGGAGCATACACACTGGAATTGGAAAACTAAGAGGCACTACCCCAATCAACGCCTCATCACATAACCCTAGCACAAGCACTATCCTAGCCATTTTAAAATAGAGTAGACGTGCCCTAGGCAGGACTAGGTTAAGTCTCGAGAGGCGTGATTTTGTTCGTTGGGCACTTGGCTTTCATTCCCTTAGTAGAATCTAGTGACTAGGTTGCGGGGAAGTGTCAAATGACCGTGGTTGTGGGGTCTATGGAACCGATGGTGCAAGCCAAAGGAAGAACCTTCCCTACAATCCCCTCGTAATCAACCTGGTCAGATTAGCTTTGGGAAGGGGAGTCCAGTGCTTACGTACTTGATCACCCTTCTGGAGATTTCTAGGTCCCCTAAGGAATACACCATAAGGACTAGGTTTGTTTGCTTGGTTGTACACACACTTCTCGCATCTGTCGCTCTCCGCATCCCCTCCTATTATTCTCTAGTGTATGCACGGGAGACGATCACTGCATCCCGAGTTTGTTTTGGGATGGGAATCTAGGCGACCTGATTCTGCTAGAGATATGGCTGAACCGAGGGTAGATGAGGTTGAGGACCAACCCCCACCAGACACAATGACTATCATCCAAGCCCAGATTAACGCAAACCACCAGCTTCAGCAGCAACAGATCCACACTATCATGCAAGCCATACACCGGCTGCAGAACCCACAAGGGCAACCACCACCACCTTTCCAAGGCCCACAAGGGCAACCGCCACTTGATCTACCACCATTCCAGGACCAACCTAGGCCCCTCCGTGACTTCTACAATCCTTCCGCTATTCGAGTCGAGCCACACCTTAGGATCCCCGAAGGGGGAGATGATTTTGAGCTAAAACCAAATGTCCTGAGTCTGATTTAGAGCCACTTCCATGGAAGCTCAAATGAAGATCCCTTCCAGCACCTAGAGGATCTTGATCGGATAGCCCGAATTGTGAAACCTAGGAACATTAGCCTTGACATTGTTTTGATTAAAATGTTTCCCTTCTCACTGAGAGACAAAGCATCCCACTAGCTTAGAACCCTGGGTAGACCCATCACCACTTGGGAAGAACTGAGACATACTTTCTTAAAGAAATTCTTCCCCATAGGAAAGACCAATACCCTCAAAAGAGCCATTACTACCTTTACACTCTAGGGTGGGGAACAGTTCCATGAGGCGTCGGAAAGGTTTAATGAACTATTGAGGAAATGCTCACACCACAAAGTACCAAGGTGACAATTGGCCCAGATCTTCTACCACGGTCTGGACAGCAACCAACGGAACTTCGTCGATGCCTCATGCGGGGGGAACTTCCTAAAAAAGACGAGGAGAGCGCGTTTGAGCTCTTTGAGTCTATGAGCGAAAATTTGCTCAACAATGCCTTTATGACCCAGTTTAGCCGATCCAGTCAACCCCGTGGTGGGATTTATGAGGTACAAGCGAATTCTGGAATGGTTGACATAGATATCATTGCCAAGAAATTAGATCTAGTGGAATTGGTGGATAAAAAGATAGATGAACTACTGAACCAGACCAGGAACCCGTTACAGACCTTTTCCCTAGCAAAGGGAGCTCACAATGTTGACCTGGTCCAGCCCGTAAGCCAACTGAACCTGGAACAACCCCTGACCACATTCCAGGGAGGGACCTTTGCTCCCTCAACCCTTGATTACTCTCTTCCCTCCCCCTCAACATCTGCTATTCTTGAAGATGTACAAGTTGTCCAAGGTTATGCTAAACCTGACCCTTTCTCCAACACTTACAACACCGGCTGGCGTAATCACCCTAACTTTGGGTGGACAAACTAGAAACCACCTCAGTTCCAGAACCAGCCAAGGCCAAACCAGCAGCCAAACTTGTCCCCTATCAGCAAGGACCACCAGTTAGACCCCCATATAATCCAAATAGGGCGGCCCCTCCCCCGTAAAACCAAATGGATCCTGATAAAGATGATGAATGAGATGAACCAAAAACATCAGGAGGAAATGGCTTTAGTAAAAGGACAGTTAAGCCAGCTGTTGGACTGTAAACAACAAGGATCCCTACCTTCCCAACCACAACCGAACCCGCAAAACATGATTAATAGAAGCCCTAATTCGCAAGGGTTTCAGGGCAATCTCAGGCAGGCTCACATGGTCCAGCCCACCCCACAAACACCCCCTGGGTTTGATGCTTCTTCGTCCTCGTCTTCTCAAGGAGCAACCCATGGCCCCAATGCCTCTGCAAATGCGGTAACCTTGAGAAGCGGCACTAAAACCCAGGATCCCAAATGGCTGACTCTTCTCGAGACTTCACCCTCTGAAACACCCAACTCAGAAGAAGCACTGGAAAAACCCAAGGACCCAGAATTAGATCTTATCCATGTTCAGACACCATACCCTGAGGCCTTGGAGACAATCAAGAAGAAGAAAGGTATTGTGGAAACTGAGGAGCTTTTGGAGATCTTTAAGCAGGTTCAGATTAATATTCCGCTCCTCGAAGTCGTCAAGCACATCCCGGCTTACGCCAAGACCTCAAGCACCTAGGAAGGTTGTGCTCTCTGAGCAAGCAAGTTCTGTAATATCAAGCAACCTTCCGCTCAAGCGAACTGACCCAGGAGCACCCCTGATATCTTGTAATATCGGGGACATGACATTTGATAGAGCACTCCTGGACTTAGGTGCTTCCATCAATCTGATTCCAACAATCCTGTACCACCAATTTGGTTTCGGAGAGTTGACGCCCACACCTGTCACCATCCAATTGGCTGATAGATCTGTGAAGACCCCGTAGGGGGTTGTCGAGGACGTGATTGTGCGGGTCAAGGACTTCTATTTTCCAGTTGACTTCTTGGTGCTCGACATGGAAGTCCCTGAAAAACTACATAACGCACCCATAATCTTAGGCAGACCTTTCTTAGCTACGGCTAATGCAAACATCGATTGTGACACGGGATGTATGGAAATCGCCTTCGGAGACAAGAAACTGCAGTTGGACATCTTCCGGGCGACCAAGTCTTTTGATTGCGATTGTATCGAGAAACATGATCTCGTGGAACATTTGGTCGAGGAATGCCTCACCCTTAGTTTTGTCTCAGACCACCAATCCTATAACGACTGTTCTGACCCGTCACCATCTCTGCCCATAGACCTCTGTAGGGTTGATTACCATCAAACAACACCATTTGAGGCGATTGATGTTGATCAACTCCTGCCTTTCCCTTTTCCTTCGACTATTGTTCCACCCGCACCTGAACTAAAGTTGCTACCTGAAAATCTCAAGTATGTCTTCCTGGGACCTGACTGGACCTTCCCTGTGATTATTAACTCTCATCTAACTAAGGATCAGAAACTCAGGTTGACCGCGACCCTTTCAAAACATCGGGTCGCCATTGGATGGACCATTTCAAACTTAAGAGGAATTAGCTTCACCTATTGCACTCATAAGATTTACCTGGAAGACGGGACACGACCCTTCCACCAGATGCAGAGACGGTTAAACCCAAATATGCAGGAGGTCATTAAGAAAGAAATTATCAAGTGGCTTGATGCTGACATCATTTATCCCATCTCTGATAGCCCCTCGGTGAGCCCCACTCAAGTGGTTTCGAAGAAAGCCGGGCTCACTGTTGTCACCAATGAATGTGGCGAATCCATCCCCATCCGCACCACCACCTCATGGCGGGTGTGTATTGATTATAGAAAATTCAATGAAGCAACCAAGAAGGATCATTTTCCCTTGTCATTCATTGACCAGATCCTTGAAAGATTGGCTGGGCAAAAGATTCCCTTGAAGGATCATTTTTGCTTCCTGGATGGATATTCAAGATATAACCAAGTCGCAATTGCTCCTGAAGATCAAGAGAAGACCACATTCACTTGCCCGTACGGCACGTTTGCATTCCGTCGTATGCCGTTCGGGTTATGCAACACACCTACTACCTTTCAGCGTTGCATGCTAGCCATTTTCTCAGAAATGGTGGGTGAATACTTTGAGGTCTTTATGGATGATTTCTCTGTATTTGGGAATTCATTCGACCACTGTTTGAGCAACTTGGAAAAAATCCTGAAACGATGTATCGAGGTTAATTTGGTGTTAAGTTGGGAAAAGAGCCATTTTATGCCATTTTATGGTTCAAGAAGGGATTGTTCTCGGTCATATCGTATCACATAGGGGCATTGAGGTGGATCAGTCTAAAGTTGATTTGATTTCCAAACTTCCCCCACCTAGCTCGGTCCGGCAGATTCGCTCGTTCTTTGGACATGTTGGCTTTTATAGAAGGTTCATCAATGACTTTTCGAAGCTCTCAAAACCCTTGACCGACCTTCTGGCCAATGACGCCTTGTTCCACATGACTTTTGAGTGCATCCAGGCTTACCACATTCTCAGGGACTTAGTCTCCACAACACCTATACTTCAACCCCCGGATTGGTCCCAGGACTTTGAGATCATGTGTGATGCATCAGATTTTGTCATTGGCGCTGTCTTGGGATAAAGACAAGACAAGAAGCTCGTGGTGATCTACTACGCGAGCAAGACGTTGGACGAGGCCTAACGAAATTATACGGTCACAGAGAAAGAATTGCTCGCTGTAGTTTTCGGACTTGAGAAGTTCCGATCTTACCTGATGGGATCCTACGTGACCATCTATACTGACCATTCAGCCATCCGGCACCAATTGGCTAAAAAGGATGCGAAGCCCAGGCTCATCAGATGGATCCTGCTCTTGCAGGAATTTAACATGGAAATCTGTGACAAAGCCGGATCAAAGAATGTGGTGGCTGACCACTTATCCAGACTTCACCCAGACCACATTGGACCCTTCTTGCCTTTATCCGACACCTTTCCCGATGAACACATTTTGGCTGTGCAAGACAAGAAACTACCCTGGTATGCTGACTATGTCAACTACCTAGTTGTAGGACAGACACCGTACAACTGGTCCAGACAGTGTCGGGACAAGTTCTTGGCCGAGGCCAAGCATTATTTCTGGGATGATACCATGCTGTTTCGCCTCTGCGTCGACCAGATCATCATGATGTGTATCCTTGAGGACGAAGTTCAGAGTGTGCTATCTTTTTGTCATGACAAGCTTGTGGTGGCCACTTCTCAGGAAAGAAAATGGCTGCGAAGGTTCTGCAGTCCGGCTTTTACTGACCTTCCTTATTTAAGGATGCACACAACCTTGCCAAGACTTTCTCTCGCTGCTAAACGCTGGGGACCATGACCAGAAAAAATATGATGCCCCTCCAGCCCATTTTGATTGTCGAGATTTTCGACGTTTAGGGTATTGATTTTATGGGCCCCTTCCCACCATACAAAGGTTTTGAGTACATCCTAGTCTCGGTAGACTGTCTCTAAATGGATTGAAGTCGTCGCCAGCCGCCGATGCGATCATAAGACTGTCATGGACTTTGTTAAGCAGAACATCTTTTCCCGGTTTGGAATACCAAAGGTCATGATCAGTGATGGTGGAAGTCAATTTATTCACACCCAATTCCGTGCCTTACTCAGAAAATACGAGGTTAACTACCGCATCGCTACCCCATACCATCCGCAAACAAATGGGCAGACCGAGGTCTCAAACAGGCAAATTAAGAATATTCTACAGAAAACGGTGAGACCTGATAGGAAAGACCGGTCCACACGACTGGATGATACCCTGTGGGCATATAGGACCGCTTTCAAGACCCTGATAGGCATGTCGCCTTATCGCCTGGTCTTTGGCAAAGCCTGCCACCTTCCTGTCGAATTGGAACATCGGGCTTACTGGGCTGTCAAGCAGTGTAACATGGATTCACAGTTAGCCGATGCGCAGAGGACGCTCCAACTCTCTGATCTCGAAGAAATTTGTCGAGATGCCTTTGAGGACAGTTGACTATACAAGGAGAAAATGAAAGCCGTCCACGATCGACTCATCCATAGAAAGACCTTTGGGCCTAACCAGCAAGTTTGGCTTTTCGATGCCTGTCTAAAACTCTTTCCAGGGAAGCTCAGGTCCAAGTGGACAGGACCATTTAGGGTGATCAAGCCCCACTCCAATGGGGCAATTGGAATCGCTGATCCAAACACGGGGCACACTTTCATAGTCAATGGCTAAAGATTGAAACACTTCCTCACCCAGGTTCCCCTGAAGGAGGTTGTCACCCTCATTGAGAGATGACACAAAGCACTGCCCAGCTAGAGGCGTTAAACTCAGTGCTTCCTGGGAGGTAACCCAGAAGATTCAGACTGATCAGGTATTCTACTTCACTTAGGTAATATCTTTCCGAACCCCTGTTGCATCAATGTATTTGTCAATGAGGATATTGTCCAACTTAAGCATGGGGGGGTGTTAAATTACATGATTTTGACTCATTTAATCAGTCTGAATAGAATAAAATAAAATTAAAAAAAAATTGAATTTAGGAAGAAAAACTTAGGCATTAGAAATTTGTCAATAGTAGGAAATAATACGGAAAAAACTTGAACACTTAGACTTTTCAGGTCTTCAGGCTTAATCAGCCCTGGTGTTCGTTAAAATCTGGATTTAGCTTCAAATCCTTGCAACCTTAATCTACTCTAATCCACTAACTAAATAAGGTGATAAGTATACGACTTATCAACTCACCCTCTAACTCAGAAGGACTATTAGTCTAAGCATCTGCACACATTTTTGCACAGACTCACTCCTCGGAGATTCTGACAGAAATTGGGCAGTTCATGAACTTTCTAGGGTGGTATGGCTGGCAAGTTGTCGTGGGTAACAACCCATTGGCAGGTTGTCCAGAGCCCAGCCACGGGACCACCTCCTTTTTTTTGCCTCTAGGTAAATTTGAGATCAGGAAAGCCACCTACCAAATAAAGAAAAAAGAGAACAAAATAAACCACACTTCACCGCATGAGTATAGCTGGCAAGTGATCGTGGGTAACAGCCCATTGGTCGGTTGTCCAGATCCCAGCTCAGTAAATGCACAAAAAGAACCAAAACACTTAAGGAAGAAGCGGGGAAGTAGAGCAAGCCGGGGAGATATGCATTGGAAAAATCCTTGTGTTGACCCCAAGTAAAACAAACGTAGGGAGAAAACTACCGATTGAATAAATATATCTTCAAGCAAAACACTTCCTCTTCTGGTCACCTAGGGGCGTAGAAACTCGAAGTTTGTCTAAATTAGCGTTGAGTGAGTCTATCACGATCTTCACACTAAGATGCTTAACACTTAGAGTCTTGTCCGAGTTTTGGGTGGGTTGAGTAGCCGTAAAAAGGTACCAACATACTATTAGCTCCAAAAATCTACAAATAAGAAAAAAAAAATAATACATGCATTAAAGCAAAGATTCAGGCGATTCATATTTTGGCAGATACCCGAACGCTGCTTAGTCTTTGTAGATTAGGATCTTAGTATATTTCCTCCTATTGATAAGTGACGAAGTGTCCAAGTAATTACTTAAATTCCGACTGGAAATAAAGACTAGAATAAACCTTGCTAGGGACTAGCAAGGAGTAAGCATAGGGGTATGATAATACTGCATCTTGGGGCGATAATTCTGTCAATTGAGGTTTATTTTAAGAGAAAAATGCACAGATAATACATCATAAATAAGAATAGGGGCATCGCTTGCATTGCACATCAAGATTGCTTATAATGCATTATTAACGGTCATGCGTACAAGAACATGTCAAAACAGGCCTCAGATGAGCAATCAGACCACACGGATGGATTCAAAGCGACGAAGGGAGTCCAACGGACTCGAAATCGGCCAAATTCGACATCTGGAGCTCCTGCAATGGGCCCAAGAAGTTCTGATCGTTGATCTGATGATCAACGACCCACAGTGCGCCACGTGGCGCCAGCTCGTCGCATCCTCACCATTGCCCACTTTTGCCTTCACCCGGAGGATGACTCTCAGCCGTCGATCTTTGATCGAACGGCTGAGTCGCCCATGCACCCGCACTCTCCGCGACAATCCGCTGCGACAGCGCAGCGGTTGACCGCTCCACCCCGCGCAGCCGGCGCGGGATTTAACCGTGCTGCGCAGCAATTGGAAGGTGAAGGCGCACTGCGAAAAATTTAGCCGCTCGATCAGCAGCGAACGGCGAAGATCGAGCCGAGCGGCGCAACGGATGCGCGCGGACGCTCACGCGCGCGATGACGTGGCAAAAGCGCGCGCCTTAGTAGCAATCCGCGAGCGCACCCTTTGCGAGATCTCAGCCGTCCGATTTTCGATCGGATGGGTCACAACGCACGCGCCCGGATTGCCACAAAGGAAGCACAGGGCGCGCTAATGACCGGCGGGTGAAGGAGGCTACACTGACGGATTTGGTATGGGTTTAGCGACGTCCCAGACGTCACTAAAGCCCATACTTGAATTAGAAAACCCTTTTGCCTATATAAACTCCATCCAACCACTCATGGGAGGGCATTGAATTCACATGCAAGTGCTCTACCCCACTCCTAGCCACCATTAGCTCTCTTTGCAATCACCAGAGCCGACGAGCTGCCGACGGAGCCCCTCTCCACCGCCGTGGCCGCCTCGCCGTCTTCTCTCTCTTTCCCTTTTTATCTTAAGCTTTACTTTACTTGTGTTTAAGCATTTATCTAGTGTTGTAATTATAGAACCAAAGTTGCATGTTAAATAAAATTGTTTCCTATCTAGTTACTTACCATCTTTTATGTTTAAGTTGCATGTTGTGAATGAAAGATTCTAACCCTATACTCTCTCTCTCTTTTTCTCGCTCTCACTCTCTTTTCACCCATGTCTTCTCGCAAGCAAAAACCTGTCATTCTCGTGACATTAAGTGACAAGAAAAATCTGGTTTTCACGCCTTCCTAAGATCGACACTCAGACTCACGTCCATTTCTTCATTTAAAACCGACGTTGTGAGCGCAAGCTATAACGACCCTTGTAAACATACGCGTCTTCCGCACGTCAGTGGGCAGCCATGGAAGATGAAATGGCCGCTCTTAGAGGTCATGAGACCTAGGAGCTCACTCTACTTCCAGATGGTGCTACACTTGTTGGCTACCGGTGGGTGTTCACTGTGAAATTCAACCCAGATGGAGGTGTTGCCAAATACAAAGCACGCCTCGTGGCAATGGGGTTCACCCAAACATATGGGGTAGACTTCTTTGACACATTTTCACTAGTTGCTGGATTTCCTTCGATACGGGTGCTGGTCGTAGTTGCAGTTCAGCCAGATAGGCCTCTGCATCAATTGGATGTAAAGAATTCCTTCATCTACGGTGATCTCCAAGAGGAAGTCTACATGCAGCAATCAGCTAGCTTTGAGGCTTAGGAGGAGTGTGCATGTTGAATACGGAAGGCCATCTATGGCCTTAAGCAGAACCCCAGAGCTTGGTTCCAGAGGTTGTCACAAGTTATAGAGATGGTTGGATTCAGGAGATCGACAACCGATTTCTCTTTCTTTGTCAGGAGAATTGGACGAGGTACTGTGGTATTTCTTGTTTATGTTGATAACTTAATTATTACAGGAGATTATGAGCAAGGTGTAGCTCAGGTTAAGTGCATTCTAGCATAGCAGTTTGTTATAAAGGACTTAGGAGCTTTACGATACTTTCTTGGTATTGAGATTGCTCACAACAAAAAGGGCGTAGTCCTATCTCAGAGGAAGTATGCATTGAACATCTTGCAGGAGGTGGGTATGCTTGGGGCCAAGGAGGTCAATATTCCTGTGGACCCCAAGATGCCACTTTATGATGATGATATATAGTTGGTGGACAACAGGCAGTATAGGCAGCTTGTGAGCAGGCTGCTATACCTCACTATCACGAGGTTGGATATCTACTTTGCGGTAGTGAGATTGAGTGAGTTTATGGTTAAGCAAACACATCAGCACTGGGATGCAGCATTGATGATGCTTCGATACATCAAAAAGGCTCTTGGGAAGGGTCTTATCTTTTCCAAGGGGTCTTCTATGACCTTGGTTGGCTACTCTGATGCGGACTACGTCGGATGTCATGTGAACCGCAAATCCACTACTAGGTTCTGCACCTTTTTGGCAGGGAGTCTGATAACGTGAAGTAAGAAACATGTCAGAGTTGCGAGATTCAGTGTTGAGTTTGAGTACAGAGCCATGGCTCAGACGACTGCAGAGATAATGTGGATCAAGTCCCTCACTGACTTGCACATACAATTTTCTAGTTCAATGGAGATGTGATGTGATAACAGAGCAGCTATCTTCATTGGCAACAACCCAGCATTTCACGAGAGGAAGAAGCATGTTGAGGTTGATTGCTATTATACCAAGGACGTCATTCAGAATGGGTTACTATATATCATATCAGTCACATCTAATGAGCAGATCGCCGACATTTTTACCAAGTCTTTAGTCAGATCGTTATTTGATTCATGTATATCTAAGTTGAGCATGATAGATATTTACGTTCTAGCTTAAAGAGAAGTGCTAGCATATGTTATTACTTATATTTGCATAGCTTTTGAGTTTGTAGCTCCTTAGGGGTACTAGTGTACTTTCACCCTTTTGGTAGAATTTTTAATAAGAAATTGAATCATTTCAACCAATCGTTTCCAATGTCATTAGCAAAGACAATGACCCTACTCTATATAATTTTTTACTTAGTGATAGAGTTTTACGAAATAAAGTTCTTAATTGGCAGTGGAGATTTAACTTTTATTGGTGGATGGTTGATTGACCCAGTAACTATGTGCAAAATTTTATGGAAATAAAGGAATGTATGGCCTTTGCACGACATGAAGTAAAGGTAGAGAGCCAAAGGTATGCACGTCAACGAGTAGGTTGCCTGAAAGATGAATGAGAGAGCGTTGACAAAGAGATGATTTCCAGCAAGGGGTGCGAGGCAGCTCATTGGTTACAAGAGGAAGGGTGTACAACTGTGCTTTTATTTTTGGTTATTGGAGAAAGATACCTCAATATAAATAATTGATTGAGATCAAGCTATGGTCTCGCTGTAAATTGAAAGTTATAACATTGGCCGCCAGCTTCCTAGAGAGGAAACATGCATGGTGCATCAATATCACCCCACCAAGTTTACAAGCCAATGCAACCTCATTAGAGGATAGAGATGCATCGGAGGTACCCTTGGTCTTCAGAACTTATTCGGTAAAATTTGCAACCACCATGGACTTCATTAGAACAATCCACGCTTCGGTATTCTTGTACCCTTCAAAATTTAATACCTTCGGTGGATCATAGTAACCAATATCAACAAGAAGATCTCGATCCATACCAACACCAAGAACACTTTACGTCGCAAAGATCCATGAAGTTCAACCTTCTTACTCAATGCCATATCCAAGCCTTTTTGGGAGTTTCAATGCCATTCCTCCTTTGTTAAGAATAATTAATCACGTGCATTCCATCCAAGATCTAATCAACCCGCTCATTGATCATCTCCTTGAGCAATCAAGAGAAACAATGTGAAGCAAGTAAAAAAAGAAGGCAAACTAGGCAAGATCCACCAAACTATCCCTACAAAGAACCTCTTGACCTTCACACCCACTTAAGAGAAGAAATCTAACTAAACAATCTTAGGTCTTGAGGATAAACTATCTACCCAAGTATTTGTATCAACTTCCTCTCCACTCTCATACACAAATAAGGATCACTGAATTTTTTTGTTGCAAATTTCTCCATTGTTTTGTTTCTCTCGCATGACTAAACCAAATTCACTTATCTACTTGAATGTTAAATATAGAAAAATGAAGAAATTGATTCAATGCATGTCATCTTTTTCCTATGGCAAAGAGAAAGGAAAATGAGGAAGTGTCTTTTTTTCAGCAGCTACCTGAACATAAAAGTGACCCTTCGACAACTTGCAGGGAGTAGGGTGCCAAAGAAGTGGCAACACTGTCGAAGCTGATTCAATTGATAAGGCATTGGTTTTATCTTTTAATACTTAGATGAAAATTTATACCAGTTGATTCGGTGTTAACATTAATTTGATATTTGAAAAAATCTAAAAAATTTGAACGAGAAGATATTTGATTTAATTTATATTAATTCAATCGAATTAAATTGATATTTAATAAAAAATGAATAAAAAAAATATAGTAAGAGGAGTTATTTTACAACTTTAATTGCATTAAAGTTGTTGTACTTTCCGTTAATATTAAATAAAAATAAAAAAATATAATCAAAATTAAAAGTCCGACTTAAAAAACGCATGGATCATGAAAGTGTAGGTGTAGTGCGTCGATAAGACACTGATTTTTCTGGCTGATTCGATTCGATTCGAGCCATAAAACATTAGTTGTCCATACATTTCGGCGTGTGCTAAGAGATCAGGGGCGGCATTGCAATGAGGCCAAAAACTACGGGGACCTCTATACAAAGCGACCACCGCAAAGAAGACTTGTGTGCACCTCACGCAACGCCCCCTAACCAAACAAACCCAAAGGAAAGGAACATCCCCTCACACGCAACAACAGCAGCAGCAGCAGCAGCAGCAGAAGAGAGGTCGACGGCTTTTACCCCATAGGTGGATGAGTCTATCCCCTATGGAAGAAGAAGGCGACAATAAGGTGAGACAACGTCGGCGGGAGGAAGAGGAGGAGCTGATAGGTTCCTTCTGCGGCGTGACGTCGTCGTCTCCGGAGGAGGCGGCGTTCTTCCTCGAGAGCCACCGGTGGGACCTCGACGCCGCCATCCACTCCTTCTTCGACGACCAGCCCCCTCAGCCTCCCGACTCCGACGATGATTACGTGCCGTCGCCGAAAGGGCCGACGATGTGGAGAGGGAGGGGAGAGGAGGAGTCGCCGCCGCCGCCGTCTCCCGTGCGGAGTGCGAAGAAGAGGAGGAGGAGAGGGGACGGGAGTGGTGGCCGAGGGAGGAGGGTGAGGACCCTCGCCGACCTGAACCGGGAGATTAGCGGATCGGACGAGGAGGAGGAGGAGGAGTACTACACCGGTGGGGAGAAGAGGTAGGGTTTATACGATGACTGGTTTTTGCATTTTTCACTTTGCCCAATAGCTCTAGGATCTGACACGTGGGAATTTGGAGTCTTGATTTCACATCATCCTACTAGAAATTCGAACTTTATGGTACTTGAAATAAATTGGTTCTCACATTGCAGTGTGAAAATATTTGCTGCTCGAAGAAACGGTAAGCTTTTTTTTTTTTTTTATCATCCTTCTTTTTTTTTTTTTGAAAGGGGAAAGGAAAGATATTGGAGGTCGGTAGCCATCCACCATATTTCTCCGATCATAAAAACAAGCATGGTATTACAAATGTTGGGTCCAAAAAGTAGGAAAAGGAAGAGCTTTCCATGCAACGTTTTCCATCCAGGCCCTATCCCCCTATAAAAACAGCCTTGGACCACAGAGGCCTGTTGCCACCATCATTAGAACATGGGGGGTCCATCTTGTAGCCACTGTGTGAAGAGCTCCAAGAATCTCCCAAATTGAAGTACACCAGACCCGGGATGCCCAAACGCCCAAAGAAATCCTTGGAAAAATCACACCACACGAACAGATGTTCAACATCCCTGCTCCCCCACCCCACATGAAGAACACGTCCTAACTTAGCTGACTGGCCAACTCTATGAAAAGGCCCTATGAAGATTTTAATCTTCAAGGGGACTTACTCTCCAAAAGAGAGTGCAGCCTGCGCCCAAATATACATCATCCCCATCATGCATGCCTCTGTGTAACTTGTAGGCCTTTTTAACGGAAAAATTCCCATGTGCCCAGGGCAGCGAATCTGGTCTTCTTCTTGTGGACGAAAACCTCTATATGGAAGTTGGCAACTCCTGGAAGTCAGTGAACCTTGCCTCAAAGAGGGATCCACTGAAGTGGGGCACCCAGGACCCGTAACCCCTCACTATGGGGCCATCCCAGGCGTTCCCACTTGACACAGCTTATCCAAAGCTAAAGCATAAAGGTGAGGAAGCAAAGAAGCAAGACACCCAAACCTTATGCAGTCATCCTTCCAACATCTGAAAGTTCTCCCATCTCCAAGAACCAGCTTGAAGAGGTGTGAAAGACATGCCATGACACTACGAAGCCCCCACCAAAAGGCAGATGCTTCCCAGGGAACAACTCCCCTGCCTTGTCAGTTAAGAGAAGAACCAAATGAGTCGTGCACCACCCAGTGCCACAAAGTATCTTCATTCTACAGCAGCTTCACCACCCATTTAGTCAATAAAGTGTCATTAAAGTCTGAAAGGTGGAGCGCTCCTAACTTGCTTAATAGGCCTGCAAATATCCTCCCACTTTACTAACTGCGTAAATCTTCTTTCATGATCCACACCTTTCCAAAAGAACCACCTTCAAATAGCATCAATTTTCTTAGTTTTTTTCTTGGAAGCTACTTATTTTGAGGGTAAATGGAGTCTCATCATTCAGAAGAAACTTTAGCCTCTTTTATATAGAGAGAGGAGGGATGGAAAAATTTCAGACACGTCCACTAAGAAAATACAAATAGCCAACAATAATAACATAAGAAACTATAGAACTCTAATACTCTCCCTCGAGTTGAAGCGTAAATGTCCATTAAACCCAACTTGTTACACTAGAACAAATGCGTCTTCTTCGACAACGCCTTTGTGAGGCTATCAACAATTTGGAGCTCAGAGGATACATGTGGAGTGGTAATCTTCCATTCCATGATGACATTTCGGATAAAGTGGCAATCAACCTATATGTGCCTCGTCCTCTCATGAAAGGTAGGATTTAAGGTAATATATGTGGCAAATTTGTTGTCACAAAATATAGGCACGGGCATCTACACTATGATCCCAAAATTTGCTAGGAATGAGGTGATCCACAGCACCTTACAGGTGGTGTAAGCCATTGCTTTGTATTTTGCCTCTACATTGGATCAGGCAATCATTGTTTGCTTCTTGCTATGTCAAGAGACAAGGTTACCTCCTAAGAATTTAGTATATCCAGTAGTGGATTTCCTATCCTCAATAGACCATGCATAATTTGCGTCGGAATAGGAACAGACATCGAGTTGTTCATTGGCATTATAGTAGAGTCCCTTGCCTAGAATGCCCTTCAAATACTTCAAAATAAGGCAGACATCATGCTAATGACCGTAGTGTGGTCTTTCCATAAATTGATTAGTCCTGTTTATTGCAAAGCTAATGTCTGAGCGTGTGATAATAATGTATAGCAGCTTCCCGATAGTGCTCCTATATCTATGAATGTCCTCAAATGGTGGATCATTAGTCTCCACGTGTATGCCTTTGCTCAACAGGGACACCAGAAGGCTTGGTGCCTAGAAGCCCTACCTCCTCAAGTATCTCCATAACGTATTTTCACTGAGAAAGTGTCAAGCCTTTGCCTCGTAAATGCTGTTATTGTCATCTCCTGTTAGGATTATGTCATCGACATACACAACTAAGATGACAATTCTAGTAGTAATCTATCTCATAAAAATAGAGTGGTCACACATGGATCTCCAAAAAAGCAATTCTCATGCTTATCAGGAAAAAAAACAAAAAACAATTTTCATGACCTCTACACTTAGTCTGTCAAACTCAGTTTGGGGCCTCTACATGAGCCCATATATAGCTTTCCTCAATCTACATATATGTTTCCCCCTCAACCTTGTAGTCAGGAGGTTGTCACATATAAACTTTCTCTAGGAAAATGTTCTTGATGTCTAACTAAAACAAGGGTCAGCTTCTGTCGACTGCAACTTATGAAAGCTAATCTTGAAAAGTGCGTACAAACTAATTGAAATCAAGCATTTTGTGGGAATTAGTATCATCATTTTTGCTGGGTTTACATGGCTTTGGATTTTGTAGCTACATCTGAATATAAAAGTGAGAAATATTGGAAATTCCGTAAGAACATCTGGACTTCTGGGATGGATAAGAATCTGGGAAGAACGAGAGTTCTGTTCTGGCATTGCAACTGAACCATACACTGAACTTCAGTGGCATAGCATGTTGCCTGATAATATTATCTTGTGATTGTTGGGAAACATTTTGTCTTGCTGTATATGTTGCAGAGTTTTTTTGGATGCTCGCTTTATTTGTTATGTAAGGACAATGTTATATGCCATGTAATTCAGATATTTTGTCTGATTTATATGTGCCATTTCTGCAGCGGTATGCTTGCTAGAGATCCAGCTAAAAGAAAAAATAATGTGGATAAAATAGCTGAACAAGCTCGGAAGATGGGAGCACGAAAAGAGCTTGTAGAAAATGCTCGTCCTTCCAGTTCAAGGAGTTTTACGGGAAGAGGGAGATTACTCTCAGATGAAAGTGTACCAGCTGCTTCCCAACCCCAGCATCCTGAAAACATCACTCATAATGTTACCTTTTGGACTGATGGTTTCTCTGTGGACGATGGACCTTTGCGAAGATTTAATGACCATACCAATGCATCTTTCTTGGAGGTAATGTCAAATTCTTTACAGCATGAAATGATAATTTGCTTCTATATTAATTGAAAACTTTTGAGGTATAGCAACCTCGAATATTTTCTCAACTTCATATATTGCTAAAAGATACTTAATATTAGCTGCAAATTTTCACATTTGTAAAATTTCTTGGGGAATTTTAGGTGCTTAAAGATATCTAAAGGTTCCTCGTGGGTACATGTTCTTTTCTTTTTTATGTTTTTTTCATTGGTTGATCTAAGGTGGTTTCATGATTATGTCAGCTATTATACCACCTTAAGTGAAAGTTCTTGCCTCGGTGCTACTATGTTTACATATTTCTTACTTTCAAAAAAAAAGAATTAAGTACTGATGGTTTGATTTCGAGACACTCCACATGATATATTCTTAAACTGATGAAGTGTGGATGGTTGCTGTCGTTATATTTTCCATTATATATTGGAGCAAGGGAATAGTTTTTCATGGTAAAGTCCAATGCCATCTTCGCGACAAGGAAACTTGAGTTTATATTAGTGGCTTTTTGGAGTCTATCATATTCCTTGTGTAGTGATTTTTGTCTAAAAGGGAGGTTATTTGCCCTGTAAGATGGTTGTGGGTCTTTTGTCATTTCTGTACGCAATTTGGTTATCCTCAAGGTCAGAGTTTCATTTTCACTTGTTAATATTCTCCAGCCACAACAATGCTTGGAGAAAGAAACCTCTTATTACAAATGTGGCTTTTGAATTTTATAACTTGCCAAAAATATTGATTTATATGCAGTTGTACAATTGAACAGAATTTAAATGGCTGTTAATGTGGGTATTGCCGTTTGATGGCAAAATTCCAGTTCTCACAGCCATGGCTGCCTCTTACCTGAATGCTGCCTATCTACTTCTACGAGGTTGTGCCATCTACATGAGAACTGACAATATTGTGGCTATTTATTAATTAGCACTGCATTTTAATTTGCATGCTTGCATCTAGACATTCATGTAAGCCATGTATTCAGCTTGCACATGTATGTATTATACAATTAGTTGTCAAGCACGTATGTCTTTAAGTGTGTATACACATCCACACATTTGTGCTTAAGGAGGGAGTGATCTTTGAGTTTTGCCCCAATGTTTCCAAAGTATGTTCTTCTTTCGAGGTTATGGGAGCTTATCTGCAGCATGCTGCATTATTCTGTTGTTTAATCGGCATAAATGACTTTTAGATCTTCACTAAGCATTGCCTCTGAAGAGTGACTGTTATAAATGTCTTTTTTTTTTTGAAAGAGGAAGGAAGGTTATCCATATTATAGCCACCCAGTGATTAATCCATTACCCACTAAAAAATGGCAATAATTACAAAAGTGTTACAGGGAGGACTCCCAAAACTGTTATGTGTGTGTTTGCACATGTATAACGTAAACCCTCTTCACTATCCAGAATTAGGGGTGGGTACCGGATAGAGTTTGTTGATCTGCATTCATTTAAACCACTAGGAAGTTCCTTAAGCTATCTCAGCATCTAAAGCTTTTTCGTGCCCTTTGATAGTGTAGTTTGGCAATGTAGTGGTCCTAATAAGTTCAAGAACAGATAGATTGGTTTGTCCCCTTCCATAGACTTTGATGTCTCTCATCTCATTATAACGAAGTTGCTCTCTCTGGGTATTTCAATCTACACCGCTTCAAGGAAATGGCTGATTGGGGTGGTAAAGCTCGTTTTCACAGATGATCTTCTACTAAACCTCAGTGTTTACTTGTGCCAAAAGTTAGTCCAAAATACAGGGAATAGATAGCATTCCGAGGCAATACTCCTAGTGTATTTGGCTGCAGCGGAAGCTTCTTTAATTTTTAAGCTAGATCTGTTTTTACAGTATGTTGAGAAAGTTTTAATAGCAGATCTCTCGATGAAGGCATTAGGGATGAAGGGACAGAGATTCTTTGTTAGATCATTTGAGCTAGAGATTCTTTTTCTATTTTATTCTATCTCTTCTCTTTGCCTGGATAGAATTTTGCAGATACCCTGAAATTTAGTGTAGCCATAGGCATCTCTTCCAAGAACATATATATATATATATATATATATATATATAGATATAGACACCCACACACACACGCACAGATCTCAGTAACAAAGCTTTTATCGATGCTAACTTTCTTTTGACTTGCTTGTAGCATCGCTAACCAATGTAAATTGTTTTCTTTTGTTCAGAGCATCAGAAAATCTGAATGCCCTAAAGAGCTGGAGCCATCAGATGGGAGACCCACAGTAAATGTGAATCTCACAAGGAAGGAAGAAAAATATCCGGTGAGTTTCCATCATAACCATCTTTAAATTGTTTTCCCAATGTTCTGAACTCTCAATTCTTTCAATTTTCACAGGAACCTGTACGGCGTCGAGGTCGATTCAAAGGAGAAGGACAAACTTTTGGTGGTGGAACTACTGATGATTCGAAGTTCGAACCTCCTGCCTCTACCAAGACAGCATCCAAAAGCACTTCTTCACCAATTGGACTCTCTGTTGATGGCACATTGCCCTCAACATCCCTTCAGCTTAGACTGGCAGATGGTACTCGCATGGTTGCCCGTTTCAATACTCACCACACAGTTGGTGACATCCGTGCGTTCATCGATGCTTCCCGGCCAGGGGCAATGAGGAATTATCTGTTACAAACAGTTGGCTTTCCTCCCCATCAACTAACTGATGTCTCTCAGACAATAGAACGAGCCAACCTTGCCAATTCCGTCGTCATTCAGCGGCTCAAGTGATGTTAACATGGGAATTATATAACAACCTATATTATACACCACGTCAGCGAGTTATTTAACTGTTTCTCTAGCGCTCTTTGATTTTTTATTCCCCAGATTTCCACAATCCTCAATTAGACATGCAAACCCTTAAACTTAAAGCGCTGGTTGTTCACTGGCAAACCATTTCTTACTTTATGAAGGAAGCGCTTCTCTGGCATAAGCAGATTTTAAATCGTAGATTGTGAACCAAAATTTCTCGTGTGAGGTTCTATTTTCCACCTGGTGATGGGATTTTTTGTAAAATGAAATATTGTCTTCTGCAAGTCTACACAAAAAGGGGTCACAATCAGGCAGGGCATGAATACACCTGCATGTAACCAACAATTGAAAAAATTATGGCATCTACCAATAGTTAATGAACGGTTGGATGGGGCTGCCTCCTTTGGATCAATTTTAGCTCGTTTCGCAGAGCTGGATAGACATGAGTTGATTTTAGTTAAAAGCATAAAATAGCTGGTCTGAGATATCAAATAAGGGTTAGGTTTCCTCTTTGCAATGCATCGGTAGTCCACAGGATTCGCTTTTCACATGCTCTTTGTCTCACTATTAACAAAATTTTGCAATCAAAAGCTATTCTTAATGATGTATGCGTTGCCATAGAAATTTAGGGTGTCATCTCGCATGCTGCTTCATCTCAGAGGGTTGTACTTCTTTTCACGTGTATATCTTTGCTTCCTCTGGTCGGGTGTATATCTTGTGACCATTTGCTGAACAGCGATCGCATGGAAGATAGATCTTAGGTTGCAGGCAATAGCTAAGTGTATGGTCATATTCTCAACCAGCACAGATCTTTGTCTAGTTTACTCGAAAAATTAACCCTTAAAAAGAAAGGTTAATCTTCACTTTTAACTGATTTAGTTACTTCAATATGAATATATCAGACATCAAATTTAATTAGTATTAATTAAATTTATATTAAAATTATATATCACTTATATCTATAATAATCTATTTTATATTTTTAATATCACCGTCAAATAAATACTATAAGAATTGGTATCATAATTTAACATCAATTTAATTAAACATAAAATAATATTAATATCACATTACAAATGAATATAATTACATATTAATATTAATTTTACATTTTTAACATCATAATTAACTCTTAAAGTAGTGGATGAGGTATTGTACAAGACTGCTCGGCATTTTACGATCCAGAGGACTAACACCAAATTGGAAAACGAATACCTCTTCACCCAACAAAGGGCAAAGCACAAAAGTTTCTCATGGGTGTGCAACAACAACACCAATCCAAAAAAAAATTCCAAGACGGTGGCTTATCGTTCAAGAGACCACAAACCATAAGACATGTAGAGTGTGACCGCACAGTGTTTTGTGGCAAAACCAAGAACGCAGAGAATTTCATCACGCGATACTCTGGAAGAACAGATTGCCATAATGCCTACAAAATAATAGGTTCTACCCCCACCTGTAACACCTTTGTTCCGACCTAAAAAGAAGGAAAATTTATCCAACTTAAATCTTGGATTAAAAAAGAATACTAATAACAAAATCAATTGGTTTCCTTTTCACATAGTTGACATGATATTCGTGAAACTTAGAATAATAAAAAATAATGATACAAAAAATATACTTGATACAAAAAAATTTGATGCTCAGAGACAATAAAGAATAATAGCAATGTATGATAAGAGCCATTGGGACACGCCAAAGGGCTGCTCACGGACACCCTTAATATGTTTTTCACAGCATGATAGAAATTGGATGACTATACACATATATACCATTAATACTGAAAAACACCTCTAGACCATTTTTAGGGTGGGGAGTGCACTTCTACCATTTTTTTCATCACTTGATAACCGATCAATCTCCAGGAATCCCCGGCTACTCCCACCACTAACGGAACAGGAATGGATGATCAGATACCCTTAGAATCTATGCCCAGAACTGCTCCGAGGAGGTGGAGGCGGTAAGCGGTTTGGTGTGCGGCGGCTGGAGGAATATGGTCCTGAGGCATCCCCATTCAGAGCTGGGTCACTGTATCGCCGGTTATGGCCATTGGCACTGGCAGACCGAGAATCGCCGATGGAGTTGGCATGGTCAAATGATCCATTGGCTGCAGCATTGAAAGCAGATCTCCAATCGCTCCCTGCTGCTGGGGATGCAGGTTCTCTTGGGCTGCCAGTATCTGCCATGTGCAAAGAAAGATTTCAATTAGTTGAGTTTGTGTATGTGAAACAGGAAAATAGAACTACAAATCCATTTTAAGGAGGGAGTAGATACATCTGATATAACAAAATCCAAAATATAGCTTATTAGGTAAAGAGAATACAAGTAGTGATGAAATGAAACATATAACTTTAGAAATGGGTTCTAATCAGCAGACAGGCCTACAATGCTCGTGTGACATGCGACGAATGAAGCATGCATGGTCATGCAGAATTTACCAGGTCCATTGGTAGACCAACTGGTAGCAGCTGCAGCGCGGTTGTCATGTATGCTAAGCTGACGAGTAAGTTTTGACAGAAGGGACGATTGTATCTGAAACTTGTCGCGCCTGCGCTTCACATTCTGATCTTCTCGGAGCAGTTCTTCAATCCTAGAAGTGCTTTGGGCACTGCAAAAGATGTTCAAAAACAAATGAACAGGTCACTCTGAACCTTAAAGTTATTTTTAAATCACAGATCGGAAATAAAACAAAATGTGCTTTCATGATGCTTTCATAAATATCTATTATGCTCAACTTGTCATAACAAGCCTCAAAAGCAGATTTGGAAAGAGGCTTGGTAAATATTTTTGTGGTCTGGTTATCTGAGGCAACTGATAAGGTGAAGATAAGTCCTCTCTCAATCAGATCTCTGGTATAATTACAGTCAATCTCTACATGTTTCGTACACTTATGAAACATGGGATTGTTTGCTATGTAGGTAGTTGCTTTGTTGTCACATCTCTACAGGCTCCTCAACCTTGACATGTAAGTCAAGTAAGATTGATTTGATCCACACAAGTTCAACTGTCGTCTGTGTCATAACTCTGTGCTCCGAATCTGCACTCGAGCAAGACACCACGCTCTACTTTTTTCTTCGCCAAGTTACCAGGTTACGGGCCACATAAGTACAGAATCTGGTAGTGGATTTCCTGTCAGAAAAACATCTAGCCTAGTCTACATCTGAGTATCCCACTATACTCATAGAATTGCCTCCTTTGAATAGTAGTTCACGTCCTGGTGCTCGTTTTAGGTACGTGAGCACCTGCAAAGCAACATCCCAATATTGCTTGGTCTATCCATAAACTGACTAAGCTTGCCCACTGCAAGCGATATGTATGGATGTGTAATAGTACGGTAGAGTAGCTTTCCAATCAATTGCCTGTAGCCTCTGCTCTCTACAGCCTTGGACTCAAGTCATATAAGTGCATCTTCGGATCCATGGGTATGTTGGCAAACTTGAAGCCCAACATCCCTGTCTCCTGCAGTAAATCAAGAGCGTATTTCCTTTGGCTAAGGACAATCCCACTCTTCCCTCTTGCTACTTCTATGTCCAAGAAGTATCTCAATGAGCCCAGATCCTTCATAACAAATTTTTCTGCTAGCTTCTGCTTGACCTCAACTCTCCCAATGGTATCACCAATGATAATGAGGTCATCTACATAAACAAGGAGAGCCACAATCCTCTTGTCTGTCTTCCTCACAAATAGAAAATGATATGAAGTGGAGCAAATAAGTCCCATATCTTCAACAATTTTTGACAACTTGTACAACCAGCCCTGCGGACTCTACTTAAGGCCATACATCACCTTCTTCAACTTGTACACACACTCCTCTTAGCCTCAAACCACGTGAGCTGTTGCATATGCACTTCTTCTTGTAGATCACCATACAAGAAGGCATTCTTAACATCCATCTGATATAACGGCCAATCAAAATGTTTAGCTATAGAAATGAGAATTTGGACTGTAGGAAGGCGAGCCACAGGAGAGGTGTCAAAGAAATCCACCCCATAGGTTTAGGCGAATCCCTTTACCACAAGCTGAGACTTGTACCGAGAAATACACCCGTATGGATTGTATTTCATGGCAAAGATCCATCGACAACTAACGGTGCGTGCACCAGGCGGTAACGGAGTAAACTCCTATGTTTGGCGAGATTGAAGCGCATCCATCTCATCCTCCATGGCCTGATGCCATTTCGGATTGAGCACAGCCTACTAGTTAGTAGCTGGTATCTATGTAGAGGTGTAGGCATCTGTAAATAAGGCAAATGGGCAACTCAACCCATCAGAGGAAATGGCCCCTGTCACCTAATAATGTACACAACTCTTAGGAGCCTTCCGAATAACAATCAGAAGATCCATATCAACAGAAATAGACTCAGGCTTAGCTGATAATGCTCTCTCATCACTAAGAATAGCCTTGGAAGTTGTTGGTATAACACCTGTAGGACCATCACCAGATACACGGTGATCAGTAGTCTCAACACAGACCTGCTGTAGAGAGGATGATGGTGCTAACGGGGGGGAGGAGGTATGTTGGGTATGCTGCCTATATGTGATTGGTTTCTGAAAAATCAATGGAGGATCTCTGAATCGGGTAGTATCGATAACTGTAGTATCTGATGACGCTATCTGAATAGCAGGAAAGTCCCCAAACTGAACTTAAGGAATGAGCATGGGAGCCCTCTTTGCTTCAAGTGCCAACTGTCTCCCAGTAACTAAAACATATGGAACAATTTCATGAAAACATTAGTACTGACAAAATGCGTCTTCTGTAGAGGATCATAGCATCTGTATCCTTTCTGATTGTGACTATAATCTAGAAAGATACACTTGACTGCTTTGGGGGCTAGTTTATCTCTATCTGGCCCAGTAATATGTACGAAGGCTACACAACCAAAAATCCAAGGTAGTAACATGAAGTCTCCCTCTTCATGTCTACCACCAATCATCCGCCCTGTGAGCTTGTCTTAAAACACACAACCAACATTATCAAAAATCACCTTGTAATCGAGATCTTTTGCAACCCGGCTAATAGATAAAAAAACTCATCGGGAAAGCAGGAACAAACAAAACATTCGACCATCTCATACTAGGGGTGACTGACACCTTCCCCTGACCATCAACTCTAACATGCCTCCCATCTCCCCTGAACAGTCCTACCAGGACGTATTGAGTGAAGGTGCTGAAAGTCACTATGATCACCACTAAAGTGCTGGAATGCACCCGAATCTACCAACCAAGTAGACTTGTCAGATAGCAAAAATAGTCTATACCTGAGGAGGCAATAGCAGCAATATCTGAAAATGACGGAATCTCCTGAGTAATCTGGCCAAGCCTTTGTACTACAGCATCATACTCAGCATGTAACACTATGTTGACTCTGTCTCAGAAGAAGCAGCAACTTGCTTGGCAACAGGAGGTCTACCATGCTTAGACTAGCATGAAGCCTCCATGTGACCAATCCTACCACAGAAGGTGCACATGGGTTGTGATTTGCATGTCTGTCCTTTGCCATCAAGGTTTTAAATATCGATATCGTATCGACAAGTCAAAAAAAGAATATATCGGAGATATATCGTTGATATCGGTGAATTTTAGAGAAATCGCTCAGAAAGGCATAAAATATAACAAAATTTAAAAGTTAACATTTTTATGAATAATATATCATGAAAGGATAGCTAAAAAACGTATATATGTGTTATATCAGGGATATATCGCTTATATCGATGATTTTTTTACATGTGTGTGTGTGCACGCATGCGTGCGTACGCGTGCATGTGTGGGCGTGTGTGTGTGTGTGTCACTGATTGGTTGGTTAACTCGGGTGCTTCTCGACATAGATTTGATGATGCCAGACAGTTCTTTAGGTTAAAACTAATTTCATCAGGCAAAATCATGTTAGTTGCTAATGTGAGGCATTTGCCCATTATAGGTAAGGGAAAGGTACAAGATGCACTTCACAGTACGACTAGAGAGTGTGCTTGTTATCGATTTCCCTTTGAGTCTAATGCTATTAGTAGAATTACGAAGAAGTTAAATTGCAAAGTAATGTTTAATGTCGTGTCTCTTATGTTTCAAGACATTATTATTGACAAGTCGAGTGATTGGTTGTGGTCGCGAAGGAGGTGTCTATTAGTTTCTGCAGTCACAATATGTAGGCCATGTTTCTCTTCCATCAGGTAGCTCTTCCTCTACTTATTTGTAACATCTCTGGTTCAGTTATCTTCCACTATCTAAGCTTTAACTGATTGTATAATAGATCCCATCGGGATGGCTAAAAAACGTATGTCGCCGATATCAATGATTTTCTGCATGCTCGCGTTGTGACCTCCCTCCCAGCAACTCCCAGATCTTAACCTCTACAATAGATCCCATCAGGATGCCTAAAAACGTATATATCACCGATATCGATGATTTTTTACGTATGTGTGTGACCTGCAACCTCCCTTCCAGCAGCACCCAAACCTCCCGCCCACTAAACTCAACGCTAACAGCTCTTATATCGCCGATATATTGCCCGATATATCAGCGATATCTCCCTGTATTGACGATATATTGACGATATCCAAGGAAAAAAATACTTTAGGTGTATCAATACCACCAAACCCCATCGATAGCAATATATCGATGATATATCGCCCATATATTGCAATATTTCAAACCATGATTGCCACGGCCACGACCACGCCCACAAGTAGAGGAACCACCTCTCATGCCTCGACCTCCACCAACAGCTAGTGCAGAAGTTTGTCCAGTAATCTCAGGAGTAGGAGCTGCAACAGTAATCCAGCTCAGTCTGCTGTAAATTTCCTCAAGTGTTGGAAGCTCCAACAATGTTAGAATTTGAGATCATGCAACATCATATTCTGGACCCAATCCAGAGAGAGTGAAGCATTATTTTATCCTTGAGATACTTCAGATGAGTACCACAAGTGCATACTGGTCTACAGGCATTGTATTTCTCCAGAAACCCCTTCAGAGCAACATAATACTGTGTCAAGGATTGTCCCTCCTGTGTGAGGGAGAACATTTGATTATAAATCTGATAGACCTTGCTAGAATTCTTCTCATGGGAATACGTGTTATGAAGCGTATCCCACATCACCTTAGTTCTATAATACATGATGCCGTCTTCAATCTGTGGTGACAACATTTATGATCCAGGCCCTCACCAATGCATTGTCTTTCATGAGGTGTACTTCTCAGTCTTATTTTGAGGCTCTGGCTCCAATAGTAGATGCTCATTGTTGTGACCCTCAACGGTCATCAGAAAGTTTTGAGGCCAAAGAGCATAGCTGGTCTCATCTAACTAACGATTTAAATGCCGTCGGCAATGTCCTTTTTGGAAAAAGTCCATGCCGACATGGTAAAGTTATCAAAATGCTGGGATATCACTGGTATGTTGGCGAAATCGATGGGCATGCCGAGGCCGCTACTGGTCGGTCGTTGGCATTCTTGTCGACATGCATCAGCATGCCCACAAAATGCACATTTAGAATTTTATCGGCACGACATCGAAATCGACATTTCGAACCTTGCATCCAACTTAATGATCAGAATAAAGAATGGATTCTTGTAATTTCCGCTCTCCTAACTTGTCTTCGACGTAACCTCAGAAGATGGAGAAGCCATGATGCCTCAAGCACCAAGAAGTCACCAAAATCAAATTTGAAACCCAATTTTCAGATATGTTGAACTAACATAGATCACAACAAGTAATCTAACATGAAAACCAAGTCATCTATTGCTTGGAAATCAAGTTAGACATGCATAGTAGCTCTCTAACAACTGATAGGTGCCTACTAAGGTTCGTAGGCACCCCTAATAGCCCCTAAAAGAAGGGCTACTCCCTCTCATCGCTGTGCTGGAGCACGAAGCCCCATTCGTGGCCCTGCTGCCAACCGGTGGAAGATTAGCCGTTGCTGTCATCGATTAGATTGGACCTGCAACCCTGCGCCGCCGCCACCGCCACTGCAACCCTAGAGTGCTTACAGCACCGCTGCAGTTGTGCTTGCATCCCAACGTCGCCACCGCCGCACACCTAGAGCGCCTGTAGCGTCGCCGCAGCGGAAGGCTTAGCGCAGCTGCCAAGGGTCCCCTTCGCCAGTTTGGAGGATTGCCAGTGAAAGTGAGGGGTGGTGAGCGACGGGGAGAGAGCCTTAAGGTTTTGGTGGAGGGGGTAGGCGGCTTGTTTCGGTGGGATACTCGGGCACCGATCTAGAATCACTGCTCTGATATCAAGTAGGACAAATGATCAATCTTATTCTCAAAGAAAACCCTACACCTCTTTGTGTAGAGAGAGGTGTTGAGAGAATTACACATAAGAACCAGACAAAAATATAAAATAACCAAGAAGCCCTAATACATAAAACATGAAAGAGTGATTTAATCTGCCACAAGCAAGCAATAGTTGCTGAAAGAGGCGGCTAGGAGACCACTTTATACCAATTAAACAGGGAATTCAGGAGCAGATAATGCAAATCTAAATTCAGCAGGAACGGGTGATTGATGCTGCAGCTGCTAACTGAATTGTTAGGAAAGCTACTTTGATGATGATACTCAAAATCAACATTTTTCAATGGTTTGATCTGTAGGATGACTTACGTATTGTTGAAGATATAGAGACTTGTATGACCTTAATATGCATCAGAACATTCTTTGAAAAATTTCAAGTAATGTCAATTGGTTATCAAGGAAACAAACGTTAACTACACAGAGCACCAACATGTAGAGGACTAATTTCAGGAGTGTTGTAAGAGTATGCAGTGTAAAATCAGCATATATTCCAGCATCAAGCAGTTATCTCCATGGAGTTCACAGTAGTGGCATCTGCAATAAAATGTAGTATAACTAACCTGATAGAACTATATAACTGTGTAAGCATGTCTTCTTTGGCCTTTTCTACTTGGCAAAGTACAACAGCCTGTGCAAATAGATTGTATAAGGAATTTGGATGGTAATTTTTTTATGCGATAAGGTGGCATGGGCAATTACTTTTGGAACATTAGCTGCAAGACTGTTCAGCACAGCTTCTACATAACCACGAACTTCTTGAGACATCCATCTAAGCTCCTCTTCAGGATCAGCTGGTCTTCTAGCCATGGTATCCTACATGGGAAAAGAATTAGCTACTACCCAATGAAAGGGGTGAAAATATGCCTTTCTACTTCATGGGACAACAATACCATTATTACACTCTTTAAAAAAAAAACCATCAATACACAGAATTGAACCAGAGCTTAGGCAGAAGTTTTTTGCTGCCTTCTTTCAATAACCATCCAAGGTTCTGGGTAAAAGATAACATGATTTATCATTTTTTCATTTGATGTAATGAGCCTCCAATCATATGAGAAGTTCATGGAATATTGGCATTATCACTATGCAGGCAAAACGGTGGCTGTGGGGAACTAAGGTATTTTTTAAAAGTTACATATGCAATTAACTTAAGAAAAGAAACTAAAAAAATTCAATATCACTTGTAACAGGCTCCTGCACTATTTCTAGTTAAGCAAATTCATAGTTGTGATGAAAAACTAAACAATACTTGTGAAAGCTATCCAGAAACCAAATCTTAGATATAACATATTGTGTTTTAACAGAAAATTCCTTGAAAGATATTGAACCCAGGAAAACAAAATACTTACAAGAGCACCATCAGAATGGCTGTGCCTCATGGAATGACTGCCTTCAGAGAAAGAGCCTTTAGGAGGGTCAGCCTTCGAAATAACATTTCTTAGTTTGTTTACCCATTCTGTCTTATCAGCCATACTCTCAGCCTTCAATAGCACAGAACCATGTGCTGAAATATTAAGTTGTGAAGGATCAGATGACTGATAAAACACAAACAGAAACATGATGCACCTGCAGAGATGCTGCAATAATTCCTATGAAGATTATAAACTGGCACCTTTGAGGACAGTCTTGTATGCAACCTTGCTGGTTATCTTGAAAACAAGAGTGGCATCTTTCTCTGGTCCATTTGCCTTTTTAGAGTCCTTGGAACTTCTAGAAGGGGGACTATCTTCATCCGAAACCTCTTCTATACTGCACTCCTACATTAATTAGAAGCAAATGCAATTTAACTGGAGCTAAAATTGTTTTATAACATGAGATGGGGACTGCTAAATACAAAAAAGAAACCTCTAAATAATTCATTTATGACTGGTTCCCAACCAAAAATATGAAATTATCATATAATCTACTAGGTCACATGCCTAAATCTTATTTTATTTTTCTATAACCATAAGCAAAGCAACTCTAGTAAAAAAATTAATTGTCTTATGAGCAGGATTTTTTTTCTGAGATTAAACTATAAGGAATTTACCTCCAAAGCTAGCAATTAGTAGCTTAGTTTTTTTCCGCTTAGCTGTAAGAACATAGATCAGCAAATTAACTTCTGTTCTTGCCACTGCCGATGATAACTATCTCTATCACTATAGCTTCTTCCCTATTTCTTCCGCACAAAGCTCTTGTAACTCTATTTTTCTATGTGTGCAAATTTGAATTATCACTAATATGTTATTTAAGCTTATACCAAAGCCAACTAAAGTGTGCTGCAGAAGGCAAAGGCATCTTTACATGTTTATGCTGTGCCATTGTTTCGGTGTATTTATATGTTTGTTCCACACATTGTGGGAGGGAAAGCGAAAGTAGAAAAAAAAAAAGGCACTATTTTTAGCAAGTTCATAATGGAAATTGTAGAAACTCGGTAATGAACAAAGAAGAAGTTACCTCCAATGTAATAACCCCACGAAAATGCCTTTCCTCTTGCTTCTTGGTGTATCCAAGCTGTAAAGATCATTGGGATGGAGATTAACGAAATGATGCAACTAAAATATAAGGCTGGAAAATATGCATTTACAATGAAGAAATGTTTGTAGAGGTTCTATTGGGGAAAAGGTAATACTAACCTTTCTGCTTTTGTCATTTAAAACAAACCATCGTCTGTTCCAACTACTTGTTTTTGAACTCTTCTTAAGTAACCACCCTAGAAAAACAAATGTACATATTATATTCTATTTTCAAGGTACATTAATCTTTACAGAAAATTAGGCATTAGAAATAGTTAGCATAAGTTCACTGATTGGTATCTGAGCCATCTGCTGATTAATAGAGAGATGTATAAGATACAAGGTTAACTACACCCAAAATGTCCACAAACAATCTAAATAAACTCAACAAAGATGTAGGCATGGAGCATGGCAGCTAAAAACTAACCAAGTTAATCATGTGGCACAAAATATACCAAGTGAAGAAAGCAAGAAAGCTCCAGTAAGTAGGCAAATGCAAGATCACCATATGAGGACAGAGAACGTTATGTTAAGAGGGCAAACCCAAGGACTCAGGAAGGAAGATCAAGATTCCATGTGGAAAAAAGGCAGCCTTTGCGAGAAAAAGAAAGTGTTGTGACAAATGCCACCAAGGGTTGGTAGAGCCTCTCGATTGACATGTAGAGGTCTTCAGATTGAATCCCATGGCCATCATGTTTACCCATCTCATAAAAAATAAAAACAAAAATAAAAACAATAAAAACTAAAAATCAGAAAATAAAAATTAAAAGTTGCTGCAACAAACCTATTCCAAGGACGCTATTAAGAACCTATTTCAAACTAGACAAGCTAATAAGAATAAAGAGAAAAAAGCACATTAATAAAAGTACAACCTGCTGTTATTTCTCCACTGGGCCCTGCAGTTTGCAAGCCTGAACCCTCTTTCCCATCTTTCTCTGATTGATTAGACTTGTCTTTCATTGATTTCAAGCTCCCTCCTGTCTGTTGCAATCCTGTTTGAGGACTGGTTGCCTGGGAAAGAACAAGCAACAATGGGTATTAAATTAACAGCAACGATTTTTTTTTGGAAAGGAATTAAGTGCAATGATTGAACAATGTATTTGTGACTATCGTGCGTCATCACCATCTATAAAAGATCTTAAACATAAAATGAAGCATTACTCTATTTAGTATGGCTTGTTCAGCCTCCTGGCCCTTTTTGGACGATCGGATTTTCAGCTCTTCCTCACGTTTTTGTCTGTCCATCCTAGTAAACACGAACAGAAGAATTCAAGCAAAGCTATGTAACATCACCAATGATATACCTGACATGAAACCTCTTTTGAACATCGAAATGTCTAATACGCTCAACTCATAGAATGCCTACAAGATGCAACTTGAGGAGTTTGTTCAACAAGAAATCAGCAATGTCTTCTTTGTTTATGAGGTGAACAGTGTTGACAAATACTTCAAGAAAGTGGCTATCAAAGTCAGTCTTTTTTAAGCTCTAGGAAAGCTTGAATACCAAACTAACATGTCTATTATATCATTAGCACTTCCATCATCTTTCCAAGCAACATTTTCTCCTTGAAACTTTCTTACTCCTTTGTATCCCACCATTCAGTTCATGTGGTCTTGTACATTTTCTCTTCTTGGATTTCTTTATATGCACCAATAACTGGTGTTGAGTGATTAGGCTTTGTACATGAACGCCCTTGCAATTTTTGCAGCATAATTGGTCTCATTTCCTCCAAGAAAATTGCTGTATATGTGTTCTCACTAAGCCATTCTTTCAATTAATGCTGTCTTTTTTCCGAATAAGGTATGTGCTATTAAAAGTTCATAAAAAAACACAAATTCAAGAAGCATCTTGCTTTCTTCATTTTTATTACCAAAATTTTAACTCCCATGAACACTTTTATACTCTACCTAGGAGATCCTTCCCATGTCTGTTGAAATCTCTAGTTGACATTTTTTCCTTTTTGTAAGATTTTTCTGATTACCTCATGAGATTCTTCCAAAAGCTCCATTTTCTTAAAACTTATGAGGTGTATAAGTAGAAACAATATCAATTCTCTTGTCCAAGAAATTTTCTTTTTATGAAGAAAATCCAATCTCTGAAACTCTTAACCTCAAGGACATTATCCTTTAGATATTTGTGAATTATAATGCCAACCCCATCTCAAGATTTCTCCTTTCCAAAAATCATAATTTGGAACATGTCGTTTCCATCTCCTTAGCTTTTCACCATGCCATTTTGTCACTTCTAGTCATAAAATTAGAATCTTCTGTCTAATTACAATACACACTACCTTCATGAACTAGTCTATCAAAATGCTGATATTTCAAATCCCAATTTGCAGCTTCTTTTGCAGCATCTTTATTCATACGCATCCCTTATGCAAGAACACTTGCACATTTGAGCAATCGATATAGCTTGTTTACTAGCATGCCTCACACATCCAAGCATCCTTGCATATATCAAATAATACTTAGGCAGCAATTTAGCAGCCCTTGCCAATTCCCAATGCATTTGGACGATGCAGCATGTTCTAGTATGGGACTCCCAATGGTTTCTAAATGAGTGCTAGAATCCATGTTAAGATTAAAATAGAAAATTAGTTTTATTGGCCATTTGCTACCCACCACAATGCTCCTTTTCAAAGCTTGGGAACAACTATAGAAAGGTAAGGACTGCACTATAGCTCATAGCAACAAATATAAAATATTAAAAAATCAAAGAGGAAAACAACTTCCAAAAACCAAAAAGGAAATGTAAATGAAAATGATGCCAAAATTTAAAGTCACATGTACCATGGACAATAAAAAAGAACAGTTTAGCCAGTCTAAATATCAGTACAACATAGGCATCTCCGGTACTTCAAAGTCAACAAATCATATTCTAGCAACTTGATGCACGATGTCTGCATGCATAAGACTTTATGAATAAGACAAGAATAACATCAAGGATCAACCGATCAAGACATTTATCTTGAATATAGTATTGGACTAAAACCATCCAACCTCCAACTCCAAGACAAAGGGTGCAACCAGAGGAAAATTTTAAAGAGGGGAGAGATTTTTCCTGCTGGCTATTTTTAGGTTGGTCTCACTACTGTCAAATCATAATACTTGACATTCATGGGTCAAACACATTGGTTGGCTTCCATGTAATGAAGAACCGCAACAACGTATTTTGAAGAATTTGAAAAATTATATCCCTGGTGGAAAGATTACCTATTCATGGACCATGACAATTATGAATAGATTAACATACCTCCTTTGTACTAAACGGATGAAGTGCTGTGGAGGCACAAAAGCACGTTCCATGTCAACTAAAGCCACTACCATCTTTTTGGCTTCATTTCTGAAACCTTCTAAAGCAGCAGTTGCAATTGCAACGACCTTGTCAAGAAGAACACTATCATATTTAGCTAAAACCATGAGAATAAGAAACCTTTCAAAAGAAATCTATTTAACAGTTGATGTTAAAAGGAAGAATCACCTCTTTTTTGAAGGGTGGGTATCTTCCAAGCCCAGACGTTACATTTGCAGCAGCTGAAACTATACCAATGAGCACATGATGCACCTGTTTTTCCAATCAACAAGATAGTTGACAGCTGCAACAATATAACATTTCAAGAATCTAAACATGGCCAACAAGCATATTTAACATGGCCCTTTAGTTCATTGATCAAATACCATGAACATTTATTGGTTGGTTAAACTGAGATGCAATATTAGTCCCAACCACCGCCCACAACCAACTGGCCAAATTGAAGCTGATATACACCCAATACCTCTGAAAGTATAATAAAAATGCACAGATGTTTATCATAGTGCCTCTTATTATTGAAAAGAGCTAGGTTCGAAATGCCGATTTGAATATTGTTTCAATAAATTTTCAAGTGCGTCTTTCGCTAGCATGGAGCGCACGCCGTGAAAACACCCGTGTTTCGATGTCAAATTTCAATGATTTCGATGTCCCAAAAATAGTCCCTTTTTGAGACATGCCGAGGGCATGTCAAAGGCACACCAATGCATGTCGATAAAAATGACAAAAATAATCAAATTGATTAGAATTTTAAGGATAGCTATTTCCATTTAAGCCCCAAACCTTAAATCTTGTCTTATACTTCCTAGTTAAATGGATAACTCTGTCCAAAATTGACTACAAGAGAAGAAGAAAGATGCTAATGTTAATACAAACTTAAGATTTTATTTTTGAGAATTAAGCAAAAGTTTTCTCAACTCCAAATTGTGATTAGACCTAAATGTTGATAATAACAGTAGATCTACACTAGGGATAGTTATGAATTTTGGAATGGAATCAAACCTTAAAAGAAAAACAAACCACAAAGCAACAACTGTAGTTGTCTCATGCCAATGATAGCGAAAAATCTCTCTTGAAGAGAAGATAAAATTTGGACAAGGCATTTAAGTAGGTAAAAGGGAGGGGAAGAGTATGATACTTAGTTTCTCCACTAGTTATTACAGTTGTTGGCATCAACTAGGTATGAGTTGAAGTTTTAGTATAATCTTTTTTTGAGGTAGGTGTAAAAAAAAATCCAATTTTCAATGGATCGACAACAATCGGGGTTTTAAAACATTGCAGTAACTAGAGCAGCAGCAGCAACAATGAAGAATGGGGGCGATAGCAATAACAACCATCAAAATGCCAAGTACATTTCGCCCATTTCAACGAAATGGGCGAAATTTCATCAAAACCCCTATGTTTCGACACAATAATGATGTCGACATGGCCTTCTCCAAAAAATAGTCATTTCGACAGCACACCATCGAAATTTAAATCACTTGAAAAGAGAACCCTAACCCCCTTTATATAGAGTGTTGGGTTAACAAATTACATAATAATCTTAACAAGAATAGGAAATAGAAACAAGAGTACTAAAACAAGATTCAAGACTCTTAAACTTAACTAAATAGACAAACTTAACTAAACTGGGACCCTTTCTTAATACTCCAATGCTTTTCTAATTCTCTTACACTCTCCCCTAAGTTGGAGCATGTATAATGCCCAAATTGTTATAGGAAACAAAATTTGGACTCCTACCTAAATGGAGTATTGAAAGTAGGTAGGCAGTAGAGAGGAGGGCAAGCAGGTAGTAGAGGCAAGCGGTCATCAGGAGTCGATCCCAAGCATAGGTAGTAGTAGGGCAGGAGATGATCCCAAGCAATCAAATAATAGGGTGGGCGAAGAGACTTACTCAAATTCACCAATCATAAAAGACAATGAGATTTCCTGGAGTAGTAGACGCTCCAGAACTTGAGGCAGCAGAGCCAATTCATGACCATGTGGTTGTCTTGCTCCCACTTGTTGTAGTCCTTGTCCTTGGAGTCGAGTTCCTCCTTGGTTAGGCTGTAGAGTTTCTTATAGCCTCCAATGAAGATTTTGAAAGTCTTAGACCAGAGGATGTAGTTTTGGGTACCATTGAGTTTAATCAAGATGCCCTACAACAATAGTAGATGCTAGAGTCTTGGCATCCATAATCACAGTGTTTCCATGGTGAGGAGAAGAGAGGCAAAGTCACATGCACAAAGCACACAACAAGGATAGTATGTGCTTGTGTGCGTACAAGGTAGTAGTAGACAACGCGTATGGTGCACATAAAGGCAGTAGCAAGGAGTGGTGGTGTGTAATGAAGAGTTGCAGTGTGTGGTGTTGCGTATGCGACAATAGCAAGAGCCTGATAGTTTGCATGAGGTAGGAGCATTGCCCATGGTTGCATGCGTGAGGCAGGAAGGGTGTGTGCGATGTGCATGGTGGCAGGGAAAGGAGGTGCACAGTGGCACGCAGTGCACCAACAACATGCATGTGATGTCATGCACGCGAGAAGTAGGCCTTGCATGCATTGTATGCATGCTTTAAGAGAGAAAACCACACACTAGGCATGCAATGAGCAGGCAGAGACACATGTTGTGGGCAAAGGAAGAACACACGAGGGAGAGAGGTAGGGCTGGCAACGATGGGATTGGAGAAAATAGTGCCTCTTATCATTGAAAAGAGAACCCTAACCCCTTTACATAGAGAGTTGGGTTAACAATTTACATAGCAATCCTATCAGGACTAGGAAATAGAAATAGGAATGCTAAAACAAGACTCAACTCTCAAACTTAATTAAATAGACTGACTTAACTAAACTAGGACTCTTTCCTAATACTCTTAACACTTTCCTAATTCTATAACAAAAACAATATTCTAGCCAAAATAGGGATTTTGTCCTTGACCAGCATGAATCATGAACATGAAAAACATTAAAGTGCAAGAATGCCTTCTAAAAAGAATACCTACTCAACTTCAATTTTGCTTTCACCTAGAAGATATATTCTCCATGCACGATGCAACTACGGATACAGCCTTCATTACCTTTCTTTTTCATTCGTTGCTTTTACTTTTAGATATCTGTTTTCCGACGCAAGAAATTTGCACAAAGGTTAAACCCAACACAAACACATATGGAACGATATCAGTTTAAATTATTGATCATTAGAAGATCCTAAATTTCCTTTCACCGGTTTCAACTACTCCACCTTTACCTCAACAGCATCAGTGTAGCTCCCCAACAAAGAAAAGAAATTTCCTCCGTCAGCTTCTGCTTTAGGCCAACAGGCCTGTTCTACTCCTGCCAGCCACCTATGGTACATAATTTCCTGTTCATTAGTGTCATTTATGCTTGCAGGGTTTTTTCTTTTTTCAAGCCTGAATAAATTCACAGGACTAATTCATTCTTGTTTCAGCCTCCTAACAACCCTTGATTTCTCAATAGTCCTACTAACCTACCCTTGAACTCTAGAGCATTTGTAACCTTTCCCTATATGTGACCACATGTTTCTATGGCTTCTCCATATATTGGGGAGAAAATTAGATTGTCATGCATCTCAAAACTGAACTGAGGTCTGAAATGCCAAGAGATAATCAAAATACAGGGGCACTCCTTTCTTCCAATAAGTAGGTTGGCAAGGAAATGAGGCGACTGGCTATTCATTTATAGCAGAGAAGATTATTGAAAAGAATTATGCCTTTCAAAGAAAATATTGAAAAGAATTACTTCTAGTAAATCAAGAGACAACACAGAGGCAATTACCTCATCTACACAATGGCAGGAGGGCTCTTTGGCAAGGTCAAGTATACCTTTTATAAGAGATCTTAAACCTTTCTCTGGAGATATTAAATATGGTTGGTAACCATCAGCTTCCAACACAACCTAGTTAATTACATAGGAATGAGGCACCAACAAAAACCAAATATATCAAAACCATCAGCTGATAAAAAAGCAGATAGGAAGATTTCCATACCCTCTTCACATTTTTGATGTCAAAGTGCCTATCCAGTGGAAGTTGCTTAATTCTGTTAGGGAAGTTTCCTTCAAAACTTGCAACAACTTTCCAACCACCACCCTGTAAAGCTCAAGTGGTTCACAATTTAGAAAGCTCCAGTCAAAAACTAGCACACTTTTTTTTTTGAAAAGTAAAAACTAGCACACATTTAAACAACAAATTCTAACAACAACCATGGCTCTTGTGAAGTATATCCACAGGACCACTACCAATTTCAACTACTTGTCCACGACCAACATGGGTGCACAACCATAGCAGTTAATAAAGGATAGATCAACAAGAATATTTCAGAGTGGAGAGGCGAAAAAGCAAAATCTCCAAGACCTCAATTATAGACAATAAATGCTAACATCATACACATTGATGATATGATTCCTAACTCACTATTAATCCAGACAATTACTGGTAGAAGCATACACATAGATGATAGGATTCCTAGTTCACTGTTGAATGTGGCATATGTTAGTGTAACTTCTCATTATACATATTTTGATGATTTTACAAAATGTCCTAAATAAGAGATAAAGACATTAAATTCGATTATTACATGTGCTTTGTTAATTTGATTAGCCTTGCAGGAATATAAAACAACTTCTAAGGCACATTATGGAGACAAGAAGTTCTCCCCATAGGTCCTTGGTCATCTTGTATCGATTCAAAAGTGTTGTAATTTTATTTTTGTTGAGTCTTGTTGTGTTGTATAAAGAGCCCCAATAAGTCCCTAAAAGACCAAAGTAGTTCACACACAACCTCTTACCACTTAGGCAAATCCAATAGACCCAATTCCAAACTTAGATCCAAAACAAACCCCTTAGCCAGACGTCCATCAAACCTTCCAGATGTCTAATGTCACATTTTAAGACATCCAGATAGATCATCAGACGACTCACTTCAAAATAATTTTCCTTCAATTCTTGATATTTTGACACTAGTCGTCCAACCCTTATTTCAAACGTCTGCACCTAACCTAGACATCTAAAGAGAGCCTTAAACGTCCAACGGTAGAACGTAAGGTATAAATTAACCCCAAATCCTAACTTACCAGACCTAATCTCACTTCTCAACTTTTGAAAATTTTAGTTCTCATTAGAAAATATTGCCCTCAAATATCTAGGGTACTCTCTAGACGTCCACACTTGTCTCTAGATGCCCAAGACCTCCCTCAGATGCCCAATAAAGAGACGTTAGGCCCAATTTAATTTTAACCCAAATCTCGATTTGTCAGACATAATCATCTTCTTTAGTTGTTTAGAAAATCACTTCTCAAGATGATCATGACCTTCAAGCGTCCAACAATCATCCTAAACATCCTACAAACGTCTAACGTTTAGGTACAAGTACCCTGCAACAGATACAATACATTAGGAAGAGTTCCAGAAACTTTTCCTCTTGTTTTTAGATGTCTAACCTTGGACTTAGATGTCTAATAACTTGCCCTCTAGACGTCAGACCTATAAACACAAGTACCTTGTACAAAGTCCAAACCAAGTTAGGAGCCACCCCTTCCAAAATTAGACGTCCAAATTCCTAATAAGATGCCTAACAATTTAGGCAAATGCCCAATTATGCTGTCAAAATTAATGATCGCTTGACACTCAATGGGATTTCAACCAAATCTTCTTGGATTTGATTCCAAGAGCTAGGAGACCTCTCCCAAGCCTTCTTGAACATTCTTTTGGACTTTATAAATATAGATGAGAATCCTTGGCCAAAAACACACCTTTGGAGATCAAAAACTCACTCTCTACTCAAATTCTCTCCAAGTAATTGTTGCCCAAAGCTCTACCTTGCCTTACTCTCTTTGTTTGCTCTTCCTTGCTGCTCTAACCTCACCCTTTGCTTAACATTTAAGGAGTTTACTTTTCCTATAGTAGCTAGCTTAAATTCTATCTTATTACAAGCTCTATAGGCTGTTGATGAGAACCTCATCATGAGCCCTAACTAGCTTATTTTGACCTAATAAAGTGAACAAAAGCTCCTGCATAACCTAAAGGAAGGCCTAACTCAAGAGATTACTGATTTGAAAAGAATACATGAAACAAAGGGTAAAACTGCAATTTTACCATTGCAGTACATCAACGGGATTTCTCAGGATCTAGACATAGGTTAATTGGACTTAATAAGAGAAAAAGTGGGATGGTTCAGTCAGAAGTTGACAAGCAGGTTGCATAGACATTGACTGTGAAGATGGTCAAGGGGAATATCGGTGAGACCAACATTGGGAACACCCATATTTCTCATGGTTGAGGTGCTCTCGTGGAACGTGAGGGGCTTGTGGGATGCGTAACGTAGGTCTGTCAGTAGGAGATATTTGGAGTAGAGGGTTGATTTTGTATTGCTTCAGGAGACTCCTCTTGAAGGTCTGGATGGTCAAGTTAGGAGAAGTTTTGGCGGAGAGAATCTGACCAAGGCTCTAGTGATTAACTCTATTGGGAGGTACGAGGGACAGGCCTTGTGGAATGCTTCTTCCTTCCATTTGGAGTCTTCTATTGTTGCAACCAGAGTTATCTCTAGGTTCTTTGCAAGGATTTCTGATGGGGCGTCCTTCGTGATCTCTGGTGTGTACGAGTTTGGTGAGGCTTTTCACAAGTCTGCCTTATGGGAAGAGTTAAGATAGGTGGCTTCTGCAGCAGATGGGAGGCCTTGGTTGGTGGGAGGCAAGTTTAATGTTACTATGGAGGTGTCTCATAGGTCGGATAGGATGGTGGAGATCTGTATGAAGGAGTTTCGGCAACTGCTGGAGGAGCTTGAGCTGTTGGATCTACCCACCTTTGGCACAATCTTTAGAGGAATGTTGCAAGGTCAGCTTCCTGGATTGATTAATTTACATGCAGTGTGTCCTTGGCCGACACTTATTAGGAAGCATCCATAGTAGCTAAGGAGAGACCTTTTTTCGTATCATACGTCGTTGCTTTAGGATAGTGGCGAGAGAATTGTCTTTTCTTATTTCAAATTCTTGAAGTCTTGGTTGTTGGAGCCTAGGTTCCATGATTTTGTTCAGTTGAAATGGAATGAAGTTCCCTCTTCCACCTCGATGACATGCACTCTAGCAGAGAAGATTAAGGGTATTTAGATTGCCTTTATGCAATTTAAGAAGGATGTGTAGGAGAGGCGTGAGCAGATTAGGAAGGAGGCTTTTCAAGTCATTGGAGAGATAGATCATAAGGATGGAGATGGCTCGTTATCGACTGCAGAGCATCAGGAGAGAAGCAGGTTGCAACCAAGAAAGAATGTCATAAGAGAGATGGATTGGAGGCAGAAGTCGAGACAATTGTGACTCAAGGAGGGGCATGTAAATATTAATTTTTTCACCTAGTTGCTAGTGCTTGAAGGTGGTCGAACCTTATCCACTCTCTATGGGTTGTGAGGTGAATGTGGATCAGAGAGCACATATTAGTGATGCGGTTGGTGCACACTTTCACGATTTCACGAGGAGGAGGTTGTTTGGTCCTTGGCAGTTGGGCACTTTAAATATGCCCACCTTGGATGATCATGAAAGGAATGACCGGCTTTAGGAGGTCTCAAAGGAGGAGGTCCTTGTTGCTCTATGAGGATTTAAGGCGAAGGGGTCTTTGAGTCCGGATGGTTTGTTAATTCTTTTTTTCAAGGAGCTATGGGATGTGGTGGGTGTCGATATTATGAATATGTTGAGAGAGTTCTTCAAGAGCAATAAGGGGTTTAAGAGACTTGATAGATTCTTTTTCTTCTTGCTGTCGAATAAGGCAGGTGCAAAGACAATTGATGATTATAGGCCCATCTCTCTTTCCAATGCGGTATATCTTTGGTGGCCAAGGTGTTAGCTATACTCCTTAAACTTATATCTCATGTTCAGTCAACGTTTATCTCAAGCAAATCTTTGCAAGATTCTTTCATTCTAGCTAAAGGAATGGTAGCGACATAGAGGAGGGTTGACACTTCTATTTTCTTGTGGAAGGTGGACTTCTCCAAGGCTTACAATTCTGTGTCGTGGGCCTACTTGTGGGAGATCTTGAGGAGGGGGGGTTTCCTTGAAGGATGGGTTTGACTCATGAAATAATGTATTATGACTACTTCCTTTACTGTGATTGTCAATGGAAGACTTTGTAGCTTTCGGACCCAGCCTCAACGTAGGGTACGACAGGGGTATCCCTTAGCACCTATGTTGTTCAATATTGCAGTGGACACACTGGCTTATTTCACCTTTAAAAGGTGCAGTAGGGTGCTATTCTCAAGTTTTACTTTGCATGGTGCTTGATCGGTTCTAACTCTTATTTTACAGTACGTGGACAATACTATTTTTTTCATAGAGCATGGTTTAGAGGAGGCAAGGAATGTTTTGTCATTGGTTAAGATTTTTGGTGCCATTTCAGGTCTTTCAGTTAATGGGAAGAAGCCCGCGGCTGTTCCTTTTAATATGGATTAGAGCCAGGTGGAGGCTATTTCTTTGTCTCTTGATACACACAGTTTGATTGCCTATTGTATACCTGGGCCTTCCCTGAATAGGAAGAGATTGTTGTCTACAAATTGGAATCAGGTGGTTGAACAGGTTCGAAAAAGGCTCAGTAGCTAGAGTGGGAGGGTACTTTCCAGAGGAGGAAGACTTGTTCTAGTAAAGATGGTTCTCTCAGCTATCTTAATTTTCTTTTTGTCGTTGTTTAGGCCCATAAAAGGGGTCATCACTAAGTTGGAGGTCGACATGAAGAGGTTATTTTTGGAAAAAAGTGGATCATGAGGGACGCTTCTTGCAGCTTGTACCCTGGGCAAAGATTTGCAGACCCAAGTCTAGAGGTGACTTGGGCATTCATCAACTGGTTGATTTTAATGATTCTCTGTTGTTGAAGATGGCTGCCAAGTTCCTCAGTGGCACGAATGGCCTTGTTGGAAGGCTGCTAAGGGATTCTTACGGTTCCCTAGTGGATGTTGCTCTTGGTTGCTTACGACAACGGAGTTCTTTTGCCTTCTAGTACAGCTTACTTCCTACCATTTAGCAAGGTCTTCGATTGGACTTGTTCACTCTGTTCTTTGGTAGAGGTAAGGACTTTCGATTCTAGCTGGATAATTGGACTGGCTTTGGAACCTTTGCCATGTTGTTCCCGTGCCTATATGGCTCAGCCAGTGAAAAGGAGGCTTTGGTTTCTCATATTTGGGACGCTTCTTCTAGTTCATGGGCTCTAATCCTTCCAAGCAGCTTATCGAATGAAACACTTGCTTAGTTCCCAAGATTATTGACCGTTTTGGTTGATTTCAGACCTCTAGTTAATGTTGTTGATTGCTTTCTTTGGAAGGATGGCCAACCTTATGTAAGAAGGATTTATAAGATGATTATGAGGGAGAAGGGTATTATAACTTAATCTGGAAATTGAAGTTCCTACTTAAGATGAACATATTCCTCTAGTCATTTAAAAGGGAAAAGCTGGTGACAAAGATGTATAGATGAAAGTGGTCAAAGGACCCAGATCTTTCTTGCTCGTTTTGTGGTGTTGATCAGGAAGATATTGAGCATCTCTTCTTTACTTGCCCATTCTCTGAGGATTTGGAGTGACCTCTAGGTTAAGGGAGCTGATTGGTCTGCCTTTTCCACCTTTGGAATTCTTTTCAAAGGACTGTCCATTTAAATGTGGTTGGGTGGATTTTGGGCCCAATGGCAATCTGGCGAGTTCGGCATCAGCAATATGATGTTGTCTTCAAAGTTGAGGGGGCGTAGGTGGAAAATGTGTTAAGAGAGGCATGTGGCTTCTTTGAGTTGTCTCCATGTCCTGTATGCCAGTTTCATTTTTTGGCTTATTAAATATAGTTTCTGGATGATTATCGACCTCCAATAATCGTCCTTCTTTACAAAAAAAATTGTCAAATCTGTGGTTTCAAAAATTGATGCATAAAGACCACCAACCTAGTAAGTAATCCTAAAAACAACATAACTAGAGGGATGGTGGGTGCAACAATAGTTAAAACATCAATTTTCTATGGTAAATTCCAAAATAAAACTGAAATTCAAAAGGTCCACAAAAATTTCCAATTTCATCCAACATTAGAGATCACATCAATGCTATCACAGCTAGGTTACGCTTTACGTTATTAAATAATTTTGAATGGTCCCATCAAACTAGGTGGTGATGAGCTGGTAAAGACAATCAGCATTGATCTGGCGAAGCCTAACATTGGCACAGGAGATTCAACCTTGGCCACATGATATGAGATAATAAATAATTAGAAGCTTCACAATTTTCAAAAGAAATTATTTATTCATGTTAAAAGCAAGATCAGTTACCTCCCCAGAGCTAATATGTTGCAAGAATTTATCTTCAAATTCCCGGCAAAGTTGCAAAGCTATGGCCCTTGTTCCTTCTGAGCTATTCGCCATTTGCTCACCAAGCCTAACCAATTCATCCTTAACTATTTGTGACTTCCCTTGCAGCCTGGGAAACCATAAATAAAAGGATCCATCAGATTGTCATAACAGAGATCTTCTTGATTCTATTTGAATGTGCCAGTGAACAGGCTAAATAAGATTTTTGAGCAGGGGACACAATGATTTAACTTAACATACGTGATACGATTATGTATATATGCATGTAAATATATGGCTTGTAGATAAGTTATCTACAAGCTTCCCTTTTTTTTTTTGAAAGGGTATCTACGAGCTTTCTTATATCTTGTATCAAGTAAAGTTTTGAAGTGGAACTTTGAGGAAAGTGATCACATCAAATGCACATTCCATGTATCGACTAATCTAATGGCCTTAACCCATACAGCAAGGATGATCTATTTTCAAAATTCACCCCCCTTGATGGAGGGGTACTCATCTACAAGTCATGTAGGCTCCCAGTCGACACATACACATACCCACTCTCCCCCTCCAAATCATACATAAACCAAAACTACCATTGCAACACAGGCACACATGCATTTACAGTAGTGAACTTCAGAAAAGAACAAGGAGCTTACCCAGATAAGATGTTTGGAAGTCTGATTTTCATCCGTTTACGGATCTGGCTAGCCAGAGTATCCACTAAAGCAACTCTACCAAGTTTTCCTTGTGGAGCTGCAGGAAGTATTGATCGAAGACTTTCATTCTCAGCACGCCACGCAGTTTCAAGTGAGTTTTCAGAGACAGCAGACTGAGCAGAAGCAATGGAAACGGACTGTCCAATCAAAGCAACCCAGGGAATGTCTGATGCTTTTGGTGGTCCCTGTTTAGATAAAAGAGCCTGAACAGCAGCAAGAGCCTTTTGGTCTCCAGCAGCCTGATCAACTTTAGTGATGACACCAACTGTTCTGGTACCTAGAAAAGTGATATTTCAACACTCAGCACAAACAAGTGCATGCAAGGGCAGTGAGAGCTTGCATATTAATTACACTTAAGAAAATGTGCCAAGAGGCTGTGGCTTGCTAGGGAATGAGTATGTGAAAACAGAATCTTCACGAGACTAAAAAGACTGTGCCATTGTGCCTCTTCATAGGCAGGAACTGTGGAATTTTGAATCTTAATGGACCACATCACCAAAAGACACACAAGGGACACTGATCCAAGTGCTCCCTATATATCATAAAGATTGATGCAACATGGAGTTTTTTTTCACAAACAAATAAAAGAAGGGGCAAAGATGAGTGGAAAACCTGCTACATACCATCTGCATCATACTCCTTAGCAAGTCTAAGAGCTCGGGAAGAAGAAACTTCTGGTGATTGAGCGGCAGGCATTATGACCAGCAGTATAGCATCATTGCGTGCAGCATAGTCGCTTACCTAGAAGATTATAGGGAAGAAAGAAGAACTAAAATTGTATTCAACAGGAAAAGAGAGAATGAAAGAAAACATTTACTTGCATACATTTGGAAACAAGGACAAAGAAGAGCCCCTAAATTGGCAATACAGTAAGACACAGATGGCATATAAGCAAAAGTAGCTACAAAACTAACAGCTCCAAGCCACAACACTTTGAGAAAATGCTCCACGAGGATTACAAACACCACTAACCACTGACTCATCCATTGCCCGCTGATCTAGTCCAGGAAGGTCAATCAATTTCAGAGGAGGAGCTGTATGAAAAAAAAAGTATTAATCCAGCACAAGGCAGTCTGAATAACAAGATGGATTAGTGAATCGAAATAAATTTAATGTTGGTTTTTATTGCTAGAAAGAACAAGGTAATATGTAATACAAATATTCTCAAATACATAATGTCAGCAGTTTGCTTTCTCTAAGAATACATGGTGGAAGGAACACATAGTAAGGTATTGTTTTTGGATCTGCAACTGTCATTCATCAAACTAATTACCTGGCCTAACCTGATTTATAAGTGGAGAAAATAGAAGCCATACATTATAAGCCAAAAGACACCTCTTTTATCATGTTCTTTTATAAGACACATCTCCTCCACCATTTTCCTTTTTAGAAAATGAAAGATAGTGGTGTCCACTGCAAGGTGACTGACCATTCATAAATCTCAAACATCGTAAGAAAAAATAGATTATGAAACCTAGTCTAATTTTAAGAGGAGAAAACAGGAACCAGACTTTATCAATCAAAAGATACTTCTGCTTCACCTTTTGCTTTGTGAATATTTGCACAAAGAAAATCAGAAAGATCACTGTAACATACTACCTATTCCTGATCTGCAAACAACATCCATCAAAATAAGTTACCGAACCTGTCTAAATTACCAATGGAGAAAGTAGGAATCGGACGTTATACAGCAAAAGACACTTCTGTTTCACCTTCTTTTTTTTTTTTTTTTTTGGAGAGGGAAGAGGATGACAACTCCAAAATCTATCTTGTTTTTTTTCCTATGCCCAAAGCTTCAAGAACTTCCCTCATCCTTCAGTGACCTAGATATTCCTCATGTTATAAGTTTATCCCAGCAGAAAGTTTAGCCTTGGTTGTTGCCTCTTCCCAGCTTTTTGCAACCTTCTATTTATTCAGAGTCCAAATGTCATGATATACTTATAATGTGACATCTCTATACAAGTGAAATTTGACAATCAGTTGTAGTTGATCATAATCAACTCAGAATTAATGCATCTCCTCACCAAATGCATTGCCAATTAAGATTAAAACATAGAAACTCTGGAATAAATAAATTGTTTTCATATTCGGAATAGAGTTTCCGACCTTTTTATAGAGTCCGGTTGCAAAAATACATAGTAGCCCTAACAGAAATAGGAAATAGGATTCTTATCCTAATCGAAACAAACTTATAGCAGATTGAATCTAGTAACTCTAACAGAAACAATCACTCTTAAATGGCAATCTGTAATGAAAAATAATCAGAGAGGAAAAAATGGAAACAAGAGAGTAAGAACAAGAAAATGATCATCAGTGAGAGGAAGAGCTTGAACGAGAGAGGCACATGTGTGTGCACACACACACACAGGGGGGGGGGGGGGGGGGGGGGGGGGGGGTGGGGGTGGAGATAAAGATGCTCTACATCTACGAAAGAGATGATCACATGCTTGTGCGCAAAGAGAGAATCACCCAGATGTACAAAGAGAGAGTGTAGGAGAGCCTATGACTAGCATGAGAAAACATAAGTTTTTCGCTGAAGCATCAAGCATGCCTTATAGTTGTAAATAGAGGCCTGGCACTTTTTTCCTCAAATGCTACCCCCAATCACCTATCACATGGTGCCATGTGTTTGCCCCAAGAGGTATCTAAGTCAATTGACTGAACTTCATGATTGCTTGGGCAAATGATGATTTGCTTTTGACAACACTACAAATGGTTGTGTAACAAAAGTTGGTGCAGCACCAATAGAAGATTGGGTCGACATGTTCAAAATGGTTCATACATGTATAAAGAAAGAGAATTGATGCTTCATGGTTAAATACATGAGAGAATGTTGACCTTGAAAAGAAAAGTCAGGGAAGACCAAAGAACAAGAACAAAAAAATTTAAGGATGATCTTGTTTATTTGGAGTTATATCCGTGTATGAACCAACATCATCCAAAACAAAGGCAAAGAATCCATATAGATGTGGGAAAATGCTTAGCTTCTTAGATGGGAGAATATGTTGTATACTTCTTAATTTGTTGATTTTTTATAGTCTAATGTTATAGAGTTATCTGATGACCTTAAGAATAGAAGAGAAAAATAGCAACTTCGCAGGTTAGCATATGAATTTGAATCGTCCAATTATTTTACCCATCTGTTTACCTTCCGATTTCTGAATCAATTACTCAATGATATAGGCAATCACTCAGTGTTTCTTTATGCCTACAACGTGCCCATGATATGCCAGTGAAATGGCCTTTTTCTAATCTAGAGCTATATTAACACGCATTTAATGTTGAAATGCTAGAGCCTCATCCACATTTTGCCAAATTTCGATATTAGCTACAATTTTTAGATTATTTCTATATTTTAAGGTCGACATGAGTGGCTTAATAATCCATTTATATCCATTGTTGATGTTACATGTTTGTTGAAGTGATATGAGCTCTTGTGAGGGTTTTATCTTCCTATTTGTTAGATCTTTAAGCTATTTTAACTAATTGGTTGAAAAGATTTAACTTGCTATTGAAATCCTGAGACTTTTTTATATAGAGAGAGACCAAAAAGGGTGAAAGTACATAAATGCTTCTGAAGAGCACATCCCACAACCGTACAATTGAGAAATAGAATAAAACATATGCTAACACTTCCTCTCAAGCTGGAGCATAGATATTTATCATGCTCAGCTTGGATACACATCAATCAAATAAAAATCTTGCTAGGGGCTTGGTGAAAATATCGACAACCTACTCCTCAGATGTGACTGGTGTGGTATATAGCAACCCCTTCTGAATGATGTCCCTGATATAGTGGCAATCAACCTTAAGATGTTTTGTCCTCTCGTGAAATGCTGAGTTGTTGGCAATGAAGGTGGCTACTTTGTTATCACATCTCATCTCCATTGTACTAGAAAACTATATTTGTAAGTCAGTAGGCAGAGACCTAATTTATATCATCTCTGCAGTCGTCTGAGCCATGGCTCTATACTCAGACTCGACACTGGATCTCGCAACTGTGTCATATTTCTTGCTTCTCCAAGTGAGCAAACTCCCTGTCAAAAAGGTGCAAAACCCAATAGTGGATTTGCGGTCCACATGACATCCAAAGTAGTCCGCGTTAAAGTAACCAAGGTCATAAAAGACCCCTTGGAGAAGAGAAGATCCTTCCCAGGAACCTTCTTGATGTATCTGAGCACCATCAATGCTGCGTCCCAGTGCTAACATGTTGGCTTGGCCATGAACTGGCTCAGTCTCCCCACCGCAAAGGAGATATCCGACCTCGTGATAGTGAGGTATAACAGCTTACCCACAAACTGCATGTACTGCCTGCTGTCCACCAACTGTGCATCCTCATCATAAAGTAACATTTTGGGATCCATAGGAATATTGGCCTCCTTGGCCCCAAGCATACCAACCTCCTGCAAAATGTCCAATGCATACTTCCTCTAGGACAAGACTATGCCCTTTTTACTGTGAGCCACCTTAATGCCAAGAAAGTACCGTAGAGCTCCCAAGTCCATGACAAACTACTATGCTAGGAATGTGTTTAATCTCAACAACATCCTACTCATCATTACCTGTGATAATTAAGTCATCAACATAAACAAAAAATACCACAGTACCTCGTCCAGTCCTCCTGACCAAAAGAGAAAAGTTGGTTGTCGATCTCTTAAATCCAGCTGGCTCTGCAACCTGTGACAACCTCTGGAACCAGGCTCTGGGGCTCTACTTAAGCTCATAGATGGCCTTCCGTAGTCAACATACACACTCCCCCTAAGCCTCAACGTCAGGTGGCTGCTACATGTAGATTTTCTCTTGGAAATCACCATAGAGGAAGGCATTCTTCACATCAAACTGATACAAAAGCCAATCTAACTGAACTACCACAGCAACCAGCACCCGAACCATAGGAAGTCTGGCAACTGGTGAGAAGGTGTCAAAGAAGTCCACCCCAAAAGTTTGGGTAAACCCCTTTGCCACGAGGCTTGCTTTGTATCTAGTAACACCGCCATCTAGATTGAACTTCAATGTGACTACTCACCAACAACCAACAAGTGTAGCACCATCAAGGAGTGGAGTGAGCTCCCAGGTCACACGACCTCTAAGAGCGGTCATCTCATCCTCCATGGATGCCCGCCATTTTGGATCAAGCATGACCTTACGATGAGTAGCTGGAATCTGAATAGCTGCTAACGCCTAAGTGAATCCAGCAAACCTGGGGGCTAAGCCGTCAGTAGCAAGTGCCCCGGCCGTGGGGTAAGTAGTGTAGGTTCATGGTCGCTTCCGAATGGCTATCGAAAGATCTAGATCATCTGTCGCATCATTTGTCTTAGCCATGTGATTATCATATGGCAAACATGAGTCAATGTCTAAAGGACTTACTTGAGAAGCCGATGGTGAAGGCAAGAGTGGAGGTCCCTGATAAGTAGTATAAGGACGAACATACGTTTGAAGTGACTCGATCAAACGAGGAAAGGAATGTGTAGCAGGAAATGATGGTGATGGTGTAATAGGGACAAGAATCTCGGGAAAACTCCCAAAACAAATGGGTGTAAATGGCATAGGCGCTATATCACCCTCAGAAGACATCTCAGCATCAGAAGTAGAAAAGAAGGGTATCACCTCATGAAAGGTAACATCCGCCAAAACAAAATGCCGAGAAGAAATCAAATCAAAGCACCGATACCCTTTTTGCATCCGAGTATACTCAAGGAAAACACACTTAACTGCTCTCGGTGCTGTTTATTTCGACCTGTCCCAACAGGTGGACAAAGGCAACACAACCAAAAGTTCGAGGGGTGACGTGAAACAAAGGGCGATCATGATACATAACCTGCAACGAAATCCATTCATGTAAAGCAACATTAGGTATCCTATTATCAGAAAGTAGGCAGTCAAAATCGCATCACCCCAATAAAGAGAGGGAACCGAACGATGAATCAACAATGTATAAGCAACATCAAGAATGTGGCGATGTTTCCTCTCAGCAACACCATTTTACTAAAAAGTGTAGGGGCATGTGGTCACATGAATAATGGTACAACTGGAAAAGAAAGTCCGCAAACGAGTTGTGTAAAACTCTAAGACCTTATCAAACCGGCAACGTTTCACTAAACAAGAACGCTAAGTCTTTATTTCTTTAACAAAATTCTCAATAATTTATCCCACATCAGACATATTTTTCAAAAGAAACATCCAAGAAATATGTAAAAAGTCATCCACTAACACAAGATAATATATATTCCTAAGTTGATTAAGAGTTCGACTGGGACCCAACACATCCATATGGACCATCAAAGGTGGCAACAGATGGAACAGAAATAGAACTGGAAAAACTAAACCTGTGGTGCTAGCTCAGCTGACAAGTATCACAGGTAAGAGCAGTAGTGAAGGGTATGCGTGATAGAACACGTCTAAGGTGATCAATAGACAAGTGGCCAAGGTGATGATGCCACTGGAGAGGAGATTCAGCAAAAGCAAGGCCTTAGATAGCAGAAGCAGCAAAAACAGTATGGCTCAGACGGTAGACCCCCCGTTCCTCACGCCCTCCACCAATCGTCTTTCTAGTGAACTTGTCCTGCAAGACACAAGAAAACGCATCAAATATGCCTCGATAGTTCAGATATCTAATAATGTTGCTAACAGACAATAAGCTCAAGATTAAATTAGGCATATAGAAAACATTTGTCAATCTTAAGGTAGGAGATAAGGACATATCTCTCTTACCAACAAGTGACATATGTCTCCTATTTGTCACCTGTATGGTCATGGCTGGAGAAACTGGTGTTAATTGAGAGAAAGAACTCCTATTGCCACAAAGGTGCTTGGACGTACCAGAATCAATCAACCAATCACCAGAACATAAGAGCGACGACATACCAGTCGCAGGTGCCTCAGAAGAGGTAGCAATAACTGTTGTATTTGAAGGTTGGGAAGAGGATGCTTGAGTCAGTTGTACAATCTACTGCTGCAAAATCTCAATTTCTGTGCTCAGAGAACTAACATCAAGACTGGGGAGAACTCCATATGTGATCTCAGCTGCCTGATTGGCCACAGGTGGCCTACCATGCTTCTGCCAGCATGTAACCTCAGGGTGGCCAAGCTTGTCATAGTAGGTACATGGAGTCCTGGTGCGTGTACCATACAAGCGTCCGCGTCCATGACCACGTGCAGATAGAGGAGCTCCCCTGCCATGTCCAGGAATCACAGCCAGTGCAGATGTTTGAGTACCAGAGTCAGCAGTAGAAGTGTGCATTGAAACCCTGTTGAGTCTACTATAAGCCTCCTGCAGGGTAGGAAGCTCTGAAGCGGTGAGGATATGATCTATGGTTGTTGTGTGCTCAAGTCCAAGACCTGCCAAGAAAAAAGAGACTGCTAGTTGTCTCCTAAAGCTTCTCCAGGACTCACAAGCACACCCCGACAGATAAAAGTGATGCCTCTCTAGCATTCCCTTCAAGAGGGAATAATACTGCGACAGTCTGCATCCTTCTTGATGAAAGTATAAGAGGTCGTAAAAGACCTGAAAAATCCATGCAGAGTTCTTGGCATGAGAGTCTCACGCAAGGACTCCCACATCTCCTTCGCTGTGGCGTAATACATGATCTCGTCCCAAATTCGGAGAATAATAATCTGCATGAGCCACACAGAGACCATAGCATTGCCTTTGTCCCAGTTGGCATTTGCACCCGTCTTGTTTGCAGGCTCTGGATCTGTAGGGATATGGCTCTTCCCATTACCCCTAATGGTCATGAGGAAAGTCTGGGACCACCACGAATAGTTGGTCTCATTCATCTTCACGACGGGACCGAAAAATGGATTCTTGAGTACCCGGTGTCTGAAAAAGAGCCCGATGTTACCTCGGACTAATCCTATGAAGCCATCTTCACAATATGGAAGCCACAATTAGCCTTCTGTGTCCCAGATATCATCAAAAGATCTGAAACTGGATATATTCAGATCTGCATCTTCGCAGAAAGCCCCCTTGGACAGACGTTGGCCTTACTTGGGTGTGGGAAAAAACTCGAGATGGCCCCAAGGGGACCTAGGTGTCTCGCTCCCTACGATTTGAGGAGAGGTAGCCTTAGAGAGGGACTACCAACCCCTCAGACGTGCGCACAACCCCTACATGTTGTCACTGGCCATTGCACGCCGCCATCGGTAGGGCTACGCCGCCATTTGCTAGCTCTGCAGCGTCTCTAATGCGCTACGCGTGCTGCCCACAGCATTGCTCGCTGCTCAGGCGTGACGCCGCGCCGCTACATCAGACGTGCAGCCCTACCGCCACTGCTGCCACTTCAAAGGGTCTCTATGCACGAACTGCCGCGCATGGCCGTTGGGGTTGTCGCCGCCGACTTCCAATGCCACCACCGCTAGGAGAGAGAGGGAGAGGGCGTGGGGTGTAGGTTTGGAGGCCTTGGGGGTGGGATATCGAGAGCTACGGTCTAGAACCAATGCTCTAATATCAAATTGGTTGAAATGATTCAACTTATTACTGAAACCCTAGAGCTCTCTTATATAGAGAGAGACCAAAAATAGTGAAAGTACATAAACGTCCCTAAGGAGCAAACCCTACAATAGAGAAATATAATAAAACATATGTTAACATAACTTCTCCAAAGTCAAATGGTATTTATTTCTTATTCTAGAAGCTATATTTAAGCTAAAATCCCTAGATTGATTGATCATATTGTATGTTTTAAGGACTACATTTGTAGATTTATGAGTGTATATTTTGTAGGGTTAGATTGTTAGATCTTAGCTTTTTTCTTGACAAGATCAATGTTTAATTTTGATTGCACAATTATATGAATTCAATATAATTATAAAGGTTTTCTCGGCATGCCTTTCGTGTGCCTCTAAAGCGCCTATTTTTCAGTGTCAAAGTCATTGAAATGCAACGTTGCAGTTCTGGTGTTTCCTTGAAATGCCTCCAGCATGTCTCTAAAATGGATGTTTCCAAATCGTCAAATTTAAAACCTTGCAATCACTCAACTCAGATTGATCAAGTCAAAGTATGCCTGCGATGCCATTAACATCAACCTGTCATTCCCTCAGTTTGGTCTTTATTCATAACCTAGGAGTCCAGGCATCACATCCTCTTGTTCTTAATACTTCCCATTTACTAGGATATTTGAGGACATTATCTTGTGAGTATTGATTTACAAATGATACTTCTCACTTTCTAGAATATTTAAGGATATTGGGGATTAACTTTCCACTTAAAGCAACTAACATACAAATAAAAGATGCCTCTATGGTAGATGTAGAAAATAGGGCGACAGTTTACACAATGTCAATACCAACCAGAGACTGACTTCAGAAAAAGACCAAAAAAGGCATACATGTACTGGTGCGTAGCTTCAAATATATCTCTTCTGCCCGATTCTTGCTCCCTGCACTCTTGCTCAGCCTATCCTGGAGAGAATGCCTAAGTGCACCTATCACACTCAAAAACAAAATAAAAAAAAAGGACATAAGTACACCAACAATCACTAAAGCATGAGATTTCCCATCTGACATAACATAAACTCCTGTATGAAACAAAAGCAATATAACTGTTCAACCGAAATGCACCTAACAAGCAATGCACCATGGAGACACTCACTTGCAGAGACCTGCTGCGACTTGTTATCTATCTGCAAGACGATGGACTTGCTATTAAGCGAACCATCTTTTTGCAGATCCATACAGATAGGTGTCCTGGTAGCACCATTTTCTCCCGTTGGCTACAAAAAGGCAACAACATAACCAGATACGGCGAAAGCTCCAACAATGCGAGGAGATAGCACAACAAACAATGCAAGTAAACAACTCAAGGCTCCAATTAACCAGCTAGTCCAACTAGCAAAACAGTTCTAATTCGGCAGTGACCAACACTTAAAAATAATAACACCACAGGGCAAACTGAAAATCCCATTAGCCAGCAAAACCAATGCAGATTCTGGCTTAAACAACCGACTTCCGATTTTGTTCATGCTTTTGTGCCATTGGCTGCTGAACTGGTCAACATCACTATCTTTCTTATATTTCTTAAAGTCAGACTCACGCGCGCACACACAAGCCCCCCACATTCGCACGCACGCATATGCACGCACACCCGCCATGCACACGCACGTGCACGCACGGAGGGAAGGATTCCATAGAGAAGTACCAGCAATGGATGCCCGATTACGCTATTCAAAACCGCGGACTTGCCGGCCCCCTGAAACAAGCAGCATCAACGTCATCAATCAACATAAACTTATAATAACAACATATTTAACCGCATCTAATTAGCGAAAGAAACGCCATTTCCCTCCAATTTGCCCCACCACCGCTCACCCCCTCCTTCGAGACTCCTATCCACACCTCAATTCAAAACAAACACACCGCCGTCCCCGCCCCCCCCCCCCCCCCCAACCCGATTTCGAAGAAGCACGTACGACATTGCCGAGAGCGACGGCGTTGAGGAAGGTGGAGGTGTTCCTCCTGGAGCCCTCTTCGGGGTCCTCGTCGGCCAGGAGCGCCTGCGCCTGCAGCATCGAGTCGGAGAGCTGCAATAGGTCCTCGATCGCCTCCATCTTTCCACGAGCGACGGCTCAGATCTAGATCCGCGGAGGAGGACGCGACGAGTGTGGGGGGGCCTCGATGGAGACTTGATCCCGCAGATCTGGGGATCCGGAGATCTGGAAGGCGGAGGAGGGGAGGGGTGGAGCTATAGCTCCTCCTCCTGAGCTGAGGGCACGGTGGGAGAGGTGGTTGGGGTGGGGGAGTTTGTTGGAGGCTATATATAGTGGGGGGAAGAGGAGGGAGTGCGAGGGTGGTGACGGTGGAGGCGTGGGAAGGAGGTTGGGACGTCGAGAGAGACAGAGAGAGACAGTGGGGGAGGAGGAGAGAAAGGAAGTGAAATGGTGGAGGATGTTGGAGGAGAAGGGAAACGGGAAATTTGAATTGGTTAGGCGTGGGGGTGGGGTTGGGGGAGCGTGGGGGCAGGTGGGCTCGGATTTCTTTTGTTTGGGCCTTGTAGGCCCAAGGCGTTTTGAAAATAGTGAAGGCCCAACGCCTTGCAGGGAAGCGCGGGTTGGGGGGCTTATGGGTACGCAACTTCGAGATTTAAATATTAAAATTGGTTGGATGAATGAGTTATGAATATCTTCTAATTGTGAAGATATCGTGTTCTGTAACTTCTGTTGTGAACATATTACTTTTGCCTTTGTTCCTCTGATTACGATGGCATGCTCTTTTCTAATGTAATTTACAAAAGAAGTTTTACGGGTGTTGGTACAGGGCAAAAGAAATCATGACGATGTCTAGAAATATGAGTATTCTTGTGCTACAAGAAATATTTGAAGGAGGCCAAGAACCGAAGCTTGTTTGTAGACATGGTAGTGTTTCTTGATTGTGATCACATTTGTTGTATGATTAGATTGGTAAGTGTAGATCTATTTAGCCCCGATTTGTATGGTAGGCCTTGAGATTTGCTCATGGTTACAACTTGAATGTGTAGCAGTTAGGGATAAAAACAACCTCAAGATATGCATTTTTGGCAAAAGGCATATCAATTTTGAGGACAAGAAATTGGCTGCTACGAGTGCGCAACTGATGCCGAGAATCACACGTCTTCGATTAGGCAGCTACAATGGTTATAAAGAACGCCAAAACATGTTCACACGGCTTTCATGGAGAATTAATTTTTAATCCTCATGTTAGTATAAAAATATAAAAGTTAGTCACTGCATTATTATAAAAATCAATCATATAAAAATTTAATTTAATTTTTAATCATTATATCTTCATTTTCCACCAATAACAAAATAACATACTATACATTTAAAAATATATTATCCAATAAATTTTGATTTATAAATGATGAAAATAAAAAAAATTAATAAAAAATAAAAATACACTACACAATGAAAAATATATTTCCTAATATATTTAATTTTTAATTAATATCTTACATTATATTTACATTACTTAATTTTATATATAAATTATTTAATATTAATTTCTAATAAAAAAATATAAGACGAAAAATTTCATAACGAATCCAAATGGTAAATATTACGGAAGAAAAATGAAAAAGGAAATTTTATAACAAAACTAGTCAAATCACTGTAGCAGATAAAAAATATGTATCGTTACAGCGCAATAGCAGCATCCAGGCTGCTTCAGTTATATCAAGGAAAGGACGCGTGCATAGATTGATCAGGTGCATTTGAACACTACCAATGTTTCGTTATCTGGTTGCACACGTTTCCTATTGCTCTTGGCTATATCATAAAACGGGGCGTGCTTGCGAGGTGTTATGAATGAGCCACTTCAGACGTCTTTCAACCTCCCAGACGTCAGACCAGACGTCTGGAACCACTTTCAAACGTTTGGGATTCGATTTTTTCGACACAACGGTTTTGTCTGCGTGCCTGAGCGCGCAGACCTGCCAGCGCATCTCTCTCTCTCACTTTTTCCCTCTCTCCTGCAGCTGCAGGCTGCGCCCTCAGTCCTCTCTCTCTCCTCCTCACGCGGCCTTAAAAGGCCACGCCCTCTTCCTCACTCCCGTCATCTCCGTTCCCTTCCTCTTCTCCTTCCAGCCGGTGCGCGAGAGCGAGCGCGAGTGAGGCGGCGGCAGCGACAGCAGCGGTGAGCGTGAGAGGTGCTGCGTGTAGGAAGAAGCGCTCGACCGTGAGGGCGACCTCGCCAGGGCTGCTAGGGCCGGCCGGCGTGGGGCGCAGCGGGCGCGGAGCGACGCAGGAGGACTGCTGCGGCTCGAGCAGCAGGCGGACGAGGCGCGGCGCGACCGGGCGTCGCGAGCGGAGGGCGAGTCACGCGCTGGTTCTGGAAACTTTTCCAGAATCAGACGTCTGGGATTCTAGCCAGACGACGGGAACGACGTCTGGAAGACTGTCCAGACGTCTGAAAGGTGAGTTATTCCGTCTTCTTCGTTTTCTTCAATTGACCGTACTAAGAGAGAGAGGAAATGGGTACACGCAGGGTCTAAGATTCGCATCCAACGCGAATCAGACGTCTGGCTGCAGTGACAGACGACTGGAGCGACTTCCAGACATTCGGGGTGACCATCGGACGTCTGGGAACTAGGTCAGACGCCCCCGCAGACTTCTGGACGTCTGAGAGACCACGCAGAACAAGGTAACCCCTGATCCACTTTTTAAGACGTCTGGAATAAGTTCCAGACGTCTGATTTTGCACTGTTTCGTAGTTTTTGACCCGTTTAGGGCCCGTTCGGGTTCCGTTTTCCGCATTTCGAGTTACGTTCTTTTCGGAATTAAATCCTCTACCTATCTACAGTAGCTGTGTACTGTTTTGAGAAATTCCTTGTGCTTGATCCTTGTGATAAGACCCCGTTCCGTTGCAGTCTCGGGGGTTGCGGAGGCACGCGGGATTCCCGACCATGCCCCCAGTTCGCCTGTTGTAACCGGTAGAGTGGCTTTAAGTATAATATGTTAAATTATGAAACCATAAATAGAACTTAGGACATTGCATGAATCCTAGGAATGATAAATAGATTGAATGGTAGATCCTAGGGTGTTGCATGAATCCTAAGGTTGGAAAACTATATTGTATGATAGATCCTAGGATATGGCATGAATCTTAGGACGGGAAAACTAGCGGAATATATGAATACTGCAGTCTTGGAAAATGTGGAAAGGTATTAATAGCTGCCTGTGAATTGAATTAACAGCTGCCTACTATGAATAAATAAACGTGATTGAGAACATGGATTGTATGAACATGAAACTGGAAACGTGAAACCTGATTGTGTTGAGTTAAAAGAGCTGGAACCCTACGAGGAATTAGGAGTAGAACTCCTGGAAGTGAATGGAATAGAATTGGGGAAGTGAGCTGGCCCTTGAGTACGGAGTACCAAGGAGAGCGACTGTCCCCTTGTTTAGTGCAGAGCGGAGCCAGCCGCCCCAGGGACCCGGGGTTAAGACTGGCCACTCTGTACCGACTTGCTGGCCCTCGTGTACGTAGTACCGAGGAGAGCTACTAGTGTAGGGAGGTACTAGCTACCCCATGAGCCCCGGGGTTCTGCTAGCCTCCTACACCGACTTGTTAGGCCCACTAGGGCAAACCAAGGTAGTCAGGTAAGGGTGCGCGAACTGTGGAGAGGCAAGGCCCCTGTTTGGTTACTGTGGAGGGGTTGGACCCCTGTTACTGAGAGGGCTCTGCCCTGTACTGGTTCCGTGCTGTGCTTTGGGCGCACCCGTTAACGGAAAGGACTAACCGCGTGCCAGTGCAGGTTAGCTACCCGTGCATTTACCGCGCGTGCCGTAGTCACCGTTACGTCTGTCAGTGACCTTGGGGTGGTTGACTGAGAGTAGGATCACCACGAGGGACTCTCCCGGCCAGGAGAGCACCACGTGCTACTTCTACTGTTCGGAAAAGACTGCAATCAAGATCGTTCCCACGAGGAACATTCGAGATCAAGTGAAGGATCTGAGAAATAGATAAATTGTGAAACAATAGAAAAGCGTAAATAAAGGAAAAAAGAAAATTAAAACAGCTACTGTACACTTTACTGTTTATTTAGTTTAGCTGCCACTCTACTCAGCGTTTTGCTGACGTGTTACACTCGTTACCTTTCAGGACCAGGTGTTGAGTAGCCAGGGTCAGCGGCTGCAGAGGACGCTGGGCCGAGTAGGGTCCAGTAGAGTTACCACTGTTCTCTTGTACCTCTTTTTGGTTCCACTGTAGTGAGTAGTTCTTGTTTCGCTGTACTTTTCTTTACCTGCAGTTCATATTATGTTATGAATGTTGTTCTACTGTTGTGGTGGTACATACTGTAGTAGTTTCTTTCCTTACTGCTGTATTTTCTTACTGTTAGTTATATTCATGTTGAATGTGGTTTATTTTACTGCTCTTTTGGTTACTTCCTCGTTGGACGATCAGGTCTTGGGTTTAGTCAAGTCGGTCCGGTTCTCATGTTTCGTAGGGACTTGGGAATCGGGTCGTTACAAGATGATATCAGAGCAAGGTCGTCTCGAGAAGTGAATCAACTGACTGGAAAATAACCAATTCGCATGTCTATAACTAGAGTAGCCACCACAACATATCTTTTGACATGAGCTCTTAGACGTTTCCGTTCGGTATCGTTCCGTAGTGACGTGTTCCGTTTTGTTTCGCGTCTCCTTGCAGGAGATGCCTCGTCGTGGGACCAGTGAGGCGAGCCGCGGGCGCGGCTGAGGACGAGGTCGGCTAGGTGGGCGTGCCGTTGCCGACACCCCAGTGGACCAGCCACTACTCCCGGGCATCCAGGCCCAGGACCTCGCCCGTCTGATACGAGACATTGTATGAGAGGAGCTCCACCCACCGCCCCGAGCGCCTCACCCTGGGGCTGTGGAGGGGGAGTCCTCTGTGGGACCACTCGACGGACGCGGCGCTGGACACGGGGGAGGGGATGGGCCGCCGCAGCCCCCACCTTCCTCCGACACTTCTGTGCACGAGGCACCGTTGCCTGGAGGTGCACCAGCATCCCCACTGCAGCGCCACTCCGAGCTCTTTGGGCAGTTCCGGAAGCTGAAGCCCCCCTCCTTCAAGGGGGATGAGGACCCGACCGAGGCAGAGGACTGGCTCGAGCAACTGGAGAAGATTTTCGACACCCTTCGCCCCCCGGTGGAGTGCCGTGTGGCCTTTTCCACGTACCAGCTGGAGAGTGCGGCACACAGGTGGTGGAGGGCGGTCCGGGGACAGGAGAGGGACGAGCCGACCTGGGATCGGTTCGTCGCCCTCTTCTGCGTGCAGTACTTTCCCCAGACGTGGCAGGACCAGAGGATTCGGGAGTTCCACACTCTCCGCCAAGGGACGATGACTGTGAGCGCGTACCACACGCGTTTCTTGGAGCTATCTCGCTTTGCAGCGACAGCAGTAGCCACAGAGGAGGAGCGCCTTTGGAGGTTCACCGAGGGGCTCCGGCCTGCGATTTGGGGGTATGTCAAACCCCTGAAGCTGCCTACGTTTTCGAGGGTGGTGGAGGCAGCCATGACTTACGAGGAGACAAACTCGTCCGCGTGAGACACTGACGGCGGGCGGAAGAGGCCCTTTCAGCCAGACTTTTCACAGGGCCGGCGAGAGAGGAGACACGTGGCGTCCGCAGGAGAGCCATCACGTTTTACAGGGCCATCAGTGGCCTTTGGGGGCCCTCGACAGGGGCCAATCGCCAGCACCGGACCCCCGCCCAGCCGACAGCAGGGACCCATTGAGGGCGGGAGTCGGGTTCCCCTCTGTTACCAGTGTGGCCAGCCGGGCCACATCAGGAGGGACTGCCCGTCTAGGGCAGGAGGTCAGCAGATACTTCCCGCGCAGAGCACTGGAGGGCGCGCAGGAGGCCGCGGTTCCCAGGCGCGAGGAGGAGGACAGCAGTCGCGAGGACGGTACCGGCCAGCACCTACCTGTCCGACGCAGAGTGTGGCTGCTTCGTCCGCACCTAGAGCTGAAGGGCATATCAACGCCCTGACACACAGGGACGCCAGAGCTTCGGGATCGGTGGTAGTAGGTTTGGTTTCAGTTTCCGGTAGACTCGTTTACACGCTTTTCGATTCCGGCGCTACGCACTCGTTTGTCGCAGCCAGTTTCGCAGTTAGTTTGGGCCAGGATTATACGTTGTTAGAGAATCCGTTCGTAATCAGAGGTCCGAGTGGTCAGCTGTTTGTAGCTGAGGAGGTTTACACGGATTGCGAGGTCAGCGTCGGGGGACATAGCCTGCCAGCTGACCTGATTATGTTACAGATGGAGGACTTTGGAGTGATTCTGGGGATGGATTAGTTGTCCGCTTACCACGCCTTGGTGGACTGTTTTGAGAGGAAGATTGTCTTCTCCATTCCGGAGTTGCCTTCTTTCGAGTTTCATGGACAGCCAGTGGATGGAGGTTTCAGGTGCATTTCGGCACTTCGGGCGGCGAGACTTTTGAGCCAGGGGTGTGAGGGTTTCCTAGCTTGTGTGGTGGCAGAGCTCAGCCCTGTGGCAGACTTCCAGAGCATCCCGGTGGTCAGAGAGTACCCTGACGTGTTTTCAGACGAGTTACCAGGACTACCGCCTGAGTGTGAGATCGAGTTTGAGATCTCACTAGTACTAAGGACCAGCCCCATCTCCACTGCGCCATACAGGATGGCACCGCTTGAGCTACGAGAGCTCAAGTCTTAGTTGCAGGACCTTTTGGAGAAAGGTTTCGTGAGGCCTAGTACGTCTCCCTAGGGAGCCCCGGTACGGTTTGTGAAGAAGAAGGATGGGACCTTATGAAGGTTCGTCCCTTCTAGGAGGGGTGACGAAAAAAAAAAATTGCGGAAATAAAAATATAAAGCAATCTCACAAAAATAAGCAATCGCACAATGTACACAAGGATTTTTAGGTGGAAACCCAAACCGGCTGAAAACCACCACCTAACCCTCTCGAGTTAGGATTTTCCGATCAACCTAGTTGATCAAATCCACTAACCGAATCACTTTGAACGTGGGTGATTCAACCTCAATACAACCACGCTACAAGTACGAGGGTAGCGTTCCTCAACCCCTTCTCTCCACGAGAAGGATTTTGTCCCACGAAGGAGACGGGAACTCGCAAAGCGAATACCCAACCAAAATACAAAGATAAAATAAAACAACAGTCCTATAGAGCCAACAAAATTAAACCTAGCTTCTATAGGAAATAGGAAACTCCCCTTTGCAAGGAGTGCGTCGACGATGACGCGGTGCGTGTGCCACGCGATGGCGCTACGTCGCTCTCGTTATCTACGGCGGGAGAGCGGGTGCGCAACGGGAATGATGCTCTCAAGATGATGGAGCTTGAGCTTAGAGAGCAAGTGCTTCTTGGACACAAGAGAGTGAAGATGTGTAGCTAAGTGTATCCAAGTGTATTTCTAAGTGTCTCTTATGTGTTTTTGTGTTGCAAAGGCTCCCCTCTATTTATAGAGGCCTTAGGAAGGCTTTGGAAGGCTTAGAAAAGCTTCCATAGCCGTTGGGTGCAAAGCCCAAGAGAATCAGGCCGAAATCAGGACAATGATTGCATTTGACAGGGTTATCAGACGTCTAACTCTGGCATCAGACGTCTGGAAGGCCACTTTAAGACGTCTGATTCCAAGGTCAGACGTCTGATTCTATGCGGGTTTCTCCCTGACTTGAATCAGATCTAAACAGGGTTTTTATACAAGTCCATCAGACGACATAGAAGACGTCTGGCACTAAGTCTGGACGTCTGGAAACCTACTTTTACCGTGGGAATTGATTTCCAAACGTTGCAACGGCTAGAAAATCTCTGAGAAGAGATTTTGGGTCAGCCGAGGCAAAACGGTCATTTATCAGACGTCTGTGAAGTCCTATGGACGTCTGATAAGGCTCTAACGGTCATATACTGCCGTGCTTGCTAAGTTAGCCAACGGTCCACTATCTGGACGTCTGGCAAATGCATCAGACGTCTTCTAAGACGTCTGGTCTAAGGTCTGGACGTCTGAATTCATCAGACAGAACTAACTATGTCCAGCCTAACAGTTATCAGACGTCTGAAACAACAGTCAGACGTCTTAAAATCCTTTATCAGACGTCTGATTCGTGAATTAGACGTCTGGAAAGTCAGTTTTAACCCTATATTGGTTTTCTAAGTGTTCTACAGAAAACCTACGTATCCTAGGGTTGTGCAGGTGTTCCTAGGACTACTGTTAGGGTTCTTTGAGGCTCTTTAACATAATGTCTAAGGAAAATAAAGAGCAAGAAAATAAATACAAGAGATACATGAAAGGATAAAAAAGAATCTATCCTATTCTTCTTGTCTTCCATCTCCAATCATTCGCTCCACGCGAACCTCCTCTATTTTCCGTCAAGCTCCTCCAATCCGTCCTGGATGCGAGCTCGAGTTCCGTCTAAACACGTCTTCATTTGCAATTGACCTGAAATCTAGGACTCAAATTGCAAATGTTAAATAACACGTGTTTTGTTATCATCAAAACAAATGATCGTGGTACTCTAGCACCAACAATCTCCCCCTTTTTGATGATGACAAAACCGTAAATAATAATGCATAAAAATCCAATTGAAGGTTCGTCCCTTCTAGGAGGGGTGACGAAAAAAAAAAATTGCGGAAATAAAAATATAAAGCAATCTCACAAAAATAAGCAATCGCACAATGTACACAAGGATTTTTAGGTGGAAACCCAAACCGGCTGAAAACCACCACCTAACCCTCTCGAGTTAGGATTTTCCGATCAACCTAGTTGATCAAATCCACTAACCGAATCACTTTGAACGTGGGTGATTCAACCTCAATACAACCACGCTACAAGTACGAGGGTAGCGTTCCTCAACCCCTTCTCTCCACGAGAAGGATTTTGTCCCACGAAGGAGACGGGAACTCGCAAAGCGAATACCCAACCAAAATACAAAGATAAAATAAAACAACAGTCCTATAGAGCCAACAAAATTAAACCTAGCTTCTATAGGAAATAGGAAACTCCCCTTTGCAAGGAGTACGTCGACGATGACGCGGTGCGTGTGCCACGCGATGGCGCTACGTCGCTCTCGTTATCTACGGCGGGAGAGCGGGTGCGCAACGGGAATGATGCTCTCAAGATGATGGAGCTTGAGCTTAGAGAGCAAGTGCTTCTTGGACACAAGAGAGTGAAGATGTGTAGCTAAGTGTATCCAAGTGTATTTCTAAGTGTCTCTTATGTGTTTTTGTGTTGCAAAGGCTCCCCTCTATTTATAGAGGCCTTAGGAAGGCTTTGGAAGGCTTAGAAAAGCTTCCATAGCCGTTGGGTGCAAAGCCCAAGAGAATCAGGCCGAAATCAGGACAATGATTGCATTTGACAGGGTTATCAGACGTCTAACTCTGGCATCAGACGTCTGGAAGGCCACTTTAAGACGTCTGATTCCAAGGTCAGACGTCTGATTCTATGCGGGTTTCTCCCTGACTTGAATCAGATCTAAACAGGGTTTTTATACAAGTCCATCAGACGACATAGAAGACGTCTGGCACTAAGTCTGGACGTCTGGAAACCTACTTTTACCGTGGGAATTGATTTCCAAACGTTGCAACGGCTAGAAAATCTCTGAGAAGAGATTTTGGGTCAGCCGAGGCAAAACGGTCATTTATCAGACGTCTGTGAAGTCCTATGGACGTCTGATAAGGCTCTAACGGTCATATACTGCCGTGCTTGCTAAGTTAGCCAACGGTCCACTATCTGGACGTCTGGCAAATGCATCAGACGTCTTCTAAGACGTCTGGTCTAAGGTCTGGACGTCTGAATTCATCAGACAGAACTAACTATGTCCAGCCTAACAGTTATCAGACGTCTGAAACAACAGTCAGACGTCTTAAAATCCTTTATCAGACGTCTGATTCGTGAATTAGACGTCTGGAAAGTCAGTTTTAACCCTATATTGGTTTTCTAAGTGTTCTACAGAAAACCTACGTATCCTAGGGTTGTGCAGGTGTTCCTAGGACTACTGTTAGGGTTCTTTGAGGCTCTTTAACATAATGTCTAAGGAAAATAAAGAGCAAGAAAATAAATACAAGAGATACATGAAAGGATAAAAAAGAATCTATCCTATTCTTCTTGTCTTCCATCTCCAATCATTCGCTCCACGCGAACCTCCTCTATTTTCCGTCAAGCTCCTCCAATCCGTCCTGGATGCGAGCTCGAGTTCCGTCTAAACACGTCTTCATTTGCAATTGACCTGAAATCTAGGACTCAAATTGCAAATGTTAAATAACACGTGTTTTGTTATCATCAAAACAAATGATCGTGGTGCTCTAGCACCAACAATCTCCCCCTTTTTGATGATGACAAAACCGTAAATAATAATGCATAAAAATCCAATTGAAGGTTCGTCCCTTCTAGGAGGGGTGACGAAAAAAAAAAATTGCGGAAATAAAAATATAAAGCAATCTCACAAAAATAAGCAATCGCACAATGTACACAAGGATTTGTAGGTGGAAACCCAAACCGGCTGAAAACCACCACCTAACCCTCTCGAGTTAGGATTTTCCGATCAACCTAGTTGATCAAATCCACTAACCGAATCACTTTGAACGTGGGTGATTCAACCTCAATACAACCACGCTACAAGTACGAGGGTAGCGTTCCTCAACCCCTTCTCTCCACGAGAAGGATTTTGTCCCACGAAGGAGACGGGAACTCGCAAAGCGAATACCCAACCAAAATACAAAGATAAAATAAAACAACAGTCCTATAGAGCCAACAAAATTAAACCTAGCTTCTATAGGAAATAGGAAACTCCCCTTTGCAAGGAGTGCGTCGACGATGACGCGGTGCGTGTGCCACGCGATGGCGCTACGTCGCTCTCGTTATCTACGGCGGGAGAGCGGGTGCGCAACGGGAATGATGCTCTCAAGATGATGGAGCTTGAGCTTAGAGAGCAAGTGCTTCTTGGACACAAGAGAGTGAAGATGTGTAGCTAAGTGTATCCAAGTGTATTTCTAAGTGTCTCTTATGTGTTTTTGTGTTGCAAAGGCTCCCCTCTATTTATAGAGGCCTTAGGAAGGCTTTGGAAGGCTTAGAAAAGCTTCCATAGCCGTTGGGTGCAAAGCCCAAGAGAATCAGGCCGAAATCAGGACAATGATTGCATTTGACAGGGTTATCAGACGTCTAACTCTGGCATCAGACGTCTGGAAGGCCACTTTAAGACGTCTGATTCCAAGGTCAGACGTCTGATTCTATGCGGGTTTCTCCCTGACTTGAATCAGATCTAAACAGGGTTTTTATACAAGTCCATCAGACGACATAGAAGACGTCTGGCACTAAGTCTGGACGTCTGGAAACCTACTTTTACCGTGGGAATTGATTTCCAAACGTTGCAACGGCTAGAAAATCTCTGAGAAGAGATTTTGGGTCAGCCGAGGCAAAACGGTCATTTATCAGACGTCTGTGAAGTCCTATGGACGTCTGATAAGGCTCTAACGGTCATATACTGCCGTGCTTGCTAAGTTAGCCAACGGTCCACTATCTGGACGTCTGGCAAATGCATCAGACGTCTTCTAAGACGTCTGGTCTAAGGTCTGGACGTCTGAATTCATCAGACAGAACTAACTATGTCCAGCCTAACAGTTATCAGACGTCTGAAACAACAGTCAGACGTCTTAAAATCCTTTATCAGACGTCTGATTCGTGAATTAGACGTCTGGAAAGTCAGTTTTAACCCTATATTGGTTTTCTAAGTGTTCTACAGAAAACCTACGTATCCTAGGGTTGTGCAGGTGTTCCTAGGACTACTGTTAGGGTTCTTTGAGGCTCTTTAACATAATGTCTAAGGAAAATAAAGAGCAAGAAAATAAATACAAGAGATACATGAAAGGATAAAAAAGAATCTATCCTATTCTTCTTGTCTTCCATCTCCAATCTTTCGCTCCACGCGAACCTCCTCTATTTTCCATCAAGCTCCTCCAATCCGTCCTGGATGCGAGCTCGAGTTCCGTCTAAACACGTCTTCATTTGCAATTGACCTGAAATCTAGGACTCAAATTGCAAATGTTAAATAACACGTGTTTTGTTATCATCAAAACAAATGATCGTGGTGCTCTAGCACCAACACCTTACGCCTTTGTGTGGACTACCGACAGCTGAATAGGGTCACCATCAAGAACAGATATCCACTACCGAGGATTGACGACTTGTTTGACCAATTGCGGGGTGCCACGGTGTTCTCCAAGATCGACTTGAGGTCGGGATACCACCAGTTGAGGATCAGGGAAACCGACGTCTCCAAAACAGCTTTCCGCACCCGGTACGGATACTACGAGTTTTTGGTCATGCCGTTTGGGTTGACTAATGCCCCCGCTGCTTTCATGGATCTGATGAACCGGGTGTTTAGACCGTACTTGGACCAGTTCGTGGTGGTTTTCATAGATGATGTACTCATCCATTCTCGAGATCAGACACAACACGGACAGCACTTGCGGATGGTTCTGGACACTCTAAGACGACGTAGGATGTACGCCAAATACAGCAAGTGCGAGTTCTGGTTGAGGGAGGTGACCTTCTTAGGTCATGTGATCTCTGGAGACGGCTTGGCGGTGGACCCAGCCAAGGTCGATGCAATACTCAGGTGGGAGAGACCGCGTTCAGTCACTGAGATTCGCAGTTTCCTGGTACTGGCAGGCTACTACAGACGATTCATCAGAGGTTTTTCACAGATTGCGCGTCCTATGACACAGTTGACCCGGAAGGACGTGCCCTTCGCTTGGACAGACGCCTGTGAGGCGTGTTTTCTGGAGCTGAAGGAGAGGTTGACCTCGGCTCCCGTGCTCACCATCCCTGACAGTAGTGGCGGGTTCGTTGTGTACACGGACGCCTCCTTGCAGTGGTTAGGAGGTGTGCTCATGCAGAGGGGTCACATTGTCGCTTACGCTTCGCGGCAACTGAAGCCCCATGAGCATACCTACCCTACCCACGACCTAGAGTTGGCAACTGTTGTCTTCGCGCTGAAGACTTGGAGGCACTACTTGTACGGTGAGACCTTCGAAATTTTCACAGATCACAAGAGCCTCAGATACATTTTTGATCAGAAGGAGCTCAACATGAGACAGAGACGTTGGTTGGAGCTCCTGAAGGACTACTACTGCAGCATCTCCTATCACCCGGGAAAGGCCAATGTGGTGGCTGACGCCTTGAGCCATAAGACGCCCGCACACTTGGCCAGTTTACAGTTACAGAGTTGGAGCCTTTTGGAGGAGGTGGGCAGCTGGCGACCTCTAGAGTTACGAGGGTACTGTGGGGCAGTGACTGTGACACGGCAGACTAGGCCAGAGCTGATAGACCGCATCATCACAGGACAGATGGCCGATCCGTACTTGCAGTCCTTGCGCGACAGAGTACTGTCAATAGACCCAGGGGACTTCTCTTTCACAGACCAGGTGCTGCGCCTGAGGGGACGGTTGTGCGTTCCCAGAGACGAGGAGCTGTTGAGAGAGCTCCTGACTGAGACACACGGTTCCAGGTTCACCATACATCCCGAAAACACGAAGATGTACCAAGACTTGAGACGCGAGTTTTGGTGGAGGGGGATGAAGCGGGATGTGGGTGAATTCGTACAGCAGTGCTTAGTGTGCTAGCAGGTGAAAGCCGAGAATCAGAGGCCTGCAGGGCCGCTACAGCCGCTTCCAGTGCCAGAGTGGAAGTGGGAGAGCATCACCATGGACTTGGTGGTGGGCTTACCTGTTACCCAGTGAGGACACGACACTGTCTGGGTAATTGTGGATAGACTGACGAAGATGGCACGATTCCTACCGATCCGAGTCACTTTGGGACCAGCACAGTTGGCAGAGAGGTATATCCGTGATGTGGTACGACTACACGGAGTTCCGCGGGAGATCGTATCCGACCGGGATACCCCCTTTACGTCCCAGTTTTGGGCTGAGTTTCAGCAGGCCTTGGGGACGCGGTTGAGGTTTAATACAGCTTACCACCCCCAGACGGACGGACAGTCTGAGCGCACGATACAGACACTTGAGGACCTTTTGCGTGCCTGTGTACTGGACTGGAGGGGCTCTTGGGAGGAGCACCTGCCCCTGGCGGAGTTTGCATACAACAACAGCTATCACTCGAGTATCGGCATGGCTCCCTACGAGGCTCTATACGGACGGAGGTGTGCAGCACCCTTGAGTTGGGTTGAGGTGGGGACCAAGTGGGAGGTTGGCCCCAGGTTGATCCGGTAGAGTCAGGAGTTAGTTAAGCAGATCCATAGGCGACTCCGCACTGTCAGGAGCAGACAGAAGAGCTACGCGGATCGGGAACGCAGGGAGGTGCAGTTCGAGGTTGGGGATCACGTCTTTCTTCGTGTTTCGCCCATGAAGGGCCTGCAGCGGTTTGGGGTGAGAGGGAAGCTCGCACCGAGGTTCGTGGGACCCTTTGAGGTCCTGGAGCGGGTTGGACCCATTGCTTACAGACTTGCCCTCCCTCCGCAGCTTTCTGGTGTGCACGACGTGTTCCACATGTCCAACTTCAGGAAGTACGTAGCCGATCCTAGTCACGTACTGAGTCACGAGAGCGTCGAGGTGGGCGACGACCTGACCTACCCCGAGCGGCCAGTGCAGATTCTAGACCGAGCCATCTGTAGTTTGAGACGAAAGCAAGTACCCCTGGTAAAGGTTTTGTGGAGGAGCCAGCGGTACGAGGAGGCTACCTGGGAGCCTGAGGCGGCAATGCGGGAGCGGTACCCGAAGCTTTTCGCGGGTACGTCTTTTCGGACCGGCTTCGGTCCGCTTTGAGTTTGTTATGGTTACTGTGACGTTTTTCCGCACCCTAGTTAGAGCAAGTTTCGGGGACGAGACTTCCTTTGATTTTGTTATATTGTTACGAATGAGCCACTTCAGACGTCTTTTAAGACGTCTGGGAGGTGGCCCAGACGTCGGACCAGATGTCTGGAACCACTTCCAGACGTCTGGGATTCGATTTTTTTGACACAACGGTTTCGTCAGCGCACTTGAGCGCGCAGACCTGCGAGCGCATTTCTCTCTCTCTCGCTTTTTCCCTCTCTCCTGCAGCTGCAGGCTGCGCCCTCAGTCCTCTCTCTCTCCTCCTCGCGCGGCCTTAAAAGGCCACGCCCTCTCCTTTACTCCCGTCATCTCTGTTCCCTTCCTCTTCTCCTTCTAGCCGGTGCGCGAGAGCGAGCGCGAGTGAGGCGGCAGCAACAACAGCCGCGGTGAGCGTGGGAGGAGGTGCTGCGTGTAGGAAGAAGCGCTCGGCCGTGAGGGCGAGCTCGCCGGGGCTGCTAGGGCCGGCCGGGGGGGGGGGCGCAGCGGGCGCGGAGCGACGCTGGAGGACTGCTGCGGCTCCAGCAGCAGGCGGACGAGGCGTGGCGCGGCCGGGCGTCGCGAACGGAGGGCAAGTCGCGCCCTGGTTCTGGAAGCTTTTCCAGAATCAGACGTCTGGGATTCTAGCCTGACGACGGGAACGACGTCTGAAAGGTGAGTTATTCCGTCTTCTTCGTTTTCTTCGATTGACCGTACTAAGAGAGAGAGGAAATGGGTACGCGCAGGGTCTGAGATTTGCATCCAACGCGAATCAGACGTCTGGCTGCAGTGACAGACGACTGGAGTGACTTCCAGACGTCCGGGGTGACCATCGGACGTCTGGGAACTAGGCCAGACGCCCCCGCAGGCTTCTGGACGTCTGAGAAACCACGCAGAGCAAGGTAACCCCTGATCCACTTTTTAAGACGTCTGGAATAAGTTCCAGACGTCTGATTTTGCACTGTTTCGTCATCTTCGACCCGTTTAGGGCCCGTTCGGGTTCCGTTTTCCGCGTTTCGAGTTGCGTTCTTTTCGGAATTAAATCATCTACCTGTCTACAGTAGTTGTATACTGTTTTGAGAAATTCCTTGTGTTTGATCCTTGTGATAAGACCCCATTCCGTTGCAGTCTCGGGGGTTGCGGAGGCACGCGGGATTCCCAACCACGCCCCCAGTTCGCCTGTTGTAACCGGTAGAGTGGCTTTAAGTATAATCTGTTAAATTATGAAACCATAAATAGAACCTAGGACATTGCATGAATCCTAGGAATGATAAATAGATTGAATGGTAGATCCTAGGGTGTTGCATGAATCCTAAGGCTGGAAAACTATATTGTATGATAGATCCTAGGATATGGCATGAATCCTAGGATGAGAAAACTAGTGGAATGTATGAATACTGCAGTCTTGGAAAATGTGGAAAGGTATTAATAGCTGCCTGTGAATTGAATTAACAGCTGCCTGCTATGAATAAATAAACGTGCTTGAGAACATGGATTGTATGAACATGAAACTGGAAAGGTGAAACCTGATTGTGTTGAGTTAAAAGAGCTGGAACCCTAAGGGGAATTAGGAGTAGAACTCCTGGAAGTGAATGGAATAGAATTGGGGAAGTGAGCTGGCCCTTGAGTACGGAGTACCAAGGAAAGCGACTGTCCCCCTGTTTAGTGCAGAGCGGAGCCAGCCGCCCCAGGGACCCGGGGTTAGGATTGGCCACTCTATACCGACTTGCTGGCCCTCGTGTACGTAGTACCGAGGAGAGCTACTAGTGTAGGGAGGTACTAGCTACCCCACGGGCCCCGGGGTTCTGCTAGCCTCCTACACCGACTTGTTAGGCCCACTAGGGCAAACCAAGGTAGTCAGGCGAGGGTGCGCGGACTGTGGAGGGGTTGGACCCCTGTTACTGAGAGGGCTCTGCCCTGTACTGGTTCCGTGCTGTGCTTTGGGCACACCCGTTAACGGAAAGGACTGACCGCGTGCCAGTGCGGGTTAGCTACCCGTGCGTTTACCGCACGTGCCGTTGTCACCGTTACGTCTGTCAGTGACCTTGGGGTGGTTGACTGAGAGTAGGATCACCACGGGGGACTCTCCCGGCCAGGAGAGCACCACGTGCTACTTCTACTGTTCGGAAACGACTGCAATCAAGATCGTTCCCACGAGGAACATTCGAGATCAAGTGAAGGATCTGCGAAATAGATAAATTGTGAAACAATAGAAAAGCGTAAATAAAGGAAGAAAGAAGATTAAAATAGCTACTGTACACTTTATTGTTTCTTTAGTTTAGCTGCCACTCTACTCAGCATTTTGCTGACGTGTTACACTCGTTACCTTTTAGGACCAGGTGTTGAGCAGCCAGGGTCAGCGGCTGCAGAGGACGCTGGGCCGAGTAGGGTTCAGTAGAGTTATCACTGTTCTCTTGTACCTCTTTTTGGTTCCACTGTAGTGAGTAGTTCTTGTTTCCGCTGTATTTTTCTTTACCTGCAGTTCATATTATGTTATGAATGTTGTTCTACTGTTGTGGTGGTACATACTGTAGTAGTTTCTTTCCTTATTGCTGTATTTTCTTACTGTTAGTTATATTCATGTTGAATGTGGTTTATTTTACTGCTCTTTTGGTTACTTCCTCGTTGGACGACCAGGTCTTGGGCTTAGTCGAGTCGGTCCGATTCTCGTGTCTCGTAGGGACTTGGGAATCGGGTCGTTACATGAGGGAAGTTAGGTTTCGATTGTAGAAAGGCAGCAAAGATAGGAAATAAGATTCATCGTCATCAATTAAAAGCGGAGCATTTTCCATAGAGATATTTACATACATAACTTTGAAATTTTATTGAATTGCACCTATATTTTTGTAAACTTTATATATATATATCTATACCCCTGTAAACTTTCATCGTTTATCACATATGTGTTTCCATTAATTTTTAACAGTTTGATATATTAACCACAATTAAATTTAAGGATGCAAGTTTCCATAAATCTAAATCTTTATCCAAAAAATTCGATTGGATTTTAATATGGGTATAGGTATGAATCTTTATCCCATTACGCAACCTAAATACCTGAATAAATCTCCATTTACTCGAGATATATAAGTTCAACCTTAAGTCTCATTCTCCTAATCCTAATATCTCTCATACTCTCCATTGAATATTTATTTCAAGGATGAAAATATTGAAAATTAGAGTAGCTTAAGCCTTTATGTTTCGAACTTATTAAAGATATATAATTAATGAATTGTGTTACATATTTTTCTTCTTCTTCGACTCTAATTTGGACACGATTTGTGGATACCTGATGAGTAAATGGGTATAGACATAGATTTAGATTTTTATATCTGATGGATAAAGAGGTAGGATATAGGTATAAATTTTGTAATGAGTATGAATATGGGTTTAACAAAACATAACCAGTTTGCATCCCTAGTTAAAATCTAGGAATATTTACATCCATAACTCTAAAATCTTACTAAATTACATTTATATCCCTATAAATTTCATATACCAAACTTACCTTTAAAAAAAATTAAAAAAAACCCACCTCCTCCTCCCTACATCCACCACCCCTGCAACCACCACCTCCTCCCCTGCTGTTATGAACGCGTGCTCCAGAAGTCTTTTAAGACGTCTGAGAGGTGGCCTAGACGTCGGTCCAGACGTCTGCAATCACCTCCAGACGTCTGAGAGGTGGCGTAGACGTCGGTCCAGACGTCTGATAAGACGTCTGGGATCATTTACAGACGTCTGGAAATCGGTTATTTTGGCACAATTGTTTCGTCTGCGCGCTTGAGCGCGTAGACCTGCGGAAATACCCTCTCCCTCTTTTTCCCTCTCCCTCCTGCGCCCTCTGTCGCGCGCTCTCTCTCCTCCTCGTGCGGCCTTAAAAGGCCACGCCCTCTCCCTCACTCCCGTCACCTCCGTCTCCTTCCTTTTCTCCTTCCAGCCAGTGCGCGAGAGCGAGCGCGAGGGTGAGCGGCGGCGGCGACAGCCGCGGCGGGTGCGGGAGGAGGTGCTGCGCGGGGGAGGAGGCGTCGGCCATGAGGGCTCGAGCCTGCTGGGGCAGCGGGAGCCGGCCGGCGGGGGTGCAGCGGGCACAGAGCGACGCGGGAGGCCTGCTGCAGCTCGAGCAGCAGGCGGAGCACTCGCAGCGCGGCCGGGCGTCGCAAGCAGAGGGCGAGTCGCGCCCTGGCTCTGGAAACTTTTCCAGAATCAGACGTCGGGGATGATAGCCAGACGACGGGAACGACGTCTGGAAGACTGTCCAGACGTCTGAAAGGTGTGTTTTTCCGCCTTCTTCCTTCCCTTCGATTGACTGTACTACGAGAGAGAGGAAATGGGTACGCGCAGGGTCGGAGATTCGCATCCAACGCGAATCAGACGTCTGGCTGCAGTGCCAGGCGGCGGGAACGACTTCCAAACGTCCTGGGTGACCATCGGACGTCGGGAACTAGGTCAGACGCCCCCGCAGGCTTCTGGACATCTGAGAGCCCACGCAGAGCGAGGTAATTCCCTGATCCACTTTTTAAGACGTCTGGAAGAAGTTTCAGACGTCTGATTTTGTACTGTTTCGTCGTTTTCGACCCGTTTCGGGCCCGTTCGGGCTCCGTTTTCCACGTTTCGAGTTGCGTTCTTTTCGGAATTACATCCTCTACCTGTCTACAGTAGCTGTATACTGTTTTGAGAAGTTCCTTGTGTTTGATCCTTGTGATAGGACCCCGTTCCGTTGCAGTCTCGGGGGTTGCGGAGGCACGCGGGATTCCCGACCACGCCCCCAGTTCGCCTGTTGTAACCGGTAGAGTGGCTTTAAGTATAATCCGTTAAATTATGAAACCATAAATAGAACGTAGGACATTGCATGAATCCTAGGAACGAGAAATAGATTGAATGGTAGATTCCTAGGGTGTTGCATGAATCCTAGGGCTGGAAAACTAGATTGTATGATAGATCGTAGGATATGGCATGAATCCTAGGACGGGAAAACTAGTGGAATGTATGAATACTGCAGTCTTGGAAAATGTGGAAAGGAAATAATAGCTGCCTGTGAATTGAATTAACAGCTGCCTGTTATGAATAAATGAACATGATTAAGAATATGGGATGTATGAACGTAAAACTGGAATGGTGAAACTGGAATGTCCTGAGTTAAAGAGCTGGAACCCTACGGGGAATTAGGAGTAGAACTCCTGGAAAGTGAATGGAATAGAATTGGGGAAGTGAGCTGGTCCTTGAGTACGGAGTACCAAGGGGAGCGACTGTCCCCCCTGTTTACTGCAGAGCGGAGCCAGCCGCCCCAGGGACCCGGGGTTAGGACTGGCCACTCTGTACCGACTTGCTGGCACTCATGTACGTAGTACCGAGGAGAGCTACTAGTGTAGGGAGGTACTAGCTACCCCACGGGCCCCGAGGTTCTGCTAACCTCCCACACCGACTTGTTAGGCCCACTAGGGCAAACCAGGGTAGTCAGGAGAGGGTGCGCGGACTGTGGAGGGGCGAGGCCCCTGTTTGGTTACTGTGGAGGGGTTGGACTCCGTTACTGAGAGGGCTCTGCCCTGTACTGGTTCCGTGCTGTGCTTTGGGCGCACCCGTTAACGGAAAGGACTGACCGCTTGCCAGTGTGGGTTAGCTACCCGTGCGTTTACCACGCGTGCCGTAGTCACCGTTACGTCTGTCAGTGACCTTGGGGTGGTTGACTGAGAGTAGGATCACCACGGGGGACTCTCCCGACCAGGAGAGCACCACGTGCTACTTCTACTGTTCGGAAAAGACTGCAATCAAGATCGTTCCCACGAGGAACATTCGAGATCAAGTGGAGGATCTGAGAAATAGATAAATTGTGAAACAATAGAAAGACGTAAATAAAGGAAGAAAGAAAATTAAACAGCTACTGTACACTTTACTGTTTCTTTAGTTTAGCTGCCACTCTACTCAGCGTTTTGCTGACGTGTTACACTCGTTACCTTTCAGGACCAGGTGTTGAGCAGCCAGGGTCAGCGGCTGCAGAGGACGTTGGGCCGAGTAGGGTCCAGTAGAGTTACCACTGTTCTCTTGTACCTCTTTTTGTTCCGTTATAGTGAGTAGTTCTTGCTTCCGCTGTACTTTTCTTTTCCTGCAGTTCATATTATGTTATGAATGTTGTTCTACTGTTGTGGTGGTATATACTGTAGTGGTTTCTTTCCTTACTGCTGTATTCCCTTACTGTTAGTTATATTCATGCTGAATGTGGTTTATTTTACTGCTCTTTTGGTTACTTCCTCGTTGGACGACTAGGTCTTGGGATTAGTCGAGTCGGTCCAGTTCTCGTGTCTCGTAGGGACTTGGAAATCGAGTCGTTACACCTGCCCTCCACCCAACCTCCCAGTAGCCATTACCTCCTCCCACACACCCACTACCACCTCCTTACAAGATCATAAATGTAATTTGGTAGGATTTTAGAGATGTGGATGTAAATATTCTCTTGTTAAATTAGTAAAACAGATATCATAGGGGTATAGATAAAATTTGTTGACTTTATGTGTTACTTTTAATGATGTGAGAGGAATATCCCCCCCCCCCCCCCCCCCCCCCCCCCCCCCACTTGATAAAAGATTAACTTTAAAAGTATAACTATATCTGGTAGGCATATTTTTAGGAATATATATATTAAAAATGTATAAATGTAATTGATAAATATTAAAAAAGCATGCATATGTCTTTTTCCAATATTGTTATTCAAAATTAAATAATTATGTACCGTAATGTGAGCCATTTACGACAGTCAGAGTTAGCGATGCACTGTTTTCCATACTTAAGGTAAGAAAATTCAATTACAGTGATGAGAAACTTCTTGCACGATCGGGAGAAGTTCCCCCTTGCAACCTAATATGGTGGTAGCTCAATTTGATTGGGATAGCTCCTGCACAACAGATCTCTCATTCTTGAAGATGTGCATTGGGTTCATTGTTCTTTCTCCATTGTTGCAGCGATTCTAAAGGACGTTCCAGGTAAATATTTTACGTGATATTGCTTCTAAATGTTATTTATTATGCAGTGAAGTGGCTGAAGCTAGAGCAATCCTACATGATCTTCATTGACCTTACAAACTAATTTATCTCTGATGTGATTAATCTAGTAAATCAAATTAATGTCCTTCGACACCGAGCATGAAAATTTATCTATTATTCAAAGTTGTTCTTCCATCCTACATGCATACGAAGGTTACACTATCGTTAATATATATATATATATATACACACACACACACCATTCAAACATAAAAAAATTTAATTTGGACAAATGGGATATGATCCACGTGGATCGGATGTCTCATTGACAGCGCATCGCTTTTGCATCGTTGACAGCACCGCCTGCGTACATAGATAAGAAGAAGAAAGGAGGGTATGCCCCGAAGGGGACGATAAGAACCACATCTCTTCCTTCCGTTCTCTTTCTCGACCCACCCCTGCATGGACGAAGCGATTCCCCGCCGTCGGGAGAGGAGGCCGATCTAGGGTTAGGGTTAGGGTTAGGGTTAGGGTTAGGGTTTGGCAGTGGTTGCCCCCCGCCTCCATCCACACCCTTCCTTCCTTCCGAGACCTCGCAATACCACCATGTCTGCCGTCGTCCTAGGCAAGAGGTCACCTTCCTTCTTCGAAGAGCTCCCGTCGCCCCCCTCCGCCTCCAAGAGGCTCCGCTGCTCCTCCTCCTCGGGCTCTCCCCCTCGCTTCTCGCCGCCCCGAAGCGCCCCCGTCGACGCCGCCGCCCAAGGCGGCCCCCAGGCGCTTCTCGCCGACCTCAGGTTGCTCTTCCCTCGGATGGACGATCAGGTCAGCGCTTTTAGGGTTTCCGACGCGATTGGGGTTGTGCTTTGATCATATTCTTTGATTTCGATGGTTTGTGTCTCTTTTGATCGCGTCTGGTGGATTTGTTATCGTAACGTTGTAAAAAAAGAAAAAAAAATCAATTTTTTATTAGAAAGAGCTTAGTTTGCTGTCAAAACAGGTAATTGAGTCGCTTTGGATGTTGGAGGTATCGGTCCTTTCTGGAAAGTTGGGATCTTTTCGGTGGAAATGGGGTGGTTGCTTTTGATCGTCAAATGTTGAGTTGTTTTTCTATGAAAGGGATTGGCTTCGGAGAGATGCAGGATTAGGTGCACTTGGGGCTGAAGGTTTTCTTGATGTCCAGTGTGCTTATGGTAATGTTGGTATTGGAGCAAATGTGAGTTATTGGGAGAGTTGATGCCCTGATGCTAGTTTCTGGAGAAAGGAGGAGGATTTCGATTGGATCTGATATGTTATGAGATTCCCAGTGGCTACTTCCGTCCAGTTAAATGAAAACTAGAGCTTGCATCCTCGTACAGATGGTGTTGATAGCATGAACAGCATAGATAGAAGAGTTATAGATTGACACTCCCAGGAAAGTTGCTCCTGAAATGGGATGGTGCCTCAACTATAAAAAAAAGTGCATTCACCGCCCACCCCACCTGCACACACATACACACAAACACACACAGCCCCCGTTCGAGATGAATCATCACATCTATACATTGTTTTCTTCACCCTCATGTGTTTCCTTCGGCACCTGCATTTTCTACTTCTTTTGCTTTGTCCTTGCCTTGCTGAGCTTCTCCCTTCACATCTTGTGGAGTAGTCAGTCAAGAGGCCCTGTGAAAGGGAGGCTGAAGGGGGCTTTAGGCCTTGGTGAAGAGTTGTGAACCTAGAATCAACAAGGGAGGTAACAAACTTCACCTTTAACCACTCAACTTTAGGTGCATCTCTTTAAAAAGCTCATGGCTTGATTCCTCGTTCTAGTTTTTACTTCAACTGAGGGATGAGGAATGCAAGGGCGAAATATGCAGGGGGTTAACCTGACGTGACATGCTTGTGGGTTTAGGACAGTGAGTAGCTCTATACCACTGCTTTATCAAAAGACCTCCATGTAAGATCACACATGACATGACTTTTTTTTTCCTGATTTCCTCTATTTTTTCTTTAATAGAAGGGTTTAGACATAGGTTAGGATGTTAGGGATATTGGTTGGTTAGATGATGGAGATTAGCCTACATGGTTAATTTTATATGCCCTTATAAATGACATCTGGGAGATGTCATTTATTTGCATTGTACATCGAGCAGTCAGAAATGTCATGGTTTTGGCATTGTCTCATTTCTTCAGAGTTCCCTCCACATCAACTAGGAAACTGGTTTGATAACAAGATCCAATAAAATCAGTCTAGACTAGTATCAAGATTCCATAAAATCAATCTTACTTGCTCTTCTTTTCTGATTTTCCTTTGGGTTCTGCGAGCTGATGCCTGCTGGGATCTTTTCATAGCTTGCTATGGGGTTCTTTTGTACCTCGTTGTTTTTATCACGAAACTGATGAATTCTAATGGTTGGATCTGACTATAGCTTAGTTGCTATCATCTTCCATGTACAATATACATATAAACCTTGATCTGCCAAGTCCAATATGCAGCAAATGATGCCTCTTTAGTAATTTAATTTGTTTGATACATGCACTGTGCAATATTTATCTTTGCATCTTCAGCTTTTTCTTTTGTTGTAAGGTGAATCAATTTTGTGGCTTTTCTTCTCTTCTGCCCCCACTGATAAATCTGTAAATATGATGCCTGCATAAAGTTATTGTTAGGTCATGTTCTTTTATTGAGTTTCCTTTTTGACACCATTGAACCTGGTCCAATTGGTGGACTGGCAGCTAGTGATTTTGGATTATGGCTTTGGTCTTGAATTGCTTGTGTCATCTTGTATAATTTGAACTGTTTCTCCATCCTTACAATTTTCATTTGTTTCAGCTTCTTCAAAGGGCACTGGAATTATCTGGCAATGATCTAGATTCTGCCATTAGGAGTTTGAATGAATTAAAAATAAGGCAGATGGAGGATACATTGGAGAACTCTGCAAGCAAACCTATTCCAGATATTGATGGCTGCAAAGCTTTAGAAGGTATCCATGATCATAGCACTTTGATTAGTTGACTATTTCAATACTTCATTGCTTCTGTATTCCTACAGCCAGATTTTTTTTATGCTTTTAAAAAATCATTTACACTGATCATTTCGTATTACATCAGAGTTATATCTTACCATTACAAAAATATGCATCCATCATTTCATCTTGGCTTCAGGTGGAACTTGGCATCTAGATCAGAAGTCAATTTCTTAAATCATGGAAAAGTTAGATTAGCAGTTCTTTTGGAAAAGAGGAAATTTGTAGATTGACTTTTAACCCATATCTTCTGGAGTAAAGTTGTTATATTTTGCAAGTTTGATAGGTTTCCTGTCAATCAAGTTACTGGAACCATATTGACATTTTCAACTTATTGATATGTGGACTTTCTATGTGGATCTAATCAAGTTAGTATAATTTGAGCCAGGCAAAGTTTGTAAAAAAAAATTAGGACGAAGCCTGAGACTTAAGATATGTTTGTGATATATAGTTATTTGTCTGAGATAAGCGAATTTCTGGTTCTTGCACTTAAGATCTATATCTTCACTAATTGATCAGACCATGAGATTAGTTCCAAGGTATTCATGATTGGGGACTCTGATGCTGCTTTTGAAGGGAGTTTGTGGAGGTTTTCTTTCATGGATGGGTAATGGTTTTATTTGTTTGTCTATGAGTAAATTGAAGACAGCTTTGGAGCTGAATAGCTTCAAATCACATGCAAAATGAGTCGAAAGTGCACTTAAACACAACATCATTGTATATTTCTTGATTTTTTTGTACTTTTGAAAAGGAAGAAGGGTGACTATTGGAGATTTGTAGCCACCCAAGTATATCAATGTCTCAGGACAAGAAAAAAGCTCATCTAAAAGGAAGTGGTCACCTGCTACAAAGTGATACCACACCATCTACGTATATGCATGGTAGCCTTTACAACATCCTCTAAATTTGGAGTCTCTTGAAGGCTATGCGATCATTCTGAAGCCAAATCAATCTGAAGAACACTATAGTATGGCCCTTTGATCCAATGCAGTGTATTTCCTATCCTCCATGTGAACCTTTGTTGTTCATCTTCCATTGCCCATGTCACTGTTAATAAAATATCAGGCTTTTGCAGTGCTAACTATAAAAAGGTTACAACATTCTCTAAATTTGGAGTCTCTTGAAGGCTATGCGATCATTCTGCAGCCAAATCAATCTGAAGAACACTATAGTATGGCCCTTGGATCCAATGCAGTGTATTTCCTATCGTCCATGTGAACCTTTGCTGTTCATCTTCTATTGCCCATGTCACTGTTAATAAAATATCAGGCTTTTGAAGTGCTAACTATAATAAAGTTACCGTATTCTAATTCACATTCGAGACACCTGTCAATTTAAGATAGCCTGCCTGTTGTTTGTCGAGATCTTATTTTATAGGTTTTCTTATGTTTAACTATTTACCCAAATTTGATCTTTTTTCCATGGTCTCGTTACGGACTCTTAGGTGTCATGGTGTGGATCTCATATAGAGAAAAAAAGAGGGGACGTGCCCTCTACTACCCTTAACGTACTAAATTGAGTCAATATCGTCAAGGCAGATGATTGTTTGTTAATAAGTTTTGTTTTTTGTAGCAGTTCCTTGGCCTCTCTGAATTGCTATCATCTTCTAAGATAAAAAAAGATCCATTTTTCTTTAATTAGTTGCTCTTGCTGAATATATATTTACATTCTGTGCACAGTCAAAGCCGATGTATTTACTTCTTTTTCTGAAACTTACAATGATTATGTTGAGTTTTCTGGTCGTCATCCTCTTTAAATTGTTCCCTACAATGAACAACTGAAGATTCTTACCGTTTTCCCAATCAGGTATTGCACCAAATGGTGATAGCTCAACTTGTAAGTTGCCCGGTTTGGACAACCTCCAGGCCTCTGCTGCTGATTGGGTAGAGCTATTTGTTGGAGAAATGATGCATTCTTCAAACATTGATGATGCGAGAGCCCGTGTATCCAAGGTGTTGCAAGCTTTGGAGCAAAACATTATTGCGCACACGAGCATAAACACAGATGAGACTGTTCAGAAGGTAATGAACTTCTTCAATGCCCATTTGTCAATTTTTTTTCTTTTGGAAAAAGAGAGTCATTTCTTTTATGCTAGAATTGCCACTTCCTAATGGCCATTCGTGAAAGTTACCTTGGTTCTTTAATTTGATGGATTTTGTATGGTTGAACTGGTTGTCTTAAGTATGTCCACACCACCCCCACCCCCCAACACACACACACACACACACACAAATTACATACAGCGATAAAATGCTAATTTAATTTGGTTCTAGAATTTAAAATCTTGCTTTTATCTGATCCAACACTTATGAATAGGAAAATGTGGTGCTAAAGGAGCAAGTTGAAGTACTTATGCGTGAGAACAGTATCCTGAAGAAAGCGGTCACCATCCAGCATGAACGTCAGAAAGAGTATGACCACAAAAACCAAGAACTGCAGCACTTGAAGCAGCTAGTTGCAGAGTATCAGGAGCAACTTAAAAAACTCGAGGTGATATTTCAATACATACTGGTACATGCTCTTTGGAGAATTCTGCTAACATTATCTTTATCGCAGATAGATAACTACACATTGATGATGCATCTGCGGCAAGCTCAGCAAAGTAGTTCTATTCCAGGGAGATTTCACCCAGATGTGTTTTGATTGTATACAAAAACAAATAAGCAGGAAATATCTGCTCGGAATCACTGTATATTCTCTCAGGTATAGGATATGGCAATTAGGGGGAATGAAGCTCCATGGTTGTGAGGGTGAAATACATTTGTTGTGTATCCAAATGTAAACGGTGAAGTGAATCTGATGCTGCTGGTGAGATTTGGCTTCTTAACAAGTTAGAAGCTGGAGAAAGCTGCATCATGTGTCAGGACTTGTGTGCTGTTCAGTGTTTTATTGCATTACTAAAGATTTCTACTTGAAGGGATGCCTAGTAGTAGTTCCCAGATAGCGTGGAGGAAAAGAAATGGAAAGATCGTCGTTGGATTGAGGCTACTTCCATTTTGAAGTGTTTAGACAACAAATTTAATGGTACTGGAAGATTTTGTGTATCACCCATTATTAATCTTTCTAAGCAGGATATGCTTAGGCTATTATAATTAGTTTTGGCTTTGATTGCCCTAAGATGATGTCTAAAAGAGACATTGTGGCTTGTTAGAACAGGCTTTCTTCATCATATTCTTCTTCTCGTTGAAGATAGAGTTAGAACAGCTTTGTCGGTCATGTCATTTTGTTAGAACAGCTTTGTCGGTCATGTCACTCCATTTTGAGCGCTTTTGTTCTTTTCTTCTATTCATAATTGAAAGTTTCATGCTTGTCCAGTGATGGTGCATGCTGGTTCTTTTATTCTATCTCGTACCTTTTTTAGCTTAGAATGCAAAGTCAGAGTCAGACTTCATCAGTACAGGATTTCTAAATACAGGAAAGTTTTCAACAGCGGTAGAGAAAGAGAGCAAAACTTGGTGAAGATCCCTTGGGTTCCGATTGGTCGTACAAGGTCAATTAGAGCCCCTCCCCTCCTCCAAACTCTAATCTCCTTTCCGGACCTTCCCTCTTTGGAGTATGGATTGCCTTCTCGACATGTAAGATGGGTGGAGGCTTGTGGTGCTTGCTTGTCTCTCGAGGTGATCGTGGTCGTGTGGTTTATCATTGAGTAGTTGTGGATGCGTGCTGTTGTGGTTGAGCATTGATGATTCGACTGGTGGTTATTCGTTGGATGTGGTGGCATGCGGCTAGGGTCGAGTAGCTAGGGGTTGGTCGTGGTTGTGTCAGCTGTCGATTTTGGTTCAGTGGCTTACATTGGATTTCGTGGAGTTGATGTGGTCGTGTGGTCCTCTTTGGCGCCTGTGATCGTGTTGCTCTCGGTCGTCGACGGGCTCTCTGTGACAGTGGTGCGGGTGATGCAGGTGGCTTTCTCGTTTGGCAGTTGATGGGGTTGTTTCGTGCCTTGGAGACTTTTAGGTCTTTTTTTTCTTTTTAGGGTAGTGTTTTATTTTATTGAGGATCACATGTGACCTTGAGTTATCTCAGTCAAGCTTCTAGTCATTTTCGATTATTTGGTTGATTTATACTATTAACTCGTAGGTACATTTTTTAAGACTTGTCTCGTTGATATCTTGTCATTTCTACGAGTGGGATCACCCTCCTTTGAGAGGTCGTCTGATTTTTATTCTTGTGATTTATTTTTTTTTTAATTTTATTTCTTGTCTTATTTTTTATATTTTGCATTCCTCATTTCTATGCAGCATTTTCCCTCTTTGTTGGTGAGGATTTCCCATCTCCTTTTGCCCTTTTGCGATCACATGTTATAGGTTCTTTTTCTTTTAATGAGTACTTTCAAAAAAAAAAAATACAGGAGAGTTTCCACACATGCAGCTCCTACAGCAACTACCTCTACGATAAGAGGAAAATTGAGCCTACATTACGTTATGCAGAGTTATTGAGTCTAAAAATTGGTGCAACTATAAAACATTTTCATAGCATATCTTTTCTCACGATAGATGTCTTATTAAAAGGAGATTACAAACTATTTTCATAGCTTTCAACCAATGATATGATGTATACTTCAACTTGTATTTCAATGACAAACAAGCCCATTAAATTGCCTCTTGTATCGTTTGATCTTTAGCCTCTTTCTAAGAGATACAAATGCAAATACAAGATACCCTTCATGTCTCTTTTGATTTTTACCCCTTTTTAAGAGACACAAATGCAAATACAAAATAACCCTGAGAAAAGCGTCTAGGTTTGGCAATTATAACAATGACATTTGGTGATACGTTGTTGCCTGTTTAGTAAAATCATCCTTTGCCATGTCCATAATAAAGAAGCACCATTACCGCACACATTTTATTTAAACAAATAGAATTTATGGATGTGGTTAACTTCTTGAATAAATTTAATAGAAATCAATGGGTAAATTAATTTATCACCCAATGAAAGGAAATTCACATAGCGAGAAATTTGAGATGTGTCATTCATGTTGTACAATTAGGTCTGTTTATCAAGTAAAATAAGTTGATAACTACCCTATTTAGGTTTGGGTTCGATGAGATTTTGCTGTCTCGAACTTGACTAATTTGAACTCGAACACAATATCGAGTCCCTTAGCTGGGATTAACAAGTTCAAATTTCTGAGGTGGAGAAATATATTTTATTTGAATTGATTGTCTGTGAGTTCGATCCATTTCCAATGATGACCGGTGGCCAATAGTGGTAGCATAGCCGAGAGTAGAGAGAATAAAAGGGGAGTGGTGGTGGGATAAATACTGCACGACTTTGCAAGTAAGGCAGTATTGTTCAAAGCACCACAAGATTGCCAGCGGGGATGGTAATGATTGGCAGTGGAGGGAATGATAGGTGGTGCTGTCAGTGATGGCAAAGGAGCATGGGGACGATAGTGATTGCTCGGGGCTCATGAGCCTATAGCTGCACAATTTGGACCCTTGGTGCCAACAAAAACAGAAGGGCAAGCTTGGCAGTGACACGATAGTGCTGTGGTCGTGTGTGTGTGTGCGTGGGTTGGGGAAGGGGTGGGGGAAGGAGGGTGGGATGTGTGAGTGGTTGTGTGTTGTGCAGTCGAGGGACCCTGCCACTGGAAGTAGTGGTTTGCTGGGAGGATTTAGGGTGTGATGGTAGTGCCTTGGGGGGCAATATTTACTAGGGTGGGAAGGACGTGGGAGAGAGATTTTGGGAAAATTATAAACTACGTACTTATATTTAGTACTATGATGTATTTATGAATGTGTATATACATACATATGCATCTTATCAAGTCCAAACCTTATCAGGCGTAGCTTTCTATTCGTACTTAACTCATTAGTTTATTGACTTGATCCCGAGTGGCACCTATTGAGTTGAAGATTTTTTTAATAGCCCAGTGCAAAATGACATTTGAAAATGAAACAACTGCATTGTTCATCATCAGCTTTTATGCATACATGTATTATGGGTCATCTTCATGCGTGTGCCCAAATCATAAATGAACTGAGTATCCATATTTTTTTTCCCATCTTCCTAAAATGTCATTTTCTTTTAATAGGAGTGCTTCCTTTTTCAAATCTCTGAGCAACAGGGAGTATAGCTTCTATCCAACATTCCTAATTACAGTTACAGGAAGAGGACAATGATACATAATTGTTGTCCACGTATACACGTTGATTCAATGTAGATGACATCAAGGGAACAACACAAACAAATAAATCGACAACTTTCAAATGGGAGAAAATAATGATATTTGCAACATTGAAATACTATGTCCCACAAGAGGATGAGGCTGAGAGCTATTTCTTTCACCATTTTGAAGATTCAATATGTACTCTGTGATATATTGTGCCTCTTATCCACCACAGGTAAAGCGCCGATGATAGGATGAACAATACGGCTATACAAAGGAAGACAACACCTGCAACTCTTCCTCTTCGTTTGGTTTCATCATCAGGGGCCGTCCATGATGGGTATTCAGGGAATTCTGTCTCCACTAGATATGGCATGCCAAAGCCCAAAAAAAAGCCTCAGTAACTAATATGTGAGGAAAATGTTGCAAAACAAAACCACACAATGGGATCAAGAGAACAACCTTTCGAGATGCTAATGGCAGAAACCAATGGACCATAAGTTCTTTCGCATGGAATACAGCAAGTCCCTCTTCCAACCCAAAGGAAATGGATGTCCATAAATGCCGTGGTAACATTGGCTTGAAAAGTCTTAATTAGAGCAACATAAGGTTTCTTTGTTTCACTTAGAATGTTAAAATTCTTCAAGACTAGCTGTCCCTGTAAAGAGTAGATGCTGAGAATTTTAAACTCTTGGAATCTATTCAAGAGTGCCAAATGTTACATGACTAAAGAGCACTATCAAACAAAATGTGTAAATGACAAATGCGAAGATGATGGCTATTTTAACTGATTCCTGTTATCAGCCTACGGGAAGTAAATTCGCTTCTTACTGCCAACCAAATGAAAAATAGGAGCCGTCAATGGGTTTGCACAGAACATTTCTGCTAAAAGGATTAAATCAAATACGTCCGTAACGTAATTTTATTTCCATTGCTACCATAATACTTCTAAAAATCTTAAGAGATCTGTGTCTTAATCAACAACTCATATAATTTGAAAAAGAAAAACAGATACCTGAATATACACATCAAATATGCACCTACCGATGCCTGCCAGTGACCAGTAATCATCCATGACAATCTCCGCAAAGTGGAGCTTGACTATGTAGGTCCCATTTGCTAAACCAAGAACAAAGTACCGTAACGATTTCGTGGACACCCTTGCAGTTTTATAAATTTCAGGATTGAAAGTTCCCATTATCTTAGAGTCCGTTGTCTCCACAGATCTACTTTCCTCAACTTCTGTGGTACTTACAAGCCACTGATATTCAGAATCCATGTAAAAAGCATCTGTCTTTAAGATCTCAGAGTCCTTAAGGTAATCAATGCCAGAGGAGGATTTATATTCTTCTCCGCCACAGTTTATCGCCAATGAACTATAATCTGTGTCAGGAAAACACTCAGATTTCATTAGATAAAAAAAGATTGCAGCAGAATCATACCACCTTACACTAGATAAGCAGGAAGCTCAAGTTCATAACATCTTGAATAATGATGAGAAGATTTACAAAACATTGAAGACATGAACATAATGTTACTGAATGAGCATTCAGAAAACCAGTCTCAAAATTATTAGGCATTACCAATATACAAAACTGCACAGATCAGAAACTGACTGGGGATATTTGGAAGCAAAGAAGGCAGGCATGATTACACGAGGGATAAATGGGATCGGAAAAAGGACTCATCGTAAGGGGGTAGCTAGAAGCTAATAAGGCACTTCGCATGACATGAGTGATAAACTAGAGTAGCAAAAGGAGTCACATCAGTAGTAGCAGTAGCAACAGCAAGGACCTGAGCAAACTTGAGTATCTGCACTCTTTATCCATCTTGTTCCAAAGGACTGCCAGCATGATATGAGATATGGTCAGCTCATTTAGGCTTCCAAACTTGATCTCTCCAAGGATGTTGGAACAGGGGAGAGTTTTAAGATTAGGGTTCTACATGGAGGATTCTGTATGTAATTGAAAGGAGCCAGAACTAGCATTGATATGGCAATGTAATTCTTTTAAAGCGAAAACCCTATAGCTGTTTGGTTGTGGGACAACTGCCTGGGTTATCCCAAAGTATGAGGAAAAGTTCAATGCCATAATTTAAGGGATATCACACCCAACTTATGTCATCCCATCACTTAACCAAACGAAAAATAAATAATACCAACTTATAACACATCCATTCACCCATCACATCCAACCTATTAGTTATTTTTCTGTTCAACCAAACACCTTTTTTCTACTTATTCCATGTACCAAATTATCCAAGCCAAGGCTTAGTCTGCAACTAAACAAAGCCTAAAATTCTACAATAGACAAAACCCTATCAATCAAAGCATATTCATTATGTATGCTAAGCTTGAGAGGATGAAGATCAACTGATCAAGGGTCCGAGAATGTGATGTTGATGGGAAATATGCTTAGTTGCACTATTTGGTTTGATGGTGAGGATGATGAACATATACCTACATATGTAAGAACATGGATATTGGCTGCGGAGTTTGTACCGTGCAAATAGTTTATTTCTTTTTTTTTTTTTGCTTTATTTCTTGATGTTAAATTTTGACATGAAAATTTCCTTCCATTGCTAATAACTTCATGTATCCCGTTTTCTATCAAGTTGTCATTGTGTTAGGACGTTCAATAGCCTGCCATTGAAAAAAAAACATAGTAGTCATGTAGACAGAACACTCTGAAACAGCCTACCAGTGAAAATTGTCAACACTGGTGTGTGAGGCTGTGACTTACAATTTAAGGCCTTGCTGGTACAAGACTGGCATCGGATGCATTCCAATAAACCCAGTTGTTTCCTACAGTACCCAACATTTTCTATTTAGAGATATATGAAAAAAACAATCTACTAGGTTCACGATATAAAGTACAGTTTCTACAAGTAGTAAGAGAACATAATATGATTATTTAAGATGCCACTTTCCTTGAGACAGATGCATATCCTGCCTTTCTTTTTTTGTATATGGACTGAATGACTGCTGTGCAATAGATAGGTTAACCTAGGTAAGATTTGAGGTATAATACGTAAACCCCACCAATTTAGGCTCCTTTCTTGGGAGGACAGCAACATCTTTTCATGTGGAAGAATTCAACTCAAAACCAATTGGTTCAATGTTTATTAACCACATCTTGAAGTGGAGAAAGGATGAAAGGCCTTTTTTGACTATGATCAAGGTATTTAAGGTTGATTTTCCTTGATCTTGGCTCAACTTAGTTGGTAGTGCTGAGTAACTTGATGGTAGGAACAAACTAGCAACATTGTGAATTATGATTTATATCAACATTACATTTTGATCGTTGTCTATACTTCATACTTCATAGTCATAATTACCAATTAGTAGCTGTAGTAGTACTATCTATTACTACGTGTTAATTAAGTACTACTAGTACAAAGTATGCCATTACTAATAAAGTAAATACTTAGTATTGTAGTAACTACTAACTAGTCCAATATTTATATCTTGAGGAAGAAACTAGCCCCATATTAATTACTAATTAATGAATAGCACATGGTAAATTATTGGTTTGCGAAAGTAATCATGTACTCTTTGTATTATCTATGACAATTTGCAATTACGGATTTCTCAGTTGCCATTATGAAGTATTAATTGCTGGTTATGCTACTTACATATTATAATCACAAAGTTCAGTTTTTGAGCAAATTTCTTATTTTTCTAGAGTTCCATCAGTGTGCCTCAACTTTTGATCATTGAGCATTGGATTATGTCCATTTTCTCGGCATGCCTCTGAATTGTGCACTTTCAAAACCATTGAAACAACATCAAAATTGGCACATGGAACCTTGCTTATGAGCCAAGGTGGATTCTACATTCATCTCTCTAGCTTTAGAAGGACCACATAATAGTGTACTAAAAGCTACTTCAATTGGAGTATAGTTTGAGTGCGTTGAGTTGTATGTATACTTGGGTAAATAGATCATGGTTGTGGATCTGCTTATCCTATGTGTCTCCACAGACTGTATGACTGAACAAGCAAAGTTTTCTTCTTATAGACATTTCTGGGGTCAGGGACAAATATTAGTGACTGATGGGTCTGATGTTGCAATTGCTGGGGAAGGTGTGATACTTCAGAACAAGATTCAATTGTCTCCTGAGATTGCATGTTTTGGACCTTCCTTTGAGCTTATTGTCCACTAACAAAATTACAAACAACAAAGGAACTAAATTGTAGACCAATATTCTATGTTGATCATTGTGTTACAAGACTCAAAAGATAAGAAAGTAGATTGGAATTGGATTGGAATGTGGTCTGTGAGAATTACCTAGGAAAGTGGCTTTGGCACTTTAATTGATACTTCATTCACATTGGCAGAATGATGAAAATCGAGATTTGACTACTCTGTAGCACACTCTTCTTGGTAATCTTCGCTTCTCGTCAAAAAACTACCAAACTTATTTTCTGTGATAGAGTTACCATCATTATAGTGCAAGAATTATGAATTGGCGAAACATCAGCGTGCTGCTTTTCTGGAGCTAAAAGAGCATAAGCATCGGTTCTTTCTCTTTGGTGCACTATGATATTGCTCCTTTGCATGTGCAATCTATGAATGGTTTTAGATGTTGTGCAAACTTTATTGGTAACGGGTATTGATGCATGTTTGACTACATGACCTAGACTTTTGCAAGATTTTCCTATAATGGAAAACCAATTTATAATGACTATAAAATTTTTTTGCTCTGAAAACGCTTGAGAACACCTTGATGATAACTTGAAAGTTTTCCTGAGATGCAGGTGTTTTTCATGAGACCTGTAGTTACAACCCACAAGAAAACGGCAAAACTAAATGGAAGAATCAGCATTTGCTTGATGTTATTCATGATCTCCTTATCTAAAGAAATGTTCCTAGGCATTTCTAGAAATAAGTTTTCATGACAAGTACCTTCTTAATAAACACAATATCTTCTGTGAGTACTTAGGAGAGAAGACTCCAATACTTGTCTTGTTGCTTAACAGGCAACCTTTTAGTTTCTCAACAAAAGTTTTTGGTTGTATATGTTTTGCACATAATTTGGTTCTTGAAAGTAGGAAACTTGATCCAAAGTCTATCAAGGGCATTTTTTTCGGTTACTCAACAACACAGAAAGGATATAAAAATGTAATGCATGTAATGACAAAAGAAAGCCATCCGTGATTATGAATTTTAAAGTAAAAGTCATATTTTCCTTTCAAATCTCTGTTTTGAGGGACTATAAATGAAGGATTTGTCAGTTTTGAGCACAAGTAAAAAGGACCTTGGCATTTTATTTTTGAAAGGGTATGAAAGGAAATAGCAAAAAAACTACACCAAAAAAATTATGAGGTTTCCCACTCCCACAAAGATGAGCTGGCGAAAAACACAACATTTTCAACATAAGGTCATTCACCCTTAAAAAGAGCTGCATTCCTCTCTTTCTACAATGCCACTGGAAGGCCATTGGTGCATCCCTTTCTGCTCTAGTGTGAAAAACATTTGGCCTAGTCACACTTCCTTGTTTAAAAGTCCTCGAGAAATTTGCAAAAGTGATGTCAAGCCACTGAACATCAGCTACCTCCAGAACTAGGCTGCAAAGGGTAAGAGAAGAAAAGATGATCACATCCTCATCTCCAACTTTGCATAGAGAACAAGTAACATCAGTGTCAGGGGCCCATTGTCCACGCTTCACCTTCATCAAAATCCTCTGCATTTGGATTCTCTGAATTCGTAACAAGAAAACCGCCTATTAAGAGGTGCTTTAGCCTTTCACAACATCCGAGAATTACTGTAGAGATCAGCATCACCCTCTTATGTTATTGTTGCATTACGTTATATTGTAAGGGATGTTATGTCCTTTTATTGCTTTGTTGGACTTATCTTATAATTTTTCCCTCACCTCTCTCTAAAGAGTTGTAAGGACGGTTTAGTAATTACAAAATTTTATTTTCTTTAACTTGATATTAGAGTTAAATCGGAGATTCCACCAAGAAAACCCCAACCCTACTACCAAGTCTCATCACCGCTGTCGCCGCTGTCAGCCAGCAGCAGCAGCGGCACCGCCATGCAGGCAACATCGCCACTGCCAGTCACTGTAGAGGCAGGAGGAGGGTCGTTATACCCCCTCTTCTTCTCCAGCACCTTCTCCTTGCTGCCAAGTCTCCTCCAGCGGCAGGGAGAGGGCAGTAGGCCTTGTTTTCCCTTGCAACAGGGTATAGGAAGGTCCTTGGCATGTTTGTAAAGACCCGTTCTGTTCTGAGCCTTTTAAGATGTTTGGACTGTTAGTCAGACGTCTGGATTCTTTCCCAGACGTCTGGAAATTGAAAATTTTGTACCCAGCGTCGGGTCTGCGCGCTGGCTGCACGCAGACAACTTTTCTCTCTTCTCTCTCTCTTCCTTCTCCTCCACTGAACCCTAACTACCCCCTTATATATAACCCCTCTTTCCCCCTTCCTCTCCTCCCCACTCCACCACAGCCACCTTCCTTCCTCTCCACTGCAGCGAGAGGGGCGAGCGCGAGAGCAAGCAACAAGGAGGAGAGGCGGTGTGAAGAGAAGAGGAAGAGCTTGAGCTCGCGAGCTCGTGGGAGCTCGCCGGAGGACACACGGCCGGAGCGACGCGTGCGAAAAGAGTGCGTTGGGGGAGACGTCCCCGACACTTTGCTACAGCCAGAGCTGCAGGCGAGGAGGAGAGGCCACGGCCGCGCGCGACGAAAGGAGCAGGAGGTCGGTCTGGTTCTAGGTTTTTCCTAGAATCAGACGTCTGGTGTGTCGTCCAAATGACGGGTTGGACGTCTGGTGATGACACTGGATGTCTGAAAGCAGTGTTTCGCGAAGGTACGTTCCTCTTGTGGTTACGGCCATGCAGGCTGCACCACAAAGCCAATCTATATGGCTAAAAGTGGGTGATTCGCCTGTCACGTGCAGGGATAGCATCGGGAAGGCGTGAGGCACACCCTCTCACGTGTTTCGGACGTCTGGACAGCTTACCAGACGACCCGGAGCACTCCCAGACGACTGGAGGAGAGGTCGGACGTCTGGAGTTGGGTCCAGACGGTAAAGTAGGGGTTCTGGACGCCTGAAGTCGACGCAGGAACCTGAGGTGAGACTCTGGTTACTTTTAAGATGTTTGGACCTTGTGCCAGACATCTGATTTAGGTCTGCAGTCCTGTTTTTGACCTGTTTAGGGTCCGTTCAAGGTCCGTTTTACGTAAACAAGATATCTGTGGATTCCTTGTGAATTCATCTACATGTTAGAAAGCCTTATATAATGTTCTGAACATTCTGTTGTGGTATGTCCCTTGGTATAGGACTTCGATCTGTTGCATGTTCGGGGCCTACAGAGGCACATGAACCTGTCGTTCAAGCCCCCAGTACTCCTCGATTGTCTGGTAGAGTGGTTTCCACTGTTTTAATTATGAATCATAAATGCATATGTGAAATTGGATAACTAGAAACCAAGGATGTGACATCAAACTTAGGACGAGAAGTACTTGCACTGTTTGAATGCGTGTTTGAGATTGCAGTCTTAAATGAATGAATAGAAATGTAAACAACTGCCTATTAATAAATAAGAGCTGCTTGTGAAATATGAAATGCCTGTGCTAGTTAAATATTATACTTGTATATGTTAAATCATGAAAATATGAGTTGTATGTGTATAATATGAGAATGGAAATGTGAATGATGAAACTTGGTATGGAACAACATGGTGAACACGAGCAAGAACCCTACGAGGAATTAGGAGTAGAGCTCTTGTGGACAAATGGAATGGATCTGGAAAATGTGAGTGGGAAGTGTGCTGGCCCTTGAGTACGTGGTACCAAGGAGAGTGACTGTCCCCTGTTTAGTGTAGAGCGGAGCTAGCCACCCTTGAGTTGGGATCCGGGATTAGGATTGCCACTTTAAACCGACTTCTGTTAGCTCTCGCGTACATTGTACCGGGGAGAGCTACTAGTATAGGGAGAGAGCTAGTTATCCCACTGGGCCCGGGGTTCAGTTATCCACCCTACACCGACTTGTTAGGCCCACTGGGCAAACAAGGGTAGTTAGACGAGGGTGCGCAGACTATGGAGGGACGAGACCCCTGTTTGGTTCTGAGGGACTAGATCCCTGTTACTGAGAGGGTTAGGCCCTATACTGTTCCGTGCTGTACTGTGGGCGTACCAGCTAGCGGAAACGACTGACCATGTACCAGTGTGGGGTAGCTACCTATGCGCTTATCGCGCATGTCGTAGTCACCGCTACGTCTGTCCGTGACTTCGGGGTGGTTGACTGGATGTAGGATCACCACGGGGGACTCTCCCGGACAGGAGAACACCACGTGTGCCTTTTACTATTCGGAAAAGACTACAATCAAGATCGTTCCCATGAGGAACATACGAGATCAAGAAAGATATCTGAAAGTAAACCAATGGGTAAAAAGAAATGACTTAAAATAAAATAATTGGAAAGGATAAATTTACTTGTTAGCCTTTACTGCTTTAGTTAGTTTGGTTACCACTCTACTCAGCGTTCGCTGACTTCGTTTTACTCGTATCCCTTTATAGGTCCAGGAGTTGAGCAATCCGAGTCACCAGCAACAGAGGGTGCTGGGCCCAGTCGAGCCCAGCAGTAGTTCCTATTTTTGTTGTACTTCCTTTTAATAGTGAGTTTAGATTGTTGTTACCGTTTCTGTTCTGTACTTTATTCTACTTTACTGTTGTGGCGGTGATATGTACTGTTAGCAGCTTTTATTTCCTTTACTGCTTGTACTCTTTCACTGTTAGTTACTTAGCATTGTGAATGTGGTTTACTTTCCTACTTTTTGGTTATTTCTTGTTGGACGACTGGGTCTTGGGATTAATCGAGTCGAGCCGGTCACGTGTCCTGTAGGGATTCGGGAACCGGGTTGTAACAAGATGGTATCAGAGCAAGGTTGTCCCGAGAAATGAACAAACTAGTTTGAGAATAACCAATTCACGTGCCTGTAACTAGAGTAACCACCACAATGTACCGCTTGACATTTGTTCTGAGGTTCTTTTGCTGAAGTCCGTTAGAGTTGACTTCAACTTGTTCTGTCTTCCGCGTCTCCCTGCAGGAGATGCCTCGACGCGGAGTTCTTAAGGCGAGCCGCGGACGCGGCCATGGATGAGGTCGAAGGGGCGGACATGTCGAGCCCGAGGTGCCAGTTGACCAGCCACTTCTCCCAGGCGTTCAAGCCCAAGACCTCGCTCAGTTGATGTGAGACAGTACGAGAGGAGCTCCACCCGCCTCCACGGGCGCCTTTCCCTAAGGATGTGGAGGGGAGTCCTCTGTGGGGCCGAGAGACCGACGCAGCGCTGGACAAGGGGGAGGGAGTGGTCCTCCACCGCCTCCACCGCACTTTAACACTTCTGAGCACGAGCCCTCCTTACTTGGAGGCGTACCCGTTCCCCCACTGTAACTGTACTACGAGCTTTTCGGACAGTTCCGGAAGATGAAGCCTCCCTCCTTCAAGGGGGATGAGGACCCGTCTGAGGCAGAAGACTGGCTGGAGCAGATTGAGAAGGTGTTTGACACCCTTCGCCCCCCTGCGGAGTGCCGCGTGGCCTTTGCCACGTACCAACTGGAGAGTGCGGCACACGGGTGGTGGAGGGCGGTCAGAGGCTAGGAGAGGGGAGAGCCGACGTGGGACCAATTCGTGACCTTTTGTGAGCAGTACTTCCCGCAAACTTGACAGGACCAGAGGAGGCGGGAGTTCCACACTCCGCAAGGGGACGATGACTGTTAGTGCGTATCGCACGTGCTTCCTGGAGGTGTCACGTTTTGCTGCGACAGCTGTAGCTATAGAGGAGCCCTTGTGGAGGTTCACTGAGGGGCTCCGACCTCCATTCGGGGGTATGTCAAACCCCTGAAGCTGCCCACCTTCACGAGGAGACCAACTCAGCATCACGAGACACCGACAGTGGACGGAAGAGGCCCTACCAACCAGAGTACTCACAGGGTTGACGAGAGAGGAGGCACGCGGTGCCCGCGGGAGAGCCGTCTCGTTTTGCGGGGCCGTCAGTGGCCTTTGGGCAGCTGTCAACACTGGACCCCCACCCAGCCGTCAGTAGGGACCTATCGAGGGAGGGAGTCGAGTCCCCCTCTACTACCAGTGTGGCTAGCCATGTCACATCAGGAGGGACTGCCCGTCTAGGGTTGGAGCGCAGCAGATGCTCCCCGCACCGAGCACTGGAGGCCGAGCAGGTGGTCGTGGTTCCCAGGTACGTGGGGGAGGACAGCAGTCACGGGGAGGGTACCGGCCAGCGGCTACCCATCCGACGTAGAGTGTGGCTACTTCTGCACCGAGAGCTAAGGGGCGTATCAACACCCTGACACACAGACGTCAAGGCATCAGGTTCAGTGGTGGCAGGTATGGTTACAGTTTCTGGTAGATTAGTTTATTTACTTTTTGATTCCGGCGCCACGCACTCGTTTGTTGCTGCGAGTTTTGCTGTCAGTTTGGGACAGGACTGCGTGTTGTTAGAGGATCCGTTTGTAATTAGAGGTCCGGGTGGTCAGCTGTTTGTAGCTGAGGGGGTCTACACAGACTGTGAGGTCAGTATTGGGGGACAGCCTCCCCGCTGACCTGATCATGATACCTATTTAGGATTTTGGCGTGATTCTGGGGATGGATTGGCTGTCCGCTTACCACGCCTTGGTGGACTGTTTTGGGAGGAAGATTGTCTTCTCCATACTGGAGATGCCTTCCTTTGAGTTTCATGGACAGCCGGTAGACGGAGGTTTCAGGTATCAGGTGATACTTTCAGAGTATCTTGGTGGTCAGAGAGTACCCTGACGTATTTCCAGAGGAGCAGTCAGGACTACTACCTAAGCGTGAGATCGAGTTTGAGATTTCACTGGTACCGAGAACCAGCCCCATTTATACGTCACCGTACAGGATGGCACCACTTGAGTTGCGAGAGCTCAAGTCACAGCTGCAAGACATGTTGGAGAAGGGCTTTGTGAGGCCCAGTGTGTCCCCGTGGGGAGACCCTGTATTATTTGTGAAGAAGAATGTTACCCTGCACCTTTGTTTTGACTACAGACAGTTGAATAGGGTCACCATCAAGAACAGGCATCCGTTGCCGAGGATTGATGATTTATACGACCAATTACGTGGCGCCATGATTTTTTCCAAGATAGATCTGAGATCAGGCTACCACCAGTTGAGGATCAGGGAGACTGACGTCTCCAAGACAGCTTTCCGCACTCAGTACGGACACTATGAGTTTTTGGTCATGCCGTTTAGGCTGACCAATGCCCCTGCTACTTTCACGGATTTGATGAACCGGGTGTTCAGACCGTATCTGGATCAGTTTGTGGTGGTATTTATTGATTACGTGCTCGTTTACTCGTGGGACCAGACACAACACGGACAACACTTGCGGATGGTTCTGAACACTTTAAGATGACGCAAGTTGTATGCCAAATACAACAAGTGCGAGTTTTGGTTGAGACATGTGACTTTCTTGGGCCATGTGATTTCAGGGGATAACTTGGCTGTGGATCCAACCAAGGTTGAGCCAGTACTCAGGTGTGAGAGGCCACGTACAGTGACAGAGATACGTAGTTCCTTGGGACTGGCAGGTTACTACTGACGATTTATCAGGGGTTTGATGAGAACTTCATCATGAACCCTAATTAGCACATTTTGACCTAAATAAGTATACAAAAGCTCCTACAAAACCTAAGGGAAAGCATAAATTAGAGAACTATAAAATTGAGTATAAAGCAAATCATAAGGGGTAAAACTGTAATTTTACCAATGCAGTACACAAACATGATTTCTAAGGATCTAAACACAGGTCAAATGGGCTTAATAAGAGAGAAAGTGGGATGATTTGATCGGAAAAGGGTTATGGCAGCATCTAGGAATTAAATGACATTCTATAACCCTAAAACAAACCCGCTTTAATTCACGAAGTTCCAGGTAAGATAAAAATCAATTAAACCCTCTAAAATTCATGAAAAATTATCCCATAGGGTTTAGAACCTTCAATTTGACCATTAGAACCTATCTTGACCAAGATTGAAAATCATATCCAATTTTTTACCTAATTTAGGTTTTTGTGCAAATTGACTGGTCAAACATGGTCAAACCTAAAATCAAACTTCACAATTGGATTCCTTAGGTCCAAATTAGGTTTGTTTCAAAATTTGGACCTAAGGGAAGGACATTTTGACCTACTTTACAAATTGGTCCTTAAGAATTACTTTTTGACCCTTAACTTTTTGAACCCTTGCAGTTAACCGCTCAACTTTTCGTTCGTTCTTTGCAAGCTGGTCCCTCTGCCACCCACAGCAGCTGCCCATGCCTCCGGCGACTTTGCGCGGAGGATGGTACCGTGCAGGGAATGGAGACCGACCCCAGAAACGAGAGGGGGGTCCCCTGCGTTGTCTTCTTCCGCATGGACCCCCTCCCATGCCCTGTCGTCGCCCATACCTCTCGTGCGAACGCGCGAGAGGCATGGGTCTCTTTTTTGACCATTCTCCGGCGGCCTGCCCACGCTTCCTCCTCGAGTTCTCCTCACCAACACCTATTTAAGGAGCGGCAGGGTCTGCCGGTTGCTCTAGACTTGATTTAGCAGGAGATTTCCCTCAAAATTCTTCTCTTCTCCTCTGACCAGGTGACCAGCAAGCTCCGGTGACTCTTCCTCCTTCCAGTCGTTCTGTCACAATACCAGTGGCAGAGTTATCTTCACCTCCTTCCTCCACGTCGTGCAACACCCTCACGCGTGCCTCCAGCCCCGTCATCGTCGCCGCTCTCCCTCCACTGGTGCCTTCTTCTCCGGCGATAGCAGGTACTGCCTGCCGCCCTCTCTCCCCTTTCGTCCACTTAATTAGGTTAGAACTACTCGTCTCTTTCCCCTCTTTAATTCCCCTCAACCTATTTCACAAAACGCCCTTCGACAGCCACGGTCCACCGCCATCTTCCCCATCTCCGGCCACCCTCCGGCGAGACGCATCCGCCACTCCGCAACCCTACACGTCTCGCCACCCACCTCACAACCTCCGTCACACTCCACTGAACCTCCTCCACTCATCCATAGACCGCCTACACCACCACAACCACCCCCCAACCTGACCCATCCATCCGGCCACTGAGCAGCCTAGGCATGCACGCCAAGGCTACCCTGCAGCTTGCCACCTACCGCCTTAGCTTCGCCGTGACACGGCGAAGGTCCCCCTGTGGTCTGATAGAGCTGCAAGTTTCTTTTTGTGTTGTGCAGGGTTTGAGCTCTAGCCGCCATTAGCGACGGCTTGAGGAGGTTGAAAGCTCGCTCCAGGATGAAGTGCTGCAGGGTTCCAGGTCCAGCAGGTTCGGGGAAGTCTCGCGCATCCAGCTGTCCAAGAAATTGGCGCTACGAGGCCTGCATCTACTGCAATTAGACGGAAGATCTCCTACGGGCGTGCGAACAACAGCGGGTGGAACATTAGTCCCACCTCGTGAACCTGTGGGTGAGGTGTGCGAAATAAATTGAATTTGTGATATTAGTTGTTCGCCTTCAATTCACTGGGATGAGGTCCCTCACCAATGCACGCCTCGTCCATGAACTAGCCTGCGGACCTGGTAACCCAACCCAATTATCCTCCTATGCACTCCTTGCACACCACACCCACGCCGGTGCGCCTGGACCCGGGCGCGTGACCCGACCCGATAACCCGGCTCTTGCAGAGCATACTGAAGAGAGATTCAGAGAGAGAGACGCGAGGGTAGGGGAATAGGTTTTGTTGCGTGGTGCTTGTGCAGGAAGAGGACGCTAAGGAGGAAGCAGGGACTTAATCGCTGCAAGTGAAGAAGGACAACCTGTAGCAGAGGTGCGACAGACCAAGAGAAAGAAGAAGAGAGATCAAGGGGCAGACAAAGAGGAGAAGCAAGAAAGCAAAGGAAGAAGAGGAAGAAAAAGAAGGCAACCTAAGAAGAGGCAAAGCCAGAACTTAGCCGCAAGAAGAGAATCAAGAAGAGAAGGCAAGGCAGAAGCTAAAGAGGAGAGAAGCCAACTGAAGGAGGAGGCACAATGCAAAAAGAAGTCGAGTAGAGAAGAGAAGAAAAAGAAGCCAAGAGGAGAAGCTGCGAGGCACTGTAGCAAAGGGGCAGATAAGGCGTCTGATTCAAAGAATCAGATGTTCGAAAAAGGGAAGGCAGAGAAAGAAGAGAAGGAAGAGAGAAGAGAAGAAAGAAAGAAAAGAAGAAAATGATTTTTTGTTCACTCTCTCTCTTTAATTTTTGTAAAAGTAGTATATTGAATTGTGAATTTGTATGCTTCTAGAATCAAAGTTTGTTCCCTGAGTTCGACCTCGGGATATACTAAATTTTGAGTTATAAATTTTTATTTGTTTTTGCGGAAAGTTCATCTATATTACAACGAGATATCTATTAAAACATGATCTAGCCGCGTAACGAGGGTTTCTTGCAGATTGCACATCCTATGACTCAGTTGACCCAGAAGGACGTGCCCTTTGCTTGGACAGATGCTTGTGAGACGTGTTTCCAGGAGTTGAAGAAGAGGCTGACTTCGGCTCCTGTACTTATCATCTCAGATAACGGTAGCGATTTTGTGGTCTACATGAACGCTTTGTTGTAGGGGTTAGGGGGTGTGCTCATGTAGCAGGGTCACGTTGTCGCTTACGCTTCGCGGCACTTGAAGCCCCAAGAGCATAGCTATCCTACCCATGACTTAGAGCTGGCAACTGTTGTCTTCGCGCTGAAGACATGGAGGCACTACCTTTACGGTGAGACCTTTGAGATTTTCATGGATCATAAGAGCCTCAAGTACTTGTTTGATCAGAAGGAGCTTAACATGAGACAGAGATATTGGTTAGAGCTCCCGAAAGACTATGATTGCAGCATCTCCTACCATACGGGGAAGGCCAACGTGGTGGCTGACGCCTTGAGTCGAAAGGTACCCACCCACTTGGCCAGTGTACAGGCACAGAGTTGGAGACTTATGTAGGAGTGGGCAGTTGGCGACCCCTAGAGTTACAGGGGCATTGTAGGGCAGTGACGATGACACGGCAGACGAGACCAGAGCTGATAGACCGCATCATCACAGGTCAGATGACAAACCCGTACCTGCAGTCGTTGCGAGACAGAGTGCTTTCAGGGGACCCAGGAGACTTCTCTTTTACAGATGAGGTGCCGCGCATAAGGAGACGTTTATGCGTTCCCAGGGACGAGGAGTTGTTGAAAGAGCTCCTGACTGAGGTGTACGGGTCCAGGCTCACCATACGTCCCAGGAACACGAAGATGTATCATGATCTGAGACGTGACTTTTGGTGGAGAGGGATGAAGCGAGATGTAGGTGAGTTCGTGCAGTAGTGTTTGGTGTGCCAACAGGTGAAGGTCGAGCATCAGAGGCCTGCAGGGCTGTTGCAGCCACTTCCTGTACCAGAGTAAAAGTGGGAGAGCATCACCATGGACTTGGTGGTGGGTTTACCCGTTACCCAGCGAGGACACGACGCAGTCTGGGTGATCGTAGACAGATTGACGAAGACGACACGTTTCTTGCCGATCCGAGTCACCTCGGGACCAGCACAGTTGGTAGAGAGATATATTCGTGACGTGGTACGTCTACACGGAGTTCCGCGAGAAATTATATCCGACCGAGATACCCGTTTTACTTCCCAATTTTGGGCTGAGTTTTAGCAGGCCTTGGGGACATGGTTGAGGTTCAATACGGCATACCACCCTTAGACGGACGAACAGTTAGAGCACACGATACAGACACTTATGGACCTTCTACGCGCTTGTGTACTAGACTGGAGGGGCTCTTGGGAGTACTTACCCCTTGCAGAGTTGGAATATAATAACAGCTATCACTCGAGTATCGACATGGCACCCTACGAGGTTCTATACGGATGGAGGTGTACTGTGCCCCTTAGTTGGGTTGAGGTGGGGACCAAGTGGGAGGTTGGCCCCAGGCTGATCTGGCAGAGTTAGGAGGTGATAGAGTAAATTCACAGACGACTTTGCACTGTCAGGAGCAGACAGAAGAGTTATGCCGATCGGAAGCGCAGAGAGGTGCAGTTCGAGGTTGGGGATCACGTCTTTCTTCGCATTTCGCCCATGAAGGGCCTGCAGCGTTTTGAGGTGAAAGGGAAGCTTACGCTGAGGTTTGTGGGGCCCTTTGAGATCCTGTAGTGGGTAGGACCCGTTGCTTACCAGCTTGTCCTTCCTCTCCAGCTTTTTGGTGTGCACGACGTGTTCCACGTGTCCAACCTCAGGAGGTACGTCACCGATCCCAGTAACATTATGAGCCACGAGAGTGTCGAGGTGGGTGACGACTTGACCTACCCCGAAAGACCAATGCAGATACTAGACAGAGCCGTCCGGAGTTTGAGACGGAAGCAGGTACCCCTGGTGAAGGTCTTGTGGAGGAGCCAGAGGTACGAGGAGGCTACTTGGGAGTCTGAGGCGACGATGTGAGCAGTACCCGGAGTTTTTTGAGGGTATGTCTTTTCGAACCGTCTTCGGTCCTCTTTTAAGTTTGTTATGCGTGTATATTTCCTTTTCCGTACCCTAGCTAGCTTAAGTTTGGGAACGAAACTTCCTTTAAGTTTGTTATGATGTAAAGATTCGTTCTGTTCTGAGCCTTTTAAAACGTCTGGACTGTCAGTCAAACGTCTAGACTCCTTCCCAGACGTCTGGAAATTGAAAATTTTGTACCCAGCGTCGGGTCTGCAAGTTGGCTGCGCGTAGACAACTTTTCTCTCCTCTCTCTCTTCCTTCTCCACTGAACCCTAGCTACCCCCTTATATATAACCCCTCTTTCCCCCTTCCTCTCTTCCCCACTCCACCACAGCAACATTCCTTCCTCTCCACTGCAGCGAGAGGGGCGAGCGCAAGAGAGGGCGCGAGAGCAAGCGACGAGGAGAGGCGGCGTGAAGAGAAGAGGAAGAGCTTGAGCTCACGAGCTCGTCGGAGGACGCACGGCCGGAGTGGCGCGTGTGGGAATGCGTCAGGGGAGACGTCCCCGACACTTTGCTGCAGCCGGAGCTGCAGGCGAGGAGGAGAGGTCGCGGTCACGCGCGACGAAAGGAGCAGGAGGTCAATCTGATTTTAGGTTTTTCCCAGAATTAGACGTCTGGCGTGTCGTCCAGACGACGGGTTGAACGTTTGGTGACGACACCGGACGTCTGAAAGCAGTGTTTCGCGAAGGTACGTTCCACTTGCGGTTACGATCATACAGGCCGCATCGCAAAGCCAATATGTATGGCTAAAAGTGAGTGATTCGCCTGTCGCGTGCAGGGATAGCTTCGGGAAGGCACGGGGCACGCCCTCCCACACGTTTCGGACATCTAGACAGCTTACCAGACGACCAGGAGCGCTCCCAGATGACTGGAGAGGTCGGACGTTTGGAGTTGGGTCCAGACGGTCTAGGGGTTCTGGACGTCTGTAGTCAATGCAGGAACCTGAGATGAGACTCTGGTTACTTTTAAGACGTCTGGACCTTGTGCCAAACGTCTGATTTAGGTCTGTAGTCCTGTTTTTGACCTGTTTAGGATCCGTTTGAGGTCTGTTTTACACAAACAAGATATCTGTGAGTTCCTTGTGAGTTCCTCTACATGTTAAAAAGCCTTATATACTGTTCTGAACATTCTGTTGTGGTATGTCCCTTGGTATAAGACTTCGATCTATTGCGTGTTCGAGGCTTGCAGAGGCACGTGAGCCTGCCGTTCGAACCCCCAGTACTCCTGGATTGCCTGGTAGAGTGGTTTCCCCTGTTTTAATTATGAATCATAAATGCATATGTGAAATTGGATAGCTAGAAACCTAGGATGTGGCATGAATCCTAGGATGAGAAGTACTTGCATTGTTTGAATGCGTGTTTAAGATTGCAGTCTTAAATGAATGAATAAAAATGTAAACAATTACCTGTTAATAAATAAAAGTTACTTGTGAAATATGAAATGTATGTGCTAGTTAAACAGTTACCTGTGACATTACTTTTACATGTTAAATGACGAAAATACGAGATGCATGTATAATATGAGAATGGAAATGTGAATGATGAAACCTGGTATGGAACATAGTGAATATGAGCATGAACCCTACGGGGAATTAGGAGTAGAGTTCCTGTGAACAAATGGAATGGATCTGGAAAATGTGAGTGGGAAGTGTGCTGGCCTTTAAGTACGTGATACCAAGAAGAGCGACTGTCCCCTGTTTAGTGTAGAGCAGAACTAATCGCCCTTGGGTTGGGACCTAGGATTAGGATTGGCCACTCTACACCGACTTCTGTTGGCCCTCACGTACATTGTACCGGGGAGAGCTACTAGTGTAGGGAGAAAGCTAGCCACCCCACGGGACTAGGGGTTCGGCTAGCCACCCTATACCGACTTGTTAGGCCCACTGGGCAAACCGGGATAGCCAGACGAGGGTGCGTGGACTGTGGAGGGGCGAGACCCCTGTTTGGTTCTGAGGGGCTAGACCCCTGTTACTGAGAGGGTTAGGCCCTATACTGTTCTGTGCTGTACTTTGGGCGTACCCGCTAGCGGAAATGATTGACCGCGTGCCAGTGCGGGGTAGATACCCGTGCGCTTATCGCGCGTGCTGTAGTCGCCGCTACGTCTATCCGTGACCTCAAGGTGGTTGACTGGGTGTAGGATTACCACGGGGGACTCTCCCGACCAGGAGAGTACTACGTGTGCCTTCTACTCTTCGGAAAAGACTGCAATCAAGATCGTTCCCACGAGGAACATACGAGATCAAGAAACAGATCTGAAAGTAAACCAATGAGTGAGAAGAAATGACTTAAAATAAAATAATTGGAAAGGATAAATTTACTTGTTAGCCTTTACTACTTTAGTTAGTTTGGTTACCACTCTACTCAGCGCTCGCTGACTCCGTTTTACTCGTGCCCCTTTACAGGTCCAGGAGTTGAGTAGTCTAAGTCACCGGCTGCAGAGGGTGTTGGGCCCTGTTGAGCCCAGCAGTAGTTCATGTTTTTGTTTTACTTCCTTTTGCTAGTGAGTTTAGACTGTTGTTACCGTTTCTGTTCTGTACTTTGTTCTACTTTACTGTTGTGGTGGTGATATGTACTGTTAGTAACTTTTATTTCCTTTATTGCTTGTACTCTTTTACTATTAGTTACTTAACATGGTGGATGTGGTTTACTTTCCTGCTTTTTGGTTATTTCTTGTAGGACGACTGGATCTTGGGATTAGTTGAGTCGAGCTGGTCTCGTGTCTTGTAGGGATTCGGGAACCGGTCGTAACAATGTTGGTGATGGAATTCTAAAGCAAGGACCTTCCGGAAGGTGTTTGAAAATTCATCTTTGATGGTATGATCAAATCAGTATTTTGATTACTGTTTTGGGGTGTGTATTCTCCTGTTGATGCATGTTTTGGGGTGTATGTTCCCCTTGGATTGTTGATTGTGTGTAAGCAAAGTTTTTAGGGTGTGTTCTCTGGTTGATGCATATTTTGGGGCATGTATTCCCCGTTTCTGTCAAAATTCAAATCTGTGTTTGAAGGTGTTTGTGGTGTGTTGTCATTATGGCCTCAGCGTCGTCAGATTCCGAAGTGACATCAAAATAGACTGGAAAAAGTAGTCTACAAGAATATGCTTTTTGCTCATATTGTGAAGCTTGATAAGATCAATTACCCATGTTGGTCTCAGGCATTTCTTGTGGCTATGGAAGGACATGAGAAGCAACATCTCCTTATAGAAGCACCACCTGAGCAGAAGATAGGGAAATATGCAACCTGGAACAGAGATGATGCCATGGAAAGGGCCTGAATACTAAACAGTGTGATATCCCGTATTGGAGATAAAGTTATGTACTACAAAACTACTAAATAGATGTGGGATGGTCTGAAGGACGCATATTCTCATGAACTTAACTCCACCTAGGTCTTTCAGATCCATTATGACCTCTGTCACTTGAAGTAGGAATCTAGGAGTCTCTCACAGTACTATTCCACCATGAAGGAACTCTTGGAGAAATATAATGTATGTAGGCCCATGTGTACCTCAATCATGTGTAGGGATTAGAGGGAGTTCTCCGCACATATGTTTCTAGCAGGGCTTAACGATAGTTAATCTATTGCATGCTCACAGATTTTGATGTCTGATCTTCCTTCTATTAAGGAGATATACAGGAGACTTAGTAGGTTGTAGGTCCAGTCTACGCCAGAGGTTGTTACTAGTCATACCTCCTTTGCTCGTGCAGCCGTGAATGCTCGTGGAGGACAGACAGGAGCCTTCAGAGGTAGAGGCAGGGGACATGCTGATGGTGGTCGTGGCAAGCCCACCTACTCCTATTGTGGGAGAATTGGCCATATTGAGGCCAAGTGCTGGAACAAAACTTAGACGGCCTACAGTTGCCAACCAAGTTTCTGTGACCACCTTCAGTTGTGTCTACTGAGGCAGTGAGCCTTGCAGAGGCGGACTATGATGCAGTTGTACATCGTCTAGCTTAGTTGACCTATAAGCAAGCTTAGTCCTCAGGCACTGCTGCATATGCCTCCGCATCAGGTATGAATAGTTCATGGTTGATTGATTTAGGTGCCTCAGATCATTTGACAGGAAATTCCTAGTGTTTTGGGAATATGCAGAAGGTATCACAAGATCGCGTAGTGCAACTTGCAGATGGTAGGCATGTCCCCATCTGTGGTAAGGGAGGGGTATCAGTTACTCCCTCCATGCACCTCTCTGATGTTTATTATGTGCCTGATATGACAATGCAATCATTGTCTGTTAGTACTATTACTAAGCAGTTGAATTGTCGTGCCATTTTTTATGTGGTTGGATGTACGTTTGAGAATCGCATGATGGGGAGGATGATTGGTGGTGGCCATGAGGAGGGGGTGCATGCCGACTAGTTCAGAGTCTTGTTGCTGCAGCCTGTCAGATGACTACTACAGCGGGGAGTGTCTTACAGTGGCATAGATGACTAGGCCATCCTTCCTTAGACAAGCTACGTCGGATCATCCCTTACCTTTCCTTTGCCATGAAGATTCAGTGTGTTGTCTATTAGCTGGGGAAGCATCACTGTGCTAGTTTTTCAGCTTCTATCCAGTCTAATAGTTCTACTTGTTTTGATTTATTACATTGTGATGTTTGAGGTCCTAGTCATATGGTAGACCGACAAAGTTATCGGTATTATCTGTTACTTGTGGATGATTTTTCTCGTTTATCATGGATATTTTTGATGTGGAATAAATTAGAGGTTGGATCCATTATTTAACAATTTGTGATGTTTGTGAAAACTCAGTTTGGTGTGTGTATTAAGAAAATCAGAACTGATAATGCTTTAGAATTTTGTACTAAGAATTTGGCATCCTTGTATGGATCACTTGGCATTGTACATCAGACGTCCTGCTCTCACACGTCATAGCAGAATGAGATTGCCAAAAGGAAACACTGTTATGTTCTAGATATAGCTAAAGCCTTGATCATCCAGAATGGTGTTCCACATAGCTACTAAGGAGATGTTGTTCTCACTGCTTGTTGTCTCATTAACAAGCTTCCTTCCTCTGTGCTTCATGAGCAGATCCCATGGAACATTCTTTATCCTGACTCTAGATTTGTTTATTGTGCCACCAAAGATTTTTGGTTGTGTGATATTTGTATACCTCCTTGGGCGTGGTTGTGATAAATTGGCTCCTAGGGCGATTAAGTACATATTTCTTGGCTATTCATGCACTCATAAAGGATATAGGTGTTTTGACCATTTACACAAGAGGCACTATGTTAGTGCGCATGTGACCTTCCATGAATCTATTCTGCATTTTTCCACTTCAGGTCATCAGTTAAAGGAGGTTGAGATGGTTGTGCCGATGCTCGTACCTCCTGTAGCCATGGAGGATTTCTCTCAAAGTAGTAGTGTACCTGCTATAGAGTAGAATGTGGGCACATTTAGAGTTGTACCACCATATGATAATACTTTTAAGGGTGCTACATATCAGCTTCCTATAGAGGACACACCCCCCTCTTTCTCAGTTCTTCCCGAACCACCATTGTCCTCCTCCACTCAGGTATGTGTTGAGGATACTGACGATGCCTCTCCTGATACTGTCTCCAGGTTCTCCTTCTATGCCCACAGGTGAGGATATTCCCATTGCTATCAGAAAAGACTCTACGATCTTGTGCCCAATATCGTGTTGTTGGGACTGCTATTTCTGCTGATTCTCTGGGTATGGAGTTTCATGCGTTCATTGCTGCAGTTTCCAGTGTTAAGATACCTACCTCTTGCCAGCAGGCTCTACTATATCCACGCTGGAAGGCAACTATGGAGGAGATGTCTACCCTTACTAATAAAGGTACCTGGGAGCTTACTACTTTATCTTCTGGTGTGCACCTTGTTGGAGCAAGATGGATCTATGCCTTGAAATACAACCTAGATGGGTTTATTTCTTAGCATAAGGCTTGCCTTGTGGCCAAATGATTCACCCAAACTTATGAAGTGCATTTTTTTGACACATTCTCTCCAGTTGCTTGGCTCTCCAAAGTTCGTATATTGATTTTTGTTGCAACTCATCATGGATGGCACCTATACCAGCTGGAAAAGTACATTCCTTTATGGAGATTTGCAGAAGGAGATATATATGTAGCAGTCACCTGGATTTAAGGTTTAGGAGTGTGTATGCAAGCATTGTAAGGCCATTTATGGTCTTAAACAAAGCCCCTAAGCTTGATCTTAGCGCCTGTCTGAGGCGTTGTCTGTTATTGGGATGCAGAGGTCCTTGTTTGATCATTCACTATTTGTCAGGAAGATCAGTGGTAGTACAGTGGCTTTATGTGGATGACCTTATCCTCATAGATGATGATACAGCTGGTATTTCTCAGGTGAAGGAGTATTTGACATGCCAGTTTGTCATGAAAGACCTTAGGAAGTTGAGATATTTTTTGGGCATTGAGATTGCCACAAGTAAATAAGGGATAGTTATGTCGCAAAGAAAGTATGCTCTTGACATTCTTCAGGAGACTGGCATACTAGGATTCAAGGATGCCAATATTCTTATAGACCCTAAAGTTCACCTTTTTGATGATATTGTGAAGCTGAAGGACAAGAAAGCATATTGACAGCTGGTGGGGAAACACTTATATCTAACCATCACTATGCTAGATATTAGCCTTGTAGTGGGTAAACTAAGTTCTTAGACAAACCTATTGATGATCCTTGGCAGGCTGTGATGTAGGTATTGAGGTACATCAAGAGATGTCCAGATGGAGGCATTCTATTTCAGAAGAAGGCTCCTATGTCTGTTATTACCTATCCAGACACAGATTATGCAGGAGATGTTGGAAACAGGTGATCTACCACTGGCTTCTGCACTTTTGTAGGTGGAAATTTGGTGACCTGGAGGAGCAAGAAACAAAGTGTAGTTTCACGCTTTAGTGTTGAGGCAGCTGAGATGATATGGATAAGATCCTTGTTGGGAGATCTTCATGTTACTATTCGGGAGCCAATGGAAATGCATTGTGACAATCGAGCTACAACATACATTGCCAACAATCCCATATTCCACGAGAGAACCAAACATGTGGAGGTGGATTGTCATCACACCAGGAGTTTGATTCAGCAGGATCTGCTTTGTATTACTTGTCTTGCCTCTTCAGACTAGATTGCCAATATGTTTACTAAGTCATCTCGCCCTCAGCTTGAGAAGTGTAGAAACAAGCTAAACATGGTAGATATATATGCTCCAACTTGAGGGGGAGTGTTACATTACATTATATTGTGAGAGGCATTATGTCCTTTTATTGTTTTGTTGGACTTATGTTATAATTTTTCCCTCACCTCTCTTTATATAAAGAGTTGTAGAGACGACTTAGTAATCACAAAATTTCATTTTTTTTCAATTGATACAGGCAACCCTCAAGGCTATGAAGACCTTTCTAATTCAGAAATCACCATTCTCCCACTACCAACCATCTATTACTCCATTTACAAGGCGACTATCAGCAATAATCTCATGTAATTGCAAGAGCTCCCCCATCCTAGAATTGAAAATAGATGAAAGAAACGGAGTCTAACAACCCCTTGCATTCCCCACAGGACCATCTCAAACACTCCCTCAAAATGACTTGTTTATCACACGCCAAAGCATAAACTCTAGGATAAGCTTCTCTTAACAATCCAACACCTAGTAGTCATCCCACCAAAATATGAACAGCTTCCCAATTACAACAACGGGCAATAAGTTTGGTAGATAGGGGAAAACTTTAACCAACCCCTTCCAAAAGTAGGACTCACCTCCAATGTCAGACAACTCTCCTAACTCAAAACTGGGGCATCTGGTTAGGGTAGAATGAGGTGGTCTCTAGAGGACACACCCCTTGTGTTTGCCCCCATATATTCCCTGGTGGTGTGTTGGGAGTCCTCCATATAACTTGTAATAATTTAGCTTTATTTTTAATGGAATGAATTCTGGGTGGTTATCCTCACCCTTTCCCTTTTAAAAAAAAAAAACTCTCCTCCTAATTCAACACCTGGCCATACAAAGCCCTTAGAACACACATTGAAAGGGTAGTAGCCTCCCCCATCATTTGTGCATGTCACTTGGAAAAGTAAAGCGATGATCATGTTCTAGATCCTTCTAATTCCAAGGTCACCTTCTATAAATGGTTGGCAACCTCTTTCCAAGATGGTAAGAAGCCTCCTCTACCACCACCTCCAGACACTTTCCAAAAGTAACACCTACACAAGGCTTCAACCTTGGGGACATCCTTTTGTGGGAGCCATAATACAGACATGAAAAAAAGGGGATAGCAGCAAGCATTGCCTTTAAGAGGGTCAAACATTCTCCCTTTTAGCAATCTAGAGCTCCACCCTTCCAACTTCCTTTCCAGCCCTTGCAGAGTGGTATAAAATCTTTAGGTCTCAAAGTATAAGTAAACAAAGGGGTGTTGTGGGTTAAGATTATTTTTATGGATATTGGCATTCAACCAAATCCATATGACGCTATATTAAACAATAAATCATTAATTAATTTTGAAAAGAATCCTGTCTCCATGATCGAGCGAAACACATGGAGCTATATCAACACTTTATTCATGAGAAAATCAGCTTTGGTTTTCTTTACTCACCTTATGTGAAGTCAGATGATCAGTTGTAGGCATCATCCTAAGGGACCTGTGTAACTGTACTCAGTTTGAAGAGATGCTTGGAAAGTTGGACATGTTTGATCTCTTATGGGGTAGTGTTGAGTCATATGTATTTGGGTAAATTTACCTTTGACGTGGATTTGCTTACCCCATGTGCCTACATATATTATACTCATTCCCCACCTTTTTCATTTTAGTTTCACAGAAGATAGGCTAGTTGTATGGAGACTCTTAAGGTATGTGATCCCATGGATTTACCTCTCATTGTGGAGGATTTTCTACAATATGGGTGTCTCATGTGAGTTTGCACTTGTGTGATTATTTCTATAGAGGAAATGCTATCGCATAAAACGGTGAGTAGTACAACACGATGGAGAGGGAGAGAGAGCATGCACATGGTAGAGATAGAGGGAGGAGCCATGGTTTTGTGGAACTCAATTTTATCATTGGAGAACTCAAAATAACAAAAGAGGTTTTGATCTTTATATTTAGAGATTCAATCCCAAAACAAACGAGGAATACAAATCTCTAACAACTTTCCTATTCCTACTCTTAATTCAAATAAGAAAAATAATTAACTTGACCCTCAAGAAAATAAACTTAACCAACAAGTAAACTAACTAGACTTGGCAGCTTTTCAACTTTTCAAAAAAAAAACTAAACTTGACTTGGCAAGAGACTCTTTCCACCTATTCCTAACGTGATCTCGTGATCTCCTTGGAGGAGATTCATGAGATCTTCATTGTCTCACAAAAACATTTCACGGAATTGTTTGGGTATGGAAATGCAATGATAAGAAATTGTTAGCGTGGAATAAAGGCCATGTCAGCGGTCAGTGGCCATGTGGCAGTGCCACGCGGCAAAGTCCAATTGGTCCACTGTTGAGCATGTGAAGTTTAGGATTTGGTGTAGTATTTTCTAGTTTGTTTTGTGTCACATGTGGCAAATTTTGTTGAGATATTTTAATTTTAGTTGTCAAATTAGAGAGTTCTAGGAAACTCTAAATTAGGATTAGTGCTTGGTGATTTGATTTGTTTCTTATTTTGCAAGTTTGTTATGGTGATTGCCTCTCTATAAAAGGAGAGCAATGCATGAAGTTATTCTTGAGTTTGCAATAATATTTCCTAATTCCAAACTCCCTCCTTTCTCCATAGCCATTGGCCTCTCTGTCTCTCTACCTCCTCTCTCCACGCGCCATTATTGAAGAAGAAAAAGGGCTCCACGCCACCCTTCCAAATCTTCACAAGGTATTTCTTGGCCTTCTTGGCCTACTAGATCACACGCATGTGGAAAGGAGGAGAAAAATTATTGCCATCCATTAGATCTTTCTCCTATGCATGGATCACATACAGGAAGACTCAAAGAGTCAAAGCACCATGCCAACTCAACTACAAAAAGGGTGACCTTATACGCACCCAGAGACCCAAGCGACTCATCAAGCTCTTGAGGCATAGGAGCAACGACACCAAAGGGATGAGGGGGTGTGTGGAACCCTTAAGCATGCCGGGGAACGCCAAGATCTAGTGCTTGGCACTCGGGTGTAGAAGAAGAGACATAAAGACCTTTCTCAACCATTATGTTGAAGACAACAATGGTGGACGTAGAGCCTCAAGATAAAGTCCATATATTTTCCAAAAAGGCATCAGAGGCGCAAGGGGCTAATGCAAAGAAGTGGGAGATGGATAAATATTCAAAGGAGAAGAGATTCTTCATTGAACAATCCATTGTGGTCAGTGTACTTTGCTAATGGGATCCTATTATCTGATTTTTTACTCTTCTCCAAAAGAGATTTTTTCAAAGAGAAAACATCACCATAAAGCTTAGAATTGCACACCTTTCTACCGCTTCATCAATCTTTAAAAAAAGAAAAAAATTTCATGCAAGTCTTCGTCCTTCGGCTTTGACTTGAGGGAGCATGTTAGCATGGAATAAAGGCCATGCCAACAGTCAGTGGCCACGTGGTAGTGCCACGTGGTAGAGTCCAATAGGCCTACATTGGGCACATGAAGTTTAGGAATTGGTGTAATGTTTTCTAGTTTGTTTTTTGCCACATGTAACAAGTTTTGTTAAGAGATATATTGATTTCTTAGTTGTCAAGTTAGTTTTAGGAAAGTTCAAACTAGGATTAGGATTCGGTGATTTAATTTGTTTCTTGTTTTGCAAGTTTGTTATGGTGATTGACTCTCTATAAAAGGAGGGCGATGCACAAAATTAGTTGAAGTAAAGAAGAAATCTTATTTTACCAAGCCATCCCTATGTTTCTTTATATAGAGAGAGACAAGGGAAAAATAGCATAATAGGTTCAACACGAAAAACAAGAATAACAAATACCCCCTCATAATAAACATAACTCAACACTCCCTCTCAAGCTGGAGCATATATATCCACCATGCTCAGCTTGCTTCTACACTTCTCAAACTGGGGGCGAGGCAATGGCTTGGTAAATGAATCAGCAGTCTGGTCAGTGGAGGCAAGACACGTAGTACGAAGTAGACCTTACTGAATCAGGCTCCTGATATAATGACAATCTACTTCCACATGTTTTGTCTTCTCATGCAACATGGGGTTCTTAGTAATATATGTTGCAGCCCGGTTATCACAATGCATCTCCATAGGCTCCTGAATTTCAACATAAAGATCTCGTAGCAAAGATCTGATCCACATCATCTTAGCTGCAGTATGAGCCATAGCCATGTACTCAAACTCTGCACTAGAGCGTGAAACAACACCCTGTTTCTTGCTCCTCCAGGTCGCCAAATTTCCATCCACAAATGTGCAAAAATCAGTAGTAGACTGCCTGTCTCCCACATCTCCCGCATAATCTACATTAGAGTAAGCCACTATAGACATTGGGCCCTTCGTCTTCTGGAATAAAATGCCTCTGCCTGGACATCCCTTAATGTACCTTAACACTTGCATAATCGCCTGCTAGTGGACATCAGTGGGTTTGTTTACGAATTGACTTAGCTTATTTACTGCAAGGCTGATGTTTGGTCTGGTAATGGTTAGATACAATAACTTCCCAACAAGCTGCCGATAGACCTTTTTGTCCTTTACCTTCACTGCATCTTCAAATAGATAACTTTAGGATCCATAGGAATGTCGGCTTTCTTGGATCCTAGCATGCCTGCCTCCTGAAGAATATCAAGTGCATACTTTCTCTGAGACATCACTATGCCTTGCTTGCTTGTGGCGATCTCAATACCCAGAAAATATCTCAGCTTGCTAAGATCTTTCATAACAAACTGACGAGCCAAATACTCTTTCACCTGAGTAATACCATTTGAATCATCACCTATAAGGATAAGGTCATCAACATATACTAACAAAGCCACGGCACCAGTACTGATCTTCCTAACAAACAATGAATGATCAGAAGATCTCTGCATCCCAAACATAGAAAGTGCCTCAGACAAATGATGAAACTAGGCTTGAGGGCTCTGCTTGAGGCCATAAATAGCCTTACGAAGTTTGCATATACACTCCCCTTGAACCTCAAAACCATGTGGCTGCAACATGCATATCTCTTCCAAATCTCCATATAGAAAATCATTTTTAACATCCAGTTGGTGAAGATGCCATTAATAATAAGCTACAACAGAGATAAGAATACAGCCTGTGGAAAGTCATGTCATAGGAGAAAAGGTGTCAAAAAAATCTACCCCATAAGTCTGGGTGAATCCTTTAGCTACAAGGCGAGCCTTATACCGAGAAATAGACTCATCAGGGTTGTATTTCAACGTAAAGACCCATCTGGCCCCAACTAAGCTAGAACCAGAAGGTAGAGCAGACAACTCCCAGGTCCCTCTATCGGTAAGCGCAGACATCTCTTCCATGGCCGCCTTCCAATGTGGATGTAGGAGAGCCTGCTGGTAGAAAGTAGGTATCTCCGTACTAGAGATTACAATTGTAAAAGCATGAAATTCGATCTCAAGAGAGCCTGCAAAGACAACAGTGATGGCAACACGATACTGTGCATAAGATCTCAGAGCCTTCCTCATAGCAATGGGAACATCATCTGTGGGCAGAGAGAGAAACCCTGAAGACACAAGCAGAAGAATCATCAGTATCTCCAATACATACCTGAGCAGAAGACAATGATGGCTCAGTAGGAACTAAAGAAGAGGGAGGTGTAGCTTCTCTCTGTAAGTAACTGGCAGCTGATATATAGCACCTTTAAATGTCTTCTCATCAGGTGGTACAGGTCTGAAAGTGCCCACAATATGTTCTATGGTAAATACACCACTACTATGAGAGAAGTCCTCTAAGGCTATAGGAGGTACAGACGTAGGAGCAGCCACCTCTATCTCTCTCAACTGATGACCGGAGGTAGAAAAATAAGGAATAGACTCATGAAAAGTCACATCCGCACTCACATAGTGTTTTTGATGTATGGGATCAAAACACCTGTATCCCTTTTGCGTGCGTGGGTATCCCAGGAATACACACTTAACTGCCCTTAGTGCCAATTTGTCACAACCAGGCCCAAGGAGATGTACAAATGCCACACACTCAAAGGTCTTTGGTGGCACAAGAAATAAGTTTACATCAGGATATAAGATACTCCATGGAATATGCTCATGTAAAACAGAAGGGAGCCTGTTCATGAGATAACAGACAGTAAAAACCGCATCTCCCCAGTAACTATGTGGAACACTATTTTAGATAAGTAAAGCTTTAGCTGTATTCAGAATATGGCAGTGTTTTCTTTCAGCTATCCCATTCTACTGCGATGTATGAGGACATGAGGTCTAATGCACAATACCCAGTGATCCATACAAATCAACCAATTTTTTTGTGTAAAATTCTAATGCATTATCTATTCAAATTTTCTTGATCCATACACCAAATTGATTTTTCATAAACATCACAAACTGTTGAATCAAAGAACCAACTTCCGATTTATTCCTCATCAAAAAGGTCCATGATAAACGTGAAAAATCATCGACAAATAACAAATAATATCTATAATTTTGACGGTCTACCACACAGCTAGGACCTCAGATGTCATAATGCAGCAAATCAAAGCAAGTAGAACTGGTAGATTGGATAGATGCTGGAAAACTGGCACGGTGATGCTTTCCCAGTTGACACGCATCACATTGAATCTTCATAGCACGAGACAAGTGAGGGATGACACGACGTAGCTTGTCCAGTGAAGGATGACCTAGTCTTCTATGCCACTGCAAGGCACTCCCTGCAGTAGTCGTCTAACAAGCTACAGCAACTGGACTTTGAAGTAGCCGATACACACTTCCCTCCTCATAGCCACCACCAATCGTTCTCCTCGTCATGCAGTCCTGAAAGGTGCATTCAACAACGTCAAAAATAACACGACAATTCAACTGCTTAGTAATAGAACTAACATATAGCAGTTGCATTGCCATGTCCGACACATAATATACATTAGCAAGATGTATAGAGGGTGTAATAGGTACCCCTCCCTTACCACAAATGGGGGCATATCTACTGTTTACCAGTTGTACTGAATGTTCCTGTGGTGTCTTTTGCAATTCCCTAAAGCACTGGGAATTTCCTGTCAAATGATCAGATGCACCTGAATCAATCAAACATAACCCTTTTGTACTTGATGTAGATGCATAGGTTGCAGTGCTGGAGGATTGAGGCTGCTCGTGGGTCAACTGTGCTAGTCGCTGCACAACTGCATCATAGTCTGCCTCTGCAAGAGATACTACCCCAGTGCTCACACCTAGAGATGTAACAGAAGCCTGGTTGGCAACAGTAGGTCGGCCAAGTTTATTCCAACACTTAGCCTCAACAAGGCCAAGCCTATCACAGTAAAAACATGTAAGCTTGCCCCAACTACCATCAGTCTGGCCCCTACCTTTGCCACGAAAGAAGCCTCCACGACCACCACGAGTGCTAACAGCAGCATGAGCCAAAGACGTATTGGTAACAACAACATCATGAGTAGGTTGAATTTGCATCATACTCAGCCTCATGTAAATTTCCTCAATAGGAGGAAGCTCAGAGAGAGTCAGAATCTGTAAACGAGTCGCGGAATAATGATCACTTAGCCCTGCAAAGAACATGTGGGTTGCAAACTCCTTCCTGTGATCCCTGCATGTAGAAGTATACATCGATCTACATGCATTATATTTCTCCAATAAACCTTTCATAGCGGAGTAATACTGAGACAGACTCATCTCCTACTTGAGATAGCATAAATCATAGTGGATCTAAAATACTTGAGTTGAATTCAACTCATGTGAATAAGCCGTCTTCAAGCCATCCCATATCTCTTTGGCACAACTGTAGTAAATAACTTCATCACCAATCCTTGGAATGACGATATTCAAAATCCAGGCTCTCATCATAGCATCATCCCGATTCCAAGTTGCGTATTTTCCTGTTTTCTGCTTTGGTGGTGCTTCCATAAGCACATACTTCTTCTCATGGCCTCCCACAGTAACAAGGTTTGAGACTAACGAGGGTAATTGGTTTCGTCTAATTTTGTAATTTGAGCAAAGAAGGGGCTCTTATACACCCCGCTTTCTATATTCTGTCCTAAAGACACCTCAGAATCATCTGATGCAGACATGGTAACTTCAAACACAAGAATAAGCCTAAACAACAGGTCTGAATTCCTAGAGTAAACACCAACAATCTTGGGGAATACATATCCCACAATCCATAGACCAAAAAACACTTCATTGGGGAATACATACCCCAAGAATCAAGCAATCGGGGGAATACACACCCCAAAAAAATCATTCACTATGGGGAATGCACACCCTAAATCAGAACAAAAGATCAAGAAAGTCATACCACTCGTAGGAAGATTTCGATTCAAATCCTCATCCCCCAATATCCAAAAACGAGAGCCGTGTGGTGATGTACGGCTATGAACTTGCACTGCTATAGCATACACACACCAAGGTGTGGTGTTGTGCTACAGAGGCTTCAGGGTGAGGCACAGCAACAGTAGGAGGCAACAGCGGCGATCGGGAGGCGGTCCTGCTGCAACAGGCGGAAGCAAGCGCTGCAGCTGGAGTGGCTGCTAGCGGTGGCAGCAGCGCTGCGATCAGGTGCTGCGGCACGGCGGCGAGCGCTACAGCAAGGTGGCGAGTGGAGGCTGCTGCGTTGCGATCAGGCGTTGCAGCGGTAGCGGAGAACCGGTTGTAGCAGCGGCGGCAGTCGGTGCTATTGTTGCCGTAGCGACGATCCGACGTGGCCGCCGGTGGCGGCGGCGGTAGCTCCCAACAAGAGGACTTAAGGTGGGGATATGATTTTTTCTTTTTTTGGTGGAGACCTCAACTTGGAGCTCTGATACTAAGTTGAAGTAAAGAAGAAATCTTATTTTACCAAGCCATCCTTATGTCTTTTTATATAGAGAGAGACAAGGGAAAAATAGCATAATAGATTCAACACGAAAAACAAGAATAACAAATACCCCTCATAATAAATGTAACTCAACAAAATTATTCTTGAGTTTGCAATAATATTTCTTAAGTCCAAAACTCCCTCCTTTCTCCTCCATAGCCACCGACCTCTCTCTCTCTACCTCCTCTCTCCACGTGCCACTATTGAAGAAGAAGAAGAAGAAGGGCTCCACTCCACCCAAATCTTCACAGAAATAATATGGGAAAAGATAAAAGGGAGATTGAAATAAGAGAATATCACCTATTTCACCTCTAAATGAGGGATGCCTCTCACTTGACTAGCATCATGATGCCAAACACGGATACCCTATCCATTATGTTGAGATACCCGGCTGCCCAGGTAGACCTTCATTTCTTATACTTTTTTGTACTTATCATGCTACATTTCAGAATTTAAATTCTCGTAATTTTTCCTCTACAATCCTTCAAGGACAAGTGCACAAATTAGAGGAATAAATCATAATATGCACTAATCTGGGGACCTGCTGAGAATATGACGGTCGGAAGTTACCTGTCATCCACATTATTTTCATTCATGGGAGTTCCTATCAAGTTCCTGAGGAACAAACAATTAAAACCATCAAAATAATTGATGTGGGAATGGAGCATCCAAAGACACATCATATTCCTGAACCCTCTGACATTGTAAAGAAAATGTTCTTGGAAAGAATACCATACATTGCTAGTCCTGATCGATAATGAGGGAAGTTTCCAGATATGTTATTGAAGGACATATCTCTGCAAAAAATAAAATAACATTTACCAAGTGTCATTTCCAATTTAAATCATCACTTGCTAGATCAGACAATTTTGATTATGTAGCTGAACGAGAGTTAAGCTTTCAACAATGTAAGTAGATCAGGAAGGACAAACCACTTAATATCCAGAGATGCATGAGAAAAGAATTGCTTTTACTCCCACGTTTTTTTTACCACGAAAAAGGAAAGCTCTTGGGTTGTCTTCAAGAATTTTGGTGGAGTGATTTGATTTTTGCATTCCTTAGTAAGTGTGGAGATTTGGGTGTTGGTGTAGCGTGGAGGCTCTTCCACGTGAAGGAGAAAGGCAGCAGCAGGCTGCTGCAGGTGTTGGTGGTGCACGCTGATTATAGAGAGAGAGAGAGAGAGAGAGAGAGAGAGGGCAGCCGACGGTAGAAGAAGAAGAAAGGGGAGAGAGAGAGTTGTTGTTGTTGGAAAGAAATAATGCATTAACTCAAGTAAAATAGTTACATAGAGTAAACTAATCCTAGAAACAAACTCACTCACAATTAATCAAATCTCAAAAAATTAGGGAACATCAAATCCCTCTAATTACTCAACTAATTGACACCTAAATTACTAAAAATAAGAGACTTGAACTCTAAGACACCCTCACAAAATTCCCTAGGGTCGGTGCCCAAGATGCATGTAGGGACCTGCCACGTGGCACTGCCACATGGTACTTTATTCTCTACACTCCCTCTAAAGTCAAGACGGGGAGGACGATAACTTGCTACACTTTATGATGAGGCTAAAGCTCCCACCACTCTTCTTTAAGCTCCACATCTTCAATCTTTTCTTTGGAAGAAGTGATAGTGTAGCCTCTTGCAACCTCCGAAGCCGTTGTCTCTTGGGCAATCTCAACAGTCATTGCGATGGCCGCCGTCTTCTTCTCCTTTTCGTCCTAAAACATGACTTTGATCTTCTCTAGATCCGCAAGAGTACAAGACTCCACGTGTGAGGTGCTAGTAACCCTACGTATGGGTCTTCCAAACTTGTCCCCACAATGGCCTTACGGATGATTGGTGCACCTGCAATGTTGACATGGTGGATAGATTCGACCTGAGCCTCGACCACGTCCTCTTCCATGTTTTGTGTCTCGATCAAAAGTAGTCATGGTGTGTTTTTAGACACCGCAATTCTATTGAAATCTGCATCTGGTTCTCTAAGCTTCTCGAGACGACTATAAATCGTCTTAAGATCCAACTCCTCGTCCAGTGCAAGGATCTGATCACGTGTCAATGGATATCGGGGATTCAACCTTGACCGGAATCTCACGGCTTGCCATCTTTCTCATACAATGGTCTGCTTGTTACAGCAAACGGGCTCGTAGATCTCCAGCTCTTCGAAGAGTGCCTCCATCTTTGAGTAGTACTTGTCAAGGGGAAGATCCCCCTGACTAGCTTTCGAGATACAGGTGTAGATGTTGATGATACAGGCATTGCTGGACTTCTTGGAGTATTTCTTCTCCAAGGAATCCCACATCTCATATGAGAACTTGTATAACATGTTTGAGGCGATAAATGGATCGATTGAGTTCATTAGTCAATTCATCAATCATCACCATGTAATTCTCATTCTCCCACTTCTTTTTCGTTGAATCCTTGGACTCGAACTCCTCGAAAAAGACATGCAACTTGTCCTATCCTCCTACGAAGATCTTGAATGCTCAAGCCCATAGGATATAGTTCGAGGCACCCTGAAGTTTAATTGTTGTGCCTTGAACTATAATATTTCCTTCCCCGGTGTTGATCTGATTCTCACTCTCGGCCATTTTTGTCCTTGAGAAATGGGCCTTCTTTTACTTGTACACTCCGTGTAATGCGCTGGATGCATGAGGGAAGCCACTCATCGGAGTCCTTTGTGTCTCCTTAGGCCTTGCATAAGGCACCAAGGTCCTTCAAGGAGTTCTTCGAGAGAACTCTCAAGTCAACAAAGTTGAAGTTTATAATAAGCGGAAGCATAATATTAGAAGCATAAACAATAAAAAAAGGACTTAGGTTTACGTGGAAACCTCACTCACGAAAAGCGAGGAGAAAATCACAGAAGAAGACCCTGATAGGGCTCGAATCTATATTATTTTTTCTCAAAAGAATAAGTGGGAGGTACATGCTTATTTATAAGCCACCACACACTCCAACAAATCACATCTCAAGATGTGGCACTAAACACCAACCCACATTCTCCAACACTCCCCCTCAAGCTGAAGTATGAAATGCTCAATTTATACAAAAACGAAACCCACTCTACACAACATAACACGACTCTCTGGACTGGTTCTTGCTTGTAGGTGGGTATGCTGATGATGACATATTAGCAAGATCTGGAGCTACTGGACAAATTATAGTTGGCTCTGACAAGGGGCCTCTCCTCTGGAGACCTAGTGCTTGTGGCTTCCCATTTAGTATCCCTGAAATGGGTATTTCTCTAAAGATCTTGAAGCTGGATCCTCACATAGAAACCGATTAGGCCCTTCCTCTAAGGACCTCAAAAATGGATCTCCCTCTCTAGAGACCTCGAAACTCAGGACCTCCTAGAGTTTGGTTTCTCATGTGATGATCTGTAATTCTCATCATCCGTAGTGATAATCGATGTCACCTCAACTGCTAGAAGGTGTAATCATGCCTTAGGAAGTGAGAAGCAAAAGGGGCTCCCAAACATGGGTGACTACAACATGCTCAACACTCCCCTTCTCTCATACTCATATGGGAGAAGAAAATAACACTGAGAAGGCATACAATAAAAAATAAACAATGATCATGACATGACAATACTATAGAAGAGCTTCTCCACCTCTTCTTTTCAATTCAAACTCTCTATTTTTTATTTGATTTTTTGTTCTTTTTGAAAGATCTCTCTCCTTTTTAATTTTTTTATTCCCTAAAAATCTCCCTCGTTTTTTCTCTTCATTTTTTGTTCTTTTTGAAAGATCTCTCTCCTTTTTACTTTTTTTATGATTTTTTTTATTCCCTAAAAATCTTCCACTTTTTTTCTCTTCATTTTTTTTCCGATATCCTCTTGCCCTCTTCTTTTCCTTTTTTTTATACTCTTCATGCCCCTCTCCTTTGCAACACTACAAAGGAACTCAAAGTAAAAGGAAGGCAATAAGAGGGCAACAAATGCAAAAAACCCAAAAAATACCTCTCCTTTATTAGGGTTCAAGAAGCCCAATCTCAGTATGCATTACCTCTACCTCTTCTGCTCCATCGCTACCAACATCATTGTTTTCCTCCACTTTGCGTGATCATCGTCGCTGATTGTGGCCCATGCCTCACGTGCTCAGTCTTGCATGCGCACTAGCTCGATGAAAGCCTCCTTCGCCGCCATGTCACCACCTTTGTCTACGGCCCTTTCGTCTTGCACGACATTGGAGATGACCCGATTGCTCTCCGTCTGGTCGTCGTTCTCTATCGAGGGGTAGGAGTCGGCAATCCATACGATGGAGCAGCGGTGCGATTGGAGGAGCGCCACCGCCAGCGATTGCCCTGCAAGGCACCGTCGGTCCTCCCAACACCTTCTGGAGAGGGGCTCCTCCTCGAAACCCTAACGAAACTTCCTTCCAGTGATGCGATCTGCTTCAACCTCGTGGCCCGTGGCGAGGACGGCAGTAGATCCACGCTGCGATATTGTTGACAATCGTCGTTGACATGTATTGATACAGCCCTTCGGCTGCCTCGTGGCTATCGACGAGCGCACCATGCACATCATCACCCTCAGCGAGAACACCCTCGAGATGCTCGACTCCTTCCCGCTTTATTTCGTCTCCACAAGACCCTCACGATCTCCTTGTGGAACCATAAAACAATATCTCTTGAACAAATGATAGAAAAAAATATTTTCAATAAAGAAAGGATAAGACCCAAGATCAAAACTTAATCTGATACTAAGTTGAATTTTATAATAAGCAAAAGCATAATATCAGAAGCATAAACAATAAAAAAAGGACTTGGATTTACGTAAAAACCCCATTCACAAAAAGCGAAGACAAAACCGTGCGAGAAGTCCCTGATAGAGCTCGGATTTGTATTGTTTCTTCTTAAAAGAATAAGTGGGGGGCACACGTCTATATAAGTCACCACACACTCCAACAGACCACATCTCAAGATGTGGCACTAAACACCAACCCACATTCTCCAACAAACGAAGATGCCTCGACACACGAGGCTTTGATACACGTGAGAATCACGCACAAGATAGGGTTTTCTTGTGCATGATCTCCCCCTCTTGCTCTTGCGTGGAAGAGAGGTGCTTGTCAAGGGGAAAGGCCATGTGCAAGTGGCTGCAACCCTCCAAAAAAGTCACACACAAACTGTTGTTTGTGGCTTTTCTTCTTTTCTTCTCCGTCCTACGTGTGTGGAACAACTCCAAGAAGAGCCTAGATAGAAGGCTCAGTATGACATTGAGGCACAACAGGTGGAGAGCATGAGCTACAGATAGTTGGTTGGTCGGTTGCTATACCTGACCATTACCAGACCATACATCTCCTTTGCTATGGGGAGGTTGAGCCAGTTTATGGATAAGCCCACAAAGCAACATTGGGATGCTGCTATGCATGTGCTTAGATACCTGAAAAAAGCACTTAAACGAGGGATGTTCAGAAAAGGGTGTCCTATGACAGTTATAGGATATTCAGATGCTGATTATGCAGGCTGTCATATTGACAGGAAGTCCACTATTGGTTTCTGCACCTAATGTTGCTGGGAATGTAGTCACTTGGAGGAGCAAGAAGCAAATAGTTGTGTCCAGATCGAGTGTAGAGTCAAAGTATCGTGCCATGGCACAAACTGCTACAGAGATGGTGTGGATCCAGTCTATCCTGAGAGATTTGCATGTTCAGATAGAAGAGCCGATGGAGATGAGGTGTGACAACCTAGCAGCTACTTACATTGCCAACAATCCTATGTTTCATGAGCACATGAAACATGTGGAGATTGATTGCTATTATACATGTGATTTCATGCAGAAGGGGATCATTTACACTACTCTTACCTCCTCAGAGGGCCAGACTGCAGATATTTTTACCAAGCCACTTGGTTGGACTGCATTTGATAACTGCTATGACAAGCTAAGCATGATTGATATCTATGTTCTACCTTGAGAGGGAATGTTATAATACTTTTATATGTGTCTTTATGCCTTATTTTACTATTTCTTTTATTCTTTGGTCTTCTGTATTTTACCCACACCTCTTCCTCTATATAAAGAAGTATAGGGTTTCCTTGGAACAATAACTTGCTCATTACCACCGACTTGTTGGAAAGAAATAATGCATTAACTTGAGGAAAACAATTTCATAGAGTCTCTTTTATAAAGAGAACTAAGCTTAATATCTAAAATAGGAAATAAACTCAATCGAATCTCGAATATCAAATCCCTTTAATTACTCAACTAATTGACACCTAACTTACAAAAAATAAGAGACTTGGACTTCAAGATGCCCTCACAAAATTCTGCAGGGCCAACGCCTAAGGGTGCACACAAGGACCTGTCACGTGGTACTTTATTCTCCACAATAAGGTTTCAATCCCGATGAAAGACTAGCCTCTGCATAATCTCTATTCTGGGCAATTATTAGCTTGAGTTGATCTAAAAAGTGCAGGAAATCATGTGGCAACAAAAATAAATATTCAACCAAGCCTTGTTTCATTCTTAACACCGGACCCCCTGCCCTGAATGCCCTGCGAAACTCTTCCATGGATGCCAATACAAATGGAATTTGTAGTAGTAACTAGCAAAAGAAAGTTTTTGACAGTGGCAGATATGATTCTGTCGGTCCATTTAAGTACGAGGGCTTCGTAGTATTAAAAGAAAACTATTTTTTATCGGTAAAGAGAGCATATACTAATGTAAAGAAGCTACAAACATAATGTTAGGAAATAAAGTTAGGGATTTGATTAGTAATTTTTCATATTTAGGTCATTGCCATTTTTAATAAATGTTTGGTTGTGTTTCCATGTACGCCAATACCTTCTCTCTATATAACGAGAGCTAAGGCCTCTCTTTTTCAAATCAACAAAGTTCATTTTCATCCAAAAATCCTACCATGGTATTGAAGCGGGTTTGATCCATGGGAAATAAGAAAAGAAGAAACCTTTGAGGGGGGGTCCTTCGACGATGCAGTCGGTCTCCGATGATCCACCGGAGAGGCTATCTCCCCTCCCAACATCTTCCTTTTTCCTCTTCTTCCTCTATTCTTTTTCTCTTTTCTTGTTCTCCTGTTGCTGTTGTTCGCTTCCGCCAAGGAGAAAAGGGGCCATCGGCATCGCCACCGACCCACCACTGGTGTGAGACCTCTAAGGTTTAGATCACTGAAGCCGCACCTACCACTCCAGCCACATCACACGACCATCGGACCGGCCACGCGTTGGTGAGAAGCCAGCACACGACTGATGCTACCCCTTATATGTGGGGTTCGGATTCCCCATTTAGTCCACCAAATCACATCCGTTCGATGATTTCCTGGCACCACTCGACTTCATGGAGGTCATGCTACCAGACTAAGGTGGTCTAGACCTCCTTCGACCTGTCGAAGTTCCACTGTGCTCTTTCTTTAGTCTGGCACTGCCATCCGATAGAGAGAAAAAGGGAAGAACGGCGAGAACATGAGGAGCGAAGGTTGCAGCTACAGATGCTCCTCTTCGACTTCTCTCCTCCAGCTTCTCCAACTTCGTGTACCGAGGGGCCTTTTATTGGAAACTTAGTGCTCTTCTTCTGCGTGGACAAGAGCCGGACCTCATCATCCTTGACTTCTTTGGTGAACCATGGATCGTAGAGAGCTAATGTCTTTTCCGACTCACGAGCAAGGCACCATTCTCTTCGATTAGGCATGTGGAACCCTCAAACGCATTAGGGAATGCTGAGATATAGGGCTCAACTCCCAGGTGTAGAAGAAGAGGCATGAAGACCACCCTCAACTTCTTCGAGACTTGGTGATGGCGGATTCGGCAATACAAGAAATCAAATGAGAAGCAATACGAAGAAATGACTCCTATAGAAATTGATCTTTACTTCCTTGAGGATCCCAGTCTTCTCTATCTCCCGCATCTCGACCTGCGGGGGAGTGATAGGGAATAAAGTTAGGGATTTGATCAGTGATTTTTTATATTTAGGTTATTGCTATTTTTAGTAAATGTTTGGTTGTGTTTCCATGTATGCTAAGGCCCTCTCTCTATATAAAGATGGCTAAGGCCTCCCTTAGATATGCAGAGAATGGACCTTTATATATCATATTGATTCGTTTGGGAAAGTCTTCGGGTTGGACCATGGGGTAAGGTGGGGTAACCATGTATTTCACTGCCTCCCCCAGCCACCAACCCCACCACACAGCTCATATTTTTCTGGACAAGCCCTGTAGCAATCTATCCCCAGTGCTATTAAATGAGGTTGCTCCCTTCTGCCACTCTTCACGAGTATCTTTTTCCCCTTTTTGGATGCCCCGGTTTTCGCTTTATGGACTCCTATTCTTTAGCATTTCTACAGCAGCTCTCTTTTTACAGAAAGAAACTCCAGTATTTCATTAATAACGCAAACTATCGATATAGATCACTTGTCATAGGAGTTAATATTGATCGATCATCATTTGCAAGCTTTTGTACCAGTTGCTGAAAGAAATTTGACGTCATGCATTAATATCCAACAACTATGTGTGATGTCCAGCCAAGGCATCCTAGCTTAGTTGTCTATGTCAAACTCATCTGTCAAGACTGATTCCCAATATAGTAAATACCTGAGCTCCTATCAGTTTTTTATTCATGTTAGAGACAACCAAGTTTGACAGAAATCATGTTTACGCTTTAGACATGCTTGGTTATAAATTGACTTTCTAGGAAAATGACTAGACCTCCGTCATGAGGTTTCTGCTTGGAACATGACATGACATGCTTATTTTATGCCCCCCCTACCGCCGCATGTGATGAGATAATTCTTTATTCTTCGTGATCTGATCTCTGGCTATGCTCTTTTTCCATCTACTTCTCCGATGAGCTGTGGTTGATTAGATCTTTGCCATGGCAACTTGGATTCTCTCATTTACTGATTTGAGGTTGTTTCACAATTTCTGTTTAGGATCACCTCCCACTACTCTTGAGGTCATTTCCCACTGTTACCCTCATTTTAGTATGCTGTCGTCCTGTTGACGGAGCTTAAATGAATCTAACATTTATTGTTGCTAGAAAGTGGGTGATTGACTCAGGTGTATCTACTCATCTCATTGACGATCCTAGTACTCTATGTGCGACTCAGCCAATTAGAGCAGCTACCTTCGTCAAGTTGGCAAATGGCTCCTATTCCCCAGTGAATGCAGTTGGAGATGTTTAGTTTTAGTTGAAGAGAATAAACTTTCTTAGGTTACCAAGAAGTCCCTACACCTCTATATAGGTGTCGGAAAAGTACATCATAAACCCACTATTCAAAATAAAATAACACAGCATCCCTTACAAACATAAACATAACTATACCTCAACACTCCCACTCAAGCTAGAGCACATATATCCATCATGCTCAGCTTGTTTCTACATTTCTCAAACTGGAGACGTGGCAACACCTTGGTAAACATGTCGACAGTCTGGTCTGAGGAGGCAAGACAAGTAGTACGAAGCAAATCCTGTTAAATCAAACTTCTGGTGTAATGACAATCCACTTCAACATGTTTTGTTCTCTCATGGAACATAGGATTGTTTGCAATGTAGGTGGCAGCCCGATTGTCACAATGAATCTCCATAGGTTCCTGAACATCAACAAGATCTCATAAAAAAGATCTGATCCATATCATCTCAGCTACAGTATGTGCCATGGCCCTGTACTTAGACTCAGCACTTGAGTGTGAAATAACACTTTGTTTCTTGCTCCTCCAGGTTACCAAGTTCCCAGCAACAAAGGTACAGAAATCGGTAATAGACCGTCTGTCTTCGACATCACCTGCATAATCTGCATCTGAGTATGCAACAACAATCATAGGTGCCTTTTTTTGAAAAAGAATGCCTCTACCTGGACATCCCTTGATGTACCTCAACACCTGCATTACAGCCTGCCAATGAACCTCAGTGGCCTTATCTAAGAACTGACTCAGCTTCCCTACTGCAAGGCTAATATCTGGCCTAGTGATAGATATAACAGCTTCCTCACCAGTTGTCGATATGCCTTCTTGTTTTTTAGCTTTACATTATTCTCAAACAGATGAATTTTAGGATTCATAGGAATATTTGCATATTTGGGTTCTAACATACCTGTCTCATGAAGAATATCAAAGGCATATTTCCTCTGCGACATAATTGTCCCTTGCTTACTTGTAGCAAACTTAATGCCTAAAAAATATTTCAACTTGCCAAGATCTTTCATGACAAACTAGTGTACCAAGTATTCCTTCATCTGAGATATACCCTCTGCATTACCTGTAAGAATAAGATCATCCACATACACAAATAAAGCCACTGTACTCCAACTGGTCTTACTCACAAATAGTGAATGATCCAATGAAGATCTCTACATCCCAATAATAGACAATGCCTCAGACAGGCGCTGGAACTAGGCTCGGGGGCTCTACTTAAGACTATAAATGGCCTTATGAAGCCTGCATACACACTCCTCCTGAATCTCAAAGCCATGTGGTTGCTGCATATATATCTTTTCCTCCACGTCTCCGTACAGAAATGCATTTTTAACATAAAACTGATGAAACTGCCATCCATTATGAGCTGCAACAGATATAAAAATTCGAACTGTAAAGAGTCGTGCAACAGGGGAGAACGTGTCAAAAAATTTCACCCCATATGTCTGGGTGAATCCTTTGGCCACTAAGATGGCCTTATACCTTGAAATAGACCCATCTGGCTCCAACAAGATGCGTGCCAAACAGTAAAGGTGACAGCTCACAAGTACCTCTGGTAGTAAGTGCAGACATCTCCTTCATAGCTGCCTTCCAGTGTGGATGTAGTAGAGTCTGCTGGTACGAGGTAGGTAACTCAACACTGGATACAGTAGCTATGAATGCATGAAACTTCGAACCCTAAACCCTTTCCTGATAGCAATAGGAATATCCTCATCAGCACTCATGGAATCAGGACCTGGAGAACTATCCACAGGTGACAGACTCCCACCCGTTATATCTGTTGACACTGTGTCTGAAAAGTCTCCTGAATAGGAATCGCCTCTAGGTTATTAACACTAACTTGAGGAGTTTGTGGAATAGATGGAGGGGGCTTTGCCCTATACTCAACTGGCAACTGATAGGTGTGACCATTGAAGGTCCCTTCATCCACTGGTGCTGGTCTAAATGTGCTGGTAGGAGGCTCATTAACCTGAGAAGTGCTACTAGTATTTGTGAATATACCAAATGGTATAGGAGCAACTGGTACAGGCACACACTCTGGCACACTCTGCACCTGCCTAGCAGCAACAGAAAAATAAGGTATAGCTTCATGAAAGGTGACAACTGCACTGATATAATGTCTCTGGTGTAGGGAATCAAAACATCGATACCCCTTTTGAGTATGAGAATAGCCAAGAAACACACTTGACTGCTCTAGGTGCTAATTTATCGTGCCCAGGTCTAAGGAGATGTACAAAAGCCACGAACCCAAATATCTTAAGTGGAAGATCAAACAACTCGTCATTTGGATAAAGCACTTGCCATGGTATTTGCTCGTGAATCACTGAGGAGGGCGATCTATTAATAAGGTAGTAAGCTATGAGAACTGCATCTCCCTAATAGTTCTGTGGCACACTGTTATGGATAAGAAAAGCTCTGGCCATATCAAGGAAATGTCTATGCTTCCTCTCTGCGACTCCATTTTGCTGAGAAGTGTGAGGACATGAGGTCTAATGAATTATACCATGTATGCCGTAGAATTCTGCCAACCAACGAGTACAAAACTTCAGTGCATTATCAGATCTAAGAATCTTGATGAAAACATAAAGCTGATTTTTTATCATCAACACAAATTTCTCAATCAGTGGACCCACTTCAGACTTATTTTTCATAAAATATAGCCAGGACAATCTGGAAAAATCATTAACCACAATCAAATAGTACCGATATCCTACTCTATCACGAGTCCTATTGAAACCCCAAACATCAAGATGCACTAATTGAAAATACAAAGTCGAACGTGGTCCTGTAGCAGCTGAAAATGAAAATCTATGGTGCTTCCCAAGTTGACATGCATTGCAGGAAAGTTGTGTAGTTGGGGACACATGAGGAATAAGCCTGCGTAACTTTTCCAAAGAAGGATGATTCAACCGTCTATGCCACTGTAAAGCACTCCCAGATGTGGTACTAACTCGACATGTTGCAACCATGGGACCTTGCTAAAGTCGGTAAACTCCTTCATATCCACTACCAATAGTCTTCCCTGTCATTCTATCCTGGAAAATACATCCACGTTCATAAAAGATGGCCTTGCAATTCATCTGCTTAATGATTTCACTAACAGAGAGCAAGTTCATGGATAAATCTGGAACAAACTGAACATGATTAAGCTGCATAGAAGGGGTAACATTAATTTCCCTTTGACCACTAATAGGAGCAAGTCACCCATTAGCTACATGTACTGTACGACCTCGAGAGACAAGTTGAATCTGTCCAAAACACTGTAGATTCCCGGATAAATGATTAGAAGCACCTGAATCAATCAACCACGTCACATTAGTGGTTGGAGTATCACCCACGGTGGTTCCTAGTGCACTCTTTGACTGAGACACTTCTATATTTACTGAAACACAGCCACAAACAAAGTTCGACGTGCCACAGAGAAGGCTACACACCCCTGAACTTCACACTTCAGATCTGAAAATTGAGAAAAAATGGGGACTACATATCCCAACAAGTATACCAACCGAGGAATACACACCTCAAAATCTCCGCTCACACGTGGTCAATACTCAAGGGGACTACACACCCCAAAAACATACATCAAAGGGGAATACACACCCCAACAAACTGAATTATATGGGGAATACACACCCCAAATATAATATATAAGATATGAAATACCATCACATCATCTTTCCGGAAGACCCTTGGCTTTAACACTCCATCAACTACAATCCAAAGATCTTCCAATCAAACAAAAGGCAGAGATGTGCCCTCTCTCTGCTGCTAAACACCAACAGCAAGAGAGAGAACATAAAAAGTTAGTCGCTTGGCTTGGGCAATGGTGGCTGGTGGCCTAGGTGGTGGCTTGCAGCAGCTGCTACCGACGACGGTGGCCTTCTGCTGCTGCTGCTAGCAGCGGCGATGGCCTTCTGCTACTGCTGCCACCAGCAGCGGTGGCCTACTACTGCTGCTGCCGGTGGCGGGCTACCGATTGCTGCTGCCGACGGCGGTGGTGGTAGAAGGGGGGCTGATGGTGGGGGTTAGGGTTCTTTTGGTGGAGCCCTCAACTTGGCTCTGATACCAAGTTGAAGAAAATAAACTTTCTTAGGTTACTAAGAAGTCCCTACACCTCTATATAGGTGTAGAAAAAGTACATCATAAACCCACTACTCAAAATAAAATAACATAGCACCCCTTACAAACATAAACATAACTCGTAACTCAATAGTTTTCTTCCAAGATGCAGTTGTTAGATGTGCACTGTGCACTTGAGTTCCATATGTCTCCTCTTTATGAGAAGTGTCGTGTCATATTTAATTAACACAATTGCTACTTTTAGGATAGGAAAACTAGTTAGATCATTGGTGGTGGATACAGGAGAGATGGACTATACTAGCTTGATGTCCCTACTTATGTTTTCGGAGTTGCCTCTATCTCTACGAATCCCCTACTTTGGCACCATTGACTTGGTCATTCTTCCTTTAGGAAGCTACAATAGATGTTTCTAGAGCTACCTTCATTTGGCTAATTTGATTGTAAGGCTTATCAATTGGGCATGCATCACCAATCAACCTTCCCTCCACATACTGAGGAGTGTAGTAGATCACCCTCCTAGTTGATTCATTGCAATGTTTGGGGACCATCTTGTGTGACTGCTACTATAAGCCACAAATATTTTGTTGTATGCATTGATGCTTACAACAGATCCACATGGACAATGCATACAACAGATCCACATGGACATTCCTTATGAAAGACAGGTCCAAAATCTTTCAAGTAGTGAAGCGGTTCTTTACTGAGGTGTAGAATGTGTACTCTACACTTATTAAGATTATTTACAGTGACAATGTCTTGGAATTCACATAGAAGGAATTGGAGCCATTCTTCATCATGAATGGCACCTTACATTAGACATCTCATGCATATACCTCTTAGTAGAATGAAATTGCTGAGAGAAAGCTAAGACATATGCTGGACATTGCTAGGACCCTTGTCTTTATGAAGGTGCCAGAATAATTTTGGGGAGATGTACTCACTGTTACTTATTTGATCAATCAGGTCCCTTCATTTGTCCTAAAGGGGGAGATCCCATTCCAGTTACTGTACCCTAATGTGAATTGACCCTTTGCTCTCCCACTACTTGTCTTTAGATGTACATTCTTTATGCATGCTATTAGGCAATAGAATAAGTTGTCCCATGAGCACTTAAGGTACCTTGGCTACTCCCATACTCAGAAGAGATACCGGTGCTATGATCTGAGCAGTTGATGATACAAAGTCATAGCAGATGTGACTTTTTTTTTTGTAAGGAATGTGACCTTCTTTGAGAAGGTTCCTTTTTTCTTTGAAGAGAGAACCGATATTGAGCTTGTTCCTCACTAGTTGTAGGCATATCATTGACGACAGAGGGAGCTACCTCCTATCTCACTACCTACTATGCCAGCTCTTCCTTCCAATGATAGTATTACCATGCCCTTGTAGACACAAACTCTGAGTGAGGGGTTGATAGACTAATTGCTCTATGGGGTGCTCACTCCTAATGACTCCATCCTATCTCTCCCTTTACGTCCATAATTCATTTGGATTCCTTTTGTATAATAGCTTTCTAGAGCATTGCTCAGCATTGTCATTCCATGTGCCTACTCGAAGCCTCTCAGAATCCTCAGTAGAAGGCTGCTATGGATACTGAGATGGAGGCCCTTACTACTCATGGCACGTAGAAGCTTGTGCCACGTCCATAAGGGGTTAAGATTATTAATTGCAAGTGGGTGTACATGGTGAAGTACCTTGTAGATTGTAGCATTGACAAATTCAAGGTAAGATTTGTTGCCAAGGGTTTCACATAAACTTATGAAGTGGACTACTTCGAGATCTTCTCTCCTATGGCTCGAGTTGCCTCCATATGTGCCATCCCTCTGATGTTTTCAACAAGAACTGGTCACTATATCAACTTGATATAAAGAATGCCTTTCTCTATGGAGATCTGAATGGGAAGGTATATATGCAGTAACCTCTTGGTTACAAGATTGAGAAGAAGCATGTATATAGGTTGAAGAAGGCCAAATGTGACTTCAAGTAGAGTCCCGAGTTAACAAATTGACCATGGAGGCGATGAAGATTGGCTTCAGACAGTCTACATTTAACTATTCTATCTTTGTCAAAATGGCTACCTCTAGCACTGTAGTTCTCGTTGTGTACGTTGATGGCATGATCCTGATGGAAGATGGCAATGTGGACATTTAGAAGGTCAAGGCATTTTTGCAGGTCTTTGCTAGAAAAGACCTAGGAGAGCTGCAATATTTCCTGAGGATAGGGGCAATTAGAGACGAATGTGGTTTAGTACTCTCTCAACGGAAGTATCTCTATGAGATACTTAAGGATGCTGGACTACTTAACACAAAACCCTCTATTATTCTTGTTGGGTAGAAGAGAGAGAGGCAGGGGATCCACCCTTTGAGGATGTCCACAGATACAAAAGCACTGTCGACAAGTTACTATACCTACTATTACTCACCTAGATATTAGCTTCGCAGTCAGCAAGACGAGCTAGTAATATGGATAAACCATGCTACAGTCATTGGCATAATGTTTGTCTTATATTAAAGTATCTGAAGGGGTCTCAGGAAAAAGGTCGTACAATAGGAACAATTGGCATTTTGATCTTTGTTTCTATTCTGATGCAGACTATGTAGGGTCTGTTGAGGATAGGCGATCTATCACTAGCTATGCAATATTCCTCGGAGGTAATCTTGTTTCGTGGCGTAGCAAGAAGGCAGTTGTGGCCCATTCCAATGTTGAGGCCGAATATAGGGAAATGGCACATACTACATGTGAGGTTATATGGGTCACTTCTTTCCTAGCTAATCTTCCAGTCCACGTGAAGAACCTAGTTCCCATGTTTTATGATAAGTCAACTACATACATTGATTCCAATCCAGTCTTCCATGAAAGGACAAAACACATTGAGGTAGACTGCAACTTTATTCAGAATGCAAGGAAAAATAGCTACTCCTCACGTGTCCTCTGAACTTCAACTTGCAGATATTCTCATGAAAGTAATGACAAAGAAGAGACGTGTTCTTATGTGAGAAGTTGGGCTTGATAGATATTTACACTCCAACTTGGAGAGAAGTGCTAGAGTCTTGTTAATTTAGTTCTTACCATTTTCTATTTCTTTGTGGACATACATGCAATTTTTGTATGTCCTCCCCTCTATATAAGAGAGGTTAGGGTTTCTTTTGGAATAAGATGTTTCATTCTCTCCTACAAGCTACAATATCGTTGCTATTGTAGAGGAGATCTACTTACTGGATTCACGTTGCGTGAGGATGGTTCCCTTCTTACACCTCTTGTGCAGTATGCAAATGACACTACTTTTTTTGTTGAAGGTGGACTCATGGAGGCTGAACATCTATCTTCGTTGGAGAGGATTTTTGTAGAGATATCCAAGCTGATGGGATGAAGTCCTCTTATGTGCCTTTCAATCAGGTTGGTAGGGTTGTGGAGGATATTGCTAGTACCTTGGATTCACCGATTGCGCATCTCCCAATTAGGTATTTGGATCTTCCATTTAAAGGGAAACAACTTTCATCATATTAGAATAACCTTTTGAAGTGCATCTCTTGTCGAGAGTGGGAAGCTCTTGTCAAGAGGGGGGTGTCTTGTACTCCTTAAATTGGTGTTATTGTCTATTCTGATTTTCTATTTTTCCATTTTCAGGTCACCAAAAAAAGTAATAAAGAAGTTGGAGATTATTTGAAAGTGATTTTTCTAGGAAGGCCTAGATTCTGAAGGAAGGTTTTTGTAGTTGGTGGCGTGGAAGGAGCTTTGTCGGCCTAAGGAGGAGGGGGGATTAGGCATACAGCATCTTGAAGTTTTTAATAAGGCCTTTTTTCTTAAATGGGTTGTTAAGTTGTTCTCACTTAGAACAAACGAATCCAATTACTTTATTCTATAACATTACTTCTTAATAGATATAGGTGGAGAAAACTACAAGAGTACTCAAGAAAATAAAGAAATACAACTAGAACAATAGCAAATAACATTCCCCTTCAAGTTGGAGCATAGATGTCGATCATGTTCAGTTTGAAACAACAATCATTAAAAGAAGATTGGGGCAACGCCTTGGTGAAGAAATTTGTTGTCTGGTCACCAAAGGAGACGTGTAGGTAAGACCTCTCAGAATGAAGTCATATGTGTAGTGGCAACTACCTTTACGTGCTTGGTCCTTTCATAGAATATTGGATTGTTAGAGATATAAATGGTAGTCTTGTTATCACATCTCATCTCCATAAGGGTATCAACGGATACATGTAAACCTACTAGAAGAGACATCATCTTAGAAGGTGTGTGCGCCATGGCTCAATACTCAAACTCTGCACTAGATTTGGAAACAACAGCCTATTTCTTGCTCTTCTATGTTACCAGGTTCTCTGTTACAGAAACTAGTGATAACTTTTTGTCAACTAAACACCCTACATAATCTGCATCTGTATAGGCCACAACACTCATAGAAGTCCCCTTGGTGAATGAGACCCTCTCTTTAAGTATCTAAGTACCATCATTGTAGCATCCCGCTGCTGTATAGTAGATTTATCTATGAACTGACCCAACTTTCCAACTATAAGGGAAATATCCGATCTTGTAATAGTCAAATAAAGGAGTTTGACCACTAGTCCTTTATATTGTTGACTATCCATTGCCTCGACTCTCTCCTTGTATAAGTGTGCCTTGGGATCCATAAGAATATTAATTGGCTTTGCCCTCAGCATGCCAATCTCTTACAACAAGTCAAGTGCATACTTTCTATGAGAAAGTATGATACCCTTCCTGCTCTGTGCCACTTTTATCAAGTATCTGATAGGTCTAAGATCTTTTATAACAAAATTGTTTGTTAAGCTCTTCTTGACCTCAACAATCCCCGATGCATCATCCCTCGTAAGAATGATATCAACATAAACTAGCAGTGCCACCACACACAGTGCAATCTTTCTGACAAACAAAGAGTGATTTGATGATAGCCTCTGAAAGTCCAGTGTCTCAACCACCTCTAATAGTTTTTGAAATCATGTCATGGGACTCTATTTCAAACCATTGATCGCTTTTCGCATGCGACATACCATGAAACACTCCCCCTCAACCTCATAGCCACAGGCTGCTGCATATATGCCTCCTCCTGCAAGTCACCATAGAGGAAGGCATTTTTAACATCTAGCTGATGAAGTGGTTAGTCTCTGCATAGCTACAGAGACCAAAATGTGCACAGTAAGAAGTCATGCCACAGGGGAGAACGTGTCAAAGAAGTCCTAGCTTTACGTGAATCCTTCGGACACAAGACGAGCCTTGTATCTTTCTATCTTTCCATTAGGGTGATATTTGATGGTGAAGACCCATCTACACCCCATAACTAATGTACTTGGAGACAAGTCAACAAGCTTCCACATGCCACGGGATCACAGTGTAGCCATCTCATCCTCCATGGCTTGACGCCACTTCGAATCAAGAATAGCCTGTTGGTGAGATGTTAGAATTGGTGTGGTAGACAAGTATAATAGAACTTGCTATAAGCTCTACTAAGAAAGGCCGTAGATATGGCACTTGAGCGAGGGTATTTGGCACAACTACGTAGAGCTTTGCGAACAACAAGAGGAAGATCAAGATTGACAGGAGCAAAATCAATTTGACATATTGCCTCTTGCAGTGCAAAAGAAGGAAGTGAAGTGCCATCTCCCTATAGAGACCCTACATCATCACTAGGTGCACCATCATTAGTCTGTAAATCACATGTGCTAACTTGGGACAAAGGAGCTGGCACAGAAGAGGGGGGTTGCTACCTATAAGTGATGGGAAGCTCGTATGTGATAAGGGACTCATGAAACCTCTCAGGCTTAGAGAGTGGTGACTCAGATGATGGTGGCGCAGGATCAGTGATCAAGATTGCCTCTAGGGGCGTAGGAGGAATAGACATAGGTACCTCAACAATAGGAGAGACTTTTCCCAGCAGTGAAAAAGTATGGGATAGACTCATGGAAGGTGACATCAGCACTAACATAGTGGTGTCTCCCATTCGGACCATAACATTTGTACCCCTTTTGTGTTCTCGAATATCCAAGAAAATGCACTTGACAGCACAGGGAGCGAGCTTATCCCTGTTGGGTTGGTGGATATGCATAAATGCAACACAGCCAAAGACTTTTAGCAATACTCCAAATAGGTCACTATTTGAAAATAAGATAGAATAAGGAACTTACCTTGACGTAGATGACATTCGATTAATGAGATAGCATGCAATCAACATTGCATCTCCCTAGTATCTATTCGCCACACTGTTCTAAATCAAGAGTGTCTGAGCAACATTTAAGACATGCTGATGCTTTCGTTCTACCATGCCACTTTGTTGGGACATATGAGGGCAACTCATTTGATGGATGATTTCCATGATCCTGATAGAGAGCACGTAGGTAGGTGGTGTAGAACTCTAGAGCATTGTCTGATTGAATGATTTTTACCTTTGCCTCAATCTGATTTCAAATTTTTGCCAGAAAGGCACGAATCATATCACCAACTTTAGACTTGACCTTTAATAGGAATATCCAAGTGAGATGGAAGAAATCATTCACAATCGCCAAATAAAATCTATGCCCCAAACAATTTAGGGTTCTATTAGGTCCCCAACTGCATATATGAAGTAATTAGAACAAGGCTTAAGACCCTTGATGTTGGCTCCTTGGAAAGGCACTTCTATAGTGCTTACTGAGTTGACACGCCTTACATTAGAAGGTGGCAGTTAGAGGAATTTGTGGCAACATCCTTCGAAGTTTGGCAGAGGAAAATGACTAAACTGAAGATGCAACAAGTAGCTGGAAGCACTTTTTGAAGGGAGAGAGACATGGCTTGCATAGGGTGACTGTAGAAGGCGATAGACTTCACCTTCTTTACGACCACACCCAATGGTGCATCCTGTGAGAACATCTTCTAATGTAAGAGACTGCATCGAAGATTGACCTGCAGTTCAACTCCTTTGTGAACCGACTAACTGAAAGCAAACTCAGTGGGAAATCTGAAGCCAGAAGAACATTCTCTAACTTCATGTGTGGGGCCACGCGAACCTCCGCCTAACTAGATATGGGAGAATGTCACTTATCAGCAGCCTGCACAATTTTGCCTGATGGGATTGGACCAATAGTGGAGAATTGCCCCTCATCACCACAAATGTGTCGAGATGCGACTGAGTTAACCCAATTTGCTTTCTCTACCTAAGGTTAACATGCAACTCTTGCTTGACATGTACAATGCTAACTAAATACTCAAAGCAATATCTCATACTCACTCCTGGGAATGGTGGTAGTATCATGTGTCCCTCCTGGCATAGCAAAGGCCTTATGCTCAACAATAGGAACTTTTTTTTTCTTTAGTTGTGATCAAAGCAAAATATGCTCTTATTATAACCTTCCACGGCCATCAAACATGTTTGTGACCACCGGACGCAATTGGTCTTATCTAGCTTCATCATGGGACCAAAAAAGGGGCTCTTATACACCCCAGACTCAGAAACACTCTCCGATGTCACCTCAGACGAATTTTTAGATGGCATATCAACTTCAACCAGAATTAACCAACATCCACGTACACAGGAGGAAGAAAATCAGACTATCGAGTGGGAACTAAAGTCCCTGCTAATGCAAGAACACGTCAAAAACTAATTAGACCCGTGGAACCCTTATAGCAGACCTGCAGGAACCCTAAGCACAAGTTTGATGGTCTACAACCACCTAGAACCTCCCACCGACGATGCAAGAGCTGGGCGAAGACTCTGCTGGGCGGTATAACAAGATCAAGACCCGGGTGATGCCCCTACTAGGAGATGCAGCAGAGTAGGATGAAGTTGCAGGGTCTCAAGTGGCGCTAATGGCGTGCTTTTGGCTAATAGGGGTGTTGACGGTACTCCGTGAAGCACGACAGCGGTGTTGCTTGCTATTGTAGTCTCTGGCAATGCTCCCTGAAGTGTGCTGGCAGTGCTCCTCGTTGCTGACAACCCCCCCCCCCCAGCCTCAAACCCAACAGGGGGCTGGTAGCACTTAGAAGAGGAGCACCAGACTGACTAAAGTGAGGAGGCAGTGCTGCGAGGAGAGGAGAACGTGCGATGGCCCACCAACAGACCAAGGAAGGCTAGTGGTGGTGGTTGTGTCTCCCAAAACGTTGCTAGGGTTATGATTTTTTTCTTTTTCGTGGAGAAGAAGGTATGGGAATCAAGTAGGATACAAGCACCAATCTAGGACCGCTACTCTGATACCAAGTTAGAACAAATGAATCTAATTATTGTATTCTATAACCCTACTTCTTAATATATAGAGGTGAGGAAAACTACAAAAGTACTCCTCAAGAAAATAAAGAAATACAACTAGAATAATAACAAATAACAATAGACTGTAGGGGCTTACATTCTCCGGTGTGACTTCAATTTGGGTTAGACTGGTTCAAGCCTCCTATGATTCGTGCATGAACATGCAAGAGAGGGCTATCGTGAGGCAAGATGATTCTACTTTTTGTTGCTCTCTTATTTTGGTTATGGAGGAATTTTCCACTGAATTTGCTCCAATATTGGGTAGGGAATACTGTTTTCAATTTTGGAAGGATAACTGGGCAGGATATAATCTTTTCTTGAGCCTTTTTCCAAGGCTTTATCAGCTGGCCAGCGGTAATGATATGACTGTGGAGAGTGCCTGGGCTAGTCAGGCCAATTCTTGGCATTTGTTTCTATCTCTTGGTGTTTCAGAGGCCTTTTACTGAATTTCAGAACTTATTGATGCTGATTTCAGAATTGCAACCTCTCTTCAATGAGTCGGATAGGCTGGTTTGGAGAGATGGAACTTTTTTTATCAGCAGAGCATATAGAAAATTTGATTTTATAGCATCTGTAGCATGTGTTATTAGTTCTGATTGTGCTATGCCGTGGAGTTTGAAGGTCCCTTTGAAGATCAAGCTTTTTATTTGGCTTCTTCAGAGGGGTAAGATTGTGACAGATTTTTAGAAGTAAATAGTCAGATGATCCAGATGTTAGGTTCCTGCTATGCTGTGATTTAGAGGAGGATTTGTCACATTTGCATCTGATGTGCTCCTTTGCAAGAGAGGTGTGGTAGTGCTTTACTATGTAGACGGTAGATTGCTCTTCAATTGATAATTTTTGCTCTTCGTTTAGAAGACAAGTGGACGTCTCTATGACTGGGCATTGATATGATGTCTATTCTTTGGTGTCTTTGGCTTCCATGTGATGGTTTGGTATTTTGTGGTGAGCATTGTTGGGTGGAGAATGTTATAAGGGAGGCCTCTTGTCTATCTAAGTTTTGGCTCACCCATATGTAAGTCCGTTCTAATTTTTTTAATATAATTCTTTGGATGATTACCATCTAGTAATCATCCTTTTTCCTCTTAAAAAAAAAAATCATTGCTATATTTTTCATTAACAGCAAATCATTTTTGTGGAAGAAAATGCTACCAGAACTTGAGCTTACAATGCTGCAAGGCTTGGAGTAACCATACTGAAGGGAGCATCTCCTTCCAGGTTGTTACTCCCCAGTGATCTGCAAAAAGATAAAACAAGAAAAAAGAGCAACAGAAGAAAACTCTCATCTATCTAGTAGTCGGTACATGCTGAAAAACTTTCCAGTAATACGTTCATGCAAAATGTAGTCATAGAAAAAACCTTTATTACAGAACCTAAATGACCAAATGAAGGAACAAGTATTAGAAATTTATACATAAATTGTTTTAAATGTTAAAAAGCTGTTTGGTTTAGTGGTATATCATGCCTCAACTCCACAATGATCATAATAGATGTGCGTTGGCTGTCGCTACAAACTTAAAGAGACCCAACTAGAATCCACTCTTTTAGCCGTTGAACAACCTCATATCGGCTCCATACAGTCATCTGCATACTATAGCCTTTGCATGTGCAAGAATTAACCACTTGAATGCACGACTTTCCCAGAGTAAATGCACACCAAAGGGAGAGGTGACACAAATCTGAATGAATATCAGTAAGGATATATGAAGGCTAAGAAACGTAAAGATTAGACTATCCTGGATAAGTTAAAAAGCTAAGTGAACTCATGTTACTTTCATTTGCAATCAAGTAATGAATCGTTGGCGACAGTTCAAAGTTCAAGGAAAAAAAGTGAGCAATGTCAAGGGAATCAGAAAGCGATTGGAATAGCAACTGGAACAGAACACCCAAACAAAGACCAGGCAACCAGAATTAGGCCACAAGCTCCCTGAATGCAATTCTATCATGGCATGATAGACAAATCATCCTTCTCAGTGCTCCTTGAAGGATGTGCTGCCTATTTGAAAACTGATTTACATAGCATATAGTTATGCAGTAATACAATAAAAATTATCTGCATTAAGTCTTCTTTCAACATTCTAATGTGCCAATTACTTGAATCTGAACTTCATCATAGCACTGCAAAACCAGAAGTTCACTCGAACATAGGTATATTTTGATGTTCTTGTAGTTATTTCTTTGAGCTAGGAATCTGTAGAATGCAAATCAAGCGAAGGAGAAAATTGAGCAAATACGCTTCTTTTTATGCTAATGAACTGCTCACAGCAATCATTGTTTGATCTCAGCAAACTAAAATTTCAGAAATAACATGAAATTGATGCTTCTTTGGTTTGTAGAAAAATAGACTGGAACTACGAATATTGTCCTAAAAGTGACAAAACTGATCGTGCTGGTCATCACCAAAAGTTTTATCTTTAACAAACATTTCAACCTGAAAATTTTGGTTTTATGCGGAACCAAAACATTAACCAACATCAAAAGTACCAATCATGTTATTAGCTTTATAACTTCTTGGCAAGTAGCTTGCCAATAAAATGGAAGTCTAAGAAATATAAAAGCTGTTCCTTTTCAAAAAACCAAAGAAAAAGTTGTTTGTCATCCACAGCCTTTGCATATTATGGCTTTTTCTTGTCTGATATTATGTGAATTGCAGTTGCTTTGGAAACATACATTTCCAAACACATGTTGCAGCCTTTAAGCTCCAATTGCTGCAATTGAATTTATTCTTCATTGGTGACATTGTGGGTAAGTACCATTTCCAATTTGCTATCTAAGTTGCTGCAGGTTTAGCAGTTGGAGTTTGTCTTTTAAGCCACTTTTCTAAAATGAAGCAATCATAAAGTGGTTGCAAGCAATGAAAACTTGGGAGAAATCCACATCCTTACGAGCTCACTTTAAGATGACTCTTCAGGCTAAAAATAAGAAAATTGAAGTGGAAGGTGCTCAAGTTCAGCATGTGCAGTTATGACAAAACTATATCAGACTTTTAACATCATTCCTTGGAAAAGAAAAATATTATATAAGTGCCATTGCAGTCTACAGATCTGTGCATGTACGATCTGCAATATATATTGGGTAGTGCTTGCTGAGAAGAAGCATACACTGATGAATACTTACAAGAACTCTGAGGACATGAAATTCTTGAAAGATCCTGGTATGGAGCCACTCAATTCATTAAAGCTCAAGTCCCTGTCATTGTAAGATAAGACTAAATGAACAGGAAAAATTCCATGTGGTTTAAGCTTAAAGCAGCAGATAATTAACCGAAAGTAACTGGAATCTGTTATCTAGCATATAACAAACCACATATGAAAAGGGTAGTGAACTCAGGGAACTCTCTCTCAATACCTGTCTGAAAGTTCTTTTGGTTGCAGCAAATATAATACAAGTTTATTCCACAGCTTAGTCTGCCAAAGAAGGCAAAGAATGACAAATATGGGCATCACAGACTCATGAATGCACATAAGTGTACTGCCTTAAGTTATTTTAGATCCCTGTTCATCGAATTTGTAACTGAATCCTTTAGAGAAGGCACCTCAGTTCACATTACAGAGCCATCTAAGAAATCCTTGGCAGATGAAAAGAATTTGCTTGAGTTGGAGAGCAGAGATGATCATTCAGTTTCTTAAGCTAATATGCTCAAACAACTCTCACGAAGGAGGATTTGTTACATGCTTCCATAACCAGTTTATGAACATGAACCTTACTTGTGATGTACTTAATTATTAAATATAAGTACTGATGTTAGTTTAGTTATGCCTATCATTAGTTATTATATTGTTTTTTGTTGGCTGTAGGATTAGGTAGATACATGAATGTTAAGCATCTCATAAGATATAGAACCTATACACCTTTTATAACATCTTGTTTCTATACAGGATATATTCTGGCAGCCTGGCTTTCCTTTGGACATTTATTAGCTTTGAGATGGATGCTGTCACAAGCAGTGCTGTTAAGGTGCTCACTTAGGCGTGCCTAGGCACCAGGTTGAGGTGAGTCGAGGCCCTAGTACCTCGACAAGGCTCACCTCGCCTGATTTGCCTGAGGTGCTGCTTAGGCGAGAGCCTAAACCAAGTTTGTCGTTTTTTCATTTTTTTAAATACTTTTAAGGATTTTAATTTCTTTTCACCTAATTATTGAGTACTCTCTTTTAGTTAAATGCATGCCTATGTGTATGTATGTGCACATATGCATAGATATATACATATACATGTGTTTATACACACACACACACAAATATACACATTTTCAATGCTTGTGTATGTATGTACATGTCAACTTACACATGCAAATATATATATGTACATACACACATGTGCATAAGTGTAGCATGTAAATATAATGTGTACATTTACATACATGCATATGTAAATGTACGAAACTGTATACATACTTATGACATGTATCAATGTGCATATGTATGTGCATTGCGTCTAATCACTTATATATCTTGTATATTATATATATGCAATCATAACATATCAAATTTTGGTTACTGTGTATATGTTTGTTTGCATATATATATATATATATATATATATATATATATATATATATATATATATTAGCACCTCATTTTTCTCAAGCGAGCACCTAGGCAAGCACCTACCGCCTTGAGTATTTGGGACCCCCCTCGCCTTTGACAACCTTGGTCGCAAGTATAGATAAAAAGGGGCATTTAAAATTAACACCAAAGGATGTAAGGACATCATAACAATGATGAGGTACCCGAAGAAAGGGAGAGAAGCAATATGAAAAGATAGCAATGGAGAAGCCCTTGCCATTGAAATTTGCCATGGTTGTTGCTCAATGGAGAACAAAATTGTTAAGGTACAAAAATGGTAATGGAGACAAAAAGAGTACTTCAAGGATTTTTTTTTGAAAGTCAATACTTGAAGGATGTTGAGTTATGAGTTATGTTTGTAAGGGGTGTTGTGTTATTTTATTTTGAGTAGTGGGTTTATGATGTACTTTTCCCACACCTATATAGAGGTGTAGGGACTTCTTGGAAACCTAAGAAAGTTTATTCTCTTCAATTTGGTATCAAAGCCAAGTTGAGGGCTCCACCAAAAGAACCCTAACCCTCACCGTTAACCCCCCTCTACCACCGCCGCAGCCAACAACAGCAGCCAGTAGCCCGCCACCGGCAGCAGCAGCAACAGGCCACCGCTGCTAGTGGTAGCAACAGCAGAAGGCCACCGTCGCCGGTAGCAGCTGCTGTAGGCCACCGCCTAGGCCAACCGCTGACTTTTTGTGCTCTCTTTCTTGCTGTTGGTGTTTAGCAGTAGAGAGAGGGCACATCTCTGCCGTTTGTCTGATTGAAAGATCTTTGGATCGTAGTTGGAGTGTTAAAGCCAAGGGTCTTTCAGAAAGATGATGTGATGGTATTTTCAGATCTTATCTATTAGATTTGGGGTGTGTATTCCTCATATAATTCAGTTTGTTGGGGTGTGTATTCCCCTTTGATGCATGTTTTTGGGGTGTGTAGTACCCTTGAGTATTGACTGCATGTAAGCGGAGATTTTTGGGATGTGTATTCCCCGGTTGGTATATTTGTTGGGGTGTGTAGTCCCCATTTTCTATCAATTTCAAATCTGAAGTGTGAAGTTTAGGGGTGTGTACCCTTCTCTGTGGCACGTTAAACTTTATTTGTGGCAGTGTGTTTCAGTAAACATGGCAGTGCCTTAGTCAGAGATTGCACTAGGAACCGCCGTGGGTGATACTCCAACAAGTGGTGTCACATGGTTGATTGATTCAGGTGCTTCCAATCATTTATCCGGGAATCTGTAGTGTTCTGGACAGATTCAACCTGTCTCTCAAGGTCGTATAGTACAGGTGACTGATGGGCGACTTACTCCTATTAGTGGTCAGGGGAAAATTAATGTTACCTCTTCTATGCAGCTTAATCATGTTTAGTTTGTTCCAGATTTATCTATGAACTTGCTCTCTGTTAGTGAGATCATTAAGCAGATGAATTGCCGAGTCATCTTTGATGAGCGTGGATGTATTTTCCATGATAGAATGGTAGGGAAGACTATGGTAGTGGATATGAAGGAGTTTACCAACTTCAGCAGGGTCACATAGCTACAGCATGTCGAGTTAGTACCACATCTAGGAGTGCTTTGCAGTGGCATAGACGATTGGGCCATCCTTCTTTGGAAAAGTTACGTAGGCTTATTCCTCATGTATCCTTAACTATACAACTTTCCTGTGATGCATGTCAACTTGGGAAGCACCATAAATCTTCCTTTCCAGCTGCTATAGGACCACGTTCGACTTTGTGTTTTCAGTTAGTGCATCTTGATGTTTGGGGTCCCAGTAGGACTCCTGATAGAACAGGACATCGGTACTATTTGATTGTGGTTAATAATTTTTCCAAATTGTCCTGACTATTTTTCATGAAGAATAAGTCTGAAGTGGGTCCACTGATTGAGAAGTTTGTGTTGATAAAAAATCAGTTTGATGTTTGCATCAAGACTCTCAAATTTGATAATGCACTGGAGTTTTGTACTCATTGGTTGACAGAATTCTACGGCATACATGGTATAATTCATCAGACCTCATGTCCTCACACTTCTCAGCAAAATGAAGTCACAGAGAGGAAGCACAGACATATCCTTAATATGGCCAGAGCTCTTCTTATCCATAACAGTATGCCACAGAACTATTGGGGAGATGCAGTTCTCACAGCTTGCTACCTTATTAATAGATTACCCTCCTCAGTGATTCACGAGCAGATACCATGGCAGGTGCTTTATCCAAATGATGAATTGTTTGATCTTCCACCCAAGACATTTGGGTGCATGGCTTTTGTACATCTCCTTGGACCTGGGCGTGATAAATTAGCGCCTAAAGCAGTCAAATGTGTGTTTCTTGACTATTCTCGTACTCAGAAGGGGTATCGGTGTTTTGATCCCCTACACCAGAGACATTATGTGCAGATGTCACCTTTTATGAAACTATACCTTATTTTTCTGTTGCTGCCAGGCAAGTGCAGAGTGTGCTGGAGTGTGCGCCTGTACCATGTGGTATATTCACAGATACTAGTAGCTCTTCTCAAGTTAGCGAGCCACCTACCAGTACATTCAGACCAGCACCAGTGGATGAAGGGACCTTCAAGGGTCACACCTATCAGTTGCCAGTTGTGTATAGGGCAAAGCCTCCTTTATCTATTCAACAGACCCCTCAGGTTAGTGTTGATAACCTAGAGGCAGTTCCTACTCAGGAGACTTTTTCAGACACAGTGTTAGCAAATGTAATGGGTGGGAGTCTGTCACCTGTGGATAGTTCTCCAGGTCCTAATTCCATGAGTGCTGATGAGGATATTCCTATTGCTACCAGGAATGCTCCACGATCTTGTGCCTAGTATCATGTTGCTGGGAGTGGTGTTACTGTTGATTCTCTAAGTTCGGAGTTTCATACATTCACAGCTGCTGTATCCAGTGCTTAGTTACCTACCTTATACCAGCAGGCTCTACTACATCCACACTGGAAGGCAGCTATGAAGGAGATGTCTGCACTTACTACCAGAGGTACTGGGAGCTGTCACCTTTACCGTCTGGCACGCATCTTGTTGGAGCCAGATGGGTCTTTATCTTGAAATACAACCCAGATGGGTCTATTTCAAGGTATAAAGCCACTTAGTGGCCAAATGATTCACCCAGACATATGGGGTAGATTTCTTTGACACGTTCTCCCCTATTTCACGACTCTCTACTGTTTGAATTCTTATATCTGTTGCGACTCATTATGGATGGCAGTTACATCAGTTGGATGTTAAAAATGCCTTTCTATACGGAGACTTAGAGGAAGAGAAATACATGCAGCAACCACCTAGCTTTGAGATTCGGGGAGAGTGTGTATGCAAGCTTCGTAAGGCCATTTATGGTCTTAAGCAGAACCCCCGAGCCTGGTTCCAACGCTTGTCTGAGGCAATCTGTTATTGGGATGCAGAGATCTCAATCGGTAGGGGTACAGTGGCTTTACTTGTGTATGTGGATGATCTTATTCTTACAGGTGATGATGCAGAGGGTATATCTTAGATGAAGGAATACTTGGCATACCAGCCTGTCATGAAAGATCTTGGCAAGCTAAGATATCTTTTAGGCATTGAGTTTGCTACAAGTAAGCAAGGGACAATTATGTCGCAGAGAAAATATGCCCTTGATATTCTTCAAGAGACAGGCATGTTAGGATCCAAAGATGCAAATATTCTTATGGATCCTAAAATTCATCTGTTTGAGGATAATGTAAAGCTAAAAGATAAAAAGGCATATAGACAGCTAGTGGGAAGCTGTTATATCTGACTATCACTAGGCCAGATATTAGCCTTGCCATAGGGAAGCTGAGTCAGTTCTTAGATAAGCCCACTGAGGTTCATTGGCAGGCTGTGATGCAAGTGTTGAGGTACATCAAGGGATGTCCAAGTAGAGGCATTCCTTTTCAGAGAAAGGCACCTCAGATGCAGATTATGCAGGTGATGTCAGGGACAGGCGGTCAACTACCGGTTTCTGTACCTTTGTTGCTGGGAACTTGGTAACCTGGAGGAGCAAGAAACAAAGTGTTATTTCACGCACTAGTGTTGAATTTGAGTACAGGGCCATGTCACATACTGTAGCTGAGATGATATGGATCAAATCTCTATTATGAGATCTTCATGTTGATGTTCAGGAACCTATGGAGATGTATTGTGACAACCGGGCTGTCACCTACATTGCAAACAATCCTATGTTCCATGAGAAAACAAAACATGTGGAAGTGGATTGTCATTACACCAGGAGTTTGATTCAACAGGATCTGCTTCATACTACTTGTCTTGCCTCCTCAGACTAGACTACTAACATGTTTACCAAGCCATTGCCACATCCTCAGTTTGAGAAGTATAGAAACAACTGAACATGATGGATATATATGCTCCAGCTTGAGGGGGAGTGTTGAATTATGAGTTATGTTTATGTTTGTAAGAGTTGCTGTGTTATTTTATTTTGAGTAGTGGGTTTATGATGTACTTTTTCGACACCTATATAAAGGTGTAGGAACTTCTTAGTAACCTAAGAAAATTTATTCTCTTCAACTAAGGATTTTAAAATATCCAAACAAAAATGGTAACGGAAACCCTTGTAAGACAAAAAGGGTAATGGAGACCCAAGGTGAGAGTACTTTAAGGAGTTTAAACATTGCTCCAACAAAGAGGCCCATTGATAGAATTATATTACAGAAGGGTCTCGTAAATATTTTTAGTGTGTAGGTCAATTATGATAATTGTATGTTTCTTGGGTTATAAGCATGTACTTTTCTTGGATTGTAAGGTACCTTTTTTGGGGTGTAAGTAATCCCATGTATTATAAATAAGTTTCCTAGGTCCTCTTCTCAAACCATCAAGAATTGTAACCTTAGGCTTGGATGTAGAGAGGCACAACGCCTCTTGAAGGTTAACAATTTTCTCACTTCTTGTGATTTATTTCTTCTTATTTTATACTTATGCCATGATTATTGCTCCATTTCACCATCGGGTGATGACAGTGGACTTCTTAGGAAGGTTGCTGCTTGTTTTGGGCTATCTGGTTGGAACATTTTGATTTATGTTTAGAGTCGAAAATCCCTCCATTGATGTGATCTTGTACCAATTTCAATCTCTCCATGATGTCTGCAGCAGCTAGTACTTTCTTTTAATAAAGTTAAGGGGATCAATATTTCTTCTTTATTTTGGATAATTAGTGCTCCATTATGAGTGTTAAATCATACGCATTAGGTAAATTGATCTTAGCTGCGGAGCTACCTACCTTGTGTTCCTATACGATTTAACTACACCCCACCTCTTATTTTGACTTAGTGAAGACAACCCTAACTGCTGGTGGCGAAGGACGAACTATTATCTACAAATAGTGTAGGAAGAGAATAAGTTGTCCTATTCACCAAGATAAATCCTGGGCCTCTATTTACAGATAGAGAGTTAGGGGAAAATTACAGACATGTCCCTACAAGAAATAAAAATAATAAAATAGACTGAAAGGGAAACAAGGACAAGTCTCTACATACTCCTTTAGCTGGAGAATAAATATCTATCATGTTCCACTTGGAACATCTATCAAATGAAGTACGAAGAAGAGCTTTGGTGAACACATCTACGGTCTGATCTCCTAAAGTAACATGAGATGTGTAGATAAACATCTTCTAAATCATGTTCAAGGAATAGTGGCAATCTACTTCCACATGCTTTATTCGCTTGTGGAAGTTTGGGTTGACTATGAAGAGAGTTGCCTTGTTGTCATACTTAATCTCGATAAGGCCAACCAAAGTAATATGTAGATCATCTGGGACATGAATCCACATAAGCTTCGAGGTAGTCATTGACATAGCTTTGTACTTAGACTCAATACTAGATCTAGCCACTAGTGTTTGTTCCTTATTTCTCCATGTGACTAGATTACCTTGGATGAACGTGTAGAATCCTGTGGTAGACTTTCTACCTTTAGGACATCTAGCATAATCACCATCTATGTATGCCACCACATCCAAAGAGACACCTTAGGTGAATAGCAAGCGCTTCTCTTGAAGACTTTAGGTACTTGAAAATCATATAGTTGCATCCCAGTGTACCTTTTTGGGCTTAGCTACAAGCTAACTTACCTTATTCAGTACAAGTGCAATGCCAAGCAGCATAATAGTGACATACAACAAATTTCCAACTAGACACCTAAGTTAAACATGTGTCATCATCAAATAGATGTACAATTGGATCCATAAGGATCGAGGCTAGCTTTGCACCCACCATGCTAATCTCCTGAAGAAGGTTTGTCACATACTTCCTTTGAGATAGAACTATTCCACGTGCATTTCTAGCTACCTCACTCCCATGAAAATATTGAAGTAACCCCAACTCCTTTGTAACAAACGACTTGACTAGAAACTCAGTAGCCTTAAGTCCTTACATATCATCTCTGATTAAGATGGTGTCATCTACATACACCATTAGCATTGCAATCCCCTTGTTTTATGTACAAAAAGAGAGTGATTGGTAATGGATCTCCTAAACCTAATCTTCTCGATGACATCAGATACCTTTTAAGACCATGCCCTTAGACTCTACTTGAGCCCATAATGCCTTACGTAGTGTGCAAAATTTGTACACTCCCCCTTAGCCTCAAATCTAGTGAGTTGCTGCATGTACACCTCTTCTTGGAGATCACCATAAAAGAATGCATTCTTGGCATTCAAGCTGATAGAGAGACCAATATCTACAAACAACCACAGAAATAAGCATTTAAACTGTAGGAAGCCATGCTACAAGGGAGAAAGTGTTAAAGCAATCCACACCATACATTTAGGTGTAACCTTTCACAATAAGACGAGCTTTGTACCTCTCCACGGATCCATCTAGATGATACTTTACTGTAAAGACTCACATCCAACCAAAGCTACTTCTAAGGGTGGTTCTACAAGACTTCAAGTTTGCGAGAAGTGCAAGCATCTCATCCTCTATGGCATGTCACTATTTTGGATTGAGAAGCGCCTCTTAATGGATAATAGGTATATCTATAGTTGAGAGAACAGTGATAAATTTCTATACTAAGGGGACAAGCTCACCATGAACATGTACGTAGAGATTAGATACATAGCGCATGACCAAGTATCCTTCCGCAATGTAATGGGCATATAAAAACTATCAAGTGGAGGATCGTCCATTTATCTCCAGCAATGGTCCTAGGTTGGAGCTCTGATACCATGTTAGAAAGAAGAGAATAAGTTGTTCTATTCACCAAAATAAACCTTATGCCTCTACTTATAAAGAGAGAGGCTAGGGTAAAATTACAGGCATGTCCTTAAAATAAATAAAAATAATAAAATAGACTAAAAGAAAAATAAGAGAGGCAAGTCTCTTAACAAATCGTATGTGGAAATTGGAATTGCAGGTTCAAGAGATGAAACTAAATTAGGTAAAATGAAAGTCACTTAATTTTCAAAACCTTACCTCTCTTTATAGAGAGATGTGTCGTGGTATATGAATGAGGGGGTATTCTTGTCATTTCTTTATTTTTCCCACATCTCCTATCTCTTATAAAGGAACGTAGGGTTTTGCGTAGTTAATAGATCGAACCATTTCCTCCTACTTGGTATCAGAGCCTTGGCCCTGGTATCCTACCCCCAAAACCCTAGCTGCCATCACACTGCACCTCAACCCTGCCCCCGACATCTCTGCCCCTAAGGGTCGATCACCAGACTTCCCGCTGCCGCCGCCTCCTGCATGCCTCCAGCTCACTGTCGAGGGCTTGTAGCCGCGGTGTCAAGCGACGCATGTATCGCCATCACCCTTCGTGTGCTCGCAGGTTTCCTGCTACGGCGTAGAGGAGCACCCTAAGGCAGCGCGTGCTCCTCCATCAACCTCCTCTCACCCCATAGTGTGCTGCTACAGGGCAAAGGTGACGCACCGGTGACTGACCTCCCTCGCCTCTCCTGTTGTGGCAACGCTCGTCGCAGGGGCCAGCTGTGGCATCCTAGCGGTAGCACAGCTGCTATGGGGGTCATCGGCGACGGCGAGATCCACCTGCAGCTGCAATGACAGGAACTAAGTTCCTGTTGCTGCTCCTGCTCTTCCAGCGGTAGAGGTTGCAAGGGGGAATTGGGAGGGCTTGCTTGGGGATCATCCATGTGTCTTGCATGGTGATTCCTACGCAAACTCTCTCAGTAGCGACTGGCGTATGATTTGGCATGTCTCCGATCTAGGTCATACGCCAATCATTCCCTTTTTCTTCAGATATTTCTTCATGATTTCAGATCTGATTTTCTGAAATCCGGTACATCTTATGGGCTTGTGTGGTGTTTGCAAAGACGCAATGAGTTCACTAGGTAGCTCAAAGGTGACATCTGGTACTGTTACAGATGCAAGTAGTCACAAAAGTCTGTTCTTTACTCCTATAGTGAAGTTGGATGAAGCCAACTAGCGAGATGGTCTCGCACTTTCCTGATGACGATTGAAGGCCATGACAAGGAGCATGTTCTCCTTGAAAAGGAGCCCAAGCAGAAAATTGGCAAGTATGTCAATTGGAAGAAGGATGATGCCATGGTCCGTGCATGGATCACAAACTCTGTTGCTCCATCAATTGGAGATGGCATCATGTACTTTGCCATTGCTAAGGAGATGTGGGACAATCTCTGCGACACGTTCTCAAATGAAAAGAATTACAGCCGAATTTTCCAGATTCATCATTACCTAGTCAGTTTGAAGCAAGAGGGGAAGGCTCTTGATCAATACTATATTATATTCAAGGGGATGGTTGGCAACTACAATGCTTGCCACCTTGTTTGTACATGTGCCACCCAAAGGGAGTACAGGAAAGAGTTTGTTGTACTACAGTTCTTACAGGGGCTAAGTATGGAGTATAAAGGTGCTCATTCTTAGATGCTAACTCAGGCCTCTCTTCCATCTCTGGAGGAGGGTGTCCTATAGCAAGTTGAGCCGTGTCTTAGTGAGACTTACTCTAGAGATTCCAGGACAGAGCACCGCTTTGGCTACTTTCAACAGTTGTGGAGGGCCTTCTACTCGAGGTAGGGGGCGTGGTTGTGGACAGAGCAGCCGTCAGCGCACCACCTGCACCTTTTATGGAAAGGTGGATCATGTGGAGGCCTCATGTTGGGCCAAGCATGGCAAACCCGTAGTGGCCAATCAGGTTGTTCCAGGAGCTATTGATCAGACAAAGATGATAGCCAAGGCAGAATATGATGCATTTGCTCACAGGTTGGCACAGTTGACACAGGAGATGCCTACTTCTTCAGAGAATGCAACCTTTGACATGTCTTCAGGTAATGGTTGGTTGGTTGACTCAGGAGCATCCAAGCACTTGACTGGTGACAGGGATTGTTTCCAGAATATCTGTGATCTTCCTCCAGGGAGGACGGTTCAGGTGGCTGATAGCCACCATTCACAGGTTTAGGGTGAAGGGGAGGTTACTTTGTCCCCGAGCCTGCAACTTCCTGATGTTCTTTTTGTGCCTGATTTTCCTATCAGTTTATTATTGGTTAGTCGTATCACTAGAGATTTAAATTGCAGGGCCATATTTGATGATGTGGGTTATGTCTTTCAGGACAAACTCACCGAGAGGACGATTGATGGCAGACATGAGAAGGGGGGATCTATCGACTGGTTCAAACTCCTTTTGCAGCCAGATGTCAGGCAGGGATAACTCGCAGTGCTGGGACAGCTCTACAGTGGCATCGTCAGCTCGGACATCCTTCCTTGGACTGGTTAAGACGGATCATCCCCTACTTGTCACCTATTACAGAGATCAGATGCGATGCTTGTCAACTGGGCAAGCATCACCGTTCCTCCTACTTGCCTAGTACCACAACTACGTCTGCTGAATGCTTTGATTTAGTGCATATGGATGTTGGGGGTCCAAGTAGGATTCCAGATAGACAAGGCTACAGGTTTTATTTAATTGTTGTTGATGATTTTTCCAGACTTTCATAGATGTTCTTGCTTAGAAATAAATCATAAGTTGGTGATGTCATTCAAACTTTTATTAACCAAATAAAGACGTAGGTTTCAAAAATTGTTAAAGTTGTACAGTCTGATAATGCATTGGAATTCTGTACCAAGCAATTGGCTCTCTTCTACCGCTCTCTTAGCATTGTTCACCAGACTTCCTGCCCCCATATGTCTCAGCAGAATGGGGTAGTAGAGAGGAAACACAGACATATTTTGGATATTGCTAGGACTTTGCTGATACATCACAATGTCCCGTCTCGTTACTGGGGAGATGCAGTTTTGACTACATGTTATTTGATTAATTAGCTACCAAGTTCAGTCATACAAGAGCAGATCCCCTTGCAAGTATTGTTTCCTGGTAGAGATTTATATATGGTGCCACCCAAGATTTTTGGTTGTCTCATTTGTTCATATTCTTAGTCCTTGTCGGGACAAGTTCGCACCCCGTGCTATGAAGTGCATTTTTTTAGGATATAGCAGTATACAGAAAGGATATAGATGTTATGATCCGATTGCCCGATGACACTACGTGAGCAGTGATGTTACCTTTCACGAGGAGATACCTTATTTCTCTATGCGGGGGCATAACATGACAGGTTCCTTAGCTCCCGCTCTGATGCCCATTCCTCCACTACAGTTAGAGGATATTCCAGTTACAAAGCCAGAGGTTAGAGATGGGCAGAAGGGCATATTACTAGTATTAGTGGATCAAATGCCAGATCACATAGTCCTATTCCCTCCCCTCCCCTCTCCTCTGCGCCACCAATCCTTCCCACCCAGGTACAATCTGACCTCACTGATGTTGCTTCTAGTGACTCTTTTGCAAGTCCGGATCTCTAGTTTAATGATACTAATTATTATCTTCCGATTGCCATGAGAAAAGCTCCTTGATTATGCACTTACTATCGAGTCACTAGTGCTCTTTGCACAGCCAATCTAGGGAGGAGCTTTGGCCAGTTCACCTTTGCCTTATCTAGTACTGAGATGCCTACTACATATCAGCAGGCCATGCTTCATCCGAAATGGCGATAGGCCATGGACGAGAAGATGGGTGCCTTACAATCTCAACAGACGTGGGAAGTTGTTCCCTTGCCATAGGGAGCAACATTGGTTGGATGTCGCTGGGTTTTTACTGTGAAGTATCATCCTAATGGAAGCATTGCAAGACACAAAGCTTGGCTCGTTGCAAAAGGGTTTACCCAAACGTATAGGGTGGACTTCTTTGACACTTTCTCTCCTGTCGGCTCCCAATTGTTCGGATTCTACTATCTGTTTTAGCTCACTATGATTGGCCATTGCATCAAATGGATGTGAAGAATGCGTTCTTATATGGAGACCTAGAGGAGGAAGTCTATATGCAGCAACCACTGGGGTACGAGCTTTAGGGGGAGTGTCGCCTGAGAAAGGCTATATATGGTCTTAAGCAGAGTCCGAGAGCTTAGTTTCATAAGCTCTCAGAAGTTCTTCACACGATTGAACTTCAGAGGTCTACGGCTGATCATTCATTACTTGTTCGGAAGATTAAAGGTGGGACGGTGGCATTACTTGTATATGTTGATGATCTAATTTTGACTGGGAGTGATGAGGTAGGAATAACAGAAGTAAAACAGACATTGTATGACAAATTTGTTATGAAGGATTTGGGCAAGCATAGATATTTTCTTTGAATTGAGGTGACACGAGGCAAAGGTGGCATCATCATCTCACAGAGGAAGTATGCTCATGATATTCTACGGGAGACTGGGATACTAGGAGCAAAGCCTGCAAGCATACCCATGGATCCCAAAGTGCACCTATATAATGGGGAGTTTGCTACAGTGGATAGTCGATCCTACAGACAGCTGGTGGGTAAGCTGCTATATCTTACCATCACAAGGCCAGACATTTCCTTGGCAGTTGGGAAACTTAATCAGTTTATAGATAGACCTACGAGGCAGCACTGGGATGCTGCCATGCAGGTGCTGAGGTATCTAAAAAAGGCTCCTGGGCGAGGCATAGTGTTCACCCGAGGAGCAGCCATGGATGTGGTGGGATGCTCTGATGCTAATTATGGAGGGTCTCTTTTGGATAGAAAGTCCACCACTGGTTTTTGCACTTATGTTGCTGGGAATCTAGTTACATGGAGTAGCAAGAAGCAAACTATGGTATCCAGATCAAGTGCAAAATCTGAATACCGCGCCATGGTGCAAACGACTGTAGAAATGATCTGGGTGAAATCTGTACTTCAGGATCTTCAAGTGCAATTGATTGGTCCTATGGAGATAAGATGCGACAATTAGGCAGCTACATTCATTGCAAACAATCCGATGTTTCCTGAGCGGACCAGGCATGTGGAGATAGATTGTCACTACACCAGAGATCTCATCCAGAAGGGAATTATCTACACCTCGTCGGTTTCTTTTGAAGACCAAGCGGCTAATGTGTTCACTAAACCCCTTAGCAAAAGTGCTTTTGATGCATGTTGTAGCAAGCTGAGTTTGATTGATATCTATACTCCAACTTTAAGGGGAGTGTTGTGGTATATGCATGAGGGGGTATTCTCGTCATTTCTTTATTTTTCCCACGTCTCCTATCTCTTATAAAGGAATGTAGGGTTTTGCGTGGTCAAAATATTGAACCATTTTCTCCTACTAGATGCGTGTACAAATTACATCATAACCTTATAAGAAAGAGGAAATAATAAATGTACCTAAATATAAGAAATAAATAACTCAACACTCCCCCTCAAGTTGAAGCATAGACATTAATCATGCTCAGCTTGGAAATATAGACATCAAAAAAAGAGCATGCCATGGGCTTGGTGAATATGTCAGTAGTCTGATCCTCTAAGGCAACCGGTGTAATGAAGATCAGTGATTTAAATGCCGACGTCATGTCGGCAGCATGCTTCAGCAAGGCTATTTTGGGGAGGTGGCCGAGCTGACACGATGAAAGTATTGTTTTACAGGTGCGCCAGCGGCATGCTAACAGTTGCCAACCTTTGACTGGTGTTGTTGCATGGTAAGGGAAGGGTTGACGTTGGTGCGTTTGAAAATTGGGGAACTGGAGGGAGCCTGGGAATTGAAAATCGGGGTGGGTTGGAGGGAAGTTGGGTTTGAAAATTGGGGAACTGGGGGGAGGTGAGGCCACATACACACACACACACAACACAAGCACTTCAATTCTCTGTATCCTTAAAATGGTAATATGAACTTTAACATTATATGGTTATGTTGTATATGAATATTATGAAATAATACTCTTATTGTTACATAATAAACATTTGATTTTCTTTGATATCATTTTAAGTAGTTCTGTCATTGTTGTCAGCATGCCCTCGACGAGCCTCTGAAATGGCATTTTTTTGGCCATCGAAACCATCGAAAAACGGGCATTTCCACGGCATGCCCTCGGCATGCCCACAAAATGCACACTTATAATTTCATCGGCACAGCGTCAAAATTGGCATTTCGAACCTTGGTGAAGATGAATCCTTTCTAGATTAAATCCTTAGTGTAGTGACAATCCACCTCCACATGTTTGGTGCACTCATGAAACATGGGATTATTTGTAATATAGATAACAACCTTATCATCACATCGTAGCTCCATGGGTCCATCAATCTCCACATGCAGATCAGTACAAAGGGACTTTATCCACATCAACTCTGTGGATGTTTGGGCCATTGCCTTGTACTTAAACTCCGCACTAGACTTGCAAAAAACTATTTGCTTTTTGGTTTTCCAGGTCACTAAATTCCTTGCAACATAAGTACAGAAGCCTATAGTGGACTTCCTATTATCATGGTTGTTTGTGTAATCTGCAACTGAATATCCAACCATTGCCAGAGAAGTTCCTTTGGTAAAGAGAAGACCTTGTCCTGGTGCTCTCTTCAGGTACTTGAGCACTATGATAGTGGGCATCCTAATGCCACATCGTGGGTCTCTCCATGAACTGACTTAACTTTCCTACAGCAAAGGAGAGATTAGACCTAGTGATGGTCAAGTATTGCCCACAAGCTGTCTATATCACATGTTGTCCAAAGCTACTTACCGCTATACTTCACTAGGCCAAGCATCGACCCCAACATCTTCCTTTCCCATACACAATTGTCTATCATCCTTAAGTACGAAGTAGGCAACTACTTGATAAACTAGAATTGCAAAAATTTCTATTTATGAATTGCTCATGACTTCACCAGTAGTCAACCTAGTTGTCCCCTAAAATTGGTAATGGCATAATCGAAGGAGGGATCCCTTCCAAATACCAAGTAAAGAGGCCTTAGGTAGTATGCAACACATTTGTTTTCGATATGGAGGCAATGAGGGATGTGGAAATGACCACCCAGCCTAGCAAGGGCAGGCCAGCAAGGGGTTCTAATCCTGACACCTTTCTTGTGGATCATATTGTGGTGGAAGATGGAAAGGATAAACTCAGGAAATGACATTTTTTGAGTTGTTTCTGCTGAATAAAATAAAAGAGATATTAAACATACATGATATCAAGAGCATCACAAATAGAACACTTACATTTACGTGAAAGCCCCTCTCACAAGAAGAAAGGAGAAAACACAAGAGAAGAGTCTTCATGGGCATGCTCTTCCATTATTTCTTCTTAAGAGATAAATAAGGGTACACAAGCCTTTATATAGTCTACTACACACCTCTCAGATTCCTACTTATTCTTTGTGGGAGTAAATTACATAATTAGAGCCCAACAACAACATCCATCTCTTTTAATCTCCCCTTTAGGCTAGAGCTTGGACTGCTCGGCTTGTACAAAAGAAATCTTCACTCTTAGAGATAGAACGAGGAAAAAAAGCTCTCGAAAGGCGCAACCATGGTCACGCCCCCTGGCAAATGATGTCAACACTTTCACTCTTCATTCTTTGCTTGTGGGTGAGTATGTTGATAGATGCAGGTTGAAGTTCAGGAGATGAATTGCCACTAATTTTGTCCTCCAAGTACTCGCAAGTGGAGATGGGAAAAGGCATCCATTACCAAGTATATAATGATTACCATATAGGAAAAGACATCTATCTTCGATCTTATTCTCTTCTAAACGGTTAAATAATTTTTTTGCTATTAAGTTCTCTAGATCAAAAGATGCCTTGGTGTAATTTCCTCTGTATCAAGGTCACTAGATCCAAAGATGCCCTTGTCTTCATAGACTAAAAAGCATGTTTGCATATGGGTTTTTGAAATAAAGTTTCTGGTAAGTTAAAATATTTCCTTAGTGTGAAGGTTGTTGGATCCAAAGATGCCCTTGTCATGTGTCAAGAAAAGTATGTACTTGATCTATTGAAAGAAATAAGGAAGAAAATCACAAGCTTAGCTTACAAGATGGAGATTTCCTTGATGAGCCCCAAAAGATTAGGTATTGAAAAAAGTCAAGGATGCTATTTCTCTCTCCTTGACAATCCAGTATTCCATATGATGCAAATGTTGAGTCAATTCATGCATACCCATGTTGATGTTATGTCATTTGAAGAAGAATCAAGGAAGAGGCCTTTTGTACATTAAAGTTGATAATCTTAGAGTTGAGGGCTATACTGATACTAATTGGGCTAGGCCAAGAGATGATAGGCAATCCACTTTTGGTTATCATTTGTACCTTGATGGAAATCACATCATATGGAGGATGAAGAAATGAAATGTGGTTACAAGATCAAGTGCTGAAAGTGGATTAAGGGGTAATGACATCAAGAGAGATTATCTTGTCCCTCTTAAAGGTTCAAATGATTTTGCCCATTGCCCATCTTCAACTCACAAGTCCATAATGCTTTATTGTGAGCAAAATTTGCAAATGATCCTGTCCTTCATCACCAAATAAAGCATGTGGAGTTCGATACTTCATTCAATATGAATTCAGCTTACCTTATATCAAGTTAGGTGATCAAGTTATGGACATCTTCACCAAGGGGCTAGCATTCAGCTAATTTGAAGAGATTCTTATCATGTTGGGCATGTTTGACTTCTATGCCTAACTAGAGGGAGAGTGTTGAATTGAATGTGTTTTATTAAATGGATCTTGTGTTTGGATCCGCCTACCCAATGTGCCTATATTTTTTGAAGTTCCCAATGTGCCTATATAATTTTGTTAAATCGATCTTGTGTTTTGAAAAGGGGACTCCGTATCCATATAATGTAACCATGCCCCACATCTTTCAATTTGTAGTAGAAATATCCCCTGGCCACAGTAGGCTCTAGGGCACGTGTATTCCTATGGCTTTTTTCTCTTGGTGTGGAGGGTCTTCCACATAAATTGATGTCTCGTGCTTGTGTGATTCTTTCTACTTCATACAAGTGTTTCTACAATGAATTACAGAATCCAGCATTTTTATAGTCTGAATCAGCTGGTATTCCAAAAGTTTCATTGGAAAGTGAGGCTTTGAACCCCCTATTAGGTTATTTCCAAGTCTACCTTTTCAATCCAAAATAATCTTTGGATAACAAAGATTATTATAGCATCTACTGTAAGGTCCCAATTTATTATGATAAATGGAAATACAACTTTTAGTACAGAATTGTGTCTTCCCACATAATTATGTAAAAAGCTCAAGCACCAAGTACATACACTGAGACAATTGGTGTACATAGCAACTTACAAATGTCGTAAGCCAGAAATATTTCCAAGCTGACCAGGGAGATTTCCTGATATATGACTGTTTCTCAGGGACCTGTTTCAAATATCAAGATGATGTGAAGCATTTTAGTAATGAACATAAAAAAGCAACAGATATTAGCATAATTTAACCTGTCTTACAACAATGTTAAGTGTGTAAGGTTTTTAATGAAAGCAAGTGAGGAGCCCATGAGTGATAGGTCATCAAGGATCCTGCAGTTAAATACATGAGAATCAATTATAACTGAAAATATGAGCTTTTCCTGCTCCAGATAGTCCCACATTAATGGAAGTCCAGTATAGATGGGAAAAATAAGCTTGATGTGGTTTTCCTCTCAATGTGATCGTGCTTAAAATGGATGCTAGAATCAAATAAATATACATTTCATGCACAGCAAGCCCGTAAACGGAGTCTCTGAAAATGAGTTTACGATGATAAGCATTGGATCCAAAATTCTTACAAAGTAATTGGTTCCTCCCCTGTACGCCAATCATCTTTCAACGCAGTTTAACAAGTAAAGATCATAATACTAATGCCATATTAAGATATATACTGAAAGCTGCTAGAAAATATCAAGGATACAGTCACCATCTTGCTATATTGTTGTTAAGAAATAGGTCAGGAGTCTTTATATTTATTATTTTATTTCATGGGCCTTTCTCTAATCCTTTTTTATATACCACTATCTTTCTCTTTTTCTTGTGAAGTAAAAAGAAGGCTACATGAGAGCAATGGTCTTCTTTCCTGCTTTATTAAATAAGAAACAGGGTTACATCAAAAGATTACACTAACATGAATCCCAACTGCCCAAATCTTTGTCCAGAAAATCATACTTTCTACATATTCTCTCAGCCCCTCAAAGATCAACTCGTTTCTCTCAAACCAAAATGCTCATAAAACAGGCCAAGGGCACAGCTCTCCCCTTCTTCAACCTTTATTGTGCCAAACCCACAGCATTATGGCCCTTTCTATCAGACTGCCAAAAGCCATCAAAAGAGATGGTATCCACCCAGGTCAACCCCATTCTACCCAAACTCTCTGCGTGGAATTGCATTTGGAGAAGAGATGATCGACATCCTCAACCTCCTTGTTTAACGATATACAATTAGGATCAGCACAAGGGTAATAAGGCCGCTTCCTCAATTTGGTTACAAGCCTGTTTTGTGTCAAATACCAAGCAAAAAGTTGGATCTTGAGAGGTGCCTTTGCCACCAAAAACAGTTTACAATCTTTAAGAAAAATCCTCATCCTGCTGAAGTGGGGTCCTCAAAGCTTTATACATGCCTTTTTGACTATAAAATGGCCACCTTCCTATTTCCATCAACCTTCTATTCCTCTCCTAGGAGCCATATTGCAGATGTATTCCTGAAGCTATGTCAACTTCATGAGTAGATAAAGCAGACATGAATGCAGGTGTCCAACTTTCCACTCCCATGCTAAAGAATTGTTCCGAACATTGCAGAGGATTGCATCCTTATCCAATGCCAAAGAGAAAAGACAAGAGTAACTCAGTGATTAAAATGTCATCAGCATGCCGCCAACATGCCGGCAAAATGGGATTTTTGGACATGATATCACATTGAGACAATTTCGGCAGCATACCACCTGTATGTTCGTCGGCATGCTGCTGCATGCTGGATTGTGTGCGCCGCGTGACACTGCTGCTGCTGGCTGTTTACTGTTGCTGAGCTGCACTGCCGCTGCTGCTGCACGCTGTGCACGAAGGGCTCTTGCTGCGACTGCTGTGCACTGTGGCTTGTGACATCATGCACGGTGCCAGAGGACAGGAGGACAGTAGAGGAGAGAAGGTTCAAGGTGGAGGGTTTGTCGGTGGTGGAGTAAGGTGTGGGTTACAGTGGAGATGAGATGAGGTTAGGAGAAGACAAAAAAGACAGAGAGATGTGTTCATTGTGTTGTTTGTTTAGTCACTTTAGTGGAGAGGTGAGGGTGTCATTGAATAGATGAGAGAGAGAGAGGATACTCGTTACGACCATACACAAATAGTAGATATCCCCAAGCTGCAATAGGTGGACAAAGCCTTCTATCTCTAATTGTTCTATCAATAGGTGGGCAAAGCCTTTCATCCCTAATAGTTCTGTTACTCAGCCAATCATCAACCTACCATCTATCCAAGTACCCATCAGCTATGGCACAATCCTGACAGCTCAACCAACAATTCAACTCTAGAACTTTTGGCTATAGATAGAAGGCAAGAGATGAAGAAAAAAGGGTCGTCTAAATGGCCTTCCCTGAACAATCACTCTATAAAGGGATTTTTACGTACATGACATTGAAATCTTTCAAAATTACTTATTTTCCATTCACTTCACTATATTGTCAGTTTTGCCATTGAAAAAGTCACGCCATTTTTGTCTTTGCAATTCTTTTAGTTATAATCATTAAACTTAACGATTTTGGACTGCAATGTAATAAAAATTTATTATTTGATCTTCAATTTTTTATTCACCTCCTACCCTTTTTTCCTCCTCTCCACTCGACCTCCCTTCCTCCTCCTCACCTTCGACCACCTCCTCTTACGGCCTCCTCCGACCACCTCCTCCTCCCTACTCACGGCATCCTCCAACCACCTCCTCTTCCTCCTCCTCACAAAGTCCTCCTCCCCACTCTTTAAGACCCCCTCTGACCACCTCTTCATGGCCTCCTCCTCCCCACTCCTCCAACCACCTCCTTACGGCCTCCTCCTCTTCCTCCTTTGATCACCACCTCTTCCTCCCCACTCCTCACAGCCTCCTCCAACCACCTTCCCTCACATCCTCTTCCTCCTCATGGCATCCCTTTCCTTTCCTTTTTCCCAAATGACCTCATCCTATATCCTTCCTCTTCCTTGATCTTCTTTCCCTCCCTCACCTCTCTTCTTCTCCCATCTGCACTTTCACCGTGAACCCAACAACACCACCGGCCTCGTCGTCAAATACGCACAGCCTCCACACTCTCCTCCGCTACAACCAAAAAGCTACTCCCCACTTCCACACCGACACAACCTCGTCAACTTAGTTCTTACGATCATTACATGTAAGTTGAAATATTTAAATAACATGGAAGCAATAATATCAAAACATAAAAGCATCATAAAACACTTGAGTTTACGTGGAAACCCCACTCACGAAGAGTAGGGAGAAAACCACGGGAGAAGGCCTCAATAGGGCTCTGATTTTTATAATTCTTCTCAAAGGAATATGGGAGGAGTACATGCCTATTTATAGACCACCACACATATAACAAAGACCACAACTCACGATGTGGCACTAACCACACTACAATTCTCTCAACACTCCCCCTCAAGCTGGAGCATAGAATGCTCAACTTGTAACACAAACAAACTCACTCTACACAATAGAACACATCTCTCTGGACTGGTTCCTGCTTGTAGGTGGGAATAAGGGCAACAATTGCTGGACGAACTGTAGCTGGCTCTGACAAGAGGCCTCTCCTCTAGGGACCTGGTGCTGATGGCTCCTCACTCAGTATCCCTGAAATGAGGTCTTCCTCTAACGACCTTGAAGGTGGATCTCCCTCTCTGGAGTCCATGAAACTAAATCTCCTACATAGAAACCAAAAATGAGTCCTTCCTCTGAGGATCTAGAAACTCTGGACCTCCCAGAGTTAGGTTTCTCATGTGGAGTCCATGAACAAAAGGGACTCCCAAATGGGGGTGACTACAATAAGCTCCCACACTCCCACTTTCTCCCTTACTCGTACGGGAGAAAAAATAATAATGACGAGAAGAAAATAAAATAATAAAAATAAGAGAAGACTTCTCCGCATCTTCTCTCAAACATAAACTTCATCTTTTTTTTCATTTTTTTTAATTTTGATTCTTTTCCTTTTTTTTCTTTTTTTCTTTTTTTTCTTTCTCTTTTCTTTTCTCTTTTATCTTTCCTTCTTTCCCTTCCCTTTTTTTTCTTTTTTCTTTTGGTTTTCCTTTCATACACTACATGTGAGCCACCAACCAATAACAAGAAAGACGAGGAATAAAAGGAATGAAGCATTTTTCTCCCTTAGGGTTCGAGAGAACCCAACAACCGGTTGCTAAGAATGGCGCTCCAATGTCCTCGTCGAAATCCACTCCCTCCAACGGCAGCACTTGATTAGCGCCTCCTAACCTTACACGATCTCGGCCGAGAATCATGTCACCAGATTGATGCCACGATCTCCTTCTCGCCGACTTCATCGCCACTATCGTCGCTGGTGGAAGGATCACCGCTTCACCTCCTTTGCCCTCTTGCTCGCAACAGCGTGCTTCCATCATCGCGACTTCTCCTCAACCAATGACCGCTTCAACTCCGCCAATCTCGCGCTGCTCTACGCCGTGCTCATCGTCGTGCCGAGATTGACACAAAGATTCTCTCCTTCTCAGCCATCGTACCTTCTCGCGAGCCCTAGTGCCCAGCTTCGTCGCCTTATGATGCTGCAAGAAGTATGGGTGCAAGCCGACCATGCTGTTGTCCCCCATCGTCAATGTCATGCTCAACACCGTCGCCATCGACCTCTACATGCTCATCGCTGGGAGGCTGCTGCTCAGCATGGGCGTGAGCTTTGGCAACTAGGGGCACGACATGGGCGTGTGCACTTCACCGAGGTAATCGTCGCCAGACCTTGCACAGCCTACAACCCCAATGGTCTGTTGGGCGTGATAGTGCTCCTCCTTGCACAATCGCATCTGGCAGGTCGAGCTCCACCATGCGTCGATGCTTGATCTGCAACCACCATAGGAGTACATCGCCATCGACTCCACCTCGCTCTTCTCCTCACGGCAGTTGCTCCCTGATAACCGATTTGTATGATGGGGTTGGGGATCTCGATTTGCCTTCCTTAAGGCATCTGCGGTGATCTCCATGCACGATCCCACATCACCTAAGCTTTGAACTTTCCTTGGATCTAGAAGGCACAAGAAGAACCTTAATAACAAGTGGAAATCGAATACAGACAAAAGATAAAACCCAAGACTAACTTGCTCTGATACCAAGTTGAAATACTTAAATAACGCGGAAGCAATAATATCAAAGCATATAAGCATCACAAAATACTTGGGTTTACGTGGAAATCCAACTCACGAAGAGCGGGGAGAAAACCACGGGAGAAGGCCCCAATAGGGCTCTGATTTCTATATTTCTTCTCAAAGGAATATGGGAGGAGTACATGCCTATTTAAAAGCCACCACACACATAACAAAGACCACAACTCATGATGTGGCACTAACCACACTACAATTCTCTCAACAATGTACGTAGCCAATTTTGATCTCAACTTATCCTTTCTTCTTCCCTTTCTTTCCCTTGTTCTTCCTTTTTTCCTTCTCTTTACATGGCAATAGCTAGCACCGACCCCTCTTTCTTCTCCCTCGCGGCCTCCTTTGCACCCTCGCTCTCTTTCTCCCATCCACGCTGCTGACATTGGTTTGTTGGATGGTGGTGGGTGCGTGGTGGGTCGACGTGGGGAGGGCGAGGTCAGCGTGGTGGGTTGACGTAGGGCATGGTGGACGATGGAGGAGGCCATGAGAGGAGGAGGTGGTTGGAGAGAGGGGGTGGAGGAGGTGGTCATAGGTGAGGAGGAGGAAGAGAAGTTGAGTTCCTTTTTTCAGGGTGGTTAGGGGGGTTGAAAATAAAATGATAAACTTTAAGGATCAAATAATAAATTTCCATTACAAGGGAGGGTTGAAAATAAAAAAATAAATTGAGTACCAAATAATAAATTTTCATCATATTTCAGTTCAAAATCGTTAAATTTAATTGATATAACTAACAAAATGACAAATATGAAAACAACGTGACTTTTTCAACGACAAAATCGACAATATAGTAAAGTTAATTGCACATAAATACTTTTGAAAGATTTCAATGGCATATACGTAAAAATCCCTTATATAGATTTACAATTGTAACGTCCAAGGTGCCATTAAAAGGATATAAATCAATTCACAAAGATACAACTATAAGAACTAGGGAAAGAATATATTGTTTTGATCCTATTTCTTAACGGAAGTAATCTCCAGTGGTACCAATGAGCCCCCAAAGTCATGAGCACTAGGCTATCATCTAATTCCAGACACCGATGTAAAGCACTAAATCCATCATTTTGAAACATTTTGGACTAGGAGTTTTCACAAAAAGTAGAAACAGGGATTGAAAAAAAAAGTTCAGCTAGAAAGAGGGGAAACGCTAATGGGCAGGCTACCCTTAGCATGAACATGGAATACAATAAGAAAATTACAAACTCACAATATCTCCAAGTTAGTCAGCTTGGCAAAACTGGCTGGGATAGGTCCCTCAAGTAGGGTCCCTTGGATCTTCCTGGAAAAAAAAGTGCCAAGAATGGAAACAAATCCTCACGTCTATAAGTGCCATGCGGTCAAATGTTATGAAATGAATGAATACTTACAGCTTCCTTAGATTTGTAAGATTGCCCAAGAATTCGGGCAACTTCCCCTGGAAAAGATTATCAGGTGCCCAGCTGTAAAAGACAATAAAATAGACATTAGTTATGCTCCAAATGAAATGCAGTGATTAAATGAATTGTGTCATTCAATGCCGTATGAAAAAACTAATATCATCTGGGAGCACCATATTAAGTCATAATGTCATCAGTGCCAGATGATGTCATAAGGAACAGAAAATCTTAGCAAGTCAATGTGAACCATCATATTTAGTTAATTACACAGGTCTAGGAGGAATCTTCTACAGGATCTCAAGTTTCTTCAAGTTAGCTAGTTCTCTTGGCGTCTCTTCACTCAATCCACAGCTATGGATGAACCTGAAAACCAATGACAAGCATCTATATCAAATCATGGAAAGCAAAAAATAAAAATAAGAAACAACTCCAACACAGATTGCAGATGGTGGTTATTTGTAGTGTTCTTTTTCTCCCTCCATGCTGTCATACTATGCAAACTAAGGTGGGTTCTAAGGACTAGACTATGGTATCGGGCAATAGGTCATCTGTGCAATCCAATACACCAGTTTTTTGTCTGTTCCAGAAACAAGTTTAAGAGCCACTCTCTTCAACTTCACCAGACAATTCATGCTTATATTTTGACAAAAACGAAGGTGCCTGATTGAGCTTTTGACACTATACAAACTCTATCAAGTACGGCACCCGATCATCAATTTAACATTTTGGTGGATGTTTACAGATATCCTGTATTTTGGAAGATACAGTTACGGATGTCCATCTTGACCAGACATAAGGATTCAGATATGGATATGGATTCCTGTACACATATCTACATCTGTATTGAGATTATTTTTTTTGGATTTTTCAGAAAAGAATTATTACATTCTCTTTCTAGATAATTTGAGATATATTATTCGAGCTATTATCTTAGCTTCTTTAGTCTATGCATCTATGCAAGTTATTCCAACTTGTCATTTCATAACTGTTGAGTTATATGTAATGGATACTTTTTTATTATGTTGTAAGGTGAAGGGGTATACCTATAATTCCCTCTCTGGTGCCTCTCTCTAGATAAAGAGGCTCAGGATCTCTCTAATAGAGCTAATTTTTTTCGATCCTAACATAGTATCAGAGCAGCAATTCTAGATCGAAATTGTGGTATCCCATCAAACCCTAGCCTCCCTTCTCTCCCACCAAAAAACCCTAACCCTTCCACTCTTAGTGGTGCCGCTGGCCACCTAGGGTAGCAGCATCGCCACAACAAGGCCCTCCCGACCTCCCAATTACCAGCAGCAGCGACGCAAGCCTCTCTCAGGCCCGCAGCGTCGCCGCCAAGGTTCACCTCAGCCTCTGCAACGCTGTAGTGCTGCCGCATGTCGGTCTAGACCAACAGTAGCGCCACCGTAGAGACATCGTAGGGGTCTACAACGGCTCTGCGGCACCGCTACTGGTGGGGTAGCTCTCCAGCACCGTCGCCCTAGGCCTCCAACCAGCCCAGCGCCGCCACCAAGGCTTCTCCAAACTGTCTACCATCGTGAAGAGCACAACTAGGGCCCCTTCTATGCCCTAGCGTGTGCAAAATCTTTTGGAAGGCACTGTTGGTCTGAAATCCGATTTTTTTTTTCAGATCATGAGATCTGATTTTCAAACCCTAGGTTTGTGATTCTTCGTGGATCTCAACTCCGTACATTATGAGGGGTCAGAAATACGCTGTGACTTGATGGGGAAGAACTCTACCACAAGTACTCCCCTTCACATTAAGGGGACATCAATTAAGTTGGACAGATCCAACTTCTTGCTCTGGTTCACCTCTTTCTCCCAGTTTGTTGGATCCCACAAGAAGTATATCTTGACTAATATTGTTCCTGCTCTTAAGTTTGCCGATTGGAAGGCAGACAACAACTGGGTTGCTACTTGTCTTCTCAACAGCGTCACCTAGACCATAGCCAAGCAGGTGATGGTTTATGCTTCGGCCAAGAGAATGTGAGTACTTCATAACATACATTCTCATAGAAGTAACATTACCAGACTATACAGTGTTGTGGAGGATATGCACAATCTTCAGGAAGGCACCATGTCCTTGTTCGAATATTCTGGCACCATGTGGAATCTATGGGACGAGCAAGATGTGTACCAACCTATCTCTACAGACGTTGCTGTTATAGCCAAGCAGAGAGAAGCTATTTGCTCTATTTAGCTTTTGTCCGGTCTTTGGCTCCGAGTACAAGGCAATCAAAGATCAGTTCATGACGATAGACGAGATCCCGACATCAGAGTAGATCTACGCTCGTCTTTCTAGGCTTTTCCACTACTGATGCCTCAACCATGGTTACTGTTGGTTTTGGTAGAGAAAACTCAGGGAGAAGAGGTGGCAGAGCTCGTGGTGCACGTGGACGTGGTCGTAGTCAGAGTTCTTTCTTCTGTGAGTACTGTCATAGGAATGGATACACAAAGGACTGATGCTGGGTGAAGCATGGTTACCCACAGGGTATGGATCCACATGCCCATCAGGTATCTGCAGAGAAGCCTACCTAGGTGCCGGAGGATGATAGCCAAATCACTATTTCCAAGACTGATTACGAGCGATTCATTGCTTCTCAAGGATCCACTTTTGCCTTTGTTCAAAGGTCTGTAGGTATTTTGCCATGTCAGTTAAATCCCAAGCTCCTGTCTGGCTTGCGGATTTTGGTGCATCCTCCCACATTAATGGTAATAGTACTCTTTTTTCGTCTCTTTGGGACCTTGTTACACCTTTTCAGGTCAAAGTGGCTGATGGGGGTTTGTCACCCGTCACTGGTTTCGAAAATATCTCTATCTCTAGCTCCTTGCCTCTTTATAATGTCATGCATTGTAACGAACGCGTGCCCCAGACGTCGAACCAGACGTTTGGGATCACATCCAGACGTCTGACCAGACGTCTGGGATCGTTTTCAGACGTCTGGAAATCCGTTATTTTCGACACGCGCAGGTCGTCTGCGCGCTTGAGCGCGCAGACCCGCATATTCGCTTATTCCTTCTGCAGCTGCAGATTCCCCTGCCGCGCTCCTTCTCTCTCCTCCTCGCGCGGCCTTAAAAGGCCACGCGCTCTTCCGTCACCACCGCCTCCTTCCTCTTCTCCTTCAGCCAGTGAGCGCGAGAGAAAGCGCGAGGTTGCAGCGGTAATGGCGACTGCAGTGAGCGCGGAGGAGGTGCTGCGTGCGAGAGCGGTGCTCAGCCTTGAGGGCGAGCTCGCCGGGGCTGCCTGGGCCGGCCGGCGGGGAGCGCAGCGGGGGCGGAGCGACGCGGAGGGGGACTGCTGCGGTCTGAGCAGCAGGCACGCTAGGCGCGACGCGGGCGGCGTTGCGAGCGGAGGCCCAGTGGCGCCCTGATTCTGGAAAAATTTCCAGAATCAGACGTTTGGGTTGATAGCCAGACGGCGAGGGCGACGTCTGGAAGACCATCCAGACGTCTGAAAGGTGAGTTTTCTGTCTTCTTCTTCCTTCCTGTCGACTGACCGTACTGAGGGAGGGAGATGGGTGTGCGCAGGCTCGGTGATTCGCCATCCATCGCGAATCAGACGTTTGGCTGTAGTACCAGACGGCGGGAGCGGCCTCCAGACGTCCGGGGTGACCATCGGACGTCTGGGAACTAGGCCAGACGTCCCCGCAGACTTCTGGACGTCTGAGAAACCTCGCAGAACAAGGAATTCTCTGATCCACTTTTTAAGACGTCTGGAAGAAGTTCCAGACGTCTGATTTTGCACAGTGTCGTCGTTTTCGACCCGTTTAGGACCCGTTCGGGTTCCATTTTCCGCGATTCAAGTTGCGTTCTTTTCAGAATTAATTCCTCTACCCGTCAACAGTAGCTATACACTGTTTTGAGACACTCCTTGTGTTTGATCCTTGTGATAGGACCTCGTTCAGTTGCAGTCTTGGGAGTCGCGGAGGCACGCGGGATTCCCGATCACGCCCCCATTACTCCCGTTGTACCTGGTAGAGTGGCTTTAAGTTATTAATAAATCTGTTAAAGTATGGAACCATAACTAGAACCTAGGACATTGCATGAATCCTAGGAATGAGAAATAGATTAAATGATAGCTCCTAGGTGTTGCATGAATCCTAAGACTGAAAAACTAGATTGTATGATAGATCCTATGATATGACATGAATCCTAGGATGGAAAAACTAGTGGAATGTATAATACTGCAGTCTTAGAAAATGGAAAGGAATATAAAGCTGCCTGTTATGAATAAAGAAACATGATTGAGATCATGAATTGTAAGAACGTGAAACTGGAAAGTGAAACATAAGATGTTTTGAGATTAAAGAGCTGGAACCCTACAGGGAATTAGGAGTGGAACTCCTGGAAAGAGAAAGGAATGGAACTGAGATGTAGTTTTGTACTGTCTCTTGGGTACGTAGTACCAAGGGAAGTACCGGTACCTGTTTAGTGCAGAGTGGGGCCAGCCACCCCAGGGACCCGAGGTTAGGACCGGCCGCTCTGTACTGACTTGCTGGCCCTCGTGTACGTAGTACCGAGGAGAGCTACTAGTGTTAGGAGAGCACTAGCTACCCCACGGGTCCCGGGGTTCTGCTAGCCTCCTTCACCGACTTGTTAGGCCCACTGGGGCAAACCAGGGTAGTCAAGCGAGGGTGCGCGGAATATGGAGGGGCAAGGCCCCGGTTTGGTTACTGTGGAGGAGTTGGACCCCTGTTACTGAGAGAGCTCTGCCCTGGATTGGTTCCGTGCTGTGCTTTGGGCGCACCAGTTAACAGAAACGACAGACCGCGTGCCAGTACGGGTTAGCTACCTGTGCGTTTATCGCGCGTGCCGTAGTCACCGTTACGTCTGTTCAGTGACCTTGGGGTGGTTGACTGAGGGTAGGATCACCACGGGGGACTCTCCCGGCCAGGAGAGCACCACGTGCTACTTCTACCTTTTGGAAAAGACTGCAATCAAGATCGTTCTCACGAGGAACATTCGAGATCAAGTAAAAGATCTGAGTAAATGAAATAGTGAGACATTTGAAAGATGTGAATAAAGAAATTAATAGAACATAACAGCTACTGTACACTCTATGGTTGTCTTTAGTTTAGTTTGCCACTCTACTCAGCGTTTTGCTGACGTGTTACACTCGTTACCTTTCAGGACAAGGTGTTGAGCAGCCAGGGTCAGCGGCTGCAGAGGACGCTGGGCCGAGTAGGGTCCAGTAGAGTTTCCACTGTTCACTTTGTACCTCTTTTTGTTCCACTGTACTTTTCTTTATCTGCAGTTCATATTATGTTATGAATGTTGTTCTACTGTTGTGGTGGTATATACTGTAGTGGTTTCTTTCCTTACTGCTGTATTTTCTTACTGTTAGTTATATTCATGCTGAATGTGGTTTATTTTACTGCTCTTTTGGTTACTTCCTCGTCGGACGACTAGGTCTTGGGATTAGTTGAGTCGGTCCGGTTCTAGTGTCTCGTAGGGACTCGGGAATCGGGTCGTTACATGCATGCTCCTAAATTTGCACTTAATTTAATGTCTATTAGCCAAATTACCAAAGATTTGAAATGCCGAACTATTTTTCATGATCAGTATTTCATCTTGTAGGACCTCTAGACGATGAGGCCGATTGGTGGAGGACTTGAGCAGAATGGGCTCTACTACTTACATATCCCTCTTTCCAATACTGATGTTGTGTGCCACTATTGTTGAGACTTGGTTATCCTAGTTTACATGTTTTACATCATCAATTTCCTACATTGTCTTTTTCCGATGTTTCAAGGTGTGAAGCCTGTTAGTTAGGCAAACACCATAGGCCTTCTTTTCCACCAAATAATAAAAAAGCTCAGTCCGTTTTGGCTCTTATGCATGCTGATGTTTGGGGCTCTTGTAGGGTCAAGAGTGTTCAAGAATTTTGATTTTTCCTTATTCTTGTGGATGATCATACCAGGATGTCCTGGATTTTTATGATAAAAGAAAAATCCGAAGTCTTTGATGTTGTTAAAAATTTTATTTTGGAAATAAAGATGTTAAAAATTTTATTTTGAAAATAAAGACTCAATTTTCTACTGTTAAGATTTTTTAGAGTGACAATGGGTTGAAATTTTTTAATGCTAGGACCGATCCTCTCTTTAAATCCTTGGGTATCGTTCACCAAACTACTTGCGTTCACACCTCCCAACAAAATAGGGTTGTTGAACATAAGCTTCAACACTTGATGTAGCTCGTTCTATCATGTTTCACATGAATGTTCCCTCATAGTTTTGGGTCGATGCTATTCTTACTGCTACTTATCTAGATAACAGAGTTTGCTCATTTGTCTTAGGGGATAAAACTCTGTATTCTTTGTTGTTTCCTAGCAAAGATATGTTTTCTATTACTCCTGTAGTCTTTGGTTACGTATGTTTTGTCCATTTGCATAAAGTGGATAAGATTTCTCTTTAGTCTATAAAGTGTGTTTTTGGGCTATTCTAGGACCTAGAAATGGTACAAATGCTATGACCCTGATTCACGGAGATTTTATGTTTCTGCTGATGTCACCTTTTTTGAAGAGATACAATATTACAAAATACAAGGGGATGAATTTACTACACCATCAAATGAGATTCCCCTTCCTATGCCAACCGAGCCACCACAGCCCACTGAGCCACCTACACCCAGGACTATTCAACCTAATCTCGATCCCTTTCTGTATCGTCCTAAGATTCCTAATATGGATACCTTCCCTAAACACTTTTAACGTAGGATCCAAGATATTCCTCAGGTGGATGAACCATTATCTACTATTCCTGCTTAGTCCCCACCAGCTGCTGATGATTTTTTTGAGAACTAGGTAACTCCTACTGGTGATGACACTACTCTAAACCTTCCTATTGCACAAAGGAAGACTCCACATTCTTGTGCCAAATACTCTATTTCAGTTTGTCTCTTGATAGCTTGTCTACAGTTGGATGCTAGTTTTCCCTAGCCATTGACAGCGTGCAAGTACCTCGAGATCATCATGAGGCCTTCCGAGATCCATCTTGGACATTGGAAATGGAGGAGATGGCAGCTTTACAGTCCCGTGGCACTTGGGACCTTGTTGATCTACCCCTAGGAGCTACTGTTGTGGGATGTAAATGGGTGTTTACCCTCAAATATCGTCCTGATGGCACTGTGGATCAGTACAAAGCATGCTTGGTGGCCAAAGGATATACTCAGACATTCGAGGTTGACTACTTTGAGACCTCCTCGGTTGCTCGTCTTAATTCTGTTCCGATACTACTATCTCTTGTGGTCAACAAACATTGGATCGTCCATCAACTGGATATCAAAAATGCCTTCCTATATGGCAATTTAGAGGAGAAAATCTACATGGAGCAACCAGCCAACTTTCCTACTAAGGGGGAGTGTCAGAAGGTGTAAAGACTGAAGAAAGCTATCTATAAACTAAAACAAAGTCCTAGAGCTTTGGTTTGAGAGATTCAGCAGGGTGGTCCAAGATTATGGCTTCACCAGGTTGTAAGCCGATCGTTCTGTCTTTACATTGCATAAACAGACAGGCTCTGTCATACTTGTGGTGTATATAGATGACATACTTTTGACTGGTAGTGACAGGTAGGGTATAGAGGAAACAAAGAAGATGCTACAGTCACAGTTTGTTACCAAGGATTTAAGCCATATCAACTACTTCCTTGGTATTGAGGTGTAACACACTATAGGACTTGTGTTTTCCCAGTGTAAGTATGTTCTTGACATGCTGAGAGATATGGGTATGCTGGGGTGCAAATCGGCATATGTGTCCATGGACATATCCTTGCCTATTGCAGATAATGAGTGATGATAGCCAACTATCGCAATATGTCACCAGATATCGTGCAGTGATTGGTAAACTCTTGTATCTAACTGTTACTCGTCCTGATATTACCTTTGCAGCCAAAAGATTGAACCAGTTTATACAGTCACCAAGGGAAATCCATTGGGATGATGTTTGCCAGATTCTTAGGTACTTGAAAAGTGCACCTGAGAAAGGACTCTTTTTTAAAGACAATGGGCACTTGGATGTGTGTGGATACTCTGAAACAGACTATGCAGGTGCTCATGAAGATAGAAAGTCCACTACAGGATACTGCACATTTGTTTAAGGAAATCTGGTTACATGGAGAAACAAGAAACATGCAGTGGTATCTAAATCGAATGTTGAATCAGAATATAGGACCATGTCTCATATTACTTATGAGTTACTCTGGGTTTGTTCCATTCTAGAAGAGTTTGGAGTGAAGGTGCTTGATTCTATTCCAATGTATTGTGACAACAAAGCTGCCACCTTTATTGCAAATAACCTTGTTTTTCATGAAAGGACCAAGCATATTGAAGCGGACTATCACTTCATCAGAGAGGTCATCCTAGCTAAAAAGATTTCTACACCTTATATCAGCACTAAAAATCAGCTGGTAAATATTTTCACTAAAGTACTTCCCAAGAAGAGATTACATTATAGTTGTTTCAAGCTGAACATGTTTGATGTCTATGCTCCAGCTTGAGGTAGAATGTTGAGTTATATGTAATGGATACTTTTTTATTATGCTGTAAGGTGGAGTTTACCTGTAATTCCCTCTTTGGTGCCTCTTTTAATATAAAGAGGCCCAATGTCTCTCTAATAGAACTAGTTCTTTTCGATCCTAACAATATCTATGATCTAAAAATAATAACCAATAAAATTAAGGAATTCTTACGTAAATGACATCATGAACTTTCAGAATTACTCAAATGTTACCAGAAAATTTATATTTACATAAATACCAAAAAGCATTAGTTCTATTAGAGAGTTTTAGAATTACTCAAATGTTACAAGAAAATCTATATTTACATAAATACCGTAAAAAAGCTAACTCTGTTTACATGAATGCCCATTCCTATGCCAAGCCCCGTGTTAATGTGAATCTAAAAGCATGAATGAACAATCCAGATTTTATCTTAATTGACATGAGGATTTAAACAAGAATTGCCATTTATATAACTATTGGCATTTAAGTAAAATTTTGAAAGTTCCTTGTGGCATTTACGTAAAAACCCCTAAAATCAAATGCAATATTTGTTTAGTAAATAGAGATAGCATAAATCATGCATGTCAACATTTTTAAGCTATGAAAGAACATTTTCAGTAGAAAACAACATGGACACCTTTCAAAAAAAATTTCCCTTAAAAAAAAAAATTAGGCTTGTTAGGAATATCTGCAATCTGTTGGATAGTCTACGTTAATTGGATATCTGTATCCAGATTATGAATATATAGTCCTAGAAAAACAAGTTGTTAATGCCAATTTCGTTATCATATTCTTATTGTCCACTTTACCTCTGCATGGTATCCGTACCTGTATAGACATCCAAGTCACAGAACAGATAAATGATATCAGTAGCACCCCTGTCCTTGCCATATCCAAACATCATGCATTTCCCAAATTTTGGTAACTGGAATGAGCTGGCCGTATTCCCAACAGAATTCACCGAAAATCCTGTACCCAAACTAGGAAATTCGTTCTTTTCTGACATTTAATGGGATCAGGGAAAATGCTCCCGCACGTTCTTTACAGCCATTAAGGTTCATAGAACCTGGGAGTCAGGATGAGCATTATGACTGCAACTGATCAAACTCATCTTAGGTTGCCTTCTGTCGGGTGGGGTAATCATAAGCCATAATTACTTGTTATCCTTTGAACGATGAAAACCCAATTAGGTTGTCAGTAAATGACGTTATTTCTTTTTACATGGTAAAAAATGTCTTACATGAATGTATAGATGAATAACTAACAGCTAACTTTCTAAAGCCACAGTATAAGAATGGAGGATATTATGATTGCCATAGCAAAGTCTAATAGAAGGAGATCTTACAAATATTTTAGCTGATGAAGATGCCCAATTGTTGAATGAATAGGTCCACTGAAGTTATTCACTGCCAAATTCCTGTCAAGCCAAATAACATAGAAATCAATGAGAAGAAAAAGAAAATTCTTAACTGAGAGAAAACAGATCTAACAGGTACTACGCTTCATGAAAAATTGAGCCCACATAACCATTGAGAAAATAGGACATCAAATATATTTCTGTCGGACAATGAATTTAACCCACAAGAAGAGATGAAAGAAAGGCAATTTGTTTGATATGAAGTTGAAGAAAAAATTGGATGAAAATAGTTAATCTTCTTAGATATTCTAGATCTTTTTATATAGAGAGAGATCGTAGAATAAAAAGTACATAAATGTTCCCGAGGAACAAAGACCATCATAGCTCTTACAATAAGAAAAAAATAAAAGTTAATATGTACTAACACTTCCTCTCAAGTTTGAACGTAGATATCTATCATGCTGAACTTGGACAAACAAAAATCAAATGAAGATATGGTCAAGGGTATGGTGAAAATATCTGCAATCTACTCTTCAGATGCAACCGAAGTGGTATATAGCAGTTCCTTCTGAATAATGTCCCTGGTATAGTGACAATCAACATCAACATGCTTCGTCCTCTCGTGAAATGCTGGGTTATTAGCAATGAAGGTGGTTGCTCTATTCTCACATCGCATCTCTATGGAACTAGAAAATTACACCTGTAAATAAATAAGCAAGGATCTGATCCACATCATCTCAGCAGTCGTTTGAGTCATAGCTCTGTACTCAGACTCGACACTGGATCTCGCAACTGTACCCTATTTCTTGCTCCTCCATGTCATCAAATTCCCTGCTAAGAAGGTGCATAACTCAGTAGTGGATTTGCGATCCACATGACATCCAACATAATCTGCATCAAAGTAGCCAACTAACGTCATAGAAGACCCCTTCGAGAAGAAAAGACCCTTCCCAGGAGCCTTCTTGACATATCTAAGTACTATCAATGCCGCATCCCAATGCTAACGTGTTGCCTTAGCCATGAACTGACTCAATCTCCTAGCTGTAAAGGAGATATCTGGTCTCGCGATAGTGAGATACAACAACTTGCCCACAAGCTATCTGAGCAGTCTACTATCCACCACCTGTGCATCTTTATCAGAAAGTAACATCTTGGGATCTATAGGAATATTGGCCTTCTTAGCCCAAGCATACCAACCTCCTGTAAGATATCTAAAGCATACTTCCTTTGAGACAAGACCATACCCTTCTTGCTGTGAGCAACCTCAACACCAAGGAAATACCATAGAGCCCCCAAGTCCTTCATGACAAACTGCTCTGCAAGGATACGCTTAATCTCAGCAATGCCCTACTAATTGTCTCCTGTGATAATCAAATTATCAACATAAACAAGAAGTACCACAGTACCTTGTGTAGTCCTGACAAAGAGTGAAAAATCTGTCGATCTCCTGAATCCAGCTGCCTCAACAACCTGTGGCAACCTCTGAAGCCAAGCACCGGGATTCTGTTTGAGGCCATATATAGCCTTCTGTAATCAGCATACGCACTCCCCTTACTCTCAAAGTCAAGTTGCTGCTACATATAGACTTCCTCTTGGAGATCACCATAAGGAAAGGCATTCTTGACATCTAGTTGATGCAAGGGCCAATCAAACTGAACTACCACTGCAACTAATACCCGGACCATGGAAAGCCTCGCAACTGGTGAGAAGGTGTCAAAGAAGTCCACCCCATAAGTCTGGGTGAATCACTTTGCCATGAGGCAGGCTTTATACCTAGCAACATCACCATCAGGATTGAACTTCACAGTAAACACCCACCGGCAACCAATGAGTGCAGCAGCATCAGGAAGTGGAGTTAGCTCCTAAGTCCCATGGCCTCAAAGAGCGACCATCTCATCCTCCATGGCTGCCCGTCATTTTGGATCAAGCATGACCTTACGGTGAGTAGCTAGAATCTGCATAGTAGCTAACGCCTGAGTGAATTTAGCAAATCCAAGAGCTAGACTGTTAATAGTAAGTGCCCCTACCATAGGATAAGTGGTGCAGGCCCATAGTTGCTTCCGAATGGCTATCGGAAGATCAAGATCATCGCCTGGCACATCACATGTCATGTCCTTGTGACCATCATAGGACAAACATATGTCAGTGTCTAAATGACTTACCTGAGAAGTCGATGGTGAAGGCGAGAAAGAGGGTTCCTGATAGGTAGTATGAGGGTGAACATCTATCTGAAGTGGTCCTCTCAGGCATGAAAAGGGATGCGTAGCAGGAGGTAGTGGTGGTGCTATATCAGGAATCTCAGGAAAGCTCCCAAAACGAATAGGAGTATGTGGCATAGGTGCTATATCACCCTTAGGAGGCATTTTAGCAACCGTCACAGAAAAGAAAGGTACACCCTCATAAAAGGTAACATCCACAGAAACATAATGCCGAAAAGTAAGCAGATCAAAATAGCGATACTCCTTTTGTCTGGGTATACCTTAGAAAGACGTACTTAACTGCTCTCAGTGTAAGTTTATCCCAACCCGGTCCCAACAAATGAACAAAGGCAACACCACCAAAAGTCTGAGGGGCAACGTGAAACAGGGGGCGATTAGGATATATAACCTGAAGAGGAATCCATACATGTAACGTGGCATTGGGCATCCAATTAATAGAAAAACATACAGTCAAAACAACATTACCACAGTAGAGAGATGGGACCGAATGATGAATCAATAAAGTGCAGGTAACATCAAGAATATGACGATGTTTCCTCTCAGCAACCCCATTTTGCTAAGAGGTATTAAGACGTCTCATGGATAATGTCACAACTAGAAAAGAAACTACGCAAATGCATAGTACAAAATTTTAAGGCATTATCAGAACGAAAACACTTCACTAAACACGAATGAGGAGTTTTTATTTCCTTGACAAAGTTCTCAATAATTTGTCCCACATCAGACTCATTTTTCAAGAGAAATATCTAAGAAGCACGAGAAAAGTATTCAACTAAAACAAGATAATATCTGTTCCCAAGTCGATTAGGAGTATAACTGGAACCCCACACGTCCATATGAATCAGATCAAATGCAGCAATAGATGAAACAGAGGAAGAATTGGAGAAACTAGCCCTGTGGTGCTTGCCAAGCTGACAAGTATCATAGGTGAGAGTAGTAGTGGAGATATACGGTAGAACACGTCTGAGGTGATGAATGGGTAGATGGCCAAGGCAGTGGTACCAATGGAGAAGAGATCCAGCAGAAGCAAGACCCTAAGTAGTTCAGGTAGCAAAAGCAGTACAACTCAGGCGGTACACCCCATGTTCCTTATGCCCTCCACCAATCGTCTTCCCAGTGAATTTGTCCTGCAAAACACAAGAGGACGCATCAAAAATAGCTCGGCAATTCAGATCTCTAGTGATACTGCTAATAGACAATAAACTCAAAAGAAAATCAGGCACATAATAAACATCTGCTAGCCTCAAGGAATAAAATAAAGATATATCTCCCTTGACAACAAGTGACGAGTGTCTCCCATCAACCACTTGTATTGTCCTCAGGTGTAACAGGTGCTAACTGAGAGAAAGAACCTCTGTCGCCACATAGGTGCTTGGATGCACCAGAATCAATCAACCACTCACCAGAAGACAAAAGGGATGACATACCAATCGCAGGTGTCTTTGAATAAGTAGCCATAATTGCAGTGTCGAGAGTCTGAGAGGAAGAAGCCTAAGTCAACTGAGCAATCTGCTGCAGCAAAGTTTCAATCTCAGTACTCATGGAGCTAATATCAAAGGTAGGGAAGAGCTGAATATGAGATCTCAGCTGCCTGATTGGCCACAAGTGGTCTACCATGCTTCTACCAACATATAGCCTCAGAGTGACCAAGTCTGCCACAGTAAGCACACGGGGTCCTAGTATGTGTACCAGAAGAACGTCCACGTCCACGACATGTGCAGGATAAGTGATACCCCTGCCACATCTAGGAATCGCAGCCAACGCAGATGACTAAGCAGTAGAGTTAGGAGCAGGAGTGCGCACTGCAACTCTACTGAGTCTACTATATGCTTCCTCCAGGGTAGGAAGCTCGGGAGCAGTGAGAATCTAATATCTAGTTGTAGCATATGCAGGTCCAAGGCCAGCGAGGAAAAGGGAGACAATCAACTATCTCCTGAAACTCCTCCAGGACTCACAGGCACACCCTGGCAGGTAGGAGAGTGCCTCTCCAGCATTCCCTTTATAAGGGAGTAATACTCTGACAACGTGCGTCCCTCCTAATGCAAATAGAAAAGGTCGTAAAAGACTTGGAAAACTCGTGCTGAGTTCTTGGCGTGTGAATAGGTATCACGCAAAGACTCCCACATCTCCTTTGTTGTAGTATAATACATGATCTCATCTCCTATTCAGGAAATAACTATTTGCATCAGCCATGCACAAACTATGACATTATCACTATCCTAGTTGACATTTGTGCCAGTCTTGTTCTCAAGCTCCGGATCTGTAAGTATATGACTCTTTTTATGACCTCTGACGATCATAAGAAAGGTCTGGGACCGCCGCGGGTAGTTGATCTCATCCAATTTAACAACAGGACTAAAAAACGGGTTCTTGAGTGCCCCGATGTTCGAAATAGAGCCCAAAGACACCTCGGATTGATCATCTAAAGCCATCTTCAAAATCCAAAAGCCTCGATCAAGCATCTAGGATCAAGAAATCATCAAATAATCTGAAAACCAACAGATTCAGATCTGCATAGTTGATAAAAGGCTTCCTTGGATAGATGTTGGCCTCACCTGGGAGCAAAAAGAACACCCAAGGAGGCCCTAAAGAGATCTAGCCTCCTCGCAATAAGAACAGGGATTGCAGTCCCTAAATCAAGGCAAGATGGCCCACATGATCGCTGCACAGAGATCAGACGCCCCGTGCACTGCTTCAGCAAGTGGTTGCGCTGCCAATCGCCGCCGCAGATGGTCGTCGCGACACTAAAGAGGTCGCTGCTGCCAATCTGAAGCTTGTTGCCAGTGCTAACACCTGTTGCAGAGTGCTGCCGAGGGCCCTTGGATCGGCATCTCCACTGCTAGGTCAACCGACCCTCGCCAGAGCGCCGCTGCAATGGTTCAGTAACCCCCATGCCACCGCAACCCCCTTGTAAGGGCTGAAGCGTGCCTTCGGAGCGCCATCGGGGGCTGCTGGAGTTACTGCGTGCGGCCAAAGGGCTGCCGAAGGCCACTGCTGCCGCCGAGGAAGGAAAAGAGGAGATCTGGATTCGATGATAGAGTTTAAGAGGCCTTCAGGGTAGGGTATGTAGAGCCACGATCTAAGACCGATGCTCTAATACCAAATTGGATGAAAAGAGTTAATCTCATTAGAAACCCTAGGCCCTCTTTATATAGAGAGAGACCGTAGAGTCAAAAGTACATAAATATCCCTGAGAAACAAAGACTATCATAGCCCTTATAATAAGAGGAAAAATAAAAGCTAATATGTACTAATAGAAAAGGAGTTTTCTTAATTACAAAGTTATCCCTACATCTCTATATATAGAGGCGAAAAAAAAGTTATATCATAAGTCCAACATGAAAAATGAAAATAACAAATAGCCTCTCATATAATAAAACGTAACATTCCCCCTCAAGTTGGAGCATATATATCCATCATGCTCAGCTTGTTTCTACATTTCTCAAACTGGGGACAAGGTAGCAACTTGGTAAATATACCAGCAGTCTGGTCAGAGAAGGCAAAGAAAGTAGTACGAAGTAGACCCTGCTAAATCAAGCTTTTGGTATAGTGACAATTCACTTCCACATGTTTCATTCTTTTGTGGAACATGGAATTGTTAGCAATATATGTCGCAGCACGGTTGTCACGATGCATCTCCATAGGCTCCTGAATATCAATATGAAGATCTCATAGCAGAGATCTGATCCATATCATCTCAACTGCAGTATGCGCTACGGCCCTGTACTCAGACTTAGCACTAGAGTGTGAAACACTCCGTTTCTTGCCCTTCTAGGTTACCAAATTCCCAACAACAAATGTACAAAGGCCAGTAGTAAATCGCCTGTCTCCAACATCTCCTGCATAATCTACATCAGAATAGGCAACCACAGACATAAGAGCATTCTTCTTCTGGAATACAATGCCTCTGCCAAGACATCCCTTGAAGTACCTCAACACCTGCATAACAGCCTGCCAGTGAACATCAGTGGGCTTATCTAAAAACAAAATTAGCTTACCCACTGCAAGATTGATATCTGGCCTAGTGATGGTCAGATACAATAGTTTCCCAACCAACTGTCGATAGGCCTTCGTGTCATTCAGCTTCACTGTATCATCAAATAGATGAACTTTAGAGTCCATAGGAATATTAGCCTCCTTAGATCCTACCATGCCTGCCTCCTGAAGAATATCAAGTGCATATTTCCTCTGAAACATCACCATGCCTTGCTTGCTCGTGGCAATCTCAATGCCAAAAAAATATCTCAGCTTCCCAAGGTCTTTCATGACATACTGGTGTGACAAATAGTCCTTCACATGAGCAATATCATTTGCATCGTCACCTGTACGAATAAGATCAACATATACCAATAGAGCCACAGTGCCAGTACTGGTCTTCCTGACAAAAAGGGAATAATCAAATGAAAATCTCTACATCCCAATAACAGTTAACGCCTCAAACAGGTGCTGAAACCAGGCTTAACAACTCTGCTTAAAGCCATAAATGGCCTTACAAAGCTTACGCATACACTCCCCCTGAATCTCAAAGACAGGCGACTGCTGCATGTAGATCTCATCCAAGTCTCCATATAGGAAGGCATTTTTGACATCCAGCTGGTGTAGATGCCATCCACAATGAGCTACAACAGAGACAAGTATTCGAACCGTGGAGAGCCATGCAACTAGAGAGAAAGTGTCAAAGAAATCTACCCCACAGGTCTGGGTGAATTCTTTGACCACAAGGCAAGCCTTATACTGAGAAATAGATTCATTAGGATTGTATTTCATAACAAAGACCCATCTGGCCCCAACAAGGTGCGCGCCAAAAGGTAGAGAAGACAGCTCCCAGGTGCCTCTATCAGTAAGAGTAAACATCTCCTCTTCCATAGCTGCCTTCCAGTGTGGATGTAGTAGAGCTTGCTGATAAGAGGTAGGAATCTCAGCACGAGCGACTGCAGCTGTGAATGCATGAAACTCTGATCCCAGAGAATCTGCAAAAACAACACTCCCAGCAACACGATACTGTGTATAAGATCGTAGAGCCTTCCTGATAGTAATGAGAATATCCTCATCTGTGGGCATAGGAAGAGAACTTGAAGACACAGCAGGAGAAGAATTGTCAGTACCCTCAACACATATCTGAATGGAGGAGGACGATGGTGGTTCACTAGGGACTGAAGAAGCGGGGGGTGTTTTTTCTCTCTGTAAGTGACTGGAAGCTGATATGTAGCACTCTTAAAGATCTTCTCATCAGGTGGTACAACTCTGAATGTGCCCGCAGTCTGATCTGTATTAGATACACCACTACTTTAAGAAAAATCCTCCATGGCTACAGGAGGTACAGGCATTGGAGCAGCCACTTCCACATCTCTCAACTGATGACCTGAGGTAGAGAAATAAAGGATAGACTCGTGAAAAGTCACATTCATACTCACATAGTGCCTCTGGTGTATAGGATCAAAACACTTATATCCCTTATGTGTGCGTGAGTAACCCAAAAATATGCACTTAATCACCCTTGGAGCCAAGTTGTCACGACCAGGCCTAAGGAAGTGTACAAATGCCACACAGTCAAAAGTCTTTGGCGACACAAGAAACGGATCTGCATCAAGATATAGTATGCTCCATGGGATTTGCTCATGTAACACAGAAGAAGAAAGCTTGTTAATAAGATAACAGGCAGTAAGAACCGCATCTCTTGAGTAACTATGCGAAACACTATTCTGGATAAGCAAAACTCTAGCTGTATCCAGAATATGACAGTATTTCCTCTCAGCAATCTCATTCTACTGCGATGTGTGAGGACATGATGTCAGATGCACAATAACAAGTGATCCATACAAGTTAGCCAAATTCTTCGTACAGAATTCTAAAGCATTATATGTGTTGATCTTCTTAATGCACACACCAAACCGATTTTTCACAAACATCACAAATTGCTGAATAAGAGAACCAACTTCAGATTTATTTCTCATCAAGAAGGTCTATGACAAGCATGAAAAATCATCCACAAATAACAGATAATATCTATAATTCTGACGATCTATCACACGGCTAGAAGCTCAGACATCACAATGCAGCAAATCAAAACAAGCAGAACTAATAGACTGGATAGAGGCTAGAAACTGGCACAGTAATGCTTTTCCAGCTGACAGACATCATATTGAATCTTCATAATAAGAAACAAGAGAGGTATAATCCGGCATAGCTTGTCCAATGAAGGGTGACCTAGTCATCTGGGCCACTGTGATGTGTACAAATCTAATTGGCCTAATTTGCCTATTTATACATATACCTAGGGCCATAATTGCATTTAGCCTTATAAATATTACACTGCATGCATCATTCTGCATTTAGAATAGATTGTACAAACTATAGCTTAATTCTCTCCTTTTGTGGCTAGGGGACAAGGCGATTCATTTTAGGGCCTCAGATTGAAGATCCAATCGTATGGATCTAATCAAGGTGACGATCAAAATCCAACACCTCCGAAATTGCCTTGATCGGACTTCCGTAGCATCAGATGCAATCTGAGGAAGATCAAAGGTTAAGAGACAAGGTAGTGAAAATTCAGACTGTAGACGCCAAATCCAACCGCACGGATGGGTTTGGATCAATAATCGCAGCCTAACAGCACGAAACTTAATTCAATCCGATATCCGTGGCACCACCTATGAGCAAAAGAAGTTGGACGACCCAAATGATGCCACGTGGTACCATCCTAGCTACCCAAGATCGCCAACAGCACTTCTTCGCCCACATGATCAATCCCAAACATTGGATCAAGATCCAACGGCTGGATTCAATCCCTCAGCATCGCTATGCACCCTCTGAAGGCTAAGGTCCACGCGATCTCAGCTGCTGGATGCCCATCCAACAACTGAGAGCGCGTAACCCTTAAATAAAAAAATGCAACACACTCAAGCCTTTAGCGCAACAGTGAAGTGCGCTATGCGAAGACAACGCAGGATCGAACCACAGCGAGGAGGTGGATTTCACGAAACTTAGGGAATTGAAATTCGGCCGCACGATGCGCGATGAACGGCAACGGCCGAGGGGACGTGGCACATCACGAGCCGTGCGATGTGCACATGCACGATGATACTATCTCACCTGCCCTATGCACGTTGGGAAGGCGAATCGTGCACGATTTGAGTAGTCCATCATCCATCCAACAACTGGCGAAGCGCACGCGCGATCTAAAACATGCGCTATCTGAAGACGAGGGAGCGTGTGCATTGCGACCATGCAATGGAGATCCAAGGGCCCTCCGCACCTTCAGTAATGCTCGACTTTAACAACGACCGCATCTATCACTAAAGGCCCTGCATTCATTTTAAAGCTTTAAGAAAGATCTTTTTGCCCTCAAACCTCACTTATATAAAGGCCCTACATCCCCTCATTCTTCATCCATTCATTTATCTTCTCACCTCCTCCAAAACTCTAAGAGCTAGTCCCATACCCGGGATGCTCCACTAGAGTTTATAAAAATAATTTTTTTCATCTTCTCATCCCCTTCGTGGAGCACCCGTGGTTGTTCTCTCGCCACCATTCGGGAATCAGATCCTTCAGCGACGTCGCCCTACTTTGTTCTTCATCCTCCAGCTTCGTTCTCTCTCGTCAAGCATCTCACCACGATCTTCCAGGCACTTCGTCAACATGGCTTGTCCTCCAAGTGGCTGTCGAGGAGGATTTTTCTCATGCCTAGCTTTTTACTGCTTTCTAGTATAGTTTTAATTTTGTAATTAGTGTAATGAGCATAGTTCTATTTTTATTAAATATTTATTCACTCTCTTTCTTTGTATTATTCTCTCTCTTCTATTATTTATTCTTTAAGTAGAGTAGCTCGTGTAGATTAATTTTTACCGACTAATCTGCTTTGTGACAATAATTCTAAATGCATATTTTAATCATATGTTTGCCTCCCTGTATTCGACCCGGGACTCATCTCAAGTTTCGGTAAAAGTATTTGATTAACAGATTTTTAAGTAACTACAACGACGGGTTTTTAACTCAATCTTTTACGCATTCAAATCTCGCTTATCACACTGCAAAGCACTTCCTGTAGTAGTCATCTAACAGGCCGCAACAACAGGACTTTGAACTAGCCGGTACTCACCCCCTCATGGCCACCACCAATCGTCCTCCCTGTCATGTGATCCCGAAAAATTCATCCAACGGCATCAAAAATGGCAAAACTCAACTGCTTAGTAATTGTACCAACAAATAGCAGTTGCATTGCCATGTTAGGCACATATTAAATATCAGAGGGATGCATGAAGGGTGTAACAGATATCTCTCCCTTACCACAGATGGGGGCATGTCTACCATCTGCCAGGTGCACTGAACGATCCTATGGTGTCTTCTGCAATTCCCTAAAGCATTGGAAATTTCCTGTCAAATGATTTGATACACATGAATTAATCAACTATGAACCATTCATACCTGATGCGGAAACATAGGCTGTAGTGCCTGAGGACTGAGGCTACTCATGGTCAACTACGCTAGTCGCTGAACAACTGCATCATAGTCCGCCTCTGCAAGTGACTGCCTCAGTGGGCACAACTAAAGGTGTAGTAACTAAAACTTAGTTGACAACAGTAGGTTGTCCAAGTTTATTCCAATACTTGGCCTCAACATGGCCAAGTCTTCCACAGTAAATGCAAGTAGGCTTGCCACGTCCACCATTAGTGTGCCTCGTGCCTTGGCCACCAAAGAAGCCACTCCAACCACCACAGGTGCTAACAGTTGCATGGGCAAAAGATGTGTTGGCAACAGCTGCATCATGAGTAAGCTAAATCTACAACCTACTCAGCTTCCTGTAACTTTCCTCAATAAGAGGAAGCTCAGAGAGAGTCAGAATCTGAGAACGAGCCGCAGAATAGTGATCACTCAGCCCTACAAGGAACATGTGGGCTACAAACTCCTTCCTGTAATCCCTGCATGTGGTGGAAGTGCACATCGGCCTACAAGCATTATATTTCTCCAATGGCCCTCTCATAGTAGAGTAATACTACGACAGACTTATTACCTCCTTCAGATGGCAAAGATCATAGTGAATCTAGAATACTTGAGTTGAGTTCAACTCATGTGAATAAGCAATCTTCAAGCCATCCCATATCTCCTTGATCGAGGTGTAATACATAATTTCATCGCCAATGCGGAGAATAACATTGTTCAAGATCTAACCTCTCGCCATAGCATCATCCCGATTACAAGTTGCATACTTGTTTTCTACTCTGGTGGAGCTTCCATAAGCACATACTTTTTCTCATGACATTCAACAGTAACAAGGAAGATTTGAGACCAACAGGAGTAATTGGTCTCATCCAATTTCACAATCGGAGCGAAGGAGCTCTTGTACACCCTGCTTTTTGTACTCTGTCCTAAAGACACCTCAAATTCTGTTGATGAAGCCATGCTAACTCCAAACACACAGAAAAGAACACAGACAATAGATCTCAAATCCTATATTAAACACCAAAAATCGAGGCATACACACCCTGTAGTCCACAGACAATATCTCCAACACTTCATTGGGGAATACACACCCCAATAATCATGTAATAAGAGAAATATACACCCCAAAAACCATCAACCAAGGGGAATATACACCCCAAATCAGACCACAAGATCAAAGGAAGTCATACTACACATATGAAGGTTCTTGATTCAAAATTTCATCCCGAAGATACTCAAGAACCTTCCTATGAAGTTCTGGTGGCAAGCAACCCCCTCGGTGAGGGGAGAAGGCAGTGACGGCTAGGTGTGGCGAAGCGCTACTACAACACGCGCAGTAAGGTGTGACGGAGGGCTACAACAGCGGTAAGCCGCGGCAACGAGGCGTGTAGGCAGTGTGCTGCAGCAGCAGGCACGTAGGTGCGGCCTACTACAGCAACAGCAGCGGCCTATTGTGTCGCTGCTGCGGCAGCAAGGTGACGTCGGCGTTGCCGCTGGTGGCGTCCGGCGGTGACGGCGGTGGGAGCTTGAGGTAGGGTTAGGGTTTCTTCTTTGGTGAAGTCCTCAACTTGGTGCTCTGATACCAAGTTGAAGAAAAAGAGTTTTCTTAATTACCAAGCTGTCTCTACACCTCTATATATAAAGAGAGGTGAGGGAAAAGTTACATCATAAGTTCAACATGAAAACTAGAAATAACAAATAGCCCCTCACACAACAAAACATAACTCAACAGTTTGGGAAGGCAACATGGCAATATACTTAGCACCAAGGGCCTTTTTATAACAAGAACGAGATAAGAAAGGTGATTTTTTTGAAATGGTTTCGGAAGGCATCACGGCAACATACTTAACACCAAGGGCCTTTTTATCAATCACAAAGTAACATGGATCCCTGGCATATTCCTTAAGTAACCATACAAATTATATAAGGAATCTCGTAACTGAAATAGATGTAAATCTCTCATTGATGAGGGAGGAAAAGTCTGACTCATCAAACAAAGGCCCATGAAGCCTTCAGCTTAGACAAAGGCAGGCTCGAGCCCAATTCTAAGTAAAAAGGGGCCTTGCACCAACCAAGGGTGCCTTGCCAAAACCAAGAGTAGCCTGCACAATTGTCAAACTCGTGTTGGGGTGACCTCCCAACTTGGGTTTGCGTAATAGGATCGAAGCCTCCTAGGTGACCCTCCTTGCTCAGATCACCTGGAACATTCAGTCCACTTGCCTGCATGGCCTACCAAGCATCTAGGCGGAAAGGCCTGTTGGGGTAATAGGGCAGCAGCCTAAGAACTGGAGCGATTGCACGAGAGCCTGCTTAATCCCACCCTTTTGTTCTTTTATCTTTTTGTTGTAGCTTGCACACCAAAGGATGATGTACGGTTTACTTTATGCCACCTCTGCGAAAGTTGCACCTTTGGCAGTGGAGTAGGCCTGAAAAAAGCTAATAGTCGATTGGGAGGTTGTCCCTCCACCTTTTTGCACAACGCATGTACTCGCTCAAGGAGAGGGCCCATGAAGATTCCCTCGGGAGCGTGCGTCTCAGATCTTGATAAAAAGAGACCTTGTATTCGAGAGAAAGGGGAGAGCCAAATTATACTCAGAAGACATACACAACACATTCACATAGTGTAAACTTCGAGAGTTAAAAATCCCTTCCTCAGACGTATACCCTCTGGTGAAATTAGGTCACTAATCTCCGTGTGCTTGTGTGGTTTATTCTTTTCCCTGCATTCGTGTTAACCGTTCCAATTAGGTCCTTCGACCTCAATTAGTTGGTGCCGTGTGTGGGAAAATTGCTTTACTTGTTGAAAGGTTGGGGACTGCATTTGTAAGAGCATGGTCCCCAAGTCCAAGAAGTTTCACCACAGCAGAGGAGTTGAGGACGAACCCAACATCTCCTTGAGGGGTGTAAGGAAGGATTTCAAGGAGGAAGCCGATTCCTTCTCCATAGAGTAAGAAGTCTTGTCACCAGAAGAGGAGGTCGAGGAATCCTCCAAACTCGAGACCCTGAGCCAAAGGGGCCCTGACCCTCCCTGCTAATGAAAAATGCTACTGAACGCACCTCCAGTCCATCACGGATGAGGTGCACAAACTAGTGTAGTCGATTTAGAACGCCCATGCTCAGAAGGAGGCAACTCTCGAGGCCAAGGACAACTTGGTGAAGTGAGAATCACTACTCGAGAAGTTGGGCAAGAATCCTTCAGCCTAGACATAAGCGGACCTTGAAGATTAAGTGGAAAACCTCCTATGCCCACTACAGGAAAACGTAGGCGTATTCGTATGGTCGACCAAGGACCTCATAAGTGTCGACTCCTGGATAATCGAACACTACCTAAGTATCACCCCCGACTCTCGCCCCATCAAATAGGTGCGATGATAAGTTCACTTTAGAGGATTAAATTAGAGCCTAAATACATCATTGTCGGAATGAAAATTTAATTTAAAGCTTACACTACGTTGATAAAATTAATTAAACTTGAAAGTTAACATTCCCTGCATTTCATTATTTCTTTTAGTACCTTGTTGCATAGTTTGGTTAATTACAAATTTATTGATGCAGGGTCATTTTAAAAAGACATCAACCCTCAATTTGGGATGGCATCTTAGTATGTTAAATTAACACCAAAAATATAAAGGAAGAAAGAAATCGTTAAGGATCCCCTTCTTATCATCGATATTTCTTGAATCTCACATTTTTGGAAAAAATTCCCTAATTACCTCACCCTCTCTTATTTCTCTCCCTCTCTCGACCATGTCTGAAGACACACGTGCCCCCTTCCTTTTGGGGGTCACGGTCGAAGACCACACTCTTCATCTCTTCCCCAATTGCTGCGAAACCACCTTCATTCCCGCAACCCGCCCTGCTTCCACGAAAAATAGAGCACCATCACCACCCGCCCGACCCTCCTCGCACTTTCTCTACCACGCTTGACGACCGTGACCACCGTGCTCCACCTTCGACGCCCGTCAGCAGTGACCACTGTGCCATCCTCCTCGACAACCACAACCGCGACCTCCTCTACTCGTCGTTTCTCTACCACACCTGACAACACTACCGCGACCTCCCTCATGTTCTCACTCGGCTCCACCCTCTCGACCTCAGGCCACTACCATCGACTCCCCTAACTTCGTTCTTCTCCCTAAGAAGCCCCTCGGTTCCAGCCACCATGACGACCTCTCATGCCCACGACAATGCCTACACCACCTCCTGCGCTCTCTACCCACGCCGATCGCACTCACGAAGATCACCCTCCTGCGAGCCATCGATAGCAGCAAAGGCCACCATCGTGATCCACCCTCGCTGGCATGTCTCCCTCGACAGCCACTACACCAACCTCGATCACGATCATGCTCCACCCTCGTCGGTCTCTCACATGACAGCAACACTTGCTGCCACCCACCGTGCTTCCTTTCTCCACCGCACCCTCGACGCTCCAACCACGAGCAACCCCGATCACGACTACGAACGCCCACTCTCCTCCCCTGCCACTGCGACCGCGTGCTCTTCCTCAACAACTCTTCATCGACCGTGCTCATGATCGTGCTACCTCAATCGTGACAACCGTGTACCTCCACCTTCTCCGACCACGCGGTGACAACACGTGGCTCCACACTACGTTTCTCCACCGTGACGACCTCGCCACCGTGATTCTGGACTGCGACCATACCCCTCTTAGTCATCTTCTGCGACGAGCATGGTGACATGCCTGTCTCCGTCACCACGCTGCGTTCGCAACCGTGTGCTTCCACTGCGATTTACTGCGTTTGCTTGGGTTTTTGTAGTTCATTTATTTTATTTTTTTAGGATTATTAGAATCATTATTATATCTCAAACCTATGCGTACTTACCTCAATTTGGAGATGATATTTTTCCATATGTGGTTTATTTAATATGATACATGCTTAAGTTGGTTAAACTAGATTCATGCATCTTTGATTATCTTTATTGATATGGGATTTTTCCACCATGACTTATACTTCGACGTACTATTAATGGTTTTATAATTATCATTATCATTGTCATTATTATTATTTGAAAAAGAGAAAAATTCTCATATCATGCGACAATATAAATCCACTGAGCAATGGCAAGTGGTGTCTAAGGAGGTGGACAAGCTCCTTCAAGTCAGCTTTATAGAGAAGGTTGTCAACCCCGACTAAGTCTCCAAAATGATGATGGTTAAGAAAGCAACCAGGAAGTAGCAGATGTGTGTGGACTTCACCAACCTCAATATCACTTGCCCTAAGGATGAATTTCCTTTGCCCAAGATTGATGCCTTGGTGGACTCTTGTGTCGGATAAACGCACATGTCTTTCCTCAACACATATAATGGCTACCACCAAATAAGCCTTAATTAGGATAGATAGGCCACACGCCTCATTTGTAACGGACATGGGACTTTTCCAATATCATGTAATGCCTTTAGGCTAAAAAATGCTACGGATACCAACCGGCATCTTGTCAACTCTGTTTTTGTGAAACTAATTGGAAAATCCCTTGAAGTCTACATCAATGATATGTTGGTTAAGGACCCCAATGTAACGTCCCGAACCTAGACTTCCGAGTCATTTTAGACTAAGCGTGCCAAGACAGACCCGTCGACAATTTTCATATGCAAATCAGAGCCTGCACGAATTAAAAATGCGTAAGCAGTTTGAAAACCCATGTGTTTTTCGTTTTTAAAATCTGGACCTTGGATTGACAATCCGAAAGTACTCTTAACTTTCTAATGTCATAACGATTTTTATGGTATATTCTGTGTGGCAATCGGACATCGGATGTGCGAAACATGTGTAAATTGTGAGCAAACTCATGCGTGACCTACCTTAGGGCCCACTTTTGCAAATGACCGGAAATCCACGAATTTTGTTGGATTCCTTATCTCGTAACGATTCCAGTGATAGGTGTTTCGCTGGAATCGGAGCTCGTTCGACCATGTTACAAGAGTGCTTTAGTTAAATATACATATATAGTAATAATAATAATAAAGTGTCTTACTAAATCTGGTTAATCATAATCCCTTTTCCTTTTTTATTTTATTTTATTCTTTCCTAAATCTACTTTCTAAATCCCTCCCCACATCTCCTTTCCAACCCACTTATAAAAGATGCACGTTAACCCTTTCCCACACGCATAATGCAAGAGAGATCGAGAGAAAGGGAGGGAAAGGGAAAGAGAGGAGAAATCGAGAAAGAGAGAACGCATGAGGTCGAAGGAGGTTCAGTGAGATGGGAGTGGGTCGTGGGTTGGCCAGCGGACAACCATGGTCGAGGAGCGTTGGCCGATCGAGGAACGGCAACACCATGTTCATGGGTGCACCTACCACCATGGGCACATGCATGGCAGAGTTGAAGGAGGAAGAGGCAGTCTGCGTGTGGAGAAGAGATGAGAAGAAGGCAACAACGGCAAAGAAGGTGACTAGCGCGTGGTTGGAGATGCGATCGACGACGGTGAGTAGCTAGCAGAGGGCGTCACCGAAGGTCGCTGGCAACCCATGCACATACGTGCACGGGTTCGGGTAGACGATGATGGAAGAACGAGAAAGAGAGAGGAGGGGCAGCTGCTGGATGGTCGCCGGAGACCGGTGGAGGTTCGGAGAGGACCGTCGGGGTCGGAGTACGACCGGTAGGGGGCGGCGACGCGGCAAGGGTCTGCAGGCTTCATGCGTGAACAGTGCAATGGCAAGCGCAAGGAAGATGAGAAGGATTGGTTGAGGGGTGAGAAAATTGCATTTTAAAATAAAACTTTTTAATATTTCATTTTGGTCCCTATGAATGGTTGTTAGGTTACTTAACATCTGACGATCATATTTGTTTTGCTTAGATCAGAGGCCTCCGAGATCAGAATCAAGTGATCCAAGACTCGTTCTCGGGGTTCTCGAGAGTGCCGGACACATCCGTACGGTTGGATTGAGCGATTTTCACTCCGATTTCCAAGGCGCATATTTAGGAGACACTGTGGTGTTGGAAATCTCCGACCTGTTTTCGCGGAGTCATCGTGACCCCCCAATGACGTTAGGTAGAATAGTCTCTCCTTTTTCTGTACTGTTTATCTACATAGTGATTTTCTTCGCGTATTTCACCGTTTAATGTGCGTTCTTACCTCTTACTGGGATCAAACCCGTTTGTGTATTTCTTGTTGCTCTAGGCACTGGAATATAAAATATTAATGATGAAAATCAAGTTGTTAACTTGGAAGGTGAATAATCAAAGTAATATCGTTAATTGATGGATTAAAATGAGTTAACGACAATTTATTTGTTAATTTCATTAAGTAAATAAATTATAAAGCATTTAAGCTTGTTGGATATGGCCTTCTCATAGCATGCGTAAAATGAACTCTGTTATGCATAAAACTAACATCATGGTGACTGTTAATTAGTAATTTAATCACTATCCGAAGTGGAAACTACTTGTAAATGGATAAGTGGAGGATAAAGTGAACATCTGAAAATCCTGAAATTAAACGGTGAAATCGTTGGCATGATTTGATTGGATGCTTATTTGGGAATGATTAAATAATCAATATGACGGACTTATCAGGAATTAAAAGAATTACATAACTGGTTTCAGCCCACTACTCACCTGATTTGACTGTAGCTTTGGTCTACTAGACCGGTTCTAGGCTGGTTTAGGGAGTTACTGACTTCCCTACGACTCTTTGGTTAGACTTAGCAACCAACTAGGATAATAGATTACAGGGCTCAAGGGTTGGAATTGATTTCTTTATGTGGTCGATGGGTTGGTCATTGGATGTCTATGGCTCAGCGTGTGTAACTAGCACGTGTTCACGCCATATGACACAGCCGCCACCTCTTTTCGCAATGACCCAAGGGTGATGGAGAGCAACGACTCGGTGGATATAAGCAGTCTTCTCAGCCAGGAAGGTGGCTTCTACTGGTCTTGCGCCGCAAGAAGTTATACGAAATCGTCATGTGCCCTAAAACGTTGATTGACATATTCTGAACTATAATAAATCGGGCTTCCAATATACGAAATTGAATCGGATAACAAGATGCTTAATAAATAGATTAATTAAAACTATAGTATCCATTCTCTTATGCTTGATTACTGTTGCACTCTGCTGTTGTTTCTACTCTACTCAGTTTTTACTGACATGTTTTTAGATTCCGTACTCAAGTATATTTGATAGTTCGCAAGGTGATTCTGTTGTACATCTCCTTGGGCCTATTACCTATGTTCTACAATAAATCTTTTGGTTAGTATTCAATTTTATGTTTCTTTAATATATGCAATATGAATGATTTGTTGGCTATGTTTATATTTTATAATTATGTATTGGGTGACTGCGACCTCATGGGTGAGTTGTGCTGGTTATTAGCATACGGCGACTCCGGTTTCATCGCTTGGCGAGACTCGCGTCGTCACACCCAACTTTTTTTAGCACCTTGCAAACTTAGCAGAGCTCACTCTTACCTCATCTTTAGTCAATGGCACATGACCACTACATGTGAATGGCGCATCCAACAAAATTTGCACCGACATGGGGGTCGTACTCACCTCGTCATACAAGTTTGTCAAAATGTATGTTCACCTCATGTTCAAGGTAACAAACAATGTAGCAAAGTACAAGGCCATTTTAGCAAGAATCCACCTTACCAAGATGACAAGGGCAACTAGTATCAAGGCATTCACAAATTCCCAGCTCGTTGCCCAATAGGTCCAATGAGAATTCCAGACCTGCTAAGGAGACACAACTAGCATTGGCATATTTTCATCCAATGCGCATCAGCCAGGTACCCCGGGCACAAAATCCCCTTGCGGATGCCTTGGCTAAGCTTGCTTCCGCCGTTCAAATGGGGAAGGATAGCAATGTCAACCTGGAGGAACTGACAAGTCCCTCCACCCACCTGAACCTGATGATAGCACTCAATTAAGGCGAAGTCACATGGATGGACCCGATCTTGAAATACTTGCAAGACGAAGTCGTCCTAGGCAAAGTAACTAACCAGAAGACATTCCACTTAAAGGCCCTGAAGTACATCCTTCTGGATGCGGTTCTCTACAAGAGGGGACATTCAATCCCATGCTCAGATACTTAAGTCCCATGGAGGCATAACAGGTCCTAAAAAATGCCTACACAAGTGTCTACGACAACCATGAGGGACCAAAGGCCACAACAGCTAGAACCCTCTACTATAGCTACTTCTGGCCCCAGATCACTCGGGATGCCAAGGAATATACATGAAGATGCGACAAGCGCCAAAGGTTCGCTAGCATACCTCACGTCCCCCCCCACCCCCTCAAGTAGATGACCTTAGTGACGGCCACCACGTCGATTGCACAATGGGGAATGGATTTCATTGGACCCTTCCCTGTGGCACTTGCCCAAAAGAAATTCATCATAGTGGCAGGACATTATTTCTCCAAGTGAGTTGAGGTGAAGGCCATGGCCAGCCCAATGCAAAGCAGGTAGTGAATTTCGTCAAAAAGGATATAATCTGTCACTAAAGCATTCCCCACATGATTGTAGCGGACAACGGAACACAATTCACCTCAAGACATTTCTAGGACTTCTACACGAACTGGGGCATCCAAGTTAACTTCACTTCCATTAAGCAACCCCAAGCGAACGACCAAGTGAAAGTGACCAAATAAACGATCATTATTGCCTTCAAGACGAAGCTAGAAGACACCAAGGGAAAATGAGCAGAAAAGGTACCCTACTTGCTATGGGACTATCAAATAAGGTAGAAGACAGCCACTGGAGAAACACCCTTCAACATGGTTTACAGAGTAGAGCCAAGGATCTTGCACGAGGTAAATCTCCCTTCTTATTGAGTCCAGTTCTGTGACCCTAACAGGAACAACAGATGCAGATCACACTCCATTTGTTGGAAGCCGCCAGGAATGAGGCCAAAGGCAAGTCGAAGGTCTACAAGGAGACTATGGCTAAGTACTACAACCTGAGGGTGAAGCAAAGGCATTGTAATGACGACGACCCAATACTTAAATGGGCAACAATGTCCAACTCATTTGAGCCTAGCTGGAAGCTACAACATGGCACTGGAACATATCCACTTGAACATCTTCATTTCTTCTACAAGCATCTTTTGCATATGCCTACAATTGTCATGTCAACACTCAAAACCAAATAATATGGTAGGTATTATAGCAGTTGTACAATAGTTTCCTTTGACGTTCAAGGGAACCTTATTTTCATAAAGAATATTAGATGCACTCCTCCATTTCAATTACCCTGCATTAATTTTATGTTTAACATCTTCATTTATTTCCCTATCTTCTTTATAAATGGATCCCAAGTATTTAGAAGCATCTTCTTCAGGATACATTTTGCTCCAATTTTCACAATTATCCCCTTTTCGACCCTTGTACTAGTAAATTTACATTCCATATGCCCGATCTTTGTTCTACTTAGATGAAAGCATTTAGCTTCTAGAGCTTCACTCTAAAACTCAAGCTTTCTATTTACTTCGCCTCTTGTTTCATCAACCAGCACAACATTATTAGCAAAAAGCATATACCATGGCACCTCATCTTAAATGCGCTTTATCAACTCATTGATGACCAAGGTAAAGAGGTAAGGACTTAAAGTTGATCTTTGTTGTAAACAAATATCATCAATATAACCTTCCTCCTTATACATGCTACAGCACCATTGTAATATATTCTTTATTAGGTTGATATACAGAAGCAACACTCATCTCTTTTCCAAAATTCTTCATAAGATATTCCTTGAAGAGGATTTCCATGTTAAAATCTCGTGTTCTTCTGTCTAGTTGCTTGTGATCCATTTTCTACAGTTATATTACCGTAAACGGGCAACCATCACTTGGGGTTTTATGGCTTCACAATGGCTATGAAGTTGTAAGAAACCATTACTATTTCAAGATCCAAGGCTAAGCAGTTGTTCATTCAGATTTCAACATTTTTTGGATACTGTTTTGTTATACAGATGCTTCTTCTGTTCTCGGCTGGAGATGTTACAAAATTGAGCAGTAGCAAACTAAAAATTGTATAATTTCCTGCAGGCAGAGATTTTTTGTTTCCAAAAGAACTACAGGGAGGAAATTAGTTTGTATGTATCTAAATTATTGAAACCACGTTCCTTAGAAGTCTTTACAGGATCTATGGTGATGCAACAAAATGAAGCTGATGGATATCCTTACAAAAACTGCAACTGAGTGAGATTGCCAATAATTGCAGGAAAATGGCCAGTCAAATTGTTAAATCCCAAGTCCCTGTAGCAGAACAATGTGGGGATAAGTATTAGTGCATTAAAGATAAAACCTTACCATATGCAGCAACATTGACGATAAGGTCAATAAAATTTACAGGTGTCGCAATTTGGTGAGATGTCCAAGCTCATCAGGTAATGGACCTTCAAGCATATTGCGAAATAAATTCCTGCATTATAGCATTTTGGACTCAGTTTGCATGTTTGATGCTTAAAGGTACAAAAGCATAAATATCAAGCATTTGAGGATCATACATTCAGGTAAAAATTGTCGGACGTGAATCTTTTATGAAATTGTTCATTTCATGTCCAGAAAATATTTGATTCTTTGGGAAGCAATAACTATTTCAGAGAATAGAGAATTCACATAATCCTGCTAAATTAATCCATGAGATGATTGAATGATCTTGAACTACACAATCTCCAGGCTGAACATCCCATGCACATGCGTGCAAGTGCAAGCATAAACAAAGCCTAACTACAAGAATGGAAGTGCCACTCAGGAAGTGATGAGTCTATACTTGATAACATTGTTGGAGTTGGTACTTGAAAATTAAAGCAATTTCATTTAAAAATCAGTTTGGCTTTGCTTATAATAAAAGGGGAGAAAAATTAGATGTGACCTAGGGAAAGCAAAGTGTAGATCTTAATCAAAACGTGGTCATTCCTTTATTTATATAAAAATTTTCCAACCTTCTTTCTTTTCTTTTTCTGACTTGTTTTGAATAGATTTTAACTTGAGTTGCCTTGTCACTAATCTCTTCTTTTACCACTGGTGGGACTGTGGGAGCAATGAAGATTTAGTTAGAGATGAAGAATAAGTCAAATTAAACAGTCACAAATACTACTCCATCTCAGAGAGAGAGATGCAAGTCCTACATGATTCAGATGTTTGAATTTAGGGATGGCATGAAGGTTGCTGAGAAGACTACTGATTCAACAAGTTCTCACGCCAAAAGAAGAGAGGGATACGGTCAAGTGGATCCTAATTCCTAAACCCATCCATGAACTATTGGAAATGCTATAAATAGTCAATTTTAATCATCTGGGCAATGAGAACCTAGTGGAGGACCTGTATGTTGTATCGAGTTGTGTGTGAGCACACTTGTGTGCATCCATGCGTGATTTACTCACTCTTTGTGATCACAAACAACACCACATAATAGTACACACTTTATGCTTGTTCTAGTCAATGGTGCTTTCGACAAAAAGAATAGGCATTACAAGACACTTGCATCGAATCTTACCAACATACCAAATGAGTATTACATTGTGCCACTTCACTTAAATCTTTTCGCCAAAAACTTACTCATAAAAACCTTCCCAACAAGCATCCTAGATATGTATATTCTAAACACATTGGTTGAACATAACCTCGTAACTTGAAAGCAATCAAGATCAACAAGAAATTGTTTCCTTCTGTTAGAAGATATATGTATGTTGGAATTATTGGGCCTTGTGATGGTCCTCTTGTTGTGTTACACAAGTGTATCCCGTCCTTAAGCAAAAAACAAAAAGTAGTGTATCTAGTCCCATCTCGTCTATTTTAGCAAGAGAGACCTATAAATATACATATATATCTGTGTGTGTGTGTGTGTGTTCTCCGATGGTTTTACCATTCTCTTGAGGGATTTTCCACGTAAACCGAAGGTTTTTCGTGGTGATGCTGTCATGTTATGTTCGATTCATTCCGCTGTTTTATTTCAACACCTTTGTATCAGGTATCGAGCATAATTTAGATCACAATGCAAACAAAACAAAATAGAAACAAGCATTCCCCCTCGCGATCTTACAAGTGAACGAGTTCGGTTAGCCCGAACAGCTCCCTCGGGATCTCGCCGACCAAATTCCTCTGTACGAGCAACCTGAACTTGAACAAAAGGGATATATATCAGAGCAAGGAAGCATCCAATGCCAACGACTAAATAACAAAAAGAGATTGGAGTTGATTAGGATATCACAAGCTCGTGATGTGACACAGCTCCCAATCGCGATCGCAGTAGCATTTGAACCACGACTGAGAGGAATCGCGATTCGGCCAAGCGCACGGGTCTGAATCCCTCGGGAAGGGCAGATTCCACCACCACGCAAGAGCTTCGAGCGCTCTAACTGCAACATCGAACGGGAAACGGCGATCACACGCGGGAGAGTTGCAGGAAACGAAAAATCTAGGGTTTTGGGTCTACGAATCGCGGGACCTTCGCTTTGGTCGGTGATCTGCCGCTGCTGATGGAAGAGGGACGAGAGGAGGGCGAGGAGGAGTACGAAGAAGATGAGGCGGAGGTGATCCATTGGTAACTACGGTAATGTATCTGGTGTGGGAGGGGGGGGAAAGGGGGAGAGGGAGGTGGATCGATCGCACTGGAGTTTGGATAGGTGATCTGCACGGAGTCCCCTTGTAGTCTCCTTGTCTTGGGAGGATGGTGGTGGTAGAGCAGAATCGTGTCACAACGGAGGCAACTTATATAGAGGAATAATTTAACACAAAGGATCCTGAACTTTGTCTCTATTACGATTTTCTCCAACTTCTTCTTGATTCCAAAACAGATCCATCATTTGACAAAGGGAGACAAAAGGACGGTACACACATGTAAGGTGGAGCATTACGTCTGTACTTTGAGAAAGGGAAAAAAAATCTTCCTCCATCAAATGGGTTTGTTCCGAAAAGAAAAGATAATTCATACATGTACACTTTTACACGCATGTAGAGTGGAGCATTACGTGAAGTTCAGCCCAAGTCAGATCAAATTTCAAAAAATCTATTTTATTTTTTTGATCTTGTGTGGGGTTAAAGATCTAAAATTTTTATTAAATTAAGACCTAAATTTAACCTAAATCTCATTTTTATGAACCCAGGTCAAGTTAGAATCGATTTTGACGTAAGAGGTAGATTTTTAGGTTGGATCCAGAAATATCTATTAACACCTGTAAAATTTATTAAAATTCATTTTTATTGATTTTTAAATAAAACTTATATAGGTCCACTAAGATTATTTTTTTATCATTATGTAAGTGAGGTTTAGTTAAATTCATTAAGGATCAATTTAAAATTGAAACTGAATCATTATATTCATAATAATTATTTTGATTGAACAAAATATAACGATATTTTTACGATGATTCTACAACTTTATAGATACTACTATGAATAAAATATACTACTATAAATAAAATATAACTCAAGTAAGTATGCTATATTAAAAAAGTAAAGATAGTTGTGATTCTTGTTAATAAATCGAAGGGATAGGGATTGGTGGGGTAGATGTTATTAGCAAGGATATTAGCAGAACTTCCTCTTCAAAATACTTAGTTGTCCTCTAACAACCAAACAATGTCAAACAAATTACTTGCAAAAGAAAGTGTAGTCAAAACGTTGTAACCAAATCTGAAATATAAGGATTGGGTCGGTTACACAAAAACTATGAGCTCAAGATATGCTCAATCTCAAACACTTGTAATCAAAATATATAAATACATGAAACACTCGCTCTTTAATATTTTGAGTGAGCATAAATTTCTTTTCAACTTACCTCTTCTAATAGACGTTATATTCAAACGAATCCAATGAGTCTATTCGAACTTTTTAAGGTTTGAGTCGGGATATGCCAAAATCCAATTTTTTTAAAAAAATTAAGACATGAGCCCAACTCACATAATGTTTAAGCATAGGTTAGGTTGGATTTTTTTAGGTCAGGTTGAGTTGAGATTAAACTGACTCAACCTAATACTGAGATTTCCCTACTTGGAGGGGTGAGATCAGCGTGACAAAAAAATGCGGAATTGAAAATATAAACAATCTCACAAAAATAAGCAATCACAAAATGTACACAGGAATTTTTAGGTGGAAACCCAAACCGGGTGAAAACCACCACCTAACCCTCTCGAGTTAGGATTTTCCGATCAACCTAGTTGATCAAAATCCACTAAACGAATCACTTTAAACGAGGGTGATTCAACCTCAGTACAACCACGCTACAAGTACGAGGGTAGCGTTCCTCAACCCCTTCTCTCCACGAGAAGGATTTTGTCCCACGAAGGAGACGGGAATTCGCAAAGCGAATACCCAACCAAAAGACAAAGGTAAAATAAAACAACAAACCTATAGAGCCAACAAAGTAATTAACCTAAGCTTCTATAGGATTTAGGAAACTCCCCTTTGCAAGGAGTGCGTCGACGATGACGCGGGTGCGTGAGCCACGCAACGGCGCAATGTCGCTCTCGTAGACAACGGCGGGAGAGCGGGGTGCGCGAAGGGAATGATGCTCTCAAGATGTAGAACTTGAGCTTAGAGAGCAAGAGCTTCTTGGACACAAGAGAGTGGAAGTATGTTGCTTAAGTGTGTCTTGTGTTTTTCTAAGTGTGTATCTTGTGTTGCAAAGGTTCCCCTCTATTTATAGAGGCCTTAGGAAGGCTTTGGAAGGCTTAGGAAAGGTTCTATAGCCGTTGGGTGCAAAGCCCAAGAGAATCATGCCGAAATCAGGACAATGATTACATTTGACAGGGTCATCAGACGTCTAATTATGGCATCAGACGTCCGGAAGGCCACTTTAAGACGTCTGATTTAAGTGTCAGACGTCTGATTCTATGCGGGTTTCCTCCTGACTTGAATCAGATCTAAACAGGGTTTTTGTGCAAGTCCATCAGACGACATGCAGGACGTCTGGCACTATATCTGGACGTCTGGCACTATATATGGACGTCTGGAAACCTACTTTTACTGTGGGAATTGATTTCCAAACGTTGCAACGGCTAGAAAATATCTGAGAAGAGATTTTGGGTCAGCCGAGGCAAAACGGTCATTTATCAGACGTCTGGAAAGGCCTAAGGACGTCTGATAAGGCTCTAACGGTCATATTCTTGACTGTTTGCTAAGCCAGCCAACGGTCCACTAATTGGACGTCTGGCAAATCCATCAGACGTCTTCTAAGACGTCTGGTCTAAGGTCTGGACGTCTGATTTCATCAGACAGAACTAACTATGTCCAGCCTAACAGTTATCAGACGTCTGAAACAACAGTCAGACGTCTTAAAATACTTTATCAGACGTCTGATTTGTGAATTAGACGTCTGGAAAGTCTGTTTTAACCCTATATTGGTTTTCTAAGTGTTTTACAGAAAACCTAAGTATCCTAGGGTTGTGCCGGTGTTCCTAAGACTACTGTTAGGGTACTTTGAGGCTCTTTAACATAATTTTCTAAGGAAAATAAAGAGTAAGAAAGATAAAGATAAAAGTACATGAAAGGATTAAAAAGAATCTATCCTATTCTTCATTTCCTTCCATCTTCAATCTTTCGCTCCACGCGAACCTCCTCTGTTTTCCGTCAAGCTCCTCCAATCCGTCCTGGATGCGAGCTCGAACTCCGTCTAAACACGTCCACATTTGCAATTGACCTGAAATCTAGGACTTAAATTGCAAATGTTAAATAACACGTGTTTTGTTATCATCAAAACAAATGATCGTGGTGCTCTAGCACCAACAAATACTTCACCCTACATACATGTACACATATATTATAGTTTACGGAAAATCTACCTCATTCTATGTAACAAAATTTTGATGTTATACTTACTTGATAATGGAAATCTTGTGTGGCTCAATGATTTGGTTGATGTAATTATATATATATATATAATGGCAATCATACACCATCATTTATCATGTAAAATTATTGAGAATCTTTAGGTAAATCATTCTACATGTTAAATGGAGGGGAGAAATTTTCAAACCATTCCCTCGCTGAGAGAATCATAGTAAACGTGACACGATAAGGGCGAGTTGTGCTGACGGAGACCATTTATTGTCCCTGTTGCCATCACCACGAGAACTAAAATGGGATACCCGTCAATCCTTGCCCTTGCCATATCATTCCCTTGTTTAGAGAGCTGCTATTACATGTCCTAGCGCTCATTGGTGAATCTGACGTCCCCGATCTATCTTGGGATTATTTAATTTGTTATTTTAGATAGCGTTGATGAAACAACAAAAAAATAAGTGATCCCGCGTACATCTCAAAGAGCTGATATGGACGTATTATTTTGTTATTTTCATATTGATGTAATTTATACTGGTCAATCCATATAATAAGTAATGCTGGAATGTGCTTAATTTACCTAAATATTAAATATCATATGTGCCCTTTTTATATGTCACTAGTTATATTTAATTATAAATTTAAAAATCACATGTGATATTGAGTACATTTGATTAGATGATCATTGATATAAAATGCTATGCAAGAGATCGAGTAAATATATTTGATAATCATATTGGATTTACCTCCTGATTTCTTGTTGTGCACAAATCATTGAGTTGAGATTGGTCTGGTGCAGTGTTATATGTCGAATATTCAAATTACGTAAAGTCCACACCTTCTTAACTACCAGGTAGCAGTTGTAGAATATCCAAATTCATATTCACGCATAGGTGAAGCAATTATCACTTGGTAAAGCATAGTCAAATCAGGTTTTTAATCCAACGGAGGCAATCAAATCTGGACTCAGATCCATTTACACAACTCATGTAAAATTGTAATCCTAATTCGACCTACCAAATTCGGGATCCCACAGACATCAGAACCAGAGATTCTACTGAGTTCAGAATTCAAATACGAATTTGGATACGGATTTTCCATTTACAAGCTGTAGTTTACAAGAGTCCCCAGCAAACCCAAGACCGCTGGACCTGAACCGTCTTCCACGGATCGGATCCGACCATAGACGGAGTCCAAAAATTGGGCCCCCCATGCAGCTCCTGCTGGTGGGTCCGTGGGGTCCACACGTGGGGGCCACGTGCTACGTGTGGTTGCGTTTTTTTGTATATTTTTTGTCCCATTACAGAATCCTTTTGGACATTTGACGGACCAATCGACCACTATTCCGAGACTGACTCAGCAAATTACACTAAAACGATATGACCACCTCCTTCACGTCGAGCAATGGAGAAAACGGAGCGTCAACAGCTTCCAAGTCATCTCCCTTCCTCCTCATCCTTATTCGCAGTTTCAAACCCTCCACACAGCACTGACCACATTCTTTGCACACTTTGCACGGCTCACGTTCTTTGGTTCTTCATATTTGTTCTTCTTGCCTATAATGTTGATGCTGACTTTGTTGTCACTGATCTTTGCTTGTAGCAATAAGTGTGCGTTAGCATTAGATTCTTGCATGTGTATACTTATGTGCCCATTTTATTTTAACAACATCTTGGCTGTGAATGGCACGATGAGACTCTTGCCACACATTTTTTTATTTTTTAACAAAATTGGGAGGCGGTATTATTTATCTCCCACTCTTTTGAGATAGATAAAAAAATAAGAGGATTAGACAAAACCTCTCAATACAGGAAAGAAGATTCCGATCCGTGATTTAATACATTATCAAAAGCAAGCACAAGGTAGTAAGGACACAACAAAAACCTCACAAGGGAAGTAACTAAATAACATATAGAAATTACATCTTATCAAAGGAGAGAATATAGTGAATCTTCCTAGGAAGTAAGTTGGCATTGTCAAAATAAATCCAATTTTCGTCACCAAGATCCACAATGTGATAAGTTAAAGAGTTGACCGCACGATGAACATATTCCAATGAAACAATACATTGCTTTTGGCCATTAAGGACCTAGAAATTAGACTTAGTGTGTCATAGGATTTCCAATTTCCCATTCCACCCGTAACACAACATAGACCAATATGTCTCAACCTGAAAATTCAACAGCGAAATAGTAGAATAAAAGAGTGCACTTCAGAGAATATGAAGAACAGTGCAATCAGAATAAGTGGAATTATCTTACATGTAGCACCCTTAATAAAATCACCATTATAGTTTCAGACAATCAAGCCACTATAGATATTATTATCACCATTGGAGATGCTAGCATTAAACTTAAAATCAAAAGTGGGAATAATCCATGACAATGTTAGAGAGGGGGCTTTTGGGAATGAAATCAAATATAAAGGTTAAAATCATCCCATTGACATCGTAAAATATAAGCAAAGTTGTTGAGGGGTGGCTTTAGCAACTTGAGCAATCATGTAGTAGAATACAATGGAATTCATGATTTCATATAAGATTATACCAGTATACCTTTACTCCATAATCCCCACCCAATCTTGTATAGATTCATGCATGGGATCCATCCAAATCCAATAATCCCATTTAGGTAAAGGGGGAGAAATCGCTCAACACGTACGCCAATCCTCAGATAAAGTAGGAATGAAAATTGATGTTAGTATCCATCATTTGACTTTATTATGGTGGGTGATATATCCTGAGAAGAAAAAAAAAAAAGATGTGGGGGAAGGGAAATGATTGAATAATGCATTTTTCAGAATTTACGCTTCAAAAAAAAAATCTCTACGTTCTACAAGATCACATTGATATGCGGTCGATGAAAATCAATATACTTCAAATTCTAAACTAATTATTATAGATGCCTCCATTCTCGTGTTTCTCATAGTATATTACGGCTTTCTAACTGATCGATAAGGATAATAATTTGCTTACAAATTAAAAAGCAGGAGGCATATTTTTAAGATATGTCACAGTTTTTCATTTTGATCCATATGCTTTTCCTTCAGTGATGCTCACCCAATTATAACTTAATTAAGTGATCCATCTGATGGTTGAGTAAATATATTCCCATCTAAAGAGATAAGGTTCAAATCTTATCTTGCTCAGAAAAACTTACTCATTTTCGAAAGATTTGTCAAAATCTCGCTCGTCCTTTCAGCAAGAGATTTCAATTTCATAAAAAAAAGATTTGTCAAAATCTCGTTCGTCCTTTCAGCAAGAGATTTCAACTTCATAAAAAAAAGATTTGTCAAAATCTTCCCCGTCCTTTCAGCAAGTGCTTTGAACTCGATAATATAAATGATATCGTTGCTGGCATGAAGATATTATCATCGTGATGTAAGTGCCAATGGGAGGCGGATCAAATTAATTAATTATGGTCAATAAACTAAAATAAAATTAAACCACATAATAGAATCAACGGTCAATAAACTAAAATTAAATCATATAATAGAATCAATGGTCAACAAACTAAACTCAAACGACCCAAACGAATTACTTTTCTGATTCGGTGGGGAAACGGGAGTTGGATTCTCTCGTACGGATTGGATCTATGCATTGAGAACTATCTTACTTTGTCCAATGAGCAGTGCGGAAGCTTCCTTGAGAAGAGGTATGTATATGAAGTACGCTTGAAAAATCCAATCATATGGATTGAAGAAACATCCAACTTGATGTGGCGTCTAACGTCTATGGAAAAGCATGCAAATATGACCCCTGCGAGATATCTTTTTAAGCAGCTCAAATAATCAATCTTATAAATAGATTGTTTAAGAGTTGCTGAGAAGGTTCTCTTTGATGCCTGATTTAAATGATCTATCATGGATGATGTAAATATATTTATTGAAGGTAAAATATTTATTTATGTATATTTCGAAATTTAGATTTGTATTAAATGTTATAAATATTACATAACATGCATCAATCTATATTTAGAGTAGTTGTATATAATTAAAGTTAATTACATCCTTTTTGTAGTTATGAGAGAATGATATTTATTTTGGAGCCTCGGATTGATGATCCGACCGTATGGATCTAATCAAGATGACGATCGGAGTTCAACGCCTCTTAAATCGCCTCGATCGGAGTCCTGTAGCACCAAATGCAGTCCGAAGAAAATCAACAGCCAAGAGACTAAGAGACATAATTCGAAGCTTCAAATGATAAATCCGACCACGAGGATGGATTCGAGTTGACAATCGCAGCCTAACAGCGTAAAAATTGACTCAATGAGACCTTTGTAGCATCCCCTACAACAAGAAGAAGATGGACGGCCCAAACTACGCCATGTGGTGCAGCCCAGGCTGCTAGCGCATGCACACAGCACCGCACACGCGCAGGCGCACAGCGCAGCGCCAGCTATGCGTGAGCTGGTGCTACAGCGACGCTTACAGCTGTTGGTAATTCATTACATGCCAGCAAAGCCAGTTGTGGGCGATAGCGGGCATGAGCTACCTACAACAACGTTTCCAGCGACGACCTAGATGTTACTAATGCTCCCATACCTATTTTTGCCTCCTCTCCTCCACTATAAAAGGACCTACACCCCCTCCCTTCTAAGCCATCTCTACTTACTCTACTCCCAAGCTCTAGCAAGCCTACCAATGCTCAATTAGAGCTTGTTCTCAAGCTCCCAAGGTGCCTATTAGTGTAGCGAACTTCTGTCCCACCAAATACTCCTCCATCTTTCCACCTCCCTTCATAGGTCGCCTTGGAGTTGTCCTCCCACCTCCATTTCGATAGCAGATCAACTCCGTTTTCTCACCTTCATTCCGGAGCTACGCCGAAGCTTTTCTTAACCTGACGTCCTTTAGCATCTCACTTCTGTCGTCCCGCTCCTCACCTTTTTCGTCCAAGCTTCCGCCAGGTGCCGTCGTCTTGCCGAACAGCCGATTCGGGAGATTTCCTCTCACCTCCCTCTCTTTTTATGCTTTCATAGTAGATTGTAATAGACATTGGATTGATATATATACCATTTTCGTTCCACATCTCTATCTTGTGATTCATTTGCTTGTCTTTTATTTTAAAAACACAAAAAAATAACAAAACTGTAAAATATCAAAAAGAAACGAATCGAAGTGCAATTTTTACATAAAGTAAACGTTGCCTCCCTATGTTCGACTCGACACTCCCTTGAAGTTTCGGTATAAATTTTATCTAATCGATATATTTTACAATTACGATGATGAATTACTTGTAATCCTAATTTCTAAACACACGAAACACGCCTGACTAATGAACATGCTACCTCAATGGTTATCTTTCAATTCGCATGGTTTAATTTTCCAAACACGTCAAACGGCGTTCATCGTTAGAAAGTTCTCCCACAAAGCATGAAGCGGTCAACCGTCAGACCAAAGGTTGCGTACAAATCAACATGTCCTAATAAGAAAAATCTTGTTCAAGAACAGGCTTAAAGAGAACCATAATATAGAAGGCCGAACGATCGAATCAAGCAAACACGATCAGGAACCAATTTCCAGCCATGAGCAGTCCAATCCTCTTGCCGATCATGCTGCTCCTTTCTCCCCTACTACTGCTACCATTCGCAACACCAGTTTCTTCCCATGACCCACCTATAGCCCTCAGCGGATGCCCAACCTCGTGTGGTAACATAAGCATCCCATACCCTTTCTCCACCAAGGCTGGAGGCTGCTCGAGGGACCCATCCTTCCTCCTCACTTGCAACCACTCCCACAACCCACCGAAGCTGCTGTGGCGCGAGCACGAAGTCTTGGATATATCCTTCTTAGAAGGCGAGATCACGATCCTCCTCCCCGTCTCCATCTCCTGTTACGTTAATGGTAGCGACAACGATACCATGCGAGCAAGTCCCCCGTCCACCACCGCCGATCACCAGCACGAAGAGGAGGGACAGGGGCACCTTACCGGCCAGGGGGCCTTGCCGCTTCCCGACCTAACCAATTCCCCCTTCACCTACTCCAATCGCAACATGTTCTTTTCCACCGGCTGTGCCACGATTGCCTTCATCGCCAACGGGACGGAGGAGAACTACCTCGCCTCCTGCGCCTCGTTCTGCGACAACACGACCACCTTGGTGAACCGGAACGACACGTGCTCGAGTGGGATAGGCTGTTGCGAGGCCTCCATGGTGGAGGGCTCCAAGAGCTTGTCCATATTCTTCCACACCCATTACCTCGACACCGGTGCTTGGGAACACAACCCTTGCAGCTTCGCCTTCCTGGCTGAGGTGCAAACCTTTGAGTTCGATAGCTCGATTCTACGTATGAACGAGAGCCTCGGGATGACGACGCGGGTGGTGCTGGATTGGGCCATGGAGGAGAAGACGTGCAAGGAGACGACGAACGGCTCGACGGAGTATGCGAGCTGCGGCGTGAATGGCAAGTGTGGTCGCTCTAGCAATGATGTTGGATACTCTTGCGAGTGCTCCCCTGGTTACCATGGGAACCCCTACTTGCCAAGTGGCTGCATAGGTATGTTCTTCTACTCACGAGTCTTCCTTTTCAATGATCAGATTAGACACTGTTCATGCTGGGAAGCGTTTGGATGAGGATTTTTTTTTTAAGATTTTTTATTCTCAGAGAAAAAAAGTTCTTTCGAGATGTTCTATTATGGCTTAGATTTGAAATTCCTTCTTTTTTTTGTTTATTTTTTCCCCTCCTTAGAGTGCTTGATTTATTTATTTATTTCAGAGAACGAAGGCCTTGAGATAGGTTGATAAGTCGATGTAAATAGATAGATTGAGATATTTAGATATAGATTGTGTTAGATGCACTTGGGATCTCGTTAAAGATCTTATCTCAGGTGTTTTTCGTCGTTGGATGGAGATGAATTGATGCCAAGGAATCCATATTAATTGATCCAAGAGTTGAGATATACCCGAAGTGAGGTCTTTGATGAGATCTTAAATATGCCAAATATTTTCCTTTAAAAGAGTAATGCTGGATAAGATTTTACTTCTTCGGACAAGGTAGGGTGTAGCTCGAATGGGGGGCGGTGGGGTGGGGGTTGTCGTACAAGATTTCCATTAAGTGCTTCTGGTCCTGACATGTTGGGGTTAATGGTATTATACTGCTACATGGCCAGTGTACTAATTTTCATGTAGCCGTTTTGGACTTCTCTTTTCCCAGACAAAAGCATGGCTGTAGTACCATGGACTTGAGTATTATTTGGTTGGCATGGAAACCAACTTCTGTTTGGATGGGCAGATGATAAATTTATCCTGCATCCTTATATTTATCTTAATTTGATGGAGAAGAAAGGAAGGATAGAACTTATCCCACCTCCTTAAATAAGATGTTATCTCATAATTTGATAAAATGTAGCGTTATGATATAAACATGTACTTGAAGGGATTATTTAGAAGGATAAATAAAGTCAATCCCAAGATTTAAGGGATTATGCCTCCTAACAAAAGGGTTATGAGCAGATTCCTCCTTAAACATAATTAAGTACGATAAATAATTTAATATGAATAGCGACACCATAATGCAGTGACAGATAGTTTATGGACGATGGTTGGCCTACATGACCGCTCTCTACGATCTTTACCATTGGGTCAGAAGAAAAGGCAAAACTTCCGAGGACCCTGCTCGGTCCGCGAAGGTGGAAAGTATCCTTTTCTTAAGAGGTAGATTAAGGGTGAGGTAGAAAGTATACGATTAACATTTTTCATATATATTTATCCTTTAATTGTCGATTTGCGCACCACTTTCACAGTCATGTCCTTAAAATCAAACAAAAACAAAAAAAAAGCTAAGTCACAGCCACTGGTGCTAGGAGTAAGATTTTTTTTATTTTTTTTTCAAATTGACCTGTATTTCTTGATGGAGTTACTCTAAGGTTGTTTTTGGTAATAGGATTAAGGGAGATTAAAATAGAATAAGTGAAAATAGTACTTGTTTGGGTGGTGGAAGAAGAAGAGGATTAAGTATGGTGTTAAAGTGATTGATGTATTGATGTGATGTTAATAGATATTTGTTTAATAGTATAAGTGAGAGTAGAGAATGTTAGTAGATATTTGTTTAATATTAAAAATGAGAGTGGAGGATGTAGTAGATATTTTTTAATAGTAAAAGTAAGTAAAAATGACTGAAAATTATTATATAAAAGTTTATGTTGAAATGATGAGAAAAATTTAAAAAAAAATTAGGATAGCCCTTAACCTGAGTTGACCCTATTGCCAAATGAGGCCCAAGAGTGGGATACATGGTCCTATATTGGATTGATAATTAAAAAGGTGGAAATTGCAAACTCCATGAACGAAACCAATGGAGGAGAACTTAAAGTTAATTGAGAGGTCTAATGTATTTTTGATTCTTTAGTCAACATGTTCCTGGTCGATTGTCATGAGAGGTGACGAACTACCACCACCACATTGTCACGCTGCATGGTTCATCTGTGCGCCTCACCATCCCATAGAACCGACATCCTCATGTGATTACTAGCTATGCAGTATCAATTAGAGGTTAATCAAGACGATGGAGGACTCTAATGTAATGATTTAGAGGATTTTACATAAATAACTTTGTAATTTTTGATTATTGCACCCATATCCTTAGATTGTCAATATAATAGTGAAAATAGATCTTGAGAAAGGGTTAGTTTAACAAACAAATTAACTCATTATTTTCAGATCATGTGTTCATATTTAGTGAGTGGTTCAATTTGTGTAAGGCATGCACCGGTGGTAGAATAAGCAGTAGAATCAAGATAGGTGGTAGGGAGATTTGCAAGGTTACAAGTTTTGCTCGATGCAGTTTCAAACATTTGATGGTGAGGTTCAACCATTGGAGGGTATCAAACATGTGCTAAGAAGAATATGAGGGTATTGCATCACCATTGAAGAGGCTTAGTAGAGCATGAAAGATGATTGAGCATGGTGTATAGGCTTGGACGACGGGTCATGACAAGTGATAGAGCTATAGTTACTCCCTAGATACTTAGAAGCCTATTTTGATGCTTAGGTATATACAAATAATGGTAAACATCTGCCGTTCTCATGATCCTTCTGACACATTTCTTTGTCTCTTTGCTAAAAATTGAGACTTGTTTGTTATATGGAATATAACGATTTATTTAATATTTTGGTAAGTTTTATCCTAAGATAAAGTTATTCTAGAAGAAAGCTTCAAAATCCACAATAAATTTATTTAAGAGGAGGGGTAGGATAAATTTTATCCATACTCTTGTGAGTCGAAATCATCCTCACCTACTCTCACAAACATTCTTATTTATCTGATAATTTGATCCATACCTCTCCAAACATCAAAATTAATTTATCTAGAATTTATCCCTTGATTTTACCACCTATAAAATTTATCCCTTAAAATTTATGCGTGGAAAAGGATTTGGGATTTCACGTGGGTCTCCCAATGATCTTTAGATCACTACTACATATAGGACTTTTGCCGTCGATTCAAAATTGATGGAAATTCCTATATAATCGACGGCAATAAGCGACGCTATTAATACCGTCACTATTTATATTTACCGTCAATTATAGGGATAATCCGACTTGGAAATAATGTATGAGCATCGGACGGATTAGGGCCTTCGACGTCGTTTTACAACCGACGGCAAAAACAAATGCTGTCAGTTATTGAATAACCGACGGTATATGTTAGTCACTTCTTCCCACCATTACGCGCCCTTTTTTTATTTACGTTGTCGTTTAATAACCTTTACTGTTGGTTATAGAAGCGATGGAAAAAATATTATTACCGTCGCTTATTATGATAATCGTCGGGATAACATTACAATAGCAATTTTATCGAACCCTAAATACCGTCGCTTATTTGAGTAAGCGACGGCATACGTGCGACTGGGAAAATATTTTTTCTGTCGGTTATATTGATAAGCTATGGCAAATATATGATTTTTTTTTTTTTAATTACCAGCGGATGGAAACTAACTACTAAACCCTAAATTTTAGTTATGCTTTTATAGAAAAATAAGTAATGCAAATGAACAAAAATTTATATTTCATAAATATAAAATGTAGTACATTAAAAGTTTGAAAAAGATATATTTACTCAAAAAAGATTACATGAAAAACAAAAGAAAAGAAAATGCATAGAAATCACAATATAGCTGCTCTAATGCTACCCCCACCACTCATGGAGTAGTCGTCGTCTCGTCTGTCGCTGTGAGGATCTATAGAAGATGGATACTCTAACTGACCCTTATTATGAATAATGGCTATAAGCTACTGAAGCTTATCATCCATCGTATTCATCTTAGTCATCATCTCTACCTCTCTCTTCTCTCTCTCCTCATCTCGTCTCTATAGTTTGTCGATCTTTTGATGCAGTTGATCAACAACACTAGATGAGATGGCACCTTTCTTCCCATACCAGGTGGATGATGAGTATGCCCTCCCCGCACTACGAACGAAACCATCGTGGTCTGGTGGCATCACTCTCCTAAATGCCTCCTCTGCATCCAAAGGCTGTTGGATGCTATCGGAGGCCTTATCAGCGAGGGGATGTACTAATTGTGTCATTTGATTATAAATGTATTACATAATATTATTATAATATATATATGCAAAGTAATAAATTTTTTGAGTTTAAGAAACTTACGTGTTTCTCCTGGTATAACTAATGAATCCACTTATGAACACCCTCAGCTGCAGCCTTACTGTAGGGACCTCGTAGATTTCCATCCTAATCATTTCCATCCGATCATGTGCAGTTGACTGAAAAAATAAAAGCGATACAATTAGGTTAAAATAACTTTAAAATTAAGTAATAGTTAATTAAAAAGTAATTTCAATACTTACATAATGGCTCCTGATTGTCTTGATACTCCTTCGACCTAAACAATGGGTCTGTGGTGGAGCTTTAGCTCTATTGGCCTTATTTTTTTGTGTTTGCTCCTGTAGAGATACATAATAATATTTTTTATGAATTTAAGATATATGAAATTAAAAGAATAATTTGTAATCGTTTACTAACCTCTGTTTTTGGATTCATCAAATGCTTGCATGTCTTATTCCAATATTCAGGCATGACATCAGGATGATAATTCTCCATTACCTCCTCGAGTAAACTCATGTTCGAGAAAAACTAAATACGAAATATAAATTGTTAGAAATAATATAAGACATTATGTATATAATAAAAATGTAAATGTTTAAAAATTCTTACATTTCTCTTGATCTTCGTTCTCCAATCCCTGTGCATTTTTGTGGAGTGTTTAAGGATGTATCGGGAGGCATTGGGGCCGTCACCCCAATCGTAACTTTGCTACATTAATTTAAAAAATATATGTCAATGTTACTTTAAAATAAATTTAAGATAAAATTATAAAAGAAATAACATTTGTAAATGAAATTACCTCCAACTGACAGATCAACAATCTCTTCAGCTCTGTGTGGGCACCTTCCTCCAGTCGAAGTAGAAAATGGGCACAATGGACTTAACAATTACTCCCACTCGATTGATAAAACCCAAGTAATTCTCCGCCTCCCCTATGTATCTGAGCCTAATCGTTAATCTGGCGCCCTCATGGATACGCTGAAGGTCTAGATTTTTTGTCTTCCCCCATCCTCTTCTTAGTCTACCTGCATAAACATCAATCATATTTATTATATATTTTTGAAGGTATATAATTTAATTCTTAAAGGTATATGATTTCTTACCAAAACTTGACCCCGCCGGTGAGGGGTCGACATGAATTGGGGACGTACTCCCCATCATCTCATCCTATGCCTCCTCTCCTGCCTCCTCCCCCCCCTCCTCCTGTTACGAACGCTCTCCAAGACAATTTTTTAAGACGTCTGGGAGGTGGCCCAGATGTTTGTCCAGACGTCTGGAACCCCTTCCAGACGTCTGGGATCTATTTTCTATGGCGTGCGGGGCTGCGTCTGCGCACAGGTGCTCGCAGACCTGCAACCGCCGCACCTTCCCCTTTTTCCCTCTCTCCTCTGCAGGCGCAGGCTGCGCTCTCTCTCTCTCTCTCACGCGCGGCCTTAAAAGGCCCTCGCCCTCTCCCTCACTCTCATCTCCTCCACTTCCTTCTCCTTCTTCTTCTAGCCGGTGCAAGAGTGCGAGCGCGAGAGAGCGGCGGCAGCGACAGCCGCGGCGAGTTGTGGGAGGAGACGCTCGACCGTGAGGGCTCGAGCTTGCCGGGGCAGCTAGAGCCGGCCGGTGGGGGAGCTGCGGGCGTGGAGTGACGCGGGAGGGTTGCTGCAGCTCGAGCAGCAGGCGGACGAGGCACGGCACGGCCGTGCGTCGCGGGCGGAGAGCGAGTTGAGCTCTGATTCTGGAAATTTTTCCAAAATCAGACGTCTGGGCTTCCAACCAGATGACGGTGAAGACGTCTGGAGGACTGTCCAGACGTCTGACAAGTGAGTTATTTTCGTCCTTCTTCCTTTTCTTCGACCGTTCGTACTGAGAGCGAGGAGTGGGTACGTGCAGGTTCTGAGATTCGCCATCCAACGCGAATCAGACGTCTGGCCGCAGTGCCAGACGACGGGAAGGACTTCCAGACGTCCGGGGTGACCATCAGACGTCTGGGAATTAGGCCAGATGCCCCCGCAGGCTTTTGGACGTCTGAGAGACTACGTAGAACAAAGGTACCATCTGACCCTCATTTTAAGACATTTGGAAGAGGTTCCACACATTTGATTTTGGACTGTTTCGTCGTTTTCGACCCGTTTAGGGCCCGTTTGGAGTCCGTTTTCCGCGTTTCGAGTTGCGTTCTTTTCGGAATAAAATCCTCTACCCGTCTACAGTAATTATATACTGTTCTGAGAAACTCCTTGTGTTTGATCCTTGTGATAGGACCCCATTCCATTGCAGTCCCGGGGGTTGCGGAGGCGCGCGGGATTTCCGACCACGCCCCCAGTACTCCCGTTGTAGCTGGTAGAGTGGCTTTTAAAATTTATTAATATAATTTGGAACAATTAATAGAACCTAGGGCATTGCATGAATCCTAGGAGTGAGAAATTAGATTGAATGATAGATCCTAGGGTATTGCATGAATTCTAGGGCTGAAAAACTAGATTGTATGATAGATCCTAGGGTACCGCTTGAATCCTAGTACTGGGAAACTAGCGAACATAGATATTGCAGTCTTGCAAAAGTGGAAAGGAAATAATAGCTGCCTGTAAATTGATTTAACAGCTGCCTGTTGAATAAATAAACGTGATTGAGAACATGGGTTGTAAGAACGTGAAATTGGAAGGTGAAACCTAAATGTGCTGAGTTAAAATAGCTGGAACCCTACGGGGAATTAGGTGTAGAACTCCTGGAAAGAGAATGAAATGGAATTGAGGAAGAAAGATGTGGAAGTGTGTTGTCTCTTAGGTACGTGGTACCAACAAGAGCACACATTACCTCTTAGTGTAGAGGGGAGCTTGCCGCCCTCAGGTTGAGACCGGGGTGGGTTTGGCCACTGTACACCGACTTGCTGACCCTCGTGTACGCAGTACCGAGGAGAGCTACTAGTGTAGGGAGAGCACTAGCTACCCCACGGGCCACGGGGTTCTCCTAGCCTCCTACACCGACTTGTTAGGCCCACTGGGCAAACCAGGGTAGTCAGGCGAGGGTGCGTGGATTGTGGAGGGGTTGGACCCCTGTTACTGAGAGGGATCTGCCTTATACTAGTTCCGTGCTGTGCTTTGGGTGCACCCGTTAACGGAAACGACTGACCGCGTGCCAGTGCGGGTTAGCTACCTGTGCGTTTATCGCGCGTGCTGTAGTCACCGTTACGTCTGTCAATGACCTTGGGGTGGTTGACTGAGGGTAGGACTACCACGGGGGACTCTCCCGGTCAGGAGAGCACCACGTGTTACTTCTATTTTTCGGAAAAGATTGCAATCAAGATCGTTCCCACGAGGAACATTCGAGATCAAGTAAAAGATCTGAGAAATAAATGAAACAGTGAGACAATTGAAAGATGTAAATAAAGAAAGTAATAGAACATAACAGCTACTGTACACTCTACTGTTGTCTTTAGTTTTAGTTGCCACTCTACTCAGCGTTTTGCTGACGTGTTACACTCGTTACCTTTTTTAGGACCAGGTGTTGAGCAGCCAGGGTCAGCGGCTGCAGAGGACGCTGGGCCGAGTAGGGTCCAGTAGACTTACCATAGTTCTTTTGTATCCCTTTTGTTCCACTGTAGTGAGTAGTTCTTGTTACCCCCTATATTTTTCTTTACTTATAGTTCATGTTATGTTATAATTGTTGTTCTACTGTTGTGGTGGTACATGCTGTAGTAGTTCTTTTTCTTACTGCTAGTTATATTCATGTTGAATGTGGTTTATTTTACTACTCTTTTGGTTACTTCCTCGTTGGACGACTAGGTCTTGGGATTAATTGAGTCGGTCCGGTTCTCGTGTCTCGTAGGGACTTGGGAATCGGGTCGTTACACCTCCCAACCTTATCTTATCCTCCATAATCTGGATAATCCTCTACTTGGTTTGGGAAGGTCTGAGCAATCTCCTTCCCTTTTCCTTTCCCCCTCGCATGTAGTAAACGTGCCATCTCTCCAGGTCATAAGAAACGTGATTGGGGGGTGGCTGAAGCTGTTGTCGAAGAGGTGGCTGAGCCTGCTGTGGGGGGGTGGCTGAGCCTGAGGAGATGAATCAGGCTGCATGGAGGGCTATGTCTCAAGAGGACCCTTTCTTTTGGATTTTTTCTTAAATAACTTCATCTGTAACAAGAAAAAATTTAATAATTAATATAGTTAAAAATCACTAATATATAAATCATTAATAGAAAAAGTTTGCTAATTAAGCATAAAAAAATCATTTAAACAAAAGTGAAACAAAGTAAAAAAATTATTACTAACCTTTTATGTTAACATCTATTACAAAACAAAAAAGAAAATTTAAAAATTTCGCTAGAGTTTCCCCTTAGATTTGGAGGTTTCTCTAAATACCTGCATATTTAAATTAAAGTGGGCACACTCCACATAAACAAAAAGTGCAAAGATAAATCACAAGTAGGTACACTCCACATCTAATTAATGAAATAAAAAATAATATGTGGGCACACCCCACATTTAGAAAAAACCTATAATTTTATCCAATCAAATTTAAAGCATTGAAATTATACTTCTAAGTACAACAACCTTCGAGTATGTTCGTCACCAATAAACTGTAATTTGAAAAATAGAAGTAATTAAAATGCTAGTAGAGCAAGAGTAGCGAATATTGAACGTGTGTGTTTGATTGGTTTAAGTTTAGATATGTTTAATGTATAAAAAATGTCGGTTGTAGTTTAGGTTTCTTAAATTTTAATATGAATTTAATATAAACAGAAATGAATTAACCAAACTTTTACTAACCTTAAATGTCCACATTTATTACATTTGAATATATATGATTTTCTTTTATTAATTCTTGGTATGCTTTAGACTGCGTCAAAATGGTTGCGCGATACTGTTCTTATTGATATAATCCATCGCCTTTAGCAATTATCAGGGATATAAAAAACTTGTGCCACTTGACATGGCAATATAAATGGTTCATCAGAGTAAAGAATTTGGCGATTATGATTTAAACTCAATAAATTGTGTTTCTTATCAATTTTGAAACAGTTGCCCTCTTTGAAAACATCAAACCAATGACATTTAAATAAGACAACTCTATGATGATATCTGAAGCTGATCTCCACAATTTCTTTAATTTTACCATAGTATCCATATGGACCTGTGGAAAGATTTGAATCAACAATAACTTCGGTTTGTTGTGTAACCTTCCTATCATCAATTTCTTTTATTCTAAATCTGAACCCATTTATTATATACCCAGAGTGGTAATGTGCATGATATAATGGTGAATCGGCAATTACATCAAAATCTGGTATCCATCGCGGGTCCTTATCCTTTTTCAATTGATGAACCTGGTCTTCAAAGCAATCTAAGAAGCGAAATTCGTTTGTCTTAGAAAGAGGTAATTGTTCGAATTCCTCATAAAATGGATCAATTTCAGGAATTTGTTTTAAAATATATAGATGCGCACAACGTCTGTCATTTTCTGAAATAGCCTTGTACTCTGTATGAAGGATCGACCTTCCTCTGATATCAAAAATTGACAAACATTCTTCATCAATGTCATTGTATTCCCCTTCATAATTTCTTTGAAGTTTATTAAAGCGGTTATCTATTTCATTCATATACATGGACGTAAAATTAATACAATCCTCCACAAGATAACCTTCTACAATTGATCCTTTCGACTTTGCCTTGTTCAAAACATAATCTTTAAGCTTTTTCAAAAATTGCTCCACAGGATACATCCATCTGAATTGTATAGGTCCACTGATTCTAGCTTCATTTATAAGATGCAGCGTGAGATGAACCATTACATCGAAAAATGCTGGGGGAAGAATTTGTTCCATCTTATAGAGAGTAATGACTATTTGTTTATCCCAGTATTCCAGCATATCATTTTGTAGCATCTTCGAACAAACAGCTTTAAAAAACCTACTCATTTCTGTGAATGAATCAACAACTGGCTCTGACAGTATTCCCCATATCGTTAGTGGAAACAATACTTGCATATAAACATGTGAGTCATGACTTTTCAAGCCAGATATCTTTTTTTGTGCTTCATTCACATAACGGGAAAGCTGTGAGGAAAATCCATCTGGCACCCAAATTTCCTTTAAGAAGGAGAGCATTCTACTCTTCTAATCTTAATTCAAGTTGTAAATAGCAGGTGAGAAGTAGTCATCATCCTTGTGGATATGCAACTCCGGACGTATCCCCAAAGTTTTCATGTCTTTTCTTGTTTTGATCGTATCCTTTGGATCATCGGTCAGATTTAATACGTCTAAGATGTTATTCATTACATTCTTTTCAATGTGCATAACACCTAAATTATGATGTATTCTAAGATCTTTCCAGTATGGTAACTCTAAAAAGAAAATATTTTTCTTTCGAAATCCAAAATTCCTTGAGGCTATTTAATCTTGTTTAAATGGTTGACCCAACCATATCTCACCAATTTCTTGTAATTTCTCCATTATAATCTGACCTGGCAACTTGATAGAATCTGTACTAAGTTTATTTTTTAGATTTTTCTTTGAATACAAACACATCCTACCATCAAATTTACTTCTGAACTATGATGTTTGCCATCTATGTTCAATAGGTAGAAATCTACGATGTCCTAAGTAATATAACTTCTTACTTTCCGAAAGTCGTAGGTGATGAGTATCTTCCATATAGACTAGGCAAGAAGCTTTCTTTTAGTGCTTCAATCTGACAAATTTGCGTACGCCGGGAAGTCGCTTATGGTCTACAACAATGTTGCATGCATATTGTAAAATTCTTTTTTTTCTGCATCATACGTCTTTACATCGGTGAACCACAACTGTTTTAGTTCATCGATTAATGGCTGAAGATAAACATCTATTGCATTTCCTGATTGTTTTGGATCGGGGATTAATAGGGTCAGCATCATGAATGACGATCTAATATACAACCAGGGTAGTAAGTTATAAGTGACCATTACCATTGGCCATATAGAGTATGACAGGTACATACTCTTAAATAGATTGAATCCATCGCTTGCATGACCCAACTACACGTTTCTTGCTTCTGAAACGAATGAATTGTTTCTTTTGTCAAATATCTTCTACTCCTCTAAATCAGTAGGATGACGTATTCTTCCATCTTGAGATTTACAATCATGGTGTCATGTCATTCACCGTGCAGTTTTAGTTGATATACAAAGACGTTGAAGCCTAGGTGTCAATGGGAAGTAACGAAGAACCTTCTGAGGTTGTTTCCTTTTGCTTTCATTTTGACCTTCCTTAAATCTCTGAAGTCCACATTCGGGACAGTTAAGTTTGCGAATTCATTTCTAAAAAGAATGTAGTTATGCGGACATGCATCGATCTTCTAATAGTCTAAATCAAGCTTACGAATCTGTTTCCTTGTCTCATACCATGAAGCCGGAAAATCATTAGGGTTATTCAACAGCTCTGCAATAAACTGAAGTATTTCTGATATGAATTTAGCACTAGCTCTATTCATAACCTTCAGTTGAAACATCTTCAACAAAAATGACAACTTGGACATTTTCGTAACATCAGGAGTAATAGGATCCTCAGCCGCCTTAACAGCATCATAGAACGGATCACAACTGAATGAATCTTCCTCATCTGTATTTATATCATCTTCTCTCATCTCATTCAACATGTTTTGTATTTCTTCACCTCCGCTATCACTAATTTTCTCGTCGATCTCTTCGTCAACAGTATTCTCATTTTTTATGGCTTTCTCAGTGAATTCCTCTCCATGAGCTACCCAAGTAGTGTAATGCTGCTACCACCCATTACAAATGCAGTGTTCGAGCATAGTATTACAATCATGCATTGAACCATTCAAACATCTTCTGCATGGGCAGAAGATATTCTCAAATTGATCTCTTCGCCGAAATATCTTCTTATCATCATCAAAGGCCTAATCCAGGAATGAAATTACTCCATCCTTATATCTAGTGTAATTTGAACCCCTCAATTCAATCCAAGATTTATCCATTGTTACCTAAAATTTAATGTAAACAAATCACTTATTAGGAAGGGAAAGGATCGAATGATGTGTATCTTGATTAAGATTTTCACTTTATAGCATATCCTCAAAGATGTGATCACAACTTAGGTTTGCTCGTTACATGTAACCTTAGTGCGATGAAATTTCGGCGACATATCCCCACACTTCTCTAGTATACCCCCCAATACTAACCTTAGCTAGATTTTCTTTAACACCCAATTAAGGGCACCGTAGGAAACTGGATAAGATTAGTTGGTATACCGGAGAAGAGTAGGAAGAAGCAACCGAAATTTTACCGTACAAGGTAACATGTAATGAGTAAACCTAAGTTGTGATCAAATTTTTAAGGACATTCTTTAGTTTGGTACTTCACCGAACTAAAGTTGATCGAGTTTTATGGCATGCTACAAAGACAACACATCATGCATGTAAGTGAGGTATACATACACTTCTTGTATTGTCTGTATAACATGATCATAAGTCTCGACAGGAGAGTAATTTGGACACATTTTGACTCAGAGGACTTTTGCCCTAGGGTTAGAATACTTAATGTTTGGCCTCGCATGCATAAATCTTCTTTAGCAAGTGTGTGTATCTAAACAATAAATAATTTAAACATTAAAAAAAATTACCAAAAAACTAAAAAATCATTCAATTAAATTAGAAAGATTGAATGTATATATATACCTCAAACTATTGAAGCCTCCAAGTGTACCTGACACTGATAACCTGCAATTTCAAGAGTAAAATTAATTAAATAACAAATTCTAATTATAATCCTAAATCCTAACCCAAACTAAACATGCAAACGAAGCAGCATTGTTCTATCTAAAATGTCAAAGCTACTGACTAGATGCTAAGTCCTATTGGAAGAGAGAATATATTCAATTTTGAGATTTACAATAATAAATGGAAGAGCATATATGAGTAACTCTTCTCGCTTAACAAATATATGTACACAACAAGATCTCCTAAGATTGTCTACATCTATACTTAGGGAATCAAGGATAGTTCTACACTGTTCATACAGAGTTGCTTAAAATATGCAAAGTTGACAAATGATAAGAAACACAATTGCTATGCTATAAAGATGCTTAATATACGTGTTTTTTTTAACCACAATATCCACTGTATATCTAGCCCATCATGGAACATCATTCATCAAATGTACCATAAGCAAGCCCACTTAAATGGCTTGGTGCCAAGGAATAGGACTCCCACCTAAGAGTAAGGTTCAAATCTAATCATACTACATTAAAAGAAAAATTCATGTATGTAATCAAATAGTTACATTAGCCACCACTCCTTTCACACTGCACTACATTGCTCTCCTCTAGCAATCATGTCCCTTGCAGCCACCATAACAATAGAATCACAGAATTTGCCCTCTCTACTTCAGATCTAAAAACAAGGGGTCCATATCCATTCCACTCCTTGCCAAAGATTCATAGAAAGCAAATTTCAAGATAGAATCTACCTAATCAGGCCCCACCTTCTCCCAAAGAGCCTTGGCAAAATTGTAGCTGAAAAATAGATGATCACTATCCTCAGGAGCATCCTATAGATGCCCTTAACCCTTTGTCCTCATTTCAATTCCCACTTATCAACAACTCGAAGACTCGGCTTAAATAGTTGGAGTTCCTCCTGCAGCACTATAAATTCTTCAGATAAGTTTGCTAAAAATAAAGGTGTCCAACAATCATTTGCTGCCACTTGTAGGTTCATTCTAATAGGATGCAGCATTTGCTGCCAAGTTCATGGAAAGAGCAAAATAATCATGGGTAATAATGTGATAAACTAGCTCTCCTTGCCCAATCATCCAAAGTAAAATCTATGATGCTCTATATTTGTAAGGAGTTAGGAGGAGGGGAGGAGGAGGGGCCTGCTAAGGAAGTGGAGTAGGAGGGGGGGAGCTGAGGAGGAGGGGGGGCCTGCTAAGGAAGTGGAGCAAGAGGGGGAGAGCTGAGGAGGAGGAAGGGATGGTCAGGAGGAGGACGGCGACGCCGGTGAGCTGGGGAGGAGGAGGATGAGGTCGTTGGTTGAGGAGGAGGAAGGTGAGGAGCTGTGGAGGAGGAGGAAGGGGAGGAACTAGGGAGGAAGGGGGCGTAGGCGGAGGAGGATGGGTTAGAACTGAAATAGAAGAGGAGGAGGAGGGCATCGCTGGGCCGTGGAGGAGGAGGATGATGGTGCTAGCAAAGGAGGGGGATGGGTGAGGGTGTTGGCGGAGGAGGAGGGTGAGGTTGCTGGCGGAGGAGGAGGGGAGTGGCGCACGGAGGAGGAGGAGGGGGGGACGATGACGATAAGGACGAGGATTCACCTAAGGAGTAGGGGGCGACGTGAGGAGGAGGACCACGTGGAGGTGCTCGATGCGAGGGGGCGACGTGAGGACCTGCGCAAGGGGTCAATGGGTGAGGGTTTGGAGGACGAAGATGAACAGTGGGTTGCACAACGATTATAGATTTAGGAACCTATACCATCGGTTATATTAATAACCGACGGCAAAAGATGAATTGAACCGCGCCCAAAATTTGGAAATGGCACCTAAGCCCTAAATTTGTTCCGTCGCTTTGTCATATAACCGACGGAAAAGTGTTAATTATAAGACGTCTGGAAAAAGTGTTAGACATCTAATACTAAGATTATTTCCTTTCTGTTTTCACAAGATCGAAACAGGGTTCTAGATAAGTTGCCCAGACAATAGGTCGGACGTCTGATAATATGTCGGAAGTCTGGATAGAGAAATCACTGTGAAAATGGATTTAGGACAAACGAATACATTCCTCTACCGTCGCTTATTACATCAACCGATGAAAAAAATATATTTGCCGTCGGTTGCTAAAGTGACGTCAAATATTAATGACAACCGCGTGCACGATCGCTTTTCTTCAACCAGCAATTGGTAGAGTACAGGCATTCGTCGTCTCTTATTTTAATAATCGACGGTAAAAATAGTATTGCCGTCGGTTATTAAAGTGACAGTGACTATTAATGACAGCCGTGTGCCCGATCGCTTTTCTTCAATCGACGGTTGGTCAATTATTGATCTTCTCCGTCACTTATTTTAATAAGAGACGAGAAAAATATTATTGCCATCGATTTTATAAAACGACGGCGAGGAACCAACGACATATCACATATTTCTAATAGTGGATATCAAAAATGACTTCTGCATGAAACGCGGAAGGAGGAATAATGATCAAACTTAACATTTCATCAACTAATTGTCAAATATGTTCTACCTCTCCATGCCTTAGAAACCATTAATTAATTGAATATCAAGGAGATACTATTTTACTTGCATAGTGAAAAAAATAAACTCTGTTACTAGGTTGAATTTGAAAGGAGAGTTGAGTCTTAAAGTGGATAGATCTTGGGAAGTGTTCAACCGACAACGTTGCGTGTTTTGTAATGAGACAGTAGGATTTGAGGTGGAGGTGAGTGTGAAATTATTTGCCCTCTCACGTACCCCTTTCGACAGATAAATAATATATAGACATTACGGTTTATGTTTCATATGAGGAACAAGTCACCCCTATAAAATCATGACTAAATCTTAATAAGTTTATTTTTCCTCACCAACCCACACTCGTGAGCATTGGTGCAACCACCAGGTGTTGCCAACATTCATGCTTCTAAGGTATGCCCTCCTACTGCTCATCTCCAGTGGGTGCTTTTATTAGCGTCGAGAGGTGCGTGCACCTACTAAATGATGCATAGCGGGTTGGGGGGAGGGGGGGGGGGTTTCATAGCATGTTCTGTGTGCGAGAATGTGCAAGGGGCTTGCGTGTGTGCCTAGTAGGGTTGTGTGCTCCAATAGGCCACAACAATCCGACAAGTTGCACCCACCACTACATTTCGGTAGATCGTCTAAAAGATCAAGCACCTCATCCACATTCACGTCAGCAAAATATGATCATTAAAGGAAGAAAACTATAATGACAACTTCAAAAATCTTGTACTCCATTGACATAATACATTTTACATGAAGCAACATATAGACCTTCCTTGATGTCGAGAAGCAAGTCAAAATCCACTTCAAAACCCGTAGGAGTAACATTCAACATTCAGGTCGACGTCCATGACACACTCCTTCCCTACGAGACGGCAAGTATGTGTGTGCTTCAACCTCATAGCACATAGCCCTACGTCGATGAGCTCAAAAGAACAGATGCTGATGGGCTCATTCCCTACAAGATATGTGGTTTTGCATGTAGTTGGGGAAGGTGTGGGTACTTCTACCTTGGAGCACACGGCACAACCTCAGAGCACATAGCACAATGTCGATTAACTCAAAAGAATAGATGTTGATGGGCTTGTTCCCTACGAGACATGGGATTTTGCACGTATGATCGGGAAGGTGTGGGTGCTTCTACCTTGGAGCACACAACACAACCTCAGAGCATAAAGCCCTACTTCGATGAACTCAAAAGAATGGACACCGAAGGCATGAGTGGGTCCTCCCCCCAAAAGATAGCGATCTCGCTCGAAAGTCTCCTCACATAGCAAAAGTAGCACCCATGTGACAAAGGTGCTTTGCACGTGACAAGAGATACACATCGAAGCTTGTGCAACGCACATCGGGAAGGTATGAGAGTAGAAAACGTCATTTGAATTGGCCCTACGTTACCAATTTTTCTTTTCGTTACTCTCTTTCACTGATTAGTAACCATTAATCCTGATCCGCGGGTACCATCTTGCTGATATCAGATTAGCTCACGTCTTAACTGAGTATTCAAATTGTATTAAGCATGACTGTTAACCGCCAATGTACAGAAGAACTTAATTGACTTTGCGGCATTTTTACAAAATTCTTCAAAAACCTAATTATGAGATCATGTATATTGAGTATTGGCTTATATGGTGAGTAAGATATTCTGCATATGTAATCCTAATAGCTATCTCGTGTATTGCAAGTGATGATACGTGTGCAAAGTTCTTAAATTTTACCTAATTCCTGCTTTTCCCTTTCTTTTCCTATGCCTTAGATATTGATGAATGCAAGGATCGAAATAGCTATCCATGCTTCGGGGTTTGCACTAACACCCCAGGAAGCTATACCTGTTCTTGTCCAGAAGGAATGCGAGGGGATCCAAGCAAATTAGAATGCTTCGATGACCCAAAGTCGAAGGTGGCGATAGGTAATTTGCATAGTTAGATTTGAAGTACAGATCTATACAATTTTTATGCCATATTTTTTTCATGCATTTCTACTTTCATGTGAATTGTATTTCTGGACTATTCACATGAAAGTACCCCCATATTGATTTCGAAAACAAATCCAAGAAACATTAATATTTGAACATCGCCATTTTGATTTTTATACGTCTTTTATCCATTCATAAAGAAAAGAAACTTGGATGAGCCCGCTTACTTGGTGTAACGGTAAATCAATTGGCCATCTATGGCGTGGTTTAAATCTTATCCTTAGATCAAAGGAATTGGGTAGTTGGGTGGTTATTTTACAGGAATTCTAGGTGAAGAGAAAAGTACCACTCATTGTACCTAAATCCAAAATTTTATGGGAGATAAAAATATGAAGAATGTTGAACTTTAGGTAGCATCTCATTGCGCTTACCAAGGCGTCGTTAAACTATATATGAACGCATACAAGACATCCATGAGACCTTTAAAATCTATATATACATTAACTTCCTATTTGCTTCTAATATCTCTGCTATCTTGCTTGGACACAATGCTTTTATTGAACTAGTTGTCCAATTTCTCGATCAGTATCCTTTAAATACTATTTGTGACGAGCGCGGGGATTATGGATGGATCTCCCTCAAATCTGGAGTACCCTGTCACAAAACAGCTCCTATCCCCACCGGAGAGAGAGAGAAACAAAGCCTACGCACCTTTCACCTTGCCTTTAGCTTTTGAAAAAAAGAAAAAAGATAAACATTGTATAAAATTTGCATAGATATTGCGGTTTGCTCCAGAAAAAAGTAAATTTTTATTGTCTTCCAGAACTGAGAGCAATTTCTGAAGATTTTTCTAAAATTACCCATAAATTTTGTTCAACAACAGGAAGGATATTATATCTATATATTATGCATACTGGATACTAGACATCGCTGAGTACCCAGATCCCCCTTCCAATTTATTCCAACAAAGTTTACCAAATATTTTGCAGGCATTATTTCGGGCATAAGTGGAAGTTTGGGCCTCCTCCTACTCCTTGGAGGCGGCGGTTTATTCTACAGAAGATCGAAAAGTAGTCGTCAAAAGCAGCTAAGAGTGAAGCTCTTCCACAAGAACCGCGAACTCCTCGTCCAACAGATGAATGCTTCCCATGGAGACGATGATTCCCACAGGACAAAGCTCTTCTCCCTAAAGGAGATGAAGAAGGCGACCGACGACTTCGACGCCACGCGAGTCATTGGACGTGGAGGCCACGGGACCGTCTACAAGGGCCTCCTCTCCGACCAGCGCGTGGCCGCGATAAAGAAATCCGAGCGGGGTGGTGATGATCAACGTGCAGAAATCGAAGCCAACGAATTCATCAACGAGGTCGTGATCCTCTCCCACGTGGAGCACAGGAACGTGGTGAAGCTCTTGGGGTGTTGCTTGGAGGCCGAGGTCCCCTTGTTGGTATATGAGTTCGTATCCAACGGGACCCTCTCCGACCATCTCCACGCCAGAGGCCCCTCGCACTTGTGTTGGGATGATCGTTTGAGAATCGCCACAGAAATAGCATCAGCTATGGCTTATCTGCACACCGCGGCCTCCAAGTCAATATTTCATAGAGATCTCAAGTCTGCCAACATATTACTGGATGAGAAATTAACAGCAAAGGTATCGGACTTCGGTGCTTCGAAGGCCATGATGGCTGACCAGACCCACATCACCACTGCACTGCAAGGGACCTATGGATACATGGACCCGGAGTATTACTACACGAGCCAGTTGACGGAGAAGAGCGACGTGTATAGCATGGGTGTGATTCTGGTGGAGCTGATGACTGGGGAGAGGCCCATTTCGGTGAAGTCTCAGGTGGACAACAGGAATAGGATTGTGGCCTTCGTGGAGGCGACGAGGGAGGGCCGATTGTTCGAGGTTGTGGAGGGTGTGATTAAGGATGGGGCGAGGAGGGAGGACGTTGAGGTTGTGGCTGAGCTTGCGGAGAGTTGCCTGAGGATGAGTGGGGTGGAGAGGCCCACGATGAAGGAGGTTGAGATGAGACTCCAAGGTTTGAGAGGAGGTGGAAGGAAGCAAGATGGGAATGTGAGTTACAAGAGGCTTGAAGAGATGAAGGGATTGTCAGTTGAGATGTCAATCAGTGAAGGCGAGCCATGCACGACACCATATACTTTTAACAGTGATGTGGATTCTGATGTTGGCTATTCGTTGAAGTGAATGTGGCTGGAGGGATTTATCAATGAGGTATGTATATATGTATTGCTGTTTCCACGTGATATTAGCGTGCATGTGTATGACTGAAGGGATACATGTCTGTGTTGGATTGTTATTATGCTTCAATGGTCAAGGATTAAATAGCATGAAAATGGGAAACGTATATATGGATTTAAATGTTTATGATGGATGCATCAATGTTATGGGCAATAAAAAATTAATGCAGCGGATTTGGAAGGGGGTGGGGGGGTTTATGGAGGATAGGGCTGTGCAAAGCCCTGTAAATGAGTGGCCTTGGAAAGAGGAGAAATACACAAAAACTTGCAAGTCCTGGGAGTAATGCATATTGTTGAATATATAATATATGAAATAGTGGGATGTTGGTTTGGAAGGCTGCCTGTGTTTTGCCCCTGAATGTCGGTTGAAGCATGTGGATAGAAACGTTTTCCCCACATTAGATGAGATAGCTTGCTTGACTAGAATGGAATTTATTGTGAGTTAGTACTTTACCAAACTCAATTGAGCCAGGATGCAGGTACAACTTCATCTGAACTCCTTGCTGCTTCAAAAAATTAGCAAAAGATATGCATAACATACCATAATCAAAGGAGGTCCATGCAAATCCAAAAAATAAAACTGTGACATCAAACCAACCGTAGCCCTGTAGCCACCATATTTCTCACCATTGCTTTCAGTTGCTGTTTCTGGATTGAAAGACCTCAGGTTGTGATTGAACCTAAGACCTACATCAAATCGAGTAAAACCGAATAGAACAGAGAGAGAATGCATCTTTAGTCGATGACTCCATGGATCAAAGCAAGAAACAAATCAATTGTGCGTTTAGTTACTACAATTCCTCCTGATCTTATTGCATGGAAGGTTCTTGAGTTTAATGAGAAGGAAATTAAGCTTATGGTTGCTGGTGATTCACAAATTGATCACTTGATTTTTATCGTATCTTCTTGAATCTTCTTAACAAGCTTTTGTAAGAGTAGGGAAAGTGAAGATCAACAAGAGAAAGGATACAAATAAGCCGAGAGAATAGAATGGAGGGGGTTGGACCCCTATTTATCAGGGGTGATTAATTCGATGACATGGCATAAACTTTTGGAAAGCTTCCAGTCTTCTAGAGACTTCTACTTCTTCATAAAATTCTTAGATTTCACGAGATATTTTCTTGATAATAGGGCCACTTTACTGGTTAGTGTTGACATTGATGGGTGACTTAGTTAAAGTTGATTTCGTGAATTTGTTAGAATAGATCCGAACATGATACTTGTACAACTTCTTTGCATTTAATTTCTAAATCCATTCCCTTTTGATATGCCAAGAACAAAATCAATCCATATATTATCGTAAGAACTGGCTTTGGCTATCATCTCCAAATTATATATGGTTCTTGGTGGCTTCTTTGGATGCATTCGCTATGAGTATCTTGTATGCGCGGGATTGTCAGCTGTCTGACCTTTCCCCTTCGTGGGAGGATAGGAGATTTAGGTTTTTTGTCACTTCTCCTTTATGAGGTATTCAGATTCTTCTACGGTGGATATTCGGGCATCGTCCTTTTTCTTGATTATAAGATAGAAAGACTTCATTTTTCTCCTAATTTTAGAGGGCATTCAAACTGCCTTCTCTCCTATTTCTCATCAACGTTCTAAAATATATTTTAAAGTCTAAATGCTTAATATATAGTCCATTAGAATTCACCATGGAGATAATAAATTAACGAGGTGATCTTCGTCGTGTTCCTTAGGTCATCTTCTTCTTTCAAGATATTAAGGTTGCTTCTCACGTCATACTCTCCATTCACACCATTCGTACAAACTATCTTTATTTCTACTATTCATGCTTCTTTTGCTTGTAGGGTTTTTGCTTTCGCTTTTTTGGAGTTAACCCTAGAGAGTGTTAGTAGTTGGGGAGAGGGGGGGGCTTAATTGTAAAATTTCAATGTTAGTTTTTTTTTAAGAGAAACAGGAGTAAACCTTATTCATCTCCCACTCCCATAGAGGTAGTCAAAAAAGCAGGACCAAACCAAAACCTGGTGTGTACACAAAAAGAATGACCACGACTCGTGGCCTATTACAAATATAGCAACAAAAAGCAACACAAAGCTCAGTGAACCACATAAGGAAACTAAAGCTTATCGAGGTCGATAAGACCTTGGATCCATCTGTTGAGCTCCGCTGAGTTGTGGCAGATCTTCCATTCCTCCTCTGCAAGGATAACAAGGGTGCTGGCAATGGCGTTTGCAGTTGTACAAATAAACTTGAGAGAGTTGATTATGTTCTTGCACTTAAGGACGTTGTTTTATTCTTTTCTAACAGTCCAAGCCACAGGAACTTTCCCAGTCCACCAGTAGTATAGCAGGGAAGATTCACATTCTATATGGACTTCAAGGGGAGAGGTACAAGTTTTAAGGGAGTGAAGGATGGCTTGAAGAATAGCATGCTCCAGGGTCCTGACCTTGGTAGTACCAAAAGCACATTTTTGGAAATTTCCATCCACATCTCTCGCCACCCAAGCCTGAAAAAAACGATCATCCTTTCTACAAACAGTAATATTAATCTTAATCCTACTGATAGGTCTGACCCAATTAACAAGGATGGGATTGGGACGCTATTGCCGAATCCAGTTGTGGAGTTAAAATTACGCCAGTTCTGGGCAACCCAACCAAGGATGTTATGGTTTGAAATGATCTCATTCCTAAGTTTATTCCGAATCCACCAAACATTGTACCGGACAAAGGATATCGGTCCCTTAATAGAACGATTCTTAGGAGAGCCATTGGGGGAGCGAATAATATTGAAGAAATTGATGGTGTTTATGGGATTGAAGTGCCTTTCAAAAAAGACCCACCTAGAGATCTGCTGAACCAATTGGCTATGCGAGAAAAGATGATTAATCGTCTCACAATTGGGCTGAGTGTGACAACAGGAGCATTTGCAGGGGAGAGGGATGCCAATTCTAGAAATATTCTCATCGGTCAGAAGTCTGGAATGAAGAATACGCCATACAAGCAAGGAAACATGGAGGGGAAGCTTTAGACTCCATAGATCATTGCCTGCTGTGTCTGGAGAATGAGAGGAAAAGTGTATCTGATAAGTAAAGGAGACCGAAAAGATGCCATCTCTATTAGGCATCCAGATAGGGGCGTCCTTGCCGTGACTCAAGGAGAAGCATAGGATTTGAGAGAGCAAATTGTTAGGAATGTATGACATTTGAGGGTGGTTGGGGGAGATAGGGAGGAAGTCTTTGATCATAGTGGTAGAAGGATGTTCTGAGTCTGGAAGGAAGGATATGAGAGGAGAATCGCCAATCCAAGTATCATTCCAGAAGTCCACAGAGCCTTCACAAATGTCCCAGCAGATCAGAGATTTCATGGTGTCATAGGCATTTTTCAGAGCTTTAACTCTAACCAGGGCGAGAGGAGAGCAAGATAGGTTTTTACCATAAAGGCTCCTCATAAGAAGAGCATAGGGAGATTCTGAGGATAAAATGTTCCAAACTTTCTTCATCCTTAAGAACGAGAGGAAAGTTTTCATGTCAAGGATACCCAAGCCTCTGAGGTGAAGAGGTTTGGCGATAACACTCCAGGCTATCCAATGGTGTTTAGCTTCCCCCAAAGAAGAGTCCCAAAAGATGTTAGCCATAATCGAATGGATTTTCCTGATGATAGATTTGGGGACTTGTAAGATAGAAAGAATGTGTATAGGCACGAAGGAGAGGACATGTTTAATGAGAAGTAACCTAGAGGTAGAGGAGAGTAAGCTGGCCTTCAACCGACCAATTTGGTCTGCACCTTATCAATGATAGTGTAAAAGGAGTTTTTGGCTCTACCAGGGAAGATGGGGCACCCAAGATAGGTGAAGGGAAAAGACCCAATATGAATGCCAAGGGACTGGGAAATACGACTAAGCCTGTCTCTTGGCAGGTCCTTCCCGACAAGGTAGGAGCTTTTAGACAGACTAATATGTTGACCCATGGCTTCTTGGAAAGTCTTAAGGAATGATGAGAGATTGTCAATGGATTGGGGACAGCCGTTGATGAAGAGGACAATATCATCCGCATAAAGGAGAGAGAGCGGGGCACACACACCATGTTTAACAGAGTAGGTTTGATCCTTCCCTGAAAAGCAAGCTCTCTGAGGCCTCTTATGAAGGGTTCCATAAAAATGTCAAAGAGGTAAGGAGAAAAAGGGTCCCCCTGTCTCAGCCCATGAGTGGTCTTGAAAAAGGAAGAGGAGACACTGTCGACAAGGATAGAAGATCCTTCATGGTTGAAAAAAGCTTGGATCAGAGATATCACTATTTACGAGGAGAGATCGTTGTTTTAAAAAGTCGTTCGTTGTAGTATAGTTAAAATCGCCACGAAAACAAATAACAATTTATTACTCGAAAACTACAATATCCAAGGTCAAACTCAGGGAGCAAATTGGTATTTTAGAAACTAAAATCACAATCTCTAATTACTCAAAAGATGATAGCAATCCAATGTATATGAAAGCTAGAGAGGGAAAATGCAAAAAGAAATGGATTGTCTTTCTTCTTCTCTTTTCTTCCTTCTTCTTTCTCTTTGTGACTTCTTCTTTCTTCTTCTTCTTCTCTCTTTGTTTTCCTTGTCTTGGCTGCACCTTCTCCTTCTTTCTTTCTTTGACTTTCCTTTTTTAGACGTCTGATTTTGTGAGTCAGACGCCTTATCTTGCGGTTGCTATAGTGATTTCACTCTTTCTTTTTCTTCTTCTTCCTTCTTCTTTGCTGTAACGACCCAGTTCCCGAGTCCCTACGAGACACGAGAACCGGACCGACTCGACTAATCCCAAGACCTAGTCGTCCAACGAGGAAGTAACCAAAAGAGCAGTAAAATAAACCCCATTCAGCATGAATATAACTAACAGTAAGGAAGTACAGCAGTAAGGAAAGAAACTACTACAGTATATACCACCACAACAGTAGAATAACATTTATCATATAACATGAACTGCAGGTAAAGAAAAGTACAGCGGAAACAAGAACTACTGACTATAACGGAAACAAAGAGGTACAAAAGACAGTAGTAACTCTACTGGACCCTACTCGGCTCAGCGTCCTCTGCAGCCGCTGACCCTGGCTGCTCAACACCTGGTCCTGAAAAAGGTAACGAGTGTAACACGTCAGCAAAACGCTGAGTAGAGTGGCAACGAAAACTAAAGACAACAGTAGAGTGTACAGTAGCTGTTATGTTCTATTACTTTCTTTATTTACATCTTTCAATTGTCTCACTGTTTCATTTATTTCTCAGATCTTTTACTTGATCTCGAATGTTCCTCGTGGGAACGATCTTGATTGCAGTCTTTTCCAAAAAGTAGAAGTAGCACGTGGTGCTCTCCTGGCCGGGAGAGTCCCCCGTGGTGATCCTACCCTCAGTCAACCACCCCAAGGTCACTGACAGACGTAACGGTGACTACGGCACGTGCGATAAATGCACAGGTAGCTAACCCGTACTGGCACGCGGTCAGTCGTTTCCGTTAACGGGTGCGCCCAAAGCACAGCACGGAACCAGTCCAGGGCAGAGCCCTCTCAGTAACAGGGGTCCAGCCCCTCCACAGTAACCAAACCGGGGCCTTGCCCCTCCACAGTCCGCGCACCCTCGCCTGACTACCCTGGTTTGCCCCAGCGGGCCTAACAAGTCGGTGTGGGAGGCTAGCAGAACCCCGGGGCCCGTGGGGTAGCTAGTACCTCCCTACACTAGTAGCTCTCCTCGGTACTACGTACGCGAGGGCCAGCAAGTCGGTATAGAGTGGCCAGTCCTAATCCCGGGTCCCTGGGGCGGCTGGCTCCGCTCTGCACTAAACAGGGGGACAGTCGCTCTCCTTGGTACTCCGTACTCAAGGGCCAGCTCACTTCCCCAAAACTATTCCATTCACTTTCCAGGAGTTCTACTCCTACTTCCCCGTAGGGTTCCATCCTTTTTACTCAAACATCCAGGTTTCACTTTCCAGTTTCACATTCTTACAATCCATGTTCTCGACCACGTTATCTATTCACAACAGGCAGCTGTTAATTTAAATTACAGGCAGCTTTATATATCTTTCCATTTTCCAAGACTGCGGTATTATACATTCCACTAGTTTTCCCATCCTAGGATTCATGCCATATCCTAGGATCTATCATACAATCTAGTTTTCCTGTCCTAGGATTCATGCAACACCTAGGAGCTATCATTCCATCTATTTCTCATTCCTAGGGTTCATGAAATGTCCTAGGTTCTATTTATGGTTTCATAATTTAACAAATTTTATTAATAACTTAAAGCCACTCTACCAGGTACAACGGGAGTAATGGGGGCGTGATCGGGAATCCCGCGTGCCTCCGCGACTCCCAAGACTGCAACTGAACGAGGTCCTATCACAAGGATCAAACACAAGGAAAGTCTCAAAACAGTGTATAGCTACTGTAGATAGGTAGAGGAATTAATTCTGAAAAGAACGCAACTCGAATCGCGGAAGACAGAACCCGAACGAGCCCTAAACGGGTCGAAAACGACGACACTGTGTAAAATCAGACGTCTGGAACTTCTTCCAGACGTCTTAAAAAGTGGATCAGAGAATTACCTGCTCAGCGTGGTTTCCCAGACGTCCAGAAGTCTGAGGGGACGTCTGGCCTATCTCCCAGACGTCCTATGGTCACCCCGGACGTCTAGAGGTCGCTCCAGCCGTCTGGTAAAACTTCCAGACGTCTGATTCTTAAAGGATGACGAATCAGCGAGCCTGCGCACAGCCAACTCCCTCCCTCAGTAGGGTCAGTCGACAGGAAGGAAGAAGAAAGCGGAATACTCACCCTTCAGACGTCTGTATGAGCTCCAGACGTCTCCCTCGCCGTCTGGCTATCAACCCAGACGTCTAATTCTGGAAATTTTTCCAGAACAGGGCACCACTCGGCCTCCGCTCGCGACGCCGCCCGCGTCGCACCTCGCGCGTCTGCTGCTCAGACCGCAGCAGGTCCCTCTCCGCGTCGTTCCGCGCCTCCTGCGCCCTCCGCCGGCCGGCCAAGCCGCTCCGGCGAGCTCGCCCTCACGGCAGAGCTCCGCCCTCGCACGCCGCACCTCCTCCGCGCTCACTGCGGCCGCCGCTGCCGCCCTCGCGCTCGCTCGCTCTCGCGCACAGGAAGGAGAAGAGGAAGGGGACGGTGGAGACGATAGGAGGGGAGGCGTGGCCTTTTAAGGCCGCGCGAGGAGGAGGGAGAGAGAGCGCGGCAGGTCTGCAGCCGCAGAGAGAGAGGGAAAAAGAGAGAGAGAGGAATCGCGGGTCTGCGCGCACAGGCGCGCAGACGAATCTCTCGTGCAAAAAATAACTGTTTTACAGACGTCTGGAAATGATCCCAGACATCTGGTCAAACGTCTGGCTGTGATCCCAGACATCGTAAAATACGTCTGGGGCACGCGTTCGTAGCAATATAACAAACTCAAAGGAAGTTTCGTCCCTGAAACTTGCGCCAACTAGGGTGCGGGGAAAAGATGTCCAAATAACCATAACAAACTCAAAGAGGACCGAAGTCGGTCCGAAAAGACGTACCCGCGAAAAGCTCCTGGTACCGCTCCCGCATTGCCGCCTCAGTCTCCCAGGTAGCCTCCTCGTATCGCTGGCTCCTCCGCAAAACCTTTACCAGGGGTACTTGCTTTTGTCTCAAACTGCGGACGGCTCGGTCTAGGATCTGCACTGGCCGCTCGGGGTAGGTCAGGTCGTCGCTCACCTCGACGCTCTCGTGACTCAGTACGTGACTGGAATCGGCTACGTACTTCCTAAGGTTGGACACGTGGAACACGTCGTGCACACCAGAAAGCTGCGGGGGAAGGGCAAGTCTGTAAGCAACGAGTCCAACCCGCTCCAGGACCTCAAAGGGCCCTACGAACCTCGGCGCGAGCTTCCCTCTCACCCCAAACCGCTGTAGGCCCTTCATGGGCGAAACGCGAAGGAAGACATGGTCCCCAACCTCAAACTGCACCTCTCTCCGTCTCCGATCCGCGTAGCTCTTCTGTCTGCTCCTGACAGTGCGGAGTCGTCTGTGGATTTGCTCAACTACCTCCTGACTCTGCCGGATCAACCTGGGGCCAACCTCCCACTTGGTCCCCACCTCAACCCAACTCAAGGGTGCCGTACACTTCCGTCCGTGCAGAGCCTCGTAGGGAGCCATGCCGATGCTCGAGTGATAACTGTTGTTGTATGCAAACTCCGCCAGGGGCAGGTGCTCCTCCCAAGAGCCCCTCCAGTCCAGTACACAGGCACGCAAAAGGTCCTCAAGTGTCTGTATCGTGCGCTCAGACTGTCCGTCCGTCTAGGGGTGGTAAGCCGTGCTAAACCTCAACCTCGTCCTCAAGGCCTGCTGAAACTCAGCCCAAAACTGGGACGTAAAGTGGGTATCCCGGTCGGATACGATCTCCCGCAGAACTCCGTGTAGTCGTACCACATCACGGATATACCTCTCTGCCAACTGTACTGGTCCCAAAGTGACTCGGATCGGCAAGAAACGCGCTGTCTTCGTCAGTCTATCCACTATTACCCAGACTGCGTCGTGTCCCCGCTGGGTAACAGGTAAGCCCACCACCAAGTCCATGGTGATGCTTTCCCACTTCCACTCTAGCACTGGAAGCGGCTGAAGCGGCCCTGCAGGCCTCTGATGCTCGACTTTCACCTGCTAACACACTAAGCACTATTGCACGAACTCACCCACATCCTGCTTCATCCCTCTCCACCAAAACTCGCGTCTCAAGTTGTGGTACATTTTCGTGTTCCCGGGATGTATGGTGAATCTAGAACCGTGTGCCTCAGTCAGGAGCTCTCTCAACAGCTCCTCGTCTCTGGGAACGCACAACCGTCCCCTCAAACGTAGCACCTGGTCTGTGAAAGAGAAGTCTCCTGGGTCTCCTGATAGTACTCTGTCGCGTAAAGACTGCAAGTACGGATCGGCCATCTGTCCTGTGATGATACGGTCTATTAGCTCTGGCCTGGTCTGCCGTGTCACCGTCACTGCCCCACAGTACCCTCGTAACTCTAGAGGTCGCCAACTGCCCACCTCCTCCAAAAGGCTCCAACTCTGTAACTGTAGACGGGCCAAGCGTGCGGGCGCCTTACGGCTCAAGGCGTCAGCCACCACATTGGCCTTTCCCGGGTGGTAGGAGATGCTGCAATCGTAGTCCTTCAGGAGCTCCAACCAACGTCTCTGTCTCATGTTGAGCTCCTTCTGGTCAAAAAGATATCTGAGGCTCTTGTGATCTGTAAAAATCTCGAAGGTCTCACCGTACAAGTAGTGCCTCCAGGTCTTCAGCGCGAAGACAACAGCTGCCAACTCTAGGTCGTGGGTAGGGTAGGTATGCTCATGGGGCTTTAGTTGCCGCGAAGCGTAAGCGACAACATGACCCCTCTGCATGAGCACACCTCCTAACCCCTGCAAGGAAGCGTCCGTGTACACAACGAACCCGCCACTACTGTCAGGAATGGTGAGCACGGGAGCCGAGGTCAACCTCTCCTTCAGCTCCAGAAAACACGCCTCACAGGCATCTGTCCAAGCGAAAGGCACGTCCTTCCGGGTCAACTGTGTCATAGGACGCGCAATCTGCGAAAATCCTCTGATGAACCGTCTGTAGTAACCTGCCAGTCCTAGGAAACTGCGAATCTCAGTGACTGAACGCGGTCTCTCCCACCTGAGCACTGCCTCGACCTTGGCGGGGTCCACCGCCAGGCCGTTACCAGAGATCACATGACCCAAGAAGGTCACCTCCCTCAACCAGAACTCGCACTTGCTGTATTTGGCGTACAGCCTGCGTCGTCTCAGAGTGTCCAGAACCATCCGCAAGTGCTGTCCGTGCTGCGTCCGATCTCTAGAATAGATGAGTACATCATCTATGAAAACCACCACGAACTGGTCCAAGTACGGTCTAAACACCCGGTTCATCAGGTCCATGAAAGCAGCGGGGGCATTGGTCAGCCTAAACGGTATGACCAAAAACTCGTAGTGTCCGTACCGGGTGCGGAAAGCTGTCTTGGAGATGTCGGTCTCCCTGATCCTCAACTGGTGGTATCCTGACCTCAAGTCTATCTTGGAAAACACCGTGGCACCCCGCAACTGGTCAAACAAATCGTCGATCCTCGGTAGTGGATATCTGTTCTTGATGGTGACCCTATTCAGCTGTCGGTAGTCCACACAAAGGCGTAGGGTCCCATCCTTCTTCTTCACAAACAGTACCGGGGCTCCCCAGGGAGACGCACTGGGCCTCACGAAACCTTTCTCCAAAAGGTCCTGCAACTGGGACTTGAGCTCTCGCAGCTCAAGCGGTGCCATTCTGTATGGCGCGGTGGAGATGGGGCTGGTCCCTGGTACTAGTGAGATCTCAAACTCGATCTCGCTCTCGGGCGGTAGGCCTGGTAACTCCTCTGGAAACACGTCGGGGTACTCTCTGACCACCGGGATGCTCTGGAAGTCTGCCACGGGGCTGGGTTCTGCCACCACACAAGCTAGGAAGCCCTCACATCCCTGGCTCAAAAGTCTCGCCGCCCGAAGTGCCGATATGCACCTGAAACCTCCGTCCACTGGCTGTCCGTGAAACTCGAAAGAAGGTATCTCCGAAATGGAGAAGACGATCTTCCTCTCAAAACAGTCCACCAAGGCGTGGTAAGCGGACAGCCAATCCATCCCCAGAATCACACCAAAGTCTTCCATCTGGATCATAATCAGGTCAGCTGGCAGGCTATGTCCTCCAACGCTGACCTCGCAATCCGTGTATACCTCCTCGCTATAAACAGCTGACCACTCGGACCTCTGATTACGAACGGATTTTCTAACAGTGTATAATCCTGGTCCAAACTAACTGCGAAACTGGCTGCGACAGACGAGTGCGTAGCGCCGGAATCGAAAAGCGTGTAAACGAGTCTGCCAGAAACTCCAACCATACCTGCTACCACGGATCCCGAAGCTCTGGCGTCCCTGTGTGTTAGAGCGTTGATACGCCCCTCAGCTCTAGGTGCGGACGAAGCAGCCACACTCTGCGTCGGATGGGTAGGTGCTGGCTGCTACCTGCGCGCCCTCCAGTGCTCTACACGGGAAGTATCTGCTGACCTCCTGCCCTAGATGGGCAGTCCCTCCTGACGTGGCCCGGCTGGCCACACTGGTAGCAGAGGGGAACCCGACTCCCGCCCTCAGTGAGTCCCTGCTGTCGACTAGGCGGGGGTCCGGTGCTGGCGACTGGCCTTTATCGAGGGCCCCCAAAGGCCACTGATGGCCCTGCACAACGTGATGGCTCTCCTGCGGACGCCACGTGTCTCCGTTCTCGCCGGCCCTGTGAGAAGTCTGGCTGAAAGGGCCTCTTCTGCCCGCCGTCGGTCTCTCGCGCGGACGGGATGGTCTCCTCGTAAGTCATAGCTGCCTCTACCACCCTCGAAAACGTAGGCAGCTTCAGGGGTTTGACATACCCCCAGATCGCAGGCCAGAGCCCCTCGGTGAACCTCCAAAGGCGCTCCTCCTCAGTGGCTACCGCTGTAGCTGCAAAGCGGGACAGCTCCAAGAAATGCGTGCGGTACGCGCTCACAGTCATCGTCCCTTGGCGGAGAGTGTGGAACTCCCGCCTCCTCTGGTCCTGCCACGTCTGGGGAAAGTACTGCTCGCAGAAGAGGGTGGCGAACTGGTCCCACGTCGGCTCCTCCCTCTCCTGTCCCCGGACCGCCCTCCACCACCGGTGTGCCGCACTCTCCAGCTGGTACGTGGCAAAGGCCACGCGGCACTCCACCGGGGGGCGAAGGGTGTCGAAGATCTTCTCCAGCTGCTCAAGCCAGTCCTCTGCCTCGGTCGGGTCCTCATCCCCCTTGAAGGAGGGGGGCTTCAGCTTCCGGAACTGTTCGAAAAGCTCGAAGTGGCGCTGTAGGGGAGGTGCTGGTGCACCTCCAGGCGAAGGTGACTCGTGTACAGAAGTGTCGGAGGAAGGTGGGGGCGGCAGGAGCCCATCCCCTCCCTCGTGTCCAGCGCCGTGTCCGTCGCGTGGTCCCACAGAGGACTCCCCCTCTGCAGCCCCAGGAGGAGGCACTCGGGGCGGTGGGTGGAGCACCTCTCGTACAATATCTCGTATCAGTCTGGCGAGGTCCTGGGCCTGGATGCCCGGGAGTGTTGGCTGGTCCACCGAGACGTCAACAACAGCACGTCCACCTCGTCGACCTTGCCAGTCTCGCCAGTCCCACGACGAGGCATCTCCTACAAGGAGACGCGAAACCAAACGGAAACGTCAGAACAGACGGTACCTAACGAAACTTCTAAGAGCTCAAGTCGGGAGATATGTTGTGGTGGCTACTCTAGCTATAAACATGCGAATTGGTTATTTTCCAATCAGTTGATTCACTTCTCGGGACGACCTTGCTCTGATACCATCTTGTAACGACCCGGTTCCCAAGTCCCTACGAGACACGAGAACCTGACCGACTCGACTAATCCCAAGACCTAGTCGTCCAACGAGGAAGTAACAAAAAGAGCTGTAAAATAAACCCCATTCAGCATGAATATAACTAACAGTAAGGAAGTACAGCAGTAAGGAAAGAAACTACTACAGTATATACCACCACAACAGTAGAACAACATTTATCATATAACATGAACTGCAGGTAAAGAAAAGTACAGCGGAAACAAGAACTACTCACTATAACGGAAACAAAGAGGTGCAAAAGACAGTAGTAACTCTACTGGACCCTACTCGGCCCAGCGTCCTCTGCAGCCGCTGACCCTGGCTGCTCAACACCTGGTCCTGAAAAAGGTAACGAGTGTAACACGTCAGCAAAACGATGAGTAGAGTGGCAACTAAAACTAAAGATAACAGTAGAGTGTACAGTAGCTGTTATGTTCTATTACTTTCTTTATTTACATCTTTCAATTGTCTCACTGTTTCATTTATTTCTCAGATCTTTTACTTGATCTCGAATGTTCCTCGTGGGAACGATCTTGATTGCAGACTTTTCCAAAAAGTAGAAGTAGCACGTGGTGCTCTCCTGGCCGGGAGAGTCCCCCGTGGTGATCCTACCCTCAGTCAACCACCCCAAGGTCACTGACAGACGTAACGGTGACTACGGCACGTGCGATAAACGCACAGGTAGCTAACCCATACTGGCACGCGGTCAGTCGTTTCCGTTAACGGGTGCGCCCAAAGCACAGCACGGAACCAGTCCAGGGCAGAGCCCTCTCAGTAACAGGGGTCCATCCCCTCCACAGTAACCAAACCGGGGCCTTGCCCCTCCACAGTCCGCGCACCCTCGCCTGACTACCCTGGTTTGCCCCAGCGGGCCTAACAAGTCGGTGTGGGAGGCTAGCAGAACCCCGGGGCCCGTGGGGTAGCTAGTACCTCCCTACACTAGTAGCTCTCCTCGGTACTACGTACGCGAGGGCCAGCAAGTCGGTATAGAGTGGCCAGTCCTAATCCCGGGTCCCTGGGGCGGCTGGCTCCGCTCTGCACTAAACAGGGGGACAGTCGCTCTCCTTGGTACTCCGTACTCAAGGGCCAGCTCACTTCCCCAAAACTATTCCATTCACTTTCCAGGAGTTCTACTCCTACTTCCCCGTAGGGTTCCATCCTTTTTACTCAAACATCCAGGTTTCACTTTCCAGTTTCACATTCTTACAATCCATGTTCTCGACCACGTTATCTATTCACAACAGGCAGCTGTTAATTCAAATTATAGGCAGCTTTATATCTCTTTCCATTTTCCAAGACTGCGGTATTATACATTCCACTAGTTTTCCCATCCTAGGTTTCATGCCATATCCTAGGATCTATCATACAATCTAGTTTTCCAATCCTAGGATTCATGCAACACCTAGGAGCTATCATTCCATCTATTTCTCATTCCTAGGGTTCATGAAATGTCCTAGGTTCTATTTATGGTTTCATAATTTAACAGATTTTGTTTATAACTTAAAGCCACTCTACCAAGTACAACGGGAGTAATGGGGGCGTGATCAGGAATCCCACGTGCCTCCGCGACTCCCAAGACTGCAACTGAACGAGGTCCTATCACAAGGATCAAACACAAGGAAAGTCTCAAAACAGTGTATAGCTACTGTAGATGGGTAGAGGAATTGATTCTGAAAAGAACGCAACTCGAATCGCGGAAGACGGAACCCGAATGAGCCCTAAACGGGTCGAAAACGACGACACTGTGTAAAATCAGACGTCTGGAACTTCTTCCAGACGTCTTAAAAAGTGGATCAGAGAATTACCTGCTCAGCGTGGTTTCCCAGACGTCCAGAAGTCTGAGGGGACGTCTGGCCTATCTCCCAGACGTCCTATGGTCACCCCGGACGTCTGGAGGTCGCTCCAGCCGTCTGGTAAAACTTCCAGATGTCTGATTCTTAAAGGATGGCGAATCAGCGAGTCTGCGCACAGACAACTCCCTCCCTCAGTAGGGTCAGTCGACAGGAAGGAAGAAGAAAGCGGAATACTCACCCTTCAGACGTCTGTATGAGCTTCCAGACGTCTCCCTCGCCGTCTGGCTATCAACCCAAACATCTGATTCTGGAAATTTTTCCAGAACAGGGCACCACTCGGCCTCCGCTCGCGACGCCGCCCGCGTCGCACTTCGCGCGTCTGCTGCTCAGACCGCAGCAGGTCCCTCTCTACGTCGTTCCGCACCTCCTGCGCCCTCCGCCAGTCGGCCAAGCCGCTCCGGCGAGCTCGCCCTCACGGCAGAGCTTCGCCCTCACACGCCGCACCTCCTTCGCGCTCACTGCGCCCTCCGCTGCCGCCCTCGCGCTCGCTCGCTCTTGCGCACAGGAAGGAGAAGAGGAAGGGGACGGTGGAGACGACAGGAGGGGAGGCGTGGCCTTTTAAGGCCGCGCGAGGAGGAGGGAGAGAGAGCATGGCAGGTCTGCAGCCGCAGAGAGAGAGGGAAAAAGAGAGAGAGAGAGGAATCGCGGGTCTGCGCGCACAGGCGCGCAGATGAATCTCTCGTGCGAAAAATAACTGTTTTACAGACGTCTGGAAATGATCCCAGACGTCTGGTCAAACGTCTGGATGTGATCCTAGACGTCTTAAAATACGTCTGGGGCACGCGTTCGTAACATTTGCTGTGGCTAAGTCCTTCTGCAGTCTTCTTTCTTTTGTCTTCAACTGCTCATCATCTTCTTCCTTCTTCTACGGCTTCCTCCTTGGCTTCTTCTTCTTCTCTTCTTCTTTCTCTGCAGTCTTCTTCAGCCGCACTTCCTCCTTGGCTTCTTCTTCTTCTGTTCTTTGCCTTTGACTATAGTCCTTCACTTTGGCCTCCTTCTTTAGCCACGCTTTCCTCTTCCTTCTTCTCTCTTCAATAGCTACCTCCTTCTTCTTTTCTTCTTCTGTTGCTACCTTCTTTAGCTCTTGCATAGCACCACAACGCAAAACCTAGCCCCTACCCTCCCCGCGTCTCTCTCTCTCTCTATATCTCTCTTTGGTACGCTCTCCCAGAGCCGAGTAATCGGGTTGAGTGTGTGCCTGGGTCCAGACGCACCGGCGTGGGTGTGATGCGCGAGGAGTGCTAGGTCTAGATAATCGAGTTGGGTGCCAGGTCCGCGTAGCGTGGGCACGGACGAGGCGTGAGTGGGCGAGGGGACCTCACCCTGTGTCTGGAGGCGAAGAGCCTATGACACAATTACAATTTATGCCGCCCGCAACGCTCCTGCGTTGATGAGGTGGGACTAAATGTCCCACCCGCTTCTGCTGGTGCCCGCAGGAGGAGAACTCCACCCAATTGGAGTAGTTGTGAGCCTTGCAAAGCCTGCTTTCAGGCTGGATTCACTCGCACACTCAACGCACGTCACCTGGAGTCCTGAAGCCTGGAGCACGCGGCCTGGAGCTCGGAAGCAAGCAAGCTTGCTTGTGCGTTAATGGCGGATGGAAGCTTGAATCTGCATGACACAAGAATGGCCTTGCGGCCTTGTCAAACAACAGAAAAACCTTCACCGTATCACGGCGAAGGTGAGGTGGGGGTCAGCATGGCCCAGAATGGCCTAGGCGTGCGTGCCTAGGTCAGATTGTGACCGTGTGTATGGGTTTGTTTGGGGGCAGTGTGTGGTGCGTGTGGTGGGCGATGGAGAGGTGGAAGATGATCAGTGGAAGGTGGCGATGCTTCTGCGGTCGTTGGCGAGGCGTGTGAGTGTGTGGAATGATGGATGCGCCTTCGCCGGTGGTCGGCCGGAGGTGGAGACGATGGTGGTGGTCTGTGGTTGTCAGGGGTTGTTTTGGGAAATAAAGAGGGGGAAAATGAAGAGAAGAGCAAGGGGTCTTATCTGAGAGTGTCTGGACGAAAGGGGAGGCAGAGGGGTGGACGGCATGTATCTACCGTCGTCAAAGATGAAGGCCCTGAGATGGAGAGGCGGTGACTACGAGGAAGGGGTCAGAGAGGCTCGCGCGGGTACGGCGTGATGCGGAGGAGTTAGGCGGAGACAACTCTGCCACTGGTATGGTGGTAGAGTGACGAGAGGAAGGAGGAGATGTCGCCGGAGCTTGCGAGCGTTTGATCGAAGATGAGGAAGGAGGAGATTGAGAGGGTATCTCAGGCCAAAACAAGCTTGGAGGAGGCGGCTAGACCTGAGGCTACTTTTAAAGGCACAGGCAGAGGGCCTTGTGCTTGGAAGGCGAGCTTCCAAGTGCAAGACTCTTGTCGGAGGTATGGCTTGAAAATGATACCCATATCTCTCGAGCGTTCGCACGAGAGGTATGGGGTGAATCAGGGTATGGGGAGTTGCTCAGGCGGTAGGGGACTTCTCAGAGAGCCCTCCTTTCAAATCTGAGAGCAGCTCCCTGGGGAAGCGAAGGGAAATCCTCCTCGAAACTTTGTTGGAGGTATGGGTCTTCTACTGCAATGGCAGAGGGACCAAAATGCAAAAAGTGACGAAGAGGTTGAGGGAGCTTTCGCAAGGGTTTTCAAAAGTTAGGGGTCAGAATGTAATTGGGTGGATTATTTTGCAAAGTACGTCAAAATGACCTTCCCTTAGGTCCAAATTTTGGTACAAACCTAATTTGGACCTAAAGAATCTAATGATTAAGTTGGATTTTAGGTTTGACCACGTTTGGCTGGATATTTGCACAAAAATCCAAATTAGGTCAAATATTTAGCTCGGTTTCCAATCTAAGTTAAAATAGGTTCCAAAGGCTAAATTGAAGGTTCTGAACCCTAGGGGATATTTTTCCATGAATTTTAGAGGGTTTAGTTGATTTTTATCCTGACTGGAACCTTGTGAAATTAAGTGGGTTTATTTTAGGATTACAAAATGTCATTTACTTCTTAAATTTCACAATGACCCTTTTCTGATTGAACCATCCCACTTTCTCTTATTAAGTCTAATTGACCTATGTCTAGACCCTGAGAAATCTCGTTGATGTACTGCAATGGTAAAATTACAGTTTTACCCTTTGTTTCATGTTTTCTTTCCAGATCAGTGATCCCTTGAATTGGGCCTTTCTCTTGGTTATGTAGAAGATTTTGTTCTCTTTTTTACGTCGAAAAGGGTTAGTTAGGGGTCATGATGAGGTTCTCATCATACCCCCATGCCTAGCTTTTGCTAGTCCCTTAGCAAAATTTCAAGGTTTTAACTTCTGTTCTAGACCATGAGTTTCTTTCACCAGTTATGATAAGTGCTTTTTCTTCTTTTTATTTTGTGATTAGGTCAGAATGCTGACAATATGCCTAAAGGTACTCTAGTACCAACCAAGATCTGGACCTGACCAGCTTTAGCTTCGATCCTCCACGAAGGTTTTTAAGGCCCGTAGGAACTACCTTAAGGTTCATTGGACTCCGTGGTTAAAGCACCCGTGCTTGAGACATATTTAGCCTTGGTTCAGTTTGCAGTGCATTTTTGTAAGAGAGAGACAGAGGATTTATTTGTTTGAAGAGTTTTTTCTCTCTTTTCTTTTTATTTCTATCTTCGGATTGGCTTCTCAACACGGTTTGTATCGGATTTCTCATCCCCATCATCAATCCTCGAAGGTTCCTGGCAATTGATGCTTCGTGATAGCACCGCCCAAGGAAACCCCCAGAACCCTGATTTTCGAGATTTTGAGATAATCCCGCACATGGCATTCCGTGGTCGAATCCAGACCCTGACAATCGACATTTCGTGATAATGCCACTCATGGTATCTAAACCAGTAGAGTGCTTACATGCCCCTGGTAGGATATGTAAATATCCTAAGAGACAAACACCGAGGAGACGATATGTTGTTACGCATCTTCGAGGGGAATTTCCCGCCTCTCCGCCCTGGGAACTCGTCCAAATCAACTCGTGTTGATCGGCCGCTCCTAATCTAGGTAACATTTTCAGAACATTAAAATGCTTTTGCGTGATTTTGATAGTTATGCGCACTGAACTAGATTGTGTGTGGATTGGGGTGCTTAGGTTACCGAGTCCCGTAAATCGAAGGTCAGTTACCGAGGCCGAATGCTGCCTAAGCCTTAGACCTCATACTTAAGCTTTGTATTTTCCCCAACCTCTTGAGGATTATCCAAATCTTAACGGGTACTAAGAGTCTAACCAAAAAGGCCTAAGGTCAGCGTTCCTACTAATCTCTCTTTGTATCTCCTTAGCACTTTTTCTCATTTTTCTCTTGATGTGGTCTAGAATTTCGGTTAATCCCTTAATCTCTTACCAATGACTATCTCTTTCTTTTTTTCATTTTGTGCTCCCTTTTTTGTCATTTTGCTCTTTTTCCTTCTCGTGTATAGCCCAAAAATTTTCCTTCCCTCCTTCTCAGTTTTTTTTATGTGATTTTTTTTTGGTTAAAACCTTTTCTTGATATGAGTTTTCATATATTTTGCACTTTCATACCCCCCCATGCTTATGATTTGCAATGTCCCCTTTGTAAATTAGGTGGGTTCGAATTCATCTTAGTTCATTCATTAGGACAGGTGTTGGGTGAGCGAATGGGTCGAGGTGACTGTTGCGGACGATTTCTAGACTCGGGTATGGGTACCTGAGGTGGAGTCGGCTATTCTAAAGGATGAGCCCTAAAGTGCAATATGAATTCAGCATAGGATTGTCAGGAAAGGTTTCGGGTTTTTTAAAGAATGACTGGTTGCCTCCCGTTAAGCGCTGAGTTTTACACCATCGGCTGGGCGCAATGGGCTCAGGGAGAATGGAGGATAAAGGATGTCTCAGCCAAATCTGTATTGGTCATGTCAATGAACGGTTTGAGTCTCTGACCGTTCATGACGAAGGGTTCAGAATCGTGGCTGAGTGAACTGATCTCAACAGCTCCATTTCCAAAGATTTGTTGGACTAAGTATGGTCCGATCCATTTAGATCGTAGCTTTCCTGGGAATAGTTTGAATCAGGCATCAAAGAGTAGAATCTTTTGACCAGGATGAAAGATCTTTCTAGATATGTGCTTGTCGTGAAAGGCTTTAACCTGCTCTTTGTAGATTCGCGAGTTTTCATACGCATCATGGCGTAGTTCATCAATCTCGCTCATCTGAAGCTTTCTATGGGTTTCAACCATAAAAAGATCTAAGTTGCAGTTCCGTACTGCCCAATAGGCTTTATGTTCCATTTCGACGGGGAGGTGACACGCCTTCCCGTACACCAGTTTGAAAGGAGACATGCCTAATTGGGTCTTGTGGACGGTCCTATAAGCTCACAAAGCTTCCGGAAGCTGGGATGACCAATCCTTCCTGTTAGGTTGAACAGTAACCTGGAGGATTTTCTTGATCTCCTGGTTTGATAGCTCAGCTAGACCATTAGTTTGGGGGTGGTAAGGAGTAGAGATTCAGTGCGACACCCCATATTTGGTCATTAGTGATATGAACTGAGCGTTTGTGAAATGGGTCCCTCCATCTGAAATGATCACATGTGGAATCCCAAACCGTGAGAAGATGTTTTGGTGAATGAACTTGATAACAACTTTGTGATCATTGGTTCGGGTCGGAATGGCTTCAATCCATTTAGACACATAGTCAACAGCGAGTAAAATGTATTTGAAGCTGTCCGAGATAGGGAAGGGTCCCACAAAATTAATCCCCCAAATGTCGAAAATCTCGCATACCAGAATCGACTGTAAAGGCATCATATCACGATGGCTCATGTTGCCCAAGGTCTGGCAACGGGTACATGCCTTACAGTGATTGTATGCATCCTTAAAAATTGTGGGCCAGTAAAAGCCACACTAGAGGACTTTTGATGTAGTTTTGTGTCCTGACAAATGTCCACCGCATGCTTGGTCATGGCAGAAAGAGAGTATGTCTTTGATTTCTGCTTCCGTGACACACCGTCAGATAATTTGATCAGCACTAATGCGGAATAAATACGGGCCTTCCCAAAGGTAATACTTGGCATCGGAATGCAATTTATCCTTCTTAGCCTTTGGCTAATCAGACAGGATCTGATGTGATACCAAGTAGTTCACTATGTCAGCAAACCATGGAAGCCCGGTATTGATAGTCAGGAGGTGCTCATCAGGAAAGTGTTTGTGATGGGTCTGGAAGGGTCAATGATCTCAGAAGGAAGGCAGGACAAGTGATCGGCTACCACATTCTGTCTTCCTGCTTTGTCATGAATCTCGAGGTCAAATTCTTGCAACAGCAAGATCCATCGAATTAATCGAGGTTTCGCGTCCTTCTTTGCAAGGAGTGCCTTACAGCTGTGTGATCCGAGTAGATAATAACATGGGAACCCAGGAGGTAAGATCTGAATTTTTCTAGGACAAATACTACGGTAGCAGCTCTTTCTTAGTAATAGTGTAGTTACGCTGAGCCTCGTCAAGTGTTTCGCTAGCGTAGCAAATGACCATGGGTTTCTTGTCAATTTTTTGCCCTAAAACTACTCCTATAGTGAAGTCAGACGCATCGTACATGATCTCAAAGGGTTGAGACCAATCAGGGGATTATAGGATCGGGGCTTGGGTAACTCGGTCATGAAGGATCTCAAATGCTTGAGTGCATTCCTTGGAGATTTCGAAAGGTACATCCTTGGAGAGAAGAGTGGTCAGGGGGCGTGCGATTTTTGAAAAATCAGGGATAAATTGACGGTAAAAATCAATGTGTCCCAGAAAAGATTGGATGTCCTTGATCGAGCTAGGCATAGGGAGTTTGGAAATTAAGTTAACCTTGGTTCGATCGACTTGGATGCCTTTCTCCAAAATCAGATGTCCCAGGACGATTTCCTTAAGTACCATGAAGTGGCTCTTTTCCCAAGAAAGAACTAGATTCACGTCAATGCATCGCCTGAGTATTTGGACCAAGTGTTGGAGGCAATCGTCAAATGATGCTCCAAATACTGAAAAGTCATCCATGAAGACTTCCAGATAATCACCTACCATATCTAAGAATATGACAAGCATGCACTGCTGAAAAGTCGCGGGTGTATTGCAGAGACCGAAAGGCATCTTTCGGAACACGTACGTTCCGAAGGGGCAAGTGAACGTGGTCTTTTCTTGGTCCTCTGGATGGATTGCCACTTTGTTATAACTGGAGTACCCGTCAAGAAAGCAGAAGAACCTATTTCTCGCTAGTTTCTCAAGGATCTGATCAATAAATGGTAGTGGGAAATGATCATTCTTCGTGGAGGAATTGAGTCTTCTGTAATCAATGTAGACTCTCCACGAGTTAGCTATACGGGTCGGTATGACCTCTCCGGTTTCAGTCGTGATGGTGGTGAGCCCTGCCTTCTTAGGCACAACCTGGATTGGACTCACCCATCGACTGTCGGAGATCGAGTAGATGATCCCTGCATCTAATCACTTAATGATCTCCTTTTTCACGACCTCCTGCAGATTAGGGTTCAAACGTCTCTGCATTTCACGCGAAGGTCGTGTACCCTCTTCGGAATAGATATGGTGTGTGTAGTAAGAGGGGCTGATACCAGTCAAATCATCAAGAGTCCATCCAATGGCTCTACGATGTTGCTGGAGAACAGTAATCAGACGGGATTCCTAGTCAGGTGTGAGTCTGGAGTTTATAATCACATGAAACGTCTGATTGGAACTCAAAAAGACGTATTTCAGATGATCGGGAAGGGCCTTGAGTTCCAGGATGAGATTATCAGCAGCAGCGAGTGGTTCAGAGTGTGTGTCTGGAACAAGGGTAGGAGTTATGGGTGTATCCAGATCAGGTTCAGACTCCTCTATTTGCTGGTTTTGATCTTGTTGTGGTTGATCGGGGATAATTAGGTTGTCCTCGATATGCGGTTTATCAACCACGGCTTTGATATCACATATTTGTTCTATAACACCGCAATTAATCCCTTGTTGGGCCTTGAAGATGTCAATCTTTAGAGTTTGGTTCCCAAATTTCAATTCTATTTGGCCCTCTTCACAGCTTATGTTGGCCCTAGCAGTGGCCAGAAAAGGTCTCCCTAGTATAATCGATGTATCCCTTGGGTTCTCAGGTGCATCTATATCTAGAACTATAAAATCCACCTAGAAGTAGAAATCCCGTACCCTAACAATAACATCCTCGAGTATTCCTTTAGGTGACTCGATGGATCGATCGGCTAATTGCAATGTCACCTTAATCGGTTTAAGCTCGGACTCTTCAAGGTGGTTAAGGAGGGATGTAGGTATTAGGTTTATGGAGGCACTTAGGTCTAACAAAGCTCTGTCGAATTGGGTTTCTCCAATTTTACATAAAATTAGGGGAGTGCCTGGGTCTTTAGCCTTGGGTGGGAGTTTACTCAAGATTACAGAGCTAGCTTGCTCTGACAGTATGATCAGATTCCCACTTTTGGTTCACGGCTTACGGTTGGGTGTACACACGTCTTTCAGAAATCGTGTGTAAGTTGGTACGTGGCCGATTGCATCCATCAAAGGGATGTTTATCTGGACCTGTTCAAAGAGCTTGACCAGATCCTCCTCAGGAGCCACATGTTTGGTTATCCTTTTTCCCTTGGTCAAGGCCTCGGGAAATGGAACCTCGGTTGGTTCCTCTAGAATAGGTCCAGGTTCTTGATCTGGGATAAGGACGTCCTGGATAACTATCCTAGGGCTTGGATCACTACCAGGCTTGGAGTGGTTTGGTTAAGGTGGCTCCATAAGGAAGATCAAGTTGAGATTATGAGTATGGATAAGGTTTTTAAGGCGATTGATGGTGGGGTCATTGAGAATACCTCGACAATTCCAGAAAAGGCACTTCATTGGGAAAAATTTTGGAGAGGGATTTAGCACGACTATGGGTCATTCGTGCCTTATGCTCCAGGGTTCGACCTCCACGGGCACCTAGCACTCTTTCGGGTGGATGTGCCTCATATGCCTTATCCTAGATAAACAAGGGTTTGGCATCATAAAAATCCATCCTCCCTTGAGGCTCGACATCCGACTGGGAATCAAAGTAATTTACATCATTACTCATTTCCAACGATGCCTCCTGATCATGAATCTCAGTAATACACAGAGGATCAAGGTCAGGAGGTGGTGTTGGAAAGGGAAGATAGACGCCCCAAGTTAAGCCACTGTTATAGTTAACCTTGTCATCACCTTTTAAATCGAAAATCTGAATAAGGAGGTTCCCGACCGTGGGTTGGGTGCTTAAGGGACATTTCCCATTAGTATCTACCCCATTTTCGATAAAATCGGCTTTCGAAAACGTCTCAGAATTAGAAGATCATGGTAGAACTAAAGAATCACCAGCAAGGGGCATTGAGGCCCGAGAAAAAGTAGCATCCATCACATTCGAAACAATAGAAGAAATCAGCGAAGGGGAACCATCGGAGGAAATCGACGAAGAGATACGATAATCACGAACAAGAAAATCAGAATCATACATCCCACAGGAGTTGGGGAATATCACCTGCAAGGGAGAGGGGAATCATGCTTGGGAAATCACTAATTCCTTCCCTATCAAGTCAGGAAGCTTCGCAGTAGAATGAGGACGATGTCTTCGCCGAACAAGGTGTTTCTTCCTACCCTCCTGAGGACAAGAAGGAGAAGAAGGAGCCGAATCCCCCTGAGAAGAATGGGGATGAGAAGTTATACCAGAATAGAAATGGAAGCAGACCCAACCCGATCCTCAGGAGGGGAGGAGACTTCCCCTGGTTGGGCGGGGGTTGAAGACTTCACCAACTTGCCATCCAATTGCACTGCACCTTCGGAAGGAGTCTTTCCATTACGAGCGGGTGAGTGTCACCTGCATGCATAGCTAAGGCAGGGCAAGCACCAGTAAAATGTCCAATCTTTAAGCACGACAAACAAAAGGGGGGGATCTGCTCGTAAACAACACGTTGATCAATTCGCTTATCACCATTGAAAATAACGACAGAGTTCAGCTGGGTACTCAAAAGATCAACCTCAATGCACACTAGGATAACCTGGTCTATCCCCTTGGAGAGTGTGCTGATCCACACAAATAGGGTGACCGAGTTGGGAAGCTAAGGATATCATAGCATTAGGGTGAGTGAGGTGAAGGCTGAGACTTGGAAAACCAACCCATAGCGGAACCCTAGAGATTGGGGCATCCGTACGGAAAGAGGGAGACCAGCGAACAAACTGCAAACGAACCCTATCAAGAACCATCGAACAAGCACATATATCTTTGAGAACTCCAGGTACGATTCACAACAGATAAGCCAATGTCGGAAGTCGAGAGAAATAAAAGAGGCCGCGAAATCAATGTGAAAACGCTTCGTAAGGAAATCGCGCAACCTCGAGAGGGTTGGCTTGGGGCCCCAAGACCTAACCACCATCGAAGAGAAGGTGTGCCCAAGGTTGGAGACCTCATCACTCGAAAAAGAAGTGCCAAGAATCCCATCCTTCGACACAGGGAGGCGGACTTGAAGATCGAGCACAAAGAAAGGAGGTGGCTTCGACGATCCCAGGCCGGCAACCACTGAGGCAAAAGATTGCCTCAGAAGGGTGGTGCGACCCTCCAGAGAGGAGGGGGAGGGGTCAGTAGAAGCCATAAAAAAAACCAACAAACCAGAGAAGCCACAGCGAAAACAGAAAAAAGAAACGCACAACCCGAAAAAACCAGTGCCAGAAAAGCCCCACAGGAAGAAGCACAAAACCAAGCAAGTACCAACAAAGGGAAAACAACGAAGAAAGAAAAGAAAAAAAACAAAGAGAGCAAAAGGAGGAAAACCCTAAGTAGGATCGGCACGAACGATGTCCCAAGAGAGGAGCGCCGCCATAGGCGTGGGCTACACCCCTCCCCCCAGGGGGGAGTGCGAAAGCCACGCCAAGGAGAGGAGCCAAAACCCTAAGGGAGAAGAGAAAGGGGAGGAGAGGCTGAGGGAAAAGAGAGAGGGGAGAGGGAGGGGAGGGGGCACAGGGGGAAAAGAGCAAGGGTAGAGCGCTCTCTGAATCCCCTCAAGAGAGAGATAGAGAATTCTAAATTCCAATGTTAGTTACTGTCAGCTGGGAATGAGAGGTTATTATAGCCTATAAATATTAATGAATGGGAAGGAAACCTCATAGTTGGATCTCCTAGAATTTCCCTTTTCCTAACTTCCTCTTCTCATCTTCTATTCCCCTTTCCTGTTCTTCCCTTTCTGTTATAATAGTTGGTACGATTCGAGCATCCATTCTTCACTGATTGGGTTAGGTTGACAATTACATGAGCTTAGTCTTGATCCCAGCCAACAGGTTGCAGCTATCAAGTGGTGTCTGAGCCCTCCTCCGATCCATTTTTTTTTTTTTAGAAAAGCGGGAGTAAATTTTATTCATCCCCCACTCCTTAGAGGCAAAAGGTGTGGGCAGGGAGACCAAACCAAGACCTGTCCAATATAGGAAAAAGCAAAACCGACCACGACTCGTGGCCTTACATCACAAACTAACTATGCAACCAACAAAACAAGCTCAAAAGACAACATATGGGAACCACAGCTTATCCAAAAAGATAGTGCCATGAACGCGACTAGAAAGATCTGAAGGCTGGAATACGCTCCAGTCGTGAAGCTCGAAATTAGCTAGCTGGAAGGATAGCCTGTTCACCTCAACACATATGAAGCTCAACGAGTAATTAATTTGAAGTTTAACCTACTCCAGCCCCCGGATTTCCTTTCGAACCTTCCATGGGATAGGGATCTTGCCATTCCACCAATTGTAAATCAGAGAAGAATCAGTGTCAACGTGAAGGGCTGAATTGGGAGACAAAGAGTTCACAACATGAATAATGGTAATAATAATGACCTTCTCTTTAATATTGGTTCCGATAACGAAATCACCATTAGTGTCTCGAGTAGCCCAGCCCACCTTAAAAAAACCATCATTAGGAATTGCAGAGACATTGATTTTAAAGCCACTACAAGGCCGAACCCAAGTAACAACGAAGATTTTAGGCTTAAAAGAGCAAAACCAATTATACATATTAAAGGTAGACCAATTGTTATCCAGAGTAAAATTGAGTTTGTTCCAAGAAATTTCATTATGTCTAAATTTGTTCCAAAACCACCGGACATTATACTAAATGAAATTGATCATATCTTTACGACGACGGTAAGAGAAATTACGAGAGGGGGCATTCATAATCTGAATAAACAAGGTAGGACTGGTAGGGTTAAGAAGGCATCTGTTGAAGACCCAATTGGAGATCAGCCTAACAAGCTCGCTCTGAGTAAATACATGAGTGACCGTCTCCTGCTCAGGCGTATTACGGCAACAAGAGCACTTAGATGCCAAAGGGATGCCAAGTTTGCTAATATTGTCATCGTTAAGGATCTTAAAGTGGAGAACCCTCCATGGTAAGAAAGACAAGCGAAGAGGGACATTAATATTCCAAAGGTCCTTGGTGGCTCTATTAATAGGCATTGATCTAAAGTGGGAGCGGTAAGCAGAAGCAACAGTGAAATGCCCAGACGTAGTTAGGGATCAGATGGGGAGATCTTTGCCATCATCCAAGGGAGTCTGGAGGACCTGATCCAACAGATATTGAGGCATAAAAGACCTCTCCGAGTGGTTATGGCTATTAGCAAGGAAATCCTTGACCTAAATCAAAGGAGGTAAGATAGTCACAGGAAGGAAAGTATTAAGCGCCTTATCACCAATCCAAGTGTCATTCCAAAAGTCAATAGCACCTTCATGCACCTCCCAGCAAATGAAATTCTTCACGGTCGCATAAGAATCCCTCATTCTTTTGGCCCTAGCCGGAATAGGCCCAAACATAGAGAGAGAGTCACCATAAAGATGCCTCATCAAGATAGAGTAAGGAGAGTCTTGAAACCGAATATTCCAAAATCTTTTTATCCTCAGAGCATCAACAAAAAGATTGAGGTTAAGAGCCCCAAGACCGCCATTGGCAAAAGGTTTAGAGAGGTTCTTCCAAGCAATCCAATGATGTTTCTTCTCATTGGAAGTGGATCCCCAGAAGAAGTTTGCAAATATGGACACAAGTTTGTTGATAATGGAATTTGGAGTTTCCAGAATAGAAAGAGTATAGATAGGAATAGAGGAAAGAACATGTTTGATCAACAAGAGGCGGAAGGCAAAAGATAAGAGATTGGCTTTCCAACCTACCAACTTAGCCTGGATTTTATCGATCGTTTGGTAAAAATAGGAAGTTCTAGTACAACCAGCAAAGATGGGGCAACCCAAGTAAGTGAACGGAAAGGAGCCCTACTGGAATCCCAAAATCCAAAGAATACGAGACAATCTATCAGGAGAAAAATGTTTCCCAAAATAACAGAAACTTTTGGATAAGTTAATTTGTTGCCCCAAAGATGGTTGAAAGTCCTGGAGGAAGGTAGAAAGATTGGAAATAGTGGTGGGGCCCCCATTTAAAAAGAGGATGACATCATCCACATAAAGAAGGCCAAGCAGGGCTTGGACATTGCGTTAACTGAATAAGCTAGAATCTTCCCCTCGAAGGCCAATTCCTTGAGCCCCCTAACAAAAGGCTCCATAAAAAGATCAAAGAGAGATGGAGATATTGGATCCCCTTGCCTGAGCCCCCGAGAAGGTTTGAAGAACTTAAAGGAAATGCCATCAATAAGGATAGAGGAGCCATGATGCTCGACGCAAGTAGAGATTAAAGAAATCGCAGGAGAAGAGAAGCCAAACTTAGCAAGAATTTGGTAAAGAATCCCCCACTCAACACGATCATAGGCCTTCTGGAGATCTAATTGAATAACAATATTAGATCCAAACACTTTGTGATCAATGCATTGTGTAAGCTCGAAAGTTGTAGCAGCATGATTAAGGATGGATCTCCCTTTAACGAAACCAGCCTGTTCAGCAAAGATTAACTTAGGAAGAAGATTGGACATTCTCGTCGAAATAATAGCAGAAGCAATCTTATAGGTAACATTACAGAGGCTGATTGGATGAAAATCAGAGAGCTTGTCAGCGTCCGATTTTTTAGGAATCAGGGAAACAAATGTGTTATTGAAAGTTCTCGGACTTTTGTGGTTCTCAAAGAAATATCCAATAGTAGAGGATAGATCTTTCTTAATCAGGTCCCAAAATGAGGTAAAAAACTCCACATTAAAACCATCCGGACCTGGAGACCGATTGGTAGGCATCTAAGATAACACTTTAAAGATCTCCTCCTAAGCAAGAGGGGAGATCAAATGAGTCGAGTCCTCCTGGTTAAGAATAGAAGGGATGTAGTCCAGAAAAGGAGTGAAGAATTGATGCGAATCAGAAGACATAAGATTCTTATAAAAATCCACAGTAATCTCAGAAGCCGTATTCTAAGACCCCTTACGAACAACATCAATAAGCCTGGCTCTTTTATGCTTAGCAAAACACCTTTTAATCATGGAATGGAAGAATTTGGAATTAGACTCGTTGTTGTTAAGCCAATTGATTTTAACCTTTTGGAGTAAAAAGTCATGATATTTGGCTTGGACATCTACCAATAGATTGTGCACGTCCATGAGCTCAGCTGCAAGATTATCATCCCAAAGGGGTGATAAGTTCCCATAAAGCTTATCATAGTGGGCCTCAAGGTTTTTAACCGTATTGTGGATATTCCCAAAAGTCGTCTTATTCCAACATCTCAGAACCCTCTTAAGAGCAACAACTTTGGAATAAAAGGCGGTAATAGGATCATGCAACGGATCAGAATACGCCTGTAGCCAAGTTGTATCAACCAGGTTATGGAAGGTACCATCTCGCAGCCACATATTCTGGAACTGGAATGGACGAGGAAGATGAGATATGCGACCACTAGAAATCAAGGTCATAGGAGCATGATCAGAGGATCGTCTGGAAAGATAAGAGTCAGTCAATCTTAGCAAGGGCATCAGGATTGAGGAGGATACGATCAAGTTTCTGATAAATCGTATGATTACCCTGCCTCCCATTACACCAAGAAAGTTGATTGCCCGCAAGAGGCATCTCAATGAGACCAAGATTACGAATAACAGATCGAAAAGGAGTAGCTTGAGAATCAATAAAAGGAACTCCACCGATTTTCTCAATTGCACGTAAGTACAATTGAAGTCACCCCTAAGGAACCACGAGGAAGGGGAGAGGTAGGAAAGATTGGTCAAGTGATTCCAAAGATGCATTCTCTCATCTGCATCCGTGGATGCATACACCGTAGTAAATTTTATGGAAGTGCCATCGAAAGAGGAAGTCACAGTAATAGCCTGAGACAAGATCGAGAGCATAGAAATAGAAATAGAGTCATTCCATAAACACTAGATCTTATGCGCATCTGTGACAGCAAAAGAATGGGAGAATGCAATAGAGTCTCTACTAGAGTCAACAGCCGCAAGGGTCGCAAAAGGTTCCATCAAGAAAAGAAGGTTAATTTTTTGGTTGCGAATAATAAAATTGAATCGATCCATAGTTGGATCATTCAAAATACCACGACAATTCCAACAAAGGCAATTCATATTGAGAGGGTTTTAGAAATAGACTTGGCATGACTTCGGGTAATCCTACCCAAGTCCTCCAATAAATGACCACCATGGGCTCCTCTGGCCAAAGGAGAGTGTGCCTCATACGCTGAGTCCTGGAGGAGCAGGGGTTCAGCATCATAGAAAACCAAACCACCTTGAGGCTCCATGTCCAAGCAAAAATCAAGGGAATTAACATTGTTGCCCATACACAAGATATTTCCCCCATGCAGCAACTCCCCAAGGGAATAAGGATCAAGATCCAGAGGAGGATCCAGTGGACGGGACGAAACAGGAAGGTAGATGCCCTAGTCCATAAAAGTAGCTTTATTAGAGTTATGTTGTTTAGCAGGAACTAATTCGGATCCAGATATATTAGTGGGATTAGGATTAGGCACACTCAAAAGCAAGGGCAAGCCTTCAAACATCTCATCAGTAGAACCGCTCAAATCAGGCATCGAGAGGGAATGTTGATTTGTCAAAAAATGCATCTTAACCAGATGATTAGAGGCATTAGAAATGGAAACGTTCTTCAAAGAAACGCCCTTCAGAGACAAGCCAAGCAAAGTTGGTAAATTGCAATGTTGAGGCAAATTTAAGGAAACAGAATCTAAAGGCCTCGTCAAAAAATCAGAAACATAAACAACATCATCAGAAACCACAGGCGACGAGATTTTAGATGATATCACCTTGGGGAAAGGACCAAATCGGGACCCCTTGACCTCAACCTCCTTCCCCTTTGAACGAGTAGCAATTCGCTTCGCCCGTCGCTGGAGCTGTACCCTTCACTTTTTTTTCCCATCCTGGGGAAGAGTAGAGGAAGGAGAAGGAGAAGCCCCCCCAAAATAAGAAGGTTGAGAAGTTATACATGCTGGAATATTACAGTTGAAATCCCTTCCCGAAGGAATGGGAACCTCATTCACCACCACCAACGGGAGATCATCCAGGGGCAATGGACACGCAGTTCCATGCATCGAGACCACAACCTTCTTCAAAGAGTTGTTCAACAACGGCTGAGGGTCAGCCTTCCCATGATCAACACCATCCCCATCTCCCATCCCCTTAGAACCTACATTGGAGGCCTAAAACAAACAACCAAGCAAAGTACGACCAGGCTTCAAGCATTGAGAACAAAAGGGGGGGATCTTCTCATAAACCACCCGCTAATCAATACGAACATCACCGTTAAAAATCACAATAGAGTTCGGCCGTGGTTTGGAAACATCTACATCAACATAGACACGAGGGTAGCCAGGTTTGAGCCCTTGGATTGTTTTGTGATTGTTGAAGCTACGAGCTACTATGCTAACATATTTGGTTTTGAAAAACTTATCGTTGTAGTTTGAAAGCAAAGAACTCGTGTTCAATAAATAAAATTTATACCTGAATAGAAATCCCGTGTCGAACTCAGGGAGACGAACATTTGATTAAAAATACGCGTTTGTTTTATTTGTCATGAAGTAGAATAATTGATTAGAAACTATCTATCTATTTACAATAAATAGAAGAGAGAGAGAGAGAATATTAGAAACAAAAACCAAAAAGAAATGTAGAATGAACATGGGATTCATTATTAAAGAGATTGTTTGTTACACTACTCATTACGACTAGAAAGCGGGAAAATGATTACACTAGAAAGTAGTAAATCTACTCTAGAAAGCAGTAAAAAGAATGGGGAGAGAGAGATCCTCCTCGATGATCGCTTGGAGGACGAGTCGGACGGGACGACACCTGGAAGAAGGGGAACGAAGCAGGAAGAAGGAGGATGAAGCGGGAAGAACGGGAATGAAGCAGCACGTCGTCGTCGTCGCGGGATCTACTTCCGAAAGGGGGATGAAACTTGGACTTTATCTCTTGAGAAGCATCCCGGGTGTGGGACAAGCTTCTCTTGAGCTTTGGAGAGGGAGAGAAGAGAAGGAAGGGATGAAAATTTCGTATGGAGGGAGTCTCCTTTTATAGTTGCAAGGAATGAGGGCAATTTGGTCTTTTTAATCTCAAAACATTAAATAAGGGGTCTTTAGTGACGGATAGAACTGTCTCTAAAGCCTGATCGTGGGCGACATGTGCCGCTCACCCATCTTCCGCACCGCCCACGTCCTTCAATTCTCGGCTGTTCGATCGCGAGATCGAACGGCTGAGATGCGCCTTCGCCGCGCCTCTTCAAGCCGCAACACCTGCGTCTAATGGCGCGTCACGCGCGGGCGTGCGATAGCGCGTGGGTACTATTGAGCGCTCACGGCCGACCGATCACGATCCAACTCTCCTCGCGCCTGCTCGCCCACTCCTTGTCACTCTAACGCGCGTCCTCCCTTTGCGAAAGCTCATTCGACCAACGCGCTACAAGTGCATTTGTGTTGCGCTTACAAATCGTGCGCGCGCATCTACAGCCGTTGGATGAGCATCCAACGGTGGAGAATCGTCGAAGAAGAGAGGGTGCGGCGGGTGTAGCGGCCGGTTGGGCGGCTGAGATGGAGCCATGTGGCACCATCTTGGCTGTCCATCTTCTTGATGATGTAGATAGTGCCACAGTTGTCGGATTGAGTCGATTTTCACGCTGTTAGGCTATGATCGTCGATCCAAATCCATCCGTGCGATCTGATTTGTCGTTTGAAGTGCAGATTCACACCATCTTGGCCCTTGATCTTCTAGGCTTCCCCGATCTCTATCTGATGCTACAGATGTCTGATTAGGGTGATCTTGGAATCGTTGAACTCCAATCATTGCCCTGATCACATCTGTACGGTTGGATCTTCGATCTGAGGCCCTAATAAAAATTTTTCCTATCCCTGAACATAAAAGGACACAATTAACCTCCATTTTATTCAAACTAATCTAAATGCAGGATGATGCATGCTATGCAATATTTATAGTATGCAATGCAATCCTATGCTTAAGAACATGCATACATAGACATCTTATGTAGTGTAAACATATTTACATCATACCCTATAATGACCCGATTCCTGAGTCCCTACGAGATACGAGAATCGGACCGACTCGACTAATCCCAAGACCTAGTTGTCCAACGAGGAAGTAACCAAAAGAGCAGTAAAATAAATCACATTCAGCATGAATATAACTAGCAGTAACACAATACAGCAGTAAGAAAAGGAACTACTACAGTATACACCACCACAACAGTAGAACAACAAATATGTACATAACATGAAGCTTACAATAAAGAAGTACAATGAGTAACAAGGAAACTACTCACTACAGTGGAAGAAAAGTACAAAAAGAACTGCGAGTAACTCTACTGGACCCTACTAGGTCCAGCGTCCTCTACAGCCATTGACCCTGGCTGCTCAACACCTAGTCCTGAAAAGTGACGAGTGTAACACGTCAGCGAAACGCTGAGTAGAGTGGCAACTAAAAGCTAAAGAAGCAGTAGAGTGTACAGTAGCTGTTATAATTTTACTTTCTTTATTTACGTCTTTCTATTATTTCACGATTTATTTATTTCTCAGATCCTTCACTTGATCTTGAATGTTCCTCGTGGGAACGATCTTGATTGCAGTCTTTTCCGAAAAGTAGAAGTGACACGTAGTGCTCTCCTGGCCGGGAGAGTCTCCCGTGGTGGTCCTACCCTCAGTCAACCACCCCAAGGTCGCTGACAAACGTAACGGTGACTATGGCACGCGCGATAAGCGCACGGGTAGCTACCCCGCACTGGCACGCGGTCAGTCGTTTCCGTTAACGGGTACGCTCAAAACACAGCACGGAACCGGTATAGGGCAGAGCCCTCTCAGTAACAGGGGTCCAACCCCTCCACAGTCCGCACACCCTCGCCTGACTACCCTGGCTTGCCCAGTGGGCCTAACAAGTCGATGTAGGAGGCTAGCAGAACCCCGGGGCCCGTGGGGTAGCTAGTGCTCTGTTTGCACTAGTAGCTCTTCTCGGTACTGTGTATGCGAGGGCCAGCAAGTCGGTGTACAGTGGCCAAACCCACCCTGGTCTCAACCTGAGGGCAGCAAGCTCCCCTCTACACTAAGAGGTAATGTGTGCTCTCTTTGGTACCATGTAACCAAGAGACAACACACTTCCACGTTTCACTTTCTCAGTTCCATTCTATTCTCTTTCCAGGAGTTCTACTCCTAATTCCCCGTAGGGTTCGTATTCTTTTTGTTTGGCCATTGTAGGTTTCACTGTTCCAGTTTTACGTTCATACAACCCATATTCTCAATCATATTTATTCATTCATAACAGGCAGCTATTAATTTACAGGCAGCTATTATTTCCTTTCCACTTTTCCAAGACTGCAATATTTATATATTCCACTAGTTTTCCACTCCTAGGATTCATGCCGTACCCTAGGTTCTATCATTCAATCTAGTTTTCCAGTCTTAGGATTTATGTAATACCCTAGGATCTATCATTCAATCGAGTTTCTCAGTCCTAGGGTTCATGCAATGCCCTAGACTCTATTAATTGTTCCACAATTGTAACAAATTATGCTAAATAATTTAAAAGCCACTCTACCAGCTACAACGGGAGTACTGGGGGCATGGTCGGTAATCCCGCACGCCTTCGCAACCCCCAAGACTGCAATGGAATGGGGTCCTAACACAAGGATCAAACACAAGGAGTTTCTCATAATGGTATACAATTACTGTAAACGGGTAGAGGATTTTATTCTGGAAAGAACGCAACTCGAAACGCGGAAAACGGACTCCGAACGGGCCCTAAACGGGTCAAAAACGACGAAACTGCCCAAAATCAGACGTCTGGAATCTCTTCCAGACGTCTTAAAAGGTGGGTCAGATTGTACCTTAGCTCTATGTAGTCCTTCAGACGTCTAGAACCCTGCTAAGGCGTCTGTCTTAGTTCCAAGACGTCCGATTGTCACCCCGGACGTCTGGAAGTCCTCTCCGTCGTCTGGCACTACGGCCAGACGTCTGATTTACGTGGGATGGCGAGCCCTCGAGCCCTCCCGAGCGGAACCTGTGCACACACACTCCTGCTCTCAGCACGACAAAGCGCAGACGAAGTCGCGGCGGACGGCTGCATGGCCGTATGCGCGAAGAAGGAAGAAGATAGAAATATCTTACCTGTCAGACGTCTGGACAGTCCTCCATACGTCTTCACCGTCGTCTGGTCGTAATCCCAGACGTTTGGTTCTGGAAAATTTTCTAGAACCAGAGCCCGACTCGCTCTCCGCCAGCGACGCACGGTCGCCCCGCGCCCCGTCCACCTGCTGCCCGAGCTGCAGCAGCCCCTCCACGACACCCCACGCCCGCTGCTCCCCCGCCGGCCGACTCTAACTGCCCCGGCAAGCTCGAACCCTCGTGGTCGAGCTTCCCCCTTCCGCTCGCAACCCTCCTTCCTGCACTCTTGCCGCGGCCGCTGCTGTCGCCGTTCCCTCGCTCGCTCACGCTCTCGCACTGGCAGGGAGAAGGGGAAGAGGAAGGCGGAGGAGATGAGGGTGAGGGAGAGGACGAGGGGGCCTTATAAGGCTGCGCAGGGAGAGAGAGAAGAGAGCTGCGCGCCTGCAGGAGGAGAGAGAGGAAAAGGAGGAACGAGAGCGGCGGGTGCAGTCTGCGCACGCAGGCGCGCAGACGTAACCTCGTACGCCACAAAAATTTATTACCAGACATTTGGGAAGGGTTCCAGACGTCTGGTCAAACGTCTGGGCCACTTCCCAGACGTCTTAAAAACCCGTCTGATGCCACGTTCGTAACATACCCCCATGCCTATCTTTTGCTAGTTCCTAGCAAAAACTACGTGCTATTTATAAAAGAATTATGTTGGATTATTTGGGCATGAGTTATTTTCAATCATTAAGAAAATGTTTACTTAGGATCTGAACTTTCAAAGACACAACAGTGCCTGGGTATTTACCAAAATGCAGATCGCCTCAAGCCCTCGCCTTATTTAAAGAAAATTTTCTTTTTCTCTTTTTCTTCTTTTCTAATTTTTTTTTGAACTTTTTAGTTTTAGGGTTTAAGAGGGCTTTCTACGGCCATTCAACTCACCCAAGATTTGATGAGAACCGTAAGTTTTAATCATCTTTATTATGAATGTGATAGACTCGTTGATCAGCAGTTAAAACAGACTTCGGATTTCTACTCCTCTAGGTGACCTTAAAAAGTGAATTTTGTCTAAAGGTGTATCTTTACAGCTGGTAGCTTTCTCTTTACTTTTATTTTTATGGGGTCAACACAAGGGTGAATCCAGTGTATTTCTCCCCGATTTATTCTACTTCTCCGCTTCTTCCTAAGTGTTTTTGGGAACTTTCAGTGCACTTATTGAGTTGGGTTCTGAACAACCGGTCGATGAGCTGTTACCACCGACAACTTGCCAGCCATACTCATGCGGCGAAGTGTGGTTTATTTCTTTTGTTTTCTTTTTTTCTTTTCTCCTTTTCTTTTTCTTTTCTTTTTGACTTTCCTTTTCTCTATTTTTTTTTTTTAAGTAGGTGGCTACCCTGGTCTAAGATTTACCTAAAGGCAGCAAGAAGAGAATGGTCCAGTGACTGGGCTTTGGACATCCTACCTATGGGCTGTTACCCACGATAATTTGCCAGCCATATCACCCTAGAAGGTTCATTAGCTACCCAATTTCCATTAGAACTGCCGATTAATGAGTCAGTGACAAGATAGTGTGTAGATGCTTTAGGCTTAAAGTTTCCTCAAATCAGAGGGCGGGTTGATAAGTCATGTACTTATCACCCAAACTTATTTACTCAAATTAAAAGAGAATTCAAGTTGGCGAGAACTCGAAAAATAAATCCACATTTTAATAGACACATAGGCTGATTAAGTCTGAAGACCTGAAGGGACTTTGTGTTCAGATCCTAATATAATATTTCGTAAGATTGAAAATTTTCTTAAACCCAAGTTCTCTTTCCTAATTTAATTTTTTTATATATATATAAATAAAAGAAAATAAAATAAATCTACGGAGCTGATGAATAAATTCAGAGATGAATATCCACCCTCTCATGACTATCTAATGCAATATCCTCATTGTATTAAAAAGACATAAAACAGAGTGGAAGAGTAGAAAGCACCTGAATTGCATGAATGCCGGGTCCGCTTCAAGATAAACAAGAAAAACTGTATACGTGCTGAATTTAGTGCCTTCAGCTAGGCACACTATACAAAGAAGAGAGATAAAAAATTCACGGGTGCAGGTCAGAAGCAGAATAAAAAGAAGAAACCTCTGACCTGCCAGCAGATGTCCATAGATGTGGACCAGATTGTGGTGCAGACCCATACCCCATAATCGAGAACATCTAAGGTTCTGGATAAAAATTACCCAAAACCTAAAATCAGTATGCAAGCGGGGTCGGACCTGTGATTTATGAGGATGCAACCTAAGGCTAAAAAGTCGGGTTATAGAGAAATCAAGCTCTAAAGGATAATCAATGAATGTATGCTTGGGTTGAACATCCTCAGAAGAAATGTCATAAGGGTTTTGGTTTGATGGTTTCAGATGAAATGGAACCCTTAGACTCGATCTTCTATTTCCTCTGGAATTTGCTTCCCAAATCAAAATTTCCCAGCTCCTATCCTCCTCATTCAGAATGTCAAATTCTGAGACCTCTTGCATATTAATCATCCCGTCTAAAATTTCCAAGTCTAAAAGATGTGGCCGAATCAGAATTGACTTGGGTCTAATTATCTCAAAAACAAAATCGTCGGTAAGCTCAATGGGGTGTAATTGACAATCAGGTCATTGGATTGAATCCTCCAGAAAATGCAATTCTGGATCTGTAATGTAAACCCTAATAAGATTAGTTTCCTCAGTTATTGGGCTATCAAATGATCTATCAGATTCCTCAGGCCCAATTGTCTCACAAAAATCATGTTTTGTAAACTCGCGTGAGACTTTGAAACTTGAATCTTCACCATCAGAATCAAAGAAATCAAAATCTGTATTAATGTATATCTCAAAATCATCGATCACTTTCTGATCCATGGAGACATACATTTCCTCGTACCCCGACTCAGGGATTTCAGGTGAAGAAATTAGATCATCCTTAATTGGTTGCTCTAATTCAATCTGGTTAGCCTCGTAACACGTGTCCCCCCAGTAGGTGCCTGAGCGGGTTCTGACATTGGCTCTCCTGAAGGGAGTTTATCCTGGGAATCATCTCACGATTGAACCAAAGCAACCACAAATCTCATCCTCAATTTCGCTAACTTTCAAAGTAGAAACTCACCCGGGTTCTTATCCTTAACATCCTTGAGCCAATTCAACAAATACTTATTCAAATCATCAATCATTTCAATCAAGGGCTCCAATCTTTCAATGGAAGGTATTGGATGAACTTCTAACGATTGAATGGTATTCCTCAAGTTAGCCAAAACCTTATCTTGAACCTGGTTACCATGAACCAAATGAGTTGGTTCAGGGTTGGGCGGGTTTGGGATCAGTGCAGAGGAGTTAACGAATTGAGATTCGTTATACCCTTCCTGATAATAGGTCATTTCGGATTATTCAAAAGGTGGTGATGACCTAAAGGCAATGTAATCAGAGGATGGGTAAGCATCAGTGTATCCTTCTTGATTGTAGATCGTATTAGGTTGTCCATGAAAGGTTGACGATCTATAATCGATGTGGCTCTGAGAAGGATAGAAATCACAATCATAGTGTTCAGGGTTAGACACTAAACACAGAGGTCCGGAACTGTATCCCCAATCCGAGTTATCCCAACTAACTGATGGTTGATTACAGTACGAATCGAGATAATCGTCATGTTGGGGATAATTCAAAATAGGAGGGAAAGAGCAAGAATGTGTATAATATGTGGAAAGATTCATGATAGATGGGAGGAAGAAAGGCGCCCTGCAATATAAGCAATCAAACATGTCCTTAAGTGGGCTAGCCTAAAGACCTACAGACTCCCAGAACCCGTCTTAAGATAAAGAAACGATTTGATCTACTTCTGTTTGTTCAATCCAACCAGTTAGAAGGAGGGACTGGGGAGAAGGTTCTTCCTTCAGCTTGCACCTCCGGTTCCTAGTGTACCCCCTAGTTACGATCGTTTGATTCTGCTCCCCTAGCTAGACATTAGATTGAACAGTAGAAATAGACTAATCGAAAATATTCTCGTTCTGGGCTCTGAAGAGCGAGTTGAACCTTTAAAGCCAACGTCTACTCTATTTTATTTAGGGCTAGGTTTGAATGTACTTTGGAATGTGATGGGGCCTTTATCTGGGTTGTGCCCTTAATGATTAATTGATGTGTGTGTGTGCACAACCAGTGATTTTCAAGCAAGATTATTTTTGATGCGGTGAATTTTAGAGTTCAAATCTTGCTTAGTAGCTTTTAGGATTTAACTTTAGGTATTTTCAAACAAGTTTTGTTGGCACACCAAGTTCTAAAAGCACAGGTGAAGATGTTTTCCTTTGAAACTTAAAAGAATGTAGAGTGCCTGGTAAATCCCAAAGAGTTGAACCTATGTGGCAGCTTCTTGATGAGTTGATTTTAATTGAAGTGGTGCGGCTCAATCAACTTAAACAATTGGCCTGTTGCACCACTTAATTAGGCACACAAATGATTACCTAATCTGATTTCTACTCAATTATGTGTTTGGATGTGTGTACCGATTTCAAAGATCGATTTACCGGTTGAGTTGGAAAATCAGATGAGGTTGTGTACCTCTGTGAGATTTTTTTTTAAAATTTTTTTCTTTTTAAATGTGGAGGTTGAGGTGGGTGTGGGTGTCAAACAAACAAACAAAACTAGCCTTAGAGTTTTTAAGAATACCTAGGTTGATTGATGTTTGTGTTATTATGTGGTGAAATGGAAACTAATGGGTAGGAGGTGGGGGATAGCTTATAGAACCTTCAATAGCACTTTACTCCAATCTACCGCTTTTGCTTGTCTTAAAAGAGTACTTGCAATCACAATAAGAAAGGAGAGAAGTGAGGTAAATGCTTTGTAAGTTTTAAAATGCGAAAAAAAATCAAAGAGCGTCGCTTCCTCGGTAATGGCGCCAAAATGTTAAATCGCCGGTGACAGTGCCAAAACATAGAGGCGACGAAGTACTTCGCTATTGTATTCGATTTTGAAAACCTGTCGTTATAGTTTGAATAGCGAAGAACTCGTGTTCAACAAATAAAATTTATACTGGAATAGAAATCCCAGGTCGAACTCAGGGAGGCAGACGTTTGATTAAAAATATGCGTTTGTTTTATTTGTCACGAAGCAGAATAATTGATTAGAAACTATCTACCTATTACAGTAAATAGAAGAGAGAGAGAGAATATTACAAACAAAAATAAAAAAGAGATGTAGAATGAACGTGGAATTCATTATCAAAGAGATTGTTTGTTACACTACTCATTACGACTAGAAAGCGGGAAAATGATTACACTAGAAAGCAGTAAATCTACTCTAGAAAGCAATAAAAAGAATGGGGGGAGAGATATCCTCCTCGACGATCGCTTGGAGGACGAGCCGGATGGGACGACGCTTGGAAGAAGGGGAACGGAGCAAGAAGAAGGAGGACGAAGCGGGAAGAACGAGAACGATGCAACATGTGGTCGTCGTTGCGGGATCCACTTCCGAAAGGGGGACAAAAATTAGACTTTATCTCTTGATGAGAAGCATCCCGGGTGTGGGACAAGCTTCTCTTGAGCTTTGGAGAGGGAGAGAAGAGAAGGAAGGGATGAGAATTTCGTATGGAGGGGGTCTCCTTTTATAGTTGCAAGGAATGAGGGCAATTTGGTCTTTTTAATCTCAAAACATTAAATAAGGGGTCTTTAGTGACGGATAAAACCGTCGCTAAAGCACCATCATGGGTGACATGTGCCACCCGCCACCCGCCCATCTTCCGTGCCGCCCACGTCCTTCAATTCTCAGCCGTTCGATCGCGAGATCGAATGACTAAGATGCACCCTCGCTGCGCCTCTTGAAGCCGCAACGCCCGCGTTTGATGGCGCGTCACGCGTGGGCATGCGATAGCGCGTGGGCGCTATTGAGCGCTCGCGGTCGACCGATCACGATCCAACTCTCCTCGCACCCGCTCGCTCGCTCCTCGTGACTCGAACGCGTGTCTTCCCTTCACGAAAGCACATTCGACCAACGCGCTACAAGCACGTTTGTGTTGCGCTTACAAATTGTGCGCGTGCATCCACAGCCGTTGGATGTGCATCCAACGGAGGAGAATCGTCGAAGAAGAGAGGGTGCGGCAGGTGTAGCGGCTGGTTGGGCGACTGAGATGGCGCCACGTGGCACCATTTTGGCCATCCATCTTTTGGATGATGTAGATGGTGCCACGGTTATCGGATTGAGTCGATTTTCACGCTGTTAAGCAGCGATCGTCGATCCGAATCCATCCGTGCAGTCGGATTTGTCGTTTGAAGTGCGGATTCACACCATCTTGGTCCTTGATCTTCTAGGGTTCCCCGGTCTCTATCTGATGCTACAGATGTCTGATTAGGGTGATCTTGAAGTCGTTGAACTCCAATCATCGCCCTGATCACATCTGTATGGTTGGATCTTCGATCCGATGCCCTGATAAAAAATTTTCCCTATCCTTGAACATAAAAGGAGACAATTAACCTCCATTTTATTCAAACTAATCTAAATGCAAGATGATGCATGCTACGCAATATTTATAGTATGCAATGCAATCCTATGCTTAAGAACATGTATAAATAGACATCTTATGTAGTGTAAACATGTTTACATCAGTGATCCATACAGATGGGATGCTCTAGTTGATAAACCAAGGACAAGAGGGCATTAGGATGCAATAAATGTAGGTTCAACCCAGGAAAGCCAACCCAAATAGGGATCGAAGTCATAGCAAAATCAGTGTAGAAAGAGGGATTCCAACGGGCAAACTGCAAGCAAACCCCATCAACAACCACCGATCCCAGCGAATAAATCTTTGAAAAATCCCAATACCTGTCACATCTAATAAGCCAATGGCGGAAATCAAGAGGAGATAAATAGTAACCAGCAAAAAGATGCATGCGCTTAGCAAGGAAATCCTAAATCTTACTCATCGGGGGCTTAGGGCCCCAGGCACACACCACAATGGAAAAAGCGAAAGCTCGAGAGAGGTTAGCAACCTCTTCAGTAGAAAAAGGTGTACCCCTAACTCCATCACGAATCTCAAGAAAGTGGACCTTAACATCTAGCTCCACAAAGGAGGGCTCAGAAGAGCTGGAGCCGGCCACCATCGAAGCAAAATACTTCTTTTGTGGGAGGGTCTGCTACACAGGAGAAGAGGGAGAAGGAATATGCCCAAGGACGACATCTCCTGAGAGAAAACTAGTCTAGCAAAGTTGAAACACGAAAACTAAGCGAAAAAGCGTCGGACAAAAGGAACCCAAAGGAAAATAAGGACTAAAGCCATCGATCAACACAGAAAACACAAAGCGAGCAACATGCAGGCACAAAACAAACAAAAGGAAAAACTACGAAGAAACAAAGCCACGGCCAACTCTCCACGAAGTCCAAAAGGACTACACCATGGGAAGGGAGCTAAGTCCCTCCCCCACGGGGAGGGAAGGCACGAACCGCAACCAGAAAACTAGACAGAGGAGCGGAGAGGAGAAAGGCAGAGAGAGGGGGAGGAGGAGAAGGAGGGGAGGTAGGGAGAGGGGAGAGCACTCCGGAACCATAAGGGGAGCGAGAGCAAATGAGAGTAGGAATCCCCTCCTCCGGTCCTTCATCAGCCACAATGTTGCTGGAGGAGATTGAGGCAATGCGCTAGGTGTTCAAGACTTGTAGTCGAAGTTGCGGGAGGAGTTTGATCAGTGGTTTGCAGAGATGACTGTGGAGCATCAAAGCAACAAATCTCAGGATAGGCTTCTTGAAGAGGAGGTATCCTAACCACCCTTCTCTCAGTTGCAAGCATTACTTAAAATCAAGTGGTTAGAATTTATGAAATTCTGTGGTGATGGAGATGTTTCTGAATGGGAATATAAGGCTAATTAATACTTTGAGTTCTACCATATTTCTGACAATATGAGGGTGTCTTTAGCTTCTTTTCATTTAGGAAAAGAAGTTCTTCAATGGTATTGGTGGTTTAAAAATTCTTCTTCCCTAATATGCTGGGATTCTTTGCTGCAAGGATTACAAGGCAGATTTGGAACTCAATTATTTGAGGATCCACATGGTGCCTCAAGCAAGTTAAGGCAAACAGCCTCCTTACTTGAATATCAACGGGAGTTTGAAAGGCTCTCTAATAAGGTGCAGAACCTTCCTGACATATACCTTTTAGGCATATTTTTGAGTGGCTTAAGTTCAAATTTAGAGTGTGAGGTTTGATCTGTTCGACCTCGAAATGTCTAAGAAGCTATGGAGATAGCCAGATTACAGGAAAACAAATTGATGTAAAAATGTAAGTCTACATTTCGTGTTGATTCTAGAGGATTACTACCCACACCACTAAGAAATAACTAGATAATCTCTAAGCCCCCTTGTTGTCACGTTTTTGTGCGATTTTAAAGCGTATCACGTTGTAGTATAACCGACAAAACGTTTAAATAAATATAAAGAATTTTATTACTCGAAAAACTAGAGTATCCGAGGTCGAACACGGGGAGCAATCTCAGCACTTTTTAAAACCAAAGAATACAACTGTTAAATGAAAATGATTGATTCAAAGAGAGAATTTTAAAAAGGATTTGTGAAAGAAAATAGAATTGGACGTCTGATTTCTGTATCAGACGTCTTAACTGTAATCCCCTTTCTCTCTTCTTCTTCGTGGCTCTTCTTCTCCTTTTCACTTCTTTCTCTTTCTGCCTTTGCTTGAAGGATTCTTCTTCCTGCCTTTGTTTCTTTTCTCTTATTTCTTCTCCTACCTTGGTCTTCTTCCTTGTCTTTGTTTCTCTACGAAAGCTTCTCCTTTCTCTGCTACCCAGCCTCTTCTTCTTTCTTCTCTTCCCTTGCTGCAGCAGCTAAGTGTTCGCTTCTTCCTCTGCTCCTTCTTTCCTGTGCAAATCACAGCCAATGCAAAACTTACCCCCGTCCCTCTACCCAAACGTCTCTCTCTTTCTCTGCAATTCGCTCAAAGACGCTCCCCCAGAGCCACACGGGTAATCGGGTTGGCTTCGCACTCGGGACCAGGCGCACCCGCAGGTGATGATGCGCGAGGAGTGCTCAAGGTTAGGGTCGGGTCGGATCCCGCCAGATCCGCGAGGTCAAGCCGCGGACGAGGCGGGTGTGAGGGTAGGTGAGGGACCTCACCCCTGTGCATACGGAGGCAGTGAGCTTAAAACACAAAAATAATTTATACTATACCTGTGTTTTGCGCTTCCACGATGTGGGACTATCTGGTCAGTCCTGATTTCGCGCGAGCCCGCAGAGCTTTCGTCGTGCAATTGCCCCAGCTACTGGCTTTGCAGCGCGACTTGCTGGCCTCAATCGCTTCGCAACACTCGCGTGAACCTGCTGCACCTGCAGCCCGGGAGCCCTGGTGCCTGAAGCTGCTACGAGCTCCTCGCTGCTTCGACCGTCAATGGTGGCAGGAGCAGCAACCTGTCATACACAAGAACGGCCTATTGGCCCAATCAGATTAGCTAGGAACCTTCGCCGTGGCACGGCGAAGATGATGCACGGTGCTGCAGGCCGCAGGTCGGCCTAGGCGTGCGTGCCTAGGGCAACCTGTGGCCGGAGGTGTGGGGTTGTTCGGGGGGCAACTGTGGAGGTCTGGAGTGGCAGTGGAGGGGCGGAATGAGTTCCTGGTGGTGAGGCGGAGCTCACGAGAGGGTTGGCGAGTCGTGTGGAAGGGCGGAGTGGTCTGGGCAGCTCGCCGGAGGGCGGTCGGAGGCGAGGACGATGGAGGTGGTTAGGCACTGTCGGGGGGTAATTGGATAAAATAGCATGGGGAAAAGAGAGAGGAGAGGATGAAGAGGGTATCTGGAGTGATTTGGAAGGAAGGGAGGCAGCGGAGTGGACGACGCGTAACTGCCGACGTCGGGGAAGAAGGACCTTGAGGGAGGAAGCGGCGATGAGGATGAGGTCAGGGGCACGCACGCTTGGTACGGCGCGACGCGGGAGGAAGCGGCGAAGTTGACTCTGCTGCTGGTATGGCAGCAGAGCGACGAGAAGGAGGGGAGGAGGTTGCCGGAGCTTGCGGGTCTTTTGGCCGGAGATGGGAGAGAGGAAATTTGAGGGGATCTCCGTCAAAATCAAGCTTAGGATTTGCGGCAGGGTCTGGGGAGTCTTTTATAGGTGTTGGCCGCACCTTCTAGCGCATGGAGACCGCGCAATCAACTCTGCCGGCTTGCCGGAGATGGAAAGCTGGTGGGTACCCAAATTTCTCGTGCGTTCGTAAGAGAGATTGGGTTCACACCAGAGATCGTGATCTGCTTTAGATGGAAGGGAATTTCTCAGAGAATCCCCCTTCCATTTCTGGGAGGGAATCTCTGAGGAATTAGAGAGAAATCCTTTTCTAAACCTCGTCGGAGCTTGGTTCTGCCCTAACAATGGTGGCAGGATCGGATTGCAAATGGGGCGAAGAACTTAGGGGGCTCTCTGCAAAGATATTCAAAAGATAGGGACCAAATTATGATTTGGGTGTACTAAATTGCAAAGTAGGTCTAGATGACCTCCCCTGAGATCCAAATTTTGGTATAAACCTAATTTGGATCTAGGGAATCCAATGGTGAAGTTGAATTTTAGGTTTTACCACGTTTGACTGGATATTTTACGTAAAAACCTAAATTAGATGAATTGAAGAGCTAGGACCCTAATCTAGGTCAAACTGGGTTCCAAGGGCCAAATTAAGTGTTCTAAACCCTAGGGGATCCTTTTCCATGGTTTTTAGAGGGTTTACTTGATTTTTATTCTGACTGGAACCTTGTTAATTTAAGCGGGTCTGTTTTAGGGTTACCAAGTGTCATTTAATTCCTAGATTGCACATAAACCCATTTCTGATTGACTCAACCCACTTTTTGTCTCATTTAGACCACTTGACCTATGTTTTGCCTCTGAGAAATCCTGTTTATGTACTGCAATGGTAAAATTACAGTTTTAACCTTTATTTCATGTTTTCTTCTCAGAGCACTTGTTCCTTCAGTTAAGCCTTCTTCTAGGTTATGTAGGAGCTTTTATCTTCTTTATTGGGTCAAAATGAGCTAGTTATGGCTCATGATGAGGCTCTCATCACCCCTTTACCCATTAAAAAATTATCCACTTCACAATATGAAGACCATCTTAAAAAAGGGCCTTGTTTCAGGTGTGGGGAAGAATGGCATAAAGGCCATAAACGTAAATCCTTTTCAATTATTCAGATTTTTCTGAGGAAGATGATCAGCTTTATGAGGTAGAGGAACAAACAAATGATGATACCATTTTGGAAGGAAGTCATGCCGCTATTCCTGAAATTTCTTCACAAGCCATCAATGGAACCAGTTCTAATTTTACTATGCGAGTTTACGGTCTAATGAAACAATCATTACTACTGATCGATTCAGGAAGCTCCCATAATTTTGTTGATCGTTCATTGGTAAAAAAATTGAAATTGTGGATTGATGATCCCTCTTCGTTTCATGTGATGGTTGCTAATGGTGCAAATGCATGGGTCATGGACATTATTACAATATATGGATTACACTGCAAAATTTCAGATTTCCTTTCAATTTTTATGTGCTGTATTTGGGGGCTGTGATGTTGTTTTAGGAACATAATGATTGAAAACCTTGAGCACAATTGAATGGAACTTTGAAAAATTGACAATGAAATTCAAGGTGGGAGAAGAGTTTTGTCATTTGACAGGTATTCCTACAGCTGGGTTGCATGTTTTAACAAATAAGAATGTGTCAAAACAAATTCAATCCGCAAACTTGTCTTGTATGATTCAGCTCCTTTCCACTAATATTGTGGATCATAATGCTTCCTCAGATTTGTAGCATTTGCTAGATGAATTTCAAGATATCTTCCTGGAGAAATTCAGTTTACCCCCCTCAGTGTTCTTGTGATCATGCCATTCCATTACTAAATGAGTATACCAGTGTTTTAGTTTCTCCTTATAGACATTCACCTATTTAGAAAAATATCATTGAAAAAACCATTCAGGAAGCTCGTGACAATGGTTTATTAGGCTAAGCTCAAGCTCTTTTGCAACTCTTGTCATTCTAGTTAAAAAACATGATGGGTCTTGGCGTATGTGCATTGACTATCATGCCTTGAATGCCAATACAATTAAAGATAAATACCCCATTCCATGAATTGATGACTTACTTGATGAACAAGCTGGTTCTCATTATTTTTCAAAGCTTGATCTTTGATCCGAATATCATCAAATTAGGGTCAAGGATGAAGATATTCACAAGATGGCTTTTAGAACTCATAGTGGGCATTATGAATTTTTGGTTATACCATTTGGTTTACCTAATGCCCCAGCTACATTCTAGTCCCTAATGAATGATATATTCAGGCCTTTTTTACGTAAATTTATATTGGTATTTCTTGATGTTGTCTTGGTATATAGCATAGATTAGCAGTCCCACTTAAAGCATTTGAAGATCACTTTCCAACTATTATGACAACACCTATTATATGTGAAGCAGTCCAAATGTAACTTTGGCATTCAGGAAGTTAATTATCTTGGCCATGCTATTTCCAACCAAGGTGTTTCTATGGAAAGTGAGAAAATTGATGCTTTGTTGAAGTGGCCACTTCCAAAAATATTAAAGGAACTTTGAGGATTTTTAGGCCTTGTTGGGTACTATAGGAAGTTTATTCAAGACTTTGGAAAAATTGCTCTTCCATTGAAGAATTTGTTGAAAAAGGATCAGATTTCTTGGCATTTTGCAGCTACAAAAGCTTTTCAAAAATTGAAGCAAGCCATGACTGTCAGTCCTGTTCTTGCTGTGCCTGATTTTTCTAAGCCATTTGTAATTGAATGTGATGCTAGTGGAGAAGGTATGGGAGTGGTTCTACTTCAAGAGGGACGGCCTATTGCTTTTATAAGTAAAGCCTTCTTTAATAGCCAAAAAACAATGTCTACATATGAAAAGGAGCTTACAACCTTAGTCTTTGATTTGCTATTAACAAGTGGAGGCAATATTTATTGGGAAAATTTTTTTTCATTCGAACAGACCACCAGAGTCTTCGCTACCTATTGCGACAGCGACTCAAAACTCCTATGCAACACAAATTACTAACCAAGTTTCTTGGCTTAGAATTTGAGGTGCATTATAAAGCTAGCAAACATAATCATGTTGATGCTTTGTCCAGACATCTAGATTTTGCTACTATGATGGCTATTTCCTTGCATGGATCGAAGAATTAAAAGTTTTATATTTGAAGGAGCAAAGCTTATTGCATCTACGACAAAAATGGGATTGTGTACAACTTAATACCAATCATAGTTTGCGTGATGGTCTTCTATTTTATAAGAATCGGATTCTATCAACAGACGAAATGACTTTTATTTTGAAGGTTCTAGAACATCATCGTGACACACCGGAAGGAGGGCATTTAGGATTTCATCGGACCCTTCATTATATCAAACAAACATTTTATTGGCTCAAGATGAATACTTATGTTAAATGCTATACTGAAACTTGTACAGTTTGCCAACAATGTAAGTATAGTACTCATCTACCATATGGCTCCTTACAACCACTTCCATACACTTCCAATTCTGGATGCATTCCTTTCCTAGCTACTAGGATGGATCCATTGATATATAGTTGTATGTGTGTGTTCTTTTTCTACTTCTTTTCTTGGCATTTGGATGGAGCTAGTTTGTGTTTCCTGTTCGTAGCTGCCGTTTTGTGTTTGTTTCACTTTTATGATTTTGAACGTGCGTGTTGCACTTGCACTTGTTTACAGAAAGATTGTGCTACGATTGTTGCTCTCTTTATCAATGCTGATTACATTCTTGTAGCGAGAAAAACAAAACCAATTAAAAAAAAATACTATGCGGTTATCCCACTACACAAACCCTTTGCATTTCAAACTATCGTAGTTTAATCCAACAGGATAATTCTTTAAACTTTCAAATAGAAACAGACACAAGATAATTATAAGATTGCTATCCCACAAAATTATGTCTCTCATCCCAAACTAAACCCACTGCCTTCACCTTCATCCCCTCACCCAATATATTTTGCCATCCATGGTATATGCATCAAAGATTTCATAATTTTTTATATTTTACATTGGGTGATTGTCAATTTTAGCTACTCCCCTAGGTTGTAATAATTCATGCCAAATGCTAAAAATAGAAGTGTTTGTTTTTATGAACTATTCGTGATGACGAAAAAAAGGGAGAAAAAAATCTGTGTAACCTGTAAGTTTTGCAACTAACGAAGCAAAAAGTTTTCAGGAAATTATAGATATATAGAGCGACGTGTGCCATGCAATTTCTGCCGACGTCCTTTTCATGGAAAGCACATCCATCGATTGAACCTGTAGGGAAGTTACATTAATTAATAGCAAAAATATAGACAACCGTGAAAATTACCGAATGTGATATAAAGAAATAAAAAAATTTAAATTTTATTTTGGGTAGATTCTACTGTATTAAGAAAAATTATCGTATCATTTTAAATTAAAATCTATATATGATAAATAATTTTATATCGATGATAAATAATTTTATATTAGTGATAAATTATTCTCGATGATTTTGTATCGGTTAAAGTTATTTTGTACTAGTGATAAATTATTCTAAGGTATCTTTACATCGGTACAAAATTATTTCAAATGTGATATAGTAATTTTATAACTGTATAAAGTGATTTTACACTCGTTAAAATGATTTTGACCTATGTGGGTTTAGAGTTTAGAATTTAGGTTTATGGAAAGTAGTTTCACGAATGAGAAGTGATTTTTCACTTGAAGGTTGATTTTTCACCTTAGAGTTTAGGGTTGAGTCTTTGGTATTTAAGGCATAGTGAAAACACCAAAGACTAAATCTAAACACTAAGGTGAAAATCACTTGTTATAGGTGAAGAAATACTTGAAATTTAATTTTACATCGTAGAGTAAGATTATATCAGTGTAAAATTATTTTCTATGGTGTAAAGTGATTTCGAAGGTGATTTAAGTGGTTTATATCCTTACAAAAGTGGTTATTGTTGGTTTCAACAGTGGTGGATCCCACTACGAGTAAGTACTTTTTTGCATAAAAAGAAGATACATCATGTGAGGATCAAGTTCACATCCCTCTGCATCACTTTTGCATCAATTTTACGTTTTTTAACCTGCATCCTAATTAATATAGAAAATTGAAAGGAGGTTCTTGGACTTGGCATGAAAAGATCATGAATGGTTGGGCTTATTTCTACTTTTCTTAATTTCTTGAAATACATGTAATCACAAATACAAGGATACAAATGCAGGATGAACGAATTAGACAAGCTTATTTCCTTGTCAACACGTACCTAAAGTCATGCAAGAATTTTCTAGGAACTTGCCTACCCTACGAGAAATGTAAACTATTTATTAACATATGTTTAACGAACCTGGAAAATTATAAACAAAAAAAATGTTTTGTCAAAAATCCAAAAGACACTCGGTCACTCATTTCTTCTTAATTAGGAAAAAAAAACAATGAGAAGGCAACGTCAATCATTACTGTGATTTAGGATATTCAAAGATGAGTAAAGACGTTTTCTTCTAACCTACGTTCAGATTTGACTATTGTCTCTTATCATGTGATCGAAGAATAATTTATTTTGCTTATCTTGGTAATGGAAAACAGATAGACTATGGATTGACTAGCCATTTTACCTTCACAATTCTACCTTCTACAGGATCTAGGATACTAATCGTGTAGAGATAATAAAAAAAAATAATAAACGAAAAAAAAGGAGAAATATAAAGCCCAGTGGATGAAAAGATAAACGTTAAGTCCCTTTCTTGTTAAGGTCGCAACGGATAAAAGTCTACACAAGGTTTCCCAGAATTAGTTTGCAGCATTATGTCTCGTTGCCGCTTCAAAGTGTCTAGATGGGCAAATCACCCAAATGTTGGAAAAAGAAAAAACATATATTACTTATTTTCTTGAGGAAATAAGTTACCTAAAGTTATTATCCTTCAACTTATATGACATGGGATAAGAATCGGCTACTTATAAAAGTGCTACCAACACATGATCGAGCTATAGGCCTAAAGTTTATGATTTTTTCGACGTCATTTGATAAATCTGGGTCAAGTTCGTGTGCATTAGGAGGGAGAAATTTCTCAGACAGACCTTGCCATGTGCTAGTAACTTTTAATTTCTCCACATTGTGGATAAAGAAAAAATGATGATCTTGTCTATTCAGACTATCCGGTAGGTCAGTTATCTTATACTTTGTTCGCCACTTGTAAAGAGTATAGGTTCTAGATGGCAGTTTCCCCTTCACTTTAAGAGGCATTACGCAAAAAGGATATGTAATGTCCTTACCCGGGGGCGAATTCCCAAGTGAAAATAGATGATGGTAAAAGCGTTCAGAACAGAGCAACAGTTAAGGCTAACCTAGGAGGGAACAACCTGGTAATAGTTGAGGAAGGAGATCAAAAAGAATTTAGCGGCACACGAAGGTCATCTTTTATGGTATATTTACAAATAATAAAAAACTCCTATCCACCATCAGAACACAGGTAGGTCATAAAACCCACCTGTTGGAAACGAACATGCATGACCAAGCTCATGAGCTGCCAAAATCTCCTGAATGACCGATTTACTACAAAAGCCCAAACTAAAATCATACAATTGCCTTGTCTCAGGCAATATCCCCAACGATGAAGAGGTGGACTCACATTTTCTTGTAAGGCCCGACATCTTCTTCGTAGAGAGCGGAGGCAACCCTGGTTGCCCTACTTCTTTGTTAACGGTGGCTCTAGCTCCACTAGGGTTTGCAGAAGCTCTCGTGTGCAAGGGACTCACAGTAAATGGGGTAGGGCGAGGCATTTATTGCCCCCCACCACCCTTATTAATTTATAACCTCCTTAGGGGTGAAAGGATGTCGATCCAACTAAGGCTCGCCATCATTACGAGCATTAAATGCCCCTACACGCGAATCATTTCGCCGTAATTACAATAGATACATCACTGTTTGTTGCGATATTTGAGGCAAATACTCTTCATGATTAAACAACTAATGCCAGTCTTGTCATACAAAATGACAAAATTAACTCCCGCGGTGATTGGCCACCACTTGCAAAAGGTGATTCTTATGTCCCGTTTGCTCCTGGGATGTCAACCTCTTAAGGCCAACAGAAACTTAGTGTTGGTGCAAGGGCACCACAATCATCAATTTTGATGATAACAAAACACTTGTGTTTTAACATTTGTGTTTGAGCTTTAGATTTCAGAAAAATACAAATGGATACAAGTGTGAAGGACCTCAAAGCTCGCGTCCATGGTGGATGGGAGGAGCTCGTTCGAGGAGAAAGAGCTTTGCGAGGAGCGAGAGTTTGAAGACAGAAGAATAGGATAGATGTTCTTTAGTCATTGTACTCTGTAATTGTTGTTTTCATTTTTTGCTCTTTCATTTTATTAAATATTTGTTAAAGTGCATCAAAGTTACCTAGCAGTAGTTCTAGGAACACTTGCACAACCCTAGGATACTTAGGTTTTCCGTAGAAGACTTAAAAAACTTAAATAGGCTTTAGACAACCTTTTCAGACGTCTAACACAAATATCAGACGTCTGATAATAATCTTTAAGACGTCTAAATGTTGAATCAGACATCCAAACTTTTAGAGCTGGTCTTAGAACCTTCTGTCTGTTGATTTCAAATGACCGACCCTTAGTCCAAACGTCTTAGCAGACATCTGATGACTTAGCCAAACATTCAATTAGTGGAAAGTTGGCTTAAGAATATGATTGTTTAGTTTTGACCTTTGATCTTCTATCAGACGTCCTTAGAGGACTCCAGATGTCTGATAAGTAGTTGTTTTGCCTCGATTGACCCAAAATCGCTTTCTTAGACAAATATAGTCGTTTGGACCTTGGGAAATCAATTCCTACAGTTTTCTAGGTTTCCAAACGTCCAGATCTAGTACTAGATGTCTTGTACGTCATCTGATTGATTTATTCTAAAACCCTGTTTAGGTCTGATGAAAGTCAGTAAGGGAACCTATCTAGTATTGGACATCTGATCTAGTTTCCAGACGTCTTAAACATGACTTCCAGACATCCGATCTTTTTCCCAGACGTCTGATGACCCTATCAGAATCATTAGTGATTTTGATTACGACCTCTTTTGCCTTGGAATAATTCCCAACGGCTAGGGAAGCCTTCCAAGGCCTTCCAAAGCCTTCGCCCTCTATAAATAGAGGAGTACCCTTGCCTTACAAATACATACCTTGTAACACTACTTTTACATTCCTTTGTGTTATTGAAAAGAAATCATCAAGACAAGAAGTGATCTTGCTCTCCAAGCTCCATTCAACAAATCCGAGAGCGTCGTTACTTTGCCGAGATCATGCCTACATTCTTCCATCTAAGGGAAGTCTCTTTTTCCTATAGAAGCTAAGTTTAGGGTTTATCTTTGTGGCTCTATAGGGTTGCTTTGTAATTTTACTTTATTTTTTAGTTGGATATTCACATTGCGAATTCTTGTCTCCTTCGTGAGATAAAAACCTTCTCATGAAGAGAAGGGGTTTGAGGCACACTACCCTCGTATAAAGTAGTGTTGCTGTATTGAGGTTCAGTCACCCTCGTTTAAGTGACTGGATTAGTGGATTTTGATTGACTTGATCGATCGGAAAATTCTAACTCGAGAGGGTTTGGTGTTGATTTTCACTCGATTTAGGTTTCCACCTAAAAATACTTGTGCAAATTGTGATTGATCATTGTGAGATTGTTTTATTTTAATTCCGTATTTTATATTATATTCCGCAAATCTCACCCCCTCCCGTAGGAATCTTCACTCAGGTGGCGATATGCCTACATTCCCTTCAATGAACATTAATGGTACATATACCACGCTAGTAATGGCACCTTTCCCTCCTAAAGCTAAACTATACGCCTTATGCAAATGACTATCCCGCCTAAAATTTAGCTGGCATATCATTAGGGACTGGACACCATCCATGCAAAGTTTTAATATACTTACTACTCTCTCAATAGCGTATGCTAGCTACAGAGTGGGGGAATCTGATGAGGGACAAAAAATACTCTCAAAATTAAAACTTCACACAACACCCAAGGGGTCCGATTTCTTGATGTCTCGATGAATTTGACCACTTGATTATCCAACATCTAGGCGGATCTTGATAGATCCATTTTGCTAGGGATTTGCTAGATCTAACCCAATCTCAGGATCGCAGCATCCTGACGAATTCTAGCAGATTCGACCCGATTTCGGGTTCTAGTAACCTGCCTAAGGACTCGGTTGATTAGAGTTGAAGAGGCGGTCATTACGCTCATGTTGGCACTATTGGTTCACTCTACTTAATCACTTAAATGCTGTTAATAGCCAAATGGCGAAAGAATCGGCGGGGACCACGAAGTCCATTATGGATGGAGGTTTGTTACAAGAGTTGTTTTGACATTATAAATATGGAGAAGAGAGAGCTTTAAGGATTGACGCACTCATAGAGAGAAAGAAACTAGAGTAATTGTACCATCAGCGAAAAAGCATAGCAGACCATTCGAAGCATCGCTCTCCCCCCAAATGTACACTCTTTGGCTGGAACTAGGTCACCAATCTTCTGTGTTACCGATTCTCTATATGATTGTTCTATCTATTCTTTAAATTGAGTCTTGATCACGGCCTCGAAAAGATTCCTTTATTCTTGATAACAAGCATACTTGTTCTTTTCCTATCTAGCCATCAAGAAGGCAAGAGTTTAATTAAATATTTATTAGCTAGTAGTAGAGATAGATGGATAGATATGGATTATATGGATGGATATAGTTTTTCTACTTAATATTAAATATGTCTTACGTTAATGTGAAAAGCAAAATGAAATTTCAGCTTTTAAATAAACTTATTTTCAATTAAAAATAACTTAACCAAAGTTACTCTCAATTGCTTGGTGAGACTTCAAAGACCTGTTAATGATCCCTTTTAATTATGCTAGACAATTTTAACATTTTCAAGAGAGTTACTTGTTAAAAGAAACATCAACGGCTACCAACTCTAGTAGGTAAATTCTTGTCATGATCTTGAAAATAAGATTTACTTAGCAAAACAAACACAAAATGAAAATTGAAAGAAACAAACCACAAAAGAGATTCTACACCTAAAAATAAAATTATTCTATTGCTCTCAAAAAGATTAATGTAATTCTTTCCTTTTTTTTTTTATAATTCCTCTCCCAATTCCAAATTTCTAATTTCCTCTCCCAATTCCAAATTTCTAATTTCACTTATCCAGGACTACCTTAATCTCGTACCTAATCACTTTAACAGCCCATCAAAAAACATAGAAGAAATGACCGAGTTATAATGATGGATGTTTACAATACGGAGATGGTGGAAATGCCGGGAATTGGATAGATTGAGAATGAGGGATATCGTAAAATCCAAACGTCAATGGAACATTTTAGACGAAAGCATTGTGGATCCAAAGGCATTACCTCTCAAAGGGTGAACAGATCGAACGAGGAAATGTGCAAAACGGAGATGGTAGATCGATCACTTTTGGCCAGAAAAAAGGGGTGGTGGCAGCGTCAGAATGAAAATAATTTTGAGTAAATCATAATAAAAAATTACATAAATAATCCTAACTTACACAAAAATATAATATTTATAGATTATTATCCATAAAAATTACAATATTTGCATCAGAAAATGTTTAAAGCCCATATCTATATCCACATCTGTCATTCAGCAGCAAAATCTAGAAGACATTTGTATTGAGTAGAGTTTGAAAATTTGATATATATGCAACGGATATTATCAAGAAGAAAGAACTAATTTCGATAGATCTACATCTTGTTGTATCCCTAAGCAGTGTGTTTTACATAAGCAAGTGACATTAAAAATACAAGTGTTTGATTTTATAAACTATAGCAAAATAATAATAATAATAATAATAATAATAATAATAATAGGGCAACTTGTTAACTTAGAAACTAGCAAAGTAAAAAATTCTCGTTAAATTGAGAGATGGCGACTTGCGCAATGCAAGTTTTTCAACGTCCTCTAGAAGCGTTTATTGATTGATTGAACTTACGGTCAAGCTTGCAAGATGATGACAAACTAAAGGAAAAAAAAAAAATCTTGGACTCAACATGAAATTAAGGATGCATGAATGGTTGATTTTATTTCTATTTTTCTTCACTGTCATAGCCCAGATAGACAAAGTCATGCATGCATGCAAAGATATATATATATATATATATATATATATATATCATTTTGAATTATTTTAAATGAAGTTTTAATCTTAATTGCTTATATTTCTGATTAAATTGTAATTTGTGAAATTGAATTGCCATCTGTTGCTCTAAGTGAATGACCTCGGACTCTATTTTGATTCTGAGTTATAAATTTTATCTGTTTTCGAGTGATTTTGGCTTACTACGATGATTATGTTTTAAAACTTCGATTTCGCGTGTCAACACCTAGTCCACCCTAGCTCCTACTCCTAAACCCTAGTTTTGGCGCCAACATAAGCAACCCTTGGACCCTCAACCACCACCGAAAGCCACCTTGTTTTGGTGCCAACTCACCCTTCTAGAAACCCGCTCTTTTGGCGCCAAAACACCCTTACATCCTAGCCTTACACCTACCCCCCTTCTAGAACCCCCTTAGGATGGCACCAAACCAAGGTATCTTTCAAGGTTGGCACCAACCCTTAACCACCATAATCACCTCCTCTAGTACCCCTTAGGTTGGCGTCACTTATCCTACACCCTAGGATCCCATAACCACCACTTAAAACACTGTCCTACCCTTATGCCTACCCTCTACGCCACCTTAACCCTAACCACATAAAAAGTGGCACCAACTTAACCTAAACCCACCTACCCTATAGCCTCTTATTTGGCACCACTTAACATCCACCTTCCATCTCCTAACCATCACCATATAACCCAATCCTAGCCATACAACACACCCAACCAATCCCTAACCCTAGTTTCCATCAAGGGTTGGTGCCAATCACCAAGCACCCCTCCATTTTGGTGCCACCCACCATCAACCCTAAGATCTCCTAACCACCCCCTATGAGCCATCCTAACCATTCATCCCTTAACTACACCTACACCCCTACCACTCCTATAAAAAGACCTACCCTACCACCAAAAAAAGGGACCTTTGGCTCCATTAATCCACTCGTATTTCCACCTTCATCCCATCATCTCCATGGCAAAGAGAAGAAGGAGAAGAAGAAGATTAAGGGGGCACTTTGTCCCCTTGGTGCCTTCCCCTCTTCCCTTCTCTCTTGTGCCCACGCTAGCCAAAGGATTAGCCAGGCAAGGAGGACGTCCAGGAGGAGGTCTTGAGGGTGGTGCATGCCCACCCTAGGAGGAGTTCTTGTGGGTGGAATTCTTCCACCCTTGGAGGAGCAATGGCACGCCCATCTAGGGCTTTCTAGGAGGAAGATTTCATCAACTTGGAGGAGAACTTCAAGAAGGAGTTGGAGAGACCCTTTTCAAGTCTAGGAGCAGTTGAGCTTGGAGCAAGGACTCTTTCCTCTTCACCACCATCATTAGGAGGATCTTTGTTTTACCAATTTTTATCTTTAATTTTGTAGTAGAAGCATTCCTCTACTAGCATTCCTGTAAGACAAGTTTTATCCATATATAATGTTGCCTTTTCTAAAATTCTTGTTTTCATTGAATTTGTTGCTTTTTACTCTAGTGCACTCACACACACCCTCTCTAATTATCCTAGGTCTTCATGTACCTAGGGTGAGCTTAGACAGGAAATTATTTTGTCACTTAGGTTTTAAGCTCTAGCAATTCTATTGTAGTCTTCATTCATATTCAATTGCCCCTTTATTTCAAAATTAAAAAAAATCTTTTATTTAAAAATCCCAAAAAGAAAGTTGATTTCCCGAATCGAGCAAGAGTATTTTAAAGTGCATTTCTGCCACCCTTGGGATTACTCAAATACTTTCCCAAGTACTCGACTTTATAAATTTTAAAAGTAATCAGATTTGCGCATTACAACGATAAAAATCCTAATTTCAAATCGCACTTTTCTCGCATCACATACGTTTTTGCTTCAATTTTTGCCTACCTTTAACTTTTTTCTCTCTCAAAATATATCTCAATCACAAATAAAAGGATAAGAACACGAGATCAACAAATCAAACAAGCTTATTTCCTCATCAAGGCATATGCAAGGTCATGCAAGGGTTTTCAAGGAACCTATACGCATTGTATGAGAAATGTGAACTGTTTATTAACATGCATTAAATGAACAAGAAAAATTATAAAAAGAAGAAATGTTTTGTCAAAAATCCAAAGAATGCTCGTTGACTTATCTTTATACATATAAGAAGGCATACCCTCTTGCTGTTCAGATTAGAAGTAAAATTTAGATTAATTTTTTTCTTTTAACTTTCAACCGCTACAATGCCTACACGTTTTTTCATTCTTCTTTACTTTCGACTATTATAGTGGCCACGTGGGCTCCCACTCCGACTCTCTTTTTCTCTCATACTATCTCTTAATTTTTTTCCTTTTTTTTCCTCTTATTTCAATTTTTTTACATATTATTTATCATGTACAGTCGATTTGAATTCCATCTCCCTCCATCAACCTCCTAATCTTATGTTCTTCCATTAAAAATAAATATTATATAAGTTTCTACGAGAATATAAAATAATATACATACAAAACAATACATTGTAAACACAAAAAAATCATAATTCCTCCAAAATTTTCATTTTTTTTATAATTCCTCTCCCAATTCCAATATTCTTATTTCATTTATCAAGCACTACTTTAATCCCGCAACCAATCACTTCAATAGCCCCATCAAAAAACACAAAAGAAATGGTAAAAAAGGAGTTATAATGATGGATGTTTGTAATATGGAGATGGTGGAAATTACCCAAAATGGACAAATTGAAAATGGAGGATGTTGTTATATCCGATCATCAATGGAACATTTTAAATGGCAGCATTGTGGATCCAAAGTTGTTGCCTAGCTATCAAAATGTGAATAGATCGAATCAGGAGATGTGCAGGGAGAGTTGACAAATCAGGTTGTTTTTGGCCAGAAAAGAAGGATTGGTGGCAACGTTGGAATGGAAAATAATTTTCACTAAATTATCACATATAATCAAAAATTACATAAACAGTCTTGACTTACACAAAATTATAATATTTATATATTATTATCTACAAAAATTACAATATTTGCGTATGTAATCATAATCGTCGGAAAAGGCTCATATCTATATCCACATCGTGTACGCAACAGAGTTTGAAAGGTTGATATATATGTATATAAAATCCAGAAGAAAGAGTTCAGTTGGATAGATATATCCACATCGTGTTGTATCCCTGAACGGTAGTATCTTTTACATAATCATGTGACACTAAAAGTATAAGTGTTCGATTTTATAAATAATAATAATAATAATAATAATAATAATAATAATAATACAACTTGTTAACTTTGAAGTCAGCCAGGTAGAAAATTCTTGTTAAATTGAGAGATGGTGACTTGTGCAATGCAAGCTTTTCAACATCCTCTAGAAGCGTTTATCAATTGATTGAACTTACGGTAAAGCTTGCAAGAAGATGACAAACGAAAGGGAAAAAAAGGTCTCTTGGACTCAGTATGAAATTAAGGATGCATCAATGGTTGAGTTTATTTCTATTTTTCTTTTTACATGCATAAATATAGACTTAGACGGAAGATAGACAAATCGGTAATGCTTAGTAATTTCACTGTCAAGGCCCAGATAGACAAAGTCATGCATGCCTGCCAAGGATTTTCCAGGAACCTGTCCATCGTATGACAAAACACCGAAATGCATGCATGGCGTAGCATCGAGAACCGTAAATAGTAGTGCAATGGATCTCAGCGTGAAGCAATTAGAGGAAAACCAACAAGGAGATGGTGCCAATGGGTGGTGTCTCCACGATATTCTTCCTCCTCTTTCTATCTTTGTCGTTTCCATTCTTCACCACCGTCGTAGTATGCCAAGCGCCGCCTAAAAAATGTCCAGATAAATGTGGCAACGTGAGCATCCCATACCCATTTGGCACCTCAGGCGGCTGCTCCATGGATGAAACCTTCATCCTTGCGTGCAATGATACGCACTACGTTCCCCCAAAGCCATTCTGGGGAGATCACGAGGTGTTGGAGGTATCCGCCATACGCGGCGAGGTCGTCCTCCACCTTCCCATCTCCATCGCCTGCTACAACGAGACAGAGGAGGACAAGCTCGATTCCGAAGTTAGAATCATAGACTTGAAAGACTTGCCATTCACCTACTCGAAGCTTAACAAGTTCATGCAGACCGGCTGCGCCCCCATCGCACGCCTCGAAGTCGAAAGGCGCCCAGGAAAAATGATCGTGAAAGGATGTTCATCTGTTTGCGGTGACACCACCAACTTCAGCCACGACGGGGTTCGTTGCTCCGCTGCTGTCGGCTGCTGCCAGTCTACCATCCCGAGTGGCTTCAAATACTTTTCCTTGCAGTTTCGCAGACACAGTACTGGTAGGAAGGTTACCTGGAACAACAATACATGTGGCCTTGCCTTCATTGCGGACCCAAAAAGATTTTTATTCGATAAAACCATGATCGAACACCCTCACAAACAGAAGGAGATGAAGGTGGCGGTCATACTGGACTGGTCCTTGGAGAGAAATGCGACCAGGCCGCCACCATGGGGTTCCTCGTGCCGAGGCCAAAACAGTGAGGCCCTTCCATCCAAGAATGGCCTCGGATACCTCTGTAGTTGCTCCGATGGCTTTGAAGGCAATCCCTACCTCGAAGATGGTTGCAAAGGTACGTACCTGCAGCTTATCAACCTCTCGTTAATTTCTTTCTTAATTTCACGTGTGTCCTTAATTAATCACCAATAATTGTTTCCTCGATCTTTCCATAGCTGAATATATTTCATGAATTAATATTGTCCATCCATATATAGCATGCACCAATTCAGCTAACCCGTGTCATCTGATTTCCAGCAAAAGACGTGTGCAAATTCCCAGAGATTCATCGATGCCCTAATGGCTCCACCTGCGTCAACGTGCCTGATGGTGGTGGGTACGCCTGCATGCAACAATCGACGACGATTGGAGGTAATTTCATTCGCTGGACCTTCTCAATCTAAAATCACGAAATCTCCTATGATAGAATAAAAATTAGGTTTTAACTTTTACCTACGATTACAAAAATTAATCATCGTGGAAATGTAAAAGTTAATTATAAAAATCGAATATAATTTTTAATCGATGCATTTTAACTTTCGATCAGTAGAAAATTAACACACTATATATTTCAAAATATATTATCTAATGATAAAAAAGGAACATCAATCGAAAATCAATATATCTCACATTGTAAAATATATTACTCGATATAATTTTATTTTCAACTGATGTCTTAGATTAAATTTACAATACTTTATTTTATATATATATTATTTTGTAATCTTATAAAAATATATTTAATATTATTTATAATACAAAAACATAAGATGAAAAGGACAATTAAAAAGATAAAATTTAAAACAAACTTATATAATAAATAATGTAAATAAAATATAAAAATTGAGAAGTAGTGGGGGGGGGGGGGAACAATTACATAATGATATATTCTCGACATTGCTTCAATTATGTTATTGAATTGATAGTTCTCCATGATCGATGGATCCTAATTGCGCATCCGAATTGTTTTAGTTTACTTTCTTACGCCATCGCAAACTTTGATAACATATATAGGTTTAGTCAACATTTGTGGCCTACTTGAATTCTTTAATTGACGTTGTTGTAATAGCTACGTGACACCAAATGATCAGAAAAGATACGGATACCATGACCACTTTCTCTGATGGAAATTAATTAACGATATTTAAGATTAGATCATTAAGGTAGGAAAGTGGAGGTGTTTTATACGTTAAGGTTTCGTTTGATAACGAAAATAAATTATAGAATAAGTTAAATAAGTGAAATAAATGATAGTATAAGTGAGTTAATTTATTTGAATATTTTGATGAATTAAAATTATTTTATAAAAAAGATGAAATAATTTTATGTCAGATTAAATTTATTTAATCTAATATAAATAAAAAATTAATTAAGTGATAGATTAAATACATAATCCGTTAACCAAATATTCTCTAAAAAATCACATAGCAACACGAAACCCCCTTACGGATAAGAGCCCTAATACGTAGTCAAGTTATATTAGTACCCAACCTTGAACAACTTTAGACCTAAATTGTCATACTTTCTCATCAGCACCTAAGGTTCAAAGCCTTCTCTTTATTCGATGTGTTATTTCATCATTTCACCGATTGATGATGTAAAACTCATGCAAAATATAGTTAAAATGTTCTAAATGACAATCTCGAATGCCTAAAGGAAACTTGTAACAATCCGTGAACGTAGGTTCTTTAACTGGATCTGAATCGCAATAATTAATTAATGTTGACCATGGTACGTAACATTGACGGGTCCAGCATTTCTACTGACAACATGCTACGCACAGAGGTTGTCACCAACAAGAATTGCGGAAGCTAAACAAAGGGGGGAAATGTAGAAGGAAAGAAGGGGAAAAAAAGATATATTTTGAGGTACAAGAATAAATGCTTGTCACTTTTGGCACCAAAATTGATGTCCATTAATGCTATTAACTAATGATGAAACATAATATTATTAACTAATGATGAAAAATGAATTGTGTAAATAAAGTAATTTTTTTTTGGTGATATTAAAAAAAAAGAGAGTCAATTTTATTCAAACCTTACACCGTAGAGATCATAAAAAGGTAGGGAGACTAGACCTAAACCTGCTGGATATAGGGAAAAGAGGACCACGACTTATGACCTAGTACATAACAAAGTAAAACAAAATCGATAGCAAACAAGAAACCTAACAAAACCTCAGAAAGAAGAGTAGATATAAGGGAATTGCAACTTGTCAAGCCTAATTTGCCCTTTAGTCTTGACAGAGAGTTGGCAGTAGTTGGTGATGACCGTCCATCCTCCAGAGGCAGAGGCCGCAAAATAGGAGGCTAGGGTATCGGTGGTGGGGGAGATGTAATGGACAAAATCAATACGATCCCTGCAAACTTGAAGGGAGTTGAACTTCGGCCCAAGGGCCGAGGGGAGGGCCATCTTTCCTTTCCACCAAAATTCCAGCAGAGTGGAGTTTGATTCCAAGTGCACCATAGAGGAGTCTCCAATGTTCCTGAGCGCATGAATAAAGGAGAGGGTGATGGCTTTTTCTTTGAACACCGAGGGGATAGATCCAGTAGTAGCTCTGATCAAATCTCCATTTTGGTCCCTCATAACCCAACCCATCATCGAATACGAGCCACGAGAAATAACTGCAACATTAATTTTAAAACCATGAGGGGGACGGATCCAATTGACCGCTATAGTCCTAGGACAAATCTTCTTAAGCCAAACACTAATGTCAAAGTTACACCAACTCTTGAAAAAAAGATATTTAATATTGGAAAAATTGGTGTCATCTCTCCTAAGCTTATTCCTAACATGCCACACATTAGACCAAATAAAGGTAATTATGCCCTTCAAAGTACAGTCATAGCCATTGAAAGTAGGGGCACACATGTGTTGAAAGAAATGGCTGGGCGAGGAATGGTAGGAAGCTATCTTGGAAAAGTTCCAGTTTCAAACCAGTTGGACAAGTTGACTGGAAGAGAAAAGATGAGAGATTGTTTCAATTTGAGGCTGGTCAAGGCAGCAAGAGCATTTGGAGGGGGCATGAATACCAAGTTTACTCAAATTATCATCTATAGGAAGTTTAGCCAGCAGGATTCTCCAAGTAAGAAGGGCCAGTCTAAGGGGAATCTTGAGGTTCCACAAGTCCTTGAGAAAAGGCACAGTCGAATTGTCAATAAAGAAATTAAGATAAGTCGACGCAACAGTAAAATCACCAGTCTGATTAGGAGTCCAAATGGGATTATCACTACTATCATCCAAGACAGTCTCAGCAATCATGGCAGTAATATGATTTGGAAGATGGTCAATCAAAGGGTGGTTAAGGAAGTTATCAATGATGGAATTAATAGGCGTAGGACAAGGGGAACAGTCAGGGGGAAGGAAGTCCTTAAGGGCAGAGTTCCCAACCTAAAGATCCATCCAAAAATCAATTTGGCCCTCATGGACGTCCCACCAAATCAAAGGCTTCATAAGAAGGTAAGTATCATAGAGAATTCTGATCCTCACTGGTAGGAGGTTGGAAGTAAGGGAGAACTTTGCCATAAAGTTGAACCATAAGAGTAGAGTAGGGAGAATGAGAAAAGTGAATATGCCAGACATGCTTCATTCTCAGAGCAGAGACAAATAGATTAAGATCATGAACCCCAAGACCCCCAAAGGACAACAGCTTGGCAATCTGCTTCCAAGGGAGCCAATGGTGGTGTTTATCTAGAACCTAGTCCACCCAAAAGAAGGAAGCAAAAATAGATTCCAACTTACAAATAATAGCTTTAGGAACATCAAGGATCGACAGGATATGGATAGGAATGGAGGCCAAAACATGTTTGATAAGCAGGAGTCTAGAAGCAAAGGAGAGAAGATTTTCCTTCCATTCGACCAACTTGGATTGAATTTTATCAATAATATGGTAAAAATTGACCGATTTCGCTCTGTTGGGGAAAATGGGGCAACCCAATATTGAAAAGGGAAGGTGACGAGTTGATTTTCACTTTCGTTAATGATGATTAAGAAGATTTGTCGTTGTATTTCTAAGTGGTGGAAAAATCGACTAATCAAAACAACTAAAAAAATTAACCACTCAAAAGAGTGGGTTGTATCCACAGGGAGACACTAGCTCGTCTAAACTAGCAATAGTCACAAACAATTGTTCACCAAAAATTTCCCCCAAACACTGAGTCGAAATCCCCTCTGGAATATGCTAACAATTGATAGATATGTTGAATGAACATTTTATGTAAAACATGAGGGTTGTACCATAAAACATCCATAATTAAATATTAATTAACCAAAAATTAGAATGGTGGCAATGGCATTGCATGTAATAACTAATTGAGGAGAAAACAGAGCATTCCCTTCGAGCTTGGCATGCATAAAAGATAGGCCACGGCTGGAGGTGAGACTTGGCGTAGGAGATGAGTGAGGCGAGGGCTTCGCGATGGTGGTTGCGGCGAAGTGCGGGGTGGCTCGAGGTGGTCGGACGGAACAGAGGGGCGGTGGCGATGGGTTGGTTGCTGCTGTTGTGAAGTAGCTCAACGCACGGACTGGAGGCGAGGAGGTGCAGGGGGATGCGTGCACGCGGTGTGGGAGACCGCTGGAGGTGCTGCTCGCTGGAGGCGCAGCGAGCGGACGTCCCTACGCGTTGGAGGTTCGCGGGCGAAGCTGCTGGAGGACGTGCGGCGGGCTGTAGCTCTGTTTGCTGCTGAAGCTCACGAAGGTGAGGGGTGTGAGCCACTGGACGTGCGCGACGCTCTGCTATTGAGCACATGAAAGCACGCTGCTGCGTCTGCGGGGTGGAGATGCAGCAAGGGGGGCGTGCATGGTGCTTCTGCTGCGGGTGGTGTGTGAGCGCGGGAATGGCGGGGGAGCTGCGGTGTGTGCGCCTGCTGGGGTGGAGTTGGAGGGCAGTCGCGCGGGGATGCAGCAAGGAGATACGTGCAGGAGTTGCGCATTGCTGCACATGTGGAGGTGCTGTGCGGGGATGAGTGGCACGCGCGGGGTGGTCGGGCAGGCGTGGATGGCAATGGCTATGGTGGTGTACAGGGGAAGAATGGTAGCAAGTCATGCATCAGTAGATGCACTCACGGTAGGCGAGCTTCAAGGAGCTTGTGCACGGTGGCGGCCAACTCCATCCTCTTGGCGTGGCGATCTGTCACCCTACTGGCCCATGGTATGATGGAGCTTGGCCGTGGAGGCCCACGGTGGTGGAATGCTGCACAGTGGTGAAATGGGATGATGGCCTCCCTCAGCATGGCAGCCGCTTCCTCTCCCTTGTAGTCGCGGTTGCCTGACCAGATCCATCTCTCCCGCTCCTCCATGAATGGGGGTCTTGAGTGCAGGCAGCTGGCGAAGAGTAAATGCGCAAGAGGAGGAAGTGGAGCGGCTGCGGAAGAAGAAAATTAATAAAATAAAATATTAGGATTATTTATACACAAATCCTGAAGTTCTATGTTAATTAAAACAATGCATGTAATGCACCTAATTACATGCCATTCTAAGTCAAATCCACATGCCTTCAATTATGAATGTAATGCATGAATTATGTAATTAAATCAGAAATATAAATTAATCTATTTACATCCTAATGCATGCTAAATAAATGGATGCGTTACCTTAATGTATAAGCATTTAGACATTTAATTAGCTCACAAATATGAGCTTATCAGAAGGAACCCAGTTGGATGTTCAAAAGGGTATGAATATGCATAATTATGCCAGAGGGGAAGTGCTTCCCAACAAAAAATTGACTTTTGGCATGATTGATGAGCTGACCAGTGAATTTTGGAGATTCCCATTTAAGAAAAGGACAATACCATCAGCATATAGCAACCCAAGAGGAGGAAGGACACCACGTCTAACAGAAAAAGGATGATCTGACCATGGAAGGCCAACTCTTTAATACCATGGATAAACGGTTCCATATAGATATCAAAAAGCAACGGGGAGATAAGATCACCTTGGCGAAGGCCATGAGAGACCTAAAAGAAAGGACTAGAGGAACCGTCAACCAGAATAGAGGACTTAATCAAGCCAACAACTGAAGTGGAGAAACCAAATTTTCTTAGAATTTGATAAAGGACCTTCCACTCCACCCTATCATAGGCTTTTTGTAAGTCCAGTTGGATGATGATATTGGACCCAAAGACTTTCTTATCGATCCTTTGAGTGAGCTCAAAAGCAGTAGCAATATGATTAAAAAGAGATCTCCCTTTGACAAATCCAGTTTGTTCAGGGGATATGATCTTAGGTAGAAGGGAGGAGAGTCTATTGAAAACAATACCAGAAACAATCCTATAGAGGACATTACACAAACTGATCGAGCGGAATTTAGAGATTTCATGGACATCTGCTTTCTTGGGGATAAGAGAAATAAAGGTATTATTGAGAGACCGAGGAGCACAGTTATGAGTAAAGAAATATGAGATAGCAAAAGTCCAATCATCTTTTATAAGATCCCAGCATTTAGAGTAAAACTCTGCATTGAAGCCATTAGGTCTCGGAGTATGGTTGGAAGGCATCTTAGATAATATATTGAATATCTCCACAGAATCCAGGGGTCGAATAAGGTAGGTAGAATCTTCATTAGAAATAATGGAAGGAATAACCTCAAGCAAAGGGAAAGGTTTCGGAGGGGCGTCAGACTTGAGAAGGTTCTTGAAGAAATCAGTGGCTAGAAAAGAAGCCTTATCCCAACTCCCACCCCCAACAATATTAGAGAGGGAAACCCGATTTCGCTTAGCAAATCTTTTCCTAATAGTAGAATAGAAAAACTTGGTATTTCTCTCCCCCTTTTTAATCCATTCAATTTTCGCCTTTTGAAGGAGAAAATCATCGAGTTTGATGAGGGCATCGTTGAGTTGGGTATGGATACTGTTGAGCTCAGCATCAAGGTTGTCATACCAATGGGATGCAAGCCTAGAATAAACATCATCAAAGCGAGTCTGAAGGTCATTAACCAACTCTTGGATATCCCCAAAAGTTGATCTATTCCTAGTTTTAAGAGCCTTCTTAAGATCAGCCAATTTAACATAGAATCTGGAGATAGGATCTGGGATCGAGTCGACCTGGGCCTCAGCCCAAACTTTCGCAACACGAGGTCTAAAGGAAGGGTCTTTGAACCACATAGTTTGGAAACAGAAAGGGCGAGGATGAAGAGAGGAACTAACAAACAATACCAGTATCATTGGAGTATGGTTAGAATTGGTCCTAGAAGTGTACAAACCCAAGGAAAAGAATGGTACAGCATCCGAGTTGAGGAGAATCCTGTCAAGTTTTTGGTAAATTCGGGAGCTACCTCGACGACCATTGCACCAAGAGAACTGGGAGCCAGCTAAAGGCATTTCCAGCAAAGCCAGGCTGTGAATAGTGGAAAGGAATGGATCTGCATTTGATTGGGAGAACGGGGTGCCTCTAGATTTTCGGAGGGATGGATAATACAGTTAAAGTCACCACCAATAATCCAAGGATTCGACAAAGGGAGGAAGTGCTAGAACGAAAGTCCTAAAGATCCAAATGCTATGAAGCCTCACACGAGGCACAAATAGCAGTAATCTTGATCTCAAAATTCCTAGAGGAGCACTGGACTGTCAAGGCTTGATTGCAAAACATGAGAAGGTTCACAGTAAGAGAGTCCTTCCATAAGCACTAGATCTTGGAGGCCTCAGGAACCACGATATAATGATGGAATGTCCCTCATAATGAAGTCGATAGAGATAGGATCTGCAAAAGGCTCCAGCAAAAAAATGAGGTTCAGACTATGGGTGTGAATAAGGTCTTTGAGGCGAGATAAAGTAGGTGTATTAAGAATACCCCTACAGTTCCAAAATAGACAATTCATAGGGAAAGAGTTTTGTGAATAGATTTAGATTGACTTTGAGTAATCCTCCTCGTCTCCTCCAGGACTTGACCCCCATGGACTCCTCCAGCAGCACTGGGGAGTGTGCCTCATATGCCTTATCCTAAAGGAAGAGAGGTTTCGCATCGAAAAAATCCATTAAACCTTGAGACTTGACATCTGATTTGATGTCAATAGATTTGGCATCATTGCTCATGCCCTCGTCAATCCCTCTGACCTTGGAGATAAAAGGGGGATCTAGATCTGGAGGAGGAGGAGGGGAAGGTAAAGGACGATAAATACCCCAGGATAAATTGAACGAATCATTTGGAGGGTCACATTTAACCATTTGTATTTGAACTTCATCATTATCCTCAATAATCTCCCCAAAATAATTTTTATCCATAGAAAAGTAGTGCTGATTAGTGAAATCCGGAAGGGCAATCCTATTTTCATTATCTGTGTTCAGCGTAGAGAACTTTTTTTTGGGAGTGATTAGGGTCGATGGAGTTATTATCGAGAATCTTTCGAGATCGAGAAATTCCAACAGGAAAATGCAAAACATTGTGGTAAGAAACCAGCACATCATAATCAACCATAGTAGAATCAAAAGCAGAAAGTGGAGTAGGGGCTAAATAGGAACTTTTCACCTTTGAAGGGAAGGAAGATCGAGGGTCAGCCCTGATGAGTCTTAACTAGCACATTTTGACCTAAATAAGTATACAAAAGCTCCTACAAAACCTAAGGGAAAGCCTAAATAAAAGAACTATAAATTTGAATATAAAGCAACTTACAAGGGGTAAAACTGTAATTTTACCAGTGCAGTATACAAACGGGATGTCTAAGGGTCTAAACACAGGTCAAATGGACTTAACAAGAAAGAAAGTGGGATGATTTGATCTGAAAAGGGTTATAACAATTTCTAGGAATAAAATGGCATTCTGTAGCCCTAAAGCAAATCCGCTTTAATTCACGAAGTTTTAGGCAAGATAAAAGTCAATTAAACCCTCTAAAATTCATGGAAAAACATCCCCTAGGGTTTAGAACCTTCAATTTGGCCATTGGAACCTGTCTTAACCTAAATTGAGAACCATACCTAATTTTTGACCTAATTTAGATTTTTGTGCAAATTGACCAGTCAAACATGGTCAAACCTGAAATCAAACTTCACCATTAGATTCCTTAGGTCCAAATTAGGTTTGTACCAAAATTTGGATCTCAGGGAAGGCCATCTTGACCTACTTTACAAATTGGTTCTCATGAATTACTTTTTGACCCTTATCTTTTTGAACCCTTGCACTTTGCCCCCCAACTTTCCTTTCATTCTTTGCAGAACGGTCCTTCTGCCACCTCGCGCAACTGCCCATACCTCCGGCGACTTTGCGCGGAGGATGGCGCCGCACAGGGTATGGGAGCCGCTCTCAGAAATGAAAGGAGGGTTCTCTGTGTTGTCCTCTTCCGCATGGACCCCCTCCCATGTCCTGCCACTGCCCATGCCTCTCGTGCGAACGCGCGAGAGGAATGGGTCTCTTCTCCGGCTATTCTCCGGCAAGCTACCCACGCTCTCTCCTCAAGATCCTCTCCACACCAATTGCTATTTAAGGGACGGCAGGGGCCTCCGGTCATCTTAAGCCTGTTTTGGCCAAGGAAAATCCCCAACCTTCGTCTCCTCCTCCTCCGGCCATTTGCCCGTAGGCTCCGGCGACTCTCCGCTCCTCTCTCGTCGCCCTGCCACCATACTAGTGGCAGGGTTAGCTTCTCTATTGTTCGTCGTGTCTCGCCATACCAACAGGTACCCTCCGGTCTATCTTCCTCGTCGTCGTCATCTTCCCCACAGGACGTCGTCTCTGGCGATGGCAGAATTGTGCCGTCCGCCTCCTGCCCCCCTTCGTCCGCTTAGTTAGGTAAAAGCTCTTCAATTTTCTCCCCTCTTTATTTCCCTCTCAATAATTTTTGGTTTCAATCCCTCGACTGCCACTACCACCACCATCAGTTCCGCCATCCGGCTACCCTTCGGCGAGATGCCTCCGTTACTCCGCTACCCCACACGTCTCGCCACCCACCGCACAACCTTCGCCACACGCCACTGAACACTGTCCACCCGTCCACAGCCCCCCTACACCACCACAACCGTCCCCCGACCTAACCCATCACTTCGGCCACAGAGTGACCTAGGCACGCACGCCTAGGCCGCCCCACGACCTGCCACTTACCGCCTCACCTTCGCCGTGACACGGCGAAGGTGCCCCTGTGGTCTGATAGAGTTACAAGCTCCTTTTTGTGTTGAGCAGGGTTTGAGCTTCAGCCGCCATTAGCAGTGGCTCGAGGAGGTTGCACGCTCGCTCCAGGTTGAAGGACTTTAGGATTCCAGGTGCAGCAGATTTAGGGAGATCTCGCAAAGCCATATGTTCCAGAAGGTGGTGCCGCGAGACCTATAGTTGCTGTAATTGGAGGAACGGTCTGCTGCGGGCTCGCGAGAAACAAGCGGTGGAACATTAGTCCCACCTCGGTAAGCACTGACCTCGCGGAGTAGTTTAAATTGATTTTGTGATATCGTTGGGTTACCTCCGATACACTAGGGTGAGGTCCCTCACCTATACACACACCTCGTCTGCGGCACTGCCCACGTGGACCTGGTGACTCGACCCGACTACCCTCCTGAGCACTCCTCGCGCACTACACCTACGCCGATGCGCCTGGACCCGGGCACGCAACCCGACCCGATTACCCGGCTCTGGGAGAGCGTATCAAAGAGAGATTCAGAGAGAGAGAGACGTGGGGAAGGGTAGGGGTAGGTTTTGCATTTGCGTGTGCAGGGAGCAGGAGGAGAAGAAGAGGAAGAGAAGCGGCGAGGACTTAGCCGCAAAGCAACCGCAAAGAGAAGAAGAAAGAAGAAGGCGGAGGAGACGTAGTAGTAAGAAGAAAAGAAGAAGAAGCGAAGGAGGAGTTGCTGCAGAAGAAGAAGGAAGAAGCTGAAGCCAGGAAGGAGGAAAGCTAAAGAGAGAAGAAAGAGAAGGAGAAGAGCCGCAGCAGCCGAAGGAGAAAGAAGAAGAAGAAGGGAAGACAACTGAAGAAAGAAGGAGGCACTGTAGCAACGGGGCCGATAAGGCGTCTGATTCAGAGAATCAAACGTTCGAAAAAGGGAAAGGCAGAAAAGGAAGAGAAAGGAATGAGAAGGAGAGAAGGAAAAGAAAAGAAGAGACGGGAAAGAGAAGAAGAGAAGGGAAAGAAAAGAAAGAAAGAAGAGAAGAAAAGATTCTTTTGTCCTCTCTCTTTTGTATTTTTGTAATTGTGAATTTGTAAGCTTCTAGAATCACAGTGTGCTCCCTGAGTTCGACCTTGGGAAAATTTTAAATTCCAAGTAATAAATTGTAATAAACTGGTGATCGCTTTTCGCAATATACTGCAACGAACTTAATTTTATAACACCGCGAAACGGGATTGCGACCAAGCCCCAATGACCTCCTTCCTCAGTGAAGCCAACAATCGCGAAGCTCGCTTCACATGCCGATGCAGCCTTGTACCCTGTCTCCCCTTCTTCTCCGGCAGAGTAGTACAGGACGAAGCAGCAAAAAAGACCCCCCCAGAAGAAAGTGGGATAGAAGTTATACATGCCAAGTTACAAGAAAAACTAAAACCCTCCCTGTTTGCTGGAGTCGAAGGATTCTGCAGATGGAGAGCAAGCATTAAGCAAGGCTCAGACAACTTGCTCTCATATCCCCTTGCAACCCAAGGAGAAAGAGGCGGAGAGGCATCCAGATCATGAGAAGCAGTCAAAAAGGAGGGGATCGACGAGTCACCATTAACAGCAGCCTGCATAGAAGATTTAGGGCACTTGGATATCTCATGGCCCAGCTTCATGCAGCTAGGGAAAAATAAAGGAATACTTTAGAAAACAACACATTGAGCAATCTAGGCATCTCCATTAAAAATAAAAATAGAATCTGAATGAGGAGCTAACTGGTCCACCTCCACACAGACCCTGGGATAATTGGGTCTCAAGCCCTGTACCGTACGGGGATCCACACTGATGGGGGACCCAAGTTGGTAAGAAATCGAGAGAAGGGCATTTGGGTGGAGGAGATGCAAGTTTAGCCCAGGAAAACCAACCCACACAGGAACCACCGAAATATTCATGTCAGTATGGAAAGTCGGAGACCAACGAATGAACTGACAGCGCATACGATCAACAGATCCAGCAGAGTAAATACTGCAAAAGTCCAGATAAGTATCACACCGAAGAAGCCAGTGGCTCACATCAAGAGAAGTCAAGGTATAAGCCGATCTCACGTTAAAATGGTTAGCCAGACATTCTTTAAGCCTAAGAGCTGAGGGTTTAGGGCCCTAAGTACGAATCACAATAGATGTAGAAAAACCCATCGACAGATCATAAACCTCATTCGAGGAGAAAGACGTGGCGTGGACCCCATCTCGCAACTTCGGACGGCGAACCTTCAAGGCAAGCTCTATGAAAGAGGGTTTCGAAGAACGAGAGCCCGCGACCACCGAAGCGAAAGAATGCTTGGTGCGAGGAGGATCCTCTGTACGAGAAGGAGAGCGAGGGGATCGAGGGGAGGGAGGATGAGCCTCCATGCCACGCAAGCTACCCCAGAAACTCATAGAATAAGAAACAAAGAAAACCCCAAAAACTTGAAGAGCCTAGAACAAGCAAAGAGCAAACAGCCAAACAAATCGAAGCAGGAAAACAAAGATCTGCGCAAAAAAGCCAAAACCAGACAGCAAAACCAAGCAAAAGCTTGAAAGAAACTAAAGAAAGGGGCCTAGAGTTGTGCTCCTCCAAGCTCCAAAAGGAGCCATCGGAGAGGCGAGGGGCACAGAGGCCCCCCACTGAGGAGGGAGGGCCGGAAGGCCACACAAGCTCGAAGGAGACAAAACCCTAAGCCAAAAGGAACAAGGAGGGAGGGGAGAGGAGAGGGGGAGGAAAAGAGGAGGACCGGGTGGAAGCAAATAACTTTCTGGTGGTACTTATGTATAAATTAAGAACACAATCATAAGCATATAATTTAGAATGTTTATAATGACATTTATGTAAAACCTACCATCTAACATGCTAACAAATAAATGTGAAGAAAACAAGAAATTAGCACAAACCTACACATGGAATGATGAGTAATCATAAAAGAAAAAAGGGAGATTTTATGCAAATGCCATGAAAAATCTTTCGTATTACGTAATTGCCATCATAATTTTCATATTTATGTAAATGCCATAATATACTTGATTATTTTTACAAAAATGCCACTCAAATTAAGTTTTGTCGAGATGATTTTCTATTGTTGACAAAAAAAATTCAATAAATTATTGTTTTCACATCAGATTATATCATAAAGTTGAAAAAATGCAATTATGTGCAAACATAATGAACTTTATGGTGAAATTTGTATAAATGCAAAAGTTACGATGGCAATTACATAATATCAAAATTTTTTGATGCATTTATATAAAAACCCCAACAAAAAATAGGATAATTTATTTTATAGATAGAGAAATATTTGACACAAACATTTTTATCCAAAAAAAAAAACCCTTCCCATGAGAAAAGGAGCACATATCCCTATAGTTGCCCCCTTCCCCTACCTCTCTCGTTCTCTCGGCTAATGAGCAAGATTCCTTGAGTAGGATCTTCGGTGGGATAGGAGTGTGGTAAAGAAAAACGTGGTTTTACAAAAGATATATATGAATTAAGTATTTAGAATTGTCTAGGGATGTAACTTTAGTTACGAAGATGACTATACTCTCTCTCACTCTCCTGAAATCTTCTCCCTCTCTCTCTCTCTCTCTCTCTCTCGACTTTTTATATTAAGATTTTTAGGATGTAAAATACAGGTGATAAGAACCTCATCATGTGCCCTAACTAGCACAATCTAACCTAGATATGCAAGAAAAAGCTCCTAGATAGCTCAAAGAAAGGCTTAACTCAGAGAATTCTGAGTTTAAGAAGAAAACAAGTCATAAGGGGTAAAAATGCAATTTCACCAACACAATTTGCAAATAGGGTAATTAAGGATCCAAACATAGGTCAAACAAACCTAATAAGAGGGAAAGTGGGATGATCTGATCTAACGAGGGTTGCAGCAACTTCAAGAAATTAAATGACATTCTGTAACCTAAAATAAATCCACTTCAATTCATGAGGTTCGAGGCTGGGTAAAAATAAACTAAACCCTCTAAAATTCATAGAAAAATAATCTCTAGGGTTTAGAACCTTCAATTTGGCCTTAGAAACCCATTTTGACCTACATTGAGAACCATGCCCAATTAATGATTTAATTTGGATTTTTACGTAAATTGGCCGGTCAAATATGGTCTAACCTAGAAACAAAATTCACCATTAAAATCCTTAGGTTCAAAATAGTCATGCATAAAAACTTGAGTCTAAGAAGAAACCTCCTTGACCGACTTTGCAATTTGGTCATCTTCATTTACTTTTTGACCCTTAACTTTCGAAACCCTTGCATTTTGGTCCCCAACGTTCTCGTTGTTCCTTGCAGAACGGTCCCTCCTGCAAAACTCTGCGCAGCGCCATGCTCCAGCGACTTTGCGCGGAGCGTGGCGCCGCGCAAAGAGAGGGGATCGTCCTACAAAATGTACGCAGAGTTCCCTGCGACGTCTTCTGTCGCAGGTGTTGGTGCTAGAGCACCACGATCATTTGTTTTGATGATAACAAAACACGTGTTATTTAAAATTTGCAATTTGAGTCCTAGATTTCAGGTCAATTGCAAATGTGGACGTGTTTAGACGGAACTCGAGCTCGCATCCAGGACGGATTGGAGGAGCTTGACGGAAAACACAGGAGGTTCGCGTGGAGCGAAAGATTGGAGATGGAAGACAAGAAGAATAGGATAGATTCTTTTTTATCCTTTCATGTATCTCTTGTATTTATTTTCTTGCTCCTTTTGATTCCTTAGAACATTATGTTAAAGAGCCTCAAAGTACCCTAAAAGTAGTCCTAGGAACACCTGCACAACCCTAGGATACTTAGGTTTTCTGTAGAATACTTAGAAAACCAATATAGGGCTCAAACAGCATTTCCAGACGTCTAATCCCAAAATCAGACGTCTGATAAAGAATTTTAAGACGTCTGACTGGTGTTTCAGACGTTCGATAAATGTTAGGCTGGACATAGTTAGTTCTGTCTGATGAAATCAGACGTCCAGACCTTAGACCAGACGTCTTAGGAGACGTCTGATGACATTGCCAGACGTCCAGTTAGTGGACCGTTGGCTGGCTTAGAAAACACTCAAGATTATGATCGTTAGAGCCTTATTAGACGTCCATAGGACTTACCAGACGTCTGATAAATGACCGTTTTGCCTCGGCTGACCCAAAATCTCTTCTCAGAGATTTTCTAGCCGTTGCAACGTTTGGAAATCAATTTCCACAGTAAAAGTAGGTTTCCAGACGTCCAGACATAGTTCCAGACGTCCTGTATGTCGTCTGATGGACTTGCACAAAAACCCTGTTTAGATCTGATTCGAGTCAGGGAGAAACCCGCATAGAATCAGACGTCTGACCTTGGAATCAGACGTCTTAAAGTGGCCTTCCAGACGTCTGATGCCAGAGTTAGACGTCTGATAACCCTGTCAAATGCAATCATTGTCCTGATTTCGGCCTGATTCTCTTGGGCTTTGCACCCAATGGCTATGGAAGCTTTTCCAAGCCTTCCAAAGCCTTCCTAAGGCCTCTATAAATAGAGGGGAACCTTTGTAACACAAACACACTTAGAAAAACAACATAAGAGACACTTAGAAATACACTTGGATACACTTAGCTACACATTTTCACACTCTTGTGTCCAAGAAGTTCTTGCTCTCCAAGCTCAAGCTCTACATCTTGAGAGCATCAAACAGTTTGCGCGCCCGCTCTCCCGCTGTTGATAACGAGAGCGACGTAGCGCCATCGCGTGGCACACGCACCGCGTCATCGTCGACGCACTCCTTGCAAAGGGGAGTTTCCTATTTCCTATAGAAGCTAGGTTTAATTTTGTTGGCTCTATAGGACTGTTGTTTATTTTATCTTTGTATTTTGGTTGGGTATTCGCTTTGCGAATTCCCATCTCCTTCGTGGGACAAAATCCTTCTCGTGGAGAGAAGGGGTTGAGGAACGCTACCCTCGTACTTGTAGCGTGGTTGTATTGAGGTTGAATCACCCTCGTTCAAAGTGATTCGGTTAGTGGATTTGATCAACTAGGTTGATCGGAAAATCCTAACTCGAGAGGGTTAGGTGGTGGTTTTCACCCGGTTTGGGTTTCCACCTAAAAATCTTTGTGTACATTGTGCGATTACTTATTTTTGTGAGATTGCTTTATATTTTTATTTCCGCAATTTTATTACGTCACCCCTCATGGTAGGGAAGAACCTACAATTGGTATCAGAGCAGGTCTCGCATTTTCGGCGTTACAAACCGGCGAGGATCTAAACATGGAGGGAAGCTGTTCCACAAGTAGAATTTCCGAGGGGCAGTCCACAACCCGTCCGCCCTACTTTGACGGGAACAACTACAGCTACTGGAAGCTGAGGATGAAGACGTGGCTCCAAGCCACTGAATTCGAGGTATGGGGATGTTGCGAAACCCCATACGAGATCCCGAAGCGACCCCAAGGAGGCTACTCGCAGGTGCAGATTCTAGAGCTCTCACTCAACGCAAAGGCAATGAATGCCCTGTATTGCGCGTTGAGTCCGGAAGAGTTCGAGAAAATCCAAGAGTGCACCACCGCCCACGAGATATGGAGGAGGTTGGAAGGCACTCATGACGATTCCAGCTCGGAGGAAGAAGAAGAAGAAAAGGAAGAAACCGCTTGCTTTGGTTTCATGGCTAGAGGAAGCAATAGCGACAGCGAAAGCGGAAGCGACAGCGACAATGAGGTAAGTTATGATCTTCAAGAAGCTTTCAATGAACTTTTTGAGATTAGTAAATCACTTAGGGTAGAAAACAAAGGCATTAAAAAGAACCTTAGTTTTCTTAAAAATGAAAATGATAGGTTAGAAAAACAACTTAAGGACATAGAAGCTAGTCCTAAGGATGATAACCTATTATTAGATAATCATAACCTCATCAATGAAAATAATAAATTGATTGAGGAAAATGTTAGTCTAAAATTAGAAATTTCAGATTTAAAGACTAAAATGAATATTATAGAAAAAGAAATCGCATGTCTTAGGGAAAATTCTAACAAATTAATCAACAAAGTTGATAATTTTTATAGCCCTAAGGTTGAGAAAGGATCTCCATCAAGGAGACCTTCTAACAAATCCGGATCCAAGCTCACTTGGATACCGAAGAAAAAATTAGAATCTTGTTTTGTAGGGTTCAGGGATGACTACAACATAAAGGACTGGACCTACAAGCTCAAGGCTGGTCAACTTAAGTTGGGAGAACTAATGAGTAGACCAAGGAGGAGAAGAAGAAGACCGACGAGACGGCGAACAAACGACGGACCCGCCGCACGTCGACCACCGGATTGGAGACCGGCGCCGATGCCCAGGCCTCCAAGCTACGGATGGGAGCCCCATCCGATGTGGCATCCACCACCACCATTCGGGCCATTTTATTGTCCATGGTAGGTGAGGTAAAAATTCTTAACCCTATCTTATTATCATAAGCATTTAGATAGGGGGAGTTAAAAAATGATGAGCTAATTGTCAATTTTTAAGGGGGAGATGTAAGGTAGCTAAATTTCCTTTAGTAAGGGGGAGAAAAATAATAGATATCGCATTGTTACAAAAAGGGGGAGGATATTACCTTTGTTAAAAGAAACTCATAGAAGAGCATGTTTTAAGGGGGAGTTATAGGAAATGTAAAATCAATTAAACCTTTTTGATAATGTCAAAAAGGGGGAGGATTTTTATGCATTATTATTTACGGTTTTGTCATCATCAAAAAGGGGGAGATTGTTGGTGCTAGAGCACCACGATCATTTGTTTTGATGATAACAAAACACGTGTTATTTAACATTTGCAATTTGAGTCCTAGATTTCAGGTCAATTGCAAATGTGGACGTGTTTAGACGGAACTCGAGCTCGCATCCAGGACGGATTGGAGGAGCTTGACGGAAAACACAGGAGGTTCGCGTGGAGCGAAAGATTGGAGATGGAAGACAAGAAGAATAGGATAGATTCTTTTTTATCCTTTCATGTATCTCTTGTATTTATTTTCTTGCTCTTTTTGATTCCTTAGAACATTATGTTAAAGAGCCTCAAAGTACCCTAAAAGTAGTCCTAGGAACACCTGCACAACCCTAGGATACTTAGGTTTTCTGTAGAATACTTAGAAAACCAATATAGGGCTCAAACAGCATTTCCAGACGTCTAATCCCAAAATCAGATGTCTGATAAAGAATTTTAAGACGTCTGACTGGTGTTTCAGACGTCCGATAACTGTTAGGCTGGACATAGTTAGTTTTGTCTGATGAAATCAGACGTCCAGACCTTAGACCAGACGTCTTAGGAGACGTCTGATGACTTTGCCAGACGTCCAGTTAGTGGACCGTTGGCTGGCTTAGAAAACACTCAAGATTATGACCGTTAGAGCCTTATCAGACGTCCATAGGACTTACCAGACGTCTGATAAATGACCGTTTTGCCTCGGCTGACCCAAAATCTCTTCTCAGAGATTTTCTAGCCGTTGCAACGTTTGGAAATCAATTTCCACAGTAAAAGTAGGTTTCCAGACGTCCAGACATAGTTCCAGACGTCCTATATGTCGTCTGATGGACTTGCACAAAAACCCTGTTTAGATCTGATTCGAGTCAGGGAGAAACCCGCATAGAATCAGACGTCTGACCTTGGAATCAGACGTTTTAAAGTGGCCTTCCAGACGTCTGATGCCAGAGTTAGACGTCTGATAACCCTGTCAAATGCAATCATTGTCCTGATTTCGGCCTGATTCTCTTGGGCTTTGCACCCAACGGCTATGGAAGCTTTTCCAAGCCTTCCAAAGCCTTCCTAAGGCCTCTATAAATAGAGGGGAACCTTTGTAACACAAACACACTTAGAAAAACAACATAAGAGACACTTAGAAATACACTTGGATACACTTAGCTACACATTTTCACACTCTTGTGTCCAAGAAGTTCTTGCTCTCCAAGCTCAAGCTCTACATCTTGAGAGCATCAAACAGTTTGCGCGCCCGCTCTCCCGCTGTTGATAACGAGAGCGACGTAGCGCCATCGCGTGGCACACGCACCGCGTCATCGTCGACGCACTCCTTGCAAAGGGGAGTTTCCTATTTCCTATAGAAGCTAGGTTTAATTTTGTTGGCTCTATAGGACTGTTGTTTATTTTATCTTTGTATTTTGGTTGGGTATTCGCTTTGCGAATTCCCGTCTCCTTCGTGGGACAAAATCCTTCTCGTGGAGAGAAGGGGTTGAGGAACGCTACCCTCGTACTTGTAGCGTGGTTGTATTGAGGTTGAATCACCCTCGTTCAAAGTGATTCGGTTAGTGGATTTGATCAACTAGGTTGATCGGAAAATCCTAACTCGAGAGGGTTAGGTGGTGGTTTTCACCCGGTTTGGGTTTCCACCTAAAAATCTTTGTGTACATTGTGCGATTACTTATTTTTGTGAGATTGCTTTATATTTTTATTTCCGCAATTTTATTACGTCACCCCTCCTGGTAGGGAATAACCTACAGCAGGGACCCGACCTTGCTGCCTGACGACCCCCACACCTTCCGTGCGAACGCGCGGAAGGTATGGGTCTCGTCTCCGACCACACTCCGGCGAGGTGCGCACGTCGCCAGCCTGCGCCTCCCTCTCCGCCACCCCCTTTATAAGAACCAGCACCCCCTGCCAGTTCTTGGAAGCTGTCCCTGACGGAGATTAACCCCCCACTTCATCGTCTCCTCCTCCAACAGACGGCCTGCAGCTTCCGGTGACTAACTCCTCCTCCTCCTCATCGCTCTGCTACCTTACCTGCAGCAGGGTTCCCCTAACCCTCTCGTCTGCGTCGTGTTGCACCCACCGACACCCTCCGCTTGCCTCCTTGTCGCCGATCTCCCCCTCCAGGGCCTCTTCTTCCCCAGCTCCAGCAGGTACGAGTCGGCGGCTCCACCCTCCCCCCTTCGTCCAAAACTTAGGTAAAAGCTTCCTCTCCTCCTTTAAATTTCCCCTCTGTCAATTTATATTTTCGCGCCCCCACACAACTTCCACCTCCGCCTGCTCCGTCTCCGACCACCCTCTTCGGCGAGCCCATTCCACCTCCACAGACCTCCTCACCCCTCGCCGATCACCTCAGAAGCTTCCCCTCACTCCACTCAACAGCTTCCCCCTTTTCATTCCCTGCCACACGCCACCTAAAGACCCCCCGAACAAACCCATTTTTCCGTTCACAGTCCGACCTAGGGCTGCCACCATACACCGCCTCACACCTCGCCACCACCCGCACTGGCTTCACCGCACTCCGGCGAAGCTCCCTGCATCTTCTGACTGGGCCAAGAGGCCGTATTCCTGGTTTCAGGTCACGCCCTCTTCGCCGCCATTGCTGTGCAGGTGAAGATCCTTCACCTGCAGCTGCAGGTTCGATCTCGCCCAGGCACTGGACCCAGGTTGTGCGGGCCAACGTCGCAAAGACTCCTAGGTCTGCAGCTAGGTCGAGACTCTCATAGGCTGCCCCAATTAGCCGCGAGCTCCTCGCCTGCGGGTGCCAGTCTGGGAGGTGGGACTTTAGTCCCACCTCGGAAGTGCGTGGCTCAGCACCCGCACATAAATTGATTTTGTGCATACGGCTGATTGCCTCCGAATCCACTGGGGTGAGGTCCCTCGCCCATCACACCCGCCTCGTCCGCGGATTCACCTCGCGGACCTGGCGGATCCGAGTCGACACTACCGAGCACACCTCGTGCACTATACACACGCCGGTGCACCTGGTCACGGGTACGCTATCCGACCCGTTAACCTGGCTCTGGGAGAGCTTCCTGTGAGCGATTTACAGAGAGAGAGAGACGTGCGGGTAGAGGGAAGGGTTAGGTTTTGCTGTGCCTTGTGTGCAGGAACAGAGCGCGAAGGAGAAAGGCTAAGTACTTAGCCACAGGAAGGAGAGGAGAAGCAGAAGAAGAGAGGTCGTGCAGAAGAAAAGAGAAGGAAGGAAAAGCGGAGAAGCACTGTAGCAGACTGCAGTTAAGTCGTCTGACTATTGTATCGGACGACGGATGAGCAGCCTTCAGAGGAGATAAAGTAGAGAAGAAGAAGAAGAAGGAAAGAAGGAGGCTCTGCAGCAAAAGAGAAAGAAAAGAGAAGAAGGAAGAAGAGAAGACTCTGCAGCTGAAGAGCAGAGGAAGAAGATGAGCAGCCAGGAAGAAAAAGAAAGAAGAAGACTTAGCCACCAGAAAGAAAGAGAGAAAGGCAAAGGAAGAAAAGAGAAAGAAGAGGGAAGAAGACAGGATCGGAGAGAAAGCACAAAGAGAAGAAGAGAAGAAGAAGAAGCCAAGGCAAAAATCTATCTCTCTCTCTCTTATTTTTGTAATTCAATAGAGAAACTTTGTACTTCTAGAATTCCAATAGCTCCCTGAGTTCGACCTCGGGAAAACTATTTCCGAGTAAAAAATTTCTATGGTAATGACAACCGTAGCTGTCTTATCTTATACTATAACGACTATACTATAATAAACATAAGTGGTCTGCGGTTGCATCATTGCAACAGGGCAACGAAAGATGGAAATAACACTTTAGTGAAAGTGCAAAATATAAAAGCAAAACCTGACTTTCCTAAGCTCACCCTAGGCACGTGTGGGCTAGAGTAATTAGAAAGGAAATGAGTGAACTAAGGAAATGAAAGAAGCATGAAATTAAGTGACACAAAGATTGAAAGGCAAATGAAATTTATAAAGACAAATCCACACAAGTATGGTACTTAGGAAGCTCACTTGTGTGGAAGGGTTCCACACAAGTAATTCCTGCGTATAGGAAAGCTTAACTAATACAAAATTGAAATACAAAAGTGCTGGTGGTTGGCAACCAATATGTATATTTGTTTTTATTACTCAAAAATAGAAAATTTCCAAGGTCGAACTCAGGGAGCAACACTTGATTTTAGAAGCGTACAAAATCACAATTTACAATATGGATATATACTGTTTTGCAAAAATAAGAAAGGAAAAATTGTTCTTCTTTTCTTCTTCTTCTGCCCCTTTTTTCTCTCTTTAGACGTCTGACTCCAGGGTCAGACGACTTAAACTCCACTTGCTGCAGTGCTTCTTCTAATGGTTCTTCTTCCTCTTGGCTTCTTCTTCTTTTCTTCTTCTCTGCTACTTTTCTTTCTCTTCTTTTCTGCGGCTTCTCTTTCTCTTCTTCTGTGCAAGGCCTTCTCTATCTTCTCCTTTGCCTTAGGCTTTAGCTGCATCTGCAGCTTTTTCCTTGGCTTCTTCTTCTTCTTTCTTTTCTTCAGCCGCTTCTCTTCTTCTTCTCTCTACTGCACTCCCTCCTCCTCCTCCTTCTTCTTCTTCTGCTCCTCTGTGTGGCTAAGTCCTCAGCCGCTCCTCCTCCTTTCTCCTTCTTCTTCTTCTCTTGCTTCCCTGCACAATGTAAGATTAGGCAAAACCTAACCCCTACCCTCCCCACATCTCTTTCTCTCTCAAATGCACTCCAGGGTTTGCTCTCCCAGAGCCGTAATCGGGTAAGCGGGTCGGGTGATGCGCCCGGGACCAGGCGCACCAGCTTGGGTGGTGCGCGAGGTGTGCACTGGCAGGGACTAATCGGATCCGGGTGCCAGGTCCGCGGGGATAGTGCCGCGGACGAGGCGTGGCAGGGGTGCGCGGGACCTCACCCTAGTGTGTTTCGAGGTGATAAGCTTGAAACACAAAATCAATTTATGTGCGGGCGCCCGCCCACACACTCCGAGATGGGACTAAAAGTCCCACCTGCTTGTCGTGCGCCTGGCAGCAGCAAACGCGTGTAATCGCTGCTTCAGCAAAGGCCTCTACCACTAATTGAAGACCTGGAGTTGTGCGCGGAAGTGTTCTGCGTGACCTGGGCTGCTGGCCTGGAGTTGGAAAGGCTTGGAGCTGCTTGCGAGCTTGCTCCAAGCTCGACATCAATGGCGGTGGAGGCGCGGGACCTGAAACCACGAATACGGCCTCGCGGCCTTGTCAGAACGCTTGGCGAGCTTCACCAGAGCGCGGCGAAGATGGCTAGGTGGGTGGCTAGCCGCGGGGCGGCCTAGGTGTGCGTGCCTAGGGCGCTCTGTGGCCGTGAAGATGGGTTCGGTCGGGGGAAGCGTGAAGTGTGTGTGGCGACCTGTGGTTGGGTGGAAGATGTTTAGTGGATTGTAGCGGTGGTTGTGAGGTTGGTGGCGAGACGTGTGGAGGTGTGGAGTGATGGATGCGTCTTGTCGAAGGTTGGCCAGAGATGGGGACGATGGCGGTGGACAGTGAAAATAGTGGTAACGTTATGACTAGGTTTTGTTGCTTGTTATAGAAATGACGTTGTAGTACAGATAGTCATTGCCACTATTACAATTTTTACTCGGAAATAAAAGGTTTCCCGAGGTCGAACTCAGGGAGCAAATTATAATTCTAGAAGTACAATGTTTCTATTACAAAAATAAGAGAGAGAGAGAGAGAGGTAGATTGGTCTCTTGGCTTCTTCTTCTTCTCTTCTTTCTCTCTTGTCTTTGTCTTCTTCTTTTTCTTCTCTTCTCTTTGCTTGATCGTCTTCAGCTTTTCTGTCTTCTTTCTTCTTTCTCTTCTGTTCTTCTTCTTTTCTCTCTTTCTCCTTCTTCCTTGCGGTGCTTGTTCTTCTTTCCTTCTTCTTTTCTTTCTTTCTTCAGAGCGTCGTCTGATTTCTCAATCAGACGACTTAAGTAGCATCTGATACAGTGCTTCCTTGGTGCTCCTTCTCCTACTTCTTTCTCCTTCTTCTTGCAGTTCTTCTTCTTCTTCTTCTTCTTCTTCTTCTTCTGCTTTGCTTCGAGCAGCCAAGGCTTTGGCTGCTTCTTCCTTCTTTCTCTTCTGTTCTTCTTCTTTTCTTTCTTTCTCCTTCTTCCTTGCGATGCCTTCTTTCTCTTCTTCTTCTTATCTTCCTGCACACTCGCACAGCTTGGTCAGGGCAAAAACTTAACGCTACCCTCCCCCACGTCTCTCTCTGTCAGATTTCGCTCGTAGGATCGCTCTCCCAGAGCCGGGTATTCGGGTACGGATTCGCGCCCGGGACCAGGCCCACCGGCGTGCGGTGGTGGGCGAGGAGTGCAAGTCGGGTATACGGGTCGGGCCAGGTCCGCGGGGGGTGGTTGCGGACGAGGCCGGGTCAAGCAGGTGAGAGGGACCTCACCCCGTGTTCGGAGGCGAAGAGGCTATGTCACTTTTTTCATTTATTTGGCTGCAAGGCTCCCAGAACTACCTGTTGGTGCTAGAGCACCACGATCATTTGTTTTGATGATAACAAAACACGTGTTATTTAACATTTGCAATTTGAGTCCTAGATTTCAGGTCAATTGCAAATGTGGACGTGTTTAGACGGAGTTCGAGCTCGCATCCAGGACGGATTGGAGGAGCTTGACGGAAAACAGAGGAGGTTCGCGTGGAGCGAAAGATTGAAGATGGAAGGAAATGAAGAATAGGATAGATTTCCTTCTTTTGTACTTGTTGTATTTTTCATTTCTTTTGTTGCTCTTTATTTCCTTAGATATTTCATGTTAAAGAGCCTCAAAGAACCCTAACAGTAGTCCTAGGAACACCGGCACAACCCTAGGATACCTAGGTTTCCTGTAGAATACTTAGAAAACCAATATAGGGTTCAAACAGCACTTCCAGATGTCTAATCCCAAAATCAGACGTCTGATGAAGTATTTTAAGACGTCTGACTGTTGTTTCAGACGTCTGATAACTGTTAGGCTGGACATAGTTAGTTCTGTCTGATGAAATCAGACGTCCAGACCTTATACCAGACGTCTTAGGAGACGTCTGATAACTTTGCCAGACGTCCAATTAGTGGACCGTTGGCTGTCTTAGAAAACACTCAAGATTATGACCGTTAGAGCCTTATCAGACGTCCATAGGACTTTCCAGACGTCTGATAAATGACCGTTTTGCCTCGGCTGACCCAAAATCTCTTCTCAGAGATTTTCTAGCCGTTGCAACGTTTGGAAATCAATTCCCACAGTAAAAGTAGGTTTCCAGACGTCCAGACTTAGTGCCAGACGTCCTGTATGTCGTCTGATGGACTTGCACAAGAACCCTGTTTAGATCTGATTCAAGTCAGGGAGAAACCCGCATAGAATCAGACGTCTGACCTTGGAATCAGACGTCTTAAAGTGGCCTTCCAGACGTCTGATGCCAGAGTTAGACGTCTGATAACCCTATCAAATGCAATCATTGTCCTGATTTCGGCCTGATTCTCTTGGGCTTTGCACCCAACGGCTATGGAAGCTTTTCCAAGCCTTCCAAAACCTTCCTAAGGCCTCTATAAATAGAGGGGAGCCTTTACACACCAAACAACAAGAGAAACACAAGAAACACTTTGCAATACACTAAGATCAAGTATTTCCACTCTCTTGTGTCCAAGAAGCACTTGCTCTCTAAGCTCAAGCTCCATCATCTTGAGAGCATCATTCCCGTTGCGCACCCGCTCTCCCGGCGTTGATAACGAGAGCGACGTAGCGCCATCGCGTGGCACACGCACCGCGTCATCGTCGACGCACTCCTTGCAAAGGGGAGTTTCCTATTTCCTATAGAAGCTAGGTTTAATTTTGTTGGCTCTATAGGACTGTTGTTTTATTTTATCTTTGTATTTTGGTTGGGTATTCGCTTTGCGAATTCCCATCTCCTTCGTGGGACAAAATCCTTCTCGTGGAGAGAAGGGGTTGAGGAACGCTACCCTCGTACTTGTAGCGTGGTTGTATTGAGGTTGAATCACCCTCGTTCAAAGTGATTCGGTTAGTGGATTTGATCAACTAGGTTGATCGGAAAATCCTAACTCGAGAGGGTTAGGTGGTGGTTTTCACCCGGTTTGGGTTTCCACCTAAAAATCTTTGTGTACATTGTGCAATTGCTTATTTTTGTGAGATTGCTTTATATTTTTATTTCCGCAATTTTATTACGTCACCCCTCCTGGTAGGGACGAACCTTCAATTGGTATCAGAGCAGGTCTCGCATTTTCGGCATTACAAACCGGCGAGGATCTAAACATGGAGGGAAGCTGTTCCACAATCAGGATCTCCGAGGGGCAGTCCACAACCCGTCCGCCGTTCTTCGACGGGAGCAACTACCCCTACTGGAAGTTGCGGATGAAGACGTGGCTTCAAGCCACCGACTTCACAGTCTGGGCCAGGTGCGAGACCCCCTTCGACATCCCAGAGAAACCCGCCAGAGGATACTCGCAGCAGCAGATCCGGGAGCTCTCTCTCAACGCGAAAACAATGAACGCGTTGTATTGCGCGCTCAGCCCGGAGGAGTTTAACAGAATCTCGCAGTGCGCCACCGCATACGAGATTTGGCACACACTCGAGGTAACTCATGAAGGTACCTCTAAGGTAAAAACCTCAAAAATTAATTTACTTTCTCAAGAATTTGAATCTTTTTCAATGAAATCTAACGAGTCTTTAAGTGAGATGAACACTAGGTTCACTCTCATTGTAAATAACTTGAAAGCTTTAGGAAAGACTTTCATCAAGGGGGAGCTTCAAGGGAAGCTCCTTCGTTCCCTTGGACCGGAGTGGGAACAGAAAGTCATCGCCATCGAGGAGGTGAACGAAATGGAGGAGCTCAACATGGAAGATCTCCTAGGCAATCTGATGGCCTACGAGACTAAGTTGAAGCAGAAGAAGAAGGATACACCGGAGCCTAAACCAAAGAAGACTCTCGCCTTCATAGCCGCGTCGGATAGCGAGGTAAGTTCCGACGACGAAGACTTTAGAATTTTACTTAAAAATTCTTCCAAGTTTTGTAGGGAATTAAAGAAAAAGAAAAAGGAGAAGAAGGAAAGCCCGAGACGTTGCTACCACTGCAACGGGAAAGGGCATCTGCGACCAGAATGCCCTCTTCTCAAAAAGGAGAAAAAGAAGGCGTTCCAAGCCACTTGGGATGATTCAAGCTCGGAGGAAGAAGAAGAAGAAACCGCTTGCTTTGGTTTCATGGCCAGAGGAACCAATAGCGACAATGAAAGCGGAAGCGACTCCGACGACGAGGTAAATTTTGATTTACAAGAAGCTTTTAATGAATTATTTGAGATTAGTAAATCAATTAAAATAGAAAACAAAAGCATGAAGAAGAACCTTAGTTTTCTTAGAAGTGAAAATGATAGGTTAGAAATAAAGCTTAGGGACCTAGAAAGTAGCTCTAGTCCTAATAATCTGCTTTTAGAAAATAAAAATTTAATCAATGAAAATACTAAATTGATTGAGGAAAATAATAGTCTAAAATTAGAAATTTCAGATTTAAAGACTAAGATGGATATTATAGAAAAAGAAATCGCATGTCTTAGGAAAAATTCTAACAAATTAATCAACAAAGTTGATAATTTTTATAGCCCTAAGGTTGAGAAAGGATCTCCATCAAGGAGACCTTCTAACAAATCTGGATCCAAGCTTACTTGGATACCGAAGAAAAATCTGGAATCTTGTTTTGTAGGATTCAGGGATAACTACAATACACAGGACTGGACCTACAAACTCAAGGCTGGTCAACTTAAGTTGGGAGAACCAATGAGTAGACCAAGGAGGAGAAGAAGAAGACCGACGAGACGGCGAACAAACGACGGACCCGCCGCACGTCGACCACCAGATTGGAGACCGGCGTCAATGCCCGGGCCTCCAAGCTACGGATGGGAGCCTCATCCGATGTGGCATCCACCACCACCATTCGGGCCATTTTATTGGTCATGGTAGGTGAGGTAAAACCCTTTACCCTATCTTTTTATCAATAGCATTTAGATAGGGGGAGTTAAAAATTTCATGAGCAAATTGTCAATTTTTAAGGGGGAGAAATAAGGTAGCTAAATTTCCTTTAGTAAGGGGGAGAAAAATAATAGCTATCTTGTTGTTACAAAAATGGGAGAATATTACCTTTGTCAAAATAAATTCATAGAAGAGCATGTTTTAAGGGAGAATTATAGGAAATTTAAAATCAATCAAACCTTTTTGATAATGTCAAAAAGGGGGAGGATTTTTATGTATTATTATTTACGGTTTTGTCATCATCAAAAAGGGGGAGATTGTTGGTGCTAGAGCACCACGATCATTTGTTTTGATGATAACAAAACACGTGTTATTTAACATTTGCAATTTGAGTCCTAGATTTCAGGTCAATTGCAAATGTGGACGTGTTTAGACGGAGTTCGAGCTCGCATCCAGGACGGATTGGAGGAGCTTGACGGAAAACAGAGGAGGTTCGCGTGGAGCGAAAGATTGAAGATGGAAGGAAATGAAGAATAGGATAGATTTCCTTCTTTTGTACTTGTTGTATTTTTCATTTCTTTTGTTGCTCTTTATTTCCTTAGATATTTCATGTTAAAGAGCCTCAAAGAACCCTAACAGTAGTCCTAGGAACACCGGCACAACCCTAGGATACCTAGGTTTCCTGTAGAATACTTAGAAAACCAATATAGGGTTCAAACAGCACTTCCAGACGTCTAATCCCAAAATCAGACGTCTGATGAAGTATTTTAAGACGTCTGACTGTTGTTTCAGACGTCTGATAACTGTTAGGCTGGACATAGTTAGTTCTGTCTGATGAAATCAGACGTCCAGACCTTATACCAGACGTCTTAGGAGACGTCTGATAACTTTGCCAGACGTCCAATTAGTGGACCGTTGGCTGGCTTAGAAAACACTCAAGATTATGACCGTTAGAGCCTTATCAGACGTCCATAGGACTTTCCAGACGTCTGATAAATGACCGTTTTGCCTCGGCTGACCCAAAATCTCTTCTCAGAGATTTTCTAGCCGTTGCAACGTTTGGAAATCAATTCCCACAGTAAAAGTAGGTTTCCAGACGTCCAGACTTAGTGCCAGACGTCCTGTATGTCGTCTGATGGACTTGCACAAGAACCCTGTTTAGATCTGATTCAAGTCAGGGAGAAACCCGCATAGAATCAGACGTCTGACCTTGGAATCAGACGTCTTAAAGTGGCCTTCCAGACGTCTGATGCCAGAGTTAGACGTCTGATAACCCTATCAAATGCAATCATTGTCCTGATTTCGGCCTGATTCTCTTGGGCTTTGCACCCAACGGCTATGGAAGCTTTTCCAAGCCTTCCAAAACCTTCCTAAGGCCTCTATAAATAGAGGGGAGCCTTTACACACCAAACAACAAGAGAAACACAAGAAACACTTTGCAATACACTAAGATCAAGTATTTCCACTCTCTTGTGTCCAAGAAGCACTTGCTCTCTAAGCTCAAGCTCCATCATCTTGAGAGCATCATTCCCGTTGCGCACCCGCTCTCCCGGCGTTGATAACGAGAGCGACGTAGCGCCATCGCGTGGCACACGCACCGCGTCATCGTCGACGCACTCCTTGCAAAGGGGAGTTTCCTATTTCCTATAGAAGCTAGGTTTAATTTTGTTGGCTCTATAGGACTGTTGTTTTTTTTATCTTTGCATTTTGGTTGGGTATTCGCTTTGCGAATTCCCGTCTCCTTCGTGGGACAAAATCCTTCTCGTGGAGAGAAGGGGTTGAGGAACGCTACCCTCGTACTTGTAGCGTGGTTGTATTGAGGTTGAATCACCCTCGTTCAAAGTGATTCGGTTAGTGGATTTGATCAACTAGGTTGATCGGAAAATCCTAACTTGAGAGGGTTAGGTGGTGGTTTTCACCCGGTTTGGGTTTCCACCTAAAAATCTTTGTGTACATTGTGCAATTGCTTATTTTTGTGAGATTGCTTTATATTTTTATTTCCACAATTTTATTACGTCACCCCTCCTGGTAGGGACGAACCTTCACTACCGAGGTGGGACTAAATGTCCCACCCAAATTGGCGCCTGCAGCTAAGGAAGCTGCAGGCAATTGCGACTGTGTGCGAGGCTTTCACCCCAGTTGCAGGCCTGGGAAGCTTCGCGGGGGCAAGCCGCACGTCCTGGAGTGCGAGCCTGGGCGATGGCGAACCTGCAGCTGCAGGTGAAAGAGCTTCACCTGCTCAGCAATGGCGGCGAAGAGGGCGTGACCTGAAATCAAGCATACGGCCTATTGGCCTAGTCAGAAGGTGCAGGGAGCTTCGCTAGAGTGCGGCGAAGCTCGTGCAGGTGGTGGCGAGGCGTGAGGCGGCGTATGGTGGCAGCCATAGGTTGGACTGTGGTCGGAGGAATGGGTTTGTTCGGGGGGTCGTTAGGTGGCGTGTGGCAGGGAATGTAAAGGGGGAAGCTGTTGAGTGGAGTGAGGGGAAGCTTCTGAGGTGATCGGCGAGGAGTGAGGGGGTCTGTGATGGTGGAATGGGCTCACCGGAGAGGGTGGTCGGAGACGGAGCAGGTGTAGGTGGAAGTGCGTGTGGGGGCGCGAAAATACAAATTGACAGGGGGGAAGTTGAGAGGAGGAGGAGAGGAGGCTTTTACCTAAGTTTTGGGGACGAAAGGGGCCGAAGCAGGGTGGCAGTCGTATCGACTGTCGCCGGAGAAGAAGATGCCCAGAGGGAGAGGGCGGCAGCGAGGAGAGAGCTGGAGGGCGCGCGCTGGGTACGGCGCGATGCGGGAAGAGCAGGCGAAGGCAGCTCTGCTACTGGTATTGCGGCAGAGCGACGAGGAGGAGGAGGAAGAACCGCCGGAGCTGGAGGGCTTCTGTCGGAGTGGGAAGAGAGGGAAAAAGAGGGTGTTTCTCCGTCAGAACTGAGCTGCCTTCTTCTGCAGGCAGAGGTGGCTTTTATAGAGGCGAAAGCGAAGGGGTGGGCGGAGGGAGGCGACGTGCCTCCCTCGCTGGAGGACGGCCGGAGTAGGGACCCATACCTTCTGCGCGTTCGCACGGAAGGTATGGGCAGCCGCAGAGATCATGGAGGTGTCCCTGCGACAACAGACGTCGCAGGGAACACCCGGTTGAAAAGGCAGAGGGCCTCCCTCACCCTGCGCGGCGCCATGCTCCGCGCAAAGTCGCCGAAGCATGGCGCTACTCAGGGTTTTGTAGGGAGGACCTAAATGCAAAGAATGAAGAAGACTTAGGGGCCAAAATAGGAGGGTTTCAAAAGTTGAGGGTCAAAAAGTAATAGATGAGGACCAAAATGCAAAGTCGGTCAAGAAGGTATCTTCTTAGGCTCAAGTTTTTATGCATGAATAAATGTGACCTAAGGATTCTAATGGTGAAATTTATTTCTGGATCAGACCTTGTTTGACCGATCAATTTACATAAAAATCTAAACTAAATCATTAATTGGGCATGGTTCTCAATGTAGGTCAAAGTGGGTTCCTAAGGCCAAATTGAAGGTTCTAAACCCTGGAGATTATTTTTCTATGAATTTTAGAGGGTTTATTCAATTTTTTATTTGCCTAGAACCTCGTGAATTGAAGTGGGTTTGTTTTAGGGTTACAGGATATCATTTAATTCCTTGGAGTTGCTGTAGCCCTAGTTGGATCAACTCATCCCACTTTCCTTCTTATTAGGTTAGTTTGACCTAAGTTTGGATCCTAAGTTACCCTGTTTACAGATTGTGTTGGTGAAATTGCATTTTTACCCCTTAGTTCCTGTTTTCTTCACAAACTCAGAATTCTCTGAGTCAAGCCTTTCTATAAGTTATGTAGGAGCATTTTCTTGCAAATCTGGGTTAGATGGTGCTAGTTGAGGGTTTATGACGAGGTTCTCATCAGACAGTGGCAGTTGAGGGATAATTCGTGAAATAGATTGAGGGGAATTGAAGAGGGGATAGAGACGAGTGATTTTTACCTAAGTGGATGAAGGGGGAGAGTTGGCGACTGGCAGTACCTACTGTCGCCGGAGAAGACGGTGTCCAGTGGAGGGAGACGGTGGCGACGACGGGGCTAGGGATGCTTGCGCAAGTGTTGCGCGATGCGAAGGAGGATGGTGAGGACAGCTCTGCCACTGGTATTGTGGCAGAGCAGCGAAAAAGAGGAGGGCGGCTCGTCGAAGCTCACTGGACCACTTGGCCGGAGGAGAAGAAGACGAAATTGGGGTGGAACTCTGGCCAAGTCGAGCTTGCTAGAAGCGGCAGAGCATGCTGCTTCTTAAATAGGCGAGGGCAGACCAGCAGGCGCGCGAGAGTGGGGGGAAAAACCCCGCCGGAGACGTGGGCAGTCGGAGACCCATACCTCTTATGCGTTCGCATGAGAGGTATGGGTGCCGGCAGGGCATGGGAGGTGGTCCATGCGGAAGAGGACAACGCAGGGGATCCTCCTCTCGTTTCTGGGGTCGACTCCCATGCCCTGCGCGGTGCCATCCTCTACGCAAAGTCGTTGGAGGTATGATCTGCTACTGCGGGTGGCAGAGGGACCGATTTGCAGAAAATGACGGGAAAGTTAAGGGGGTAAGTGCAAGAGTTCAAAAAGTTAAGGGTCAGAAAGTAATTATTGAGGACCAATTTGTAAAGTGGGTCAAGGCAACCTTTCCTTAGGTCCAAATTTTGGTATAGCCCTAATTTGGATCTAAGGAATCCAATGGTGAGGTTGGATTTTAGGTTTGACCATGTTTGATCAGACAGTTTGCACAAAAATCCAAATTAGGTCAAAAATTGGGTATGGTTCTCAATCTAGGTCAAGATAAGTTCCAATGGACAAATTGAAGGTTCTAAACCCTAGGGAATATTTTTTCATGAATTTTAGAGGATTTAATTGATTTTTATCTTGCCTGAAACTTTGTGAATTAAAGCGGATTTATTTTAGGGTTATAGAATGTCATTTAATTTCCAGATTTTTCAATAACCCTTTCTTGGTTGAATCATCCCACTTTTTCTCTTATTAAGCCCGTTTGACCTGTGTCTAGATCCTTAGAAATCTCGTTTATGTACTGCATTGGTAAAATTGTAGTTTTACCCCTTGTGAATTGTTTTATAATCACATTTGTAATTCCCTAGTTTAGGCTTTCCCTTAGATTTTGTAGGAGCTTTTGTACACTTATTTAGGTCAAAATGTGCTAGTTAGGGTTCATGATGAGGTTCTCATAAAAAAGAGAACGGAAAATAGTAGTATTCTCAAAAGGTGGTGCAGGAGTTGTGGTCTTTGCTCCAAGCTCGGTTGCTCCCAGGCTTAAAGAAGATGCTCCTCCTGCTCCAATAGTGATGTTGCTCCTCAAGATGAATTAAAGGTGGATGTACCCTTCCTCCTTTGCCTAGTTGTCCTCCTAGTGTGCTCCTTGGCCTTGCTCCATGGGAGATAGATTGGAGTTTTGGAATCTAGAGGGGGGTGGTAGACATCCTTCCTAGAGCCAACGTCAAACCTATCTTCCTAGGTTGATGGTGGATGTATTTAGTAGAAGAATTAATGTGACCAAGGATAGGTTTTATGTGGTGGTTATGGGGGTCTTTTATAGGAATGAAGGGGGGGTGGTTATAGTGGTAAAAGGATGGAATAAGGTGATGCCAACCATGAAACGATGCCACCTTCTCTTGGTGCCAACTATGGCTTCTAGAAGAGTGGTGGTTGTGGGAATTTTTGGTGCCAAAACCAATGGCTAGGATGGTGGTAGTTATAGGATGAAGGATTGGATGTAGTTGGATGATTTTGGCTCCAATTTGGTGGTGGTTACAATGCATAGGTGGAACCAATTATGAAGGGTTGCATGGTGGTTTTTAGAGGGAAAATGAAGAGGTGTGAAGAAGGTGGTTGTGCTGTATTTTGGAGGGAAAAATGTGGGGGCCTTATTGGCACCATTTTTAGGTGGGAGTAGAGTAGACTTTGGCAGCTAGGTGGAGGACATGTAGGAGGAGAGCTAAGTAGCTAGCTAAGGTTGGTAGCTAAGTAGAGCTAGGTTAGGCTAGGTTGAGCTAAGATGGAGTTGAGGGTAGATGAGCGGAGTTGAGTTATAGTTGCTATGGACTCAATAACTAGCTTAGCTAGATAGCTGAGAGCTAGTAACCAAAAGGAGCTAGGTTGAGCTACCTTGAGCTGGTATATATATAGCTTAAAAGAGTTGAGGTGGAGCTAAATAAGGACTCAACAGCAAGCTTAGATAGCTAGCAAGGAGCTACTAGCTAAGTAGAAGTAACTTGAGATGGAAAGAGCTAAAATGGAGTGTTGAACGTGCTTTCGTCGAGTTTTAAAATATGCATTGTAGGATAGTCAACAAAAGTGAATCGACATTTAAATTTATAATCTCAAAAATCAAATATGAGTCTGAGGTCGTTCGTAGGGAGCAAATATGGAATTCATACACTAATCGCAATGATAAACAAATATGCATAATAATTAATCACAACAAAGATATTCAATAAGTAATATACTAAAAAATGTATTCAATAATAGCAATTGTATCTCAAAAGTCAATGGGATAAAAAGAAGATTAAAAATCCTAAAAATGGTGATTTGAATCAACAATTAATTCTCTCATTTAAACACATATCCCAATGTTTCAAACCAAATCAATAACTCAACAGTGGTCTTGAACCACTTATTCTTAAATATGTCCACAATAATCTCAACTTAGAACCATGCTAGAGTCAAGCACAAAGCCTCAGCAGCACAAGGCACAGCTCAAAGCACTAGATGCCTTAAACGTCTAAAGCCTTAACCTTAGTACAAGGCACAAGGCCTCAGCACAAAGTTAACTCAGAAATGCCTAGGTGTTGGGAGTGTGTGCACAATTCACGAGGCACATGCAAGCACCTCGAGGCAAAACCAACCCCTACCCTCAGAATTTCCTTTCTCTCTCTCAAACCAGACCCAGGTAAGCAATACCGGGTAAACAGATCCAAGCCCAGACTCGCCGGCGTGAGTGGTTGGCGAGGGCATGTGTTGGCACGTGTGTGTGCGGGGACCTCATCCCCGTGCGTACTGAGGCAACGAGCCTACAACAAGAATTCCTTTCATGCACTGTGCAAAGTTTGGTGTCCACGATGTGGGACTAAACCAAGGGGCTCCTGTCTCACACACAGCTGCTGTGAAGACTCCTCCAACCGAGCTGCTACTGATTCTCTTCTCTCCAATTGGAAGCCTGGAGGACTTCGTGATGTTGGTCCGCTTCTACTTGAGGTGGTAGCGGAGGTGATGGCGGTCGGACGGTGGCTGACTGCCACGGAGAAGACTATAGTGGCGACGAAGACTTGCAAAGATGAAAACAAACCCGCAACCTCAGTTAGATAGCTAGGAAGCTCCACCGTGGTGAGGCAGAGCTTATGGTGGTGGCGATTGGGTGGTTGGTGTAGTGTAGTGGCCGGACGGTGATGGCAAAGGGTGTTTGGAGTGGGTGTATCCGGTCGAGTGATAGAGGGAGCAAAACTCCTAATTAGGTTAGGGCTTTTGCTTGTGGAGGTGAGACGAAGGTGTTGGTGGAGGTGGTGTATTGATTGGCGGCATGTAGCAACCATACGAAGCTCGCCTAAGCTTCGTTGGTCGCGAAGAAGACAAAGAGGTAGAAGGTGATTATGTGGTCGATTTGGGGAGATAAGAGGCTGAACCTAAACTAGAGAGGGAGAGGAAGAAGAATACCTAGCTAAGGAATGAACGGGAAGAGGATTCCACGCCGACATGACTGGTCGTACGTGGAAGGGACGAATACCACTGGTGAGGTTGGGCGGCGAGGATGAAGGTGGAAGTAGCCCCTGTTATGATTGGCAAGGAGAGGATGAACGTGGGGAAGGTATTGGGCCACTCGATTTGATTGTTGGGTGGCCGCAGAGAAGGGATTGAGGAAGCTTGTCGGAGTCGCGGTGGAGGTGGTCAAAGAAGAGGTCATTTGACCTGTAACCGAACTCGAATTGGTCGTGGAACTTCGTGGAGCTTAAATAAAGGGAGCTCGGGCCCTCATTGCAAGGAAATCATGAGATTTCCTCGCGCCTTTCACAAAGAGAACCCACCGAAACAGTGGGGCTCGCCTGAGCTCCACAATCCATCCAAGATCTCAAGAGAAGGTCTAAACTGTAGGGAATGGTCTCAGGAACAATCTCTCCTAGTTTGGAGAGATTTGACAAGGATTAAGCGAGAAATCCTCGCTTAAAGGTCAACAGTGGAGGTCCGTTCACACTCAGGGCAGTAGGGACCAAAGTGTAAAGAAATGTAGGGGGTATTTGTGAGGAACTTTGAAAGTTAGGGGTCTAATTGTGAGAAACATAGATCGTAAGGACTGAATTGCAAAGTAGGTCAAAATGGACTCTGATTGAGCCTAAATTTTGGCCTTAATCTAATTTGGACCCAAGGAATCTAATAGTGAACTTGGATTTGAGTTTTGATCATATTTGTGTGGGTAAATTGCATAGAAATCCCAAATTAAGGTAAATTCTCATATGAATCTCTGTTTTAGTTTAAAATGGATTCAGATGGTCAAACTAAGGGTACCAAACCTCTTAGAATATTTTTCTATAAATTTTATGAGGTTTATATTAATTTTATCCTGACTAGAACCTTTCTAATTCAAGTAGGGTTGATAATTAAGGCTTTTGGTACTGTTTTCGCCCTCGAAATACGTGAAACCCTGATTCAGTCAGCGTGGACCCACTTTTTGATCTTTTATGCTCACTTGAACTTTAATGAGCCTCAGATTGCTTCGTGGTTATTCTGCATTTGTGATGTGATGTTAAAATAACAGAATTAACCTTGCTTTATTGTCTTCTCAAAACAGATCAATGTGGAATTGTGATCCTTAGGCGATCATTTAAAAGTATTTAACTTTTGATTCCAACTAATTTAAATAAGTTATGAAGAATGATGGCATTACCATCATGGAACTGAAAGGAGCTGACTGGAACTAAGATGAGTTGGGGAGGGAGCTCAGAGAACTCCTGTGATCCTTGGGACTTCTTCTTTTGAAGAGAGTTTCTGGCCTTCTCTTTAGTTTTCCATGGGTTAGATGATATGTAATTATCCTATGTTCCCTGAAAAATATGAAATGCACCACTACAAGAATATTCACTATTGTCGGCTATTAAAAACGGTCGGCAATGTGAAAAGAACAGTCGAGAAAAAGGATCGATGAATGTATTGTCGCTATTATGTTTTCTTGACTGTTCTAGAATGTTACCGTTGGGAAAAAGGAGGACCCTCATTCGACGTGTGGTTGTTTTTGTCGTATGTTTTCAATGGTCGAGAAAAGTTTTCTTGATCGTTCTAAATGCATTGTCGACATAAACATTTACGTTGACTACTATTTAGACAGTCGAGTAAGGTGGTATTCTCGACTATTAGAAACAAATGGTCGGTAATATTACTATTCTTGATCGTTATAAAATGGATGAGAATAGGGATATTCTCGATCGTTTGTTTAGAATGGTCGAGAATACTCATATTCTCGTCCGTTGTTAAACAGTCGATAATGCGTTGCAATTTTAGTCGTAGACTATTCTCGACCATTGTAAAATGACCAAAAATAGTAGCAATTCTTTTTTACTAAAGGTTTTAACTATGTGGAAGTCCTGTAGAGAACTAAAAATCAAATAAAAATATAATTACACAACTTAAAACATTTGCATTCATTTAAAATACTAGAAATGAGAATAAAAATTTCATACATATATTAACGTATACAAAGTACATGCACAAATGAAAGTGCATATAAAAATATAACAATCAGACTGCGGCACCAATGCCTCCAACACCATCACCTAAATCGTCGTCGTCACAATGATCTCTATACTGATGAAAGGATGGGTGATCGATACCTCTCTATTGAAGTACCTTCAGGAGCTCCTTGATGGTCTAAGTTGACTGCTGCAACTGCTCTATCAACTCCTTGAATAGCATTGCACTGTCCTTGACCTATGTGGTCGCTCGTCGATTCGCTGCTAGTCCTCATCTTGGCTGCGTAATGCCGCAATCTCCTTCCTCATCTCTTATACCTTAGTTGGAGAAGATGATGCACCCCTTCTCACATACTGTTACGACCCGGTTCCCGAATCCCTGCAGGACCCGAGATCGGCTCGCCTTGACTAATCCCAAGACCTAGTCGTCTTATAAGAAATAGCTGAAAAGTAGAAAAATAAACCACATTCACTATGCAATGTAACTAACAGTAAAAGCGTACAAGCAGTAAAGGAAAGTAAAAGCTGCTAGTCAGTACATACCACCACAACAACAGAAAAATAGAACAAAGTACAGTAATAGGAACAGTAAACAAAAGTCTGAAACTCACTAGCAGAAAAGGGAGTACAACAAAAGTACTGGAAACTACGACTGGGCTCGACTGGGCCTAGCACCCTCTATAGTCGGTAGCTCGGGCTACTCAACACTTAGACTTGAATAGTGTTATGAGAAAACAGAGTTAGCGAATGCTGAGTGGAGTGGTAACCAAACTATCTAAAGCAGTAGAAACTAGCAGGTATATTTATCCTTTTCTAGTTATTTATTTTACAGGTAATTTCTTTTCACCCCATTGGTTTACTTTTAGATTTCTTTCTTGATCTTGTATATTCCTGGTGGGAACGATCTTGATTGCAGTCTTTTCCGAAGAGTAGAAGGTACACGTGGTGCTCTCCTGGTTGGGAGAGTCCCCCGTGGTAGTCCTATATCTAGTTAACTACCCCGAGGTCACTGTCAAGACATAGCGGTGACTACAGCATGCGTGATAAGCGCACGGGTAGCTACCCCGCACTGACACGCAGTCAGTCTTTTCCGCTAGCGGGTACGCCCAAAGTACAGCACGGAACAGTATAGGGCCTAGCCCTCTCAGAAACAGGGGTCTAGCCCCTCAGAATCAAATATGGGTCTCGCCCCTTCACAGTCCGCGCACCCTCGTCTTACTACCCCGGTTTGCCTAGAGGGCTAAAAAAGTCAGTGTAGGTTGGCTAGCTTAATCCCAGGCCTCGTGGGGTGGCTAGCTCCCTCCCTACACAAGTAGGTCATTTTGGTACTGCGTACGCGAGGGCCGACAGAAGTCGGTGTAAAGTGGCCAATCCTAACCCTGGGTCACAACTCAAGGGATGCTAGCTTCGCTCTACACTAAAAGGGGACAGTTTCTCTCCTTGGTACCACGTACACAAGGACCAGCACACTTCCTGTCTACCATTCCAGGTTTCCAACCAACCACAGGAGTTCTACTCCTAATTCCCCATAGGACTCATGCTCATGTTCACCATATTATTCCAATCCAGGTTTCATCATTCACCATTCATTTCTCGTTATACACAGGCTGCTCGTATTTCCACAATTTAATACATGCAACAAATGATATTACAGGTAATTGTTTAGTTATCTCAGGCAGCTCATATTCTAACAGGAAGCTCATACTTATTTACAGGCAGTTGCTAACAGTTTAACTTATTCATATACATAAATTCAATCAAGCAGTACAATTGGTTTATTCATTTCTTTGTCCTAGGGTTCATGCCACAACCTAGGTTTCCAGTTGGCTAATTCCACAGATATATTCTTATATTAATGTAATTAACAGGGTTATACCACTCTACTAGACAATCTGGGAGTATTGGGGGCTTGAACCGTAGACCCACGTGCCTCTGCAAGTCCCAAACACGCAACAAGTCGAAGTCCTATACTAAGGAACACATCACAACGAAAGGTTCAGAATAGTATATAAAGGTTTCTAATACGTAGAGGAACCCACAAGAAAATCACAGATATTTCGTTTACGTAAAACGGATCCCGAACGGACCCTAAACGGGTCAAAACCGTGTCTGTAGACCCAAATCAGACGTCTGGAAACAAGTCCAGACGTCTTAAAGGTCATCAGAGACTCACCTCAAGCTCCTACAGTGATCTCAGACATCCAAGACTCCTCTGCGACCGTCTGGAAATAGTTCCAGACGTTTAATCAGTCTTCTGGTCGTCTGGGAATGCCTCCGGTCGTCTGGTAAGTTGTCCAGATGTCCGAAAGTGCGTGGAAGGGTGTTCCACGCACCTTCCCAAAGCTGCTCCTGCACACGACAGAGCAGCAAACCACTTTTAACCCAACAGGATCAACTGCGGTGCGGCCTGCATGGCCGTAACCGTTAAGAAGACGTACCTTCGCGATACACTTGCTTTCAGACGTCTGGGGTCAACGCCAGACGTTCATCTAGTCGTCTGGAAGACACTCTGGAAGTCTGATACTGGAAAAATTCCAGTATCAGACCACGCTCTTGTGCTTCTCGCCATGCTCCGTCGCGGCTCCTTCCACTCCGCTGCAGCCCCAACTACTGCAGAAGGTCGGGGATGACGCCCCAACGTCCTCCTCCTCCCACACGCGTTGCGGTGGCCGTGCAACCCTCCAACGAGCTTCCACGAAGTTCTCGACCTCGACCCTCTCCTCCTCCTCCTAGCTCTTGCGCTCTCTCTCACGCGCCTCTGCTCATGGCAGTGGAGTGGAAGGTGTGGTGGTAGTGGTGGAGTGGAGAGGAGAGGAAGGGGGGGTCTCTTATATAGGGTCGGGGGTTATAGGGTTCGGAGGGGAAAAGAAGAAGGAAGGAGAGAGAAGAAGAGTCTGCGCGCCGCTTGCATGCAGACCGTAAGGTGCCTACAGATTTTTTCAATTTCTAGACATCTGAAAAGGGGTCCAGACGTCTGGCTAGACGTCTGACTGACACTCCAGACGTCTTAAAAGGCTAAAATCAGGACGGGTCTTTACACATACCAAGTGGAGACAGTCTCGCTCCTTCCTACACTATGAACGTACTTGCCATGCTTAGGTGGTATGATGGTCCGGAATGCCACCTCTACTGTTAATGGCTGCTGAACTGTACCAGAGTTGGCATCTTCAGGATGATGCATTAAGTTGACCATATTATCCTGAAAGATATTGAATTATGTTAAGTAATTTTATTTAATTACAATTACGAAATAAAATAAAAGTATTGTGTTTTTTAACTTACATGTTTTTCCTGGTATATATCATGAAGCCATTCTCTTGTTTCCCTCAGTACTCAACTTGCTATGACTGGCCTCATATACTCCTACCCGATCAAGCTGGGCACCTTCATGCCTGGAGGACTGTAATATTTTGAAAGAGTTAATTGAAAAAAATTAAAAATATTGTAAGGTTTAAAAGAAAAAATGCTTACGTATAGGGATTTCATCTCGCCTATGCTCCTCTTACCTAAGACATGGGTCTTCGGTGGAGCTTTAGCCCTATTTTCCTTATTCTTCTTAGCCTGCTCTTGAAATAAAGATATAATTTATTAACTTAAAAATTAGTTAAATGATAATATATGCAATACTTTTACCTATGTTGCTGGATCATGCCAATGCTCGCATGCTTCCTTTCAAGTGTGCGGCTGTATCAGAAGAGGTCCATTACGCAATACCTTATCATAATTCCTATTCTTATAATACTAAAAAATATATTTATAATGTTAGAAATAATATTAGAATCATGGTAAAAGAAATAAATAAATACAGTTAAAATTTATCTTTTACCTTACTCTTCACCCCCAATCTCCAGTCTTTGTGAATATTGGCCGCGTGTTTGAGGATATATTTGAAGACATTCAGATCGTTGCCCCAATCGAAGATCGCTTGCTTTAGTAGAAGAACTGAAATTGTTACATAATTTAAAGTTATATAAAGCAATGTAAATAAATTATTAATTTTTGCCAATTACCTCTAACTCTCGAATAAGCTACCTCTTTAGCTCATTTGATACCTTCCTCCAATCAAAATACGATAGTGGGATGATTGCCTTCGTTAGCGTACCTAGTCTGTTGACGAATGGAGGATACTCCAGTGCTTCCCCCGCTGGTGTGATCCTTACTGTAATGCGGACCCCATGAGGAATTCTCCCTAGGTCCCTATTTCGTGTGGGACCTCTTTCGCTACGTGCACCTAGAAGACAGAATTATAACATAAAATAAAATGATAAAAAACTAAATAAATCATAACATTTATTAAACCTTCATACCAATACAGCGAGGGGGTGGTGCAGAACTTCCCGGTTAGGAAGGATCTAAGTCAGCCGACTGCTCTAGTTGATCATCCAACCTAACGTCCTCCTTATCAAATGAAGCACTATCCTCCTCCTCCTCCTCATCGGTGGGTGTGTCCTCCTCCTTGTAGTCAAGATCCTCTGCCTCGAAAACCGTCGGAAGAGGCATCGGACTCTTCCCCTTCCCCCTCCCTTATCTCTGGAGATATCGAGTCACATCTCCAGGTCTCAGAAACTGTAGGTGGGGCTCCTCATGAGGGGTTAAGCCAAATGCTGTTAATGGGAAGCTTGAGGTTGAGGCTCCTGGCAAGGGGCTTCAGGTTGCTGGGAGGTGGCATCATCCCTAGCACTCCTATTAGCCTTATTCTTGACTTGAACCTGCATAGAAACAAAACAAATAATCAAATATTTTAAAAAAATTTTGACAACATTTCCCTTTATATTATGATATTTCAAAAATCTTGTAAGAAACAAATATAGAAATAAATAAAAGTAAAATAAGTGTAGAAAAAAAGTACATTTCCTCTTCCCCTCCCTCTTCTCCACATTCCCCTTCACTCACCCATTCCCATTTCCCTCTCACCACTTCACATTCCCCTTCCCCCCTTCATTTCCTTTTCCCCTTCCCTTATTCATTCCCCTTCCCCTCCCTCTTCTTGTTTTCAACTTCACATTCCCTTCCATTCCCCTCTTCATTTCCCTTCTTCCTCTTTTTCCTTCCCATTCCCCCCTTTCTTCCCATTCCTCCTCTTTTTCCTTCCCCACCATTCCACTCTCTATTCCCTTCCTTCTCGATTTTCCTTCCCCTTTCCTCTTATTCACTTTCCATTCCCCCCTACATCGGGGCACTTTCTCATCTTTTTCCTTCTCATTTCCCCCTCCATTTTCCTTCCCCTTTCATGATAAAAATAACAACTAATCATGCATGACTCCAAACAATGTAGAAATGCTTAATGCATGCCTAATAGTGTAGTGTAGGTGTGAAATACTTAGGAACTGAGTGTGAAATGTGCCAAAGAATGATGATGAACAAGAGTTTATCAGAGTGTCCAAAATTGGATTCTTCTATATTGCACAAAATGGAAGAATTAAGGATGGTATCAACACCAATCTAGAACTACAACTTTAATACCATGTATAGAAATGAAATATAATCTTTATTATGAAATCATAGTCTTACTTAACTAAGAAGGACAAGAAGGAAAATTATAAGAGATATATAGGAACCAGGAGAAGGACAACAACCATGAAAGTTAATGAGAGTGATACCCATAATTGAAGTTTTCTTGTCCAATGGCCATGAAAGATGACCAATCTTAGCCAATCGTTTGTACCATTGTGCTTGTGATGTGTGTTTACTTATTTCATCATCATATTTGTGCCCCACTAAAATCGCAGAAAAGAAAAAGAATGATGACAAATATCTATGTAGCATACTCGATGATTCATGGAGAGATAAAAGGATTCTAATCTTTCAACTTACAAATTAAGTTCCTTTCTCTATATTTTCCCTGTTACATATAACTATTCTTCCACCTGTATTTAGAATATCTTCTATTATCTTTTAACAAGACTACTATTCTTTTCAGTCATCACAGCAAGTATTTGTGGAGGATTATGCATTTTGGTAGTCATCGGAGGAAGTAGTTTATGTTACGAAACTTTCAAAAAGAAAAAGGCCAAGAAGCTCAGACATGCATTTTTTAGTAAGAATTTTCGTTTACTATCAGATAAGATGGATAATGTAGATGAAGTTCTCAATATGCGGACTTTTTCTCTTAAAGAAATGGGAAAGGCCACTAACAATTTTGACACAGCACGAATTCTTGGTGGTGGCGGGCAAGGGGTTATCTACAAGGGCCTGTTATCTGATAAACGTGTGGTTGCCATCAAAAAATTTAAGGAAAGAAAAGCTCAAAAGGACGGAGGAATCGGGAGGCAAATTGCCCAATACATTAACGAAATTGCAATTCTCTCTCCTATAGACCATAGGAATGTGGTAAAGCTTCTTGGTTGTTGCTTGGAGAATGAGGTTCCCATCTTAGTGTATGAATTCATCTCCAATGGTACACTCTCTGATTATCTCCATGTTTGGAATCGAACCACTCCCTTTTCTTGGGATGATCGATTGAGGATCGCTACGGAAATAGCCACAGCTGTCACTTATCTGCATTCTGCTGCTTCTAAATTTATCTTGCATAGAGATTTGAAGTCATCAAACATTCTATTGGATGAAAGATTAAACGTTAAAGTGTTAGATTTTGGAGCCTCAAAATCCCTTACAATCGATCAATCCCATGTCACTACTGTTGTTCAAGGAACCTTTGGATATTTGGATCCAGAATACCATCGCACAGGTCGTTTAACAGAAAAGAGTGATGTGTACAGCTTGGGTGTAATTCTTGTGGAGCTATTGGCTGGAGAGAAACTATTTTCAGTAGCAAGAAGTCCAGAGGAAAAATATCTAATTCCAAAATTTATAGCAGCCATGGAAGAAAATCAAGCCTTCCAAATTGTAGAGGCTTCGATCAAACAAGAGGAGAGGATGGCAGAGCTCGAAGTAGTGGCCAAGCTTGCAAGGGCTTGTTTAAGGGAACATGGAGGAGAAAGGCCTACGATGAGGGAAGTAGCAACTATACTTCAAAGTTTAAGGAAGACCATGAAAAAGCAAAATGCTCAAAATCTGCCAGAATTAAAAGCATGTGAAGAGCACAATGAAACTAGCATGACACAATTTAGCTATATTGAAGAAATTATGGAATCCATGAGCTTTCCAAGGTAACATACATTCCTATAAGCTATTCACAGGAACATGTAGGATCACTGTCCTACTCCATGGGCAAGCTGGAAATTGCATTACATATCATCTATTCATGCTTTAGTTTCTATTAAAGATTATTATAACTGTGGTATCTTAAACAACTTAACCTTTTCCCTTAGTAAGGGAAGAAGTTTGTTTATCTTTATTTTTAGCATATCTAAATGTAATGGTAAAGTTCAATTTAATCATCATTCATTGCCACAATATGCCACTTTTCCACACTTTATTTTTCTGGATTATAGTTCAAAATCCAGGAAAATGATACTTCAAAGTTTGTAGAAGACGACGATTATCATATGTTGAATGAACCAGAAAAATTATAGAAAAAAAAATATTTTATCAAAAATCCCAAAAATGTCCGTCCCGTTATCTCCGTGCATACCATGGAGGCGTGCCTCCTTACTGTTTAAATTAGATGTAAGCTGTACATCTTTTTTCCTTTTTAACTTAAAAGTTGCTACGGTACCTATATTTTTTTTCTTCTTTACTTTCGAGTGCTACAGGGGCTCTCACTCCGGCTCTCTTTCTCTGTCTGTTTTTTTTTATTTCATTCATCTTACATATTATTTAGCAAATACATCCGATTTAAATTTTATTTTTTTCATCGATTTTTTTATCTTATGTTTTTCTATTACAGACTAATATTAAATATATTTCTATAAGAGTAGAAAATAATATATATATATAAAATGATGTAGTGTAAAAATAATTTAAAACATCAATTGAAAATTAAAATATATCAAGTAATATATTTTACAGCGTACAGTATATGTAGATTTTCAATTATTGTTTTATTTTTCTTACAATCGAATTTTTTATTTTCGTTTGTTGTCGGAAAGTGAAAAATTAAAATACATCAGTTGAAGATTTTTAATTAATATATTTTGATTTTTCATGTAGAAAATTAAAATATATTGATTGACATAGGTGAAAAAATCAAGATACATGGAAAAACAAAATGAGGGATAGCCTTTATTGGACCTTTTCTATCAGCGTCGGCTCAGAAGTGGTTTATACTAATGACAGTTGACTACTTTTCTAAGTGGGTCAAAGCTGAGGCTATGGCTAGCCTAACGGCTGACAGAGTTATCTCCTTTGTCCGCAAAAATATTATAGCTCGATATGGGATACATCCGTACATTGTTATAGGTAATGGCACCTAGTTTGCTTGCATAAAATTCAAGGAATTCTACACCAGCTACGATGTCCGCCTATGCTTTAAATCCGTGGGACATCCTCAAGCGAACGGACAGGCAGAGCTAACTAATCGCACCATCATCTCAGCACCTAAACGTCGGCTGCATTCAGCCAAAGGGAGATAGGTGGATGAGCTGCCGGACGTACTGTGGGGCTACAGGACATGCAGGGGACTTCCATAGGTCACACATCATTTAGCTTGGTATACGACATGGAAGTTCGGCTCCCCATTAAGACTATCCTCCCTACCTATCGGGCACAACTCTACGACCCTACTACTAATGATGATCAAATCCGCCTAGACCTATACCTCATGGATGAATTAAGGGAAGAAGCTTCGGAAGCATCCCTTAAATACAAGGAAGTAACGGCGGCTGCTTACAACAAGCGGGTCTACAAAAGGGCATTCTCCAAAGGAGACTTAGTCTTGTGGAAGTGCAAAGTCTCCATGTCAACCAAATCAGGTGGAAAACTAGACACCCCTTGGGAAGGGCCTTATAAAATTTGTAAGAACAGTTCAGGAGACTTTTACAAATTATAGATCTTAGGCGGCGAAGCAATCCCTTGTACTTGGCATGCAAGTAATCTACGCTTATATTATGTATAAAAAGAAAACGCAATGGAAATAAAAAATTTTCTTTCATTAAAAGTATTGCCCACTACATCATTCTCGGCAAAAAAAAAAAAACAGAGAGAGAAAGGATAACGGGACCACTTTGAAGACTAAGTGACTTCACTCCCAGTCCTTGAAGATGTCTACTCCAGGTGTCTTGGGTGATGACGAGACGACACGAGGAGAACCACTCGGCTAGACTGGCGATTTCGCAGCCTCTGACGGACCCGGCTTGGGTGCCTCCTCCTTAGGTGCTGGCTTCCCGATCGGCTCGCGGGCTCTGGCTGTTCCTCAAGCAATTCTATAGGAACTTTGTCCACAATGTGACCATCAGCTTTTTGACGGTTATACTCGGACAAAAACTGATCCATAGACCAGCCACACAACTCCACCTAGGTGCATTTGCTCTCAAGTAGGGCTTGTACCGTCGCCAGGGTGTGCTTCCCCATCTCCCTCGATAAGGCCTCTCGGTTCTCTTCCATTGATGGGTCAGTAGCGAAGAACCCCATCATGATGTCAGGATCGAGCTCCAGCTTGCTAGCCTTCTCCAACTCAAGCACTGCCTCACCTTGGTCCTCCGTGAGCTACTGAGCCTTGTCGAGGTCGACTTTCAGCGCCTCCTCACTTGCAAACACCTCAGCAAGTTTGTCAATGGCCGCGCCCAAGCGAAGGCGCTCTTCCTAAAGAGTCGCTTCATAGCCCTCCATGACTAAAGAGCGTTCGGCCCTTAGCACTTGCACCTCCTCCTTCAAGAAAAGGATGCTAGTTTAGGAAGTCTGCAGGCACTCAGATAAGTCTTGCAGAGCGCGACTTCAATCTTATGCGCTCCAATAAGACTCTCCTTCATCTTCTCGCCAAGGGTGGCAATCCGCCTTAAACTCTGGCGAGCCTTCCTCAGCTCCTCCTATAGCCAGGAGACTTGGTGGGCCACCTACTGCTGCAATTGCAACTTGCGAAGGACATCCTCCACTCTCTTCTTCACCTTCTCTCGTGCGGCAACTACCTCCTCCAAACGGTGGGAAAAGTTACGCTACTCCGCCATGGCCATCACGGCCCACTTCACGGTCATCTCAACTGCCCTGGAAGACTCGCCAGGCCCAATGGCGTCGACAGGAGCCCCACCATGTGGGACAAAAGTAGTCTCGAGAAGCTCGACCTGCTTAGAAGCATGGGTGGGTGTAAGGAGAAAATTCCTCCCCAAAGGATAAGTAAAGGGCAAACAAGACAAGGCTTACCACTCGAAGGCAATAGTAGAACACATGGTTCAGGTGCATGCCTCTTGGTCGGGAGGCGACCTAAAATATGGCATCCTCCAAATGTCGGATGACCTGCCTCTCCATGTTGAGCCCCTCGCCCGAACTGCCCGCTGGGATCGAAACTACCTGGTGGGGGTGTGGGTCTTGCGCCAGTAGCTTCCAGAATGGATCCCTTAGTAGATCTGACCGTCTACCCTATTACCCCAGGCCCCCCTACCAAGAGGGTCCACCAGCATCCTTGCCCCCATCGAGCTCTGCCTATAGTGGGGCTGTGCAAAAACGCTCCCACTAAGGAAGCCCCCGGTCACAGCCACCTCCTACGCTAGTCGAGAGAAGGCACCGGCTGAACCAGACGGGGTGTTGGATGAACTTGCTCCGCCTACCTGAGCCATCTCCACTGAAGTGACGAGCGCTTGAGAGGCGTTTCCACCTTCTCCTCTCTCCCCTTAGCCTCCTTCCTCTTGAGCTCCTTGGAGCAGGAGGATTGGCTTCCCTCACTCCGCTCCATGGGCCTCTCCTCCCCATGGTGTGACCAATGCTAGGAGGAACTACTGCCTCGATGCCTGGGAGTGTCCGGTCGAGCTAATTGGCTAAAGGTTGTAAAGAAATAACAAAACTGTCAACCCATTAAGTAGCGAAGGAGGAGTGTAACGACCCGATTCCCGAGTCCCCTACGAGACACGAGAACCGGACCGACTCGACTAATCCCAAGACCTAGTCGTCCAACGAGGAAGTAACCAAAAGAGCAGTAAAATAAACCACATTCAGCATGTATATAACTAGCAGTAACAAAATACAGCAGTAAGAAAAAGAACTATTACAGCATGTACCACCACAACAGTAGAACAACATTTATAACATAACATGAACTATAAGTAAAGAAAAGTACAGAGCGTAACAAGAACTACTCACTACAGTGGAACAAAAAGGGGTACAAAAGAACTGCGGTAACTCTACTGGACCCTACTCGACCCAGCGTCCTCTGCAGCCGCTGACCCTGGCTGCTCAACACCTGGTCCTGAAAAGTAACGAGTGTAACACGTCAGCGAAACGCTGAGTAGAGTGGCAACTAAAACTAAAGAAACAGTAGAGTGTACAGTGGCTGTTATACTTCGTTACTTTATTTACGTCTTTCTATTATTTCGCGATTTATTTATTTATCAGATCCTTCACTTGATCTCGAATGTTCCTCGTGGGAACAATCTTGATTGCAGTCTTTTCCGAAAAGTAGAAGTAACACGTGGTGCTCTCCTGACCGGGAGAGTCCCCCGTGGTGGTCCTACCCTCAGTCAACCACCCCAAGGTCGCTGACAGACGTAACGGTGACTACGGCACGCGCGATAAACGCACGGGTAGCTACCCCGCACTGGCATGCGGTCAGTCGTTTCCGTTAACGGGTGCGCCCAAAGCACAGCACGGAACCAGTATAGGGCAGAGCCCTCTCAGTAACAGGGGTCCAACCCCTCCACAGTCCGCGCACCCTCGCCTGACTACCTTGGTTTGCCTAGTGGGCCTAACAAGTCGGTGTAGGAGGCTAACAGAACCCTGGGGCCCGTGGGGTAGCTAGTGCTCTCCCTACACTAGTAGCTCTCCTCGGTACTGCGTATACGAGGGCCAGCAAGTCGGTGTACAGTGGCCAAACCCACCCCGGTCTCAACCTGAGGGCGGCAAGCTCCCCTCTACACTAAGAGGTAATGTGTGCTCTCGTTAGTACCACGTACTTAAGAGACAACACACTTCCACGTCTTTCTTCCTCAGTTCCATTTCATTCTCTTTCTAGGAGTTCTACTCCTAATTCCCCGTAGGGTTCTAGCTCTTTTAACTCAGCACATTTAGGTTTCACCTTCCAATTTCACGTTCATACAACCCATGTTCTCAATCATGTTTATTTATTCAACAGGCAGCTGTTAAATCAATTTACAGGCAGGTATTATTTCCTTTTCACTTTTCCAAGACTGCAATATCTATATTTGCTAGTTTCCCAGTCCTAGGATTCATGCCGTACCCTAGGATCTATCATACAATCTAGTTTTCTAGCCCTAGGATTCATGCAATACCCTAGGATCTATCATTCAATCTAGTTTCTCATTCCTACTATTCATGCAATGCCCTAGGTTCTATTAATTGTTCCATAATTGTAACAAATTATAGTAATAAATTTAAAAGCCACTCTACCAGCTACAACGGGAGTTCTGGGGGCGTGGTCGGAAATCCCGCGTGCCTCCGCAACCCCCGAGACTGTAATGGAACAGGGTCCTAACATAAGGATCAAACACAAGGAGTTTCTCAGAATAGTATATAATTACTGTAAACGGGTAGAGGATCTTATTCCGAAAAGGACGCAACTCGAAACGCGGAAAACAGACTCCGAACGGGCCCTAAACGGGTCGAAAACGACGAAACAGTCCAAAATCAGACGTCTGGAACCTCTTCCAGACGTCTTAAAATGTGGGTCAGATGATACCTTCGTGCTGTGTAGTCCCTCAGCCGTCTAGAAGCCTGCAGGGGCGTCTGGCCTAGTTTCCAGACGTCCGATGGTCAACCCAGACGTCTGAAAGTCCTCTCCGTCGTCTGGCACTGCTGCCAGACGTCCGATTCGCGTTTGATGGCGGGTCCCAGAACCTGCACCTATCCACTCCTCGCTCTCAGTACGACGGGTCGCAAAAAAGGAAGAAGGACGAAAATAACTTACTTGCCAGACGTCTGGACAGTCTTCCAGACATCTTCACCGTCGTCTGGTTGGAAGCCTAGACGTCTGATTCTGGAAAAATTTCCAGAATCAGAGCTTGACTCGCTCTCCGCCCGCGACGCACGGCCGCGCCGCGCCTCGTCCACCTGCTGCTCAAGCTGCAGCAGCCCTCCCGCGACACTCTACGCCCGCTGCTCCCGCGCCGGCCGGCTCTAGCTGCCCCGGCAAGCTCGAGCCCTCACGTTCGAGCGTCTCCTCCCTCGCGCAACACCTCCTCCCGCAACTCGCCGCGGCTGCCGCTGTCGCCGCTCACTCGCTCGCGCTCTTCGCACCGGCTGGGAGAAGGAGAAGAGGGAAGCGGAGGGGATGAGAGTGAGGGAGAGGGCGAGGGCCTTATAAGGCCGCGCGGGGAGAGAGAGAGAGCGCAGCACTGTGCCCTGCAGGAGGAGAGAGGGAAAAAGAGCGGCGGTTGCAGGTCTGCACGCGCAGGCGCGCAGATGCAACCCCACACGTCGCAGAAAATTAAATCCCAGACGTCTGGAAGGGGTTCCAGACGTCTGGTCAGACGTCTGTGCCACCTCCCAGATGTCTAAAAAAAACGTCTTGGAGCCGCGTTCGTAACAAGGAGGATACGCGTTCTAAAGCTACCACCTCCTCCCTACTTACATGGCGTGGGATAGGAATCCACAACCCAGGACAAAGTCACTTGAACGTCTTCCCGCTTGAGCTTTGAGCAAGCATTTCGCCTAAAGTTAATAATTCTATTAACGTCTGCCTGAGCAGTTGAATCAAGCTCCTCAGGCTTAGGTGACAGGTCCATATCAAACGGACCTTGCTTGGTATAAGGGGCGTTGCGACCTTCTTCGAGGACAAAGAAGAATTAGTGGTCTTGCCCCTTTAAACTATCGGATAGGTCAACTATTCGATACTTTGTGTGTTGGCTGTACAGTGTGTAAATAGTAGATGGGGGCTTCCCCTTCTTAACCTTAAGGGCCATAAGACCAAAAAGCAGGCGAAATAAACCCAGGCGGGGGACAATCCGCAAATGAAAACAGATAATGGTAAAAGCGTTCAACATCGATCAACAATTGAGGCTAAGTTGAGAGGGGGCCAGGCAGTAGTAATAAAGGAATGAACACAAGAAGGGGTTTAAAGGTATCCAAAGGCCATATTCAATGGCATATTTACAAATGATGAATGAGTCCTTAGACCTGTCCGAGCATAGGCAGGTCAGCAACCCATAGGGGTGGAACAGAACTCCATTGAGTTCGTACTCACTTAGAAACGCTCTAATGGCAGAATGACTACGAAGACAAGGTAGACTTACCCTTGCCTGTATGTTCAGATATCATGGACAATGTCTCTGACACTCGTCGGGGAAAGAAGCTTCGAGAAAACCACCTCCTCGCACCTTGCCATAGAAGAAAGAGCCTGTACCAATGATGAAGAGTGCTCACAAAGGGGTAGATGGGGCATTAACCATGACCCACACCCCCTATTTATAATCACCATACCAGGTGGTTCCCCCTTGTGGGGTACAAATTTCAAAAAACAAGATATGGCGCAGGTTTCAAAAAATACCCCTTTAAGGTAGGAATGCCTCGGTAATCATTACCAACATTAAATGCTCATGCGCACATATCTTGCACAGCATTAATGCCAGTCATATCCCTGTCAAGTGTGATATTTTAGACCCTTACGCCTCATCATGACAGTAATTAATGCCGATCTTGTCATATAACAAGACAAAAATTAAATCCTGCAGTAATTGGCCATTATTCGCGAGAGTATAACAGGCAGACGCGCCTGAAGCCACCTCCTAAGGCAGATAGCATAACAGGCGAATGCAGCCCACGTTGCCTCTTAAGGTCAGTGGAGAAAACAGGTGCCCGCATTTCCCTTACTGCCAAGCCGCCTCTCTAATATAGAATCGTCTCTTTAAAGATGGCAACACTAAGAGTGCCTTGGTCGCTTATAATCGCAACTCCCACTTCATACCAAATGCTCCCCAACTTAAGCAAAAAAGCCGGGGCACCATTTGTGGGCATCACCTACCGTAGAGGTTTAACTACTTTAATTATTCTCTCAGCAGCATCCGCTAACTAGAGAGTAAGGGGCATACGTTGAGGGGCAAAAAGTACCCATAGATTTAAAACTCTGGGAAAAGCCCAGAGATCCAACCACCCGAAAGTGAAAGAGGCAGGTGGATTCGACTTGACTACACCCGTGGAGTCCCAATTATAGGCGGGTTCGGGAAAACCCGACCCACCCAAGGATCTGGTGCCAACCGATAACAAGAAGACGATGAAAAAAGTCCAACATGGCCATACCATCAATAAATGATGGTATGACCGCTATAATTAATAACCTAACAACATACATACCTTGATAATGAATGTGTCCGGTCAAAAGATCTTGTGGGATGACCAATCCCAATATTATAAATAGCTGAGAGAGACTCTCTCTTAGGTAATCCAAGCGAAAAGGAGAGCTTGTATTATCATTTCTAACTAGTGAATATCTGGAAGCATCACCCTCCTTCCAGATGTATATCCTTTCGTGGTGAAATTAGATCACCAATCCTACTTTCTTGTTATGATTATTTATTTGTAAATCATTAAATCTGACCCTCTAATCACTTATGTGATCCGATCAACCATGATGCATGGCTGACCAGACCCACATTAACACCGCACTGCAAGGGACCTATGGATGTATATATGGATCTGGAGTATCACTACCTGAGCCGGTTGACGGAGAAGAGTGACGTGCATAGCATGGGTGTGACTCTGGCAGAGCAAATGACTGGGGAGAGGCCCATTTCGGTGGAGTCTAAGGTGGACAACAGGAATAGGATTAGGCCCTTCGTGGAGGCGACGAGGGAGGGTTGATGATTCGAGGTTGTGGATGGTTGATTGTTGCCGCATCCATTCCCAGTTGGTGCAATTTAGGGGAATAATCAACCATCTTGAGAGGTTGCATAGTTTAAAAAGAACGAATCCCATCGTGAGATATTGAAAGGTTGATTAACCACAAAAGTACAAGTGCAGGAACATATCGTTAGACGACACCTAAATCCCTGCTTGTATTTATTACATAAAAGGCATATGTATATTATAAATGCAAAAAAATAACCTCAAATATTATTTTATTCTATAAAAGGAGCACAAATGTAAAAAAAAAAAAAAATCAAAGTAAAAAAGAAGAAACACCCGAAACACATACAAGGAATTCCAAACTTTAAAGTGACGGTTAACCCTCTTTTCCCCTCAGTGAAAAAAATGCAAAGCTTAGGATAGAATAGGTATAAAAAGTATTTTGAGAGATTGTCATAACAATACACCTTACAAATGAATTCATATAGTATCTAGCTATTATTTCATTCTATGAATTCACAAGCCAAGTATAATCAATTTTGTCACAATTTATCCCATTTATGTATCTCTTAAATTAATGTCCAGATGTTGAAGATGCATTCTATGATACATCACCAAGCACCTAGTTCCAAGGAAGATTATATGGCACTCATTTCAAAATTAGCCAAAGCATTGAAACTTGATCATCTTTTACAAAAAAGCAAAATTGGACTATATTACTTTCTCTTTTTTTCTCCTCAAGAAACTCAATTTGCTTCTAAAAATATAATTGGGGTTTAAATAGCACAAGATCAAGTTGCTTCACTCACAAGTGTGAGCTTGTGAATCTATGGTGTGAGTCTGCAACTTGGATGGATCCATGTCCTTCGTTCATTTTCCCATTTCTTTGCCATTTTGATCATTTTCCTTGGAGGATCGACCAAGAGGCTGTTTCACTCCCCTTAAGTTGTTAATTGGCATTTAGAGAATGGGGGAAAAAAGGAGAGTAAAATATCAAAGTTTGGAAATTGCAGGTCTTTTATACATTAAGGTCATAGAGCAATGCGAAGCCTCATTGGGATGAGAGAGCTAAGTGGTAATCGAGTTGTAGTGGTGCCTAGCCTTGAACAATCCTTGCTTTAGACCTAAAGAAATAACAACCCCTTATTTCATCATTTCACCTGTTGATGACAAAGAAATCATGTAAAATATAATTCCAATATCCTAAATAACAAACTACGAATGCCTAAAGAAAACTTGGAACTACTCGTGAATGTAGGTTCTTTAAGCAGAACTGTATCCCAGTGATTAATGTTGACCAGGTTACATATCATTACCAAGTCTAGCATTTCTACTAACAACATTCTAGACACTTTGCACGTTGTCACCAACAAGAATTGGTGAAGCTAATGCAAAGGTGGAGGGAAAACAGATATATTTTGAGGTACAGGAATAAATGCTTACTACTTTTGAGTTTAAAATTGATATTCACCAATGCTATTAATTAATGATAAAAAATGAATTGGGTAAATAATGCAACTTTTTGTGGTGGTACTTGTGTATATATTAAGAACACGATCGTAACCATATAATTTAGAATGCTTACATTAACATTAATGTAAAAAGTATCATCTAACATGCTAACAAATAAATGCAAAATTAATAAAAAATTAGAACAAGCCTGCACATGAAATGATGAGTAATCACAAAAGAAAAAGGGATTTTATACAAATGTCATGAAAATCTTTTGATATTACAAAATTACCATCATAAATTTCATATTTAAGCAAATGCCACAATATAATTGATTATCTCTATAAATAATGCCATTCGAAGTAACTTTCAACTAGATGATTTGCTACTATTGACAAAATATGTTAATCAATGGTTGTTTTCACCGGTAGATTATATCATAAACCTATAAAAATGCAATTACGTGCAAAGGTAATCAACTTTACGGTGAAATTTGTGTAAATCCAAAAGTTATGACAAAAATTTTTGATGCATTTATGTAAAAATCCTAACAAAAAATAAGGTAATTTATTTTATAGATAGAGAAATCTTTGACACAAACATTTTCATCCCTGAAAAAGTCCCTATAAAAAAAAGGGAGCAACATCCCTTCGGTAGGATCTTGGGTGGGATGGGAGTGTCGAAAATAAAATTCTTCTCAATTAAGCAAAATAGAAGAATTAAAGATGGTATCAACACTAATCTAAAATTATAACTCTTATCCCATGCTCTAAATGAAATCTAATACTTTATTACAAAATCATAGCCTTACTTAACTAAGAAATCCAAGTTAAAAAATGATCTAAGATATACAAATAAAATAGGGATTAGAGAAGGTCAGCAACCATTAAAGTTGATGGGAGTAACACTCATAATTGAAGTTTTCTTGTCCAATGGCCATGAAAGATGACCATACTCGGCCAACTTTCTGCACCACTATGCTTACCATGTGTGTTTACTTATTTGATCATCATATTTGACACTACTAGAAATATGCAACTCCGGTCTAATTAATATATACGCACATATATGCAACTCCTATCTAATTAATTGGTGTTCAAAGAGATATACCAATGGGTTATATAGACCCATTTAATTTCGATCGCTCCCAAGGTGTAACACTTTAATTGAATATCGCTCATGGATCTCAAAACTCTCTAGGGGTCATACATGGACCATTATGGTCCACGTATGACCCTTATAGAGAGTTGAATGCGCTGTCACACATTCCGGTTAGTGTCTCATAGGACAATTGGTGTTGAAAGAGACTCTTGACATATTTGGTTAATTCTGGATGCACTTCTTTCCTAGCTACTAGGATGGACCCATTGATATATAGTTGTCATGTGTGTGTTCTTCTTCTACTCCTTCATTTCATGGCATTTGGATGGAGCTAGTTTGTGCTTCCTATTCATAACTTCTATTTTGTGTTTCTTTCACTTTTATTATTCTGGGCGTGCATGTTGCACTTGCACTTGTTTATAAAAAGATTATGCTACCATTGTTGTTCTCTTTATCTATGCTAATTACTTTCTTACAACTAAAAAAAAATAAATTAAAAAAAAGCGTTGTGTGGTTATCCCTCTACACAAATCCTTTGCATTCCAAAATATCATAGTTTAATCCAACAGGGTAGTTCTTTAAACTTTTAAATAGAAATGACACAGGATAATTATAAGATTGCTATCCCACCAAATCCTATCTCTCATCCCAAACTAAACCTACTACCTTCACCTTCGTCCCCTCCAATGGATTTTGCTATCCATGGTATATGCATTAAAGATTTCATATTTTTTTATGCTTTACATAGATTGTCAATTTTAGTTGCTCTCTGATGGAAATACCATCATGAGTCCTAATTAATAACATTTAGTCAAGTTTGTTTGATTAAAGCTCCTACATAATCATATGAGGGTCGTAATTTTGCATTATTCTGATTTGAGAGAAGAACGGGAAATCAGAGTTAATTCTGTAATTTAACAACACACTATAAATACAAATTAACCACAGGGTCACTAAGGGGTTAAATAAAGGTCAAATGAGATCAAAATTCCAAAAAGTGGGTCAACGTAGACAGAAATAGGGTTTCACGTATTTCGAGAGCTGCAACAGCACATAAAATCCTAATTTCAGACCTACTTAAATTGAAGAGGTTCTGGTCTAGATAAAATTCATCTAAACCTCCTAAAATTCATAGAAAAATATTTTAAGAGGTTTAGTACCCTTAGTTTGACCATTCTAACCCATTTTGACCTAGAATAGAGTTGTAAACGGGATTTTACCTTAATTTGGGCTTCTATGTAAAGTACCCTATCAAACATGGTCAAAATTGAAATCCAAATTCACTATTAGATTCCTTGTATCCAAATTAGGTTAAGGCCAAAATTTAGGTCCAATCAGAGTTCATATTGACCTAGTTTGTAATTTAGCCCTTTAAAACTCTATTTCTTACATTTACCCCCTCAGGTTTCGAATTATTTGCAAATGGGTCCCTAATTTCTTGTCATTTTATTTACTTAGGTCCTTGCCACCATTGGCGATGGGAATGCACCTTCAGCAAAGATTCGAGAAAGGTTTTTTCCCTCAAATCAGAGCCAATCACCTCTAAACTTGGAGGGATGATCCGTACGAAGATTCCCAACCTCTCAAACTGCCTCTTGATCTCCAAATCAGGCTCTAGAGCCCATTCGAACAAGAGATTTTTAGGGATTTTTTTCCTAGAAAATCCAAGCAATCCAAGCTTCCTCCCAACCTTAAAGCTCAACCTTGACCCTATAAAAGAGCTCCCATCGCCAGACCGTCCTCCTTAGCGAGGTTTGAGGCCAAAAAACCTTCTTCTCCTTCCCTAGCCAACTCCAACCAAGCTTCGGCGACCTCATCGTTCTTCCTTCGTCACCCTCTGCCACATACGATAGGCAAAGGGATTATCTTCCCCGAAGTCCTCCGCTCCTGGAGATCGTACCAAGCAAGAGCTTCCACGTCCTTTCCTCCTCACCGTCCTCGCCATTGAAGCATTCACCTCCCCCGACGTCGACCCATCACAACCAGCCTCGATCTCCCTCAGTATCAACTCCTAACTCCCCTAGATCTCTTCCTCTCCCTCTCCTCTTCATTTTCACCTACTTAGATACTACTTTCGACTACTATACTCATCGCAACTCCATCTTCCACCACGTCGGCGAAGCTCCGACGATGTCGTGCGAATGCCACACCGCACCAAACCACCCACCACTGAGTCCGCAAGCATCGCCTCACTTCATTGATCAAAAGCCCCAGGGAAATTTGGGGCATTAATCTCTCCAAAACGCCACCGAGCACCACCTCCTTCGTTCACCTTCTCCGACTTCGCCACATGCACACACACACAATTGCCCCTTACCACCACCACCACAACACTCGCCACACTCAGGCGAGGCTTTTGAGCATATCTGACGAGGCTGTGAGGCCATATTTCCTCTTTCAAGTTTTCACCGGTTCTCCGCCACTGTAGCTGTCTTCTCCAACTACGTTTGCCTCTTTCCGTCTCACACTCGCGCAGCTGCTGCCAGCAATCGACGCTGACTAATCCCTGAAGCCCACCTGGGGCTTCAATTGACCAAAGTAGCTGCTCCAGCATCGTCGATTCCTTGACGCCAGCTGAAGCAGTCACGTGAAGCTTCACGTAAGGAGTAGCAGTGGATTAGTACCACATCATGAGCGCAAAACCACCTGACGACATATAAAAGTAATTCGTGAAGAGGACCCCTCACCCAAGACATGGGAGTCAGGTCCCCTTCCCATGCTCACTCACACACACCTCACCCGCTATACACGCTGGTAGGTCTGGTCCCTGGTCAGCTTACCCGAATACCCATTTGCCTGGTACTGTTCACCTGGGTTTGATTTGAGAAAAAAAGGAAGAGATCTGAGGAGGAGGGGGGAGGGGGTTTTGCACTGTTGACTTAGGGATTTGTGCCCCCCTTGTGCTTAATCACTTAGCCTTCTCAGGCTCTGAGAGGCCTTTGTGCCTTGTGCATACACCCTTGTGTCTCTCTGTTGCAGCCGTGCCTTAGCTCTTGCTGATGCTTCTGACGATAAGGCGTCCAAGCCTCAGTTCTGATGTCTGATGCCCGTGCTTGTGTTGGTTCTAATATTTTGGATATTTGATTGATATTGTTGAAATATTTGAGATAATTACATAACTTAAACATTATGGTTAATTGGTGGTTCAAATTATTATTTTAACTCCATCTTTTTTGCATTTTGACACTCTGATTTTATTGAAACATTCTTATGAGTATTATTTTGGTTTCAATTATATTTTTTTCTTGATATTGTGATTAGTGAATTGATTTACCCAATTGCTTCCTGCCAATGATCTCGGATTCAATTATGTTTTCTAAGTTTTATAAATTTAAGTGTTGTTGTGATTCTTGTCTTATACTACGATGCGTATTTTTAAAAAATAACTTTTACGATAAACACTCTCCTAAGTTGCATTAATTCTTACTAAGTGCTAAAAATAGAAGTCTTAGTTTTTATAAACTATTCATGGAAACGAAAGAAAGGAGAAAAAAAATCACTGAAATATGTGAGTTTTGAAAATAACGAAGAGGAAAATTTTTAGGAAATTATAAATATATATAGCGACGTGTGACATGCAAGTTTTGCCGATGTCCTTTTCATGGAAAGCAATCAATCGATTGAACTTGCAGGGAAGTCACGTTAATTAATATTAAAATGTGGTGAAATTTAAAGATTGATATAAAAAATAATGTAAGGTGGTGTGATATGGATTTTATTTGATAATTGATATTTAATGTAAAAAAATAAAAGAATGTAAGGTTTGTTCTATGGTGAGTCTATCATATTGAAAAAAAAGAATACAATATGTATATTATTTTAAATTAAAATATACATATAATAAATAACTTTATACCAGTAATAAATAACTTTACACTAATGATAAATTATTATGGGTGATTTTACATCAGTATAAAATTATTCCAAATGTAATCTAGTAGTTTTGTACCTGTGTAAAGTGATTTTGCATTCGTACAAAGTGATTTTAACCTTTGTGGGTTTAGGGTTTAGATTTATGAAAAGTGGTTTCACGTACGAGAAGTGATTTTTCACTTGAAATGAGATTTTTTACCTTAGGATTTAAGGTTTAGTCTTTAGTATTTTGGACTTAGCAAAAATACTAAAGACTAAACCCTAAACCCTAAGGTGAAAAATCATCTTTCAAGTGTAAAATTACTTGTCATATACTACAACATACACGCCTTTCGCCATTGGTTGAAAATCTACGGCAAATATCAAATAACCGATAGCAATCAGCGACGCCATTAATACCATCGCTGTTTTACTTTACCGTCGGTTACAGGGCTAATCCGTCGTCAAAATAATGTTTGACAATCGGATGGTTTGGAGATTTCGACGTCGTTTCACAACTGACAGCACTTGTTTTTGCCATCGGTTATTTAATAACTGACGGTATATGTAACTTACTTTTTTTCGTCTTTATGTGTCCTTTTCTATTTTCGCTGTTGTTTACATAACTTTACCATTGCTTTTATAACCAACGATAAACATTTTTACCGTCGCTTATTTAAATAAACGACGGCAATTATATGACGATAAAAATAATTTAGCCATCACTTATTCATAAAATCGACGGCATAAAATGAGAAATAGTGATTTTATCAAACCTTCATACCATCGGTTATTACATAAATGATGGTAAAAATATTTATACTGTCACGTATATGTCGTCGCTTATTTGAATAAACGACGGCCAATGTATGGATTTTTTTTCCTTTTTTTATTATCAATGATGGAAACTACTTACTAACCTACTTAAAAGTCTTGCTTTCATAGTAAAAAAAGTAATGAAAATAAACAAAAATTTATATTTCATAAATATAAAATCTAATATATTAAATGTTTGAAAATGAAATATTTACATAAAAAGGGTTACATGAAAACCATAAGAAAAGAAAATGAATATAAATCAAGATACAGCTACCTCAATGCACCAGCTCCACCTGCACTACCCATGGAGTCGTCGTCATCTCGTATGTAGATGTTGGGATTTGTGGAAGACGGATGCTCTGACTGACCCTTGTTCTGAATAAGGGCTATAAGCATCTGAAGCTTATCATTCATGACATTTATCTTATTCTTCATCTCTACCTCTCTCTTCTCCCTTTCCTCTCATCTCTATAGTATGTTGATCTTTTGATGTAGCTGATTGATAACACTAGATGAGACGACACCTTTCCTCCCATACCACGTGGATAATGAGTATGCCCTCCCTACACTTCGAACGAAACCACCATGGTCCGGTGGCATCACTCTCCTAAATGCCTCCTTTGCATCCAAAGGCTGCTAGACGCTGTCGGAGGTCTCGTTAGTAGGGGTATGTAGTAATTGTACCATTTGATCCTAAATATAATAAAAAATATTATTATAATATATATATAGAAAGTTATAAATTTTTTTAGTTACGTGTTTCTCCTTGTGTAACTCATGAATCCACTTACAAGAACCCTCAGCTGCTTTACTGTGGTGACCACGTAGATTTTCATCCTAATCATTTCCATCCCATCATGTGCAGCGGACTGAAAATATAAAAATGATACAATTACGTTAAAATAACTTTAAAATTAAGTAATATTTAATTGAAAATTAATTTCAATACTTACATAATGGCTCCTGGCTGTCTCGATACTCCTTCGACTTAAACAGTGGATCTGTGGTGGAGCTTTAGCCCTATTGGCCTTATTTTTTTTTGCTTTCTCCTGTAGGCATACAAAATAATATTTTTTATTAATTTAAATTATATAAAATTAATAGAATAATTTGTAATCGTTTACTAACCTCCATCTTTGGATTCATCCAATGCTCACATGCCTTCTTCCAATTGTTAGGCATGACATCAGGAGGAGCATCATCCATTGCCTCATCGGGTGAACTCCTGCTCGAGAACCACTAAATACTAAATATAAATTTTTAGAAATAATATAAGAAATTATGTATTTAATAAAAATGTAAATGTTTAAAAATTCTTACATCTCTCTTGGTCTCCGTCCTCCAATCACTGTGGATTTTGGCGGCGTGCTTAAGGATATATTGGGAGGCATTGGGATCGTCACCCCAATCGTAATTTTGCTACTTTAATTTTAAAAAATATATGTCATCGTTACTTTTAAATAATTTTAAGATAAAGTTATAAAAGAAATAACTTTTGTAAATGAAATTACCTCCAACTGACGGATGAACTGCTTCTTCAGCTCTGTGGGCACCTTCCTCCAGTCGAAGTAGGAAATGGGCACAATAGTCTTAAGAATTGTGCCCACTCAACTGATAAAGCCCAGATAATTCAGGAATTTGTTTTAAAATATATAGATGCACACAACGTTTGTCATTTTCTGAAATAGCCTTGTACTCTGTATGAAGGATCGACCTTCCTCTATAATAAAAAATTGACAAACATTCTTCATCACTGTCATTGTATTCCCTTTCATAATTACTTTCAATTTTATTAAAGTGGTTGTCTGTTTCATTCATGTATATGAACGTAAAATTAATACACTCCTCCACGAGATAGACTTCTACAATTGATCCTTCTGGCTCTGTCTTGTTCAAAACATAATCTTTAAGTTTTTTCGAAAATCACTCTACAGCATACATCCATCTGAATTGTATAGGTCAACCGATTCTCACTTCATTTGCAAGATGTAGTGTGAGATGAACCATTACATCGAAGATGGTTAGGGGAAGAATCTGTTCCATCTTACAGAGAGTAATGACTATTTGTTTATCCCAGTAATCCAACGTATCATTTTGTAGCGTCTTCGAACAAATATCTTTGAAAAACCTGCTCATCTCTGTGATTGAATCAACAACTGGCTCTGGCAGTATCCCTATTGAGAGCGCTGAATCAGTATTTAAAAGTATTGCATTGTAGTACAATCGAAAAAGCATTCACAATAGATATAATTTTATTACTCGAAAAGATTTCCGAGGTCGAACACAGGGAGCAAATTGGTATTTAGAGATCAAGATCACAATTTAAACTTGAAAGAAATTCTAATGGTAGCTGTATCAGAGTGTAAAAATATGGGAGTAAAATGGTGATGTAGATCACCAAAATACTCCTACAATATCACCAAATGATTCAATGTGAAAATATGCAATGAGGCTAAAATCTGTCGTCTGATTCTTTAATCAGACGACTTAAAGTGTCTGATTGCTTTTCTCTTCTCCTTCCTTCTTTGGCTTCTATATGAATTCCAATCCTTCTCTTCTCTTCTCTGTCTCTCTCTGCCTTTGCAAGCCCTCTTCTTCTTTCTCTTCTTTCTTTGTCTTTGGCCTTCTCTTCCTTTAGATCTACCTTCTGCCATTGCTTCTTCTTCTTTCTTCTACCTTGGCCTTGAGCTGTGCTGGCCTTCTCTTCTTCTTCTTCCCTTCTTCCTTCAGCCTTGATCTTTCTCTGAATTCGACTAAGTGTCAAAGGTAAACTCCTCAGAGCAAAACCCCCCTTCCCCTGCATAGCTCTCTTCTCTCTTTCTCTCTTTCCTATTTCAGAGCCACTCTCCCAGAGCCTTTAATCGGTCGGGTAATCGGACCTAATGCAGACCCGGGTCTAGGCTCACTGGCGTGTGTGGTGAGCGAGGAGTGAATAGGTCGGGTAGTCGGGTTGTGGCCAGGTTTGCAGGCTATATCATGGATGAGTCCGTAAGAGGGGGGGAGGAGGACCTCACCCTCAGTGTTGGAGGCGATAAGCCTCTCACACTTTTTCCCTTTATGTGTACACAGGCGGCCTTCCACTTCCGAGGTGGGACTAAATGTCCCACCTCCGTTCACGCGTGACAGTAGCAAATGGTTTCCTCAATTGGCGAGGCTGCAGAGTCCTTCGACGCCAATCAAAGGTCTGGATGCGTGCGCGCCACAAATCCGCTCTGCCTGGGGGTCTCTCCTGGAGCAGAGCGCGACCTGGAGCGGCTTGAAGTGTGCTTCAAGCTTGGCAGTAATGGCGGCTAGTGGCTGAACCTGAAATCACTAGCACAGCCTTGCGGCCACGTCAAAATGTTCAGAAAGGGTTGCTGGAGCACGACGAAGATGCTGGGGTGGTTGGCATGGCGTGGGGGTGCCTGAGCGAGCGTGCCTAGGGCTCACTGTGTGAGAAGGTGTGGGTGTGTTCGGTGAGGTGCGTGAGCGAGTGGTGCAGTGAGTGGAGTGAGGGGAAGTGCTCAGTGGAGTGTGGGGAAGCTTATGGGCTTATCGGTGAGGGTTGGGATGGCCTGTGGAGGTGGAGCGGCCTTGCCAGAGTTGGTGGTCGAAGATGGAAGGGATGGAGGTGGTGGAGGTCGGCAGTGGTTGGTTTTGAAGAATAAAGGGTGGAGAAGAATGTAGATGGGAGAGGAAGTTATCTGGGAGGTGAAGAGACGATGGGGGCGAGCGGAGGCGTCGGGTTTGGTGTGGTCGACGCTGGAGACGAAGAGTGGCTCCGGTGAGTGGAGATCGGCGAGGACGAAGAGAGGGAGACGCCTGTGGGTATGGTGAGGCGCGGATGAAGTCAAGGAGGAGGAATCCGCCGCAGGTATGGTGGTTGGACGACGAGGAGAAGCGAGGGAGGTCGCGGGACATCGAGGAACCTACGGCCGTGAAGGGAAGAGAGGAATTAGGGGTGTTCACGGCCGAATTCGAGCGTGAGGAGATCGGAGAGGTCTGGGCTCCTTTAAATAGAGCTCTAAAGGTTGGTTAGGGCTTGGGTAGCGGAAAGCTCTAAAGATCGATGCAATCTTACTTTGCATCCATGCAAAGTAAGATTACATAGGTGCAAAATTATTTTCGAAGGAGCAAAGTAATTTTGCATCAGTGCAAAGTGGTTCCGAAGGTGATTTGAGTGGTTTCCATCCTTACAAAAGTGATTGTTGTTAGTTTCAACAGTGGTGGATTCTACTACGTGTCAGTACTTTTTTATATAAAAAGAAGATACATCATATGAAGATCACATTCATACCCCTCTGCATCACTTTTACGTCAATTTTTACGTTTCTTAACCAGGGTCCTAACTAATATTGACAACTGAAAGGAGTTTCTTGGACTTGATATGAAAAAATATGAATGGTTGTGCTTATTTCTACTTTTCTTAATTTCTTGAAATACATAGTATTTGCAAATACAAGGATACAAATGCAAGATGAACGAATCAGGTAAGCTTATCTCCCTGTCAACACATACCTAAAGTCATGCAAGGATTTTCTAGGAACTTGCCCACCCTATGAGAGATGTAAACTGTTTATTAACATACATTGAACGGACTTGGAAAATTATAAATGAAAAAAATGTTTTATCAAAAATCCAAAAAACACCCGTTCACTTATTTCTTCTTATTTATGGGAAAAAACAATGATAAGGTAACCTAGATCATTATTGCGATTTAGGATATTCAAAGATGAGTGAGGATGTTTTCTTTCAACCTGTGTTCAGATTTGCCTATTGTCTCTTATGATGTGATTGAGGAATAACTTATTTTTCTTAACCTGGTAATGGAAAAGAGACAGACTACGGATTGTCTAGCCGTTTTACCTTCACAATTCTACCTTCTACACCACAGAAAGAGAATATACGTATTCGATCCTATAGGATACTAATCGCGTAGAGATAATAGAAAAAAGGAATGAATGAAAAAAAAGGAGAAATATAAAGCCCTGTGGATGAAAAGATAAGCATTCAAGTCCCTTTCTTGTTAAGTCCACGACGGAGAAAAGTCTACCCAAGGTTTTCGAGAATTAGTCCACAACGTGTTATTGCCACCTCGAAGTGTTTAGATGGGCAAATTACCCAAAAGTTGGGGAAAGGAAAAATAGACATTGCTTAGATTTTTGTGGAAACAAGTTATCTAAATTTATCACTTTTCAACTTACATGACGTGTGATAAGAATCAGCCACCCATAATAGCACTATCAACACATCTGCCTGCCTTAATTTTGATTGAGTTATAGGCCCAAAGTTCATGATTTTTTGGCGTCATGTGATGTATCTGGGTCAAGTTCGTGTGCACTAGGAGGGAGATCTTTCTCAAGCGGATCTTGCCATGTGCTAGTAACTTCTAATTTCTCCACATTGTGGAGAAAGAGAAAATTGTGATATTGTTCATTCAAACTATCCAGTAGGTCAGTTATCCTATATTTTATCCGCTGACTGTAAAAAGTATAGGTTCCAGATAGCAGCTTCCCCTGCTTCACTTTAAGTGGCATTAACACAAAAAGGATATGGAATGTCCTTGCCTGGGGGCGAATTCCCAAGTAAAAACAGATCGCGGTAAAAGTGTTCAGAACAGATCAACAATTAAGGCTAAGTTGGGAGGGAGCAACTTGGTAATAGTCGAGGAAGGAGATCAAAAAGAATTTAACGGCAAACGAAGGTCATTTTCTATGGTGTATTTACAAATAATAAAAAAATCTTGTTCACCGTCAGAACACAGGTTGGTCATAGAACCTGCCCATTGGAAACGGACATGGCCAAGCTCCTGAGCTGCCAAAATCTCCTAAATGACCGATTTACTACAAAAGTCCAAACTAAAATCATACAATTGCCTCGTCTTAGGCGATATCCTCGATGTCGAAGAGTTGGACTCACCTTTTCCTCTGCAAGGCCCAACATCTTCTTCGTAGAGAGCGGGGGCAAAGCCGGTGGCCCTACTTCTCCGTTAGCGGTGGCTCTGGCGCCACTAGGTTTCGCAGAAGCTCTCATGTGCAAGGGACTCGCAGTAAATGGGGTAGGGCAAGGCATTTATTGCCCCCCGCCACCCCTATTTATAACCTCCCCGAGGGTGAAAGGATGTCGATCCAACTAAGGCTCGCTATCATTACAAGCATTAAATGCCCCTATGCATGGATCATTTCATCGCAATTATAACAGATACATTGCTGTTTGTTGCAATTTTTGAGATAGATACTCCTCATGATTACAGCAACTAATGCCAGTCTTGTCATACAAAACGACAAAATTAACTCTCGGAGTGATTGGCCACCACTCATGATAGGCGATTCTTATGTCGCGTTTACTCCTTGGATGTTGTCCTCTTAAGGTCGACATGAACTTAGGCGGCGATATGCCTACGTTCCCTTCAATGAACAATGGTACATATACCACGCTAGTAATGGCGCCTTTCCTGCCTAAAGCTAAACTATATGCCTCATGCAAATGACCATCCCGCCTAAAAATTAATCGGCATATCATTAGGGGTCGAACACCATCCATGCGAAGTTTTAATATACTTCTACCCTCTCAACAGCATATGCTAGTTAAAGAGTAGGGGAATCTGATGAGGGACAAAAAGTACTCTCAAAATTAAAACTTCACACAATATCCAAGGGGTTCAGTTTCCCAATGTCTCGGTGAATCTGGCCACTTGATTATCCAACGTCCAGGTGGATCCTGATGAATCTGGTTCGCCAGGGATTTGCCAGATCTGACCTGATCTCAAGATCACAGCATCCTGGCGGATCCTAGCGAAGTCGACCCGATTTTGGGGTCTAGCAACCCGCCTAAGGATCCAGTTGATTAGAGTTGAAGAAGCGGCCTTTACGTTCGTGTCGACACTAACGGTCCGCTCTACTTAATCACTTAAATGCTATTAATAGTCAAATAGCTGAAGAAGCGGCGGGGACCGCGAAGTCCATTATGGATGGAGGTTTGTTACGAGAGTTGTTTTTGTATTATAAATACGGAGAATAGAGGGCTTTAAGGTTTGATGCAATCAAAAAGAGAGAGAGAAACTAGAGTAATTGTACCATCATCGAAAAAGAATAGTAGAACATTCGCAGCACCGCTCTCTCCCTTAATGTACACTTTTTAGGTGAAATTGGGTCACTAATCTTCTGTGTCACTGATTTTCTAGATGATTATTTTATTTGTTGTTTAAATTGAGTCTTTTGCTAACCACGGCCTTGATCAGATGTAGGAAAAAGACAACGAATTCCCTTATTCTTGATAACAAGCATAGTTGTTTTTTTCCTATCTATCCATCAAGAAGGCAAGAGTCTAATCAAATATTTATTAGCTAGTATTAAGGATAGATGGATAGATATGAATTATATGGATGGATATAGTTTTTCTACCGAATATTAAATATCTCCTACTTTAATGTAAAAAGAAAAATGAAATTTCACATTCTAAATAAACTTATTTTCAATTAAAATTAAGTTAACCAAACTTACTCTCAATTGCTTGGTGCAACCTTAAAGACCTAATAATGATCCCTTTTAATTAGGCCAGATAATTTTGACATTTTCAAGAGAGTTACTTGTTAAAAGAAACATCAACGACTGCCAACTCTAGTAGGTAAACCCTTGTCGTGATCTTAAGATTTACTCACCAAAACAAACACAAAATGAAAATTGAAAGAAACAAGGCATAAAAGAGATTCTACGCCATTGATTGAATTTCGAGTCTAACCTATGGCAATGTTTGAACAGTGGTATTAGGACCAATTGAAATTAGGCTTTTAATTATGAAATTAAGTAATTCCACCTAAAAATAAAATTATTCTATTGCTCCTAGAAAGATTAATGTAATTCATCCCAAACTTTCAAATTTTTTTATAATTCCTCTCCCAATTTCAAATTTCTAATTTCACTTATCAAACACTACCTTAATCTCATAACTAATCACTTCAATAACCCCATCAAAAAACACAAAAGAAACGGCCAAAATGCAGGAGTTATAATAATGGATGTTTACAATATGGAGATGGTGGAAATGGCAGGAATTGGATAGATTGAGAATGGAGGATATCGTAAAATCCAAACATCAATGGAACATTTTAGATGAGAGCATTGTTGATCCAAAGGCATTGCCTCTCAAAGGGTGAATAGATCTAATGTGGAAATGTGCAAAAGGAGATGACAGGTCGATCTCTTGTGTTCAGAAAAAAAGGGTGGTGGTAGCGTCGGAATGAAAAATAATTGAGTAAATCATAATAAAAAATTACATAAACAATCCTAACTAAAATATAATATTTATAGATTATTATATGTAAAAATTACAATATTTGCATTAGAAAATATTTAAGGCCCATATCTATATCCACATATGTCATATAGCAACAAAATCTAGAAGGTATTTTGTTACGACCCGTTTCCAGATTCTTACAGGACCTGAGGCCAGCCTGCCTCGACTAATCCCAATACCTAATCATCTAACGAGAAATAACCAAAAGTAGAAAATATTCCACAACCACGAGTACAATGTAGTTAAGCAGAAAAATAATATAGAGTCAGTAAAAGAACCAAAACGAAATGTCTCATAATAGTACAGGCCATCACAACTAGTACGGTGGAAAGTAAAGCAAAAAAAATATAACAGAAATAGTATTCCATATAACAAAATACTCACTATCACAAAAGAAGCTAGGAAACGGAAAGGAAACATAGCTAAGGCTGGGCTCGACTGGGCCCAGCTCCCTTCGCAGCTAGTGGTGCTGGCTGCTCAACTCCCTAACCTGAACAAGATTATAAAATTCCGTAGTCAGCAAACTCTGAGTAGAGTGGTCATTAAGCCATTTACATGCAATTAAGACGAGTAACTAATTAATTATTCATTTTCGTTTAGCTCAACCAAGCAATTCTAATTTGTTTGCTTCTGTATTCATCTAGTCATTTCTTGATCTGGCTTGTTCCTCATGGGAATGATCTTGATTGCAGTCTTTTCCGTGATGTAGGATGTACACGTGGTGCTCTCCTGGCTGGGAGAGTCCCCCGTGGTAATCCTACACCAGTCAACCACCTCGAGGTCACGATCACGACATAGCGGTGACTACGGCACGCGTGATAAGAGCACGGGTAGCTATCCTGCACTGACACGCGGTCAGTCGTTTCCGCTAGCGGGTACACCTAAAGGTACAGTACGGAACAGCACAGGGTCTTGCCCTCTCAGAACCGGGGTCTCGCCCTTCAGAACAAAACAAGGGTCTCGCCCCTCCACAGTCCGCGTACCCTCGTCTGAATATCCCGGTTTGCCCAGTGGGCCTAACAAGAGTCGATGTAGGGTGGCTAATCCTAACCCCGAGCCCCGTGGGGCGGCTATCTCCCTAGCTACACTAAGTAGCTCACCCCGGTACCACGTACATGAGGGCCAAACAAAAGTCGATGTAGAGTGACTAGGCCTAACCCCGGGTCTCAACCCAAAGGGGCGGCTAGCTCCCCTCTACACTAAAGGGACAGTTGCTCTCCTTGGTACCGCGTACACAAGGGCCAGCTTACTTCCTGTCTACTTACTAAGTTCTTTCCATGTGCAGGAGTCCTTCTCCTAATTCCCCTAGGGTTCATGCTTGTATTTCTTTCATTCCATTTTCCAACATTTAAATCTCACTATTCACATTACGGGTTTCATTCGTATAACAGGCAGCTCGTGTTTTTCTAAAGAAAGCATCACATCAATAAACTAATACATTTGCTAGCAAATTGGTTTAACAAGCATCTCAAGGAAGATAGTGTAGCTCAAGCAATATTGATTCGATTCTGCCCTAGAGTTCATTTCACACCCTATGGTTCAAGTAAGTTATTCTAAACATGCACTTAGTTTTATTAAATCTTGATATTAAAGCAAACCACTCTCCGGGAAACATGGGAGGAATGGGGGCTAGAACCGCAGGTCCTGTTGCCTCTATGGGCTCCGCATACTCAACTGGCTGAAGACCTATACAATTGACCAACCTCATCAAACAAGTCCAAAACTGTATATAAGTGACACTAACTTGTAGAGAAACTCAAGTGAAAAATAATGGTACTTCGTTTGCAAAAATCCGATTCTGTTTGGGCCCTAAACGGGCCAACAACACGCATACTGTATAAAATCAGACGTCTAGGACTAGACTCAGACGTCTTAAACGAACTCAGAACCTCACCTTTCTTTCCTGTAGCTTCCTCTGATGTCCAAACCCCTTCCACAATCGTCTGAGGGGAGTCCCAGACATCAGACTCTCCTTCCGGTCGTCTGGGAGCATAGTCAGATGTCTGGGGATGTGCCCAGACATCCAAAAGTGCCTCGAAGGGCACATCGCGTGCCTTTCCAACGCTCTGTACCTGCGTATGCACACGCCGAGCCAAAAATGGTTAAGTGTCCCATTTGCATGGACAACACCCGTGCAGAAACACGTACCTCTGCAATAAACATGCTTTCAGATGTCTGGCCTCAGCTCCAGACGTCTCGCTGCTGCTCCAGACGTCTGATACTAGAAAAATTTCTAGTACATAGAACCTTCTCGCAAGCCTTCTCCTCGCACGAGCTCCACGTCGCCTGTAGTTGCTACGCTAGTAGCCTTAGGAGGTCGCGAAGCTCCCCTTCATGAGCTCCTCCTTCTCACACGACCCTCTCCTCGCACGAGCCCTCGACCGTGCACTCATGAGCTCCCCCGAGTCTCCTTCTCTCCCATGCTCTCGCTCCTCACTCACACTCTCCTCTCCTCCTCCGCATCCCGTTCCTCTTCTTCCTCTCTACTTGCTACGCTGGGGGCGGGGGAGGAAGGTGGCTGCCGGTAGGGGTAAAGGAGATGGAGGTGGTGGTTGGTGGTGATGGGGAGAAAGAGGAGGGGTGTGGGGGTTTAAATAGGTCGTGTTTAGGGTTTTGGGTGAGGAGGCTGGAGGGGAGAGAAAACACATGCACGTCGCATGCGGGCGAAAAGCAAAGAACATATGGTTTTCCCTACTTTTAGACATCTGGCCATCTATCCAAACATCTAGACAAACATCTGATGAATACTCCAGACATCTTATTCAACCTAAGAGCGGCAGGTCATTTCAACATAACAAACTTAAAGGAAGTTTCGTCCCCGAAACTTAAGCTAAGTAGGGTGTGGAAAGTATGTAGAAACGCATAACAAACTTAAAGGGAACCAACATAGGTCTGAAGAGACGTACCCTCAAAAAGCTCTAGGTACTACTCTTGCATCGTCGCCTCGGGCTCCCAAGTTGCCTCCCCGTATCGTTGGCTTCTCCATAGAACCGTCACCAGTGATACCTGCTTCCGTCTCAGACTCCGAACGGCTCTGTCTAGTATCTGTACCAGCCTCTTGGGATAGGTCAGGTCGTCTCCCACCTCAACGCTCTCGTGGCTCAGAACTTGGCTGGGATCAGCGACGTACTTCCTAAGGTTGGACACATGGAACACGTCGTGCACTCCAGAGAGCTGGGAAGGAAGGGCAAGTCGGTAAGCAAGGGGTCCAACCTGCTCCAAGACCTCAAAGGGTCCCACAAACCTCGGCGTAAGCTTCCCTTTCACCCCAAAATGCAACAAACCCTTCATGGGCGAAACACGGAGGAAAACGTGATCCCCAACCTCGAACTACACTTCCCTGTGCTTCCTATCGACGTAGCTCTTCTACTTACTCCTGACAGTGCGGAGTCGTTTGTGAATCTGCTCTATCACCTCTTGACTCTGCCAGATCAGCTTGGGGCAACCTCCCACTTGGTCCCCACCTCAACCCAACTCAAGGGTGCGATACACTTTCTGCCGTACAGAGCCTCGTAGGGTACCATGCCGATGCTCGAATGGTAGCTGTTATTGTATGCAAATTCTGCCAGGGGAAAATGCTCATCCTAGGAGCCTCTCCAGTCTAGTACACAAGCACATAGGAGGTTCTCGAGTGTATGTAAGGTGAGCTCTGATTGCCCGTCAATCTGGGGGTGGTAGGCAGTACTGAACCTCAGACGGATCCCCAATGCCTGCTGAAACTCTGTCCAGAACTGGGAAGTGAAACGAGTATCCCTGTCGGATACGATCTCACGAGGGACTCCGTGCAGATGCACCACATCTCTGATGTATTGCTTTGCCAGTTGTGCTGGCCCAAAGGTGACTCGGATCGGTAGGAACCGTGTCGTCTTTGTCAACTGGTCTACTATCACCCAAACTACGTCGTGTCTCTGCTGGGTAACTGGTAGACCCACCACCAAGTCCATAGTGATGCTGTCCCACTTCTACTCTGACACAGGAAGTGGTTGTAACGGCTCTGTAGGCCTCTGGTATTCGGCCTTCACCTGCTGGCATACCAAGCACAGTTGGACAAACTCACCAACATCCCGCTTCATCTCTGTCCACCAGAAGTCATGTTGCAGATCATGGTACATCTTTGTATTTCCGGGATGTATAGTGAACTGGGACCCATGCGCCTAAGTCAGGAGCTCTCTCAACAACTACTCGTCTTTAGGTACACATAGGCGTCCCCTCATGCGTAGTATCTTGTCTGAGAAGGAAAAGTCTCCTGGGTCCCCTGTCAGCACCTTGTCTCACAGTGTCTGTAAGTACGGATCGACCATTTGTCCTGCAATGATGCAGTCTATCAGCTCTGGTCGTGCCTGTCGCGTCACTGTCACTGCCCCACAGTACCCCTGTGACTCCCGGAGTTGCCAACTGCTCACCTCCACCATGAGTCTCCAACTCTATGCCTGCAAGCTAGCTAAGTGGGCAGGCACCTTCCGACTCAAGGCGCCAGCCACCACATTGGCCTTCCCTCGGTGGTAGAAGATGCTGTAATCGTAGTCCTTCAGGAGCTCTAACCAACGTCTCTATCTCAAGTTTAGCTCCTTCTGATCAAACAGGTACCTAAGGCTCTTGTGGTTTGTGAAGATCTTGAATGCCTCACCAAACAGGTAGTGCCTCCATGTCTTCATCGCGAAGGCAACTGCTGCTAGCTCTAAGTCATGGGTGGGGTAGTTATGCTCATATGGCTTGTAAAGATTCATTCCACTTTTAGCCTTTTAAGATGTCTGGAGGGTCAGTCAGATGTCTGGCCAGATGTCTGGACCCTTTCCCAGACGTCTGGAAATTAAAAATCTATACGCTTTCTGCGTTCTGCACGTAGGCAGTGTGCAGAACCTTCCTTCTCTCTCTTTCCTTCTTCTTTTCCCCCCTACCGAACCCTAATCCCTCATCTATAAGAGCACCCCCCTTCCTCTCCTCTCCACTCCACCACTACCACCACACCTCCACTCCACTGCCATGAGCACGGGCGCGCGAGAGAGAGCGTGAGAGCGAGGAGGAGGAGGGTGCGTGAGAAGGAGGAGGCCGAGGTTGAGAGCTTCGCGGAAGCTCGTCGAAAGCTTGCACGGCCACCGCGGCGCGTGTGGGAGGAGGAGGGCGTTGAAGCGTCGTTCTCGACCACCTGCAACAGCTAGAGCTACAGCGGAGTGAGGGGAGATGCGGTGGAGCACGACGAGAAGCTCAGGAGCGTGGTTTGATACTGGAATTTTTCCAGTATCAGGCGTCCGGAGTGTCTTCCGGACGACCGGCTGGACGTCTGGAGCCAACACCAGACGTCTGAAAGCATTTGTATTGTGAAGGTACATCTTCTTCGCGGTTACGGCCATGCGAGCTGCACCACAAACGATCCTGTTTGGGCTGAAATAGGGTGCTGCTCTGTTATGCGCAGGAGCAGCTTTGGGAAGGTACGCAGAACGCCTTTCCACACACTTTCGGACGTCTGGACAACTTATCAGACGACCGGAGGTGTTTCCAAACGACCGGAGGATTGGTCAGATGTCTGGAATTGTTTTCAGACGGTCGAGGAGGAGTCCTGGATGTTTGAGGTCACTACAGGATCTTGAGGTGAGTCTCTGTGACTTTTAAGAGGTCTGGACTTATTTCCAGATGTCTGATTTGGGTTTGCAAACACGTTTTTGACCCGTTTGGGGTCCGATCGGGATCCGTTTTATGCAAACGAAGTATCTGTGGTTTCCTTGTGAGTTCTTCTACGTATTAGAAACCTTTATACACTGTTCTGAACTTTCCGTTGTGATGTGTTCCTTGGTATAGGACTTCGACCTGTTGCATGTCTGGGGCTCGCAGAGGCTCATGGGTCTGCGGTTCGAGTCCCTAGTACTCCCAGATTGTCTGGTAGAGTGGTCCACCCCTGTTATACTTATTTAATATGAATGCATCTATGAAAATTAGACAAATGGAAACTTAGGATGTGGCATGAACCCTAGGACAACAAATGGTTGAACCAATTGTATGCGTAATTGAAATTGTATATATATGAATGAGCTAAATTGTTAGCCACTGCCTGTAAATAAATACGAGCTGCCTGTTAGAAAATGAGCTGCCTGAGATAACTAAATAGTTACCTATGATATCACTTGTTGCATGTGTTAAATTGTGGAAATACGAGCTGCTTATGTATAACGAGAAATGAATTGTGAATGATGAAACCTAGATTGGAATAATATGGTGATCATGAGCATGAACCCTACGAGGAGTTAGGAGTAGAGCTCCTGTGGTTAGATGGAAAAACCTGGAATGTGGATGGGAAGTGTGCTGGCCCTTGAGTACGTGGTACCAAGGAGAGCGACTGTCCCCTTTTAGTATAGAGTGGAGCTAGCCGCCCTTCGGTTGGGACCCAAGGTTAGGATTGGCCACTCTACATCGACTTCTGTTGGCCCTCATGTACACGGTACCGAGGCGAGCTACTAGTGTAGGGAGGGAGCTAGCCACCCCATAGGGCCCAGGGTTCAGCTAGCCACCCTACATCGACTTATTAGGCCCTCTGGGCAAACTGGGGTAGTCAGATGAGGGTGTGCGAACTATGGAGGGGCGAGACCCCTGTTTGGTTTTGAGGGGCTAGACCCCTATTTCTGAGAGGGCTAGGCCCTATACTGTTCCGTGCTGTACTTTAGGCATACTCGTTAGCGGAAACAACTAACCGCATGTCAGTGCGGGGTTGCTACTCGTGAGCCTATCGTGCGTGCTGTAGTCACCGCTATGTCTATCAGTGACCTCGGGGTGGTTGACTGGGTGTAGGACTACCATGAGGGACTCTCTCGGCAAGGAGAGCACCACGTGTACCTTCTACTCTTCGGAAAAGATTATAATCAAGATCGTTCCCACGAGGAATATGCAAGATCAAGAAAGAAATCTGAATGTTAACCAAATAGGGATGAAAAGGAATTACTTGTAAAATAAAATAACTCGAAAAGATAAATATACCTACTACTTTTACTACTTTAGATAGTATGGTTGCCACTCTACTCAGCGTTCGCTGACTCCGACTTTTTCATAACCCTATTCAGTTCTAAGAGTTGAGCAGTCCGAGCTACCGGCTGCAGAGGTGCTGGGCCCAGTCGAGCCCAACCGTAGTTTTCAGTACTTTTTGTTGTATTCTCTTTACTGCTATAGTGAGTTTCAGACTTTTTGCTACTGTTTCTGTTACTGTTGCTTTCGTTCCATTTTTCCTGTTGTTGTGGTGGTATGTACTGAATTAGCAGCTATTACTTTTCTTTACTGCTTGTACGCTTTTACTGCTTAGTTATATTGCATATGTGAATGTGGTTTATTTTCCTGCTTTTTGGTTATTTCTTGTTGGACAACTGGGCCTTGGGATTAGTCGAGGTGAGTCGGTCTCGGTTCTTGTAGGGATTCGGGAACCGGGTCATAACAAGGCTTTAGTTGTCGTGAAGCGTAAGCGACAACGTGACCTCGCTGCATGAGCACACCACCCAACCCCTGCAACGAAGCGTCGGTGTAAACCACGAACCCGCCACTGCTGTTGGAATGGTAAGCACATGAGCTGACGTTAGTCTCTCCTTCAACTCTTGAAAGCACGCCTCACACTCATCTGTCCAGGGAAAGGGCACATCCTTCCGGGTAAGCTGAGTCATAGGATGCACGATCTGAGAGAACTCTCTGATAAATCGCCGGTAGTAGCCTGCCAGTCCCAGAAAGCTGCGTACCTCTATCACGGTGCATGATCTCTCCCACCTAAGCACGGCCTCAACCTTGGCTGGATCCATAGCCAATCCGTCTCCCAAAATCATGTGGCCCAAGAAAGTCACCTATCTCAGCTAAGACTCGCACTTACTTTACTTGCCATATAGCCTGCGTCGTCTCAAGGTATCTAGGACCATACGTAAATGCTGTCCATGCTGTGCCTGATCCCATGAGTAGACTAGGACGTCATCGATGAACATCACCACAAACTGGTCTAAGTACGGTCTAAAAACACGGTTTATCATGTCCATGAAAGTAGCGAAGGTGTGGGTCAGCCCAAACGGCATGACCAAGAACTTATAGTGCCCGTACCGAGTACGGAAAGCTATCTTGGAGACATCAGTCTCCTTGATCCTCAACTGGTGGTAGCCTGACCTCAGATCTATCTTAGAGAACACCGTAACATCTCTCAACTAGTCAAAGAGGTCGTCAATATGAGACAGCAGGTACTTGTTATTGATGGTGACTCGATTCAGCTGTCGGTAGTTGACACAAAGTCGTAGGGTACTGTCTTTCTTCACAAATAACACAGGGGCTCCCCATGGGGACGCACTGGGCCTCACAATGCTCTTATCTAACAGGTCTTGTAACTGCGACTTGAGCTCTCGTAGCTCAAGTGGTGCCATCCTGTATGGTGCAGTAGAAATGGGATTAGTCCCTGGTACTAGTGAGATCTCAAACTCGATCTCACGCTCAGGCGGTAGTCTTGGAAGCTCCTCTGTGAAAACGTCAGGGTACTCGCAGACTACCGGGATACTCTGAAAGTCGGCTACGAGGCTAGGCTCTGCTATCACACAAGCTAAGAAGCCCTCACACCCCTAGCCCAAAAGCTTCGCTGCCCGAAGTACGGAGATGCACCTGAAATATCTGTTCATTAGCTGGTCGTGAAACTCAAAGGGAGGAAACTCCGATATGGAGAAGACGATCTTCCTCTCAAAATAGTCCACCAAGGCATGATAGGCAGACAGCCAATCCATCCCTAGGATCACGCCAAAGTCCTCCATCGGGATTACTATCAGGTTGACGGGAAGATTGTGTCCCCCTATAGCGACCTCGCAGTCTGTAAAGACCTCCTCTATTACTAACAACTGTCCACCTGTCCCTCTAATCAGAAACAGAACCTCTAACAGTATGCTGCTCGGCCCCAAACTGACGGTAAAACTTAAGGAGACAAAAGAATGTGTGGCACCAGAATTGAAAAGAACGTAGACTAATCTGCCAGAAACAGTAACCATACCTGTCACCACAGAACCTGAGGCCCTGGCGTCTCTGTGTGTTAGGGCATTGATATGCCCCTCAGTCCTAGGTGCAGATGAAGCGGCCATGCTCTGGGTTGGGCGAGCAGTAGCCAGCCAGTATCCTACTCGTGGCTACTGTCCTCCTCCACATGCCTGGTGACCGTGACCGCCAGCTCGGTCTCCAGCGCTTGGTGCGGGGAGCATTTGCTGTGCTTTGGCCCTAGATGGGCAATCCCTCTTGATGTGGCCCGACTGGCCACACTAGTAGTAGAGAACTTCAGTAGGCCTCCTGAAGTTCTGTCAATGAACTTCAGCAGCAAATTTCAACAACCCAAGAGTATTATCCTGATTCTCAGCATTTTTCTACCCTTAATGTATCTCCTCCCATCCCCTAAATCCAAACGTCAGATTTCAGTGGCTCAGTCTGCTCTGTACTCATTCATGCAGTGGTTTCTTCTTCTCATCCTATAGCTGCTACCATTATATTGAATGCTGATGGTGAAGTTTCAGCTGCTCAAGCTGTTAGGCTTCCCTCCTCTAATTTTGAAGAATCAGAAGCTTTCGCAATCCTTCAAGGTGTCCAATTTTCCTTGTAATTAGCTTACTTTGGTGGCCTTGTCTTTAGCGACACCTTAGCCCCTGTAAGCCAAATCATTAGCTCAAAGCAACCTCCATGGAAGGAGGCCTCCTTCAATGGGTTTTCACTAGTAGTCTAACTTCCAATGGGAAAACAAATTAACTAACAAAAAGAGATTTCTTTTCTTTTTCCTTAAAAGTCTCACCTATATTCACCATGCCTCTAACTCCTTAGCCACTAAGTTTGCAGAGATTGCTATTAATGATTGGCAGGTTTTTACTACAACTTTTGATCTTTGGCATCATCTTCCTCCCCTTTGTTTTTGTGGTTTGGTGTACTGGGCCTTCTATTATTTTTTGGAGTTGCATGATTTCTGTATTAGGTCATTAGTCGTGGTCATCATTTTCCTGTACAAGGTAAGTTTTGATCTAGTCCCCCTGCCTCCCTTTTTGTCGCCTCCAAGAATCGTGGGATGAATAAAATTTGATCCTATTTTTTTTTTAAAAAATGAAATCTCACCTTTTCATCGTAACCTATGGCGACGTTTGAATAGTGATATTAGGGCCTAGGATTCTATTTTTGTCAAACCCAGAGTGAAATTGCGCTCTTAATTTAGGAATTAAATAATTCTACCTAAAAAAAATTATTCTATTTCTCTAAAAAGTATACTAGTTTGATTAATTTTTTTGATATAGTGTTTGATGCTGAAAACGAAACTCTGGGCAGATTATAATTTCTTTCAAAATTTAATTTGTTTATAATTCCTCTCCCAATTCCAATTTTCTAATTTCACTTATCAAACACTACCTTAATCTTATAACTAATCACTTCAAGAGCCCCATCAAAAAACACAAAAGAAATGGCCAAAATGTAGGAGTTATAATGATGGATGTTTACAATATGAAGATGGTGGAAATGGTGGGAATTGGATAGATTGAGAATGGAGAATATTGTAAAATTCAAACATCAAAGGAACATTTTAGATGAAAGCATTGTGGATCCAAAGGGTAAACAGATCAAATGAGGAAATGTGCAAAAGGGAGATGATAGATCAATCACTTTTGGTCAGAAAAAAAGGTGTCAAATGTGTACAAAGATTTTAAGTCATGCATGCATACAAGGACTCAAATGCAGGACGGACGAATCGGCAAAGCTTATTTCACTATCAAGGCCTACTAGATAGACAGAGTCTTGCAAGCATGCAAGGATTTTCTAGGAACCTGTCCACCGTATGACTAAACACCTAAGTGCATGCATTTGTATTCATTAGAATTTAAAAGTTTGATATTTATTAAACAGGTATTACCAAAAAGAAAATACTAATTTGAATAGATCCAAATCTTATTGTATCCCTAAGCAGTGTGTTTTACATAAGCATGTGAAATTACAAATACAAGTGTTTCATTTTATAAATTATAGGAAAATAATAATAATAATAATAATAGTGTAACTTGTTAACTTTGAAATAAGTGAAATAGAAAATTCTCGTTTATAATAATAATAATAGATCGATCGCTTCTAACCAAAAAAAAAAAAAAGAGGGGTGGCAACATTGGAATGAAAAATAATTTTGAGTAATTCATAATAAAAAATTACATTAACAGTCTAAACTTACACAAAAATATAATATTTATAGATTATTATCCGTAAAAATTACAATATTTGCATTAGAAAATATTTAAGGCCCATATCTATATCCACATCTATCATACAAATGCAAAATCTAAAAGGCATTTGTATTCGGTAGACTTTGAAAATTTGATATATACCCAATTATCAAGAAGAAAGAGCTAATTTAGATAGATCCAAATCTTATTGTATCCCTAACTAGTGTGTTTTACGTAAGCATGTGACACCAAAAATACAACTGTTTGATTTTATAAACTATAGAAAAAAAAAAAAAAAAAATAATAATAGTACAACTTGTTAACTTTGAAACTAGTAAAGTAGAAAATTCTCGTTAAATTGAGAGATGGCGACCTGTGCAATGCAAGTTTTTCAACATCCTCTGATTGAACTTACGGTGAAGCTTGCAGGATGACGACAAACGAAAGGCAAAAAAAGTAATATCTTGGATTCAGTATGAAATTAAAGATGCATGAATGGTTGTGTTTATTTCTATTTTTCTTTTTACATGCATAAATATAGACTCAAACAGAAGATAGGCAAATCGGTAACACTTACTAATTTCACTGTCAAGGCCCAGATAGATAAAGTCATGCATGCCTGCAAGGATTTTCCAGGAGCCTGTCCACCGTATGATTAAAAACACCTAAGCGCATGCATTGCGTAGCATCGAGCACCATAAATAGCAATGCAGTGGGTCTCAGCATGAAGCAAAGGAAACCAATTAACCAAAGAAATAGTGCCAATGGGCGGTATCTCTACAATATTCTTCCTCCTCTCTCTGTCCTTGTTGTTTCCATTCTTCACCACCGTCGTGGTATGCCAAGCTTTGCCTAATTGTCCAGATAAATGTGGTAACGTCAGCATCCCATACCCATTCGGTTTATCAGATGGCTGCTCCATGGATAAAACCTTCCTCCTTACTTGCAACCACTCCCACGATCCCGCCAAACCATTCTGGGACCGGAAATATGAGGTCTTGGAAGTGTCTGTGGTACGCGGCGAGGTCGTCCTCCAACTTCCCATCTCCATCGCCTGCTACAACGGGAGTAGGAAGCTCGATTCCGAAAATAGAACCGTAGACTTGAAAGACTCGCCATTCACCTACTCGGATCTTAACAAGTTCACGCTATCAGGCTGCGCCACCACCGCGTACATCCAGAAAAACAACAGCGAAACACAGTTCCTGGCAGCTTGTGCATCTGCTTGCAGCGATAACACCACTTACCCCAAGGATGCATGCTCTGGTGGTATTGGCTGCTGCCAGTCTGCCATCCCGAGGGGCCTTAAAAGCTTTATATTGGAGTTTGGCACATACTACGCCGCGACTGGTACCTGGGACTACAATCCATGTAGCCTTGCCTTTCTTGCTGATCCAAAGAGATTTAAATTCAATAAAACCATGATCGAACACCCTCGAAGCTTCGATGAGATGAAGGTGGCGGTCCTTCTGGACTGGTCCATGGAGGATGCGACCTGTGCACCAAAAGGAGACAACAGATCATTGGCTTCCTTATGCCCAAGCAAAAACACTGAGTGCATCCCATCAAAGAATGGCCTTGGATCCCTGTGCAACTGCTCCAGTGGGTATGAAGGAAATCCATACGTTAAAGATGGCTGCCAAGGTAATTATAAATCAACCAACCTCGCTCGTACTCTCTTTTTTCATGCACTCTTAAATATTATTAACTTTATTTTCTCGTTCCTTATTTTACTTAGTCAGCGTCCACCATCCTTAATTTAACCCCAATATCGGTTAATGCTTTCCTCTGATTTTCAGATATAGATGAGTGCAACGATCCAAAAGCTTACCCGTGCTATGGCATTTGCATCAACACGCATGGAGGGTACAACTGTTCTTGTCCACCAGGAACTTCCGGTAATGCCACGATAGCAAACGATTGCACCGAGGAGCAAAAGTCCAAGGCGATCGCAGGTAAGTTCTCCAGACCTTCTGGATTTAAAATCACATAATGGATATATTCTCCCAAAATATGATACGAAATAGTCCATCATAGCGTGAAAAAATAGAAGAAAAAAAAAATGAACGGTAAAATTTTTGATTTAATTTATATTGATTCAACAAGGATAAACGGAATTAAACCTATCTTTAATAAAAAAAATCAATAAAAACATGTAGTAAGAGAAATTATTTTATAGCTCTAATTACACTAAAATTAATATACTTTTAACAAATACTAAATAAAATAAAAAGTATACTCGAAACAAAAGTCTAACCTTAAAGAATACATAGATCATGGGGTTACGAGTGTAGTGTTTAAAGTCTAATACATTTTCCTTTTTCTTATTTTTTAGCTCTTAAATGAACAATTAAAATGGGTGGCCAATTTACCTGAATCAACCAATCTGATCCAATTTTAACTAGTTTATATTGATTTTGACTTTTATCATCTAAATCAATTGATCTGACTAGTAAAACATTTATTTTCAATTGAATTAGTTAAATCGACAAATCTAATCTAATTTTTAAAACATTGGTTAGCACCCAATTCAATTCAATCATTGAGTTTCGTTTGGTAAAGGGAATAAGTTTGTGAAATAAATAAAGGAATAGAGAAGAAGTGGAATAAGTTAATTCGTTTGGATGTTTTGACGATTTACAGAGATTTCCACAGAGAGTGGAATAACTTTACCTCGGGTTAAATCCACTTAACCCAATGAAAATGGAGGACGAATAACACAAATCTCCTCTCTGCTTTAATTGTTGTAATCACAATATCCATGTTCATTAGCTGGTAGAGACCTCGTTCATCCTACAAATTCTAAAAAGAACCAAGACTAAGTACATAGATGCTTCCTTGAAACTCTAGATGTCATTTAGTTCATATAATTTGCAAAATTTAGACTGGTTGGATATGAATATCCCACATCTTTTTGGTTGCCGAGGGCATAATCACCAACCGAGTGCATTAGATTACGTATCGTTGACCATCCATGTGGCTACTGGAGCATTATCAAATTCCCACTCAGCATCGGAGCCTATCTTCTCTTTTGGCCTAGGATCTATAAGAATATGCTTCTTCTTATGGGAAATGATGAAGTGGAGAAGTGCATTAGACATAGAAGAAAGTTCGATCTAACCAATTTAATAGTGGTTCCCTATATGTGATGCAATGAAGAGTTGGATGCCATTGAAGAGGCCATCCTAATAGAACCATTTTTCTTCTTAGTAGCCATAGGTTATATCTCCTAGAAAAGAACGTGGAATGAAATCACATGGAATCAAAAAGAGAGCCACCTTAATCATCTCCCTTTAATCTACAAAGAATAAAGGAATCGCAGAACTTACCAAACTTTAAGGACTCTTCATTAAACCTTACGGCTACACTATACCACCTAGGAATGAAATGCACTGTGGGAGAGATAAAAGGAGATCACATGAAGACAAATGGATGCTATATATGCTCCTCCTGCTGCGCCAAAGATAAAGGAAAGTTTAGGATGGCTGCAACATGGATTGAGGGCAAAGCTCAAGTAATTAATGTTCCACTAGTCCAACATTGGTGATGAAGGATGTCGCGTGGTGTGGCATTGCTCAAGCAATTGGAAGGCATGGGACAGTGCTCATAAAGGCCACTGAGTAATGCCAATAGGTGTAGGGCGTTGTACAAGGTGTCGCGAGGCGACGCTTAAGGTCACTGGGTGGCTTCTACTGTGAGTCTGGGAAGTGACATTGAAGCTCGTCATGTAGTGCTAAGGCTAGTAGTGCTACCGAGGCTTAGAGGATCATTGAATCAACAATTAGTGACAGAACCCTTAATCTGTTTGTGAAGGTGGAGGCATTAAAGCATGGAAAACCCAAGGTTTACCCCATCCTAATATCGTGCAAGTGAAAATTGACTTGATTTTTATCGAGGAGCAGTGCCCTTTCTATGCATGCATAGCGACATCGTAGTCCCGAGAGGAATTATTACTACATTAAAAGGAAACAACCAGAAAAGAGGGGCTCTATGTAATTAAAGACATTCCAATAAACAGAGATTCTAAACAATGCTCAAGGCAAGAGTTGCTATAAAGGAAAAAGTAGTAGAGTTGGTTAACTTCCATGAAGAACTTGATTCTTGGCACAAGGACCCCAATCTCGTAAGCATTAAATTCATCGTTACAACTTGCCCCTAATCATGAATCATCTCTTTTTCTCTTGCTCTTTTAGAAAATTGATTAAGGAAGGGTGTGGGATATACTATGGGCAATATCCAACCACTTGAGACGACGGTGTTGGATCTTCGGATGTGATCCTCTTCATACGTACTAGAGTTGAGTTGGCACTTGCCAGTCTGTTTTGTTATTTTGTGAATAATCTACTTACAATGTATCGTTGTATTTTTTTTTGGAGAATCACGACAGCAATTTTTTGAAAGCCTAATGTATTTTGTGTAATTTTCCTCCTTTTCATACATAATACTATCACAAGCAAACGAGAATATTTCGTGATTTAATGACCTCGTACAAAATGGTTGGCCATGTTGCAGGGATTACCATTGGACTAAGTGTTACCTCGGGACTTCTGTTCTTACTTGCAATGGGTACATTATTATACAAAAAATCAAAAAGAAGAAGGGCAAACAAACTCAGAGAAAAATTCTATCGGAAGAACTACAGCCTGTTGGAACAACTTATTACTTCTTATAATGGTAATATCCAAAGGATAAAGATTTTTTCACTAAAGGAGTTGGAGAAGGCTACTAACAAGTTCAACGATGCAAGAGTGGTGGGCCGTGGAGGTTATGGAACGGTGTACAAAGGCATGCTATTGGATAATACTATTGTAGCTATCAAAAAGTCTAAATCAATTAAGGAGGAAGAAATAAAAGCAGCGATCCAACAATTCATTAATGAAGTAGCAATTCTTTCTCAGATAGATCACAGAAATGTCGTAAGGTTGATAGGATGTTGTTTGGAGACCGAAATTCCCTTGTTAATTTATGAGTTTATCTCCAATGGTACACTCTTTGAACATCTTCATATTTGGAACCGTCCTTCCAACTTGTCTTGGGATGATCGCTTAAGGATTGCTACGGAAATAGCATCAGCAGTAGCTTATATGCATTCTGCAGCTTCCAGGTCAATTTTTCATAGGGATTTGAAGACAACAAACATACTTGTAGATGAGAAGTTAATAGCAAAGGTATCAGATTTTGGAACTTCAAAGTCCATTATGATCGATCAGACCCACATCACTACAGCAGTTCAAGGGACTTATGGATACTTGGACCCAGAATACTTCTATACTAGTCAATTCACAGAAAAGAGTGACGTATATAGTTTTGGAGTCATTCTTGTAGAGCTCTTGACAGGAGAGAAACCATACTCTCAAGTTAAATATGAAGAGGAGAGGAGCCTAATAACCACTTTCATATTGGCGATGAAAGAAAATCGATCATTTCAATTTATTGAAGCCACCATCATAGAAGAGGCCAACAGAGAGAATCTTCAAAAAGTGATGGCACTTGCACAGGCTTGTCTAAGGATGCGAGGAGAAGAAAGGCCAACAATGAAGGAAGTGGAGATTATACTTCAAGGACTGAAGAGGACCCAGAAACAATTTGGCCAAAGGCATCCAAATGAAGAAGCATCTACGCAATTGCTACGTGAAATTTCTTTTGCTAATGGCACTGCAAGCAACTTGGTTTGATTCACAAGTGACAAGTTTATGGGACCTCTATGGTGATAATACAACAGGTTAGCATGTTTGATGTGTTGTATGCTTCTTAGTTAGACAACACAAAAAAATGGACAAATTCACTTGTCTTTGCAGTAAGGGAAAACCAAAATTTCATGCTTTACATTCTTTATGTTTCAACATACTAGTTTTAATTCGACATGTGGCCATTGATTTTCATATATATTTCCTTGGTTACTTTTGTCAATTTTTATAATTCTATTATCAAAATTAATGATTCAAGAATGAAGTAAAAGTCTAAGTTTTTAAAAGAAATCGTACATAAGCATGGACCAATATTATAGCAATTAAGAAGGATTCCTTCTTTTTTGTAAGAAGCTAAAGGATGGCTATCAGAGGTTTGTAATTGTCCATTCCATTTCTTAGTATTGAAATTAGGATTCAAAGAATTTCATCAAAAGATTTTGATAGGTATAAAGCACCTCTTACAACATTTTCCGCCAGCATCTCCTATTTAATGGAAACATGAGAATTACATATTGGTCTATTTGAAGGCACTTGTACGTTTAGCTGTTTCTTGAGAAGAAATAATAGAAGATCACATCCTGGAGGACATTTTACTCAAGCTTTTTTCTCCTTTTATTATGAAAAGAGTTTTCATTTAAATTCAAGTGCTCTATTTGTCATGCTATTCATATTATCTCTATATTATTTTTCTTTTATTTTATTATTCAAAATGGTAATAGAGCTATTCTATTTTTTGCTTTTATCATTTTCTTAGAAGTGCATTCTTTTTGTTCTCACTGGTTAGATGGTATTGAAGTTCGTATGAGTCACTTTGAACCTAGTGACAAATATGACATGGCAGAAACCAAGAAGGACCAAGAGATTAGGAAGGGAAAGCGTCGATCTTGAATCATGGCAGCACATGGTAGACTTCAATTTTTTCTTATTTTTTGGTTTTTCTTTGGCTCGATGCTTGTTATGGCCTATATAAGTTCTGAACTTGTTTAGTTTCTTTGTTGTGATGAACTTAGTACGTATGGATGTGTTATGAACATGTTTTATCTTGTAGTTTGTGCAATTTCCTTTGGCTTTACATTTTTTGCTACGAGGAAAGTTTTCTAATTTTGATGTTGCAAAGGGGGAGACAAGATAGAAGAAGATTGAAGGAACTAATGCTCTTAATGTCAGGGAGAGAATATTGACAAGGGGAGTATATAATTTCTCAAATATCTTAAACACTCTCATGATTATGATTCTCTCAATTTTTATCTTCACCTTATTCTATCAAACATTAAAAAGGAAGAAATTGTTAATTCTAGGAACTAACGATCTTAATTTTGATGTCCACAAAATAAGATTGTGCTATGAGATTGTTTGATGCAGTATAAGAAGAATAAATGAGTTAAGATGATGCATTGTAAGAAGTTGATAAAAAGATCACATGAGCTAAGATGTTAAATGAGAAGATGAGAAGACTCCAAGAGCTTCAAGAGTTATACGAATCATGAAAGTTTGCATAAAGAAGAAATAGGAGTTCCTTGCTCCATTGATTAGAAATATTTTGTTAAAGAGCCAAGATTGCGCACACATTACTATAAGTTTTCTTATACTAAAATAAAATTACTATTTCATTAAAAATAGTAACTTTGGTGGCGGTTAACTTTGAGTCAAATTAATATTTGTGCTCCCTAAAGTCAATGCATAATGTTGTGATGAGAGGGAGCTTTGTTGATGTGATGTGTGGCAATGTGATGAGAGCAATGGTTTTTAGATCACTGATGGCATGATACGCGGTTGTGTGATAGAGGAGTCGTTGATTATAGAAGGTGAGTGATGACTAATAGGATAAAGGGTTAAGATTTGTTTTACTCAATTAAGGTTGTGAGAAGAGCATTGAGAGCTGATGGCAGGAGGTGTAAGTGGTACTGTGGCTTAAAATGTGTATAAAGTTGGTGGATGACTATGATTTTTCCTACATTTCCAGATAATGCATCAACCATTGAAGTTAATCAAAGGTCATGATACCACGATTAAATTCAAACAAACTTCAATTAAGTTGCTAATAACACACTGAGGGAGGGTCATATCTATTAATAGAGACAAGAATTAAGGGATATTTATGTGATATCTAAGAAGTCACAATTAATTTTCGTTAATGTTAAAACTAATGAAAATTCACTCAAAGTTATCTCATGTACATGGGAATAAGATTTTAGGAGTATTTATGTAATATCTAGGAACCTAAGATTATATACGTAATATTAAAAGATTACAAAGATATTTATGTAAAAACTTTCACCCACAATTAATGGACGTTAAAGTTAAAACTAACGAAAGCACGTATTTGTTAACAGAAATAAAATTTTAAGTATATTTATATAATATCAAAGAACTCAAGGGTACATATGTAATATCAAATGATTATTGGGGCATTTCTATAAAACCCTTATTAAATAAAAATGACAAAAAATACATTATTTTTGGTAAAGTACAAGTATAGCGTTTGCTTATATTTTTAAATAAAAATAAAGAAATGTTTATTAGAATGAGAAGTACGTTACTTGGAGACGTTCTTTTTAATAAGTGTTTCAAATCGAGACGTAGGGGTATCCTTTCTTCCAAGTACCTGCTGACCCATTTTCTTTTTAATGAATTACGTGCTTTAGAATGTTTGGCTTTTTATTGTATGTTTGGACAGGGACTTAATGGCTACGGACGCTTCTAAAATCGTTCGCAAAATCTCTCACGTTGCTAACTAATAATTCATTATACTTCGAAAAACTAGTCACATTTAAATTGATATGGACTCAAAAATAAAGCATTTTTTTCATATGAGATATAATCACGGTTGTGAAACGTAAAAATTTATATATTTTTTAAAAAATTACTATCATAAATGATATTTGTCATATTACATTAATAATATTAAAAAATTATCAACGATATTTCATATATCACCAATAATATTTAATATATAATTGAAATATTTAAATATTACTGATAATATTTAATTTAAAATTAAACATCATATGTCACATTTAAATATCATTGATAATATTTAATTTAAAAATAAAATATCATTAATACAATTTAATTCGAAATTTAAATCACTTATTCGTACTAAGTATGATTGATGTAATTTCATTATAAAAGGAAAAGAAACATGCGTACTTTTACGTAAACTTTCGAACTAATATACATTTGTACATCTCTTTTTTATTCCACCGGTGTAACATTTTAAAGAGAGTCCAGCAACTCACATATTCAAATGAAGCCATTCAAAGAACATCAAAATGTGGAAGTCTGATGCATAAACAGCTTGATTGGAAAGATCCTTTGCTTATAATCCAATTCCATCAAATTTGACAAAAATGCCTGACAAAGGAGTGTTAATGTAAATAGAACAAGATTTCTAGATGCACATGTCCAAATTATAAGAGTCAAGATATATGCATTATTCTGAATGACTGTAGAGATACTGATAAAAATCTCAAATCTATGTGGGAATCTCGTCTTTGTCACTCTGTACCACCCATAACGCATCCGACATCGACAATGTTCAACACTTCCATTGGTGTAGGGGAGGCGACGAGGAAGGACCCCTTCTTGTGGAAGGTGCACACGTTGACTTTTATAAATATCACAAAATAAATTCAGCAGCTACCATATGAAAAAAAAATCATCAAAAATCTACGAAATCATCTCTAAGCTCCTTACAAGCAGACTTGCGGAAATACTACCAAATGTGATTGAACCCTTCCAAGGGAATTTCATTGAGGGGAGATCGATGGCGATTGCTCCCTTTTGCCGATAGAGTTCGTCAAGGAATTCAATGGCAGGGATGTGAGAAGATAATGCATGAACGAGGACATATGTAGTGAATGACACAGTCGGTAGGCGATTCATCTATTGAAACTTGGAGGAGATGGACTTTGACAAAGCACGGATGATGAAGAAATTAACCTCCACAAAACATTTCTAAAAAACCTATCAAGAAAGGCCCAAAACCAATCTACCTAGAGGCAAGGCACATTCGACACGGCAAAACTTGTTAGCTGACCCTTCCACCCAAAACCTACCAATCGGGTCAACCCTCGAGAGCCTCTCGACCGCTTGCCTAACCAAACATGTGTTGGTGATGCAACTGCCACAAGCCATAAGCACCACCAAGGCTTAAAGAGTAAAGATCAAGACAACGACACAAAAATTGAAGCGACGACATGAGAATGGAGGCATTGGCACAATTAACAATGCAACTTGATAGGAACAATTCCGTCCAAGTAATCATTATTATTTCTGTCTTTCCTGATGACCCCTTATATAAGGAAGCCTTATGTGTCCTAAAACGAAGGCCTAAGAAGCATCGTAGACTTAACCATACTCTGGTGCATAGTTAAGGGAAAAATCTTCTTCCCAGACATAGATCCCAAAGATGGAACTAGATTACTAATCCACTTATTATCATGGACAGAATGATGTATAATGATAATCCCTTCTCAATTTTTTCTGTCAAATCAAGTCAATTCGATCAATGAATTAAATGGATGAAGAACTGCACAAAAAGGCCCATTATCACTCTGCTCCTCAATAGGCCTCATCCTGATATCAAGGAGGCTACGGCAAGGTGCCCATTTTCGCATCCCCAAAGTGGCAGAGATATAGTTTATCACACCTACTATTTGCAAATGATGTACTCATCTTTGGGAGAGTGGACATGTGCAAGGCCACAGAAATACAAAGGGCACTGGTTGTCTTCCAACAAATGGCAAGAGTGCACCTAAATGCAAACAAGAGTTGAATTTACATGTCTAAGAGTGCAAGATGGAGATTGAAACTTTGCATGCATAAAGGCATGCTCAAAGGTAGGCTACCCACAAAATACTTGGAGATCCCACTACAAGAGGGAGCATTTAAGCACGAACCATATCACTCCCTAGCGGATAAGGTGCAAGAGAAGTTAGGGTTGTGGAACGGAAAAATACTCTCGAGAATGGTACATTAATAGTTACGAAAGTAGGTTGTCAAAGGGTTGGTGGGATTTTGGAACTCCACCTTCGTTGTCCCAAATTCCATATAACCAAAAATGATGGAACTCGAAGCACGCTTGAAATTGTCATCCTACCTTTGTATTCCACTCAAACAATGAGTAATAAAATATTTGAAATTGTCTTTTTTTATGTTTGGTCCTCCCGAATCCCATCATTTCAAGGATATAAATATTGTGTTTCCTTTATTGATGATCACAGTAAATATGTGTAGGTGTTTCCCCTTCACTCTAAGGCAGAAGTCTTTGGTATTTTTCTTCAATTTGATGCCTTTATGAAATGACAGTCTAGCATTTCCATTAAAACTATTCATACAGATTGGGGTGGTGAATACCATCGCATAAATCAATAATGTAAACAAAATGGAGTCCTTCATCGCCTTTCAACACCCTACACCCCCCAACAAAATGGTGCTATAGAGCGGAAGAATCGACATCTGACTGAAATGGCTCTCGCACTTCTCAATCATTCTTCCATGCCTCTACACTATTAGTCTCTTGCCTTTACTACTGCTGCCCAACTCATTAATTATCTTCCTTCCTGTGTCATTAATAATCAAATTCCCCATCAAATTCTTTATAAAAATCCTCTAGACTATCGATTCCTAAGAACATTCGAAAGTGCTTATTATCCTTTTTTACACCCTTATAATGAACATAAACTTCAACCCCAGTCAACTCTTCATGCTTTTGTTGGCTACTCCCTCGCACAAAGCATACCTTTTCCTTAATAGAAACAATGACAAAATTTTTATTGCTCATCATGTTATATTCAATGAGTCTACCTATCCATTTCAATCTTTATCGACTCTTACGGCCAATAATTCCCCCTCAATAGCTTCTCTAGCAGCAGGCCTTCTACCAATTCCTCCTACCATAAACATATCCCCCTTCCCCATTGCATCAGTCCCTACATCCTCCCGCCCTCACAGCAAAACCAGCGTTACTCCTACTCCACATTAAACAACTCCTCCACCACCAAATATTTCCCTTGCCCAACCAACCAGCCCCCGTGCAATTCCTCAGATTCATGCTGAAAGTCCAGAGATTACTGCTGACGTTCCACAAGTACCATCAGGTGACACTGCTGCAGCCCGAACTCATCAGATGATGACATGCTTTATGCACGGCATTGGGAAGAGAAAGGCATATATAGCCTCTGCCCAGCAAGCACCTACCTCATTCGTCCAATCCAATAAATATGCACGCTGGAAAGCAGCTATGGCAGAAGAATTTATGGCTCTACAACAAAACAAACATGGAGTCTTGTTCCTCGAACACCCTCCATGAATCTTATAGGAAATAAATGGGTCTACAAAATAAAATGCCAGCGCAATGGCACAATAGACAGATACAAAGCACATTTGGTCGCTAAAAGATTCCATCAAGTCGAAGGTCTGGATTACTATGAGACGTTAAGTCTAGTGGTCAAACCCACTACTATCAGACTTCTCCTAAGCCTAGCTCTTGTCAACAAATGGTATATTTCTCAGCTAGGCATACATAATGTATTTCTACATGGTTATTTAGAGGAGGACGTCTACATGCTTGAGCCTCAAGGTTTCATTTATCCTGAGTTTCCTCATCATCTCTCTATGGTCTATAGCAGGCACCACGAGCATGGTTCAAACATCTCACTTCATATTTGTCACCACTTGGATTTGAAAGCTCCAAAATAGATTCATCCCTATACTTCAAGACAAATGCTTCATATGGTAAGTACCTACTAATCTATATCGATGATATTTTATTAATTAGTTCTCAAAAGGCACCGATGACTTCATTACTTGCTGCACTTAAATCTGAGTTTCCAATCAGACACCTTGACTTTCCAAGCTATTTTCTTGGTGTCAAAGTTACTATTACTATCGGAGGATTACATCTTTCACAACAAAATATGTAGCTGATCTTCTGATCAGATTTCACTTTGATGGCCACAATCCACTTAAAATACCAATGGCACTAGATGCTCTTTCGCATTTTTCTTCCGTGGATGCGCCAAAATTGGATGATGCTACTATGTATTTACAAATATCGGGCAGCCTACAATATGCTCTAATTACAAGGCCTAACCTATCCTTCTTTGCAGTAAACAAACTATCATAGTTCATGCATCAACCTACACTTGCCCATTTTGAGGCCTTGAAGCATCTCTTGCACTATATGAAACGAACCCTCTCACACAGGATTTCATACAGTGCTTCTACTCCCTTATGTATTCAAGCCTAGTCTAACTTAGATTGGGCTAGTTGCAATCTTGACAGAAAATCCACCTCCGGCTATGTAATCTACATTGGCACTAATCCAATTTCATGGGATTCTAAGAAATAATCTAGAGCTGCTCGATCATCCACTGAAGCTGAGTATCATGCAATAGCCACAACAATAGCTGAATTAGTTTGGATTAAATCACTTCTGCCAGAAATTGGTATTTCTCTACCACCACCAACACTTTGGTGCGATAATGTTGGTGCAACATACATGACCCTTAATCCCATTTTCCACACAAGAGCACAGCGTATTGAGATAGATTATCACTTTGTGAGGAAACTTGTAGCTAAAAGGCAACTTTTTGTTCACCTCATCTCCACAGAAGAACAAATCGCAGATGCGCATACCAAGCCACTTCCTGCCACTATTTTCCAGAAACTTCGTGACAAACTTCAGGTTTTCCCAAGACCTTCTATTTAAGGGGGCGTATTAGAGCTGTAATAACAATATTACTAGTAGATCGTTTGGTTGAATGAGCTGGCACCATCGGTTGCAACAACTCATCCTTCTATAACAAATCCCACCGTCTATAAAACCAACAGTTGAGGATTGCTCCCTGTGTGAGCAAGCTCTATCCTCTTTCTCCTGGAAATATCTTCTATTCTCATGCGTCTCAAGACAAGACCTGGTGAGAAAATATGCGAAGCCGCACCCAGAATACTCCATGATCTAGGCCAAACACCGTGTACCAAAATGGTTGGACAGGAAGATGAGGAAACGGGAAGCACCTATTTTTTAGATGCTCTTTCAGTATGCAGGTGCTAGCAAGGATCCTACGCTGAACTCAACTGGAGGAATGCATGGCAAACTACTGCCGCAGTCCCTTGAACCGTCCAACATCAACGCAAGAAGATCTTTGGCAAGTAAGGCCATCTACACCATAGTTTGACATATCTAGAAGGAAATAATAAACGGCCACACTCATGATGGCTCAACAAGGACCGCAGATGAACTTTGTTCCCTGATTGTACGTGATGTATTCAAAAGAACGTAAACACCAGGGGCTTTGTGCTTTCGGGGGGAGTTGTCTATAGTTTGATTGTTGCGTGCATGAAATTCACGGATGCAGCATTGGCCTCGTGCCTGTTTAAACGCTCCAGTGAAAGTCTATATTTTAATCAAAGAAATCCATAAAGCATGTAAAGTTAGGAACCTTACCTATTAGAGATCCTTGTTAAATTCAACTTCCAAGATGGTGAAATGTGAACTATTTATTAACATACATTAAGGCTTTATTTTGAGGTGGGATGAAATCTTGTAGGGATAGATTAATGAGAAATATGTGGAGACGGGTATTTTTTAAGGTAGTGGAATAAGTAAAGGGTTGGGTGATGAGATAAAATGATTGGTGCATTAATTTGATATCAGTAGATATTTATTTATTTAATATTATATTAAAAGTAGGATTTGAAAATATAGTAATTATTTATTTAATATTAAAAATAAGAATAGGAGGTAAAAGTAGGTATTTATTTGATATTAAAAGTGAAAATAAAATTTTATGATTTGATTTAAAGAACTTCCAAAAAAATTGCAACAAATACCACAGAGGAAGCCTAAAAGAACTTCGAATTTTTTTTAAAAGAAATTATCAAATATCCTAAAAACGTCCACTCACTCAATGCTTCTTATTCGAGGAAAAAGATAATGAAGTGCATCTTGATCATTTAGAATATTCACAGATAATCAAGGATATTCTGTTTCAACCTACGTTCAAAGTTATCCCTCATCTCTCATCAGGTAATTGAAGAATAATTTATTTTGCTTAGCTATAAAGTTTTTCTCGTTTATTTTGTGAAAAAGATACATTGTGTATTCAATGGCCGAATCGACACAAATGCATTGCTACCCTTTATTTCCGACCTTTCATGGAAGGTACAGCCTCCTTGGTAGGGGGCGTGGAATCGTAGATTTTCAATTTTTCTTTTGGAAAACCATGTGCATAAAAGATACATAGTCTATTCAAAGCTAACCTGTTAGAATAAAAAGAAATAACAAGCAAAAAGACCCCGTCTGAGGCCGAGACGGGACAAGTCTACCAAAAGGTTTCCGGCCACCATGTCTTAGAGCCTTGCATCTTATTTCAGCTCTCAGCTCCATAAATATATAGCCTAATGCATCGGAGGGTGAAGCAAGCAAAAGGGAACCAAGAATTAGTACCGATGGATGGTGTCCCCATGATCTTCCTCTTCTTCGTCTTGTCATTGCCATCTCCCTTGTTGACCAGTTCGGTAGGAAGCCAAGCCCCGTATCGCTGTCCAGATACATGTGGTAACATGAGCATCCCACACCCATTTGGCCTCTTAGATGGCTGCTCCAAAACCGAAGCCTTCCTCCTTACTTGCAATGACACCCACCATCCTCCCCGGCCATTCTGGCATCGGGAATATGAGGTCTTGGAAGTGTCTGTGGTACGCGGCGAGATCGTCCTCCACCTTCCCATCTCCACTGCCTGCTACAACCAGACGAGAGAAAAGCTTTACATCACAACTAGAGTAGAAGACTTGACCGGCTCGCCGTTCACCTACTCGAATCTTAACAAGTTCATGCTATCAGGCTGCGCCACCACCGCGTACATCCAGAAAAACAACAGCGAAACACAGTTCCTGGCAGCTTGTGCATCTGCTTGCAGCGATAACACCACTTACCCCAAGGATGCATGCTCTGGTGGTATTGGCTGCTGCCAGTCTGCCATCCCGAGGGGCCTTAAAAGCTTTATATTGGAGTTTGGCACATACTACGCCGCGACTGGTACCTGGGACTACAATCCATGTAGCCTTGCCTTTCTTGCTGATCCAAAGAGATTTAAATTCAATAAAACCATGATCGAACACCCTCGAAGCTTCGATGAGATGAAGGTGCCGGTCATACTGGACTGGTCCATGGAGGATGCGACCTGTGCACCAAAAGGAGACGACAGATCATTGGCTTCCTTATGCCCAAGCAAAAACACTGAGTGCATCCCATCAAAGAATGGCCTTGGATCCCTGTGCAACTGCTCCAGTGGGTATGAAGGAAATCCCTACGTTAAAGATGGCTGCCAAGGTAATTATAAATCAACCAACCTCTCTCGTACTCTCTTTTTTCATGCACTCTTAATTATTATCAACTTTATTTTCTCGTTCCTTATTTTACTTAGTCAGCGTCCACCATCCTTAATTAACCCCAATATCGGTTAATGCTTCCATCTGATTTTCAGATATAGATGAGTGCAAAGATCCAAAAGCTTACCCGTGCTATGGCATTTGCATCAACACGCCTGGAGGGTACAGCTGTTCTTGTCCACCAGGAACTTCCGGTAATGCCACGATACCAAACGGTTGCACCGAGGAGCAAAAGTCGAAGGTGATCGCAGGTAATTTCTCCAGACCTTCTCGATTTAAAATCACACAACGGATATAATCTCCCAAAATATGATAGGAAATAGTCCATTAGGGATCCTAACTATAGATTGTGCATCCCATTTTTCCATTAGTCGTCTTTTCTTGTATCCATATTTAAAAAAAAAAAAAAAAAAAAAGGAACACATGCAAAGTCGTACCAAAGGAACCAAAAACTCCAATTTTTAAGAGATTCAGTAAAACTTCCCATTTTACAAATTTAAAGAACCAAAACATAAAATTGGTTAGGATTTCCTAACTTTGAAAATCATTTCAAACCTTTACGCTTCTTCTAAATAAAGTAATAATAATATATGTTACCCCCATACAATGGTTGCCACCAATGTTTTAAAAATTGAACCGTTTATTGAAATGGTCAGGTGTTGGTTTAGTATTTTAGCAGTTGAACCTACAGTATGTACCAATTAAATCAATAATGGCGTTAGCATGACATTAGTATATGAAAAAATAGAAAAAAAGAAAAAGCTTTCTTTAATTTACAAATTACTTTTTTTACATTTCTTAATGCAAAATTTTGTGGCTGCATCATATAAATTATTTCATTAATATCTTCATTAAGAAACATTGTCTTTACATCCATTAATGTTACTCTAAATTAAAATGTGCTATTAAAGTCATTATCGTTCTAAATAAATCCATAGATAAAATTGGTGAAAATTTCTCTTTATAATCTACGCATTCCTTTTAAGTAAATCCCTTGGTCACAAGACGAGTTTTATATTTTTCCACATTACCTTATGAATCCCATTTGATTTTAAATATCCATTTACAACCAATAGATTGAAATTACACTAGAGGGGGGTGAATAGTGAATTTATAAGATATTGTAAGATAAAAAATACAATCATAATAAGAGGTATCAGATTTTTAGGTGAAAATCCAAGATTGGTGAAAACCACCACCTAAGTCAATCCATTGACTTATGATTTTCGATCATAAAGTGATCAATCCACTAACCACACTACTTAAACGAGGGTAGTGTACCTCAATTACAAATCCCACCTCCGATCCATAGACAGAGGTTTCTCCCTTCATAATGAAGAGACGAGGACTTGACAAGTCGGATACCCAAAGTACAAAAGTAAGAATTAAGTAGCACCTATAGAGCACTCCAATAATTTGATTACTTCCTTATCTATTAAGCATAAAGAGAACTCCCTGAGAATTTGCAGAACGAAGTGCACCGGGAGTGTGGGTTTGCCCTTTAATCAAAGTGTTGGCATAGCACAAGGGCAATAGGAGGCTAAGAGTAGTGAGCAACTCATTTTTTAAGGGAATTGAATCTCAAGAGGTGTGTTTTTCCAAAGAGGGATTGTAGTCTATTTATAGGCAAATTTGGAACCTTCAAGAATACTTAAGAGAGGTCTCCTAGCCGTTGGAGACAAATCCCAAGAGATTGGGACGAAATCTACCATAAATCAGGGTAATGATGAGTCTGACAGCAATATCAAAAGTCAGATTTTAGGATCAAACATCTTGTAAGACGTCTGATTACAACTATGGTCGTCTGATACTATTAGCTAGGCTTTACTGGTTTCATTGGATCGAAATAGGGGAGTCCGATATTTTCACATAAGACGTCTAATAAAAATATTGGACATCTAATTATGCATGGATTCATTCATGTTTTGACCAGATCCAAATAGGGTTCTAGATTTCAAGGAACAGACGTCATTATGGACGTCTGTAGGATTCCCTAGATGTCTGGAAACCTAAAAAGGACTTGTCTTGGAAATCTGACTAAAGATCTTTGGTTCCTAATGAGATTCGCATAGAAATAAATGAGCAACGGTCCAAAGGTAGACGTCTGAAAATGTATTTTGCCCGTTATATTCAGAAGGAAGATGGGTGATTGAGTCTAACGGTTGTTTTAAGGACGTCTAGGCAAAGTATTAGACATCTTGTTAAGAACGAGGGCAGTAGACAGATTTTTAAGACGTCTGTCCAGACGTTCGGAACCCTTTCCAAACGTCTGGTAATAAATTTTTTCGGCATACCGGGTTGCATCTGCGCGCGTGCGCTCGCAGACTGCACCCGCCGCCTTCGTCTTCATTTTCCTCTCTCTTCCTGTAGACATGCCGTCCCTCTTCTCCCTCTCCCCGCGCTACTTTATAAACCCTCGCCCTCTCCCTCACCCTCATCTCCTCCGCCTTTCTCTTCTCCTTCTCCCTGCCAGCGAGAGCGCGAGCGAGCGAGTGAGCGGCGACGGCAGCAACGGCCGCGGCAAGCGTGCGGGGAGGAGAGTTGCGAGCGGAAGGAAGTGTTGGTGCTAGAGCACCACGATCATTTGTTTTGATGATAACAAAACACGTGTTATTTAACATTTGCAATTTGAGTCCTAGATTTCAGGTCAATTGCAAATGAGGACGTGTTTAGACGGAGTTCGAGCTCGCATCCAGGACGGATTGGAGGAGCTTGACGGAAAACAAAGGAGGTTCGCGTGGAGTGAAAGATTGGAGATGGAAGACAAGAAGAATAGGATAGATTCTTTTTTATCCTTTCATGTATCTCTTGTATTTATTTTCTTGCTCTTTATTTTCCTTAGACATTATGTTAAAGAGCCTCAAAGAACCCTAACAGTAGTCCTAGGAACACCTGCACAACCCTAGGATACTTAGGTTTTCTGTAGAACACTTAGAAAACCAATATAGGGTTAAAATAGAATTTCCAGACGTCTAATTCACGAATCAGACGTCTGATAAAGAATTTTAAGACGTCTGACTGTTGTTTCAGACGTCTGATAACTGTTAGGCTGGACATAGTTAGTTCTGTCTGATGAATTCAGACGTCCAGACCTTAGACCAGACGTCTTAGGAGACGTCTGATAACTTTGCCAGACGTCCAGTTAGTGGACCGTTGGCTGGCTTAGAAGACACTCAAGAATATGACCGTTAGAGCCTTATCAGACGTCCATAGGGCTTAACAGACGTCTGATAAATGACCGTTTTGCCTCGGCTGACCCAAAATCTCTTCTCAGAGATTTTCTAGCCGTTGCAACGTTTGGAAATCAATTCCCACAGTAAAAGTAGGTTTCCAGACGTCCAGACTTAGTGCCAGACGTCCTCTATGTCGTCTGATGGACTTGTACAAAAACCCTGTTTAGATCTGATTCAAGTCAGGGAGAAACCCGCATAGAATCAGACGTCTGACCTTGGAATCAGACGTCTTAAAGTGGCCTTCCAGACGTCTGATGCCAGAGTTAGACGTCTGATAACCCTGTGAAGTGTAATCATTGTCCTGATTTCGGCCTGATTCTCTTGGGCTTTGCACCCAACGGCTATGGAAGCTTTTCCAAGCCTTCCAAAGCCTTCCTAAGGCCTCTATAAATTGAGGGGAACCTTTGTAACAAAAACACAACATAAGAGACACTTAGAAATACACTTGGATACACTTAGCTACACATTTTCACACTCTTGTGTCCAAGAAGTTCTTGCTCTCCAAGCTCAAGCTCTACATCTTGAGAGCATCAAACAGTTTGCGCGCCCGCTCTCCTGCTGTTGATAACGAGAGCGACGTAGCGCCATCGCGTGGCACACGCACCGCGTCATCGTCGACGCACTCCTTGCAAAGGGGAGTTTCCTATTTCCTATAGAAGCTAGGTTTAATTTTGTTGGCTCTATAGGACTGTTGTTTATTTTATCTTTGTATTCTGGTTGGGTATTCGCTTTGCGAATTCCCGTCTCCCTCGTGGGACAAAATCCTTCTCGTGGAGAGAAGGGGTTGAGGAACGCTACCCTCGTACTTGTAGCGTGGTTGTATTGAGGTTGAATCACCCTCGTTCAAAGTGATTCGGTTAGTGGATTTGATCAACTAGGTTGATCGGAAAATCCTAACTCGAGAGGGTTAGGTGGTGGTTTTCACCCGGTTTGGGTTTCCACCTAAAAATCTTTGTGTACATTGTGCGATTGCTTATTTTTGTGAGATTGCTTTATATTTTTATTTCCGCAATTTTATTACGTCACCCCTCCTGGTAGGGACGAACCTTCAGGAAGAAGCTCGATCGCGAGGGTTCGAGCTTGCCGGGGGCAGCTAGAGTTGGTCGGAGAGGAAGTGGCAAGCGTGGGGTGTTGCGGAGGGGCTGCTGCAGCTCGGGCAGCAGGCGGACGGGGCACGGCGCGGCCGTGCTTCGCGGGCGGAGAGCGAATCGGGCTCTGGTTCTGGAAAATTTTCCAGAATCAGATGTCTGGACTTACGTCCAGACGACGCCGAAGACGTCTGGAGGACTGTCCAGACGTCTGACAGGTAAGATATTTCTTATCTTCTCCTTTTTGCGTGTGTGCGGCCATGCAGCCGTCCGCCGCGACTTCTTTTGTGTTTCGTCGTGCTGAGAGCCAGTGTATGTGTGCGCAGGTCCTGCTTGGGAGGGCGCGAGGGCTCGCCATCCCACGTGAATCAGACGTCTGGCTGCAGTGCCAGACGACGGAGAGAACCTCCAGACGTCCGGGGTGACCATTGGACGTCTGGAAACCAAGGCCAGACATCCCAGCAGGCTTCTGGACGTTTGAAGGACTGCGCAGAACTGAGGTACGACCTGACCCACCTTTTAAGACATCTGGAAGAAGTTCCAGACGTCTGATTTAGGACTATTTCGTCATTTTTGACCCGTTTAGGGCCCGTTCAGAGTCCGTTTTCCGCGTTTCGAGTTGCATTCTTTCCAGAATAAATTCCTCTACCCGTTTACAGTAATTGTACACCATTCTGAGAAACTCCTTGTGATTGATCCTTGTGTTAGGACCCCGTTCCGTTGCAGTCTTGGGGGTTGCAGAGGGGCGCGGGATTGCCGACCACGCCCCCAGTACTCCCAATTTCGCTGGTAGAGTGGCTTTTAATTTACTTAACAAAATTTGCTACAATTGTGGAACAATTAATAGAGTCTAGGGCATTGCATGAACCCTAGGACTGAGAAACTAGATTGAATGATAGATCCTAGGGTATTGCCTGAATCCTAGGACTGGAAAACTAGATTGAATGATAGATCCTAGGATATGACATGAATCCTAGGACGGGAAAGCTAGTTGAATATATAAATATTGCATTCTTGGAAAAGTGGAAAGGAAATGATAACTGCCTGTAATGGATCAACAGCTGCCTGTTATGAATGAATCGATGCGATTAAGAACATGGGGTATATAAATATAAAGCTGGAACGGTGAAACCCAAAATGGCCAAACAAAAAGAACATGAACCCTACGGGGAATTAGGAGTAGAACTCCTGGAAAGAGAATGGAATGGAATTGAGAAAGTGAAACATGGAAGTGTGTTGTCTCTTGGGTACGTGGTACCAAAGAGAGCACACATTACCTCTTAGTGTAGAGGAGAGCTTACCGCCCTCAGGTTGAGATCAGGGTGGGTTTGGCCACTGTACACCGACTTGTTGGCCCTCGCGTATGCAGTACCGAGGAGAGCTACTAGTGTAGGGAGAGCACTAGCTACCCCACGGGCCCCGGGGTTCTGCTAGCCCTCCTACACCGACTTGTTAGGCCCACTGGGCAAACCAAGGTAGTCAAGCGAGGGTGCGCGGACTGTGGAGGGGTTGGACCCCTGTTACTGAGAGGGCTCTGCCCTATACTAGTTCCGTGCTGTGTTTTGGGCGCACCCGTTAACGGAAACAACTGACCGCGTGCCAGTGCGGGGTAGCTACCCATGCACTTATCGCGCGTGCCGTAGTCACCGTTACGTCTGACAACGACCTTGGGGTGGTTGGCTGAGGGTAAGACCACCACGGGGGACTCTCCCGGCCAGGAGAGCACCACGTGTTACTTCTACTTTTCGGAAAAGACTGCAATCAAGATCATTCCCACGAGGAACATTCGAGATCAGGAGAAGGATCTGAGAAAAAAATCAATAGTGAAATAATAGAAAGACGTAAATAAAGAAAGTAAAAATATAACAGCTACTGTACACTCTACTGCTTCTTTAGCTTTTAGTTGCCACTCTACTCAGCGTTTCGCTGACGTATTACCCTCGTTACTTTTCAGGACCAGGTGTTGAGCAGCCAGGGTCAGCGGCTGCAGAGGACGCTGGGCCTAGTAGGGTCAAGTAGGATTACCTGTAGTACTTTCTATACTTTTCTTCCACTATAGTGAGTAGTTTCCTTTGTTACTCCCTGTACTTTCTTTATCGAAAACTTTATGTAATGTATGGTGACGACCTTCCTCTATAGTTCTATTATTTCGTCATAGTATAGTATAGAGAAGTGATTACCAGTTTAATACAATTTGTTACTCGGAAATAAAAGAGTTCCCGAGGTCGAACTCAGGGAGCAAGTTGTACTCTAGGGGTACAAGTTTCTTTTACAAAAATAAAGAAAGAGAGAGAGAGAATTTGTTGGCTTCTCTTCTTTTCTCCTTGCTTATCCTCTCCTCTTCTTCCTTCTCAGATCTTCTGCTCTCTTCCTTTGTTCTTCTTCTTCTTTCAGCTGTTTCTGCTCGTCTCTTCCTTTTTCTTCTGCAGAGCGGTCCTGCTCTTCTTCTTCTTCTTTCTTTCTTCTTTTCCTTTCGTCAGATCTTCTTCTCGTGTTCTGTGTTCTCCTCTGCCTCGCCTTCCTTCTCCTTCTTTGCCTTCAGGACGTCGTCTGATTTTCCAATCAGATGACTTAAACCGCCGCTGCTACAGTGCCGCTCGGTGCTCCTCCTTCCTTCAGCCTTCGTCTTCTTCCACGGTTCTTCTTCACCTGTGCCTGCACACTTACACAGCTTGATCAGAGGGGCAAAACCTAACTCTACCCTCCCCCACGTCTCTCTCTCACATAAGCCGCTCTTAGGAAAGCTCTCCCAGAGGCCCACCGGCGTGCGTGGTGGGCGAGGAGTGCTGGTCGGGTTTAGTCGGGTCGGGCCAGGTCCGCGAGGCGTGAGCGCGGACGAGACCGGGTAACCGGGCGGGTGAAGGGGACCTCACCCCGTGTGCTGAGGCGATAAGCCTCCAGCATTTTTTCACTTTATACCGCTGCGTTGCTTCGGAGTCTTCCGAGGTGGGACTAAATGTCCCACCCCAATTTGGCGCCTGCGCGGAGGAAGCAGCTGGTAATCGCGGCTTTACGCGAGGCCTTCGCGCGAGGGCTTCGCCTCAACTGCAGCCTGACGCTTTGCCGAAATGCCCCGCACAGCATGGGAGCGTGACCTGGGCGCGGCGCACCTGGAGCAGCAGGTCGAAGCAGCTCCTTCTGCACGGCAATGGCGGCGGAGGACGGGTGACCTGTTCACAGCAAAACGGCCTCTCGGCCTAATCAGAAGGTGCCGGGAGCTTCGCCAGAGTGCGGCGAAGCTCGTGCGGGTGGTGGCGAGGCGTGGGGCGACGTGCAAGGGCTGCCCTAGGTCGGACTGTGGGTCGGAAAGTGGGTGTGTTCGGTGGATTTGCAGAGGTCGGGTGGCGGGAATTGGAAGGGCGGAAATGGATCAGGGTGAGGAGGCGGAGATTATGTGCAGGTCGGCGAGCCGTGTGGGATGCTGGAGTGATGGGAGCGGCTCGCCGGAGGATGGCCGGAGGCGGAGAAGGTGAGGGTGATTAGGCGCGGTCGAGGGGTAATTAGATAAAAAATAGCAGGGGAAATGAGAGAGAGAATAGAGGGAAGTAGTTCTAACCTAACTAAAGTGACGAAGGGGGCGAGGAGGCGGACGGCTGTACCTGCTGTCGTTGGAGAAGAAGGTGCCCAGTGGGGGAGGACGGCGGTGACGACAGGGCAGAGGCAGCGCGCGCCGGTATTGCGCGACGCGGGAAGAGCAGGGGAAGAAGTCTCTACTGCTGGTATTGCGGCAGAGCGAAGAGGAGGAGGGGGAGGAACCGCCGGAGCTGGTGAGCATCTGCCGGAGTGAGAAGAGAGGAAAGTTGGGGGGTTTCTCCGTCAGATCCGAGTTGGGAAGAACGGTGGAGCGACGGTGGTATTTATAGGGGCCGAATCAGAGAGGAAGGCGGAGGGAGACGACGTGTCTCCCTCGTCAGAGGACGCCGGAGATGGAGACCCATACCGTCCGTGCGTTCGCACGGCCGGTATGGTAGGTTGCAGCGACCAGGGGGGTGTTCCTGCGACGGCTGACGACGCAGGGCACCCCCGGTTGTCTTGCCAGACCCTCCCCCTTACCCTGCACGGCGCCATGCTCCGCGCAAGGTCGCTGGAGCATGGTGCTGGTCAGGTTTTGGCAGGAGGGACCTGAATGCAAAGAACGAAGGAGAGTTAGGGGCAGAAATGTGAGGGTTCGAAAGTTGAGGGCCAACAAGTAAATATATGAGGACCAAAGTGTAAAGTTGGTCAAGAAGGTTTCTTCTTAGGCTCAAGTTTTTATACATGACTAATTAGGACCTAAGGAATTTGATGGTAAATTTTATTTCTAGATTAAACCTTGTTTGACCGGTCAATTTATGCAAAAACCCAAATTAAGTTATTAATTGGGCATGGTTCTCAATGTAGGTCAAAATGGGTTCTGAAGGCAAATTGAAGGTTCTAAACCCTAGAGATTATTTTTCTATGAATTTTAGAGGGTTTATTCTATTTTTACTTTGCCTCGAACCTCGTGAATTGAAGTGGGTTTGTTTTAAGGTTACAGATTATCATTTAGTTCCTTGGAATTGCTGTAGCCCTTGTCAGATCATCCCACTTTCCTTATTATTTGGTTTGTTTGACCTATGTTTGGACCCTGAATTACCCTGTATGCAGATTATACTGGTAAAATTGCATTTTTACCCCTTATGACTTGTTTTCTCCTTAAACTCAGAATTCTCTGAGTTAAGCCTTTCCTTGAGTTATGTAGGAGCTTTTATCCTTTGTATTAGGTCAAAATGAGCTAGTTATGGCTCATGATGAGGTTCTCATCATACCCCCATGCCTAGCTTTTTCTAGTCCCTTAGCAAAAACTTAAGGTTTCAACCCTTGTTCTAGACCATGAAGTTCTTAATAGCTTCAGATACATGCGTTTTCATTTAAACTTAGATTAGATTAGAATGCTGACCATAGGCCTAAAAGGTACTCTAGTACCAATCAAGATCCAAATCTGTCTAGCCTCAGCCTCAGTCCTTAGCAAAGGTTTTTAAGGCCCACAAGAACTAACCTAAGGTTTATTGGACTTTGTGGTTAAAGCACCCGTGCTTGAAATGATTTTAGCCCTGGCTCAGTTCGCAGTGCGTTTTGTAAGAGAGAGAGATAGAAAATTTTTCTGTTTGGAGAGTTTTCTCTCTCTTTTTCTTTTTAGTTCTAGCCTAGGATTGGCTTTTCAACACGGTCTGTATCAGATTCATTGCTCCCATCATCAATCCTCAAGGGTTCCTAGCGATCGATGCTTCGAGATAGCACCGCCCATGGCAACCCCCGGAACCCTGGCTATTGAGATTTCGAGATAATCCCATCCATGGTGTTCCGTGGCTGAATCCAGACCCTGGCAATTGACACTTCGAGATAATGCCATCCATGGAATCTGAATCAGCAGAGTGCTTACATGCCCCCAGTAGGATATGTGAATATCCTAAGAGACAAGCACCGAGGAGATGATATTTTATTACGCATCTTCGAGGGGATTTCCCGCCTCTCCACGCTAGGAACTCGTCCAAATCAACTTGTGTTGATCGGCCGCTCCTACTCTAGGTGTACTTTTCAGAATTTTGCGACGCTTCTGCGTGATTTTGATTTTTACGCTTACTGAACCAGGCTGTGTGTGAGGTTAGGGTGCTTAGGTTACTAAGTCCCGTAAACTAAAAATTAGTTAATGAGGCCAAATACTCCCTAAGCCTTGGACCTAGTACTTAAGCTTTTCATTTTCCTCAACCTCTTGAGGATTGTCTGGATCTTAATGGGTACTAAGAGTCTATTCAAGAATGCCTAAGGTTTGCGTTCTTACTAATCTCATTGTGCACTTTTCAGTTATTTTCTTGAATGCGGTCTAGAACCTAGGTTAATTCCTTAGTTCCTTACTAATGACTATCACCTTTTCTAATAATTTTGTGCTCCTTTTTCATTTTGTTTCTTTTCTCCTTCTTCTTCACAAAATTTCCTTCTCCTCTTTTCCTCTTATTCTTTTTCGAAAATTTTTAATTTTTATGGTGTTTTTGGCATATGTGAATTTTTTGTTTGAAACATTTTCTTACAAGTTTTGCACTTTCATACCCCTCCCATGCCTAAGATTTGCAATGTCCTCATTGTAACCTAGGGGTTTGTATTCAACTTAGTTCATACATTAGGACATATGTTTTGATGAGTGAATGGGTCGGGGTGACTGTTGCGGATGATTTCTAATCTCAGATGCAAGCACCTGAGGTGGAGTCGGTTGTCCTAAAGTGTGAGCTTTAAGTGCAAAAAGGTGTCAGAACAAGTTTCAGGTTTTCAAAGAGAATGACGGGCTGCCTCCCGTTGAGCGCTAAATTTGATGCCTTCAGCCAAGCGGGAAATGCGATGGAGAGGGGATGGTCAAATCAGCAGAGTTTTGTAAGACAAGCACCTTGATTAAGAGCCTGGTTGGTCCAACCAGGTGCTTGTTCAGATCAACAGGCTGATGATGCAGCCCAAACCCAATCAATCTGGTGGGTTGATAGATGTGGATAAAAAGGTGTGGAACCCACCATATACTATGAAGCTCAGAAGGATGTGGAAGTGTAAACGCAGGGTTTGGCTGAGTCGAATCAGCCTGGTCAGAGTAGGGATCCATAGAATAATCAATGAATGACGCGGAAACCCTACAGGGGTGATCAGAGAATGATGGGGCGTGGTATGTAGTCTGATCAGTGTTCAGAACCAGAGTTGGAAATGCAATCGGCTCGATGAGAGGTGAATCTGAATAGAAATTGAGTCCAGTTGCGGGTCGGGGTTTGGAAGAGGTTTTGATCCGTTCTGTGTGTGCGGATGAGGTGGTCATTGTGTATGAGGGCTCTTCTAGAAACGAATGACAGGTGATTTTCTGTAAAGAGTCCTCTGGGTAACTATCAAATGCCTGAAGAGTGTCTGTAGGATGAAAGAAATCTGAATTGAGAAAAGATTTGAATTCTGGGTTGCAATCACTCTTGGCATTTTCTATTTTTGGTTCATGAGGATCGAAAAGGAATGATTCTGTGTTATTAGTGATCTCAGGAATCAGGACCTCAGAGTCGGAGTCAGAGTCATGTGAACTGAGGTCGTAGATGGGCCTAGCATGTTCAGGAAGGGGAATCTCTCCACAATTATAGTCAGATTTGAAATTGTCGGAGAGTTGGCGAAAATGAGATTCATGATCATGAATTCCACCACAGCAAAAATCATCAGATGTGGAATCAGCAGCCTGATTGGGGTCTATCCTATATGTCAATTCTGGGCTCAAAAAGGTGTTTTGTTCAAGCTCGAAGCTGGTAGGATAGATCCCATTAAAACCTTGCTCATCCAACTCCTCAGTTTCTGTATCATAAATTGGCATGTTTTCTGAAAAATCGATCAGATTTCCTGAGGATGTTGGAGAGGGATATTCATCAAATAGAGGCCCGGAATCATACTCTGTAAAAATTTGATCTTTCTCATAAGGGGTCTCATAATCTTCCCAATAAGTTTCAGATCTATGTTCTAGGCTTAGGATGTGGGTAGAATTATTAGAACCTAAGTCTGAATAACCTTTGAGGGCTACCTTATCAGAAGAAGGGGCGGAATTTATACCCTCAAAAGGTTCATTTCTGATCTCATTATTGCAGGAGTTTTGGAATTCTAGGCTTGGCAATTCATGGTCTAAGTTTGGCTCATCATTGTGTTCTCCTGCAATATCCCAACCTATTTCAACATTGTCTTCTATCTGGGTTGGGATTTCACAACCACTTTGTGCCTCAATCCCGAGATCTGGGAAACTGGATTGTTCTTTAATACTGTTCCAAGATGGTTCATCCTCTATTTCTGGTATATACGGGTATTTCTGGTTGATAATTTGTTCTACTGATTTCATCATTTCTACCCGTTTTATAAGGGCATCTTGGTGGTGTTCCCAAAGTACAGGATTTGTCAAGCATTGAAGGTATTCAGATTGGTGTAATTTTTCTATCTCAATGTATCCTGTCATGAGCATATCTCGGGTTGATCCTTTTGAAATTTCAGTCAATAGAATTTGGGCACAGTTTATGATGAAAGCTGTGGTTGTTGGGACATCAACCTGAATGTTCTCTATTGGTGTTGAGGGTTTATATTTGATTTCATAGAATTCAAGGGCATCCTCAATCATCTTATCTTTCATGGATCTCAGATATTCAGGTTTTTTAGATGGTAGTCTTGCTAGGTAATTAGGCTGCATCTTCGAATCAGGTGGTGGAATCAGGATATAGAATCAGAAGTTTGAATTAATGGAAGAAGGGGACTTTGTTCAGAATCAGAGGAAAGAGGGGCTATGTGAATGATTTCTGCAAAAACAAGGGAGCCGAGGCTTTAGCCTCGGGGAGAGTGAATTTCTATAGGAGGTTTCAAGGACCTCCTGCAAAATACTGAAGGACTGGATGAGATAAGCAGGTGCTGGACCCAATCAAGACACCCAAAAAATGTTGGGTGACTATAGAGGTTCGGGGCAGATGGACCCCTTGATCAGAAAGATCGTCCACCTGAGAATTACCTGGGCAGCCAGAGAGGGAGAGTCCCGTAAAGACCCCTACACGGTAGAGCGTCCCCACGGGTTACAGGGTTTCCCCCACCCGACCTCTCTTGTCACTGCGGTTCCAGGTAGACCAGAATGGGGATCTTGACCTCTTAAGTCTACCAATTTTAGTTTAAGATCAGGGTGCTTAAGGTTTCACTTGAACTTTAGTCTTTTAAGTGCAAAGAGTGACCTAATTTAAGGTTGGTTGACCCAAGGGGTCAACTTTACCTCTTGTTTCCTTTGAGAGCTTTTAGGTCTTGTCTTTTAGGGTTCAAGTGTTTAGAGAGCCAATTGTTTTAGGTTTTCTTTGAATAGGTATTTTCAGACAAGGGCTTGGGCACACTTCATTTGGTTTTCTCAATTCTTGCTTAAGGAGTGTGTCTCTAAATCCCTAGTGTTGGATCCTAGGTTGGCTCTACTTGGTCCAGTTAGCTCTTTGTTGGGTAATTAGGGCTCAAGCAAGAATGTGTTAGCCCTTAAATACCCTTAATAGTGTGCAGTAATAATGGGTTGAAAACATGCAACTTTTGATGGTTTACTGAGTATAGAAGACAGGTTAGACCTATATTGCTTGTTCTTTTCTTTTCTTCCTCTTTAGAGTTTAGGGATTGAGAGGATAGAATTTTACCTGTCCTTGGAGTGGTTGTCGTGCGGTTGCTTGTCTTCTTGATTTCCTGTAGCTGCACAAAAGAGAGGAGATTATCAGAAACTAAAAAGAAACAGGAATGTTTACCTCTAGAATAGCCGTTGCTCCCCGGCAACGGCGCCAAAAACTGGTGACGACCTTCCTATATAGTTCTATTATTTCGTCGTAGTATAGTATAGAGAAGTGATTACCAGTTTAATACAATTTGTTACTCGGAAATAAAAGAGTTCCCGAGGTCGAACTCAGGGAGCAAGTTGTACTCTAGGGGTACAAGTTTCTTTTACAAAAATAAAGAAAGAGAGAGAGAGAATTTGTTGGCTTCTCTTCTTTTCTCTTTGCTTATCCTCTCCTCTTCTTCCTTCTCAGATCTTCTGCTCTCTTCCTTTGTTCTTCTTCTTCTTTCAGCTGTTTCTGCTCGTCTCTTCCTTTTTCTTCTGCAGAGCGGTCCTGCTCTTCTTCTTCTTCTTCTTTCTTTCTTCTTTTCCTTTTGTCAGATCTTCTTCTCGTGTTCTGTTTTCTCCTCTGCCTCGCCTTCCTTCTCCTTCTTTGCCTTCAGGACGTCGTCTGATTTTCCAATCAGATGACTTAAACCGCCGCTGCTACAGTGCCGCTCGGTGCTCCTCCTTCCTTCAGCCTTCGTCTTCCTCCACGGTTCTTCTTCACCTGTGCCTGCACACTTACACAGCTTGATCAGAGGGACAAAACCTAACTCTACCCTCCCCCGCGTCTCTCTCTCACAGAAGCCGCTCTTAGGAAAGCTCTCCCAGAGCTGCCGGGTAGCTGGGTATGGGTCGCGCCCGAGTCCAGGCCCACCGGCGTGCGTGGTGGGCGAGGAGTTCAGGTCGGGTTTAGTCGGGTCGGGCCAGGTCCGCGAGGCGTGAGCGCGGACGAGACCGGGTAACCAGGCGGGTGAAGGGGACCTCACCCCGTGTGCTGAGGCGATAAGCCTCCAGCACTTTTTCACTTTATACCACTGCGTTGCTTCGGAGTCTTCCGAGGTGGGACTAAATGTCCCACCCCAATTTGGCGCCTGCGCGGAGGAAGCAGCTGGTAATCGCGGCTTTACGCGAGGCCTTCGCGCGAGGGCTTCGCCTCAACTGCAGCCTGACGCTTTGCCGAAATTCCCCGCACAGCCTGGGAGCGTGACCTGGGCGCGGCGCACCTGGAGCAGCAGGTCGAAGCAGCTCCTTCTGCACGGCAATGGCGGCGGAGGACGGGTGACCTGTTCACAGCAAAACGGCCTCTCGGCCTAATCAGAAGGTGCCGGGAGCTTCGCCAGAGTGCGGCGAAGCTCGTGCGGGTGGTGGCGAGGCGTGGGGCGACGTGCAAGGGCTGCCCTAGGTCGGACTGTGGGTCGGAAAGTGGGTGTGTTCGGTGGATTTGCAGAGGTCGGGTGGCGGGAATTGGAAGGGCGGAAATGGATCAGGGTGAGGAGGCGGAGATTATGTGCAGGTCGGCGAGCCGTGTGGGATGCTGGAGTGATGGGAGCGGCTCGCCGGAGGATGGCCGGAGGCGGAGAAGGTGAGGGTGATTAGGCGCGGTTGAGGGGTAATTAGATAAAAAATAGCAGGGGGAAATGAGAGAGAGAATAGAGGGAAGTAGTTCTAACCTAACTAAATTGACGAAGGGGGCGAGGAGGCGGACGGCTGTACCTGCTGTCGCTGGAGAAGAAGGTGCCCAGTGGGGGAGGATGGCGGTGACGACGGGGCAGAGGCAGCGCGCGCCGGTATTGCGCGACGCGGGAAGAGCAGGGGAAGAAGTCTCTGCTGCTGGTATTGCGGCAGAGTGAAGAGGAGGAGGAGGAGGAACCGCTGGAGCTGGTGAGCGTCTGCCAGAGTGAGAAGAGAGGAAAGTTGGGGGGTTTCTCCGTCAGATCTGAGCTGGGAAGAACGGTGGAGCGACGGGGGTATTTATAGGGGTCGAATCAAAGAGGAAGGCGGAGGGAGACGACGTGTCTCCCTCGCCGGAGGATGCCGGAGATGGAGACCCATACCGTCCGTGCGTTCGCACGGCCGGTATGGTGGGTTGCAGCGACCAGGGGGGTGTTCCTGCGACGGCTGACAACGCAGGGCACCCCCGGTTGTCTTGCCAGACCCTCCCCCTTACCCTGCACGGCGCCATGCTCCGCGCAAGGTCGCCGGAGCATGGTGCTGGTCAGGTTTTGGCAGGAGGGACCTGAATGCAAAGAACGAAGGAGAGTTAGGGGCAGAAATGTGAGGGTTCGAAAGTTGAGGGCCAACAAGTAAATATATGAGGACCAAAGTGTAAAGTTGGTCAAGAAGGTTTCTTCTTAGGCTCAAGTTTTTATACATGACTAATTAGGACCTAAGGAATCTGATGGTGAATTTTATTTCTAGATTAAACCTTGTTTGACCGGTCAATTTATGCAAAAACCCAAATTAAGTTATTAATTGGACATGGTTCTCAATGTAGGTCAAAATGGGTTCTGAAGGCCAAATTGAAGGTTCTAAACCCTAGAGATTATTTTTATATGAATTTTAGAGGGTTTATTCTATTTTTACTTTGCCTCGAACCTCGTGAATTGAAGTGGGTTTGTTTTAAGGTTACAGATTATCATTTAGTTCCTTGGAATTGCTGTAGCCCTTGTCAGATCATCCCACTTTCCTTCTTATTTGGTTTGTTTAACCTATGTTTGGACCCTGAATTACCTTGTATGCAGATTATACTGGTAAAATTGTATATTTTTACCCCTTATGACTTTTTTCTCCTTAAACTCAGAATTCTCTGAGTTAAGCCTTTCCTTGAGTTATGTAGGAGCTTTTATCCTTTATATTAGGTCAAAATGAGCTAGTTATGGCTCATGATGAGGTTCTCATCAATGTACATGTTTTTTTTCCCTTCTGTTGTGGTGGTGTATACTGTAGTATTTCCTTTTCTTACTGCTGTATTTTGTTACTGCTAGTTATATTCATGGTGAATGTGGTTTATTTTACTACTCTTTTGGTTACTTTCTCGTTAGACGACTGGGTCTTGGGATTAGTCGAGTCGGTCTGATTCTCATGTCTCGTAGGGATTCGGGAATCGGGTCGTTACAAGATGGTATCAGAGCAAGGTCGTCCCGAGAAGTGAATCAACTGACTAGAAAATAACCAATTCACTTGTCTGTAACTAGAATAGCCACCACAACGTTTCTTTTGGCATTAGCTCTTAGACTCCTTCGATAGATATCGTTCCATATTGACGTGTTTTCCGTTCTGTTTCGCATCTCCTTGCAGGAGATGCCTCGACGAGGGACTAGCGAGGCGGGCTGCGGTCGCGGCCGAGGACGAGGTCGGCGATGTGGGCATGTTGCGGCCGACATCTCAATGGACCATCCACTGCTCTCGGCCATTCAGGCCCAGGATCTTGCCTAGCTGATACGGGATATAGTGCGAGAGGAGCTCCACCCACCGCCTCGAGCGCCTCCCCCTGGGGCTACAGAGGGGGTGTCCTCTGTGGGACCACATGACGGATGTGGCGCTGGACGCGGGGGAGGGGATGGGCAGCCACCGCCCCCACCTTCCTCCGACACTTTTGTGCACGAGGCACCTTTACCTGGAGGTGCACCAGCATCTCCACTGCTGCGCCACTTCGAGCTTTTCGGGCAGTTCCGGAAGCTGAAGCCCCCCTCCTTCAAGGGGGATGAGGACCCGACCGAGGTAGAGGACTGGCTCGAGCAGCTCGAGAAGGTTTTCGACACCCTTCACCCCCCGGTGGAGTGCCGCGTGGCCTTTGCCAAGTACCAGTTGGAGAGTGCGACACACAGGTGGTGGAGGGCGGTTAGGGGACAGGAGAGGGACGAGCCGACCTGGGACCAGTTCGTCACCCTCTTCTGCGAGCAATACTTTCCCCAGACGTGGCAGGACAAGAGGAGGCCGGGGTTTCCAGGCACGAGGAGGAGGACAGCAGTCACGAAGAGGGTACCGGCCAGCACCTACCTGTCCGACACAGAGTGTGGCTGCCTCGTCCTCACCTAGGGCTGAGGGGCGTATCAACGCCCTGACACACAGGGATGCCAGAGCTTCGAGATCGGTCGTGACAGGTATGGTTTCAGCTTCCGGCAGACTCGTTTACACACTTTTCGATTCCGGCGCTACGCACTCGTTTGTCGCAGCCAGTTTTGCAGTTAGTTTGGGCCAAGATTATGTGCTGTTAGAAAATCCGTTCGTAATCAGAGGTCTGAGTGGTCAGCTGTTGTAGCTGAGGAGGTGTACATGGGTTGCGAGGTCAGTATCGGGGGACATAGTCTGTCAACTGACCTAATTATGATACAGATGGAGGACTTTGGTGTAATTCTGGGGATGGACTGGTTGTCCGCTTACCACTCTTTAGTGGACTGTTTTGAGAGGAAGATCGTCTTCTCCATACCGGAGTTGCCTTCTTTCGAGTTCCACGATCAGCCAGTGGACGGAGGCTTCAAGTGCATTTCGGCACTTCAGGTGGCGAGACTTTTGAGCCAGGGGTGTGAGGGCTTCCTAGCTTGTGTGGTGGCAGAGCCCAGCCCTGTGGCAGACTTCCAGAGCATCTCGGTGGTCAGAGGGTTCCCTGACGTGTTCCCAGACGAGTTACCAAGACTACCGCCCGAGCGTGAGATCGAGTTTGAGATCTCACTAGTACCAGGGACTAGCCCCATCTCCACCGCACCATACAGGATGGCACCGCTTGAGCTGCGAGAGCTCAAGTCTCAGTTGCAGGATCTTTTAGAGAAGGAATTTCTGAGGCCCAGTGCGTCTCCCTGGGGAGCCCCGGTACTATTTGTGAAGAAGAAGGATGGTACTCTACGCCTTTGTGTGGACTACCGACAGCTGAATAGGGTCACCATCAAAAATAGATATCCGCTGCCGAGGTTCGACGACTTGTTTGACCAGCTGCGGGGTGCCACGGTATTCTCTAAGATCGACTTGAGGTCTGGATACCACCAGTTAAGGATCAGGGAGGCAGACGTCTCCAAGACAGCTTTCCGCACCCAGTAGGGACACTACGAGTTTTTGGTCATGCCGTTTGGGCTGACCAATGCCCCCGCTGCTTTCATGGACCTGATGAACCGGGTGTTTAGACCGTACTTGGACTAGTTCGTGGTGGTATTCATTGATGATGTACTCATCTACTCTCGAGATCAGACGTAGCACGGACAGCACTTGCGGATGGTTCTGGACACACTGAGACGGCATAGGCTGTACACCAAATACAACAAGTGCGAGTTCTGGTTGAGGGAGGTGACCTTCTTAGGTCATGTGATCTCTGGAGACGGCTTGGCGGTGGACCCAGCCAAGGTCGAGGCAGTGCTCAGGTGGGAGAGGCCACATACAGTTACTGAGATTCGTAGTTTCCTGGGACTGGCAGGTTACTACAGACGGTTCATCGGGGGTTTTTCACAGATTGCGTGTCCTATGACATAGTTGACCCGGAAGGATGTGCCCTTTACTTGGACAGACGCCTGTGAGGTGTGTTTTCAGGAGCTGAAGGAGAGGCTGACTTCGGCTCCCGTGCTCACCATCCCTGACAGTAGTGGCGGGTTCGTTGTGTACACGGACGCCTCCTTGCAGGGGTTAGGGGGTGTGCTCATGCAAAGGGGTCACGTTGTCGCTTACGCTTTGCGACAACTGAAGCCCCATGAGCATAGCTACCCTACCCACGACCTGGAGCTGGCATCTATTGTCTTCGTGCTGAAGACCTAGAAGCACTACCTGTATGGGGAGACCTTCGAGATTTTTACAGATCACAAGAGCCTCAGATACCTTTTTGACCAGAACGAGCTCAACATGAGACAGAGACGTTGGTTGGAGCTCCTGAAGGACTATGACTGTAGCATTTCCTACCACCTGGGAAAGGCCAACGTGGTGGCTGACGTCTTGAGCCGAAAGGTGCCCGCACATTTGGCCAGTTTACAGGTACAAAGTTGGAGACTTTTGGAGGAGATGGGCAGTTGGCGACCCCTAGAGTTACGGGGGCACTGTGGGGCAGTGACTGTGACACGACAGACGAGGCCAGAGCTGATAGATCGCATCATCACAGGACAAATGACAGACCTGTACTTGCAGTCCTTGCGCGACAGAGTACTGTCAGGAGACCCTAGGGACTTCTCTTTCACAGACTAGGTGCTGCGCCTGAGGGGACGTTTGTGCGTTCCCAGAGACGAGGAGCTGTTGAGAGAGCTCTTGACTGAGGCACACGGTTCCAGATTCACCATACATCCCGGAAACACGAAGATGTACCATGACTGTAACGACCCAATTCCCGAGTTCCTACGAGACACGAGAACCGGACTGACTCGACTATTCCCAAGACCTAGTCGTCAAACGAGGAAGTAACCAAAAGAGCAGTAAAATAAACCACATTCAGCATGAATATAACTAACAGTAAGAAAATACAGCAGTAACGAAAGAAACCACTATAGTATATGCCACCACAACAGTAGAACAACATTCATAACGTAATATGAAACTGTAGGTAAAGAAAAGTACAACAGTAATAAGAACTACTCACTACAGTGGAACCAAAAAGAGGTACAAGAGAACAGTGGTAACTCTACTGGACCCTACTCGGCCCAGCGTCCTCTGCAGCCGCTGACCCTGGCTGCTCAACACCTGATCCTGAAAGGTAACGAGTGTAACACGTCAGCAAAACGCTGAGTAGAGTGGCAACTAAAATAAAAGAAACAGTAGAGTGTACAGTAGCTGTTATGTTCTGTTACTTTCTTTATTTACGTCTTTCAATTGTCTCACGATTTCATTTATTTCTCAGATCCTTCACTTGATCTCGAATGTTCCTCGTGGGAACGATCTTGATTGTAGTCTTTTCCAAAAAGTAGAAGTAGCACGTGGTGCTCTCCTGGCCGGGAGAGTCCCCCGTAGTGATCCTACTCTCAGTCAACCACCCCAAGGTCACGGACAGGCGTAACGGTGACTACGGCACGCACGATAAACACACAGGTAGCTAACCCGCACTGGCACGCGGTCAGTCGTTTCCGTTAACGGGTGCGCCCAAAGCACAGCACGGAACCAGTACAGGGCAGAGCCCTCTCAGTAATAGGGGGTCCAACCCCTCCACAATAACCAAACAGGGGCCTTGCCCCTCCACAGTCCGCGCACCCTCGCCTGACTACCCTGGTTTGCCCCAGTGGGCCTAACAAATCGGTGTAGGAGGCTAGCAGAACCCCGGGGCCCGTGGGGTAGCTAGTACCTCCCTACACTAGTAGCTCTCCTCGGTACTACGTACACGAGGGCCAGCAAGTCGGTACAAAGTGGCCAGACCTAACCCCGGGTCCCTGGGGCGGCTGGCTCCGCTCTGCACTAAGCAGGTAACAGGTGCTTCCCCTGGTACTACGTACCCAAGAGACAACTCACTTCCACATCTTTCCTTCTCAGTTCCATTTCATTCTCTTTCCAGGAGATCCACTCCTAATTCCCCGTAGGGTTCCAGCTCTTTTAACTCAGAACATCTAGGTTTCACTTTCCAGTTCCACGTTCTTACGATCCATGTTCTCAATCACATGTATTTATTCATAACAGGCAGCTGTTAAATCAATTACAGGCAGCTATTTGTTCCTTTCCATTTTTTCAAGACTGCAGTATTCATATATTCCACTAGTTTTCCCCGTCCTAGGATTCATGTCATATCCTAGGATCTATCATATAATTTAGTTTTCCAGCCCTAAGATTCATGCAACACCTAGGATCTATAATTCAATCTATTTCTCATTCCTAGGATTCATGCAATGTCCTAGGTTCTATTTATGGTTCTATAATTTAACAGATTATACTAATAAACTTAAAAGCCACTCTACCGGTTACAACAGGCGTACTGGGGGCATGGTCGGGAATCCCGCGTACCTCCCAGCCTCCGAGACTGCAACGGAACGGGGTCCTATCACAAGGATCAAACACAAGGAGTTTCTCAAAATAGTATACAACTACTGTAGACGGGTAGAGGATTTAATTCCGAAAAGCACGCAACTCGAAACGCGGAAAACAGACTCCGAACGGGCCCTAAACGGGTCGAAAACGACGAAATAGTGCAAAATCAGACGTCTGGAACTTCTTCCAGACGCCTTAAAAATGGGGATCAGATGGTACCTTGTCCTGTGTGGTCTCTCAGACGTCCAGAAGCCTGCAGGGGCGTCTGGCCTAGTTCCCAGACGTCCGATGGTCACCCCGGACGTCTGGAAGTCGTTCCCGTCGTCTAGCACTGCAGCCAGACGTCTGATTCGCGTTGGATGGCGAATCTAGAACCTGCACGTACCCATTTCTCTCTCTCAGTACGGAAGGCCGAAGAAAAGGAAGAAGGACGAAAATAACTCACCTTTGAGACGTTTGGACAGTCCTCCAGACGTCCTCCCCGTCGTCTGGTTGGAAGCCCAGACGTCTGATTCTGGAAAAATTTCCAGAATCAGGGCACGACTCGTCCTCCTCTCGCGACGCACGGCTGCGCCGCGTCTCGTCCGCCTGCTGCTCGAGCTGCAGCAGGCCTCCCGCATCACCCTGCGTCTGCTGCTACCCCGCCGGCCGGCTCTAGCAGCCCCAGCAAGCTCGCCCTCACGGCCGAGCGCCTCCTCCCTCGCACAGCACCTCCTCCCGCACTCGCCGCGGCTGCCACCGCCGCCGATCGCTCACTCTCGCACTGGCTGGAAGGAGAAGAGGAAGGGGGCAGAGGTGATGAGAGTGAGGGAGAGGGCGAGGCTTTTTAAAGCCGCAGGGGGAGAGAGAGAGAGCGAGACAGAGGGCGCAGCCTGCGCCTGCAGGAGAGAGGGGAAAAGGCAACCGCAGGTCAGTACAGATTCTTGTCACGTCCTGAGTCACGAGAGCGTCGAGGTGGGCGACGACCTAACCTACCCCGAGCGGCCAATACAGATTCTTGACAGAGCCGTCCGCAGTTTGAGACGAAAGCAAGTACCCCTGGTGAAGGTTTGTGGAGGAGCCAGCGGTACGAGGAGGCTACTTGGGAGCCTGAGGCGGCGATGAGGGAGTGGTACCCGGAGCTCTTCGCGGGTACGTCTTTCGGACCGGCTTCGGTCCGCTTTGAGTTTGTTATGTTTATATATGTTGTTCTCTCCCGCACCCTAGTTAGTGCAAGTTTCGAGGACGAAACTTTCTTTGAGTTTGTTATATTGTTAAGAACGAGGGCAGCAGACGGACTTTTAAGACATCTGGGAAGTGTCCTAGACGTCTGTCCAGATGTCTGGAACCCTTTCCGGCCGTCTGGTAATAAATTTTTTCGGCGTACTGGGTTGCGTCTGCGCGGGTGCGCACGCAGACTGCGCCCGCCGCCTTCGTCTTCTTTTTCCTCTCTCTTCTTACAGACACGCCGTCCCTCTTCTCTCTCTCCCCGCTCTGCTTTATAAACCCTCGCCCTCTCCCTCACCCTCATCTCCTCCGCCTTTCTCTTCTCCTCCCTGCCAGCGAGAGCGCGAGCGAGCGAGTGAGCGGCGGCAGCAGCGGCCGCGGCGAGCGTGCGGGGAGGAGAGTTGCGAGTGGAAGGAAGAAGCTCAACCGCGAGGGTTCGGGCTTGCCGGGGGCAGCTAGAGACGGCGGGTAGGGAAGCGACGGGCGTGGGGTTTTGCGGAGGGGCTGCTGCAGCTCGGTCAGTAGGCGGACGGGGCGCGGCGCGGCTGTGCGTCGCGGGCGGAGAGCGAATCGGGCTTTGGTTCTGGAAAATTTTCCAGAATCAGACATTTGGACTTAGCATGACAGTTGAACCGGCAGTTTGTACCAATTAAATCGATAATGACGTTAGCATGACATTAGTATATGAAAAAATAGAAAAAAAGAAAAAGCTTTCTTTAATTTACAAATTATTTTTTTTATATCTCTTAATGTAAAATTTTCTGGCTGCATCATATAAATTATTTCATTAATATCTTCATTAAGAAATATTATCTTTACATCCATTTGATGTTACTCTAAATTAAAATGTGCTATTAAAGCCATTATGATTCTAAATAAATCCATAGATAAAATTGGTGAAAATTTCTCTTTATAATCTACATATTCCTTTTGAGTAAATCCCTTGGCCACAAGACGAGCCTTATATTTTTCCACATTGCCTTGTGAATCCCATTTGATTTTAAATATCCATTTACAACCAATAAACTGAAATTACACTAGAGAGGGTAAATAGTGAATTTATAAAATATTGTAAGATAAAAAATACAATCACAATAAGAGGCACCATTTTTTTAGGTGGAAACCCAAGATGGGTGAAAACCACCACCTAAGCCAATCCATTGACTTAGGATTTTCGATCATAAAGTGATCAATCTACTAACCTCACCACTTAAACGAGGGTAGTGTACCTCAATTACAAATCCCACCTCCGATCCATAAACGGAGGTTTCTCCCTTCACAATGAAGAGACGGAGACCCGACAAGCCGGATATCCAAAGTACAAAAGTAAGAATTAAGCAGCACCTATAGAGCACTCCAATAATTTGATTACTTCCTTATCTATTAAGCATAAAGAGAACTTCCTGAGAATTTGCAAAACGAAGTGCACCGAGAGTGTGGGTTTGCCCTTTAATCAAAGTGTTGGCACAGCACAAGGGCAAGAGGAAGCTAAGAGTAGTGAGCAACTCATTTTCTAAGGGAATTGAATCTCAAGAGGTGTGTTTTGCCCAAGAGGGATTGTAGTCTATTTATAGGCAATTTTGGAACCTTCAAGAATGCTTAAGAGAAGTCTCCTAGCCGTTGGAGACAAATCTCAAGAGATTGGGACGAAATCTACCGCAAATCAGGGTAATGATGAGTCTGATAGCAATATCAGAAGTCTGATTTTAGGATCAGACATCTTGTAAGACGTCTGATTACAACTATGGTCGTCTGATACTATTAGCCAGGCTTTACTGGTTTCATTGGATCGAAACAGGAGCGTCCGATATTTTCACATAAGACGTCTAATAAAAATATTGGACATCTAATTATGCATGGATTCATTCATGTTTTGACCAGATCCAAACAGGGTTCTAGATTTCAAGGAACAGACGTCATTATGGACGTCTATAGGATTCCCTAGATGTCTGGAAACCTAAAAAGGACTTGTCTTGGAAATCTGACTAAAGATCTTTAGTTCCTAATGAAATTCGCACAAAAATAAATGAGCAACGGTCTAAAGGTAGACATCTGAAAATGTATTTTGCCCGTTATATTCAGAAGGAAGATGGGTGATTGAGTCTAACGGTTGTTTTAAGGATGTCCAGGCAAAGTATTAGACATCTGGATGAGGCTATAGACGTCTGATGGAAGGTTGCTTTGACTGATGTTTATGAAGTCAGAAACTAAAGGCAAAGCTATAGGTAATTAGACGTCTGAAACACTTGTCAGACGTCTGACAGTTGTTATGGACATCTGATTTGAGTCTTAGTGTTAGGTTTTTGTTTCTAATTTATCCTAAGTATAGAGATCCTAAGTTAACTATTTATAAGTTATGTTTGGGAGCTCTTTACAACATCTCTAAACTTAAATAAAATAAAGATTACAACCTTTGAAAGTTTACATAAAAAAGCTTATGACCTATAATAGTACTCATGCTACCTAGTCTTCACATTTTTAATCTTCCAACTTGGAAAACTCCATGAAACCTGCAATTGTGTTATTACAGAGAAAAATATACTACACTTATGTTTTATCTCTTTTTCTTCATTTTGTAAAATCATCAAAATATTATATATGAGGGGTTGAACTAACAATCTCTCCCTTTTTGATGATTTTCAAAATATACCTGTAGGTTCTTATTTTCTCCCCTTGAAAGTTGTATTTAGTAGTCTATACCAATTTTGAGAAGATTATGTTATTCCCTAAGTTTTTCCCTACGTTCTCCTCCTTTTTGAATATCATTATGAAGGGTTCTAAAAGGGGTTGATACTTAAACCACAAATGTTATGAAATGACATTTATAAAGTGGAGATCATTAATAAAACTGTATGCTGAATAAAAATGGCAAAGCATTAAAGTAAATTAACTAGGAAAGGAATGCATGTGCCCTAAGCATAGACTAGCTATTGTTTCCAAAGAAATATATAAGTATGGGGTCAAGGCCCCTTAATACAAGCCAACATGGAAGACAGAAAGAAAGACAAACAGAAGAACTAAACTAATCTTCTTGATCATGGCGACGACGGCGGCGAGTAGGTCCTTGTCCCATCTGCAGATTGTGAACGTCAGAATGAAGTTCGTCGATGTCGCAATGTATACTTCCCATATAGGTGTACATCTTGCCAGTTCGTCGCAACAAGAGAGAGATGCCGGAGGAGAGGGAATCCATGGCGAGATCCCATGCCTTGTCAAAGCTTGAGCGAGGAGCTTCTATTTGAAGTGGACGTTTTTCATGGAAATCCAGAAAGGGTGGAAGGGGCTCTTCTTCAGTGGGCTCTTCGGCTGGCTCAAGATGCTCCCTAAGTATGTGCATCTTAGCAGCTGTGGCCCAGTTGTAGGGCTCAATCTTTCTGTCAACTACCTAGTCATTTATGGAGATTCGATGGCTTGCAAAAATTTTGGATAAAATGGACCCAAAAGGAAGAGACGCCCCATGGTCCTCATTCATAACACAAATAATGAGGCAGCAATAGTTGAAGGGAATGTACCGTATAGTGGCAAAAAGGAGCACCTTGTGTTGGCGGGAGATATAGTCAAAACCTCCCGATTTGTTTAGAAGGTCCCACCCAAAAATGCGAGATAGCAATCGGAGAAGAGGTTTGAGGTTCTTGCATGGTAAGGTGCCAAGATTTTCAACATATTTTCCAGGTAAAACTAATTCTTGATTTATGACTTCTGAGTCATATTGTCTCAGAATGTCATTGAAGTCATTTCCTTCATTAGGGATGGCAAGAAGGGCGGTAATAGAATCAGAGGTAATATGGATTTCACGCCCAAATAAGTGGGTATGTTCAAGTTCATCGTTGCTATAGTCTTCAATGATGTTGGCGTAGAAAAGTCGGACAAAATCGAGAAACACACCAATAGTTCCAATGCCAGAATGGAACTGTCGGTCAAAATAATGGAAGAGATGGAGGGTTTCAAAGTGTTCCCGAAGGTTTAGATGGGCAAAGTCATTCCATACAATAAAGCGAGGGCACTTGACTTTGGCATTTGCGAAGCGACGAAATCGCTGTCTAGCGATATCGCCACGCAGTTGGTCAGCCAAATAGGTGGAAGAGGAGGTGGAAGAGCCCTCGGCTTGCTTCTGACGGGGAGGCATTTTGGGTGGTTTGGGTGATTGGGTTTTGGAAGGAGAGGTTTGGTGTTATGGTATAGAACACCTGCAAAGACATACATGCAAACAACATGCCACACCAGTCATTCAACCAATAATGTCATACATGTAAACAACATTGATACCAAAAAAATGTGTGGAAGTATGCCTTGAGGCAATACAACCTGCCATGATGTTGTGACAATATACCTTTGAATTCAAGCCACTAAGATGTCACCTTGAATCACTTGAGGTAATACCCTTGCCATTATCAACCGAAAAGGTGAACATTAATGCTATATAGAAAAAATAGGTTTTGTTCTAGGGTTTTAACTCCTAGGACAAAAATAGGCACAATAGAAGAGGAAATCGAGTTGATCATCAACAAGAAAATACAAGATGAGTGCTTTGAAGAGACTTGAGAAAAACCGTGGAGATGCCCTAAGGGTTTGAGAAGTTTTACTCACAGAGGAGGGTCTCCAGACGTGTAGAGGAGGAGTGGGGGCACACGCGCAGGGGAGTAGCAGCGTCGCCAGTCGTCGAGGAGGTGGAGCGATCGTTTGGCGGCGAGAAGAGCAGCACCAACTGCAGCCGTCGTTCGTCGAGTAGGAGAAAGAGGCCTTAGGGATTTGAGAATGGGGAAGTGGGACCTTACGACTGGGATTTGAGAAAGAGGTCTAAGCATCTGCACACATTGTTGTACTGACTCACTCCTCGGAGATTCTGACAGAAATTGAGTATTTAATGAACCTTCTAGGATGGTATGGCTGGTAAATTTTCGTGAGTAACAACCCATTAACCAGTTGTTCAGAACCCAATCATAGGACCACTTTCTTCATAGCCGGTTGTCCACAACGTCAATAGCGTTTCATCATATCCACTTCATGGTGTGTGTTTTAATGATGTCTATGACACTTCTTTTCAATTTCTTTCTTTTTTATTTTGTTTGTGTTTATGTTGGCTAATTTTGAAATTTACCTCTTTCGAAGGAAAATTACTTTCTCCCTCTTTGAAAGACGCACGATATCTTTTTCCTTGCCCTCAAATTACATCCTTATATCATTTTTGTTCCTTTAATAAAAAAGCCTCTTCTCAGAAAACAAAAAACTCAAAAAAAAATTCAATGAAGCGTGTAAAGTTAGGAACTCTACTAAATAGAGATCCTCGCTAAATTTAACTTCAAAGATGACTAAACGTGAATTATCTATTAAAAAATAAAAAAAATTGTCTAAACACACCCGTCTCCCCCACCAACCAAAAAAGCAACCATTCACTTATTTCGAGAAAAAAACAATGAGAAGCAAGGGTATTTTATTTCAATCAGCGTTCAAACTTGTCCCTCAATCTGCCATCCTGTAATCGAATAATAACTTATTTTGCTTATCCTGGTGACAGACTTTTATTTATTTTTAATCTTTCCTGTGGAAAGAGTCAAGGAGATGGACCAGGTAGCCTTGGCTATTCAATGGCCGAATCGACGCAAATATATCCCTACCCTTTATTTTCGTCCTTTCGTAGCAGGTGCAGTCCGGAGATGCTTTGCCTCCCCCTTCCTGGTAGGGGGTGTAGAACCGTACATTTTCTATTTTTCTATTAGAAATCAATCTACATCGGTCACCAAGGGAGGGAAAAAGAAAGAAAGATGTACATAAAGGCCACTAGATGAACAGGGCAAGCAAAATGACCCCGTCTGAGGCCGAGACGGTCAAAGTCTACCAAAAGGTTTCCGACGACCACGTTTTGGAGCTAAATATATAGCCTAATGCATCGGAGGGTGAAGCAAGCAAAAGGGAACCAAGAATTAGTACCGATGGATGGTGTCTCCATGATCTTCCTCTTCTTCGTCTTGTCATTGCCATCTCCCTTGTTGACCAGTTCGGTAGGAAGCCAAGCCCCGTATGGCTGTCCAGATACATGCGGCAACATGAGCATCCCATACCCATTTGGCCTCTTAGATGGCTGCTCCAAAACCGAAGCCTTCCTCCTTACTTGCAATGCCACCCACCATCCTCCCCGGCCATTCTGGCACCGGGAATATGAGGTCTTGGAAGTGTCTGTGGTACGCGGCGAGATCGTCCTCCACCTTCCCATCTCCACTGCCTGCTACAACCAGACGAGAGAAAAGCTTTACACCAGAACAAGAGTAGAAGACTTGACCGGCTCGCCGTTCACCTACTCGAATCTTAACAAGTTCACGCTATCAGGCTGCGCCACCACCGCGTACATCCAGAAAAACAACACCGAAACACAGTTCCTGGCGGCTTGTGCATCTGCTTGCAGCGATAACACCACTTACCCCAAGGATGCATGCTCTGGTGGTATTGGCTGCTGCCAGTCTGCCATCCCGAGGGGCCTTAAAAACTTTATATTGGAGTTTGGCACATACTACGCCGCGACTGGTACCTGGGACTACAATCCATGTAGCCTTGCCTTTCTTGCTGATCCAAAGAGATTTAAATTCAATAAAACCATGATCGAACACCCTCGAAGCTTCGATGAGATGAAGGTGGCGGTCCTTCTGGACTGGTCCATGGAGGATGCGACCTGTGCACCAAAAGGAGACAACAGATCATTGGCTTCCTTATGCCCAAGCAAAAACACTGAGTGCATCCCATCAAAGAATGGCCTTGGATCCCTGTGCAACTGCTCCAGTGGGTATGAAGGAAATCCCTACGTTAAAGATGGCTGCCAAGGTAATTATAAATCAACCAACCTCGCTCGTACTCTCTTTTTTCATGCACTCTTAATTATTATTAACTTTATTTTCTCGTTCCTTATTTTACTTAGTCAGCGTCCACCATCCTTAATTTAACCCCAATATCGGTTAATGCTTTCCTCTGATTTTCAGATATAGATGAGTGCAACGATCCAAAAGCTTACCCGTGCTATGGCATTTGCATCAACACGCCTGGAGGGTACAACTGTTCTTGTCCACCGGGAACTTCCGGTGATGCCATGAGAGCAAACGGTTGCACGGAGGAGCAAAAGTCGAAGGCGATCGCAGGTAATTTCTCCAAACCTTTCGATTTAAAATCACAAACGGATATAATCTCCCAAGATATGACAGGAAATAGTCCATTAGGGATCCTAGCTATAGATTGTGCATCCCATTTTTCCCTTAGTCGTCTTACCTTGTCTCCATATTCTAAAAACGAAAATTCAATAAAAAAAGAGCACATGCAAAGTCATACGAAAGGAACCAAAAACTCCAAATTTTAAAGAACCAAAAGTTTAAATTGAGTCGGATTTCCAAACTTTGATAATCATTTCGAACCCAACCAAGTCGGTTATGCTTCTTCTAAAGAAATCAATAATAATACATGTTAACCCCCCACCCCCCCCCCCCCACACACAATAGTTGCCACCAATGTTTTAAAAATTAAATTGATCAAGTATTGACTTAGTATTTTAATGGTTGAACCAACGGTCTATACCAATTAAATTGATAATGACATCAGCATATCAGAGCATGAAAAAATAGAAGAAAAAAAAATAAACAGTAAAACTTTTAGTTTAATTTATATTTGATTCAACAAGGATTAACGGAATTAAACCTATTTTTAATAAAAAATTAATAAAAATATATAGTAAGAAAAACTATTTTATAGCTCTAATTACACTAAAATTAATATACTTTTAACAAATACTAAATAAAATAAAAGGTATAATCGAAATAAAAATCTAACCTTGAAGAACACATACATCATGGGATTTCGAGTATAATGTGTAAAGTCTAATACATTTTCCTTTTTCTTATTTTTTAGCTCTTAAATGAACGATTAAAATGGGTGGCTAATTTACTTGAATCAACCAATCTAATCCAATTTTAACAAATCTACATTGATTTTGACTTTTATCATCTAAATCAATCGATCCGACTAGTAAAACATTAATTTTCCATTGAATTAGTTAAATCGACAAATCTAATCTAATTTTTAAAACATTGGTTAGCACCCAATTCAATTCAATCATTGAGCCTCGTTTGGTAAAGGGAATAAGTTTATGAAATAAGTAAAAAAATAGAGAAGAAGTGAAATAAGTTAATTTCGTTTGGATATTTTGACGATTTACATAGATTTCCATAGAAAGTAAAATAACTTTATCTCGATTTAAATCCACTTAACCCAATGCAAATGGAGGATAAATTAAATGTCAGATTAAATACTTAACCTAGTGTAAATAAACCTACTTAATCCGGCAACTAAACACCCATTACTCTTTCCTTGCCATTCTACAACTATTTCACTAAATGCTCAATCCTTAATTAAACCATTTAAATTGAACTTCACTTGACATGAATCAATAATATGTGGGAAAGGAGAGAAATCTAAAGTGGATTATAAGGAAATGTGTAGATTTGAATAAGTGTTAAGCTGCAAAACGAAGGTTTGAGTATCGTAGCTTAAAACTGGTTCACCTTCAAACAGTTATAACCAATTTTCGAATCCAATAAAAAATTTTGGTTTTAGGGAGAATTGATGTAATTTCGATTCAAAGTTTCCAAAGAACCAAAAATCAAGAAAAATGTCAAAAACTTAATCGGAGCGATGTTTAACATCCCTAATCCTATATATACTTGGATAAGTTGGGCTTAGTCACCAATCCTTGGAGTAGCTACAAAGCCTGCTTCCACGCGCGCCTGCAGAACTTTCGTCGCGCGATTGCCCCAGCTGCTGGCCTCTCTGTGCGACTTGCTGGCCTCACTCTCTTCGCGACACTCGCGTGAGTCTCCTTCACCTGCAGCCTGTGAGTCCTGATGCCTGAAGCTGCTACAAGCTCCCTGCTGCTTCGGCTGTTAATGGCGGCCGGCGCTTAAACTTGTCATACACAAGAACGGCCTATTGGCCCAATCAGATTAGCTAGAAACCTTCGCCGTGGCACGGCAAAGGTGGTGGCCGGTGCTGCAGGCTGCAGGTCGGCCTAGGCGTGCGTGCCTAGGTCAACCTGTGGCCGGAGATGGTGGGTTGTTCGGGGGGCTACTGTGGGGGACTGGAGTGGCAGTGGAGGGATGGACTGAGTTCCTGGTGGTGAGGCGGAGCTCACGAGGGGGTTGGCGAACCGTGTGGAGGGGCAGAGTGGTGTGGGCGGCTTGCCGGAGGGCGGTCGGAGGCGAAGACGGTGGAGGTGGTTAGGCACTGTCGAGGGGGAATCAGATAAAATAACAGGGGGAAAAGAGAGAGGAGAGGGTGGAGAAGGTATCTGGGGTGGTCTGGAAGGAAGGGAGGCGGCGGAGAGGACGGCGCGTAACCGCCGTCGTCGGGGAAGAAGGACCCTGAGGGAGGGAGCGGCGACGAGGATGAGGTCAGGAACACGTACGTTTGGTACGGCGCGACGTGGGAGGAAGCGGCGGAGTTGACTCTGCTGCTGGTATGGCAGCAGAGCGACGAGAAGGAGGGGAGGAGGTCGCCGGAGCTTGCGGGTCTTTTGGCCGGAGATGGGAGAGAGGGAAATTGGAGGGGATCTCCGTCAAAATCAAGCTCAAGGTCTGCGGCAGGGTCTGGGGAGTCTTTTATAGGCACTGGCCGCACCTTCCAGCGCGTGGAGCCCGCGCAATCAAATCTGTCGGCTCGCCGGAGATGGAAGGAGGGTGGATACCCAAATCTCTTGTGCGTTCGCACGAGAGATTGGGTTCACACCAGGGATCGTGATTTGCTTTAGATGGAAGGGAATTCCTCAGAGAATCCCCCTTCCATTTCTGGGAGGGAATCTCTGAGGGATTAGAGAGCAATCCCTCTCTAAACCTCGTCGGAGCCCGGTTCTGCCCTAACAATGGCGGCAGGACCGGATTGCAAAGGGGGCAAAGAACCTAGGGGGCTCTCTGCAAAGATATTCAAAAGATAGGGACCAATTTGTGATTGGGGTGTACTAAATTGCAAAGTAGGTCAAGATGACCTCCCCTTAGGTCCAAATTTTGGTACGAACCTAATTTGGACCTAAGGAATCCAATGGTGAACTTGGATTCTAGGTTTGACCATGTTTGACTGGACATTTTACGTAAAAACCTACATTAGGTTAATTGAAGAGCTAGGACCCTATTCTAGGTCAAACTGGGTTCCAAATGCCAAATTAAGTGTTCTAAACCCTAGAGGATATTTTTCCATCATTTTTAGAGGGCTTACTTGATTTTTATTCTGACCGGAACCTTGTTAATTTAAGTGGATCTGTTTTAGGGTTACCAAATGTCATTTAATTCCTATATTGCACATAAACACATTTCTGATTGACTCAACCCACTTTTTATCTTATTTAGACCATTTGACCTATGTTTGGCCTCTGAGAAATTCCGTTTATGTACTGCAATGGTAAAATTACAGTTTTAACCCTTATTTCATGTTTTCTTCTCAGAGCACTTGTTCCTTCAGTTAAGCCTTCTTCTAGGTTATGTAGGAGCTTTTATCTTCTTTATTGGGTCAAAATGAGCTAGTTATGGCTCATGATGAGGCTCTCATCATACCCCCATGCCTAGCTTTTGCTAGTCCCTTAGCAAAATTTCAAAGTTTTAACTTCCGTTCTAGACCCTGAATGTCTGTCAACAATCATGATGAGTGCTTCTCCTTTTCTTTGGTGATCAGGTGGGAATGCCGACAATAAGCCTAAAGGTACTCAAGTACCAACCAAAATCCGGACCTGTTCTACTTTAGCCTCAGTCCTCCGCAAAGGTTTCTACGGCCCGCAAAAACTAACCTAGGGTTTGTTGGACTCCGCGGTTAAAGCACCCGTGCTTGAGACATTTTTAGCCTAAATTCAGTTTGCAGTGCATTTTTTGTAAGAGAGAGATAGAAGATTTATTTGTTTGGAGAGCTTTTCTCTCTCTTTTCTTTTATTTCTAGCTTCGGATTAGCTTCTCAACACGGTCTGTATCAGATTCCTCGTCCCCATCATCAATCCTCAAGGGTCCCTGGCTTTCGAGATTTCGAGATAATCCCGCCCATGGCAAACCCCAGAACCCTGGCTTTCGAGATATTGAGATAATCCCGCCCATGGTGTTCCGTGGCTGAATTCAGACCCTGGCGATCGACATTTCGGGATAATGCCGCCCGTGGTATCTGAACCAGCAGAGTGCTTACATGCCCCCAATAGGATATTTAAATATCCTAAGAGACAAGCACCGAGGAGATGATATGTTGTTACGCATCTTCGAGGGGAATTTCCCGCCTCTCCGCGCTGGGAACTTGTCCAAATCAATTTATGTTGATTGGCCGCTCCTAATCTAGGTAACTTTTTCAGAACATTAAACGCTTTTCGCGTGATTTGGATGTTTATGCGCACTGAACCAGACTGTGTGTGAATTTGGGTGCTTAGGTTACCGAATCCCGCAAATCGGAGGTCAGTTAACGAGGCCGAATACTTCCTAAGCCTTAGACCTAATACTCAAGCTTCGCATTTTCCTCAACCTCTTGAGGATTATCCAGATTTTAACGGATACGTGAATTTTTAAGCTAACAAATCTAGCCCAAGAGGCCTAAGACCAGCGTTCCTGCTAATCTCTTGTTATGTCTCCATAGCACTTTTCTTTTCCCTTTTTTTCTTGATTTGGTCTAGAACTTCAGTTAACCCCTTAATCTTTTACTAATGACTATTTCTTTTCATTTTCATTTGTGCTCCTTTTTGTCATTTTTCCTTCTTTTCCTCCTCTCATTTGTGTGACCCTGAATTGTTCCTCCCCTCTATCAAGTCTCTCTCTTTTTTTTCTTTTTCTTTTTTTTTTCTTTTTTTTTTATGAAACCCTTTCTTGATATGAATTTTCTGACATTTTGCACTTTCATACCCCCCCATGCCTAAGATTTGCAATGTCCCTATTGTAAATTAGGTAGGTTCGAATTCAGCTTAGTTCATGCATTAGGACAGGTGTGTGGTGAGTGAATGGGTCGAAGTGACTTGTTGCGAATCATTTCTAATCTCGGGTAGGTACACCTGAGGTGAAGTCGGCTGTTCTAATGGATGAATCCTAAAGTGCAATATGAGTTCCGCATAGAGATGTCAGAAAAGGTTTCGGATTTTTCAAAGAATGACAGGTTGCCTCCCGTTAAGCGCTGAGTTTTACGCCATCGGCTGGGCGCAATGAGCTTACGAGGAATGGAGGGTAAAGGATGACTCAGCCAAATCTATATCAGTCATGTCAATGAACGGCTTGGGTCTCTGACCGTTCACGACAAAAGGTTCAGAATCGTGGCTGAGTGGGCTAATTTCAATGGCTCCATTGCCGAAGATTTGTCGGACTAGGTAGGGTCCAACCCACTTGGATCTTAGCTTCCCTGGGAATAATTTTAGTCGGGCATCAAAGAGTAAAACTTTTTGACCAGAATGAAAGACCTTTCTAGAAATGTGTTTGTCGTGAAAAGCTTTAACCCGTTCCTTGTAAATTTGTGAGTTCTCATACGCAAAGTGGCGTAATTCATCGATCTCGCTCATTTGAAGTCTTCTGTGGGTTCCAGCCTTAGAAAGGTCAAGATTACAGGTCCGTACTGCCCAATAGGCTTTATGCTCCAACTCGACGGGGAGGTGACATGCCTTCCCGTACACTAGTCTGAAGGGAGACATTCCTAATTGGGTCTTGTGGGCGGTCCTATAGGCCCACAATGCTTCCGGAAGCTGAGAAGACCAATCTTTTCTATCAGGTCGAACAGTAACCTGAAGGATCTTCTTGATCTCTCGGTTAGATAGCTCAGCTAGACCATTAGTTTGGGGTTGGTAAGGAGTAGAGATTCGATGCGACACCCCATATTTAGTCATCAGTGACCTGAACTGAGCGTTTGTAAAATGGGTCCCTCCGTCGGAAATTATAGCACGCGGAATCCCGAACCTTGAGAAAATATTTTGATGGAGGAATTTTATAACGACTTTATGATTGTTGGTTCGGGTTGGAATGGCTTCTATCCACTTGGAAACATAGTCAACTGCGAGTAAGATGTATTCGAAGCCATCCGAGGTCGGAAAGGGTTCCATGAAATCAATCCCCCAAATATCAAAAATTTCGCATACCAAGATCGGCTGTAGAGGCATCATGTCTCGATGGCTCATGTTGCCCAGAGTCTGGCAACGGGAACATGCCTTACAATGATCGTATGCATCCTTGAAAATTGTGGGCCAGTAAAAGCCACACTGGAGGACTTTTGATGCGGTTTTATCTCCAGAAAAATGTCCACCGCATGCCTGGTCATGGCAGAATGAGAGTATGTCTTTGATTTCCACTTCCGCGACGCACCATCGGATTATCTGATCAGCACCAATGCGGAATAGATACGGGTCTTCCCATAGGTAATACTTGGCATCGGAGCGCAATTTGTCCTTTTTGGCCTTCGACCAATCGGGCGGAATCTGATGTGATGCCAGGTAATTAACTATGTCAGCGAACCATGGAAGACTTGTACTGATAGTCAGGAGGTGCTCATCAGGGAAATGTTCTGTAATAGGTCCGGAAGGATCAATTACTTCAGAAGGAAGGCGGGACAAGTGATCAGCTACCACATTTTGCTTTCCCGCCTTGTCACGAATTTCGAGGTCAAATTCTTGCAACAGCAAGATCCATCGAATTAATCGAGGTTTCGCGTCCTTCTTTGCAAGGAGATGCCTCACAGCTGTGTGATCCGAGTATATGATAACACGGGAACCCAGAAGGTATGATCTGAATTTTTCCAGGGCAAATAGTACGGCCAGCAGCTCTTTCTCAGTAACCGTATAGTTACACTGAGCCTCATCCAGTGTTTTGCTGGCGTAGTAAATGACCACAGGTTTCCCATCAATTTTCTGCTCCAAAATCGCTCCTACAGCGAAGTCAGATGCATCGCACATGATCTCAAAGGGTTGAGACCAATCAGGGGACTGTAGGATTGGGGCTTGGGTGACTCGGTCACGTAGGATCTCAAATGCTTGAGTGCATTCCTTGGAAATTTCGAAAGGCACATCCCTGGAGAGAAGATTGGTCAGGGGGCGCGCGATTTTGGAGAAATCAGGGATGAATCGACGGTAGAAACCGACGTGCCCCAAAAAAAATCGGATGTCCTTAATCGAGCTAGGCATAGGGAGCTTGGAAATCAGGTTAACCTTAGCTCGATCCACTTGGATGCCTTTCTCCGAGATTAAATGTCCCAGGACAATTCCCTCAGGCACCATGAAATGACTCTTTTCCCAGGAAAGAACCAAATTCACCTCGATGCACCGCTTGAGTATATGGACCAAGTGTTGGAGGCAATCGTCAAATGATTGTCCAAAAATTGAAAAGTCATCCATGAAGACTTCCAGATAATCACTTACCATATCTGAGAATATGGCAAGCATGCACCGCTGAAAAGTTGTAGGTGCATTGCAGAGACCGAATGGCATCCTTCGAAACACGTACGTCCCGAAGGGGCAGGTGAATGTGGTCTTTTCTTGGTCCTCTGGATGGATTGCCACCTGATTGTAACCGGAGTACCCGTCAAGAAAGCAGAAGAATCTATTTCCCGCTAGTTTCTTGAGGATCTGATCAATAAACGGTAGTGGGAAATGATCCTTCTTCGTGGAGGAATTGAGTCTTCTGTAATCAATGCAGACTCTCCACGAGTTAGTTATTCGGGTAGGAATGACTTCTCCGGTTTCAGTCATGATGATGGTAAGTCCTGCCTTCTTAGGCACCACTTGTATTGGACTCACCCAACGACTATCGGAGATCGGGTAGATGATCCCTGCATCTAACCACTTTATGATCTCCTTTTTCACGACCACCTGTAGGTTAGGGTTTAGGCGTCTTTGCATTTCCCTTGAAGGTCTTGAGCCTTCTTCTGTGTAGATTCGATGTGTGCAGTATGAAGGGCTTATACCAGTCAAATCATCGAGAGTCCATCCAATGGCTCTACGATGTTGCTGGAGAATAGAAATCAAACGGAGTTCCTGGTCAGGTGTGAGTCGAGAATTGATAATCACAGGAAATGTCTGATTTGAATCCAAAAAGACGTACTTCAGATGTTCGGGAAGGGGTTTGAGTTCCAAGACAGGATTGTCAGCAGCAGCGGGTGGTTCGGGGTTTGTATCAGGAGCAATGGTAGGAGTCATAGGTGTGTCTAGATCATGTTCACACTCCTCTGTTAGCGGTTTTTGATTCTCTGGTGGTTGATAAGGAATAATCAGGTTGTCCTCTATATGCAATTCATCAACCACGGCTTTGACATCACATATTTCCTCTATAACCCCGCAATTAATCCCTTGTTGGGCCTTGAAAATGTCAATCCTCAGATTTTGATTCCCAAATTTCAATTCTATCTGGCCCTCTTCGCAGTTTATATTGGCCCTAGCAGTGGCCAAAAAGGGTCTCCCTAATATGATTGGTGTGTCCCTTGGGTTCTTAGGTGCATCCATGTCCAGTACTACGAAGTCCACTGGAAAATAAAAATCTCGTACCCTAACAATGACATTCTCGAGTATTCCTTTGGGTGACTTGATGGACCGATCAGCTAACTGCAATGTCACCTCAGTGGGTTTAAGTTCAGATTCTTCAAGGTGGTCAAGGAGGGATGTAGGTATTAAATTTATGGAGGCTCCTAGGTCTAGTAGGGCTCTATCAAATTGGGTTTCACCAATTTTACAAGAAATCAAGGGAGTTCCTGGATCTTTAGCCTTGGGTGGGAGTTTGCTCAAGATGACAGAGCTGGCTTGCTCTGACAGTACGATTGGATTCCCATCCTTGGTTCGCGGCTTACGTTTAGGTGTACATATGTCCTTCAAGAATCTTGCGTAAGTCGGTATGTGGCAGATTGCATCCATCAACGGGATGTTTATCTGGACCTGTTCAAAGAGCTTGACCAGATCCTCCTCAGGAGCCACAGGTTTGGTTATTCTTTTTCCTTTGGTCAAGGCCTCAGGAAATGGGATCCTAGCTGGTTCCTCTAGGATAGGTCCAGGTTCTTGATCTGGAGCAGTAGTATCTTGGATATCTATCCTAGGGTCTTGGCTATTATCAGGCTTGGAGTGGTTCGGATAATGTGGGTCTTGGGTTATTGTACCACTACGTGTTGTTACAGAGTTCAATCCAGCCTGATTTTAGTTTGGGTTAGGTAGGAGGGGTGGCTGCTGCTGAAATCCCGCATAAGATGTTGAAGCCTCCATCCCGTTTGGTGATGGAGCAGCAGGGGCCTGATAAATCAAATGTGCGTGGCCTGGATTTGGATTCATAACGCACCTCTGGGTCGGCACGTTATTTAGGTTGGGCAAAGGTTGCGAAGGAAGGGTGCCAGGTTGGCGGGAATTTTCCATCTGGGCCAGCTGGTTGCGAACCTCTGTGATCTCGTCCTTGTGCTGTTTTTGCATTGCCGCATTCGTCTTTTGAATGTCAGCCAGTGTTTGAAGGATAAGAGTTAGTTGATCCTGATTTTGCCCGGATTGGTAGGTGGGATTGGGCCGAGGCTGAGGCGGCTGATATGGACGAGAGGCTTGTGGACGGGGTTGATACGGTGGTCTTTGAGAATTTCCCGCCCACTGAAAGTTAGGATGATTTCGCCATCTAGGGTTGTAGGTATTGGAGAATGGGTCATTCTGGATGGCGTTGAGGTCCTCGCAGTTCTGAGGAACCTCAGGAAAGTCAGAATACGAGGGTTTAGAGTTCCCCCAACTCGAGTAGAAGGGATCGGAGGTCACTCCGGTCCGAGAAGCAGACGGGGGTGGATATTGGTCCATCCCCTTGGCAGATTGGTGATATATGTTTTGCACTGTTTCCCTTGCCAGAGGAGGTCGTGCAAAAGAATTTTGCGCAGAGGTGGCTTGCTGCAAATGTCGAGTTAGCTCGTCCACCTCTTTTCTATAATAGAGACCTTATCCAACCGACTGGCCATCAGTTCCAAGTCGACGGAAGTGGACAGGTCCTGCATCTCATGTGTCCCTCTTAGATTCGTCGATGCGTGGGCATTCGTCCTGTCGAATAAGCCCAAGGAGTCATTATTTATGGAGTTCTCGCACATGTTTTCGAGAATCTCCCACACCGTGTCCTCGTGTTGACCCATGATGTTTCCTCCGCACGTTGCATTGACGAATAGACGAATATCCTCACGGAGTCCCTAGTAAAAAGACTGGACTTGTTCCCACTTAGGAACTCCGTGATGGGGGCACTTTCGCATGAGATCTAGGAATCGATCCCAAGCTTCGTGAAGAGGTTCTCCCGGTTGTTGAGTGAAATGAGTGATCTGGTGGCGCAAGGCATTTGTCCAGCCAACGGGGAAGAATTTTTTCAAAAATTCGGATTGCAGTTCTTCTCATGTGTTGATCGGGCAGGTCTAAGTCTGATACCAGTGTGCGGCCTTGTCCAAAAGGGAGAACGAAAACATTTTCATGAGTAGGATATCCCGGTTTTGTACATCTGACCCGAAGGTCTGGGCCAGATGCTTGAGTTGTTTGATGTGTTGGAATGGATCCTCAGAGTTAAGCCCATGGAACTTCGGTATGGCATGAATCATATTGGGCTTCAGTTCAGAATTAGGTCCTCCAATTGGGATTCGTACTCGGGGTTCGATTGCCACCGCAGCGGGATTATAGTGATCTCGCATCATAGGTCACTGCGGTGGGTTTACAAAGTTCTGAAAGAAATCGTTCAGGCGTTGAAGTTGGTGTTCAAGGTTATTCTCCTCTTCAATGGGTTGTGCCATGATGGGAGAAGAAGGAGAATCAGGATTTGAATCAGATGAAAGATTTATGTGGTGGGGTTGCTGCACAAATAAGGGCGTCGAGGCTTGGCCTCGACGAGAGTGAATTTCTAAAGGAGGTCTTAAGGGTGGTCTTAAGGACCTCCTACCGAACATGCACCGAAAGATGTGATGAGATTAGAAGGTGCTGGACCCAGTCAAGACACCCAAAAATTGTTGGGTGACTATAGAAGTTCGGGGCAGATGAACCCCTGGATCAGAAGATCGTTCACCTGAGAAATACCTGGGCTGCCAAAGAGGGAGAGCCCTGCAAAGACCCCTACACGGTAGAGCGTCCCCACGGGTTACAGGGTTTCCCCCACCCGACCTCTCTTGTCACTGCGGTTCCAGGTAGACCAGAATGGGGACCTTGACCTCTTAAGTCTACCTTTTTTTATTTTAAGATCAAGGTGCTTAATGTTCCACTTGAACTTTTAAGTATTTTGAGTGCAAAAGTAACCTAATATTAAGGTTGGTTGACCCAAGGGATCAACTTCACCTCTTGTTCCTTTGAGAGCTTTTAGGTCCTTTCTTTTATGGTTCAAATGGATTAACAGCCTGATTTGCTTAGGGTTCCTCTTATATAGATCTTTTCAAGCACGGTTTAGGCACACCTCTTTTTGGAAAGTTTGTTTCTTTATTTTTAGAGAAGATGTGTCTCTAAAAACCCTAGCTTTGCAATCCCTAACTTGGCTCTAGTGGGTCCAATTTAGTTGCCTTAGAAATTAGCACCTAGGGCTCAATCAAGAAAGTTTTAGCCCTAGTTGCCTTAGTTGGATGAACAGACAAAAATATGTTGAAATGAAAATCAGGCAACTTGATGAGTTACTAAATATGAAACAGGTAGCCCTAAGTTGATTTTTCTTTTTTTTTTTTCAGATTTTGAGGGAGTTAAGAGGGAGGGCTTATAGAAATTACCTGCTCCTTGGAGGGTCTGTTGTGCAGTTATTGTTCTTTCCTTTTTGTTTTGCTTTCCCTGTTTGAACACAACAAAAGAGAGAAATTAAGTCAGATATTAGATAGAAAAGTTGTAATCAAAAGCTTTAAAAGTGCCCGTTGCTCCCCGGCAACGGCGCCAAAATGTTCTCGACGTTTTTGTGCGGGTTTAAAGCATATCACGTTGTAGTATAACCGACAAAATGTTTAAACAAATATAAAGAATTTTATTACTCGAAAAACTAGAGTATCCGAGGTCGAACACGGGGAGCAATCTCAGTACTTTTTAAAACCAACGAATACAACTATTAAATGAAAGTGCTTGATTCAAAGAGAGAATTTTAAAAAGGATTTATAAAAGAAAATAAAATTGGACGTCTGATTTCTGTATCAGACGTCTTAAATGTAATCCCCTTTCTCTCTTCTTCTCCTTTCTGCTTCTTTCTCTTTCTGTCTTTGCTTCTCGTCTCTTATTTCTTCTCCTGCCCTGCCTTCCTTCTTCCCTCTTCTTCTTCTGATCTTTGTAGAGTCTTCTCTTGGCCTCTCTTTGTTCTTCTCTTTCTTCTGCCTTGCCTTCCTTGGTCTTCTTCCTTGTCTTTGTCTCTCCACGAAAGCTTCTCCTTCTTTCTTTTCTACGCAGCCTCTTCTTCTTTCTTTTCTTCCCTTGCTGCAGTGGCTGAGTGCTTCTTTCCTCTGCTTCTTCCCTGCGCAAACCACAGCCAAAGCAAAACCTACCCTCGTCCCTCTACCCAGACGTCTCTCTCTCTCTGTAATTCGCTCAAGGACGCTCTCCCAGAGCCACACGGGTAATCGGGTCGAATTCGCACCCGGGACCAGGCGCACCTACAGGTGGTGATGCGCGAGGAGTGCGTAGGTTAAGGGTGGGTCGGATCCCGCCAGATCCGCGAGGTCAAGCCGCGGACGAGGCGGGTGTGAGCGCAGGTGGGGGACCTCACCCCTGTGCTTACGGAGGCAATGGGCTTAAAACACAAAAACACTTTATATCATACCTGTGCTTTGAGATCCCACGATGTGGGACTATCTGGTCAGGCCTGCTCCCACGCGCGCCCGCAGAACTTTCGTCGCGCGATTGCCCCAGCTGCTGGCCTCTCTGTGCGACTTGCTGGCCTCACTCTCTTCACGACACTCGTGTGAGTCTCCTTCACCTGCAGCCTGGGAGTCCTGATGCCTGAAGCTGCTACAAGCTCCCTGCTGCTTCGGCTGTTAATGGCGGCCGGCGCTTAAACCTGTCATACACAAGAACGGCCTATTGGCCCAATCAGATTAGCTAGAAACCTTCGCCGTGGCACGGCAAAGGTGGTGGCCGGTGCTGCAGGCTGCAGGTCGGCCTAGGCGTGCGTGCCTAGGTCAACCTGTGGCCGGAGATGGTGGGTTGTTCGGGGGGCTACTGTGGGGGTCTGGAGTGGCAATGGAGGGGTGGACTGAGTTCCTGGTGGTGAGGCAGAGCTCACAAGGGGGTTGGCGAACCATGTGGAGGGGCGGAGTGGTGTGGGCGGCTCGCCGGAGGGCGGTCGGAGGAGAAGACGATGGAGGTGGTTAGGCACTGTCGAGGGGGAATCAGATAAAATAACAGGGGGAAAAGAGAGAGGAGAGGGTGGAGAAGGTATCTGGGGTGGTCTGGAAGGAAGGGAGGCGGCAGAGAGGACGGCGCGTAACTGTCGTCGTCGGGGAAGAAGGACCCTGAGGGAGGGAGCGGCGACGAGGATGAGGTCAGGAACACGTGCGCTTGGTACGGCACGACGTGGGAGGAAGCGGCGAAGTTGACTCTGCTGCTGGTATGGCAGCAGAGCGACGAGAAGGAGGGGAGGAGGTCGCCGGAGCTTGTAGGTCTTTTGGTCGGAGATGGGAGAGAGGGAAATTGGAGGGGATCTCCATCAAAATCAAGCTCAAGGTCTGCGGCAGGATCTGGGGAGTCTTTTATAGGCGCTGGTCGCACCTTCCAGCACGTGGAGCCCGCGCAATCAAATCTGCCGGCTCGCCGAAGATGGAAGGAGGGTGGATACCCAAATCTCTCGTGTGTTCGCACGAGAGATTGGGTTCACACCAGGGATCGTGATTTGCTTTAGATGGAAGGGAATTCCTCAGAGAATCCCCCTTCCATTTCTGGGAGGGAATCTCTGAGGGATTAGAGAGCAATCCCTCTCTAAACCTCGCCGGAGCTCGGTTCTGCCCTAACAATGGCGGCAGGACCAGATTGCAAAGGGGGCGAAGAACCTAGGGGGCTCTCTGCAAAGATATTCAAAAGATAGGGACCAATTTATGATTTGGGTGTACTAAACTGCAAAGTAGGTCAAGATGACCTCCCCTTAGGTCTAAATTTTGGTACGAACCTAATTTGGACCTAAGGAATCCAATGGTGAAGTTGGATTCTAGGTTTGACCACGTTTGACTGGACATTTTGCGTAAAAACCCAAATTAGGTTAATTGAAGAGCCATGACCCCATTCTAGGTCAAACTGGGTTCCAAAGGCCAAATTAAGTGTTCTAAACCCTAGAGGATATTTTTCCATGGTTTTTAGAGGGCTTACTTGATTTTTATTATGACTGGAACCTTGTTAATTTAAGTGGGTCTGTTTTAGGATTACCAAATGTCATTTAATTCCTAGATTGCACATAAGCCCATTTCTGATTGACTCAACCCACTTTTTATCTTATTTAGACCATTTGACCTATGTTTGGCCTCTGAGAAATTCCGTTTATGTATTGCAATGGTAAAATTACAGTTTTAACCCTTATTTCATGTTTTCTTCTCAGAGCACTTGTTCCTTCAATTAAGCATTCTTCTAGGTTATGTAGGAGCTTTTATCTTCTTTATTGGGTCAAAATGAGCTAGTTATGGCTCATGATGAGGCTCTCATCAGGCGCGCAGATGGAATTCTGCATGCCGCAGAAAATAAATCCCAGACGTCTGGAAGGGGTTCCAGACGTCTGGTCAGACGTCTGGGCCACCTCCCAGACGTCTGGGCCACCTCCCAGACGTCTTAAAAGACATCTTGAAGTCGCGTTTGTAACACCCCCAGACACAGGCCTAAAACCAACCATGTTTGCAACAAATGCTCGCAGATCTGCATCCTGATCATGACCCACTGCTCCTACCTCCTGTTGCTCAATGTAGACGAGCTCATGACCAGTTGTCCCACCTTAAGAGCTTGTCTTACATTCCACAACACTGTCAAGGGGTTTTGTCGACGTCGAACCCCTCTTCGAAGCCCAAGATTCGACTATCAACTTCCTAGTGAATGCATAGTGTAGCCATGGTCTAAGGGCTCGTCTATGTCTCTACCGCACAAGGAGCAGAGGTGACGCCTCCCCTGTGCATGGCCCCGCATGCGCTGCAGCCTCACCGATCAGGTTGGTATCCCTCGCAAAGACTCGCACGAACGACAAATTCGACGTGTCTTGCACAAGAGCCACAACAAAGGCAAAGGGAGAACGGGACAAGGGAGGGAGAGGAGTTTGAGGCAACTCAATAGGGTTAGATGGAGTCATACCGAACCCAAATCCGTAAATGGATCTAGTCTGCTCTTGTGAAAAGTGCTGGGTCACGCCATGATAAGGGGCAAAAATTACCCTCGAATCCAAAACTCCACACATGACCAATAAAGAATCCGAATGCCCAACCATAGGGTGTAAAGGCGGAACCAGCTCAGCCCACCTCTCCTCAGACCAGCCGAACTCCAACCAGAGCTTGCCTAGTCTACCAAAAGATCGTATGTAGCAATGTCAGAAGATACGATATGATGGGCCTAACCACCTACACTCTAACCACTACCATGTAGCCTGACAGATAGGGGTACTAGAGTCCATCAGTGAGAGTTACCTCTATGTTATAAATAGAGAGGGAGACCCCTCAGAAGGGAGGACTCATCCCTGAGAGAGGGAGCAAGGTCTTGTAATATTGTAACCTTCATGAGTTCTAGTACATAATTGGGAGTCCTGTCCAACCCCTAGATGTACACCCCTTGCGGTAGAACCGGGTCACCAAACCTTTGTTTCCACTGTGTATGCTTGGTTGTCGCTTTACCTCCTTATGTGATGGATGATTAATGGCTAAATAGCGCCTCCTACTCTAACAAATCTGTTGGTGGCCTCTAGAGGCCCATCACACCACAAGAGCACCCCATTGAGATGCCATCCGAAATGCATTTAAAGGTGTAATCATCAAACACAGTAGGAATATCTCCACCATTAATGTCGCGAGTACCCGAAACATCGAAAATCGCAATGGTCGCCACAGTCCGCACACCATCCCGAAGATCTCTAGCACGTCCCTTTGCTTTCCATGCGCGCCTAGCCGACAACATGGCGGTGTCACCTCCCTCCCTACCTTTCCCAACAGCCTCCCTCCTTGAAGCAAACCCATAAGGCACCTAAGTGTAAGTTTTCCTCAACTCTGGCTTCTCATCAACGATCACAACCCACGCTGAACCATCGAGGTGAAGCATGATTTTGCACACCAAATCTCCGCATGGGATCAAGAACAAGGTGGCATTCACCTCCAACAAGTCACCTTCTACAAGGCCAAAGCACAGCATGACTTGACCGAGGCGAACAGTGCCACCATCGCCTCCACAACTTCCATCATCCTCAAGTGTAAGTGTATTCCTCTGATGACTACATCAATCTCCACCTTTCACGATGGCCACTCGAAGATAGCACCATCAAAAGCAGAGAGCCAATGCCATCTAACGGATGCAACCCCAATCGTTAAAACCACAAACAACAGTCTCTTGCTCACTCAAGCCGAAGAGAACTTTCTTAAGGCCCAAGTACGCAACTCTTAGAACAACCTCGGGTCCCAGAACCACCTTCAACTCCATCTCTACCACCATAGTCTCTATTAGTATATATTTTGTATTTCTGCTTCTATGTTGGGTTTGGTTTGCTCCTCATAGGGGCTTTTGTGTACTTTTACTCTTTCAATCTCTCTCTATATAAGAGAGCCTATGACTTCTAATAGAAAGTTAAGTCTTTTCATCCAATTTGGTATCAGAGCACCAGTTCTGGACTGTGACTCTTGATATCCCACCCTCAAGGCTTCCAAACCCTACACCCACGCCATCTTCTCTCCCAGCGACAGCAGCAGCACCAGATCTTCTCTGACAGCACACACGCAGCAAAGCACATCCACCGCCAACCCGGTCTACTTACAACCACGTGCGGCGATGCTTGAGTGCTCGATCTGGGTGCTGCACTACATGCAGCGACACTTGGGTGCATGATCTGACTACAAGTGCTCAGGTGACACACGAGCGACGCTATTGCAGGCCGCAACAGGTCCGGCGACGCACTAGCGGTAGCACTACAGGCCGCAGTAGGTGCTACGACGGTGATGGGCGGCGATTTTCTGCTTCGACAACATCGGGAAGCACTGCAGCAACCCTGCGTGGCTGATGCAGGGCAGTAGGGGTAGCGTAGCATTCTCTGTAGGGACGCGACATCATCTACAGTGCTTCACTTGCGGTTGGAGGAGTTGATAGCCCATTTCTAGGGCACTTCTCTTCCCTTGCATGGGAGAGAGACACCTAAATCTCCTTGGGGCCAGCTTGGGTGTTCTTCCCTACACCCGAGCAAGACCAGCATTTGTCCAAGGGGGTCTTCCAATGAAGATGCAAATCTGAATCGAATTTCTTCTAAATCTGCCAGTGTTTCTTGACATGAATATGGATGCCTTCTGTGTGATTGATGGTTGCCTTTGGATCAATTTGTTTCATTGATTGATGGGGAGTTGTTTAGCTCCCTTTGGACATGTTGAACTCGTCGAGAATTGTTGAGTTCATGATGGAGGCTGCTACGGAAGCAAGACTAGTAAATCTTGACAGAGACCATCGTGACAAATGATGTCATCTGAATAGATGTGGAGGCCCTTCTACATGAGGTAGGAGGCATCGTCGTCTGTAGGGCAGTAGGCAGTGGGCCACTGGTATGTTCCCTGGCAAGATAGGTCATGTTCAAACTGTGACTAAAGCTATCAAGCTGGCCAATGAGACTATTACGAAAGAGGGTGAGACTGTGGTGTCTACCACTTTAGATACTACAGCTCTTGCTTCTTCTGCAGATGATGGATGGCTAATTAATTCCGAGGCATCCAGGCATCATAGTGGAGACCGGGAGTGCTTCCGTGTAGTGCATGATGTTCATCCTGACAGGACTATTTAGGTGGCTGATGGACACCTTTCTCAGGTCTAGGGCGAGGGAGAGGTTACTATATCCCCAACCATAAGACTGCCCAATGCTCTACTTGTTTCTGATTTTCCGATTAGTTTGTTGTCAGTTTGCAGGATTACCAAAGAGCTCAACTGCAGAGCAATCTTTGATGATGTGGGGTGTGTTTGCCAGGACAAATTCATAGGAAAAACTATTGGCAGTGGACATGAGGAAGGAGGCATATATTGCTTAGCTCAGTCTCCACTGACAGTTGTTGGATAGTCAGATGTGGCTTACAAGGCAAGGACAGCACTTCAGTGGCACCGTCAGCTGGGATATCCCTCTCTAGATCGACTGAGACGGGTTATTCCTCATGTATCACTTGCTACTGATCTTCTTTGTGACGCTTGCCAACTAGGCAAGCATCACTGTTCCAGCTATTCTTCTAGCATTACGGTTGCATCATCTGCATGTTTTGACTTACTCCACATGGAGATATGAGGTTCGAGTCGTATTCCAAACAGGCAGGGATTTCGCTTCTACTTGGTGGTCGTTGATGATTTCTCTAGATTATCATGGACCTTTTTGCTTTGTAGTAATTCAGATGCAGGAGATATGATTGGGATGTTAATTAATCTGATCAAGACTCAATTTTCTACAGTTTTAAAGATTGTTATAACCAACAATGCACTTGAGTTTTGCACCAAGAGACTGGCACAGTTTTACAACTCCCTAGGCATCATACATTAGACCTCCTACCCCCATACATCCCAGCAGAATGGTGTGGCAGAAAGGAAACACAGGCATCTCTTAGATGTGGCCTGGACATTGTTGATACATCACAATGTTCCATCTTTCTATTGGGGAGATGTCGTTTTGACTACTTGCTACCTAATCAACAGGATGCTTAGTTCAGTCCTTCATGAGCAAATTCCATATTAGATATTGTATCCAGATAGATATTTCTTTGTTGTGCTGCCTCGAGTTTTCAGCTATGTTTCATTTGTTCACATTCTTGGTCCTGGTAGGGACAAGCTTGCTCCCTGTGCGGCCAAGTGTGTATTTTTGGGTTACAATGCCACTCAAAAAGGCTACAAATGTTATGATCCCATTGGTAGGATACACTATGTTAGTATGGATGTCACCTTTCATGAGGAGGTGCTCTATTTTTCTATGAGGGGCCACTGGATGTCTACTTCAGATGCACCTGCCCCGATGCCCTTTCCCCTTGTCCAGCTTGAGGATATTCCTATCTCGACCCCCCTACCATCCGCTTCAGATTCCAAGGAGTCTGTGGATGATTTTGAGAAACTACATGGCCCGATGTACATGTATAGTAGACCTCACTTGACTCTGTAGAGGCCATCTTCGTCTACACCACCAAACTCTCCTGCACAGGTGCATGTTGACTCAGCTGAGCAGCCTATTGATGATGGTCCCAAAAGTCACTCTACGGTGCCTGATGGTACTGAGGATCTTTCTATTGCTATTAGGAAGGCTCCACACTCTTGTGCTCGCTACCACGTTGCAGGTGATCTTCCTAGTGCCCATCTTGGGAAGTCGTTTGTCTAGTTTACTTCTGCCTTGTCAACTGCAGAGATCCCCACTACCTACCAGCAAGCCATGCTTCATCCAAAATAGCGAACTGCCATGGAGGATGAGATGACTACACTTCGGGGTTGCGGGACCTAGGAGCTCACTCCACTTCCTGATGGAGCTACTGTTGTTGGTTGTAGATGGGTATTCACAGTGAAATTCAATCCAAATGGGGGCATTGCCAGGTACAAGGCACGTCTAGTGGCAAAGGGGTTCGCCTAGACCTATGGGGTGGATTTCTTTGATACCTTTGCACCAGTTGCCAGATTTCCTACTGTACGGGTGCTGGTTGCAGTGGCGGTTCAGTTAGATTGGCCTTTACATCAGTTGGATGTGAAGAATGTCTTTCTTTATGGGGATCTACAAGAGGAAGTGTATATGCAACAGCCGCTTAGTTTTGTGGCTCAGAAGGAGTGTGTATGCCGAGTACAGAAGGTCATCTATGGCCTTAGGCAAAGTCCCAAAGCATGGTTCCAGAGACTATCACAGGTTATAGAGGTAGCTGGGTTCAAGAGGTCGACAGCTGACTTTTCCCTTTTTGTCAGGAGGACTGAATGAGGTACGGTGGTACTTCTTGTTTATGTTGATGGCTTGATTGTCACAGGAGATGATGAGCAGGGTGTTGTTGAGATTAAGCACATCCTAGCAGAACAGTTTGTCATGAAGGACTTGGGAGCTTACGATACTTTCTTGGTATTGAGGTTGCTCGCAGCATTAAGGGAGTAGTCTTATCTTAGAGGAAATATGCTTTGGACATCTTACAGGAGATTGGAATGCTTGGGGCCAAGGAGGCCAATATTCCTATGGACCCCAAGATGCCATTATATGATGAGAATGCACAGTTGGTGGATAACAGGCAGTACAGGCAGCTTGTGGGCAAGCTGCTATATCTCACTATTATGAGGCCAGACATCTGCAGTAAGGAAACTAAGTCAGTTCATGGCCAAGCCAACACGCCAGCACTGGGATGTAGCATTGATGGGGCTCAGATACATCAAGAAGGCTCCTGGGAAGGGTCTTCTCTTTTCCAAGGGCACTAGCAGGAAATTTGATTACATGGAGGAGCAAGAAGTAGAGCACAGTCGCTAGATCTAATGTCGAGTCTAAGTACAGGGCTATGGCTCAAACGACTGCAGAGATGATGTGAATCAGATCCCTGCTTGCTGACTTGTAGATTCAGTTTTCCAGCCCAATGAAGATGAGATGTGATAATAGAGCAGCCATCTTTATTGCCAATAACCCAACATTTCATAAGAGAACGAAGCATGTTGAAGTTGACTATCACTACACCAGAGACAATTCAAAAGGGGCTACTTTTTACCACACCAGTCACATCTGAGGAGCAAATTGTTGACATCTTTACCAAGCCCTTAGTCAGATCTCTATTTAATTCATGTGTATCCAAGCTGAGCATGATAGATATCTATGCTCCAGCTTGAGGGAGAGTGTTAGTATATATTTTGTATTTCTACTTCTATGTTGGGTTTGGTTTGCTCCTCATAGGGGCTTTTGTGTACTTTTACCCTTTGGTCTCTCTTTATATAAGAGAGCCTAGTGTTTCTAATAAAAAGTTAAGTCTTTTCATCCAATTGTCTCCCCTTGCAAAAACTTGCCCACCTCCAGTGGCCTCAGTTGTGTCGACCAAGGAGCAAAGACCTCCACCGGAGGCACCCTAGCCAAGGGAGAAGGTGGGTTCGAAGGTATCTCCCCCCTCCCCAACTCCGTCCCTCGACAGCACAATCTCCTGCAATGGTCGAGAGTGCCGCAGCGCAGGCAACGAAAAGGATCTCGACACTCCCTCACCACATGCCCCATCCCCAAGCACCTGAAGATCGTGGTCCCTTCAACATGCCCTTCCTTGATCTCCGGTGGTGGATCGTCATCCAACCCCCATCACTCTCTCTCTCTCGGCATTGCTCCAATGATGAATGGAGTTTTTGACTATTTTTATTTATGCCACCCCCTTCAACCAAAAGCAATAATTAGATAAAGAAGGTGAAGAAAATCAAGAGATTTCAATGCTGCTAAAATCAAAGGTGGAACAACTCCAAGCATGGTGCAAAACTCGCACTATTTCGAGTGAGATTAAGGAAGATATCTATCTTGAAAAATTTTGATAATCTAATTGAGAATTAGCAATCCCTAATTAATAGCAAGTAATATAATAATATCATATACATTTCCCTTTAGAAAAAAAAATTCATAAGAAAAATGTCAAGAACACATAGTATTCACTTGCTCGATCCTTTACCCAAATCACCAACTTCCAAATGGAATCTAGTATGTTTATTGTATGAGCATCCAACTAAAATTGATTGGATTACGTGGAGACACACTCGTATGCCCATGATGGCGAACCAACGAACAACATACATTGCACCAATTAGTAGCTTGCATTAGTACCTTTTCAAAAGAACATAGTTCGCATTAGTATTGCTTCTTGATCATCTTGCAACCCAATTAATCATTCTCTCGTATGGTGCCCAACCAAAACCAATTGGCTTTTATGAAGAAATTGAACATTTATAATTAACCATTTCTGATTTTCTACACCGTAAACATAGCACTATTCTTTTAAACATTTATTGTTCTTAAATTATACGGTCATCGCTAGTTTGAAGATTGAGGAGTTTTATTATGAGTCATTATAAAGCAATCACTAAATCTAATATAGTCCATGAAAATACCGTAAATAGTGAGATTGTTTGTCGGTTTAATGATCTCTAACTAAATGGCCATATTGCAGGTATTGCCGCTGGGTTAGGTACTGCTTCGGCCTTGATGATATCACTTGCAGTGAGTGTATTGCTATACAAAAAATCAAAAAAAAGAAGGGCACAGAAACATAGAGAAAAATTCTATAGGAAGAACCATCACTTGCTGGAACAGCTTATTGCTTCTTATAATGGTAATATCCAAAGAACAAATATTTTTTCAGAAAAGGAGCTGGACAAGGCTACTAACAAATTCAACGATGCAAGAGTGGTGGGTCGCGGAGGACATGGGACTGTGTACAAAGGCATGCTGCTGGATAATAGTGTCGTCGCAATCAAAAAGTCTAAGCCAATCAAGGAGGAAGAGATAGAGGCAGAGGTCCAACAATTCATCAATGAAGTTGCAATTCTTTCTCAGATAGATCATAGAAATGTGGTAAGGCTGATAGGATGTTGTTTGGAGACGGAAATTCCCTTGTTAGTCTATGAGTTTATCTCCAATGGCACACTCTTTGCTCATCTTCATGTTTGGAGCCGTCCTTCCAACTTGTCTTGGGATGACCGTTTAAGGATTGCTACAGAAATAGCATCGGCTGTAGCCTATATGCATTCTGCAGCGTCTAGATCAGTTTTTCATAGAGATCTGAAGACAACAAACATATTACTAGATGAGAAATTAACAGCAAAGGTATCGGACTTTGGAACTTCAAAGTCAATTATGACTGATCAAACCCACATCACTACAGCAGTTCAAGGGACTTATGGATACTTGGACCCAGAATATTACTACACTGGCCAATTAACAGAAAAGAGTGATGTATATAGTTTTGGAGTCATTCTTCTGGAGTTGTTGACAGGAGAGAAACCATACTCGCAAGCTAGATCTCAGGATGAGAGGAATCTGACAACCACTTTCATATCAAAAATGAAAGAAAATCAATCACTTCAACTTATTGAAACTTCCATCATAGAAGAGGCCAAGATAGAGGAGCTTAAAGAAGTGATGAGACTTGCAGAGGATTGCTTGAGGCTACGAGGAGAAGAAAGACCCACAATGAAAGAAGTAGAGATGATACTTCAAGGACTAAAGAAGACCCAAAAGCAAAAACAGCAATACAACCAAAGGAATCCAAATGAAGAAGTGTCTAAACAGTTAAGTGAAATCTCTATCGCCAATAGCACTGAAAGTAGTGTGGTACGGTTCCCCTCAAGTGACACTTCAAAGGGACATGGGCTTTTTCTGCGGTGATAATGTCATTTTGGTGACTTCTGTTGCATTGTGTGCTTCACGTGGATGTACAACACAAGAAACTTGGACATGTTAATTTATTTTTGCAGCAAGTGAATGCCAGAATTTCTTGCTTTTCTTCAGGTTCATGCTTTTCTTTCCTTTGAGTACAAAATGTCTCAACATTATGTAAGGTACTTGTTAGTTTTAATCCTACATGTTGCTATTGATGATTTGTAGATATTCATCATTCACTTTGGTCTATTTCATAATTCTATTATCAAAATTGATGGTTCAAGAATGAAGCGAAAATCAAATTTATTAAAATCATAAAAGAACCTGGCTTACCATTACTGACCATTTAGGGAGAGTTCTTTTTTTCTCTCAAAAAGGTAAATTGTCGTAGGTATACCGGAAGCTATTCTTGTAATAGAATCTCCTTTGGTAGTATTATTGTGTGGGAGTGTTATTGATATTAAAACAAAGATAACAAGAATCCCATCAAAATTTGCTAGATACAAGCCATCTCTCATAACATTTTCCATCCATAACCTTTTAACCATCCATTACATTTATTGATACTATGGCTCCGTCAAAGGATTATCAAAAAAATGTCAAATAAATTAAATCTAAAGTTAAAGGATACAACTTATTCCATTCCATCAAACAACATCAACATCAAACTTGCTAACATGTGTGGACTAAAGCCACATGGTAGTACCAGTCGGTGGGGCCCACATTTGACTTGTAAGCCAAGTCTAGTTTGTACCACATGTGGCAAATTATTCTCTTTGATTGGTTAATTGAAGTCTAAATTAAGATTGAGTGAATTTAGGTACAAGTGATTTGATTTGATTGAGTTTGTTTAAGAAATAGGATTAGCAAATCCTAAATTAGTTAGGATTGGAATTGGGCTTATAATTTTTTGAAAAAGAAATTACAAGCCCAATTCCAATCCTAAAAGGAATTGGGCTTATAATTGGTATGGATTCTCTTTAAATAAATACCAAATCCCCTTAATTTCTTTTGAGTTCCAAGAATAATTTTTCCTATTCTAAAGAACTCTCCTCTCTCCCTATGTCTCATGCCACCGTCTCTCTCTCTCTCCCTCTCTCTCTCCCTCTCTCTCCACCGCGCCATCTAGAAGGAGAAGGTATCCCTACACTCCAAGTAATTCTTCACATGGTATCCAGGCAAGTCCTCCTAGCCCATTAATCTTACGCGTGTGGAAGAAAGGAGATCTCTCTCCACATAGAGCTGTGTTGAAGGTTGAGTGCCGAGCCAAGATCACGTGCAAGTTCAAGGTACATGAACCTCCTATATACCTGGGAAGGCCAAGAAGAGGACATTGGCTCTGGGTAAACAAGAAGAGACACAGAGACCTTAAAGCTTTAAGTTCAAGAGGTGCATGAACCTCTTATGCACTAGGAAACGCCAATCTATAGCACTTGACTCCTAGGCATACAAGAAGAGGCACAGAGACCACCACAAGTTGTAGTTAGGACTGATGTAGAGGCCCCAATCACCACACTCCATGTTATCTTGGAGAGCACACCTGAAAGTCATGAGGGAACCAAGGCAAAGAAGTGGGAGAAGGAGAATTACATGGCCTCACATCCACAAATTTAGAGAAGCTTCGGGTATTACTCAAAGAAGAAAAGAAGACGATCGAGGCCTTAGCAACAACTTTCGAGGATGCCAAAGAAGCATCAACTATTGAGATTGCAAAAGGACTCACGATTGCACCAGAAGAAGCATTCAATGGAAATCTGAGAGACTGCATGATGTGGATAATGAAGAAAAAGTGATAGGACATCTAGTCTCAAAAGTTCAAGGAAAAAGAAAATCATGCAAGTCTTCACCTTCTTTGGGTTTGACTTGAGAGGGCAAGTTAACGTATGTGGACTAACGCCACGTGGCATCAACAGTCGATGGGGCCCCTGTTTGGCACATGTATGTGTGTCCATGTGTTTATGTGTGTGCATGAGTTTTGGCTTGTAAGCCAAGTCTAGATTGTGCTACATGTGGCAAGTTATTTTCTTTGATTAGTTAATTAGAGTCCAAATTTGGATTGAGTCAATTTAGGTATAGGTGATTTGATTTGATTGACTTTATTTAGGAAATAGGATTAGCAAATCCTAAATTAGTTAAGATTGCAATTGGAATTATAATTGGGATTGGTTCTCTTTAAAAAGAAACCAAATCCTATTGATTTCTTTTGAGTTCCGATAATGATTTTTCCTATTCTAAAGAACTCTTATCCTCTCTCCCCATTTCTCACACCACCATCCTCTCTCTCTCTCTCAAGGCGCACCATCTAGAAGGAGAAGGGCTCCCCATTTACATCACATCAACGCCAATATATTAAAATATATCTACTTTAACATAATGTATCCATCAATAATGAACTACAATCAACACATGGGTTGAACTACAATCCAAGTTTTTGAAAAGGTTTTTCCCGGTTGGTCGGACGAATGCTTTATGACATCAGATCACACATTTCATGCAACAGGATAGAGAACCACTTCATGAAGCATGGGATCATTTTCTGGATCTCATGTGAAAGTGCCCCCATCACGGAGTTCCTAAATGGGAACAAGTCTTTTTACTAGGGACTCCGTGAATACATTCTATTATTTGTCAATGCAACCTGCGAAGGAAATATCTTGGGTCAACACGAAGATAATGTGTGGGAGATTCTCGAAAATATGTACAAAAACTCCATCAATAATGAATCCGTGGGCATGTTCGACCGGACGAATGCCTACACATTGACGAATCAAAGGGTAGCACATGAGATGCAGGGCCTATCCTCTTCTGTCGACTTGGAATTAATAGTCAGTCGATTGGACAACGTCTCTATTATTGAGAAGAAGGTGGATGGGCTAACTCGACATCTGCAACGAGCCACCTCTGCGCAAAACACTTGAAATTTAATTTTGCACCGGTGCAATCTTACTTTGCACCTGTGCAAAGCAAGATTATGCTGGTGCAAAATTATTTTCGAAGGTGCAAAGTAGTTTTGTATCAGTGCAAAGTGGTTCCGAAAGTGATTTGAATGATTTCCACCCTTACAAAAGTGGTTGTTATTGATTTCAACAGTGGTAGACCCCACCACGTGTGAATACTTTTTTACATAAAAAGAAGATACATCATGTGGAAATCATATGCACACCACTCTACATCACCTTTATGCCAATTTTTATGTTTCTTAACCAACGTCCTAATTAATATTGACAACCAAAAGGAGTTTCTTGGACTTGGTATGAAAAGATCATGAATGATTGAGCTTATTTCTACTTTTCTTAATTTCTTGAAATACATAGTATTCACAAATACAAGGATACAAATGTGGGATGAACGAATCAAACAAGCGTATTTCCCTATCAATGTGTACCTAAAGTCATGCAAGGATTTTGTAGGAACTTACCCACCCTATGAGAAGTGTACACTATTTATTAACATACATTAAATGAACTTGGAAAATTATAAATGAAAAAAATGTTTTGTCAAAAACCCAAAAGACACCTGTTCACTTATTTCTTCTTATTTAGGGGAAAAAACAATGAGAAGGCAACCTTGATCATTATTGTGATTTAGGATATTCAAAGATGAGTGAGGATGTTTTCTTTCAACTTGTGTTCAGATTTATCTATTATCTCTTATCATGTGATTGAGGAATGAATTATTTTGCTTAACCTGGTAATGAAAAAGTGACAGGCTCGAATCGACTAGCCATTTTACCTTCGCAACTCTACCTTCTACACCACAGAAAGAGAATCTACGTATTTGATCCTATATGATACTAATTGCGTAGAGATAATAAAAAAAAGAATGAATGAAAACAAAAAGGAGAAATATAAAGCCCCATGGATGAAAAGATAAGTGTTCAAGTCCCTTTCTTGTTAAGTCCACGACGAAGAAAAGTCTACCCAAGGTTTCTGAGAATTAGTCCACACTGTGTTGTTGCCGCATCGGAGTGTCTAGATAGGCAAATTACCTGAAAGTTGGGGAAAGAAAAAATAGACATTACGTAGATTTTTTAGGAAATAAGTTATCTAAAGTTAGCACCCTTTAACTTACATGACGTGTGATAAGAATCACCCACCCATAATAGCACTGCCAACACATCTACCTACCTTAATTCTGATTGAGTTATAGGCCTAAAGTTCATGATTTTTTCAACGTCATGTGATGCATCTGGGTAAAGTTCGTGTGCACTGGGAGGGAAATCTTTTTCAGGTGGATCTTGCCATGTGGTAGTAACTTCTAATTTCTCCACATTGTGGAGAAAGAACAAATGGTGATCTTGTTCATTCAGACTATCTAGTAGGTCAATTATCCTATACTTTGTCCTCCGGCTATAAAGAATATAGGTTCCGGACGGAGGCTTCCCCTTCTTCACTTTAAGTGACATTAATGCAAAAAGGATACGGAATGTCCTTACTCGAGGGCGAATTCCCAAGTGAAAAAAGATGGCGGTAAAAGTGTTCAAAATAGATCAACAGTTAAGGCTAAGCTGGGAGGGAGCAACCAAGTAATAGTCGAGGAAGGAGATCAACAAGAATTTAACGGCAAACGAAGGTCGTTTTCTTTGGTGTATTTACAAATAATAAAAAAATCCTGTTCACCGTTAGAACACAGGCGGGTCATAGAACCTGTCTATTGGAAATGGACATGCCCAAGCCCATGAGCTGCCAAAATCTCCTGAAGGACCGATTTACTGCAAAAGTCCGAACTAAAATCATACAATGCCTCATCTCAACCAATATCCCCAACAACAAAGAGGTGAACTCACCTTTTCCTGCAAGGCTTGACATCTTCTTCGTAGAGAGCAGGGACAAACCCAGTAGCCCTACTTCTCCATTAGTGGTGGCTCTGGCGCCACTAGGGTTCGTAGAAGTTCTCGTGTGCAAGGTACTTGTAGTAAATGCGGTAGGGCGAGGCATTTATTGCCTCCCACCACCCCTATTTATAACCTCCCCCAGGGTAAAAGGATGTCAATCCAACTAAGGCTAGCTATCATTACGGGCATTAAATGCTCCTGTGCGTGGATCGTTTCGCCGCAATTACAATATATACATTGCTGTCTATTGCAATATTCGAGGCAAATACTCCTCATGATTAAGGCAACTAATGCCAGTCTTGTCATACAAAATGACAAAATTAACTCTTGTAGTGATTGGCCACCACTCATAGAAGGCGATTCTTATGTCGCATTTACTTCTGGGATGTCGTCCTCTTAAGGTAGACATGAACTTAGGCGGCGATATGCCTACGTTCCCTTCAATGAACAATGGTACATATTCCATGCCAGTAATGGTGCCTTTCCTACCTAAAACTAAACTATACGCCTCATGCAAATGACCATCCCACCTAAAAATTAGCTAGCATATCATTAGGGGCCGGACACCATCCAGGAGAAGTTTTAATGTTCTTACTACTCTCTCAACGGCATATGCTAGTTAGAGAGTAGGGGCATCTGATGAAGGACAAAAAATACTCTCAAAATTAAAACTTCACACAATACCCAAGGGGTTCGATTTCTCGATGTCTCGGTGAATCTGACCACTTGATTATCCAGCATCCAGGCAGATCCTGACGAATCTGGCTAGCCAAGGATTTGCTAGATCTGACCTGATCTCAGGATCACAGTATCTTGGCGGATCCTAGCGAAGTCAACCCGATTTCGGGGTCTAGCAACCCGCCTAAGGATCCGGTTGCTTAGAGTTGAAGAGGCGACTGTTACGTTCGTGTCGGCACTAATGGTCCACTCTACTTAATCACTTAAATGCTATTAATAGCAAATGGCGAAAGAAACGAAATCCATTTTGGATGGAGGTTTGCTATGAGAGTTGTTTTTGTATCATAAATACAGAGAATAGAGAGTTTTAAGGTTTGATGCACTCAGAGAGAGAGAGAAACTAGAGCAATTGTACCATTATCAAAAAAGCATGGTAGAACATTCGAAGCATCGCTCTCCCTCGGACGTACACTCTTTGGGTGGAACTAGGTCACTGATCTTCTGTGTCACCGATTCTATATATGATTATTCTATCTGTTCTTTAAATTGAGTCTCCCGCTGATCACCACCTTAACCAGATGTGGGAAAAAAACAAAGGATTCCTTTGTTCTTGATAACAAGCATAGTTGTTCTTTTCCTATCTAGCCATCAAGAAGGCACGAGTCTAATCAAATATTTATTAGCTAGTATTAGGGATAGATGGATAGATATGGATTATATGGATGGATATCATTTTTCTATCGAATATTAAATATCTCCTACGTTAATGTAAAAAACAAAATGAAATTTCAGCTTCTAAATAAGCTTATTTTCAATTAAAAATAAGTTAACCAAACTTACTCTCAATTGCCTGGTGCGACCTCAAAGACCCGTTAATAATCCCTTTTAATTTGGCTTGACAATTTTGACATTTTCAAGAGAATTACTTATTAAAGGAAACATCAACGACTACCAACTCTAGTAGGTAAATCCCATCGTGATCTTAAGATTTACTCACCAAAATAGACATAAAATGAAAATTGAAAGAAACAAGCCACAAAAGAGATTCTACGCCATTGATTGGAATTTTGAGTCTAACCTATGGCAATGTTTGAACAATGGTATTAGGACCAACTGAAATTGGGCTGTAATTATGAAAATAAGTAATTCCACCTAAAAATAAAATTATTCTATTGCTCCCAAAAAGATTAATGTAATTCACCCTAAAATTTTATTTTATTTTTATAATTCCTCTCCCAATTTCAAATTTCAAATTTCACTTATCAAACACTACCTTAATCTTATAACTAATCACTTCAGTAGCCCCATCAAAAACCACAAAAGAAATGACCAAAATGCAGGAGTTGGATGTCTACTACAATATGGAGATGGTGGAAATGGCAGGAATTGGATAGATTGAGAATGGAGGATATCGTAAAATCCAAACATCAATGGAACATTTTAGATGAGAGCATGGTGGATCCAAAGGCATTGCCTCTCAAAAAGTGAAAAGATCAATGAGGAAATGTGCAAAAGGGAGATGATAGATCAACCACTTTTGACCAGAGAAAAGGGGTGGTGGCATTATTGGAATGAAAAATAATTTTAAGTAAATCATAATAAAAAATTACATAAACAGTCCTAACTTACACAAAAATATAATATTTATATATTATTATCCGTAAAAGTTATAATATTTACATAAGAAAATGTTTAAGGCCCATATGGTCATATAGCAGCAAAATCTAGAAGGCATTTGTATTCATAATTTGAAAATTTGATATATATCCAACATATATTATGAGGAAGAAAGAACTAATTTGGATAGATCCACATCTTGTTGTGTCCCCAAACAGTGTGTTTTACATAAGCAAGTGACACTAAAAATGCAAATATTTAATTTTATAAATTATAACATAATAATAATAATAATAAAAGTGCAACTTTTTAACTTTCAAAGTAACTAAGCAGAAAATTCTCATTAAATTGAGCAACTGACTGCATGGAACTAGTTACTCGTGAATTAACTGCATGCATCGTGTAGCATCGAGCATCATAAATAGCGGTGCAATGTATCTCAACGTGAAATAATTAAAGGAACCAATCAACCAAAGAAATAGTGCCAATGGGTGGTGTCCCCGCAATATTCTTCCTCCTCTCTATGTCGACCTCGTTGTTTCCATTCTTCACCACCGTCGTGGTATCAATAGTAATTCAACTGGCATCTATATATCTCTTTTAATCAGATTTTCAGATATAGACGAGTGCAATGATCCAGACATATGCGCTGATGGCACCAACTGCGTCAACGTGCCTGGTAGATACCTCTGCGTCACGGACCAAAGATCAACGGTGATCCCAGGTAATTTAATTTAATTTAACTCTCTGGAACTTCTCAATCTAAAATCACGAAATCTCCCTGAAATAGGATAAGAATAGTACTCCATGATGGATCCCAAATTAATATTTTGCATCCTATATATTTTTCCATCACTAATTTGCTTTAGCTTGTTACCATCTTATTCTCGTAAATACGCCATCACATATTTTGATAACATACATAGGCTTAGATTTAGTGAACACTTGTGAGAGCAGTTACTTGAATTCTTTGGCGTTCTTGTAATGGCTAAGGTGCCACCGAATGAGTAGAAAAAATACGTATACCATGTCCATTTTCTTTAGTGGAAAATTAATTAATTAACCATATTTAAGATCAGATATTCCAGTTGCATGTGAGGCCAACCCGTCTGATTGGGCTCACTTCAAAAAGAAATCGTTCCAAGCCTAACCCAACCCAATTATATATGTGCAATTATATATAAAAGATGGCAATTACATATGTGCATAGGTAAACTTGAAAAAAATGCAATTACACAATATCAAATTCTTTTAATGCATTTGTATACAATCTCAATAAAAATAAGATAATTTACTTTATAGATAGTGAAATGTTTGACACAAACATTTACATTCAAAAAAAAAAAATAGCCCTTCCTATAAAAGAAAAGGAGCACATATCCCTGTAGTTTCCCACTTCGATTTCTACCTTTTGTCTCATTCCCCCGACCACGATTCCTTGGGTAGGATCTCGGGTGGGATGGGAGTGTCGAAAATTGGGTTCTTCTATATTGCACAGAATGGGAGAATTAAGGGTGGTATCAGCATCAATTTAAAACTACAACTTTAATACCATGTCTCGGAATGAAATATAATACTTTACTATGAAATCATAGACTTACTTAATTAGGAAGGCCACGAAGGAAAATTATATGAGATATACTGATAAAATAGGAATTAGGAGAAGGATGACAACCATGAAAGAATGCATTCTTATATTTGGCATACGAGTAGTACATACAAAAATAAAATAATATATTCTTTCATTTCTTTTACAACAAATATCCACAGTAACATTCCCCGAATCATGATCTTTGGCTCAACTACAGCTAAAAAGAAACAAGTTAGTACAAAAATATTGGCAACACCACTCAACAGCACCCACCTATCCACTACACAAGATAAGGGTAACACTACGAGGTATCATGACCCCCACGAGAGGGATGGGTACTTCCAAAACTTACGCCTCCTTCAGAAGGAGCGTGCAATGGAAGGCAAGCAGCTAGGTAAGTCCAGAAGGACCACGACCCTTACAACGAGGACCCTCATCCAGCTCTACAACTGACGGCCAGCTCGACTAAGAAAGCCGCCTCGCCCTACGGCAAACCCCACCTTGCTCCCCCAACAAATGGGATGCTCCACCCACTTGTTCTTACTGAGTGTGGAGCCCTAGGGTCCTCGTCCACCGCATCCGACACCTCCCCTAGGGTCGCTGAAGACTCCCCAAAAGGGCGAGTAGAGCCGAGGCATGAGGACCGTGACCTGGTGAAAACTACATTAGAAGGCACTAAAAATCCCCTGCCGACTCCAGAAAGGGCTAATAAAGGGCTCACCATGAAGAGGCGAAGAAGCAGGGCGTAGCCACATCCTGTGCTCCATGGCGGGAGGGCAAGCCTAGAACAGGGTGGATCCAAGGAGCCGAAAAGCCTGCCCCATCCAACATAAAAGTCAGTGCCACCTCCTTGGACAGCGAGAGACCCCCAGTAGACCCCTCCATAAAGGATCCCCAGATACACCAACCGTCTGGGCGACCCCTAAGCGGCCCCCTAATCGGAAGGATCTGCTCCTGTTGACTCCCTCGTAGAGCCCTGCCCCACGTCTACCCAGGCAAATACACTCCCACAAGAAGAGCTCTCGACAGCAACAACCCCTGCCTCGCCTTTGCGAAGTCATAGCGGGAATAGAGCGGCATGGGAAGGCGCGAGCCCCTGACCCCTGGAGGCAGTCCAGCCCGCCTAAACACGCGGAGTGCCCTCCAATATATCAGTGAGGGGCCCTACGTAGTCAATGCCACCAAACCTTCAGCTGGCCCTTCCGTGGAAAATCCCTAGACGAGGTCCACCATTTGGGAAAGCGTCGCGGGCGTCACCTAGCCGGCACCCCACCTCTGCTCGGGCAAGTACACTCACATGAGAGGAGTTCCCAGCGGCAGCAGCACCTGCTCCACCCTCATGGAGTTACTAAGGTAGCTACGTAGGAGCACCAGAAGGGGATCACCCTCGCCCAAACAACCTCACGTAGCCTCCCTTTGATTGCTTCGCTGGACACATAAAAGTTCGGCAACAAAACTCTACCCGAGGAATGAACAAGGTCACAACTGTTCCTCAATCCTCAATTCCCTCGAACACAATCAAGGACAATGAAAGGCGGTGAAACAAGGCCCACATCTGGCCCTAACTATAACCCTGCCCCCTGGGCCCCCGAGGGCGGTAATGTCTTTTTACTCCCTGCGGCTCACCAGTTCCCAAGGAACCAAATCCTCCAGGATACGACACTGATCTTGAAGTAGCATAACTGCACCAATAAAACTGCCAGTCAAGAACCCCGCGTGTTATTACACATCGGGCATTCAAAAAGCCTTTCACGCCCTTCCAAAAAGGACGCGATGCTTCGAGCCATGATCTCTCACGGCAACAACGATGCCTGCCACAGTGTCTAGAACAGATGAAAGGTCGCCTCCTAAGCTCAGCACCAACTCGGGCTAATATGCCCTACGCCTACCTTCTGCCGCCTCCTAAGACTAGCACTGGCTCAGGCTAATGCTCCCCACGCCCAAGCTCTACCTCACCCTAAGGTCGGCATAAGTTGCTACTCGTTAGGCCCAATCGCCACTTCACAAGCCCACCTCGAACTTGGGACAAGTCGCCTCCTAAGGCTTGTAGAGGCTCGGGCTCATACGCCCCACGCTTTTGCCGCCTCCTAAGGCTGGCACTGGCTCGGGCTCATGCGCCCCACATCGAAGTTGATACCCGCCTCATACGGCCGGCTCAAACCCAAGCTTACATGTCCCACATTCCGCCTCAGAGCATGTCACTCCCTAAAGCTGGTGTGAGCTCGGGCTCATATGCCCTAACAAGGAACCTCTTCTGAGCAACAGGAGGTGGGTGAAGACCACTTAACTCCCCAAGCATAAATGTTTCCCCTGCTGCATTACAATCGGAAGAACATCCGGGGGCATCATCTACTGTGAAGTTTTGGCCATTCTCACTACTCTCTTAGCAGTTCACACTAGCTAGAGAGTGAGGGCATATGATAAGGGGAAAAAAGTGCCCTCTTACCCAAAACTCCACACCCGACCCGGTAAGGGATCTGGCTACCTGGACAAGGGGTATACAGGTGGAACCGGGACTTCGTCTCGCTTGAGACCACCCAGTTCCCAGTCAACACCAGCTTGGTCTACTAGAGGCTCCTATGCAGCAAGGGCAGAAGATACAAAATGATGGGCCTGACCACCTGCACCCTGATGGATACCACGTAGCCTAACAAATTGGGGTACCAAAGCCCGTAAATGAGAGTTGTCCCCATGTTATGAATAAAGAGGGAGCCCTCCAAGAGAAGGGGACTCCTCCCTGGGTAAGGGAGCGAGATCATGTAATATGTATCCTTGAAATTCTAGTGTATAGTTCGGAGCATCATCCTCCCCCCAGACGTACACCCCTTGCGGTGGAACTGGGTCACCAAACCCCTACTTTCCCTTACGTTTGCTTGGTGATGTTCGTTTTCTCCCCTTGAGCGATGAATGCCAATGGCTAAGTAGCGACTCCTACGTAAACAAATTTTTTGATAGACCATCCAAGGCCCATCATTCGGTTTGATTAATGGGAATATTTATGTTACGATCATGGGCGTCAAAAGCAGTTTAAGACGTCTGGAATCCTTCCCAGACGTCTGGTAATAAATTTTTACGGCTTGTAGATTCGCGTTTGCGCGCATGCGCACGCAGACTGAGCCGCAGACTTCGCTTTCTTCCCCTGCAGGCGCCGTCTTCCTTCTCTCTCTTCCCGCGGCTGCCTTATAAGAACGCTCCCCCTCTCCTTCAGCCCCACTCCACCGTCTCCTCTTCCCCTTCTCCTTGCGCGCGTGAGCGAGCGAGTGAGCGGCGGCAGCAGCGGCTGTGGCGAGAGTGCGGAAGGAGTGTGGCGGGAGGAAGAAGCTTGACCGCGGAGGTGCGAGCTTGCTGGGGCAGCTAGAGCCGGCCAGCGAGGGGAGCGGCAGGCGTGGGGTGTCGCGGAGGGCTTGCTGCAGCTCGGGCAGCAGGCGAACGGGGCGCGGCGCGGCCGAGCGTCGCGGACGGAGAGCGAATCAGGTTCTGTTTCTGGAAAATTTTCCAGAATCAGACGTCTGGACTTACGTCCAGACGACGCCGACGACGTTTGGAGGACAGTCCAGACGTCCGACAGGTAAGATATTTTTTCCTCTTCTTCCTTTTTCGCGTGTACGGCCTTGAAGCCATCCGCCGTGTTCTCTGCGCTTTTCCGTGATGAAAGCAATTTCGTGTGTGCGCAGGAGTTATTCGGGAAGGTGCGAGGGCTCGCCATCCCACGTAAATCAGACGTCTGGCCACAGTGCCAGACGACGAGGAGGACTTCCAGACGTCCGGAGAGACAATCGGACATCTGGGAACCAAGGCCAGACGTTCCAGCGGACTTCTGGACGTCTGAAGGACTGCACAGAACTGAGGTATGACCGATCCACCTTTTAAGACGTCTGGATGATGTTCCAGACGTCTGATTTTGGACAGTTTCATCGTTTTTGACCCGTTTAAGGCCCGTTCGGAGTCCGTTTTCCACGTTTCAAGTTGCGTTCTTTCCAGAATAAATTCCCCTATCCGTTTACTGTAATTGTATACCATTCTGAGAAATTCCTTGTGATTGATCCTTGTGTTAGGACCCCATTCCGTTGCAGTCTTGGGGGTTACAAAGGCGCGTGGGATTGCTGACCACGCCCCCAGTACTCCCGGTCTCACTGGTAGAGTGGCTTTTTAATTTACTTAACAAAGTTCGTTATAGTTGTGGAACAATTAATAGAGTCTAGGGCATTGCATGAAACCTAGGACGAAGAAACTAGATTGAATGATAGATCTTAGGGTATTGCATGAATCCTAGGATTGGAAAACTAGATTGAATGATAGATCCTAGGGTACGGCATGAATCCTAAGACTGGAAAAACTAGTGAAATATAAATATTGCAGTCTTGGAAAAATGGAAAGGAAGTAATAGCTGCCTGTAAATTGATTTAACAGCTGCTTGTTATGAATGAATAAAAATGATTGAGAACATGGGTTGTATGAACGTAAAATTGGAACGGTGAGACCTAAAATGGCCAAACAAAAGAAACATGAACCCTACGGGGAATTAGGAGTAGAACTCCTGGAAAGAGAATAGAATGGAACTGAGAAAGTGAAACGTGGAAGTGTGTTGTCTCTTGGGTACGTGGTACCAAAGAGAGCACACATTACCTCTTAGTGTAGAGGGGAGCTTGCCGCCCCAGGTTGAGACCGGGGTGGGTTTGGCCACTGTACACCGACTTGCTGGCCCTCGCGTACACAGTACCAAGGAGAGCTACTAGTGTAGGGAGAGCACTAGCTGCCCCACGGGCCCCGGGGTTCTGCTAGCCTCCTACACCGACTTGTTAGGCCTACTGGGCAAACCAAGGTAGTCAGGCGAGGGTGCGCGGACTGTGGATGGGTTGGACTCCTGTTACTGAGAGGGCTCTGCCCTATAGTGGTTCCGTGCTGTGCTTTGGGCGCACCCGTTAACGGAAATGACTGACCGCGTGCCAGTGCGGGGTAGCTACCCGTACGTTTATCACGCGTGCCGTAGTCACCGTTACGTCTGTCAGCGACCTTGGGGTGGTTGACTGAGGGTAGGATCACTACGGGGGACTCTCCCGGCCAGGAGAGTACCACATGTTACTTCTACTTTTCGGAAAAGACTGCAATCAAGATCGTTCCCACGAGGAACATTCGAGATCAAGAGAAGGATCTGAGAATTAATCAATAGTAAGATAAGAGAAAGACTTAAATAAAGGAAATAAAATAGAATATAACAGCTACTGTACACTCTACTGCTTCTTTAATTTTTAGTTGCCACTCTACTCAGCGTTTCGCTGACGTGTTACCCTAGTTACCTTTTCAGGACCAGGTGTTGAGCCGCCAGGGTCAGCGACTGCAGAGGACGCTGGGCCTAGTAGGGTCCAGTAGGGTTACCTGTGCACTCTTTGTACTTTTTTTTGTGCTGTAGTGAGTAGTTTTCCTTGTTACTCCCTGTACTTTCTTTATTGAAAAGTTTATATTATGTACATGTTTTTCCCTTCTGTTGTGGTGGTGTATACTGTAGTATTTCCTTTTCTTACTGCTGTATTTTGTTACTGCTAGTTATATTCATGCTGAATGTGGTTTATTTTATTGCTCTTTTGGTTACTTTTTCGTTGGACGACTAGGTCTTGGGATTAGTCGAGTCGGTCCGATTCTCGTGTCTCATAGGGATTTGGGAATCGAGTCGTTACAAGATGGTATCAGAGCAAGATCGTCCCGAGAAGTAAACCAACTGACTGAAAAATAACCAATTCACATATCTGTGATTAGAGTAGCCACCACAACATTCTTTTGACATGAGCTCTTAGGCCTTTCGTTAGATATCGTCCCATATTGACGTGTTTTCGCTCTGTTTTGCATCTCCTTGCAGGAGACGCCTCGCCGCGGGACTAGCGAGGCGGGCTGCGGGCACGGCCGAGGAGGAGGTCGGCGAGGTGGGCGTGTTGCTGTCGACGCCTCAGTGGACCAGCCACTGCTCCCGGTCATTCAGGCCCAGGACCTCGCCCAGCTGATATGGGATATTGTGCGAGAGGAGCTCCACCCACCGCCCCGAGCGCCTCTCCCTAGGGCTGCGGAGGGAGAGTCCTCTGTGGGAGCACACGACGGACGCGGCGCTGGACACGGGGGAGGGGATGGGCCGCCACCGCCCCCACCTTCCTCCGACACTTCTGTACACGAGGCATCTTTACCTGGAGGTGCACCATCATCTCCCCTGCAGCGCCACTTCGAGCTCTTTGGGCAGTTCCGGAAGCTGAAGCCCCCCTCCATCAAGGGGGATGAGGACCCGACCGAGGCAGAGGACTGGCTCGAGCAGCTTGAGAAGATTTTCGACACCCTTCGCCCCCCGGTGGAGTGCCGCGTGGCCTTTGCCACGTACCAACTGGAGAGTGCGGCACACAGGTGGTGGAGGGCGGTCATGGGACAGGAGAGGGACGAGCCGACCTGGGACCAGTTCGTCACCCTCTTCTGCGAGCAGTACTTTCCCCAAACGTGGTAGAACCAAAGGAGGCGGGAGTTCCACACTCTCCGCCAGGGGACGATGACCGTGAGCACGTACCGCATGCATTTTCTGGAGCTGTCCCGCTTTGCAGCGACAGCGGTAGCCACTGAGGAGGAGCGCCTTTCGAGGTTCACCGAGGGGCTCCGGCCTGCAATTCGAGGGTATGTCAAACCCCTGAAGCTGCCTACATTTTCGAGGGTGGTGGAGGCAGCTATGACCTACGAGGAGACCAACCCGTCCGCGCGAGACACTGACGGCGGGCAGAAGAGGCCCTTCCAGCCAGACTTTTCACAGGGCCGGCGAGAGAGGAGACACGTGGCGTCCGCAGGAGAGCCGTCATGTTTTGCAAGGCCATAAGTGGCCTTTAGAGGCCCTCGACAGGGGCCAGTTGCCAGCACCGGACCCCCGCCCATCCGACAGTAGGGACCCACTGAGGGCGGGAGTCGGGTTACCCTCTGCTACCAGTGTGGCCAGCCGGGCCACATCAGGAGGGACTGCCCGTCTAGGGCAGGAGGTCAGCAGATACTTCCCGCGTCGAGCACTAAAGGGCGAGCGGGAGGTCGCGGTTTCCAAGCACGAGGAGGAGGACAGCAGTCACGAGGAGGGTACCGGCCAGCACCTACTCGTCCGACGCAGAGTGTGGCTGCTTCGTCCGCACCTAGAGCTGAGGGGCGTATCAACGCCCTGGCACATAGGGATGCTAGAGCTTCGGGATCGGTGGTGGCAGGTATGGTTTCAGTTTCCGGCAGACTCGTTTACACACTTTTCGATTCCGGCGCTACGCATTCGTTTGTCGCAGCCAGTTTCGCAGTTAGTTTGGGCTAGGATTATATGCTGTTAGAGAATCTGTTCATAATCATAGGTCCGAGTGGTCAGCTGTTTGTGGCTGAGGAGGTGTACACGGGTTGCGAGATCAGTATCGGGGGACATAGTCTGCCCGCTGACCTAATTATGATACAGATGGAGGACTTTGGCGTAATTCTGGGGATGGACTAGCTGTCCGCGTACCACGCTCTGGTGGACTGTTTTGAGAGGAAGATCGTCTTCTCCATACCGGAGTTGCCTTCTTTCGAGTTTCACGGTCAGCCAGTGGACGGAGGCTTCAGGTGCATTTCGGCACTTCAGGCAGCGAGACTGTTGGGCAAGGGGTGTGAGGGCTTCCTAGCTTGTGTGGTGGCAGAGCCCGGCCCTATGGCAGACTTCCATAGCATTCCGGTGGTCAGAGAGTACCCTAACGTGTTCCCTGACGAGTTACCAGGACTACCGCCGGAGCGTGAGATCGAGTTTGAGATCTCACTAGTACTAGGGACCAGCCCCATCTCCACCGCACCATACAGGATGTTACCGCTTGAGTTGCGAGAGCTCAAGTCTCAGTTGTAGGATCTTTTGGAGAAAGGCTTTGTGAGGTCCAGTGCGTCTCCCTGGGGAGCCCCGGTACTCTTTGTAAAGAAGAAGGATGATACCCTACGCCTTTGTGTGGACTACAGACAGCTGAATAGGGTCACCATCAAGAACAGGTATCCGCTGCCGAGGATCGATGACTTGTTTGACCAGTTGCGAGGTGCCGCGGTGTTCTCCAAGATCGACTTGAGGTCGGGATACCACCAGTTGAGGATCAGGGAGACAGACGTCTCCAAGACAGCCTTCCGCACCTGGCATTGACACTACGAGTTTTTGGTCATGCCGTTTGGGCTGACCAATGCCCCCGCTGCTTTCATGGACCTGATGAATCGGGTGTTTAGACCATACCTGGACCAGTTCGTGGTGGTATTTATTGATGATGTACTCATCTATTCTCGAGATCAGACGCAGCACGGACAGCACTTGCGGATGGTATTGGACACACTGAGACGACGTAGGCTGTACGCCAAATACAGCAAGTGCAAGTTCTGGTTGAGGGAGGTGACCTTCTTAGGTCATGTGATCTCTGGGGACGGCTTGGCGGTGGACCTAGCCAAGATCGAAGCAGTGCTCAGGTGGGAGAGACCGCGTACAGTCACTGAGATTCGCAGTTTCCTAGGACTGGCAGGCTACTACAGACGGTTCATCAGAGGTTTTTCACAGATTGCGCGTCCTATGACACAGTTGACCCAGAAGGACGTGCCCTTCGCTTGGACAGACGCCTATGAAGCGTGTTTTCAGGAGCTGAAGGAGAGGTTGACTTCGGCTCCCGTGCTCACCATCCCTGACAGCAGTGGCAGGTTCGTTGTGTACACGGACGCCTCCTTGCAGGGGTTAGGGGGTGTGCTCATGCAGAGGGGTCACGTTGTCGCTTACGCTTCGTGGCAACTGAAGCCCCATAAGCATACCTACCCTACCCACGACCTGGAGCTGGCAGTTGTTGTCTTCGCGTTGAAGACCTGGAGGCACTACTTGTACGATGAGACCTTCGAGATTTTCACAGATCACAAGAGCCTCAGATACCTTTTTGACCAGAAGGAGCTCAACATGAGACAGAGACGTTGGTTGGAGCTCCTGAAGGACTATGACTGCAGCATTTCCTACCACCCGGGGAAGGCCAACGTGGTGGCCGATGCCTTGAGCCAGAAGGTGCCCGCACACTTGGCCCGTTTACAGTTACAGAGTTGGAGTCTTTTGGAGGAGATGGGCAGTTGGCGACCCCTAGAGTTACGGGGGCACTGTAGGGCAGTGACTGTGACACGACAGACTAGGCCAAAGCTGATAGACCGCATCATCACAGGATAGATGGCTGATCCGTACTTACAGTCCTTGCGCGACAGAGTACTGTCAGGAGACCAAGGGGACTTCTCTTTCACAGACCAGGTGCTGCTCCTGAGGCGACGATTGTGCGTTCCCAGAGACGAGGAGTTGTTGAGAGAGCTCCTGACTGAGGCACACGGTTCCAGATTCACCATACATCCCGGAAACACGAAGATGTACCATGACTTGAGGCGCGAGTTTTGGTGGAGGGGGATGAAGCGGGATGTGGGTGAATTCGTGCAGTAGTGTTTAGTGTGCCAGCAGGTGAAAGCCGAGCATCAGAGGCCTGCAGGGCCGCTACAGCCGCTTCCAGTGCCAGAGTGGAAGTGGGAGAGCATCACCATGGACTTGGTGGTGGGCTTGCCTGTTACCCAGCGAGGACACGACGCAGTCTGTGTGATTGTGGATAGACTGACAAAGACGGCACGATTCTTGCCGATCCGAGTCACTTTGGGACCCGCACAGTTGGCAGAGAGGTATATCCGCGATGTGGTACATCTACACGGAGTTCCGCGGGAGATCGTATCCGACCGGGATACCCGCTTTACGTTCCAATTTTGGGCTGAGTTTCAGCAAGCCCTGGGGACATGATTGAGTTTCAGTACAGCTTACCACCCCCAGACGGACGGACAGTCTTAGCGCACGATACAGACACTTGAGGACCTTTTGCGTGCCTGTGTACTGGACTGGAGGGGCTCTTGGGAGGAGCACTTGCCCCTGGTGGAGTTTGCATACAACAACAGTTATCACTCGAGCATCGGCATGGCTCCCTACGAGGCTCTGTACGGACGGAGGTGTACGGCACCCTTGAGTTGGGTTGAAGTGGGGACCAAGTGGGAGGTTGGCCCTAGGTTGATCCGGCAGAGTCAGGAGGTAGTTGAGCAGATCCACAGGCGACTCCGCACTGTCAGGAGCAGGCAGAAGAGCTACGCGGATTGGAGACGCAGAGAGGTGCAGTTTGAGGTTAGGGACCACGTCTTCCTTCGTGTTTCGCCCATGAAGGGGCTGCAGCGGTTTGGAGTGAAAGGGAAGCTCGCGTCGAGGTTCGTGGGGCCCTTTGAGGTCTTGGAGCGGGTTGGACCCGTTGCTTACAGGCTTGCCCTCCTTCCTCAGCTTTCTGGTGTGCACGACGTGTTCCACGTGTCCAACCTCAGGAGGTACGTCGTCGATCCCAGTCACGTCCTGAGTCACGAGAGCGTCGAGGTGGGCGACGACCTGACCTATCCTGAGCGGCCCGTACAGATTCTTGACAGAGCCGTCCGCAGTTTGAGACGAAAGCAAGTACCCCTGGTGAAGGTTTTGTGGAGGAGCCAGTGGTACGAGGAGGCTACCTAGGAGCCTGGGGCGGCAATGCGGGAGCGGTACCCGGAGCTTTTCGCGGGTACGTCTTTTTGGACCGGCTTCGGTCCTCTTTGAGTTTGTTATATATATATATATATTTGTTTGCTCTTTCCGCACCCTAGTTAGCGTAAGTTTCGGGGACGAAACTTCCTTTGAGTTTGTTATATTGTTACGATCATGGGCGTCAAAAGCAGTTTAAGACGTCTGGGAAGTGTCCCAGACGTCTGGCCAGACGTCTGGAACCCTTCCCAGACGTCTGGTAATAAATTTTTACGGCTTGCAGATTCGCGTCTGCGCGCATGCGCACGCAGACTGAGCCGCAGACTTCGCTTTCTTCCCCTGCAGGTGCCGTCTTCCTTCTCTCTCTTCCCGCGGCTGCCTTATAAGAATGCTCCCCCTCTCCTTCAGCCCCACTCCTCCGTCTCCTCTTCCCCCTCTCCCTGCGCGCGCGAGTGAGCGAGTGAGCGGCGGCAGCAGCGGCTACGGCGAGTGTGCGGAAGGAGTGTGGCGGGAGGAAGAAGAAGCTTGACCGCGGAGGTGCGAGATTGCCGGGGCAGCTAGAGCCGGCCGGCGAGGGGAGCGGCAGGCGTGGGGTGTCGCGGAGGGCTTGCTGCAGCTCGGGCAGAAGGCGGACGGGGCACGGCACGGCCGAGCGTCGCGGGCGGAGAGCGAATCAGGTTCTGTTTCTGGAAAATTTTCCAGAATCAGACGTTTGGACTTACGTCCAGACGACGCCAACGACGTCTGGAGGACGGTCCAGACGTCCGACAGGTAAGATATTTTTTCCTCTTCTTCCTTTTTCGCGCGTATGGCCTTGCAGCCGTCCATCGTGTTCTCTGCGCTTTTCCGAGATGAGAGCAATTTCGTGTGTGCGCAGGAGTTATTCGGGAAGGTGCGAGGGCTCGCCATCCCACGTAAATCAGACGTCTGGCCACAGTGCCAGACGACGAGGAGGACTTCCAGACGTCCGGAGAGACAATCGGACGTCTAGGAACCAAGGCCAGACGTTCCAGCGGACTTCTGGACGTCTGAAACACTGCGCAGAACTGAGGTACGACCGATCCACCTTTTAAGACGTCTGGAAGATGTTCCAGACGTCTGATTTTGGACAGTTTCATCGTTTTTGACCCGTTTAGGGCCCGTTCAGAGTCCGTTTTCCGCGTTTCAAGTTGCGTTCTTTCCAGAATAAATTCCCATATCCGTTTACTGTAATTGTATACCGTTCTAAGAAATTCCTTGTGATTGATCCTTGTGTTAGGACCCCGTTCCGTTGCAGTCTTGGGGGTTACAGAGACGTGCGGGATTGCTGACCACACCCCCAGTACTCCTGGTCTCACTGGTAGAGTGGCTTTTTAATTTACTTAACAAAGTTCGTTATAGTTGTGGAACAATTAATAGAGTCTAGGGCATTGCATGAAACCTAGGACGAAGAAACTAGATTGAATGATAGATCTTAGGGTATTGCATGAATCCTAGGATTGGAAAACTAGATTGAATGATAGATCCTAGGGTACGGCATGAATCCTAAGACTGGAAAACTAGTGAAATATAAATATTGCAGTCTTGGAAAAATGGAAAGGAAGTAATAGCTGCCTGTAAATTGATTTAACAGCTGCTTGTTATGAATGAATAAAAATGATTGAGAACATGGGTTGTATGAACGTAAAATTGGAACGGTGAGACCTAAAATGGCCAAACAAAAGAAACATGAACCCTACGGGGAATTAGGAGTAGAACTCCTGGAAAGAGAATAAAATGGAACTGAGAAAGTGAAACGTGGAAGTGTGTTGTCTCTTGGGTACGTGGTACCAAAGAGAGCACACATTACCTCTTAGTGTAGAGGGGAGCTTGCCGCCCCAGGTTGAGACCGGGGTGGGTTTGGCCACTGTACACCGACTTGCTGGCCCTCGCGTACACAGTACCAAGGAGAGCTACTAGTGTAGGGAGAGCACTAGCTGCCCCACGGGCCCCGGGGTTCTGCTAGCCTCCTACACCGACTTGTTAGGCCCACTGGGCAAACCAGGGTAATCAGGCGAGGGTGCGCGGACTGTGGAGGGGTTGGACTCCTGTTACTGAGAGGGCTCTGCCTTATACTGGTTCCGTGCTGTGCTTTGGGCGCACCCGTTAACGGAAACGACTGACCGCGTGCCAGTGCGGGGTAGCTACCCGTGCGTTTATCGCGCGTGCCGTAGTCACCGTTACGTCTGTCAGCGACCTTGGGGTGGTTGACTGAGGGTAGGATCACCACGGGGGACTCTCCCGGCCAGGAGAGTACCACGTGTTACTTCTACTTTTCAGAAAAGACTGCAATCAAGATCGTTCCCACGAGGAACATTCGAGATCAAGAGAAGGATCTGAGAATTAATCAATAGTAAGATAAGAGAAAGACTTAAATAAAGGAAATAAAAAAAATAAAATAAAATATAACAGCTGTTGTACACTCTACTGCTTCTTTAATTTTTAGTTGCCACTCTACTTAGCGTTTCGCTGACGTGTTACCCTCGTTACCTTTTCAGGACCAGGTGTTGAGCCGCCAGGGTCAGCGGCTGCAGAGGACGCTGGGCCTAGTAGGGTCCAGTATGGTTACCTGTGCACTCTTTGTACTTTTTTTTACGCTGTAGTGAGTAGTTTTTCTTGTTACTCTCTGTACTTTCTTTATTGAAAACTTTATGTTATGTACATGTTTTTCCCTTCTGTTGTGGTGGTGTATACTGTAGTATTTCCTTTTCTTACTGCTGTATTTTGTTACTGCTAGTTATATTCATGCTGAATGTGGTTTATTTTACTGCTCTTTTGGTTACTTTTTCGTTGGACGAATAGGTCTTGGGATTAGTCGAGTCGGTCCGATTCTCGTGTCTCGTAGGGATTCGGGAATCGGGTCGTTACAATTTATCTACATTACTTTCTTCCCCTGATGTTGTAGTAACAACGTTTGGAATAAGAACTTGACCATGTTTAATGATTTCCTTATGAACAGGATTTGGTTCTTCAAATATAATGTGGCGACTATGACCTCCTAAACCAACATCCTCGAAGAAGTGGGCATTCCTAACCTCAAAGAATGGGCGAGTCGGGTCATAAAACTTATAACCCTTCGACCTTTCAAAGTAGGTGACTATCTTAGAATCCAGTTTCTTTTCGGTAGGCCTATATGGTCTAGCTTTAACTGAACACCCTTAGATATGAAAATGCTTTAAACTAAGTACCTTATTAGTCCACATTTCATATGAGGTTTTAAGCACTGCTTTAGTTGATACACGATTGAGAACATATATAGCTGTCTTTAGCGTTTTTCCCCATAGAGACTCAGGTAAAGAGGTATGACTAATCATACTCCATACCATGTCCTTAAGAGTTTTGTTGTGGTGCTTAGCAACACCATTCATGCTTGGTGTCGCAGGCATGGTGTACTAAGGTATTATGCTGCACTCATCTAGAAATGAAGCAAATGGTCCTGGACGTTCTCCTAATCCATCATATCTATCGTAGTACTCACCACTTCGGTCAGATCTGACGGTCTTAATCCTTTTCTCGAGTTGGTTTTCCACCTCGACCTTATAGGACTTGAACACATCCAAAGACTAACTTTTCATGAAGGAGGAAGAGATATCCGTATCTAGAGTAATTGTCTATGAACGTAATAAAGTACTATTGTCCATTCCAAAAAACCGTGAGGAATGGATCACAAATATTCGTATGTATTAGTTCTAAGACATCTATAGCTCTAGTAGCACCTACATCTCTTTTGTTTGTTCTTTTCCCTTTTAAACATCCTACACATATATCCAAATCTGCTGTGTAATCAAGGGAATCAAGAATTCCATTCGAAATAAGCATATCCATTATCTATTAGAGATATGGCTCAAACACTTATGTCATAGTAAAGTGGAATTCTCTTGAGTTATTTTAAGCTTTGTACTACTCAAAGTTGCATTGAAAGTTTCAAAATTTGAGGAAAATGTATGCACCATATATAATTTATCACTAACATACAAATAAACAAGAACCAACTAAATTTGAATTAAGAAACAACTAAAATTATTTATCACCAAATGAGCAAGAATATCCAAAGTTGTCCAACAGATAGATAGAAACTAAATTCCATCTAAACGACGGTACAATAAATGTTTCTTTCAACTCTAATTGGTCACCGGTAGTCAATGATAGTCTGAAATTTGCAACGGCTTCTACCTCCACCTTCTTGTCGTCACCCACATAAATGTATCTTTCACCATCACTTAGTATTTGACAACTTATGCAACCCTACCCCGACACACTAATGTGAATAGTAGTTCCCGAATTTATTCATCAAATGTTTAAGGGTACAGAAGCATAATTAACTTCTGAACAAAAAAAGCGAGTGATGTACCTTTCTTTTCATGTTAAGTGTGATATTCAGTACACTCTTTCTTCACGTGTCCTTCTCCCTTACGAAAGAAGCATTATGTTTTAGGCTTCTTCAGACTCCCTTTGGAGGAGGATGAACCGGTAGCAGCTATATCCTTCGTCAGCTTCCTTTTGGGCCTAGAAACTAGATGAGCACTCTTTAGTTTGTCATGTTTTAGCCACTCTTCCTCTTGCACACAATGAAAAATGAGCTCATTAAGAGTCCTCTTTGCCCTTTGGCAGTTATAGCTAACTTTAAATTACCCATATTGTGCAGAGAGGAAGATCAAAACCAAATGTACGAGGAGTTCATCTAACAACTCCAACTTAATTGTCTTTAGTTTCAGGACTAAATGGAACAATTCCATGATATGCTTCCTAATGTTTCCAGTACTCATGTACTTAAGTGAAACAAGTTTGCTAATGAGATTACTTATTTTAACTTTCTCATTTTTAACCAATCTTTTCTCAATTTTATCAAAGAATTTCTTAATATTTAATTCCTTTGATATCGAACATAATTTAGATCACATTAATGCAAACAAAATAAAATAGAAACAAGCATTTTCCCTCACGATCTTACAAATGAACGAGCTCAGTTAGCCCAAAGAGCTCTCTCAGGATCTCGTCAACCAAATTCCTCCATGCGAGCAACCTCAACTTGGATAAAAGGGATATATAGTAAAGCAAGGAAGCATCCAATGTCGATGACTAAATAACGAAAAGAGAATGGAGTTGATTAGGAAATCACAAGTTAATGATGTGACACACCTTGTTGTTTTCCGTGGGATGATTGTTTATTGGTGAAATATATTTTTAATCGGTTAAAAATTATTTTTTATTGATAGAATATTATTTTTAATCGATGAAAAATTATGAAAAGTAAAATAATTTTGCATAAATAAAATATCGCTTGTCACATGTTAAATATGATAGACGATAATTTTACGCCTGTAAAGAAATAATTTCCCCACGATAGAATGCCACCTTCCACACATTACCCGATACATTTCTCCCATCTCATATTACAACTACAGAGATTAAAAGATCAAGTGATGTCTGCATTCCCTTCCCTCTTCGATCCCAATGGATTTTGCCATCAGAGATTTCGTAAGTTTTTACGCTTTTACGTCGACTATCAAATTTAGCTGCTTTCCTATATTGTAATATTATTGCCGGGTACTAAAAATAAAAGTATCGATTTTATAAACTAATCATGATAATGTAAGAAAAGCAGAAAATAATTAGTGCACACTGTGAATCTTCAACCCAACGAAGCAAAAAAGAAAAAAATTCTGAAAATCGTAAATACAGTGACATGCGTGAGCAAGCTTTTCGGATCTTTTTTTTCTTACAAGTGAAATAAATTTATAGAATAAGTAAAAGAATAGAGAAAAGATAAAATAAATGGTAGAATAAGTGAGTTAATTTATTTAGATATTTCTGATATATTAAAATTAATTTATAAAGAGAGTGAAGTAATTTTATCTCAGATTAAATTTATTTAATCTAACGTAAATAGAAGATGAGTTAAATAATAGATTAAATATTTAATTTAATGTAAATCTATTTAATTTGTCTACCAAATATCTTCTGAATATCCTTCTCATGGACCGTACATCCATGGATACAACTTGCAATGAAGTAATTACCAATATAATGTCAACCGAAAGGAACATACATACAAGACTTGGTATGGAAAGATGCATTAATGGTAAAGTTTATTTCTACTCCTTTTTCTTGAAACATATCGTAATCGTAAATAAAAGGATACAAACATGGGATCAACTAATCAGATCAGCTATTAATTTTACATGAGTGAAGTTCTTCTGGAAGCCCAAGTGTATCCCCTTTTCCATGTAAACAAGGGTACGTAAAGGAAAGAGAATGGATTGATAGGCAAATTTTCAAAGACTAAAGAGGAGAGTAGACTGAGGCCCAAAATTAAGGAGACCCGAAGACAATTCTATTTCCACAAAATCAGCTAAGCCAAGGTGGAATGACAAGGAAACTTTGAAATTACCAAGGTCTAAGGTTCACACTTGCTCATGAGGATCATAGAATTTAGTATGTCACCACAAATAGATGAAACTTTGTGTATTGACGTTTTTTACACATCCTAATCACAAAAGCCTCTGACTCGGTTCTGTGGTTCATGCTGAGAGTGGGGAGTTGCTTAATTGTTGTGAGGATTCCCAGATGGAGAAAATATTTTTCTTTTTGGAAAATAGATCAAGGCATTATAAGAGGTTGAAAAATCACAAAAGTATATAATTTATGAATACATGGTTGACTGCACGGCATCGTTGCGTGGATTCTTTCGTGTCCATCGAACCAACAAACAAGTGGTATAGGTAGTTGATGGTCAGGTGACGATCCATCGCAAGTCCTTGTTGTCCCGACCTCACCCCCTCCACCTTCGTGTGGGATTGTCCATTGACCAGTTTCCTATATGGACCAAAATATCAGATGTTATTGATTTTTATTAAAGGTGAGTAATGCTGATAACACTTTAGACAGATAGTTTCCTAGACTTAGACATTAAACCCACGATAATTTCTTCTACAAATAGAGTTAGGAATTTAGGTTAGAGATGGTAAAGTTAATAGAAATAATGGTTATCAATGCATAACCTAATATGGGGGATGAGGAGTCCCACAGGTGGTGCTTCCCTCTTGGGGGTGTGGGTTTAAGTCCTCATCTTCTTTTTTTGTGGTAAAATTATTCCATCCCCCATCCCCTTCTCGAGTGGTCGAGTTCGACTCCCGCTTCAGGTTATAGGTCCGATCTCTCATATGGTCAATTGACTCACCACCTACGACGAGCTGTAGGTTCGCATCTTCACTCCTGATCAAGTGGTTCTCTAATAAAAAAATAAAAAGTATGGTGATTCATTACACTATTAGCACCTTCAGGTGCAGCAGCCATGTGGTCATCATGCCTCGAGCTTGCCAATGTAAAATTGATCCTCATCATGAGGTTGTACTTGCTAAATCCATATGTAACAAATGAAAAATTAAGATAAATAAAAAATTTTTAAAAAATAAAAAATAAAAATAAATGCATAACCTAATATATAGTTAGCAATTAAGGTCTAGTTTATTTAGTGGGTTATCTTAAATGTAAGATGAAGATAACCTACTTTCGTTGCCATGTTGTATTAACTTGGATTGTAAAGGATTAACATGAGATAATTTATCTCAAACCTAATGTACTCGGGATACATTATCCAACAGGTTAATCTTTGTCGTCTCATTGATCTCATGAAAACAAATCAAGCTGTGTGGTTATCAAACTATACAAATCCATTGCATTCCAGCTAAGATTAATACAACAGGATAATCCTTTTAACTTCCAAATGGGAACGTAAGATAACTCTTATAAAAATTTCTATCCTACAAAATTCTAATTCCTATAAAAATTTCTATTCCACAAAATTCTATCTCTCAACTTAAACTAGATCTAAAGAAATTAAAAAATCAAGAGTTAATTGCCTTCACTTTCATTCACATCCCAATGGATTTTGCCATCGATGGTATATGCATCAAAGATTTTATTTTAGTTTTAATCAAAAAGTAGGGAAATGTAAATAGTGATGTAAAAAGTGATGCAAAGACTTTGTGAGCTCTATTCTTGTAGTTCACGCAACGTTATGAATGTACAACCACTTGATAATTAATATTTAACGTAAATAAGCAAAAGAATGTAAAGTTTGTTACGTGGTGGGTCCCACCACATTCAAAAAAATCATCACATCACTTTGAAATAAAACGCATAAGTGGTAAATAATTTTACATCGGTAATAAACTACTTTGTAACTGTGGTAAATTATTCTTAATGATTTTGTATTACTTTGAGTTAAAACATAGAGGTGATAAATAACTTTGAATCAGTGATAAACTATTTCACACCAATAATAAATTATTCTGGGTAATTTACACCTGTGTAAAATAATTTTGAGCTTGTGTAAAATTATTCCAATTGTGATTTTACCTGTGTAAAGTAATTTTGACATATAGAAAGTAATTTTATGTATGAGAAGTGAAAAATCACTTGTCATATATGAAAAAACATTTAGAATTTATTTCGAAAGTAAAAAATAATTTTATATTAGTATAAATTAAAATTATATCAGTGAAAAATAATTGAAAAGTGATTTCAAAAATTTTTTTGAATAATTTACATCTAGATAAAAATAATTTATTATTAATTTTAATAATAACTGACCCACCACATATAAATACTTTTTTACATTAAAAATAAAATATATCAAATAAAAATCACATTCACAATATTATGCATAACTTTTACATCTTTGTTACGTTTCCCTACCTGCGTCTCTTCTTTATTCTTTTACATCGATTGTCAATGTTAGTTGTGTTCCTAAGTTGCTCATCTAGGGCTAAAAATCGGAAGTGTTTGTTTTTACGAACTATTCGTGATAACGAAAGAAGAAAAAAATCAATACTATATGTAAATTTTGAAAAAACTGTTATAAATATAGTGACGTGTGCGATACAAGTTTTTTTAATAATCTTTTCATGAAATGTACATCCATGGATTAAACCTGCAGTAAAGTGATTATTAATATAAAAACCAAAGGGAATATCTAAGACTTGGTATAAAAAAATGTATGCATGGTTGAGTTTTTTTTCTTTTTTTTTTTCTCAAAATATATTGCAATCACAAATAAAAAGATACAAACTCAAAATTAACAAATAGATAAATTTATTTCTTTGTCAAAGCATACGGAAGGTCATGTAAGAATTTTCTAAGAATCTAGTCGTACTATATGAGAGATATGAATCGTTGATTAAACTACGTTGAATGGACAAGAAAAGTTATAACAAAAAAAAATTATCAAAAACTCAAAAAATGTCCGTCCACTTATCTTTATACATATATCTGTCATGCAAGTTTTGCCGATGTCCTTTTCATGGATAGAGCATCCATCGATTGAACTTGCGTGGAAGTCACATTAATTAACAGCAAAAATGTAGAGAAACTTGAAAAATGATGGAAGGTAGGGTTGATATGTATTTTATTTGATAATTGATATTTAATATAAAAAAATAAAAGAATATAAGATTTATTTTATGGTGAGTCCTATCACATTAAAGAAAAAGTTAAAATGTAAGAAAATGTAGATTGCCATATAAAAAATGATGTAAATATTATTTTAGTATTTTACATAATGTTGGTTTACTTGATAATTAATATTTAATTTAAAGAAATAAAAAAATTTAAGGTTTATTACGTGATAATTTTCACCATATTTAAAAAAATCACCATACCACTTTAGTCCAAAAAATACACAAGTGATAAAAATTTTTACATTGGTGATAAATTAATCGAAGGGTAGTTTCACCTATCCAAAGTAATTTTACACGTGTCCAAAGTAATTTTAAAGTATAAGTTTAAGGTTTAGGTTTATGAAAAGTGATTTCACGTTTGAGAAGTAATTTGTTACTTGAAAAGTGATTTTTTACCTTAGAATTTAGGGCCTAGGATTTAAGATTTAACCCTAAGGTGAAAAATCACCTTTTAAGTGAAAAATCACTTTTCATATATAAAGAAACACTTGAAATTTATTTTTACACCAGTACAAAAAATATTTCATTAGTGCAAATAAGTTTAAAGTAAGGTGTAACCTTACTTTGTATTAGTGCAAAAAAATATTGCACCAGTGCAAAGTAGTTCAAAGTACTTTTCACCTGTGCAAAATTTTTTTGAAGGTGTAAACTGATTTTGCATAATCACTCACCCCTACGAAATTGGTTTGTTGTTAGTTTCAACACTGGTGGACGCCACCACGTATCAGCATTTTTTTGCATAAAAAGAGAAAGAAATCACATTTATAGTTATGCATTAGATTTTGCGTCAACTTTTACATTTTTCAACTTACGTCCAAAAACAATTACCATATTATTTTAAATTAAAATACACAATAATAAATACTTTACACTGGTGATAAATAATTTTACATCAGTGATAAATTGTTATGGGTGATTTTACACTAATGTAAAATTATTCCAAATGTGATCTAGTAGTTTTGTACCTGTGTAAAGCGGTTTTGTACCTGTGCAAAGCAATTTTAACCTTTGTGGTTCTAGGGTTTAGATTTATGGCAAGTGGTTTCACGTACGAGAAGTGATTTTTCACTTGAAATATGATTTTTTACCTTAGGATTTAAGGTTTAGTTTTTAGTATGTAGGGCTTAGTGAAAACACTAAAGACTAAACTCTAAATCTTAAGATGAAAAATCACCTTTCAAGTGTAAAATCACTTGTCGTAAGTGGAAAAACACTCGAAATTTAATTTTATACCGGTGTAAAGTAAGATATGCAAGTGCAAAATAATTTTTGAAGGTGCAAAGTAGTTTTGTATCGGTGTAAAGTGGTTTCGAAAGTGATTTAAGTGGTTTCCACTCTTACAAAAGTGATTGTTATTGATTTCAACAGTGGTGACCCCACCAGGTGTGAATACTTCTTTGCATAAAAAGAAGATACATTATGTGAAGATCATATTCACATCACTCTACATCACTTTCATGCCAATTTTTAAGTTTCTTAACCAACATCCTAATTAATATTGACAACCAAAAGGAGTTTCTTGGACTTGGTATGAAAAGATCATGAATGGTTGAGCTTATTTCTACTTTTCTTAATTTCTTGAAATACATAGTATTCACAAATACATGGATACAAACGTGGGATGAACAAATCAGACAAGCGTATTTCCTTATCAATGTGTACCTAAAGTGATGAAAGAATTTTGTAGGAACTTACCCACCCTATGAGAAATGTAAACTGTTTATTAACATACATTGAACAAACTTGGAAAATTATAAATGAAAAAAATGTTTTGTCAAAAATCCAAAAAACAACTGTTCACTTATTTCTTCTTATTTAGAGGAAAAAACAATGAGAAGGTAACCTTGATCATTATTGTGATTTAGGATATTCAAAGATGAGCGAGGATGTTTTCTTTCAACATGTGTTCAGATTTGTCTATTGTCTCTTATCATGTGATTGAGGAATGACTTATTTTGCTTAACCTGGTGATGAAAAAGTGACAGGCTACGGATCAGCTAGCAATTTTACCGTCACAATTCTACCTTCTACACCACAGAAAGAGAATCTACGTATTTGATCCTATAGGATACTAATTGCGTAGAGATAATAAAAAAAAGAATGAGTGGAAACAAAAAGGAGACATATAAAGCCCCGTGGATGAAAAGATAAGCGTTCTAGTCCCTTTCTTGTTAAGTCCACGACGGAGAAAAGTCTACCCAAGGTTTCTGAGAATTAGTCCACAGCGTGTTGTTGCCACCTCGAAGTGTCTAGATAGGCAAATTACCTAAGAGTTGGGGAAGGAAAAAATAGACATTACATAGATTTTTTAAGAAACAAGTTATCTAAAGTTATCACCCTTCAACTTACATGACGTGTGATAAGAATCAGTTACCCATAATAGCACTGCCAACACATCTACCTGCCTTAATTCTGACTGAGTTATAGGCCCAAAGTTCATGATTTTTTCGGCTTCGTGTGATGCATCTGGGTCAAGTTCATGTGCACTAGGAGGGAGATCTTTCTCAGGTGGATCTTGCCATGTGGTAGTAACTTTTAATTTCTCCACATTGTGGAGAAAGAAAAAATTGTGATCTTATCCATTCAGACTATATGGTAGGTCAATAATCCTATACTTTGTCCTCCGACTATAAAGAGTATAGGTTCCAGACAGCGGCTTCCCCTTCTTCACTTTAAGCGACATTAATGCAAAAAGGATACGAAATGTCCTTTCCTGGGGGCGAATTCTCAAGTGAAAACAGATGGAGATAAAAGTGTTCAAAATAGACCAACAGTTAAGGCTAAGTTGGGAGGGAGCAACCCGATAATAGTCGAGGAAGGAGATAAAAAAGAATTTAATGTCAAACGAAGGTCATTTTCTATGGTGTATTTACAAATAATAAAAAAATCCTGTTCACTGTCAGAACACAAGTAGGTCATAGAACCTGTCTATTGGAAATGGATATAGCCAAGCACATGAGCTGCCAAAATCTCCTGAACGACCAATTTACTACAAAAGTCCGAACTAAAATCATACAATTGCCTCATCTCTGCCAATATCCCCAACAACGAAGAGGTGGACTCAGCTTTTCCTGCAAGGCCCAACATCTTCTTCGTAGATAGCAGGGACAAACCCGGTGGCCCTACTTCTCCTTTAGCGGTGTCTCTAGTAGCACTAGGGTTCGTAGAAGTTCTCATGTGCAAGGGACTTGTAGTAAATGCGGTAGGGCGAGGCATTTATTGCCCCCCACAACCCCTATTTATAACCTCCCTGAGGGTGAAAGGATGTCAATCCAACTAAGGCTCGCCATCATTATGGGCATTAAATGCTCCTATGCGTGGATCGTTTCACCGCAATTACAATGTATACATTGCTATATGTTGCAATATTTGAGAAAAATACTCCTCATGATTACGGCAACTAATGCCAGTCTTGCTATACAAAATAACAAAATAAACTCTCGCAGTGATTGGCCACCACTCGTGGAAGGCAATTCTTATGTCACATTTACTTCTGGGATGTCGTCCTCTTAAGGCCGACATGAACTCAGGCGGCGATATGCCTATGTTCCCTTTAATGAAGAATGGTACATATACCACGCTAGTAATGGTGCCTTTCCTATCTAAAACTAAACTATACGCCTCATGCAAATGACCATCCCGCCTAAAAGTTAGTCGACATATCATTAGGGGTTGGACACCATCCATGTGAAGTTTTAATATACATACTACTCTATCAACGGTGTATGCTAGTTAGAGAGTAGGGGCAGTTGATGAGGGACAAAAAATACTATCAAAATTAAAACTTCACTTAATACCCAAGGGGTTCGATTTCCCGATGTCTCGATGAATCTGGCCACTTGATTATCTAGTGTCCAGGCAGATCCTAATGAATCTGGCTGGCCAGGGATTTGCCAGGTCTGACTCGATCTCAAGATCACAGTATCCTGGCGGATCCTAGCGAAGTCGACCCGATTTTGGGGTCTAGCAACCCGCCTAAGGACCGATTGATTAGAGTTGAAGAGGCGACCGTTACGTTCGTGTCGGCACTAACGGTCCGCTCTACTTAATCACCTAAATGCTATTGATAGCCAAATAGCGAAAGAAGTGAAGGGGATCGTGAAGTCTGTTTTGGATGGAAGTTTGTTACGAGAGTTGTTTTTGTATTATAAATACGGAGAATAGAGAGTTTTATGGTTTGATGCATTCAGAGAGAGAGAGAAACTAGAGCAATTGTACCATTATCGAAAAAGCATGGTAGAACATTCGAAGCATCGCTTTCCCCCTAGATATACACTCTTTGGGTGGAACTAGGTCATCGATCTTCTGTGTCACCGATTCTCTATATGATTATTCTATTTGTTCTTTAAATTCAGTCTCTTGCTGGTCACGACCTTAACCAGATGTAGGAAAAAAACAAAGGATTCCTTTGTTCTTGATAACAAGCATAGTTGTTCTTTTCCTATCTAGTCATCAAGAAGGCAAGAGTCTAATCAAATATTTATTAGCTAGTATTAGGGATAGATGGATAGATATGGATTACATGGATGGATATTGATTTTCTACCGAATATTAAATATCTCCTACATTAATGTAAAAAGCAAAATGAAATTTCAACTTCTAAATAACTTATTTTCAATTAAAAATAAGTTAACCAAACTTACTCTCAATTGCCTGGTGCGACCTCAAAGACCTGTTAATAATCCCTTTTAATTTGGCTTGACAATTTCGACATTTTCAAGAGATTTACTTGTTAAAGGAAACATTAACGACTACCAACTCTAGTAGGTAAATCCTTGTCGTGATCTTAAGATTTACTCACCAAAACAAACATAAAATGAAAATTGAAAGAAACAAGCCACAAAAGAGATTCTATGCCATTAATTGGAATTTCGAGTCTAACCTATGGCAATGTTTGAACAATGGTATTAGGACCAACTGAAATTGGGCTTTAATTATGAAATTAAGTAATTCCACCTAAAAATGAAATTATTCTATTGCTCCCAAAAAGATTAATGTAATTCATCCCAAAATTTCATTTTTTTTTTTATAATTCCTCTCCCAATTTCAAATTTCTAATTTCACTTATCAAACACTACCTTAATCTCATAACTAATCACGTCAATAGCCACATCAAAAAATACAAAAGAAATGACCAAAATGCAGGAGTTATAATGATGGATGTTTACAATATGGAGATGGTGGAAATGGTGGGAATTGGATAGATTGAGAATGGTGGATATGGTAAAATCCAAACATCAATGGAACATTTTAGATGAGATCATCGTGGATCCAAAGGCATCGCTTCTCAAAGGGTGAAAAGATTGAATGAGGAAATGTGCAAAAGGGAGATGACAGATCGATCACTTTTGGCCAAAAAAAGAGGGTGGTGACAGCACTGGAATGAAAAATAATTTTTAGTAAATCATAATAAAAAATTATATAAATAGTCCTAACTTACACAAAAATATAATATTAATATATTATTATCCATAAAAATTATAATATTTGCATAAGAAAATGTTTAAGGCCTATATCTATATCCACATCTGTCATATAATAGCAAAATCTAGAAGGCATTTGTATTCAGTAGAATTTGAAAATTTGATATATATCCAACATATATTACCAGGAAGAAAGAACTAATTTGGATAGATCCACATCTTGTTGTGCCCCCAAGCAGTGTGTTTTACATAAGCAAGTGACACTAAAAATGCAAGTATTTAATTTTATAAATTATAACAAAATAATAACAGTAATAATAATAGTGAAACTTGTTAACTTTGAAAGTAGCAAAGCAGAAAATTCTCATTAAATTGACCAGCTAACTGCATGCAGCTAGTTATTCGTGAACTAACTACATGCATCGCGTAGCATCAAGCACCATAAATAGAAGTGCAATGCGTCTCAATGTGAAGCAATTAAAGGAAACCAATCAACCAAAGAAATAGTGCCAATGGGCGGTGTCTCCACAATATTCTTCCTTCTCTCTCTATCCTTGTTGTTTCCATTCTTCACCATCGTCGTGGTATGCCAAGCTTTGCCTCAATGTCCAAATAAATGTGGTGACGTGAGCATCCCATACCCATTTGGCACCTCGGCTGACTGTTGCAAAGATAATGATAAGAAACTCTGACTGTTGGATGTACCTCCTAGAATCAAGCTACTATTGTGGAAGGCTCTCTCGTGCATTAAACACCATAGCTTTGTTGTCTAGGCAAATTCTTTCCGTCAATGCTTATTGTCCTATGTGCAATAATTCTGTTGAAAATACTAATCATATTTTTCGCAGCTACTCATTTACTAAAGCGTTGTGGTTCAAATTTAGGTACAAATTATCTAGCGTTGCTAATGATTGGTATCTCCACTACCAAAACATTGTTCTATCTTTGCAAAACTCTCCACTCAATCCTTCCTTGCCTTATTTTATAGTGTACTTCCTTTGGAGAAATAGGTGTAATGTTGTGCATGGAGGTGAAGGAAGTTCTGTCAGTGAACTTCAGTAGCAAATTTCAGCAGCCCAAGAGTATTATCATGATTCTCAGCATTTTTCTACCCTTAATGTATCTCCTCCCATCCCCCAAATCCAAATGTTAGATTTCAGTGGTTCAGCCTGCTCGATACTCGTTGATGCAGTGGTTTCTTCCTCTCATTCTATAGCTGCTGCCATCATATTGAATGCTGATAGTGAAGTTTCAGCTTCTCAAGCTGTTAGGCTTCCCTCCTCTAATTCTGAAGAATCAGAAGCTTTCGCAATCCTTCAAGGTGTCCAATTTGCCTTGTAATTAGCTTACTTTGGTGGCCTTATCTTTAGTGATGCCTTAGCCCCCGTAAGCGAAATCATTAGCTCAAAGTAACGTCCATGGAGATCTCTTCATGTTGTGATTCATTGTCGATCCATTCTATGTGAAAACCTATCCTTAAAGCTTTTCCATGTGCACAGGCATGGGATGCATCGAACTCAAGTCTTAACAAAATTCTACATTAGGAATGTTTTGGTGGGTTTTTTGGGATAGTGATTTTATCGATCTCTTGTTCATTGTACGGTTGCTATGGAATGAAAGCTTACTTTTCCTTTAATATATATATATATATATATATATATATATATATATATATATATAGTGTAAGAGATAAGGATGGTGGGTCCTCAAAGGCATCGAGGATGTCTTATTTTCGGTCCTTTTAGATTGCGTGAAGTGTTTTTTCATTCCTATTATAAAATACATCCTTGACTTTAAACAAAAATCAAAAGAGACAGGGACTCACACTTGTAAAGGAGCCATCGGGGGTTGGGTAGGTGTTGTTTGCAAAGGGGCCATTGTTTACTCAAGCGTGTTCTCAGGTCAACATATCACTGTCGTCTGCTTTCTAAGATTGAGGGCAATTCTCACTCTTGAATTTGTACCTCTCATTTTTGACAAGAGGTGTTGTGTTTACACCGATGATGCTGCAGGAATTATTTACTGGAAAAAAAAAAAAAAAAAATCTCATTACATACATACACCTTGAAAAACCTGCCACGTTTAAATTAATACAGACTAAAAAATAGAGAATCTTTTTTGCATCCAAGATCCTATAAATTTATTTTCTTCCTCCCTCGTCCTCTCCATCCATTTCCACCTTCGTGCAGCAATCTCTTTTTTATTCCACCAGTAGTACCGCAACATTTCCGAGGGAGTGTAGATCCAAATGAAGCCACTCGAAGATCATCGAAATACAGAAGTCAGGAGCACAAGAGCTTGGGTAGAAAGATCCTTTAATTACCTACCATCCAATTCCATCAAATTCGACGGACATGACTCATCGGAGGAGCTTTAACTAAACGCATCTATCTAAATATCAAAAAAAGTAAAGGACATATCACTTATTATAACAATTCCAGGGACACTCATATAAAAATCACTTATTTATTTGGGTAAGACAAAGGTCTAGCCGGGGAGCCGCATCTTATTCATCTCCATAATAGATAGCAGTGCAATGGATCTCAGCGTGAAGCAATTAAAGGAAACCAATCAACCAAAGAAAAAGTGTCAATGGGCGGTGTCTCCACAATATTCTTCCTCCCTTTTCTGTCTTTGTTGTTTCCATTCTTCACCACCGTCGTAGTATGCCAAGCGCCGCCTAAAAAATGTCCAGATAAATGTGGCAACGTGAGCATCCCATACCCATTTGGCACCTCAGGCGGCTGCTCCATGGATGAAACCTTCATCCTTGCGTGCAATGATACGCACTACGTTCCCCCAAAGCCATTCTGGGGAGATCACGAGGTGTTGGAGGTATCCGCCATACGCGGCGAGGTCGTCCTCCAGCTTCCCATCTCCATCGCCTGCTACAACGAGACAGAGGAGGACAAGCTCGATTCCGAAGTTGGAACCATAGACTTGAAAGACTCGCCATTCACCTACTCGAAGCTTAACAAGCTCACGCTGACCGGCTGCACCATCATCGCATTCATCGACAACGGCACAGAAACAGAGACCATGGCAGCTTGTGCATCTGCTTGCAGTGAAACTTGCACCGTAGACAACGAGGAGGATGCATGCTCCACTGGTATCGGCTGCTGCCAGGCTTCCTTCCCGAATGGCCTCAAAGACTTTAAGATGCGGTTTCGTAGATACTGGGGAGAGAAGGGTAACTGGGACAACAGTTCATGTGGCCTTGCCTTTGTTGCAGACCCAAACAGATTTAAATTCAACAAAACCATGAGCGATGACCCTCGAAGCTTCGATGAGATGAAGGTGGCGGTCCTACTGGACTGGTCCATGGAGGACGCGACCAGTCCACCAAAAGGAGACGACAGATCATGGGGTTCCTCGTGCCGAAGCCAAAACAGTGAGGCCCTTCCATCCAAGAATGGCCTCGGATACCTCTGTAACTGCTCCAGTGGCTATCAAGGCAATCCCTACGTTAAAGATGGTTGCAAAGGTGCGTACCTGCAGCTTTTTCAACCTCTCGTTAATTTCTTTCTTAATTTCACGTGTGTCCTTAATTAATCACCTTTAATTTGCGTATGTCATGAATTAATTAATGTTGTCCATGTATCAATAGCACCGAATTAATTCAGTTGGCATCTATATATCTCTTTTCATCTGATTTTCAGATATAGACGAGTGCAATAATCCAGACATATGCCCTGATGGCACTACCTGCGTCAACGTGCCTGGTACATACCACTGCGCCACGGACCAAAAATCAACGGTGATCACGGGTAATTTAATTTAACTCTCTGGAACCTCTCAATCTAAAATCACGAAATCTCCCAGAGATAGGATAAGAATAGTGCTCCATGATGGATCCTAATTAATATTTTGCATCCTATATATTTTTCCATCACTAATTTGCTTTAGCTTGTTACTATCTTATTCTCGTAAATACGCCATCACATATTTTGATAACATACATAGGCTTAGATTTAGTCAACAGTTGTGAGAGCAGTTACTTGAATTCTTTGGCGTCCTTGTAATGGCTAAGGTGCCACCAAATGAGCAGAAAAAATACGTATACCATTTCCATTTTCTTTAGTGAAAAATTATTTAACCATATTTAAGATTAGATATTCCAGTTGCAGGTGAGGCCAAGCCGTCTGATTCGGCTGGCTTCAAAAGGAAATCGTTCCAAGCCTAATCCAACCCAATCTTCTAACACGGATGGAATGAGGCCTCCTAGTTAACCAATGAGCCGATGTTTATTTATGTTGCATCTCTTGATTAAATTAACCTATTTTTTACAAATAAGTAAAATTGGACTATATTACTTTTTTTGTTTCAAGAAACTCAATTTGCATCTAAAAAACTATAATTGAGGAATGACAGAGGGATTTTTCGGGGTTTAAATAGCCTAAGAGTAGGTTGCTTCACTTATAACTGTGAGCGTGTGAATCTATGGTGTGAACCTGAAAGTCAGATGGATCCATTTCAATCATTTGTTTTCCCATTTCTTTGGTATTTTGATCCTTTTTTTTTTGGATTAGATTGACCAACAAGTTGTTTCACTCCCTCTAAGTCGTTAATGGGCATTTAGAAAGTGGGAAAAAGGGAGAGTAAAAGATCGAAAGGTTTGAAATTTGAGGCCTTTCATACATTAAGGGTCACAAAGCAACGTAAGGCCCTGGTGGGTATGAGAGAGCTAGGACGTAATCGAGTTATGGTGGTGCAACTCCTACCTTAGACCTAAATTATTAACTTTGTAATTGGTGCCCTATAGGTTCAAAGCCTTCTACTCGTTGGATATGTTATTTCATCATTTCATCACTTGACGACAAAGAAATCATGCAAACTATAGTTACAATATTCTATATGGCAATCTACGAATGCCTAAAGGAAATTTGAAACCATATATGAATGTAGATTCTTTAAGGGGATTTGTATCCTAGTAATTAATACTAGCCCGGTTACATATCATTGACGAGTCTAGCATTTCGCTTACAACATGCTATACACTTTAACGTTGTCACCAACAAGAATTGGTGAAGCTAATCAAAGAAGGGAGAGATAGGAGGAAAAAGAAGGAAAAAATCATATATTTTGAGGCACAAGAATAAATGCTTGTTACTTTTGTGTTGAAAATGGATATCCATTAATGTTATTAGTTAATGATGAAAATAAATTGTGCAAATAAAGTAACTTTCTGGTGGTACTTGTGTATATATTAGGAATTCAATTGCAATTGAGAAAGTTTATAGTGACATTTATATAAAAGGTATCACTTAATATAGTAACAAATAAGTACAAAAATAACAAAAAATTAGCACAAGATTGCACATGAAATGATGAGTAATTTTGAAAGAAGAGAGGAATTTTACACAAATGCCATGAAAAACCTTTGATATTATGTAATTGCCATCATAACTTTTATATGTAGGCACATGCCATGTTATAGCTAATTATCTTTACAAAAATGTCACTCCAATTAGGTTTGTCAAGATGATTTGCTATTGTTGAAAAAATAAACATTAATAAATGATTGCTTTTGCCTCTAGATTATATCATAAACTTCAAAAAATGCAATTATGTGCATAGGTAATTAACTTTATTATGAAATTTGTGTAATTGCAAATGTTATGATGGCAATTACACGATACCAAAATTTTTTGATGCATTTGTACTAAGAACCCCAATAAAAAATAGGATAAAACTTTATAAATAGAGAAATGTTTGACACAAACTTTTACATCCAAAAAAAAATAGCCCTTCCTATAAAAGAAAAGGAGCATATATCGCTGTAATTTCCCACTTCCATCTCTGCCTTTTGTCCTTTAATACCATGTCTTGGAATGAAATATAATATTTTATTATGATCTTAGTCTTACTTAACTAGGAAGGCCACGAAGGAAAATTATATGTGATATACAGACAAAATAGGAATCAGGAGAAGGACAACAACCATGAAAGTTAACGAGAGTAACAACCACAATTGAAGCTTTCTTGTCTAAAGATGACCAATCATAGCCAATTATTTGTATTATTGTGCTTGCGATGTGTGCTTACTTATTTCATCATCATATTTGTGCCCCACTAAAATTGAGGAAAAAAAAGCAGAAGGATAACAAATATCTACGTAGCATACTCGATGACTCATGGAGAAGGATTCTAATCTTCCAACTTACAAATTAAGTTCCTTTCCCTATATTTTTCCTGTTATATATAACTATTCCTCCACCCGTATTTAGAATATCTTCTATTATCTTTTAACAAGACTACTATTCTTTTCAGTCATTACAGCAAGTATTTGCGGAGGATTAGGCATTTTCTTAGTCATTGGAGGAAGTAGTTTATATTACAAAACTTTCAAAAAGAAAAAGGCTAAGAAGCTCAGACATGCCTTCTTTCGTAAGAATTTTCGTTTACTATCAGATAGAATGGATAATGTAGATGGAGTTGTCAATGTGCGGACTTTTTCCCTTAAAGAAATGGAAAAAGCCACTAACAATTTTGACACAGCACGAATTCTTGGTAGTGGTGGGCAAGGAGTTGTCTACAAAGGCCTGTTATCTGATAAACGTGTGGTTGCCATCAAAAAATTCAAGGAAAGAAAGGCTCAAAAGGATAGAGGAATAGAGAGGCAAATTGCCCAATACATTAACGAAATTGCAATTCTCTCTCCTATAGACCATAGGAATGTGGTAAAGCTTCTTGGTTGTTGCTTGGAGAATGAGGTTCCCATCTTAGTGTATGAATTCATCTCCAATGGTACACTCTCTGATTATCTCCATGTTTGGAATCGAACCACTCCCTTTTCTTGGGATGATCGATTGAGGATCGCTACGGAAATAGCCACAGCTGTCACTTATTTGCATTCTGCTGCTTCTAAATTTATCTTGCATAGAGATTTGAAGTCATCAAATATTTTATTGGATGAAAGATTAAACGCTAAGGTGTCAGATTTTGGAGCCTCAAAATCCCTTACGATCGATCAATCCCATGTCACTACTGTTGTTCAAGGAACCTTTGGATATTTGGATCCAGAATACTATCGCACAGGTCGTTTAACAGAAAAGAGTGATGTGTACAGCTTGGGTGTAATTCTTGTGGAGCTATTGGCAGGAGAGAAACTATTTTCGGTAGCAAGAAGTTCAGAGGAAAAATATCTAATTCCAAAATTTATAGCAGCCATGGAAGAAAATCAAGCCTTCCAAATTGTAGAGGCTTCGATCAAACAAGAGGAGAGAATGGAAGAGCTCGAAGTAGTGGCCAAGCTTGCAAGGGCTTGCTTAAGGGAACATGGAGGAGAAAGGCCTACGATGAGGGAAGTAGCAGTTATACTTCAAAGTTTAAGGAAGACCATGAAAAAGCAAAATGTTCAAAATCCACCAGAATTAAAAGCATGTGAAGGGCACAATGAAACTAGCATGACACAATTTAGCTACATTGAAGAAATTATGGAATCCATGAGCTTTCCAAGGTAACATACATTCCTATAAGCTATGCACAAGAACATGTAGAATCACTGTCCTACTACATGGGCAAGCTGGAAATTGTATTACATATCATTTATTCATGTCTTAATTTCTATTAAAGATTATTACAGCTGTGGTACCTTAAACAACTTAACCTTTTCCCTTAGTAAGGGAAAGGGTTTGTTTATCTTTCTTTTTAGCATATCTAAATGTAACGGTACAGTTCAGTTTAATCCTCAATTTCTATTAAAGAATTTTACAGCTGTGGTACCTTAACAACATAACCTTTCCCCGTAGTAAGGGGAAGACTTTGTTTATCTTTCTTTTTAGCAGATCTAAATGTAACGGTAAAGTTCAATTTAGTCCTCATCCATTGCCACAATATGTCACTTTTTTACACTTTATTTTTCTTTATTGATGTTAAGCGTATATATTTCAAAAGTACTCTACATAGATAATTATAGATGCAAATTACAACATCTAGAACTATATCAAACGTCTAGATTTTAATAGGCTCATCAAAGTTGTGTTTTAAGTCCCTTCTATGTGTTCATATAAAATTTTCTTATGTGATGACAAAGGAAAAGCTAAAACGAGACCTCCAAGTAGAATTCAAGCATAAAAAGAATAACTCTAAACACATAGCATCTCCTCCCTCTCCCTCTCGGAGCATCCAAAATCTAGCTGCCTCAGGGGCCTTAATTGGTCATCTCCGACCGATCGAGGCCCCTCCCCCTCTTCCAGATTTCCCTCCCCTCCCCCGAACTACCCTTCTCGATGATTGGGAGCCGTTTTGTCGACATGCAACCGCTTAGTGTCGTTCGTTGTTGCTAATAGCAGCAGCAACATCGCAGCCGATGGTTGAGCTCTAGACGAGGGCGAACGCTGCGACTGATCGTCTCGATCGATCGTCAAGGCAGCCGATAGTCGGTTGATCGTCGCGATCATTTGCATCGTGGTGGCTGTTGAGGATGGCATCGTGGCTTCGTCGGTCATGGCCTAGTCGATTGTGGTGGTTGGTCTCGGTCAGGGCGATGATCGTGGCTGGCTTGTCGTCGTGATCACTCGTGCGGGCGAGCCACCGTGGAGCAGCAGTCGGCGATCCGGTCATGCAATGGTGGTTGTTGCAGTCAAGGCTGCAGCTGGCTTGTCGGCTCGGCGACGAAGGTCTCTACGACAAAACTCTGATGTCAAGGCGTGGGCGGCGACGGCTTGAGCGGAGTTGTATGTTGTAGCGGTTCTCGTTGTTGGTTGTAGTTTTTTTTCTTTTTTTGTTTTAGTGTAGTTTTGTTTTTGTAGACCACGTGTGATCCCAGGTTATTATGACTTAAATTCCTGACGCAAGTCAAAGGTTGATTTATTCGATTTCTTGTTAACACGATCTTTGAGATTTCATCTCATTGGCACTTTGTCGTTCCACAAGCATGAGGTCAATCTCCTTCGAGAGTTCGTCCAATTTCCAATCTTAAGGTGCTTTCTTTTTTTTTCTCCTTTATTTCTTATATTACCTTTTGTGTTTTACGTTTCCCGTTTGTACGGGACATATTCCCCCATTTCATTAGTGAGAATCCTCTATCTTTCCTCCCCTACGAGATGCATCCTCTTATATCATATAGTTCCCATTTAAAGGAATATTTATTTCAAAAAAAAAAAATAGAATTCAAGCATATAGCACTCGATTCAATACGCCAGGTTTCCCAAGTTTGATTCTGTCCAAGACCATCAAATACTATGTTTACATTATGATTACGTTGGGAAATATGTGTTGCGGTTGTTAATTATATTTGAAACTATAGAAGTAGGAAAATTGGAATACGTATTAAATCTTTCAACACGATAAATCCTTATTTATGAAAAGATTCTGACCTAAAAAGTAAATCACACGAAAATCTCTCCACAGATTTCTAGAATACAAGGTTTGCATTTGCATCCTAAAACCAACGACAAGGCAAAGATACATCGTGCTCAAACCTCTAAGGCCATTAACCTTTTTCTTTGCACCAAAAATGTGAAGATGGTAAAAATATTATGAGAAAAATAAAACCGACCAAAGAAGTGAATATATCACCCAAAAAATTGATCAAAAGAAGAAGAAGAAAAAAAAAAAAACCACTCTCCATTTCAGATGCAGCAACTAGCGTTTTACCCAACAAAACGAGAACAGGGAGAGAAGATGACCCACATGCCCAAGTCGATGCAGCAGACCCCTTTCTCCAGCACAATTGAAGACAACAACGATCACAACACGAATAGCTAGAGGCAACAACCCACATCATTAGTCTCTCCAGCTAACAATGGAGCCTCCTTGGCTCCTACCAGTTAAGGGGCTTTAGTCTTCCTGGACTTGGGAGCTGTGAAATTGAGGGGCTCTGGGAGCTTCTCCTGCAGCTGGAGGGGGATCAAGTCCCTTGCTTGGCATTTCGTCGAACAACTTACGGGCGGACTGCAGTTTCCCACTCCTCGCGTGACCATGGCGTGTTTGGACATTAATGAGCACAACATTTCGGTGATAAAGTCAAGTTCGGTAAAATAATAAGACTATGTTCATAAAGTAAAAATCCAGATATGATGATAAGTATGACAACTTTCACGAATGTCGAGGTTGGTTGAAACTACTTTGGTCTTTATGTTTAAAATAGTGACTGCTAGGAGCCGAAAAGAATTTTTTTTAATAAGGTAATTAAAAATTAAAAATGCTTAATCACTTTACAGAGTTATTTTCTTTCGTAATTGTCCATATGAAATTTGGCTCTTGTTTCGGGGAGTTAGGAGCTTTAGTCCCTTTTCAAAGAACTCAAGTTGAAATATGATGAGTTTGGTATTTTTATGTAGAACTCTGTCTCTGATAGAGATGAGTTTCGGAGGGTTAATTACAAAAAAATTCTTTTTAAGATAATTATTAATTATTAGTCATTAATTATCTTATTAATTCTTATAAATTAGGGGTATACACAAATTAAATTAATTTGCAATCCAATTCGTTTCAATTCAATTGGATTAAATTTTCTACTATTATGAGTAGGATTAGATTAAAAAACTTTCAATTTATTTTAATTCATTTAGATTTGAGTCAGAGAACTTTACCAATGTGATCCAATCCTTAAATTTATAACATATAATCTAATCCATAACATATAAAAAAATAACATTTGTATACACACATGCATGGTGCATATAATAATAAGAAGCATTAAATCCTTAACACTAAGAGCCATTTAATACGAAAGCCCATTACAAGTACGTTTATTTGTTAATTCTTTTTTACCTTCGTCATTAATCTTTTTATTTTCTTATATGATAAATCAAGTAAATAATTTTGTATATCTTAAATATAATCTTTTAATTCTGTCAGATGTTAATATCATTACGTTAATGACCTAATAGAAAAAAAAATGAATTTGAAATGTTACTTTAACTGATAAAAAAATCAGATATAAACTACAAAATCATGCATAATTAAAAATAAAAGTAAATAAAAAAATTCATTCCAAACCAAACAAATTCAAAATTTTAAAAATTAGATTGGATTATATATACTAGATCATGAAATCTATTGGATTGAAATTGTAAAAAAAATTGGATTATGAATTTCCTAAAATTTAATTCAATCTTTTCCGTGTGCACTCCAAGCGTAAACGGAATTAATTTTCTAGTGAGATTTAAGTGAATATTGAGAACTTGATAAGTGTGTAATTTTAAAAGCTTGGGGACAAAGGTGGACTTGGAGAAGTGGATCTGCAACCCCGATGCCTCACCAAAAATCTCAAGCAAAAGACGCAACTCCTCGCTTCTAACCCAGAGCCCTCCACAAAGAAGAGAGTGCGTTGGCGGCAAGGAAGGAGGCATTGGAAATCCCCGATTTGACCATGGACCTAATTTCAATAGTGGAGGGTGTAGATTTCCAAAAGCTTTTCAAACAAGCCACCCATACTTTATACATTCTTACAAGTTTTTTGAAATTGTTTTTCATTCGAGAACCACGTATAGAATAAGTTCTCTTACATTCAACCCTTATTTAAAGATGATCCACTGGAAGGATTGTCTACAACTTCAAGGGTAGGGGTGTACACGGGTCAGGTTGGATTGGGTTAGGACTAAACCCAAATCCAACTCATAGTTTTCGAGTTGAGATTTTTCCAACCCAATCCAACCTGTTACACTATCGAATCCAACTCAACCCAACCCTCCTTCAGTCAAGGACTTTATGAAGGATAGTCGTAATCATCCACCATAGTCATAGTTTTATTAGAACTCAATATCTGTGTATCTACCTTATTTGATGACTTACAAGAATTCACACAATGTTCGCACGCAGGAACAAAAAGTGAAAACTATGCCTAATTATGAAGTATCATCATCTAATCATCTAGAACTTAAGAGTCATTACACTAGACTTAGCGCACCGATAGTCTCTCTACTTTCACAAATATTAGGTGGATCTAATAGAAGATAGTATACCTGACTACCTTCAAACTGTCTAAGAATTCAACAGACTAAAAATGCTTATTGATTTTCTACAAAGATCCATTACCTAATCTACATGCAAGTGAAGTAACTGCACTAGACTCTAAACTTAGAAATAATTTAAGAAGAAAATCTTCAATGACCCCTCCTTGATAAACATATTTTGCTAAGGCTAACCAATTCAACTCAAAAAATAAAAGAGAGATTTTTTTTTTTGCTAATGCACCTAACCTAAACGCATGAATACTACCTAAAAATGCAAAATGCACCCCCTCTTGCCTAAATCCTACAATGTCCTCATTGTAAAATTAAAACAGGGGGAGAAATGAAGGAAATCACCTAATGCAGTCATTATTCTGGACGTTGAGTTGCCTCCCAACAAGCGCTACATTTTCTGTCGGCAACTAGACTTATAGGGAACCTATAAGTCTGGTTCCAAACAGAAAGAACTAGGCCCTAAAAATATGCGTAAAAGCACAGTCCTAAAGAACAAGTAGTTTCGAATGTTGGCGAGCTGATGATGTAGAGTGATTCCAAATACTCGCTAGAAAATGAGATAACAAACAAACTCGCAAGCTACCTAGAGAGGTCTAGGAAAAAGAGAAATAGAAGATGGGATCTCTTGAAACAGGAGTGGGAGATAACAAGGGTCCTCTAAAGCAGAAAGAGCTTTAAAAGATATAATCATAAATATGTTAGACCCTTGAATGGTGGAGTAAAAGTACAAGCATCAATCCAAACTCACCATTCCACTGGAGGATGTACTGGTCTGATATTCTCCCCAGAAAAAATGTATATGAGCAGAGACTTGAGCCAAGGATCGGTTAGGGAGTACAAGAGTTGATTGTGGTGTTGGAAGGCAATGATTAAGCCCAAAGAGGGCTTAGTCTGTGTCAAGTCTAGTTCCAACAACAATTCAGATTCTGTATTATTCTTCCTAATAGTTGTTGTAGAAAAATTAAAGTCACCCTACCTATCATTAATGATTTCCTCAAGAATCGGAATCATATTTTCACCTTCCAGTATATGTGAATCAATGGACTCCAAATCAAATTCATTTGTTGGCAGGTTTGAAGCAACTGAGTCACTATCATCAATTTCATCCCTGGATTCTTTTGATTCACTTAAGTTTTTGTCGGGAGTGTATATGTGATTCACCAATAAAGGGAGGAGTTGCTTCAGTATCCGCAATTATTTCTGAAGGAGGATTAGTCTCAATGTTATGGAGTAAGCCTATATCACTCAATTCTTTGTTCTCCTCAGGGCATAAATCCTCAATTAATATGTATTGTCTCCGAGAATCTATCATAGGCTTCTCACTATTGTGTTCGTCCTCCTCCAACATCAACTCCCTATCTTCCTGATTTTGCAGAGGATGATTTTCAAAATCAAAAGTAGGGAGGAACCCAGATTTCACCAAATCATTAATATTCTCGGGGGGGGGGGGGGGGGGGGGGGGTAAGTCCTCAAATAACACATAATCCCCTCGAGATTCACTCCAAACTCTAAGCCTAGGTTTCTTCATTGGGTTATCATCCTCCTTTAAAATAGACTCTCTGTATTCCTGAGACAAAAATTTATCCAATTCATCCTCCATTCCCATAGGGTCACCTTCATTGGGCACATGTAAATCCTCAGGATGTGAATGGTAGGTGTTGGTTGCCTAAGTAGAAGGTCGGAATTATACTCACTAAGGGTAGAATGGGGTTCCACCACATGATTAATAAGGGAAGTGTCATAAACAATACGACCATAATTCGGGTTATCAGAGGTAAGAAAAATACTGTCAGCGGGATCAAAGTCCTCAAGTGGTACCATCTTCCCTTTCTTTTGACTCCAATATAGCTCAAGTGGATAATCACTAGGATCATTCTTCTCTAGTGGTCGTGTCTCATGAGGAGAGTCTAAGTGATAGCTACTCAAAATGGGATCCCTATTATCTATTGTTTCCTTATAATCTTTTGATGATCACGGTTGTACGGGTAGGGATTAGAATTAATAGTAAGAGAGTAGCTAAGCTGACGAATTTCTTGTTCAATCATTGACTATTCCTCAACATCTATCCCATAGACTCCGTCATTTCTTTTATTATTTTTGCATTTCTATCATAAAAGAGAAGAGGCTACTGTCAGATTATGGAGGATAGTCAATCTCAAGTTCAGGTTGCCTAGGAGTGTTAATCCAACCTTGATAAGAAAAATCATGAAGGGTGGGAGGACTGGGCATTGGCAAAGTAGTGGGGTTTCCTAGGGTGGAAAATCCCACTCCAAGGTTCTACTTAACAGTGGGAGTTATCAGGCCAGTACTCCTAACATATGAGTAAGTTTGATCTCATGAATTGCCATTATACCCCTCTAAAGAGTGATACGTTCGGGGCATGGGATCCTGGTTAAAAGATGGGCAGTATTAGTTCTGATAATCTAAATGATATGAGTAACAGTGATCCATTCCTTTTAAGCCAAACAGCTTTAACTCTCTTAGGACTTAGAAGAAATTAAAAAAAATGAAAACTTCCTAGAGAGCTCTACCACTGCCAAAACAAATGCAAATACAGTGGGATCTGCTTTTAGTAGATTCTAGGTCTTAGAATTAAGTGTTCAGTTGGTAGCCAAACAAGTTTTGTAAGAGTTACGCTTCCTAGGTTAACCTTTGTTGGTGCCTACAACCTACTCACAAGCGATGGAAGTATTGAATTGTGCCCATGCACAAGGAACCGAAGTAACTTGGTTGATAGGCTTGTTGATTTCCAACAAAGTTCCCTTGTGGTGCAAAAGAGGAGAGGTAGGAATTTATTTAGTGACCTTATGTGCAATGTGCACAGTGTCTCAGGTGTGCAACACGTATGCGTTTTAAATTTTGAAATCTTGTAAACAAGTCCTTTTGCACAATTTCAAATCACTGATTTTAAGGTCCAACCTCTTAGCAATCCCAATTTCTTAAAGTGACAACTGAATTAATTAGATTCAAACACTTTAGTGGCCTTAGATTTAAGTCTAATGCAGATGCATGACAGATAATTGATGCTCAAGAAAAGACATACCTTACTCCAGCTTTCTTCAATGTAGGATGTCTGTGATGCAATTAAGATAAACTAGTTGCTACTCCTTCAATCCTAGATGGTCACCCTATGGATATGCAGCTTGATGAGAGCCTCATCATGAGCCATAACTAGCTCATTTTGACTTAATAAAGAGAATAAAAGCTCTTACATGACTTAGAAGAGGGCTTAATTGGAAGAATAAGTGTTCTGAGAAGAAAACATAAAATAAAGGTTAAAACTGTAATTTTACCATTGCAGTACGTAAATGGAATTTCTCAGAGATAGAGCATAGGTTAAATGGTCTAAAAGAAATAAAAAGTGGGTTGAATCAATCAAAAATGGGTTCATGTGTAATCTAGGAATTAAATGATATTTGGTAACCCTAAAACAGACCCGCTTAATTCAACAAGGTTCCGGTCAGGATAAAAATCAAGTAAACCCTCTAAAAATCATGGAAAAATATCCTCTAGGGTTTAGAACATTCAAATTGACCTCTGGAACCTAGTTTGACCTAGATTAGGGTCATAGCTCATCAATTGACCTAAATTGGGTTTTTACGTAAAATGTCCAGTCAAACATGGTCAAACCTAAAATTCAACTTCACTATTAGATTCCTTAGATCCAAATTAGGTTTGTACCAAAATTTGGGCCTAAAGGGAGGTCATCTTGACCTACTTTGCAATTTAGTACACCCAATCACATTTTGGTCCCTATCTTTTGAAAACCATCACAATAACCCCCCTATCTTTCTCGCCAATCTTACAATCAAGTCCTTCCGCCATTATTGGGGAAGATTCTTCTCCGGCGAGGTTGACAGGGGGGATATGCTCAAATCCCTCAGAGATCTCCCAGAATTGGAAGGGAGATTCTCTGAGGAATCCCCTTCCATCTAAGCCCGATCTTGATCTCTGATTTCTTTCCAAACTCTCGTGCGAATGCACGAGAGATTTGGATCTCAACCACCTTCCTTCTCTGGCAACGGCGCCAAAATGTTGACGCAGCTAGATCGTGTTTTAATAATTAATGCGTTGTAATATATGACGCAACAGAGGAGTGCGAACATGATCTAGACACACCTATGACTCCAACCCTTGTTCCTGATACAAAGCCTGAACCACCCGCCGCTGCTGACAATCCTGTCATGGAACTCAAGCCCCTTCCCAAGCATCTGAAGTACGTCTTTTTGGATTCCAATAAGACATTTCCTGTGATTATCAACTCTCGACTCACACCTGACTAGGAACTCCGTTTGATTACTGTTCTCTAGCAACATCGTAGAGCCATTGGATGGACTCTCGATGATTTGACTGGTATAAGCCCTTCATACTACACACATCGAATCTACACAGAAGAAGGCGCACGACCTTCAAGAGAAATGCAAAGACGCCTAAACCCTAACCTACAGGAGGTCGTGAAAAAGGAGATCATAAAGTGGTTAGATGTAGAGATTATCTACCCGATCTCAGACAGTCGTTGGGTGAGTCCAATACAGGTGGTGCCTAAAAAGGCAGGACTTACCATCATCACGACTGAAATCGGAGAAGTCATTCCTACCTGAATAGCTAACCCGTGGAGAGTCTGCATTGATTACAGAAGACTCAATTCCTCCACGAAGAAGGATCATTTCTGATGAGAACCTCATCATGAGCCATAACTAGCTCATTTTGACCTAATACAAAGGATAAAAGCTCCTACATAACTCAAGGAAAGGCTTAACTCAGAGAATTCTGAGTTTAAGGAGAAAACAAGTCATAAGGGGTAAAAATGCAATTTTACCAGTATAATCTGCATACAGGGTAATTCAGGGCCCAAACATAGGTCAAAGCAACTTAATAAGAATAAAAGTGGGATGAAATGATCTAGCAAGGGCTACAGCAATTCCAAGAAACTAAATGATAATCTGTAACCCTAAAACAACCCACTTCAATTCACGAGGTTCGAGGCAAATTAAAAATAGAATAAACACTCTAAAATTCATAGAAAAATAATCTCTAGGGTTTAGAACCTTCAATTTGGCATTCAGAACCCATTTTGACCTATATTGAGAACCATGCCCAATTAATAACTTAATTTGGGTTTTCGCATAAATTGCGGTCAAACAAGGTTTAATATAGAAATGAAATTCACCATCAGATTCCTTAGGTCCTAATTAGTCATGTATAAAAACTTGAGCCTAAGAAGAAACCTCCTTGACCAACTTTACACTTTGGTCCTCATATATTTACTTTTTGGCCCTCAACTTTTGAACCCTCGCATTTTAGCCCCTAACTCTCCTTCGTTCTTTGCGTTCAGGTCCCCCCTGCAAAACCTGCCAACACCATGCTCCGGCGACCTTGCGTGGAGCATGGCGCCGCGCAGGGTGAGGGGGAGAGCCTGGCAAGTAAACCGGGGGTGCCCTGCGTCGTCAGCCGTCGCAGGGACACCCCCTGGTCGCTGTAGCCCACCATACCGGCCGTACGAACGCACGGACGGTATGGGTTTTCGTCTCCGGCCATCCTCCGACGAGGGAGACGTCGTCTCCCTCCGCCTTCCTCCCTGTTTTGATCCCTATAAATACCCCCCGTCGCTCCACCGACCTGAGCAGCTCGGATCTGACGGAGAAAACCCCCAACTTTCCTCTCTTCTCACTCCGGCAGACGCTCACCAGCTCCGGCGGTTCTTCCTCCTCCTCCTCTTCGCTCTGCCGCAATACCAGCAGCAGAGACTTCTTCCCCTGCTCTTCCCGCGCCACGCCGCACCCAGCTGGCGCCTCTCCGGCTCTCTGCTCGCCGCCGCCCCTTCCCCTGGGCATCTTCTTCTCCGGCGACAGTCGATACGACTGTCGCCCTGCTGCTCCCCCTTCGTCCCTGCAAGTAAGTTAGAACTACTTCCCTTCCTCTCCTCTTTCTTTCCCCGGTTTCAATTTGTTCAATTAAGCCCTCGACCGACCCTGACCATCGTCACCCCCTTCGTCTCCGGCCACCCTCCGGCGAGATGCCCCCATCGCTCCACAGCCTCACACGCCTCGCCGACCCTCACCGAACCTCCGCCTCATCACACTGAGCACCCCCCACCCCTCCACTGCCACTCCACATCTCCGTAACGCTCCCCCAAACAAACCCATTTCTCCGGTTGCAGTCCAACCTAGGGCCACCGCCAGACACCACCTTGCGGCTTGCCGCACAGCTCCACACCTTCGCCGTGCCATGGCGAAGGTTCCCCAGTAGTTTGATCAGGCCGAGAGGCCATATTCGTGTCCGACAGGTTCTGAGGCTCGACCGTCATTAACGCCACATTGAAGCAGCTTCTCCCGCGCTCCAGGCTTGAGGACTCCAGGTCTCCAGCTGCTGCGGATTACGGGGATTCCTGCAAAGGCAGCCAGCCAGCAACCGACGCAAACCGAAGCTGCAGCTGCAGAAGCAAAGCCGCGGTCTTCCAGCAGGCGCACGCGAGGAGAGGCCTCCGTTTAGTCCCACATCGGTAAGCCTCACAACTCTTTCACCGTTTAAATTGATTTTGTGAATAAGCCTTACTGCCTCAGCACACGGGGTGAGGTCCCCTTCACCCGCTAGGTTACCCGGTCTCGTCCGTGCTCACGCCCCGCGGACCTGACCCGACCCGACTTAGACTGACCTGCACTCCTCGCCCACCACGCACGCCGGTGGGCCTGGACCCGGGAGCGACCCGTACCCGACTACCCGGCAGCTCTGGGAGAGCTATCCCATGAGCGGTTTCTGAGAGAGAGAGACGCGGGGGGGGAGGGTAGAGTAGGTTTTGCCTCTGACATAAACTCTGAAGTGTGCAGGCACAGGTGAAGAAGAAGGACCGCGGAAGAAGAAGGAAGCTGAGGGAGACACTGTAGCAACAAGCGGTTTAAGTCGTCTGATTGGGAAATCAGACGACGTCCTGAAGGGAAAAGAAGAAAGAAGGAGAGACGACGTCCTGACAGGAAAAAGAAAAGAAGAAAGAAGGAGGTCTGAAGAACAACAGAAGAAGGCGAGGCAGAGGAGAACACAAAAGAACAAGGGAAGAACTGAAAGAAGAATAGCACGAGAAGAAGATCTGAAGAAAGGAAAAGAAGAAAGAAAGGAAAAGAAGAAGAACAGGACCCGCTCTGCAGAAGAAAAAGGAAGAGCAGGAACAGCTGAAAGAAAGAAGAAGAACATCTCCACTGCAGATAAAGAAGAAGAAGATAACAGAAGATCTGAGACGAGGAGAAGAGAAAAGAAGACAACAATTTCTCTCTCTCTCTTTCTTTATTTTTGTAAAAGAAACTTGTACCCCTAGAATACAACTTGCTCCCTGAGTTCGACCTTGGGAACTCTTTTATTTTCCGAGTAAAAAAAATGTATATTTGAAATGATGGCAATAACTGGCCATACTACAACGCTATAACAATAAAACCCGGTTATATCCACGCTGTCAATTTCCCACTACCGTTTATTGATCAGATCCTCGAGAAACTAGCGGGAAATAGGCTCTTCTGCTTTCTTGACGGGTACTCCGGTTAGAACCAGGTGGCAATCCATCCAGAGGACCAAGAAAAGACCACATTCACCTGCCCCTTTGGGACGTACGCGTTTCGAAGGATGCCTTTCGGTCTCTACAATGCACCTGCAACTTTTCAGCGGTGCATGCTTGCCATATTCTCAGATATGGTAGGTGACTATCTGGAAGTCTTCATGGATGACTTTTCAATTTTTGGAGCATCATTTGACGATTGCCTCCAACACTTGGTCCAAATACTCAGGCGGTGCATCGATGTGAATTTGGTTCTTTCCTGGGAAAAGAGCCATTTCATGGTGCCTGAGGGAATTGTCCTGGGACATTTAATCTCGGAGAAAGGCATCCAAGTGGATCGAGCTAAGGTTAACCTGATCTCTAAGCTCCCTATGCCTAGCTCGATTAAGGACATCCGATCTTTTTTGGGGCACGTCGCTTTTTACCGTTGATTTATCCTTGATTTTTCAAAAATTGCGCGCCCCCTGACCACTCTTCTCTTCAAGGATGTGCCTTTTGAAATTTCCAAGGAATGCACTCAAGCATTTGAGATCCTACGTGACCGAGTCACCTAAGCCCCGATCCTACAGTCCCCTGATTGGTCTCAACCCTTTGAGATCATGTGCGATGCATCTGACTTTGCTATAGGAGCGGATTTGGGGCAGAAAATTGACGGGAAACCTGTGGTCATTTATTACGCCAGCAAAACATTAGAGGAGGCTTAGCGTAACTATACAGTTACTAAGAAAGAACTGCTAGCTGTAGTATTTGCCCTAGAAAAATTCAGATCATACCTTCTGGGTTCCCGTGTTATCATATACTCGGATCACACAGCTGTGAGGCATCTCCTTGCAAAGAAGGACGCGAAACCTCGATTAATCCGATGGATCTTGCTGTTGCAAGAATTTGACCTTGAGATTCGTGACAAAGCGGGAAAGCAAAATGTGGTAGCTGATCACTTGTCCCGTCTTCCTTCTGAAATAATTGACCCTTCCGGACCCATCACAGAACATTTTCCGAATGAGCACCTCCTGGCTATCAATACAGGTCTTCCATGGTTCGCAGATATAGTAAATTACCTGGCATCACATCAGATTCCGTCCGATTGGCCGAAGGCCAAGAAGAACAAATTGCGTTCCGATGCCAGGTATTACCTATGGGAAGACCCGTATCTATTCCGCATTGGTGCTGATCAGATAATTTGACGGTGTGTCACGGAAGTGGAAATCAGAGACATACTCTCATTTTGCCATGACCAGGCATGCGGTGGACATTTCTCAGGACATAAAACCGCATCAAAAGTCCTCCAGTGTGGCTTTTACTGGCCCACAATTTTCAAGGATGCATATGATCACTATAAGGCATGTTCCCGTTGCCAGACTTTGGGCAACATGAGCCATCGAGACATGATGCCTCTACAGCCGATCTTGGTATGCGAAATTTTTGATATTTGGGGGATTGATTTTATGGGACCCTTTTTGATCTCGGATGGCTTCGAATACATCTTACTTGTAGTTGACTACGTGTCTAAGTGGATAGAAGTCATTCCGACCCGAACCAACAATCATAAAGTTGTTATCAAATTCATTCATCAAAACATTTTCTCAAGGTTCGGGATTCCACGAGCAATAATTTCCGACGGAGGGACCCATTTCACAAACACTCAGTTCAGGTTACTGATGACCAAATACGGGGTGTCACACCGAATCTCTACTCCTTACCACCCCCAAACTAATGGTCTAGCTGAGCTATCAAACCGAGAAATCAAGAAAATCCTTCAGGTTACTGTTCGACCTGACAGAAAAGATTGGTCTTCTCGGCTTCCGGAAGCATTGTGGGCCTATAGGACCGCTCACAAGACCTAATTAGGAATGTCTCCCTTCAGACTAGTGTACGGGAAGGCATGTCACCTCCCCGTCGAATTGGAGCATAAAGCCTATTGGGCAGTACGAAATTGTAATCTAGATCTTTCTAAGGCTGGAACTCACAGAAGACTTCAAATAAGCGAGATTGATGAATTACGCTATGACGCGTATGAGAACTCGCGAATTTACAAAGAACGGGTTAAAGCTTTTCACGACAAACACATTTCTAGAAAGATCCTTCATCCTGGTCAAAAGGTTTTACTCTTTGATGCCCAACTCAAATTATTCCCAGGAAAGCTACGATCTAAGTGGGTCGGACCTTACCTAGTCTGACAAATCTTTGGAAATGGAGCCATTGAAATCAGCCCACTCAGCCACGATTCCGAACCCTTTGTTGTGAACGGTCAAAGACTCAAACCGTTCATTGACATGACCGATACAAATTTGGCTAAGTCATCCTTTACCCTCCATTCCCCTTGAGCTCATTGCGCCCAGCCGATGGCGTAAAACTTAGCGCTTAACGGGAGGCAACCAGTCATTCTTTGAAAAACTCGAAACCTTTTCTGACATTTCTATGCGGAATTCATATTGCACTTTAGGGTTCATCCATTAGAACGGTCGACTTCACCTCAGGTATCCCTACCCAAGATTAGAAATCGTTCACAACAAGTCATTTCGACCCGTTCACTCACCACACACCTGTCCTAATGCATGAACTAAGCTGAAATCGAACCCACCTAATTTACAATGGGGACATTGCAAATCTTAGGCATGGGGGGTATGAAAGTGCAAAACGTCAGGAAAATTCATATCAAGAAAGGGTTTCATATGAAAAAAAAAAGAGAGAGAGACTTAAAGGAGGGGAGAAACAATTCAGGGTCATACAGAACGAGAGGAGGAAAAGAGTAAAATGCCAAAAAAGGAGCACAAAATGAAAAAGAAAAAATAGTCATTAGTAAAAGATTAAGGGATTAACTGAAGTTCTAGATCAGATCAAGAAAAGAGAAAAAGTGCTAAGGTGACATAACAAGAGATTAGCGGGAACACTGATTTTAGGCCTCTTGGGTTAGATTCTTTAGCTTAAAAATTCACTTATCCGCTAAAATCTGGATAATCCTAAAGAGGTTGGGGAAAATGCGAAGCTTAAGTATTAGGTCCAAGGCTTAGGAAGTATTCGACCTTGTTAACTTACCTTCGGTTTGCGGGATTCAGTAACCTAAGCACCCTAAATTCACACACAGTCTGGTTCAATGCGCATAAATATCCAAATCACGCAAAAGCGTTTAATGTTCTGCAAAAGTCACCTAGATTAGGAGCGGCCGATCAACACAAGTTGATTTGGACGAGTTCCCGGAGCGGAGAGGCGGGAAATTCCCCTCGAAGATGCGTAACATATCATCTCCTCGGTGCTTGTCTCTTAGGATATTTAAATATCCTACTAGGGGCATGTAAGCACTCTGCTGGTTCAGATACCATGGGCGGCATTATCACGAAATGTCGATCGCCAGGGTCTGAATTCGGCCACAGAACGTCATGGGCGGGATTATCTCGAAATCTCAAAAGCCAGGGTTCTGGGGGTTGCCATGGTCGGGATTATCTCGAAATCTCGATAGCCAGGGACCCTTGAGGATCGATGATGGGGACGAGGAATCCGATACAGACCGTATTGAGAAGCTAATCCAAAGCTAGAAATAAAAAGAAAAGAGAGAGAAAAGCTCTCCAAACAAATAAATCTTCTATTTCTCTCTTACAAAAACACACTGCAAAATTGAACTTAGGCTAAAAATGTCTTAAGCACGGGTGTTTTAACCGCAGAGTCTAACAAAGTATATGCTAGTTTCTGTGGGCCTTAAAAACCTTTGCGGAGGACTGAGGCTAAAGCGGGTCAGGTCTAGATTTTGGTTGGTACTTGAGTACCTCTAGGCCTATTGTCGGCATTCTGACCTAATCACAAAAGAAGCACTTATCATAATTGATGACAGACAGGGTCTAGAATAGAAGTTAAAACCTTGAAATTTTGCTAAGGGACTAGCAAAAACTAGGCATGGGGGTATGATGAGAGCCTCATCATGAGCCATAACTAGCTCATTTTGACCTAATAAAAAGAATAAAAGCTCCTACATGACTTAGAAGAGGGCTTAATTGGAGGAATAAGTGTTCTGAGAAGAAAACATGAAATAAAGGTTAAAACTGTAATTTTACCATTACAATACGTAAACGGAATTTCTCAGAGACAGAGCATAGGTCAAATGATTTAAAAGAGATAAAAAGTGGGTTGAATCAATCAGAAATGGGTTCATGTGCAATCTAGGAATTAAATGACATTTGGTAACCCTAAAACAAACTCGCTTAATTCAACAAGGTTCCGGTCAGGATAAAAATCAAGTAAACCCTCTAAAAATCATGGACAAATAACCCCTAGGGTTTAGAACATTCAAATTGGCCTCTGGAACCTAGTTTGACCTAGATTAGGGTCCTAGCTCATCAATTGACCTAAATTAGGTTTTTACGCAAAATATCCAGTCAAACGTGGTCAAACCTAAAATTAAACTTCACCATTGGATTCCTTAGGTCAAAATTAGGTTTGTACCAAAATTTGGACCTAAGGGGAGGTCATCTTGACCTACTTTGTAATTTAGTACACCCAATCATATTTTGGTCCCTATCTTTTGAAAACCATCACAATAACCCCCCTATCCTTCTCTCCAATTTTACAATCAAGTCCTTCCGCCATTATTGGGGAAGATTCTTCTCTGGCGAGGTTGACAGGGGGGATACGCTCAAATCCCTCAGAGATCTCCTCCCAGAATTGGAAGGGAGATTCTCTGAGGAATCCCCTTCCATCTAAGCCCGATCTTGATCTCTGATTTCTTTCCAAACTCTCGTGTGAACGCAGGAGAGATTTGGATCTCAACCACCTTCCTTCTCCGGCGAGACAACGGTGGCCAAAAGCCCGCCCTCCACGCACCAGAAAGCTCGGCCAGCACCTATTAAAAGACCTCCGATCCTCTACGAGATCGTAGACTTGTCTTGGCCGTAGAATCCTCCAAATTTCTTCTCTCCTCTCTCCGGCCAAGGAACCTGCAAGCTCCGACGACCACCTCTCCTTCTCGTTGCTCTGCTACCTGGCTGACACTTGACTGGTGGTTGTAATATCTCGTTGTAATATAGTGCAGAGGAGCAGTTACCAGTTTGATATAATTTATTACTCGAAAAAATAAAAGTTCTCCCGAGGTCGAACTCAGGGAGCAAGTTGTATTCTAGGGGTATAAAGTTTTGATTACAAAAACAAAGAGAGAGAGAGAGAGAAGGGGGAATTTGGCTTCTTCTTCTTCTCTTCTTTCTTGTCTTTGTCTTCTCTTCTCTTTGGCTCTTAGGTCTTCTTCTATTCTTCCTCTGTTCTTCTTCTTCTTCTTCTTTTTTCTTCAGATCTTCTCTTCTTCTTTCTTTTTCTTCTGATCTTCTCCTTCTTCTTTGTTCTTCACCTGTGCTCTCTTCTCTTCTCTTTCTTTTTCTTCTTGGTCTTCAAGACGTCGTCTTTCTTCTTGGCTGCGGTCCTATTTCTTTCTTTTCTTCTTCTTCTTTGTCTTCAAGACGTCGTCTGATTTTTCAATCAAACGACTTAAACTGCTGCTGCTACAGTGCGTCTCCTTCTTCTTCTTCCCGCAGTCCTTCTTCTTCTTCTTCTTCACCTGTGGCTGCACACTCAAGGTTTAAGTCAGAGGGCAAAACCTACTCTACCCTCCCCCCGCGTCTCTCTCTCTCAGAATTCACTCTTAGGATAGTTCTCCTAGAGCAGCCGGTCAATCGGGTACGCGGGTCGCGCCCAGGTCCAGGCCCACCGGCGTGCGGTGGTGGGCGAGGAGTGCAGGACGGGTTAATCGGGTCTGGCCAGGTCCGCGGGGCGTGAGCGCGGACGAGGCCGGGTAGTCGGGAGGGTGAGAGAGACCTCACCCCGTGGTCAGGAGGCGAACAGCTTAAGGCACTTTTTGCCTTTAAGCGCCCGCACGCTTCTCAGACTTTCCGAGGTGGGACTAAATGTCCCACCCCAATTGGGCGCCCGCAGCGGAGGAAGCAGCGGGCAATCGCGGCTTCACGCGAGGCCTTCGCCCCAACTGCGAGCCTGGGACGCTTCGCGGAGACGCCCCGCGCAACCTGGGAGTCGAATCTGGGCGTGGCGCACCTGCAGTTGCAGGTTGAAGGTGCTTCTTCTACGCAGCAATGGTGGCGGCGGTCGAGATACCTGTCCATAGAGGAACGGCCTCTCGGCCTAATCAGATACGCGGAGAACCTTCGCCGTGGCACGGTGAAGGTGGTGGGGGGTCTGGCAGGCAGTGGGGCGGAGCGTAAGGGTCGCCCTAGGTCAAACTGTAGCGCGGGAAATGGGTTTGTTCGGGGGGTCTGCAGGTGGTGAGTGGCGGGAAGTGGAAGGGCGGAGGTTTATCAGGGTGAGAAGGTGGAGGTTTTGTGAGGGTCGGCGAGCCATGTGGGGTGGTGGAGTGACGGGAGCGGGTCGCCGGAGTTTGGCCGGAGGTGGAGAAGGTGAGGGCTTTTAGGCGAGGGCGGAGGGCGATTGTGCAAATTTCAGTAGGGAAAAGAAAGAGGGGAGGAAGAGGAAAGCTTATACCTACTTGGAGGGACGAGGGGGCCGGAGCAGGGCGACAGTCGTATCGACTGTCGCCGGAGAAGAAGCTGCCCAGAGAAAAGGGGCGGCGGCGAGGAGAGGGCTGGAGAGCGCGCGCTGGGTGCGGCGCGACTCGGGAAGAGCGAGGGAAGGCAGCCCTGCAGCTGGTAGTGCGGCAGAGCGACGAGGAGGAGGAGGAGGAAGAGAGGAAAGGAGGGGGGTTTCTCCGTCAGATCCGAGCTGAATCGAACGGCAGGGCGTCGAGGGTTTTTATAGAGGCAAAGACGGAGAGGAGGGCGGAGGGAGGCGACGTGCCTCCCTCGCCGGAGGACGCCGGAGCAAGGGGACCCATACCGTCCGTGCGTTCGTACGGCCGGTATGGGTGGTTGCAGCCATCAGGGGGATGTTCCTGCGACGGCTGACGACGCAGGGCACCCCCGGTTGACCTGGCAGAGGCCCCCCCTCACCCTGCGCGGTGCCATGCTCCGTGCAAGGTCGCCGGAGCATGGTGCTGCTCAGGTTTTGCAGGGAGGACCTAAATGCAAAGAATGAAGAAGAGTTAGGGGCCAAAATGCGAGGGTTCAAAAGTTGAGGGTCAAAAAGTAAATAGATGAGGACCAAAGTGTAAAGTTGGTCAAGAAGGTTTCTTCTTAGGCTCAAGTTTTTATACATGACTAATTAGGACCTAAGGATTCTAATGGTGAATTTTATTTTTAGATTAAACCTTTTTTGATCGATCAATTTACGTAAAAATCGAAATTAAGTTATTAATTGGGCATGGTTCTTAACGTAGGTCAAAATGGGTTCCTAAGGCCAAATTGAATGTTCTAAACCCTAGAGATTATTTTTATATGAATTTTAGAGGGTTTATTTGATTTTTTCTCTGCCTCGAACCTCGTGTATTTAAGTAGGTTTCTTTTTAGGGTTATAAGATGTCATTTAATTCATTGGAGTTGTTGTAGCCCTTATTGAATCATCTTGTCCCACTTTTCTTCTTATTAGGTTATTTTGACATATGTTTGGACCCTGAGTTACCCTATTTTCAGATTGAATTGGTGAAATTGCATTTTTACCCCTTAGTTTCTGTTTTCTTTGCAAACTCAGAATCTCTCTGAGCCAAGCCTTTCTGAAGTTATGTAGGAGCTTTTTCTTGCAAATCAGGGTTAAATGGTGTTAGTTTAGGATTTATGACGAGGTTCTCATCACTACCATACCAGCAGTAGAGTCTACTTCGCCTCATCTTCCCGCGTCGCACCGCACCAAGCGCACGTTTCCCCGACCTCTTCCTCATCGCCGTGATCTCTCTCAGGGTTATCTTCTCTGACGACGGCAACTATGAGCCGTCTGACTCCGCTGCCCCCGTTCTCTCCCAACAATCCAGATAAGTCCCCCATCTTCCCCTCTTTCATTTCCTCACTTTATTTCACTCAATCGACCCTCGACCGTCCCTGTCCATTGCCACCTTCATCATCTCCAGCCACCCTCCGGCGAGGCGCTCCCGTCGCTCCGCAGCCCCACACGACTCGCCAACCAGCACATAACTTCCGCCTCATCTCACTGAGCACCCTCCACTCATCCACAGCCCCGCCACACCACCACAGTAACCCCCCGAACACACCCACCCGTCCGGCCACAGAGCGACCTAGGCACTCATGCCTAGGCCGCCCCACAGCCTGCCACATAGCTTATCACCTTCGCCGTGATACGGCGAAGGTGCCCCGGTGATCTGATTAGGCCGCGAAGCCATTTTCGTGTTTGACAGATTCCACGCTCCAGCCTCCATTGACGATGACTTGACGAAGCTCTACGCTCACTCTAGGCCTCAGGACTTCAGGGCTCCAGGTGCTGCGAATTCGGGGAGGTCGTGCGAAGGGAGCTGACCCAGCAAGTGAAGCCAACAGAGCCTGCAGTTGAGGAATCGAAGGCGCGATCGGTTGTGGGCGCGCGAAGGACAGCAGTGGGCTTTAGTCCCACATCGGTAAGCCACGACGCACCGACACCTTTTATATTATTTTTGTCATATACTCTCTTTGCCTCCAGTCACACTTGGGGTGAGGTCCCTCACCCATCTCACTGCGTCTCGTCCGTGGTTTCGCCTCACGGATCTGGCACGACCCGACCCGACCTTGTCTTGAGCACACCTCGAGCACCACCCTCACGCCGGTGCGCCTGATCACGGGCGCGCGATCCGACCTGTTTAACCAGCTCTGGGAGAGCGTGCTTTGAGTGGTTTACACAGAGAGAAAGAGAGACGCACGGGTAGAGGGATAGGTTTTGCTGTGTGTATTGTGTGCAGGACACCGGGACTAAGCCGCTGCAAGAAAGAAGGAAGGAAGCTCTGCAGCCAAGGACGAGAGGCAAGGCAGAGAAGAAGAAACGCCAAAGGGAAACAGAAGAAAGAAGGAAGGAGGCTCTAAAAGAAAGGCAAGGAAGGAGAGAGGCAAGGCAAAGAAGAACAAAACCAAGGAAGACTGAAGAAGAAGAAGACAAGGGGCAGACGAAGAATCAAGAAGGCAAAGGAAAAGAAAGAAGAACGTCAGACCTTGGTCGCAGGAAGAAAAGAAATAGAGGGAGAGAAACAGAAGCATCAAGGAAGAAAAGGAGCTTCATTTTAAGACGTCTGATATTGTATCAGACGTCCATTTTTTTATTTTCTCTGAGCAATTTCTTTTTATAACTCTCATTGAACTCGGATACACTTATTTTCATTTAAAAGGTTGTGTTCTCAAGTTTTGGAAGTACTTAGATTGCTCCCTGTATTCGACCTCGGATACTCCGATTTTCAAGTCATAAAATCTTTATTTGTTTTCGCGGAAAATTCGTCTATATTACAACGCATTAATTATTAAAACACGATCTAGCTGCGTCAACACAGCTTCTAGCAGGCAGTTCAAATTTTTATTTTTATGATAATAAGCAAACAAACCTAATCTAATTTAGCTAGCTAACTATCTAACATGCAGTTCAAACAATTCAAATAAACCTATAATGTAAATAAAATGAGAACACGCTCCCACATACAAGAGCGATAAATAATAAAAGAGCTGGGGACACGTTCCCAAAAATGCCCAACATGGATCCATAAGGCAGAAATTAAGTTCTAATGTCTATCAAGCCTAATCTAAATCTAAAAGAAGCAAACAGGTCTTCGGTCCCCAATCATCCTTCCACGCAAGTGCAATCAAGGCCCACGTGCTCCTATTGCTACCCTCTAGGTGGCATCAAGGTCCACCAAAAGTATTATCTTCGCTATGTGCGCCCATCACATTCGTTTGTTCGTTTATGCACACAAATAGACCCAATGTCAATAATTCAGAAAAGCTTCAGAAATTGCATAAAAATAATATAAATTCCCTGAAAAAATTAATAGGTGTATTGCCTCCCCGGCAACGATGCCATTTAAAAGAATGATTCTCGTATTCGATAAACATTTTAACATACAATGTTGTGTCATTGTATTTAGTTGCGTGGTAGAAAATCACTTTTCAAAGCATTTAATAATTCATAATCTAACCATGAAAATAGTTAAGTCGTCTCCACAGTGAAGAATTAGCCTATTGGACTAGTGACTGGTGCCTCATTTATTCAGGAATCTCAATAGGTGTACCTATTCATTAATGCAACTCATTTCCCACATAAATGCTCATTCTAATTGATCAAGAATGTAAGTGTTTAAATGCAAAATCACCACAAAATAATATTATGTTAAATAGTGATCTTGATACTGGCAAACAACATAAATATTAATTTCTAACAAAATATAGCTCGTTCATCATAATTAATATAGCATGCTTTATATCATTTATGAGAGACATTCATCTGCAAGTAATTTTAATTGAGTCGAAGCATGCCTATGCAAATTCACCTTAATTAATTAATTCATTAAATAAGTGAGTAGTACAACCAGCAATGGCATATGTTGTAAATATTAATACCCTCGTCTACTGTTGTAAAGCAAAGGAAAGCAAATGGTGACCAGCATGCACGGCTGGTGCGATGGTTGACGTCGTGGCTGCTAGCGGAGATGCACCGGAGGAGGAGCTTCAAGATGGTGGTGAAGGCATGGCCGATGGTCGCTGAAGGTGGCTGGTCGAAGCACCGGCAGTCGGCGGCATTGAAGCCCACACGAGCTACTGTAGCTGCATGCGCAGGTCGTGCCTGGCCTTGGTGCTAGGCAAGGATGCTGTGGCGCGCTCTCAAGTCAAGGTTGAATGTTGGCAGAGGTCAGTCGAGGTGGCTACAACCTTGAAGCTTTAGGTTCTTTCGCTTGATGCGCAGGTGGTGCTATTTGAAGGAGAAGAAAGAAGACGAAGGGGAAGATGTCAGGGGAGGTTTTGGCAGTGAGGGATGGTGCAGGTGTTGGCGTTTGAGAGGAAGAGGGTGTGGTTGGTGTTTACGAGAGGGATGGCGGTGGTCGCGGTAGATGGTGGGTTGCAGGTGGTGGTGTGAGCGTGGGATAGGGGCAGCGGCAGGAGGTTGAAGAAGTAGAAGAAGAGAAAAAAAAAGGGGGAGAGGGCGTAGTGCGTGGTGATACGTAGTGGGAGGTAGTGTGCTGTCACCATACGACCTTCGTAGTGGAGAAGGTGGAGAGCGGAGATCACCTGAGCCACGATGCAAGCCAAATCCTAGGAATCATCCTTAATTGGTTACTCTAATTCAATCTGGTTAGCCTCGTAACACGTGTCCCCCCAACAGGTCCCTGAGTGGGTTTTGACATTGGCTCTTCTGAAGGGAGTTCATCCTGGGAATCATCCCACGATTGAACTAAAGCAACCACAAATCTCATCCTCAATTTCGCTAACTTCCCAAGTAGAAACTCACCCGGGTTCTTATCCTTAACATCATGGAGTCAATCCAACAAATACTTGTTCAAATCATCAATCATTTCAATCAAGGGCTCCAATCTTTCAATGCAAGGTATTAGCTGAACTTCTAAAGATTGTATGATATTCCTCAAGTTGGCTAGAACCTTATCTTGAACTTGGTTACCCTGAACCAAATGAGTTGGTTCAGGGTTGGGTGGGTTTGGGATCAGTGCAGAGGAGTTAACGAATTTAGATTCGTTATACCATTCCTGATAATAGGTCATTTCGGATTGCTCAAAAGGTGGTGATGACCTAAAGGCAATGTAATCAGAGGATGGGTAAGAATCATGTATCCTTCTTGATTGTAGATCGTATTAGGTTGTCCATGAAAGGTTGACGATCTATAATCGATGTGGCTTTGAGAAGGATAGAAATCACAATCATAGTGTTCAGGGTTAGACCCTAAACATGGAGGTCCGGAACTGTATCCCCAATCTAAGTTATCCCAACTAACTAATGGTCGATTATAGTACGAGTCAGGATAATCGTCATGTTGAGGATAATTCAAAACAGGAGGGAAGGAGCTGGAATACATATAATATGTGGAATGATTCATGAGAGATGGGAGGAAGAAAGGTGCCCTACAATACAAGCAATCAAACATGTCCTTAAGTGGGCTAGCCTAAAGACCTGCAGACTCCCAGAACCCATCTTGAGATAAAGAAATGATTTGATCTATTTATATTTATTCAATCCAACCAGCTAGAAGGAGGGACTGGGGAGAAGGTTCTTCCTTCTGCTTGCACCTCCGGTTCCTAATGTACCCCCCAGCCGTGATCGTTTGATTCTGCTTCCCTAGCTAAACATCATTGAACAGTAGAAACAGACTAATCGAAAATAATCTCGTTCTGGGCTCTGAAGAGCGAGTCGAATCCTTAAGGCCAACGTCTACTCTGTTTTATTTAGGGCTAGGTTTGAATGTGCTTTAGAATGTGATGGGCCCTTTATCTGGGTAGTGCCCTTAATGATTGATTGATTTGTGTGTGCGTGCACAACTAGTGATTTTCAAGTAAGATTATTTTTTATGCAATGAATTTTAGGGTTCAAATCTTGCTTAGTAGCTTTTAGGATTCAACTTTAGGTATTTTCAAACAAGTTTTGTTGGCACGTCAGGTTCTGAAAGCACAGGTGAAGATGTTTTCCTTTGAAACTTAAAAGAATGTGGAGTGCCTGGTAAATCCCTAAGAGTTGAACCTAAGCAGTAGTTACTTGATGAGTTAATTTTAATTGAAGTGGTGCGGCCCAATCAACTCAAATAATTGGTCTGTTGCACCACTTAATTAAGCACACAAGTGATTACCTAATCTGATTTCTACTCAATTATGTGTTTGGATGTGTGTACCGGTTCCAAAGATCGATTTACCGGTTGAGTTTGAAAATCAGATGAGGTTGTGTAACTCTGTGAGATTTTTTTTATTTTTCTTTTTAAATGTGAAGGTTGAGGCGGGTGTGGGTGTCAAACAAACAAACAAAACAAATCTTAGAGTTTATAAGAACACCTAAGTTGATTGATGTTTGTGTTATTATGTGGTGAAATGAAAACTAATGGGTAAGAGGTGGGGGATAACTTACAAAACCTTCAACAGCACTTTACTCCAATCTACCGCTTTTGTTCGTCTCGAAAGAGCACCTGCAATCACAATAAGAAAGGAGAGAAATGAGGTAAATGTTTTGTAAGTTATAAAACGTAAAAAAAAATCACAGAGCGTTGCCTCCCCAGCAACGGCGCCAAATATTAAAGCTACAAGTTACTACGCTAACGTATTTGATTTTGAAAAACTTGTCGTCGTAGTTTGAAAGCGAAGAACTCGTGTTCAACAAATAAAATTTATACCGGAATAGAAATCCTGGGTCGAACTCAGGGAGGTGGATGTTTGATTAAAAATACGCATTTGTTTTATTTGTCACGAAGCAGAATAATTAATTAGAAACTATTTATCTATTTACAATAAATAGAAGAGAGAGAAAGAATATTACAAACAAAAACCAAAAAATAGATGTAGAATGAACATGGAATTTATTATCAAAGAGATTGTTCGCTACACTAAACATTACGACTAGAAAGTAGAAAACGATTACACTAGAAAGCAGTAAATTTACTCTAGAAAGCATTAAAAAGAATGGAGAGAGAATTATCCTCCTCGACGGTCACTTGGAGGATGAGTCGGACGGGACAATGCCTGGAAGACTGGGAATGGAGCAGGACGAAGGAGGACGAAGCGGGAAGAATGGGAACGGGGCAGCATGTCGTCGTTGTCGCAGGATCCACTTTCGAAAGGGGGATGAAAATTTGACTTTATCTCTTTAGAAGCATCCCAGGTGTGGGACAAGCTTCTCTTGAGCTTTGGAGAGGGAAAGAAGAGAAAGAAGGGATGAAAATTTCGTATGGAGGGGATCTCCTTTTATAGTTGCAAGGAGTAAGGGTAGTTTGGTCTTTTTAATCATCAAACATTAAATAAAGGGTCTTTAGTGACGGATAAAACCGTTGCTAAAGCCCCATCATGGGCGACGTGCGTCGCCCGCTCGCCTCCCACGCATGCAACGCTCGCTCACATCCTTCGATTCTCGGCCGTTCAATCGTGAGATCGAACGGCTTAGATGCACCCTCTCCCACCTCCTCATCGCGCGCTCGTTGCGTGCGATCTCGCGTTACGCGCGAGCATGCAATAGCACGTGGGCGCTATTGAGCGCCCACAACCGCTCGATCGTGATCGAGCAGTCGTAAAGCCCGCTTTCCCTCGCCCCAGCAGCCGCTCGCGAGGAATCGAACACGTGCCGCTACATCGTGTAAACGCGTTCACCCGCTGCGCTACAGCAACATTTGTGTCGCGAAGATCAATTCATGCGCGCGCGATCAAGACCGTTGGATTGAGATCCAACAGTCAAGGCGGCTCTTCAGGTGCGGCTTCAGAGGATGGGCTCGTCGGTAGGGATGCAATCTTAGCCGTTGGATCTTAAATCCAACGGTGTGGATTCGTGGGTGCTAGCTGCTTCAGAAGTTGAGGGCAGACGGTTGGGTGGCCGAGATGGCGCCACGTGGCACCATCTTGGCCGTCCATCTTTTGGATGACGTAGATGGTGCCACGGTTGTCGGATTGAGTCGATTTTCGCGCCGTTAGGCTGCGATCGTTGATCCGAATCCATCCGTGTGGTCGGATTTGTCATCTGAAGTGAGGATTCACACCATCGTGGCCCTTGATCTTGTAGTGTTCCTCGGTCTCTCTCTGATGCTACAGGTGTCTGATTAGGGCGATCTTGGAGTCGTTGAACTCTAATCGCCGCCCTGATCAAATTTGTACAGTTGGATCTTTGATTCGAGGCCCCGATAAAAATTTGCCCTGTTCTTAAACATAAAAGGAGATAATTAACCTCCATTTTATTCAAACTAATCTAAATGCAAGATGATGTATGCTATGCAATATTTATAGTATGCAATGTAATTCTATACTTAAGAACATGCATAAATAGACATCTTATGTAGTGTAAACATGTTTACATCAGCGCTCTTTCGGACCTTCGCAAACAAGAGTTAGAGTGCCTACCCTTGGCTCTCATTGCCACCCTCTAAGGTTTGCCCTACTTCATGGCCACCCTCTACAGAAGGCCCTAGGAGATGGTCACCTTCACGGGATGATCCACACGGGAATCCCCCTGCGCTTACCCCATTCAAGGGCACAGCTGGGCGGGCGAATGCCCGGCGATGTTACACTCCGCGACCCCAATGACGGAATCGCTTTCCACCCATGAGCGATAAGGACGACCCCGGTAACAGAGTGGCCAAGTCGCAATCACCTTGTCATGCACAGTTGGCCACTTGGCAGTCAACTTCCAGACCCTCGCCTCCAATGTAAGGTCGAGGTAACGAGACGTCGTTATGACCAGGCTCTTCCACCTCGATCGATCGATCCTACCCTGATGACGCCACTTGGCGTGTCCAAGAAAACGATCGCTCAAAGAGAACGACCATCCCGAATAGGGCACACGCACAGGCTCCACTTGCAGAGCCTGCCATGAGGCTCCCTCGTCAAGAACAAACATCCAGACACTCCTGCGATTGGCACCTCTGCCGAACCCCTAAGAAGGACACATAGCGAGTATCAATGGAGACGAGCTTATCCTAGCTAAGAGGTCTCCTAGGAGACACAACTGAGCGTCCCCTAGAGGGAAGATCATGACTCAGTAAGAGGAGCTTTAACTCCCCCTAGTCCTTAACAAAAGGACAAGGGACGGCATCGCCGAGGGAGCCATAGCCCCTTGCCCCCTGCATCTTGGGCACCAGCAAGAAGGGCCCAGGTGGCACAGGCACAACCAGAGGACCCTCTTAACTCCACCTAGGACAAACCCTGTCAAGTGGCGATTGATTCCCACACTAAAGCCTCCAAGGCTAGCAGGGATCAACCCCTCGGGCTGGTAAGTGTGGGTTCCCTACCAGGAGGGGGTGACGTAATAAATTACGGAAAATAAAATAAAATAATCTCACAAAATAAGCAATCACACAAGTACACAAGTATTTTTAGGTGGAAACCCAAACCGGGTGAAAACCACCACCTAACCCTCTCGAGTTAGGATTTTCCGATCAACCTAGTTGATCAAAATCCACTAAATCGAATCACTTAAACGAGGGTGATTCAACCTCAAATACAACCACGCTACAAGTACGAGGGTAGCGTTCCTCAACCCCTTCTCTCCACGAGAAGGATTTTGTCCCACGAAGGAGACGGGAATTCGCAAAGCGAATACCCAACTAAAAGACAATGATAAAATAACAAGTAAACCTATAGAGCCAACAAAGTAATTTTAAACCTAAGCTTCTATAGGAATTAGGAAACTCCCCTTTGCAAGGAGTGCGTCAAGTTGATGACGCGGTGCGTGAGCCACGCGACGGCGCAACGTCGCTCTCGTGAACTTCGGCGGGAGAGCGGGTGCGCGAAGGGTTGATGCTCTCTAGATGAAGAATTAGAGCTTGGAGAGCAAAAGCTTTTCTTGGACACAAAAGAGTGTGAAAGTGTGTTTCTTGGGTGTGTCTAGGTTTCTCTTAGTGTGTTTTTGGTGTGTACAGGCTCCCCTCTATTTATAGAGGCCTTAGGAAGGCTTTGGAAGGCTTGGAAAAGCTTCCATAGCCGTTGGGTGCAAAGCCCAAGTGAATCAGCCCGAAATCAGGAATAATCATTGCACTGACAGGCTTATCGGACGTCTGATCCTGGCATCAGACGTCTGGAAATTCACTATAAGACGTCTGGAAACAACATTAGACGTCTGATTTTGGGTGGGTCTCTTCCTGACTTGGATCAGATCTAAACAGGGTTCTAGCGCAAGTCTATTAGACGACAGACAGGACGTCTGGAACTATGTTTGGACGTCTGGAAACCAACTTTTTCTACAGAATGGATTTGCAACGGCTAGAAAATCTCTGAGAAGAGATTTTCGGGTCAGTCGAGGCAAAACGGTCAATTATCAGACGTCTGGAAGGGCTTAAGGACGTCTGATAAGGCTCTAACGGTCATATCTTGCAGTGTTTGCTAAGTTAGCCAACGGTCCACTAATTGGACGTCTGGCAAATCCATCAGACGTCTTATAAGACGTCTGGACTAAGGTATGGACGTCTAATTTCATCAGACAGAGTAATAATTCCAGCCTAATAGTTATCAGACGTCTGAAAAAACAGTCAGACGTCTTAAAACACTTTATCAGACGTCTGATTTGGGAATTAGACGTCTGGAAACTCTGTTTGAACCCTATATTAGTTTTCTAAGTTCTCTACAGAAAACCTAAGTATCCTAGGGTTGTGCCGGTGTTCTTAGGACTACTGTTAGGGTACTTTGAGGCTCTTTAACATAATATTCTAAGGAAAAAAAGAGCACGAAAATAAAGACAAGAGATACATGAAAGGATTAAAAAGAATCTATCCTATTCTTTTTGTCTTCTATCTTCAATCTGTCGCTCCACGCGAACCTCCTCTGTTTTCCATCAAGCTCCTCCAATCCGTCCTGGATGCGAGCTCGAGTTCCGTCTAAACACGTCTACATTTGCAATTGACCTGAAATCTAGAACTCAAATTTCAAATGTTAAATAACACGTGTTTTGTTATCATCAAAACAAATGATCGTGGTGCTCTAGCACCAACAGTAAGGACCTGGGCCCAGGCGCCTCAAGGTTCAACACACTGCCTACTGGCAAGAGTCCAGGCTACCCTTCCCTCAAAGGCATCTGCTCAACAAAGTAAAGGGCGAGGGTCCGGCCTGCCTCGACCAACGAGCGTCATATTGACGAAGGGGTAAGGGAGCGAGACCCTAGCACCCCATCTCCCGAACGATGCAATGCTGCAAGAGGACACAAGCTTGGCATCCCCCAAGCCACCTCCTAAGGTTGACCCTCTTCTTTGCCACCCTTCAGAGAAGGCCCCCATAGGCAACCGACCCTTGGAGGAACACGTAATGGACCGGCGTGCCCCGCTTAAAAGATCAATAAGACAAGTTGGTACTCTCCACCCCCTCCTATCGCCGCCTCACGAAGAGATTTGGTCAAAGGCAAGACACCCATTACGAACGCCCTTAGCCTAACAGTTCTATGGGATAATCGCTACGCGCCAAGTAGCCTTGATGTAGCTTTTCAAAGAAAATGTCCTACTCCCGCCTACTGAGGGAAGTAAACGGACCATGCACCGGGTAACTGCTCTACCCATAAAGGCTGCGAAGAAGGCCTCCAAGGGCAACCTGCCTACACCATTGCGACGCCAGCCATATGCGCCTGGCCATTACTACAGATGGCCCTCCTCATGGGCATCTCAATAGGCCCCGCCAACGATAAGCCGGAAGGAAGTAACAGGAGGAGCCTCTATGCCAAGTCGTTCAAACAAGCGAAAGGGATCAAGCCAAGCCTCCTAAAATGCGGTTCATGAAACCCATGTGAGCGAATCCCACACAAAGAATACATTCTCACATTTGGCATATGAGCAGTACATACAAGGAATAAAACAGTATATTCTTTCATTTCCTTTACAACAAATACCGACTGTTACATTCCCCGAATCATGGCCTTTGGCTCAACTACAGCTAAAAAGAGACAGGCTAGTACAAAAATATTGGCAACACCACTCAACAGCACCCACCTATCCACTACACAGGATGAGGGTGACACTACGAGGTATCATGACCCCCACGAGAGGGACGGGTACTTCCAAAACTTACGCCTCCTTCAGAAGGAGCGTGCAATGGAAGGCAAGCAGCTAGGCAAGTCCAAAAGGACCACGACCCTTATAACAAGGACCCTCATCCAGCTCTACAACCGATGGCTAGCTCAGCTAAGAAAGCCGCCTCGCCCTACGGCAAACCCCACCTTGCTCCCCCAACAAATGGGATGCTCCACCCACTTGTTCTTACTGAGGATGGAGCCCTAGGGTCCTCGTCCGCCGCATCCAACACCTCCCCTAGGGTCGCTGAAGACTCCCCAAAAGGGCGAGTAGAGCCGAGGCGCGAGGACCGTGACCTGGTGAAAACTACGTTAGAAAGCACTAAAAATCCCCTACCAACTCCAGCAAGGGCTAATAAAGGGCTCACCATGAAGAGGCGAAGAAGCAGGGCGTAGCCACATCCTATGCTCCATGGCGAGAGGGCAAGCCCAGAACAGGGTGGATCCAAATAGCCGAAAAGCCTGCTGCCCCAAGCAAGGGGCCCCATCCAACATAAAAGTCAGCGCCACCTCCTTGGACAGCGAGGGACCCCCAGTAGAACCCTCCATAAAGGATCCCTAGACACACCAGCCGTCTGGGCGACCCTTAAGTGGCCCCCTAACCGGAAGGATCTGCTCCTGTTGACTCCCTCGTAAAGCCCTGCCCCACATCTACCCAGGCAAATACACTCCCACAAGAGGAGCTCTCGGTAGCAACAACCCATGCATCGCCTTTGCGAAGTCGCAGCAGGAATAGAGCGGCATGGGAAGGCGCGAGCCCCTGACCCCTGGAGGCAGTCCAAACCGCCTAAACACGTAGAGTGCCCTCCAATATATCAGTGAGGGGCCCTACGTAGTCAATGCTGCCAAACCTTCGATTGGCCCTTCCGTAGAAAATCCCTAGACGAGGTCCACCATTTGGGAAAGCGTCGCGGGCGTCGCCTAGCCGGCACCCCACCTCTGCTCGGGCAAGTACACTCACATGAGTGGAGTTCCCAGCGGCAACAGCACCTACTCCGCCCTCATGGAGTTACCAAGGTAGCTGCATAGGAGCACCAGAAGGGGATCACCCTCGCCCGAACAACCTCACATAGCCTCCCTTTGATTGCTTCGCTGGACACATAGAAGTTCGGCGACAGAACTCTACCCGAGGAATGAACAAGGTCACAACTATTCCTCAATCCTCAATTCCCTCGAATACAATCAAGGACAATGAAAGGCGATGAAACAAGGCCCACATCTGGCCCTAACTATAACCCCGCCCCCTGGGCCCCCAAGGGCGGTAATGTCTTTTTACTCCCTGCGGCTCACCAGTTCCCAAGGAACCAAATCCCCCAGGATACGACACTGATCCTGAAGTAGCATAACTGCACCAATAAAACTGCCAGTCAAGAACCCCACGCGTTGTTACACATCGGGCATTCAAAAAGCCTTTCACGCCCTTCCAAAAATGACATGATGCTTCAAGCCACAATCTCTCGCGGCAACAACGGTGCCTGCCTCAGCGTCTAGAACAGATGAAAGGTCGCCTCCTAAGCTCGGCACCAACTCGGGCTAATACGCCCTACGCCTACCTTCTGCCACCTCCTAAGACCAACACTGGCTCGGGCTAATGCTCCCTACGCCTAAACTCTACCTCACCCTAAGGCCGGCATAAGTTGCTGCTCGTTAGTCCTAATCGCCACTTCACAAGCCCACCTCGAACTTGAGACAAGTTGCCTCCTAAGGCCTGCAGAGGCTCGAGCTCATATGCCCCACGCTTTTGCCGCCTCCTAAGGCTGGCATCGGCTCGGGCTCATGCGCCCCACGTCAAAGTTGATACCTGCCTCATACGGCCGGCTTAAACCCAAGCTTACATGCCCCACGTTCCGCCTCGGAGCATGTCACTCCCTAAAGCCGGTGTGAGCTCGGGCTCATACGCCCTAACAAGGAACCTCTTCTGAGTAATCGGAGGTGGGTGAAGACCACTTAACTCCCCAAGCATAAATGTTTCCCCTTCTGCATTACAGTCGGAAGAACATCCGGGGGTATCATCTACTGTGAAGTTTTGGCCATTCTCACTACTCTCTCAGCAGTTCACATATTAATCAACATGAATGTATTCCCTCATCTGAGAAATAGTGTCAAATATTACAGTCCTGCCAAATGATTGCATGTTAGGGAGGAAAAAGTTATGAAAGCAATATTATATCTTTCTATTATATAAATGCAAGTGAATTATGCAAATACTAATCTATTTATGTATCAAAGTGTGCATCGTAGATGTAGATATTACCATAATATTTAGGTATTTATGTAATTAATTAACTCACACATGTGATCTCATCACAACCCAACCTAATCTAAATTACATCAGGTTAAACCAAACCTATGTACACCCCTACTCAAGGGTTGGTGATTTAGTCACCAAAAATAGTCAGCTGATCCTTTTGTTGGTCTTTTTTTATTTCATTTTTTTGATAACTTTTCTTTCCATATTTTGGTTGATTTGCCCTGCACACATTCTATGCATAGTTAGACAAAACTTAGTAGAATAATTAGCTTCATCACAAGATGGTTCTTAATCTCAAAAAGAGCAATTCCATTATAAGGGGTTGAATAGTCACAAAAGAACAAATCCACCTACCATAATAAATGATTAAATAATCACATGAGCACAGCTTAACACACACACCATATTTTACACCAAATTCTACACCTTAGCTGTGGAAGACAAATTTCATTATAGGAATTAGCTAGCTCTTGCATCATAAGAAACATGCTCTACGTACATGGTTGGAAAAAAAGGAAGAAAAATAATTGGCATTTCTCATTCATCCTACTTCTCACTTTTTACTTTAATGTTCTGATTTTGGTATTATAAGATAGAATACAGGAAAAAATAGAAAAAAAGGATTCCTTCACCCTTGATAACAAGCGTACTAGTTCCTTTCCTATCAGATATTTATTAGCTAGCATTAGGGATGTCGATGGATAGATATTGGTATGCATGGTTAGATATCGATTAGATGGATGGATATAGTTTGCCTCACTGATATTAAATATCTCCTACGTTAATTTTAAAATTTTAAATGAAATTTCCACTTCTAAACAAAGTTTCTTTCAATTGAAGATAAGTTAACCAAACTCACTCTCAATTACTTGTTGCAACCACAAAGACGGGTTAATTGAAAAGAAGGTTTACCCACCGAAAAAAACATAAAATGGAATTGGACAGATTGAAAATGGAAGATATCATTGGATCCAAAGGCATTGCCTCTTGGAAGGTGAATTGATCGAATGAGAAAATGTGTAAAAAAAAGATGATAGATCGATTGCTTTTCGTTAGGGAAAAAAAAAAAAAAAGGTGGTGGTGACGTAAGAATGGAAAAGAATTCTGAGTAAGTCATAATAAAATATTACTGGTGGATAAGATACGGGAGAAGTTAAGGTTGTGGAGTGGAAAAATACTCTTTAGATTGGGATGTACACAACTACTCAAGTTAGTTGTTGAAGGATTAGTGGGATTTTTGATCTCCACCTTCCTCATCCCAAAATCCATATTACGAAAAATAATGGAACTCAAAGCATGCTTCCCTCTAGGAGGAACGCGAATCATCTCATGAGTTAGAAGGATATGTGCTTGCCGAAGGAGAGTGGGCTAGGATTGAAATACTTGTTTGACATGGAGAAGCTGGAGGTGTTTAAGTGGATTAGAAGACTTTTTGACGAGTTGAGTATTGTCACCCATTTCCTGGTGGTCGAGGATGCACTCGTGAACTCGATGAGAGGTAGGGTGTGGGGGTGGCCATCCACCAACGTGAGGATGTGAGATGTGTTGAGAAGACATGCGAAGCCACATCCAGAATACTACATAATCTAGGCTAAACGCTTTGTACCGAAATGGTCGACGTGCCCATTGCTCGCTCGACGTCAACGGGTACTAACTAAGGGCAAGCCCAAATTTTGGGGAATACACTGCGAGAGGACTTGTAGGATTTGTGGACAGGAAGATGAGGAAACCAAGCACCTATTTTTTAGATTCTCTTTCAATATGCAGGTGCTGGTGGGGACCCTACACCGAACTCCATTGGCAAATGCATGGCAAACTCATTGCAACAGGCTCTTGAGTTGGCCAACGATCAACATAAGATCTCTGGTAGGTAGGGCCATCTGCACCACAATTTCGTATATGTGGAAGAAAAGAACGACTGCACCCACGATGGCTCAAAAAGGACTGTGGATGAACTTTGTTCCCTCATTATACATGATGAACAAAAAAGGGGCTTCATGTTTTGGGGGAATCATCCTTAGTTGATTGTAGCGTGCATGAAATTCACGGATGTAACATCGACGCCATGCCTATTTAAACACTCAGGTAAAAGTTTGCCTTCAACTCGAAAAAATATCCAGGAAGAACACAATACCAGGTCTGCAAGTCCCTTCTTCCCCCTTCTACATGCCCTTAACAGGAAAAAGCCCTGGCCACTGCTAGGGCTCCGACTGGTTCTCGAGTCAGTTGGAGCCCCCTCCCCTTGCGTCAACCATCTCGCCTCCCATCCCCTCCTCCCGATGTACGTTCTTCGAGCTGTGACGACCTTTGCAGCTCAATGTCCTCCACTTGCATGCATCTCTGGACAGCTTGGTGTGGCCCACAATGATCCCTGCATCAGGCGCATTGGCTGCAGTGCATGTGTCGGAGCTACCGCAATGACATCCGATGGCAACGTAGCCACTCCAATAGCGTTTTTGACGTTGTCTCGTGAACTCTCGTAGGGGGTGGGCTTCCACCAGATGTCAATTTGTCATCTCCGCTATGCCTCCACCTCAATTGACGTCATTTTTTAGGATTAAGGCCACATTAAAGCTAAGTTCACCGGACTGAGTGCTTAGTCAACCTAGATTGGACCGTCCGTCACCTATTAACATGATTCATCGACAACGTCAACAGCATTTCATCATATCCATTCCACGGTGTGTATTTTTTCTTGCATCGAAAATGATGTTTAGGACACTTCTTTTCTATTTCTTTACTTTTTTTATTTTGTTTGTGTTTGTGTTAGCTAATTTTGAAATTTACCCCTATCAAAGAAAAATTACTTTCCCCCTCTTTGAAAGATGCAAGATATCTTCTTCCTTGCCCTCAAATTACATCATTGTATCATTTTTATTCCTTTAATAAAAAAGTCTCTATTCAAAAAACAAAAAACTCAAAAAAAAAAAATTCAATGAAACGTGTAAAGTTGGGAACTCTACGATCCTCGATAAATTCAACTTCAAAGATGGCTAAATGTGAATCGTCTAGTAACGTATATTAAACAAACATGAAAAATTAAAAAATAACAAACAAAGTTGTCAAAACCACCACCCCCCACCTTTTTTTTTTTTTTTCTTCCTGTGGAAAGAGTCAAAGAGATGGACCAGGTAGCCTTGTCTATTAACGTATATTAAACGAACACGGAAAATTAAAAGTAAAAAAAAAATAGTCAAAACCCCCACCCCCGCGCACCCCACCACACCACCCCCTCCCCACATTTTTTCTTCCTGTGGAAAGAGTCAAAGAGATCGACCAGGTACAGTCCGGAGATGCTTGCCTCCCCCTTCCTGGTAGGGGGTGTAGAACCGTACATTTTCTATTTTTCTATTAGAAATCAATCTACATCGGATAAAGGAAGAACAAAACACGAAAGCAGCCTGGTCACCAAGGGAGAGAAAAAAGAAAGAAAGAAAGAAGGAAAGATATATATAAAGGCCACTGGATGAACAAGGCAAGCAAAAAGACCCCATCTGAGGCCGAGACGGGCAAACGTCTACCAAAAGGTTTCCGACCACCGTGTCTTGGAGTCATGCATCTTATTTCAGCTCTCTGCTCCATAAATATATAGCCTAATGCATCGGAGGGTGAAGCAAGCAAAAGGGAACCAAGAATTAGTACCGATGGATGGTGTCTCCATGATCTTCCTCTTCTCCATCTTGTCATTACCATCTCCCTTGTTGACCAGTTCGGTCGGAAGCCAAGCCCCGTATGGCTGCCCAGATACATGTGGTAACGTGAGCATCCCATACCCATTTGGCCTCTTAGATGGCTGCTCCAAAACCGAAGCCTTCCTCCTTACTTGCAATGACACCCACCATCCTCCCCGGCCATTCTGGCACCGGGAATATGAGGTCTTGGAAGTGTCTGTGGTACGCGGCGAGATCGTCCTCCACCTTCCCATCTCCACTGCCTGCTACAACCAGACGAGAGAAAAGCTTTACATCACAACTAGAGTAGAAGACTTGACCGGCTCGCCGTTCACCTACTCGAATCTTAACAAGTTCACGCTATCAGGCTGCGCCACCACCGCGTACATCCAGAAAAACAACAGCGAAACACAGTTCCTGGCAGCTTGTGCATCTGCTTGCAGCGATAACACCACTTACCCCAAGGATGCATGCTCTGGTGGTATTGGCTGCTGCCAGTCTGCCATCCCGAGGGGCCTTAAAAGCTTTATATTGGAGTTTGGCACATACTACGCCGCGACTGGTACCTGGGACTACAATCCATGTAGCCTTGCCTTTCTTGCTGATCCAAAGAGATTTAAATTCAATAAAACCATGATCGAACACCCTCGAAGCTTCGATGAGATGAAGGTGGCGGTCCTTCTGGACTGGTCCATGGAGGATGCGACCTGTGCACCAAAAGGAGACAACAGATCATTGGCTTCCTTATGCCCAAGCAAAAACACTGAGTGCATCCCATCAAAGAATGGCCTTGGATCCCTGTGCAACTGCTCCAGTGGGTATGAAGGAAATCCATACGTTAAAGATGGCTGCCAAGGTAATTATAAATCAACCAACCTCGCTCGTACTCTCTTTTTTCATGCACTCTTAAATATTATTAACTTTATTTTCTCGTTCCTTATTTTACTTAGTCAGCGTCCACCATCCTTAATTTAACCCCAATATCGGTTAATGCTTTCCTCTGATTTTCAGATATAGATGAGTGCAACGATCCAAAAGCTTACCCGTGCTATGGCATTTGCATCAACACGCATGGAGGGTACAACTGTTCTTGTCCACCAGGAACTTCCGGTAATGCCACGATAGCAAACGATTGCACCGAGGAGCAAAAGTCCAAGGCGATCGCAGGTAAGTTCTCCAGACCTTCTGGATTTAAAATCACATAATGGATATATTCTCCCAAAATATGATACGAAATAGTCCATCATAGCGTGAAAAAATAGAAGAAAAAAAAAATGAACGGTAAAAGAAGAAAACAAAGAGAACAACAAATTCTTTCCCTCTCTCTTTCTTTATTTTTTTTGTAAAAGAAACATGTATATCTCTAGAATACAGCTTGCTCCCTGAGTTCGACCTCGGGAACTCTTTTATTTTCCGAGTAAAAAATTTATATATTTGAAATGTTGGTAATAACTGGCTATACTACAACGTTATAACAATAAAAGAGTTCCCGAGGTCGAACTCAGGGAGCAAGCTGTATTCTAGAGATATACATGTTTCTTTTACAAAAAAAATAAAGAAAGAGAGAGGGAAAGAATTTGTTGTTCTCTTTGTTTTCTCCTCGTGATGTTCTTCTTTCTTTCTTTCTTCAGATCTCCTTCTTCTTCTTTGTTCTGCAGAGGTGATGCTCCTCTTTCTTTCTTCAGATCTCCTTCTTCTTCTTTGTTCTGCAGAGGTGATGCTCTTCTTTCTTTCTTCAGATCTCCTTCTTCTTTGTTCTGCAGAGGTGATGCTCTTCTTTCTTTCTTCAGATCTCCTTCTTCTTCTTTTCTTTTTCAGCCAGGGACGTCACCCCTCCTTCTTTCTTCTTTTCCCTTCAGGCCGTCGTCTGATTTCCAAATCAGACGACTTAAACTACCTGTTGCTACAGTCAGCTTCCTTCTTCTTCCGCGGGTCTTCTTCTTCGCCTGTGCCTGCACACTTCAGAGTTTTTCGTCAGAGGCAAAACCTACTCTACCCTCCCCCCCCCGCGTCTCTCTCTCTCTCTGAAACCACTCTTGGGAAAGCTCTCCCAGAGCTGCCGGGTAACCGGGTTCGGGTCAGGCCCGGGTCCAGGCCCACCGGCGTGCGTGGTGGGCGAGGAGTGCAGGTCAGTCTTAAGTCGGGTCGGGTCGGGTCAGGTCCGCGGGGCGTGAGCGCGGACGAGACCGGGTAACCGGGCGGGTGAAGGGGACCTCACCCCGTGTGCTGAGGCAGTAAGCCTCCAGCACTTTTGCATCTTATATCGCTGCGCCTCTTCAGGCTTTTCCGAGGTGGGACTAAATGTCCCACCTCAATTGCGCGCCCGCAGCGGGGAAATCAGCAGGAGATCGCGGCGTCACGCGAAGCCTTCTGCCTTAGCTGCGAGCCTGGTGTTTTGTCGGAACGCCTCGCAAGGCCTGGGAGTTGAATCTGGGCGTGGCGCTGAGCGTGGCGCGCCTGTAGCTGCAGGCGGAAGCAGTTCCTCCTGCACGGCAATGGCGGCGGAGGTCGGGTGGCCTGTTCACAAGAAAACGGCCTCTCGGCCTAATCAGAAAGTGCCAGGAGCTTCGCCAGGGTGCGGCGAAGCTCGTGTGGGTGGTGGCGAGGCGCGGGGCGGCGTGCAAGGGCTGCCCTAGGTCGGACTGTGGGTCGGAGGATGGGTTTGTTGGGGGAAGCGTTACGGAGGTGTGGAGTGGCAGTGAAGGGGTGGGGGGTGCTCAGTGTGATGAGGCGGAGGTGCGGTGAGGGTCGGCGAGCCGTGTGGGTTGCTGAGGTGATGGGAGCGGCTCGCCGGGGGGTGGCCGGAGACGAAGGGGGTGACGATGGTCAGGGTCGGTCGAGGGCTTAATTGAATAAATTGAAAGCGGGGAAAGAAAGAGGAGAAGAAGGGGAGTAGCTCTAGCTTACTTGCAGGGACGAAGGGGGAGGAACAGGGCGACAGTCGTATCGACTGTCGCCGGAGAAGACGATGCTCAGGGAAAGGGGCGGCGGCTAGCAGAGACCCGGAGAGGCGCCAGCTGGGTGCGGCGTGGCGCGGGAAGAGCAGGGGAGGAAGTCTCTGCTGCTGGTATTGCGGCAGAGCGGAGAGATGGAGGGGGAGGAACCGCCGGAGCTGGTGAGCGTCTGCCGGAGAGAGAAGAGAGGAAAGTTGGGGATTTTCTCCGTCAGATCCAAGCTGCCCCGGTCGGTGGAGCAACGGGGGGTATTTATAGGGATCAAACAGGGAGGAAGGCGGAGGGAGACGACGTGTCTCCCTCGCCGGAGGATGGCCGGAAACAAGAACCCATACCGTCCGTGCGTTCGCACGGCCGGTATGGTGGGTTACAACGACCAGGGGGGTGTCCCTGCGACGGCTGACGACGCAGGGCACCCCCGGTTTACTTGCCAGGTCCCCCACCTCACCCTGCGCGGCGCCATGCTCCGCGCAAGGTCGCCGGAGCATGGTGCTGGCAGGTTTTGCAGGGGGGACCTGATCGCAAAGAACGAAGGAGAGTTAGGGGCCAAAATGCGAGGGTTCAAAAGTTGAGGGCCAAAGAGTAAATATATGAGGACCAAAGTGTAAAGTCGGTCAAGGAGGTTTCTTCTTAGGCTCAAGTTTTTATACATGACTAATTAGGACCTAAGGAATCTGATGGTGAATTTCATTTCTATATTAAACCTTGTTTGACCGGTCAATTTACGCAAAAACCCAAATTAAGTTATTAATTGGGCATGGTTCTCAATGTAGGTCAAAATGGGTTCTGAAGGCCAAATTGAAGGTTCTAAACCCTAGAGATTATTTTTCTATGAATTTTAGAGGGTTTATTCTATTTTTACTTTGCCTCGAACCTTGTGAATTGAAGTGGGTTGTTTTAGGGTTACAGATTATCATTTAGTTTCTTGGAATTGCTGTAGCCCTCGCTAGATCATTTCATCCCACTTTTATTCTTATTAAGCTGCTTTGACCTATGTTTGGGCCCTGAATTACCCTGTATGCAGATTATACTGGTAAAATTACATTTTTACCCCTTATGACTTGTTTTCTTCTTAAACTCAGAATTCTCTGAGTTAAGCCTTTCCTTGAGATATGTAGGAGCTTTTATCCTTTGTATTAGGTCAAAATGAGCTAGTTATGGCTCATGATGAGGTTCTCATCATACCCCCATGCCTAGCTTTTGCTAGTCCCTTAGCAAAAACTTAAGGTTTCAACCCTTGTTCTAGACCATGAAATTTTTAATAGTTTTAGATAAGTGCCTTTTTTATTTGAGCATAGATTAGGTTAGAATGCTGACCATAGGCCTAAAAGGTACTCTAGTACCAATCAAGATCCAAATCTGTTTAGCCTTAGCTTCAGTCTTTTAGCAAAGGTTTTTAAGGCCCACAAGAACTAACCTAAGGTTTATTGGACTTCGTGGTTAAAGCACCCGTGCTTGAAATGATTTTAGCCCTGGCTCAGTTCGCAGTGCGTTTTGTAAGAGAGAGATAGAAAGTTTTTCTGTTTGGAGAGTTTTCTCTCTCTTTTTCTTTTTAGTTCTAGCCTAGGATTGGCTTTTCAACACGGTCTGTATCAGATTCCTTGCTCCCATCATCAATCCTCAAGGGTTCCTGGCGATCGATGCTTCGAGATAGCACCTCCCATGGCAACCCCCGGAACCCTGGCTATTGAGATTTCGAGATAATCCCATCCATGGTATTCCGTGGCCGAATCCAGACCCTGGCAATTGACACTTCGAGATAATGCCATCCATGGAATCTGAACCAGCAGAGTGCTTACATGCCCCCAGTAGGATATGTAAATATCCTAAGAGACAAGCACCGAGGAGATGATATTTTGTTACGCATCTTCGAGGGGATTTCCCGCCTCTCCGTGCTGGGAACTCGTCCAAATCAACTTGTGTTGATCGGCCGCTCCTATTCTAGGTGTTCTTTTCAGATTTTTGCGACGCTTCTGCGTGATTCTGATTTTTACGCTTACTGAACCAGGCTGTGTGTGAGATTAGGGTGCTTAGGTTACTGAGTCCCGTAAACCAAAAATTAGTTAACGAGGCCGAATACTCCCTAAGCCTTAGACCTAATACTTCAGCTTTTCATTTTCCTCAACCTCTTGAGGAGTGTCCAGATCTTAATGGGTACTAAGAGTCTATTCAAGAATGCCTAAGGTTTGCATTCTTTACTAATCTTATTGTGCACTTTTCTTGAATGAGGTCTAGAACTTAGGTTAATTCCTTAGTTCCTTACTAATGACTATCACTTTTTCTCATAATTTTGTGCTCCTTTTTCATTTTGTTTCTTTTCTCCTTCGCAAAATTTTCTTCTCTTTTCCTCTTATTCTTTTTCGAAAATTTTTTTTAATTTTTATGGTGTTTTTGGCATATGTGAATTTTTTTTGTTTGAAACCTTTTCTTACAAGTTTTGCACTTTCATACCCCCCCATGCCTAAGATTTGCAATGTCCTCATTGTAACCTAGGGGGTCTTAGTTCATTCCTTAAGACAGAAATTTGGATGAGTGGATGGGTCGGGTTCAATTTTTGCGGACGATTTCAAATCCCAGATGCAAACATCTGAGTTGGGGTCGGCTGTCTACAAGGGTGAACTTCGAGTGCTGAAAGGTGTCAGAACAAGTTTCAGGTTTACAAAGAGAATGACGGGCTGCCTCCCGTTAAGCGCTGAGTTTTACGCCATCGGCTGGGCGCAATAAGCTCAAGGGGAAAGGAGGATATAAGATGCCTCAGCCAAATCAGTAGAAGTTACATCAATGAACGGCTTGAGTCTTTGACCGTTCACGATGAAAGGTTCAGAATCGTGGCTGAGTGGACTGATTTCGATTGCTCCATTTCCAAAAACCTGTCGGACCAAATATGGTCCGACCCACTTAGATCTCAGTTTTCCTGGGAAGAGTTTGAGTCGGGCATCAAAGAGTAGGACCTTTTGACCAGGATGAAAGATCTTTCTCGAGATGTGTTTGTCGTGGAAGGCTTTAACCCGCTCCTTGTAGATTTGCGAGTTCTCGTACGCGTCTATGCGTAATTCATCGATCTCGCTGATTTGGAGTTTTCTGTGGGTCCCAGCCTTGGAAAGATCTAGATTACAGTTCCGTACTGCCCAATAGGCTTTATGCTCCAGTTCTACGGGAAGGTGGCATGCCTTTCCGTACACCAGTCTAAAGGGGGACATGCCCAATTGGGTCTTGTGGGCGGTCCTATAGGCCCACAATGCTTCCGGAAGTCGGGACGACCAGTCCTTCCTGTCAGGTCGAACAGTGACTTGCAGGATTTTCTTGATCTCCCGATTAGACAGCTCAGCTAGACCATTAGTTTGGGGGTGGTAAGGAGTAGAGATTCGGTGAGACACCCCGTATTTGGTCATCAGTGACCTAAACTGAGCATTTGTGAAATGGGTCCCCCCATCAGAGATTATTGCACGAGGAATCCCGAACCTTGAGAAAATGTGTTGATGAATGAATTTGAGAACGATTTTGTGATCACAGGTTCGGGTCGGTATGGCTTCGATCCATTTGGACACGTAGTCCACAGCCAACAGAATGTATTCGAAACCATCCGAAACAGGAAAGGGGCCCATAAAATCAATCCCCCAAACATCAAAGATTTCGCATACTAGAATCGGTTGCATAGGCATCATGTCGCGATGGCTCATGTTGCCCAAAGTCTGGCAACGACTGCATGCCTTGCAATGACTGTATGCGTCTTTGAACAGTGTGGGCCAGTAAAAGCCGCACTGGAGGACTTTTGATGCGGTTTTATGCCCGGCAAAATGGCCACCGCATGCCTGGTCATGGCAGAAAGAGAGGATATTGTTGACTTCCCCTTCCGGGACACATCTCCGGATGATCTGATCGGCACCTATGCGGAAGAGGTACGGGTCTTCCCAAATGTAATACTTGGCATCGGAGCGTAATTTGTCTTTCTTGGCCTTCGGCCAATCGGACGGGATCTGATGGGATGCCAAGTAATTTACTATATTAGCAAACCATGGAAGGCTAGTACCAATAGTAAGCAGGTGCTCATCGGGAAAATGCTCAGTGATGGGTCCGGAAGGGTCAATTATTTCAGAAGGAAGACGGGACAAGTGATCAGCTACCACGTTTTGCTTTCCCGCTTTGTCGCGAATCTCAAGGTCAAATTCTTGTAACAGCAAGATTCATCGGATTAATCGAGGTTTCGCGTCCTTCTTCGCAAGGAGATGCCTCACAGCTGTGTGATCCGAGTATATGATGACATGGGAACCCAGAAGGTACGATCTGAACTTCTCTAGGGCAAATACTACAGCTAGCAGCTCTTTCTCAGTAACCGTATAGTTACGCTGAGCCTCATCGAGTGTTTTGCTGGCGTAGTAAATGACCACAGGTTTCTTGTCATTTTTCTGCCCCAAAACCGCTCCTACAGCGAAGTCGGATGCATCACACATGATCTCAAAGGGTTGAGACCAATCAGGGGACTGTAGGATCGGGGCTTGGGTGACTCCGTCACGCAGGATTTCAAATGCTTGAGTGCATTCCTTGGAGTTTTCGAAGGGAACATCCTTGGAGAGAAGAGTGGTCAGGGGGCGTGCGATTTTTGAAAAATCAGGGATAAATCGTCGATAAAAACCGACATGCCCTAAAAAGGATCGGATGTCCCTGATTGAGCTAGGCATAGGAAGGTGAGAGATCAGATTAACCTTAGCTCGATCCACTTGGATACCTTTCTCCGAAATTGAGTGTCCCAGGACAATTCCCTCAGGCACCATGAAATGGCTCTTTTCCCAGGAAAGAACCAAATTCACATCGATGCACCGCCTGAGTATCTGGACCAAGTGTTGGAGGCAATCGTCGAATGATGCTCCGAAAACTGAAAAGTCATCCATGAAGACTTCCAGATAATCACCTACCATATCTGAGAATATGGCAAGCATGCATCGCTGAAAAGTAGCGGGTGCATTGCAAAGACCGAAAGGCATCCTTCGGAAAGCGTATGTTCCGAAGGGGCAGGTGAACGTGGTCTTTTCTTGGTCCTCAGGATGGATTGCCACCTGGTTATAACCGGAGTACCCGTCAAGAAAGCAGAAGAACCTATTTCCCGCTAGTTTTTCGAGAATTTGATCAATGAAGGGTAGTGGGAAATGATCCTTCTTCGTGGAGGAATTGAGTCGGCGGTAATCTATACAGACTCTCCACGAGTTGGCTAATCGGGTAGGAATGATTTCTCCGGTCTCAGTCGTTATAGTGGTGAGTCCTGCCTTCTTGGGCACGACCTGAATTGGGCTCACCCAACGACTATCGGAGATCGGGTAGATGATTCCGGCATCTAACCATTTGATGATCTCCTTTTTCACGACCTCCTGCAGATTGGGGTTTAAGCGTCTCTGCATTTCACGAGAAGGTCGTGTGCCCTCTTCTGAATAGACATGATGAGTACAATAAGAGGGACTTATTCCAGTCAAATCATCGAGAGTCCATCCGATGGCTCTGCGATGTTGCTGGAGGACAACAATCAGACGGGATTCCTGTTCAGGACTGAGGTTGGAATTGATAATTACAGGAAGGGTCTGATTAGAACCCAAAAAGACGTATTTTAAGTGAGCAGGAAGGGGTTTCAGTTCGAGGATGGGGTTTTCAGCAGCAGCGGGTGGTTCAGTATAGATGTGAGGTTCAAAGGTGGGAGTTACTGGGTTGTTCGCATCTGGATTTGACTCCTCTGTTTGCGGGTCAAGATCCTTCTGTGGTTGATGAGGCATACTCGAGTCATTCTGGAGGTGTGATTCATCAACCAAAGTCTTGATGTCACAAATTTGCTCGATGACGCCGCAATTAATTCCTTGTTGGGCCTTAAATATATCAATTTTCAGTGTTTGATCTCCAAACTTAAGCTCTATTTGGCCCTCCTCACAGCTGATGTTGGCTCTAGCAGTAGCCAAGAAAGGTCTCCCTAGAATGATTGGTGTATCCCTAGGGTTCTCAGGTGCATCCATATCTAAGACTATAAAGTCCACTGGAAAATAGAAATCCCGCACTCTCACGATAACATCCTCGAGAATCCCTTTTGGTGACTTTATAGATCGATCTGCTAATTGTAATGTCACCTCGGTTGGTTTTAGCTCAGATTCTTCTAGATGGTCGAGTAAGGATGTGGGTATCAGGTTTATGGATGCACCCAAGTCTAACAAAGCTCTATCAAATTGGGTACCACCTATCTTACAGGAAATCAGGGAAGTTCCAGGATCTTTTGCCTTGGGTGGGAGTCTACTGAGGATTACAGAGCTGGCTTGTTCTGACAAAACAATTGGGCTCCCTCCCTTGGTTCGCGGCTTACGCTGGGGTGTACATATATTCTTTAGAAATCGTGCGTAAGCTGGTACGTGGCGGATTGCATCCATCAAGGGGATGTTTATGTGGACCTGCTCAAAGAGCTTGACCAGGTCCTCCTCAGGGGCCACGGGTTTGGTGGTCTTCTTTCCCTTGGTCAGGGCCTCGGGAAACGGGATCTTGGTTGGTTCTTCTAGGATAGGTCCAGGTTGTGGATCTGGAACAGCGGTACCTTGGATAACTATCCTAGGGTCATGGTTATCCGGCTGGGAGTGGTTTGGATAATGTGGGTCTTGAGTTGTCTTACCACTACGTGTTGTTACAGAATTTAATCCGGCCTGATTTTGGTTTGGGTTTGGTAGGAGGGGTGGCTGTTGCTGAAATCCCGCATAAGAAGTTGAGGCTTCCATCTCGTCTGGAGATGGAGCAGTAGGAGCCTGATAAATCCATTGGGCGTGGCCTAAATTTGGATTCATAACGCGCTTCTGGGTTGGCACGTTATTTGGGTTAGGAAGAGGTTGGGAAGGGAGTGTGCCTGGTTGGCGAGAATTTGCCAACTGGGCCAGTTGAGTTTTAACTTCTGTAAGCTCGTCCTTGTGCTGTTTCTGAATAGCCGCATTCGTTTTTTGAATGTCAGCCAGAGTCTGAAGGATTAAGGACATTTGATCTTGATTTGGCCCTGATGGATAAGTAGGGTTGGGCCGAGGCTGAGGCGGCTGGTAGTGACGAGAGGGCTGTGGGCGGGACTGAAAAGGTGGTCTTTGGGTTTGGGAATTTCCCGCCCACTGAAAATTGGGGTGGTTTCGCCATCCAGGGTTGTAAGTGTTGGAGAATGGGTCGTTCTGAATGGCGTTGAGGTCCTCGCAGGTCTGAGGAACCTCCTGAGAATCAGGGAAAGGAGGAATGGAGTTCCCCCGGCTGGTGTAGAAAGGATCGGATGATCTTCCAGTCCAAGAATCAGATGGGGATGGATATGGATCCATCCCAGGGGAAGATCGGTGGAGGATGTTTTGCACAGTCTCCTGTGTGGAAGGAGGTTGTGCAAAGGAGTTACGCGCAGAGGTGGCTCGCTGCAAGTGCTGAGTCAGCTCATCCACCTTCTTTTCAATGATTGAGACCTTGTCCAATCGACTGGCCATTAATTCCAGGTCGACTGATGCGGACAGGCCCTGCGTCTCATGTGCTCCCTTAAGATTCGTCGCTGCGCGGGTATTCGTCCTGTCGAATAATCCCATGGAGTCATTGTTGATGGAGTTCTCGCACATGTTTTCGAGAATCTCCCATACGGTGTCTTCATGTTGACCCATGATGTTTCCTCCGCAAGTTGCATTGACGAAAAGGCGGATGTCCTCACGGAGTCCCTGGTAAAAAGATTGGACTTGTTCCCATTTAGGAACTCCGTGATGGGGGCACTTCCTCATGAGATCCTGAAAACGATCCCATGCCTCATGAAGAGGTTCTCCTGATTGTTGAGTGAAGTGTGTAATCTGATGGCGCAAGGCGTTGGTCCGACCAACGGGAAAGAACTTTTTCAAAAACTCGGATTGAAGTTCTTCCCAAGTGTTGATCGGCCGGGTCTGAGTTTGATACCAATGGGCAGCCTTGTCCATAAGAGAAAAGGAGAACATCTTCATGAGAAGAATATCCCGATTTTGCGCATCTGATACAAAAGTGTGGGCCAGATGCTTTAGCTGTTTGATGTGCTGGAAGGGATCTTCAGAATTAAGCCCATGGAATTTAGGTATAGCATGAATCATGTTGGGCTTTAGTTCGGAATCAGGTCCTCCAGTCGGGATTCTGACTCGAGGCTCAATGGCCACCGCAGCAGGATTGTAGTGGTCCCGCATCATAGGACGCTGTGGTGGGTGCACGAAGTTTTGGAAGAGGTCATTGAGTCGCTGGAGCTGGTGTTCCAGATTATTTTCTTCCTCAACTGGCTGAGCCATGATGGGGGAAGAAGAAGAACTTGGTTCTGAATCAGAAGAGAGAATAATGTGAGGGTGTTGCTGCACAAACACGGGCGTCGAGGCTTGGCCTTGACGAGAGAGAATTTCTAAAGGAGGTCTTAAGGGTGGTCTTAGAGACCTCCTTCCGTACATGCACAGTTGGAAGAGGTAAGTTTAGAAGGTGCTGGACCCAATCAAGGCACCCAAAAATGTGTTGGGTGACTATAGAGGTACGGGGCAGATGGACCCCTTGATCAGAAAGATCGTCCACCTGAGAATTACCTGGGCAGCCAGAGAGGGAGAGTCCCGCGAAGACCCCTACACGGTAGAGCGTCCCCACGGGTTACAGGGTTTCCCCCACCCGACCTCTCTTGTCACTGCGGGTCCAGGTAGACCAGAATGGGGATCTTGACCTCTTAAGTCTACCAATTTTAGCTTAATGATCAGGGTGCTTAAAGTTACACTTGAACTCTTAGGTATTTTGAGTGAGAAAGTAACCTAATTTTAAGGTTGGTTGACCCAAGGAGTCAACTTTACCTCTTGTTCCTTTGAGAGCTTTTTGGGTCCTTTCTTTTAGGGTTCAAGTGTTTAGAGAGCCAATTGTTTTAGGTTTCCCTTGAATAGGTATTTTCAGACAAGGGGTTGGGCACACTTCATTTGGTTTTCTCAATTCTTGCTTACGGAGTGTGTCTCTAAATCCCTAGTGTTGGGTCCTAGGTTGGCTCTACTTGGTCTAGTTAATTCTTTGTTGGGTAATTAGGGCTCAAGCAAGAATGTGTTAGCCCTTAAATACCCTTAATAGTGTGCAGGAATAATGAGTTGAAAACATGCAACTTTTATGGTTACTAAGTATGGAAGACAGGTTAGCCCTATATTGCTTGTTCTTTTCTTTCTTTTGGGTTTTAGGGGTTAATAGCGAGAGGAAAGAAATTTACCTGTCCTCGGAGTGGTTGTTGTGCGGTTGCTTGTCTTCTTGATTTCCTGTAGTTTTCTGCACAAAAGAGAGGAGATTATCAGAAATTAAAAAGAAACAGAAATGTTTACCTCTAGAATAGCCGTTGCTCCCCGGCAACGGCGCCAAAATGAAGTGGTTGGTTCAACCGGGTTTTATTGTTATAACGTTGTAGTATAGCCAGTTATTACCAACATTTCAAATATATAAATTTTTTACTCGGAAAATAAAAGAGTTCCCGAGGTCGAACTCAGGGAGCAAGTTGTATTCTAGAGATATACATGTTTCTTTTACAAAAAAAATAAAGAAAGAGAGAGGGAAAGAATTTGTTGTTCTCTTTGTTTTCTCCTCGTGATGTTCTTCTTTCTTTCTTTCTTCAGATCTCCTTCTTCTTCTTTGTTCTGCAGAGGTGATGCTCCTCTTTCTTTCTTCAGATCTCCTTCTTCTTCTTTGTTCTGCAGAGGTGATGCTCTTCTTTCTTTCTTCAGATCTCCTTCTTCTTTGTTCTGTAGAGGTGATGCTCTTCTTTCTTTCTTCAGATCTCCTTCTTCTTCTTTTCTTTTTCAGCCAGGGACGTCACCCCTCCTTCTTTCTTCTTTTCCCTTCAGGCCGTCGTCTGATTTCCAAATCAGACGACTTAAACTACCTGTTGCTACAGTCAGCTTCCTTCTTCTTCCGCGGGTCTTCTTCTTCGCCTGTGCCTACACACTTCAGAGTTTTTCGTCAGAGGCAAAACCTACTCTACCCTCCCCCCCCCCGCGTCTCTCTCTCTCTCTGAAACCACTCTTGGGAAAGCTCTCCCAGAGCTGCCGGGTAACCGGGTTCGGGTCAGGCCCGGGTCCAGGCCCACCGGTGTGCGTGGTGGGCGAGGAGTGCAGGACAGTCTTAAGTCGGGTCGGGTCGGGTCAGGTCCGCGGGGCGTGAGCGCGGACGAGACCGGGTAACCAGGCGGGTGAAGGGGACCTCACCCCGTGTGCTGAGGCAGTAAGCCTCCAGCACTTTTGCATCTTATATCGCTGCGCCTCTTCAGGCTTTTCCGAGGTGGGACTAAATGTCCCACCTCAATTGCGCGCCCGCAGCGGGGAAATCAGCGGGAGATCGCGGCGTCACGCGAAGCCTTCTGCCTTAGCTGCGAGCCTGGTGTTTTGTCGGAACGCCTCGCAAGGCCTGGGAGTTGAATCTGGGCGTGGCGCTGAGCGTGGCGCGCCTGTAGCTGCAGGCGGAAGCAGTTCCTCCTGCACGGCAATGGCGGCGGAGGTCGGGTGGCCTGTTCACAAGAAAACGGCCTCTCGGCCTAATCAGAAAGTGCCAGGAGCTTCGCCAGGGTGCGGCGAAGCTCGTGTGGGTGGTGGCGAGGCGCGGGGCGGCGTGCAAGGGCTGCCCTAGGTCGGACTGTGGGTCGGAGGATGGGTTTGTTGGGGGAAGCGTTACGGAGGTGTGGAGTGGCAGTGAAGGGGTGGGGGGTGCTCAGTGTGATGAGGCGGAGGTGCGGTGAGGGTCGGCGAGCCGTGTGGGTTGCTGAGGTGATGGGAGCGGCTCGCCGGGGGGTGGCCGGAGACGAAGGGGGTGACGATGGTCAGGGTCGGTCGAGGGCTTAATTGAATAAATTGAAAGCGGGGAAAGAAAGAGGAGAAGAAGGGGAGTAGCTCTAGCTTACTTGCAGGGACGAAGGGGGAGGAACAGGGCGACAGTCGTATCGACTGTCGCCGGAGAAGACGATGCTCAGGGAAAGGGGCGGCGGCTAGCAGAGAGCCGGAGAGGCGCCAGCTGGGTGCGGCGTGGCGCGGGAAGAGCAGGGGAGGAAGTCTCTGCTGCTGGTATTGCGGTAGAGCGGAGAGATGGAGGGGGAGGAACCGCCGGAGCTGGTGAGCGTCTGCCGGAGAGAGAAGAGAGGAAAGTTGGGGATTTTCTCCGTCAGATCCAAGCTGCCCCGGTCGGTGGAGCAACGGGGGGTATTTATAGGGATCAAACAGGGAGGAAGGCGGAGGGAGACGACGTGTCTCCCTCGCCGGAGGATGGCCGGAAACAAGAACCCATACCGTCCGTGCGTTCGCACGGCCGGTATGGTGGGTTACAACGACCAGGGGGGTGTCCCTGCGACGGCTGACGACGCAGGGCACCCCCGGTTTACTTGCCAGGTCCCCCACCTCACCCTGCGCGGCGCCATGCTCCGCACAAGGTCGCCGGAGCATGGTGCTGGCAGGTTTTGCAGGGGGGACCTGATCGCAAAGAACGAAGGAGAGTTAGGGGCCAAAATGCGAGGGTTCAAAAGTTGAGGGCCAAGGAGTAAATATATGAGGACCAAAGTGTAAAGTCGGTCAAGGAGGTTTCTTCTTAGGCTCAAGTTTTTATACATGACTAATTAGGACCTAAGGAATCTGATGGTGAATTTCATTTCTATATTAAACCTTGTTTGACCGGTCAATTTACGCAAAAACCCAAATTAAGTTATTAATTGGGCATGGTTCTCAATGTAGGTCAAAATGGGTTCTGAAGGCCAAATTGAAGGTTCTAAACCCTAGAGATTATTTTTATATGAATTTTAGAGGGTTTATTCTATTTTTACTTTGCCTCGAACCTTGTGAATTGAAGTGGGTTATTTTAGGGTTACAGATTATCATTTAGTTTCCTGGAATTGCTGTAGCCCTCGCTAGATCATTTCATTCCACTTTTATTCTTATTAAGCTGCTTTGACCTATGTTTGGGCCCTGAATTACCCTGTATGCAGATTATACTGGTAAAATTGCATTTTTACCCCTTATGACTTGTTTTCTTCTTAAACTCAGAATTCTCTGAGTTAAGCCTTTCCTTGAGATATGTAGGAGCTTTTATCCTTTGTATTAGGTCAAAATGAGCTAGTTATGGCTCATGATGAGGTTCTCATCATGGACCGTTGGCTAGCTTAGCAGGCACTGCAGAATATGACCGTTAGAGCCTTATCAAACGTCCATAGGCCTTTCCAGACGTCTGATAATTACCGTTTTGCCTCGACTGACCCGAAAATCTCTTCTCAGAGATTTTCTAGCAGTTGCAAATCCAGTCCACAGAAAAAGTAGGTTTCCAGACGTTCGGACATAGTGCCAGACGTCCTGTATGTCGTCCGATAGACTTGCACAAGAACCCTGTTTAGATCTGATTCAAGTCAGGAAGAAACCCGCATGAAATCGACGTCTGACCTTGAAATCAGACGTCTTAAAGTGGTCTTCCAGACGTCTGATGCCAGAATTAGACGTCTGATAGCCCTGTCAAGTGCAATCATTGTTCCTGATTTCGGCCTGATTCTCTTAGGCTTTGCACCCAACGGCTATGGAAGCTTTTCCAAGCCTTCAAAAGCCTTCCTAAGGCCTCTATAAATAGAGGGGAGCCTTTGCAACAAAAATACACACTTAGATACATAAGATACACCTAAGCAACACTTTCACATTCTTTTGTGTCCAAGAAAAGCTCTTGCTCTCCAAGCTTCAGCTCCATTCTCTAAAGAGCATCAAGCTTTGCGCACCCCCTCTCCCGCCGTTGGTCACGAGAGTGACATTGCGCCGTCGCGTGGCTCACGCACCCGCGTCATCGTCGACGCACTCCTTGCAAAGGAGAGTTTCCTAATTCCTATAGAAGCTAAGGTTTAAAATTACTTTGTTGGCTCTATAGGTTTATTTGTTCTATTTTATCTTTGTTATTTGGTTGGGTATTCGCTTTGCGAATTCCCGTCTCCTTCGAGGGACAAAATCCTTCTCGTGAAGAGAAGGGGTTGAGGAACGCTACCCTCGTACTTGCAGCGTGGTTGTATTTGAGGTTGAATCACCCTCGTTTAAAATGATTCGTTTAGTGGTTTTGATCAACTTGGTTGATCGGAAAATCCTAACTCGAGAGGGTTAGGTGGTGGTTTTCACCCGGTTTGGGTTTCCACCTAAAAATACTTGTTTACTTGTGTGATTGCTTATTTTTGAGATTGCTTTATATTATTTCCGCAATTTATTTCGTCACCCCTCCAAGTAGGAAACTACACCTACGAGACACGAGAACCAGACCGACTCGACTAATCCCAAGACCTAGTCGTCCAACGAGGAAGTAACCAAAAGAGCAGTAAAATAAACCACATTCAGCATGAATAGAACTAGCAGTAACAAAATACAGCAGTAAGAAAAGAAACCACTACAGTATATACCACCACAACAGTAGAACAACAATTATAGCATAACATGAGCTACAAGTAAAGAAAAGTACAGAGAGTAACAAGAACTACTCACTACAGTGGAACAAAAAGGGGCACAAAAGAACAGTGGTAACTCTACTGGACCCTACTCGACTCAGCGTCCTCTGCAGCCGCTGACCCTGGCTGCTCAACACCTGGTCCTGAAAAGTAACGAGTGTAACACGTCAGCGAAACGCTGAGTAGAGTGGCAACTAAAACTAAAGCAACAGTAGAGTGTACAGTGGCTGTTATATTTTGTTACTTTCTTTATTTGAGTCTTTCTATTGTCTCACGAATTTATTTATTTCTCAGTTCCTTCATTTGATCTTGGATGTTCCTCATGGGAACGATCTTGATTGTAGTCTTTTCCGAAAAGTAGAAGTAACACGTGGTGCTCTCCTGGCCGGGAAAGTCCCCCGTGGTGATCCTACTCTCAGTCAACCACCCCAAGGTCACGGACTGACGTAACGGCGACTACGGCACGCGCGATAAACGCACGGGTACCTACCCCACACTGGCACGCGGTCAGTCGTTTTATTTAACGGGTGCGCCCCAAAGCACAGCACGGAACCAGTATAGGGCAGAGCCCTCTCAGTAACAGGGGTCCAACCCCTCCACAGTAACCAAACAGGGGCCTTGCCCCTCCACAGTCCGCGCACCCTCGCCTGACTACCCTGGTTTGCCCAGTGGGCCTAACAAGTCGGTGTAGGAGGCTAGCAGAACCCCAGGGCCTGTGGGGTAGCTAGTGCTCTCCCTACACTAGTAGCTCTCCTTGGTACTATGTACACGAGGGCCAAAAGTCGGTACAAAGTGGCCAGACCTAACCTCGGATCCCTGGGGCAGCTGGCTCCGCTCTGCACTAAACAGGTAACAGGTGCTTCCCCTGGTACTACGTACCCAGGAGACAACACACCTCCATGTCTTTCTTTCTCAGTTCCATTTCATTCTCTTTCCAGGAGTTCTACTCCTAATTCCCTGTAGGGTTCCAGCTCCTTTAATTCAGCACATTTCGGTTTCACCTTCCAGTTTCACGTTCATACAACCCATGTTCCTAATCATGTTTATTTATTCATAATAGGCAGCTCTTAAATCAATTTACAGGCAGCTATTTATTCCTTTCCACTTTTCCAAGACTGCAATATCCATATATTCCACTAGTTTTCCCATCCTAGGATTCATGCCATACCCTAGGATCTATCATACAATCTAGTTTTCCAGCCCTAGGATTCATGCATTACCCTAGGATCTATCATTCAATCTAGTTTCTCATTCCTAGGATTCATTCAATGCCCTAGTTTCTATTAATGGTTCCATAATTTAACAAATTATGCTAATAAACATAAAAGCCACTCTACCAGCTACAATAGGAGTACTGGGGGCGTGGTCGAAAATCCCGCGTGCCTCCGCAACCCCCGAGACTGCAATGGAACGGGGTCCTATCACAAGGATCAAACACAAGGAGTTTCTCAGAACAGTATATAATTACTGTAGACGGGTAGAGGATTTTATTCCGAAAAGGACGCAACTCGAAACGCGGAAAACGGACTCCGACCGGGTCGAAAACTACGAAACAGTCCAAAATCAGACGTCTGGAGCCTCTTCCAGACGTCTTAAAATGTGTATCAGATGGTACCTTTGTTCTGCGTAGTCTCTCAGACGTCCAGAAGCCTGCGGGGGCGTCTGGCCTAGTTCCCAGACGTTCGATGGTCACCCCGGATGTCTGCAAGTCCTTCCCGTCGTCTGGCATTGCGGCCAGACGTCTGATTCGCGTTGGATGGCAAATCTCAGAACCTGCACGTACCCACTCCTCGCTCTCAGTACAAACGATCGCAGAAAAGGAAAGAGGACGAAAATAACTTACTTGCCAGATGTCTGGACAGTCCTCCAGATGCCTTCCCCGTCGTCTGGTTGGAAGCCCAGACGTCTGATTCTGGAAAAACTTCCAGAATCAGAGCTCGACTCGCCCACCGCCCGCGACGTACGGCCGCGCCGCGCCTCGTCCGCCTGCTGCTCAAGCTACAGTAGCCCTCCCGCGACACTCCACGCTCGCTGCTCCCCCGCCGGCCAGCTCTAGCAGCCCTGGCAAGCTCGAGCCCTCACGGCCGAGCGTCTCCTCCCTCGCGCAACACCTCCTCCCGCAACTCGTCGCGGCTGCCGCTGCCATCGCTCGCTCGCTCTCGCACCGGCTGGAAGAAGAAGAAGAAGGGAGCGGAGGGGATGAGAGTGAGGGAGAGGGCGAGGCCTTTTTAAGGCTGCGTGGGGAGAGAGAGAGAGAGAGAGGGCGCAGCGCTGAGCCTGCGAAGGAGAGAGGGAAAAGGGGTGGCATCGTAGGTCTGCGCGCGCAGGCGCTGTTCTCGACGTTTTTGTGCTGGTTTAAAACATATCACGTTGTAGTATAATCAACAAAATGTTTAAACAAATATAAAGAATTTTATTACTCAAAAAACTAGAGTATCCGAGGTCGAACACGGGGAGCAATCTCAGTACTTTTTAAAACCAACGAATACAACTGTTAAATGAAAGTGCTTGATTCAAAGAGAGAATTTTAAAAAGGATTTGTAAAAGAAAATAAAATTGGACGTCTGATTTCTGTATCAGACGTCTTAAATGTAATCCCCTTTCTCTCTTCTTCTCCTTTCTGCTTCTTTCTCTTTCTGTCTTTGCTTCTCGTCTCTTATTTCTTCTCCTGCCCTGCCTTCCTTCTTCCTTCTTCTTCTTCTGATCTTTGTAGAGTCTTCACTTGGCCTCTCTTTGTTCTTCTCTTTCTTCTACCTTGCCTTCCTTGGTCTTCTTCCTTGTCTTTGTCTCTCCACGAAAGCTTCTCCTTCTTTCTTTTCTACGCAGCCTCTTCTTCTTTCTTTTCTTCCCTTGCTGCAGCGGCTGAGTGCTTCTTTCCTCTACTTCTTCCCTGCGCAAACCACAGCCAAAGCAAAACCTACCCTCGTCCCTCTACCCAGACGTCTCTCTCTCTCTGTAATTCGCTCAAGGACGCTCTCCCAGAGCCACACGGGTAATCGGGTCGGATTCGCACCCGGGACCAGGCGCACCTGCAGGTGGTGATGCACGAGGAGTGTGTAGGTTTAGGGCGGGTCGGATCCCGCCAGATCCGCGAGGTCAAGCCGCGGACGAGGCGGGTGTGAGCGCAGGTGGGGGACCTCACCCCTGTGCTTACGGAGGTAATGGGCTTAAAACACAAAAACACTTTATATCATACCTGTGCTTTGAGATCCCACGATGTGGGACTATCTGGTCAGGCCTGCTTCCACGCGCGCCCGCAGAACTTTCGTCGCGCGATTGCCCCAGCTGCTGGCCTCACTCTCTTCGCGACACTCGCGTGAATCTCCTTCACCTGCAGCCTGGGAGTCCTGATGCCTGAAGCTTCTACAAGCTCCCTGCTGCTTCGGCTGTTAATGGCGGCCGGCGCTTAAACCTGTCATACACAAGAACGGCCTATTAGCCCAATCAGATTAGCTAGAAACCTTCGCCGTGGCACGGCAAAGGTGGTGGCCGGTGCTGCAGGCTGCAGGTCATCCTAGGCATGCGTGCCTAGGTCAACCTGTGGCCGGAGATGGTGGGTTGTTCGGGGGGCTACTGTGGGGGTCTGGAGTGGCAGTGGAGGGATGGACTGAGTTCCTGGTGGTGAGGCGGAGCTCACGAGGGGGTTGGCGAACCGTGTGAAGGGGCGGAGTGGTGTGGGCGGCTCGCCGGAGGGCAGTCGGAGGCGAAGACGATGGAGGTGGTTAGGCACTGTCGAGGGGGAATCAGATAAAATAACAGGGGGAAAAGAGAGAGGAGAGGGTGGAGAAGGTATCTGGGGTGGTCTGGAAGGAAGGGAGGCGGCGGAGAGGACGGCGCGTAACCACCGTCGTCGGGGAAGAAGGACCCTGAGGGAGGGAGCGGCGACGAGGATGAGGTCAGGAACATGTACGCTTGGTACGGCGCGACGTGGGAGGAAGCGGCGGAGTTGACTCTGCTGCTGGTATGGCAGCAGAGCGACGAGAAGGAGGGGAGGAGGTCGTCGGAGCTTGCGGGTCTTTTGGCCGGAGATGGGAGAGAGGGAAATTGGAGGGGATCTCCGTCAAAATCAAGCTCAAGGTCTGCGGCAGGATCTGGGGAGTCTTTTATAGGCGTTGGCCGCACCTTCCAGCGCGTGGAGCCCGCGCAATCAAATCTGTCGGCTCACCGGAGATGGAAGGAGGGTGGATACCCAAATCTCTCGTGCGTTCGCACGAGAGATTGGGTTCACACCAGGGATCGTGATTTGCTTTAGATGGAAGGGAATTCCTCAGAGAATCCCCCTTCCATTTTTGGGAGGGAATCTCTGAGGGATTAGAGAGCAATCCCTCTCTAAACCTCGTCGGAGCTCGGTTCTGCCCTAACAATGGCGGCAGGACCGGATTGCAAAGGGGGCGAAGAACCTAGGGGGCTCTCTGCAAAGATATTCAAAAGATAGGGACCAATTTGTGATTTGGGTGTACTAAACTGCAAAGTAGGTCAAGATGACCTCCCCTTAGGTCCAAATTTTGGTACGAACCTAATTTGGACCTAAGGAATCCAATGGTGAAGTTGGATTCTAGGTTTGACCACGTTTGACTGGACATTTTACGTAAAAACCCAAATTAGGTTAATTGAAGAGCTAAGACCCTATTCTAGGTCAAACTGGGTTCCAAATGACAAATTAAGTGTTCTAAACCCTAGAGGATATTTTTCCATGGTTTTTAGAGGGCTTACTTGATTTTTATTCTGACCGGAACCTTGTTAATTTAAGTGGGTCTGTTTTAGGGTTACCAAATGTCATTTAATTCCTAGATTGCACATAAACTCATTTCTGATTGACTCAACCCACTTTTTATCTTATTTAGATCATTTGACCTATGTTTGGCCTCTGAGAAATTCCGTTTATGTACTGCAATGGTAAAATTACAGTTTTAACCCTTATTTCATGTTTTCTTCTCAGAGCACTTGTTCCTTCAGTTAAGCCTTCTTCCAGGTTATGTAGGAGCTTTTATCTTTTTTATTGGGTCAAAATGAGCTAGTTATGGCTCATGATGAGGCTCTCATCATACCCCCATGCCTAGCTTTTGCTAGTCCCTTAGCAAAATTTGGACCTAGAGGAAAGAAGAAAGTAATTAGTTTGGACCTAGAGGAATTGTAATTACCTTGATGCCCTCAACAATAACCCAAATTAGATTTTCACAATTGTTTCTCCAACAAAATATCCAATAAAAGTGAACCTACAAGACAAAAGTAGATTGGGCCTCATGCACAAACTATTTAGCCTGAGAACGTTCAAATGATACGTGTGTGTGTGTAGGGCACTGTGAGATCGGCATCCTTTTACTAACTATGGTTTGCAAGGGCTTTAGATTAGTTCATTGTAAATTGAAATTTAAGAAGCTATATTGACCCTTAATATATTAATAAAAAAAATTGATAGTTGAAACCCTTATTATACTGATATTTTTACCCAACTATTATTTACGTCTACCATGACTTAAGCTAGCATTCAATTTGTACTCGTACCCAATTTTTCAAAGTAAACTTACATCCAATTTCCTTAGGCATCTTGAGGAAAAATCATGTCTAAATAAATCCAAATATGCACTTGATCGAGTACATAAAGGCAAACATGCATGTGAAGATATCTATATCTAAGCTAATTTCATCCCTAGTCCCTTTGTCATTACACAACACTCAAGCTTGATGAAGGGCATCGATGATGTGCAACAGGGATAGAGAGGCGTCTGGAGATGAGTTGGAAACCAGTTCGAACGAGAACAAGTAGAGGGAGACAGGGGTTGGGGAGAGAACATGAGAAGGAAATCAGAAGTACGATGAAGGGATCTTTAAAATCAGTCCAGTTCAACTTTAAAAAAAATAATTAAAGAGGGGTTGACTGCCAAATAGTGATAGTTAGTCCCGAATTTAATTAACAAATAAATATTACATCAACTTACATCACAAGGACTCCTAACATTTATACTCATTATGCATATTCTTCCTTCAAACCTTCTCTATACTATTTTAGCCTGCACTACCTTCTTCCTGTCTCTCTTTATCCCTCTCTTTTAGGTATGGGATCTCATAAGTGAATATCTACCTCAATTTAGTTCAATATTTACACATTTTTCTTGAAATTGAATTAGATCTCTCTTTCTTTGGAAACTTTCCACCGTAATTAAATCTTTTCTCCCTAAAAGTTGAAAATTTCAATTCTATTAGCAAAAACGGTTACAACCGTCGAGGTGAATAGATTTTGAAGAAGGTTCGATGCTTTCATCATAAAATAGGCTCCCTTAAAAAAAATACGTGCTATCTTTTCCACTTAAGGTATCGTGGGATGAAAATCTAGCTAACAAAAGTGTGAATTGTATATTAAGAAAAAGCATATCGTAGTGATTTCCGAGACTAAAGTATTCAATGCTATTATTTTCTAGTAGTTGACAATCAAAGTTGAAATTCCTATTACATATTTGGCATTCAAAACAAAACAGGCAAAATTTGAACCGAATCCTCAAGGATTTACTAAGTTAGAGCAAGTTATCAGATCGAAGAGGGGGTAATGGAGGTGCCAGACGTCATGGTTGGCGATTGGAACATAGGATCGGAATCGGGTACAAAGGGAACGGGGGTGAAGGGAGTGGCAGTTAAGACCTTGGGGGAAGGGGGACAACGTTTTGGGTAATAGGATTTTAATTTTTGAGTTATTAACACATGACCTCCCATGTTTTCAAATTGAAGGTAATTATTTTTTTATTAATTTTTAACGTTCTGCAGAATGTAAAAGCTAATTATTTTAATAATGTAAAAGTTAATGGTATATAAGTTTAACATAATTTTTAATTGATGTATTTTAATTTTCGATATATGGATAATTAATATAACGTGCGTTGCAAAATGTATTACTCTGTGTATCTTGAATTTTTGATCGGTGAAAAAAATAAATACGGATCAAAAATTAAAACACACTACGCGTTGCGAAATATATTACTCGGTACATTTTGATTTTCAATCGATATCTTAGATTAGATTTGTACTGTTTATTTTGTATATATATTATTACAATCCTCACAGAAACATACTCAATATTAATTTCTAAGGAAAGAATACAAGATAAATAAGTCAATGGCAAAAAAAAATTCAAATAAAATCACATGTCAAGAAAAAAAAAAGTGATAAAGAACATACAGTAGAAAGTGAAAAAAAATAATAATAATAAAATAAACAAGGACAATTAATGTAGTTACCCCACGTGGATTCTATAGATATATATAGATGGTATTCTAACCGTAGTCACTTTACCACCCTTCTCCATTAACTTCGGTAATTTATAATGAAAATGCCACTACAAAAGGCATCGTGGACCTTGGCAACACAACCCTGAAGGCATGAAGGTGAGGGTGAGTTTGGGTAGAGAGGTAGGTTGGGTGCATTTGGGTCAAGATGGCTATGGTGGTAGTGAGGTGGAGGAGGAGAGGGAGAGAAAGGAGGAAGGGCATGGTGTTACGTGGGCTCATCATGGTGGTGGTCGTTTGGTTTGCTTTGAATGAGAAGTCGTGTGAAATGTGTTAAATGGAAAATATTATGGGTACACGATCATGGACATCATTTTGCATACATCCGACGTGTCATGACAAGTGGATCACTTAATGGATGTTTGGCACGTGCCTTGCAGATGACCTATTATTCTGGCCTCAATCGCGAGGAGCCTCACGTCATTACGCTTCTACAAGCATGGAACACCTAATGGGACTTTGGCCATAATTCATTTAGCAGGTTACGCCTACCAACTTAAGGAGCATTGAATGGTACATGACCTGAATTTGGTGACATGTTTAGAGATGTATCTCTTCTCTCCACTCATGAACAATGGCATGATTTATCTCCAATTTTGCGAGCGTTTACATGAGGCTAATAGCATTCTTAAGGTGTATCTTGTTCCTGATATGTTCGACTACTTGCAGTGCTTCCATTCTTATTTGCCCTCATAACATTCATTGTAGTGCTTCTATAGTTTTTGCTGCTCCATCAACCTTATGGAAGGTTTATTATGCACCTATGTGATAAAGTGATTATGTTCCTGAATGTGATGCACAATCATGTTTTGTGATTTCATTTGCTTTGCGATCCACGAATCGTGCATGTTAACTGTGTGAATGTTGATGTGCACAACTTTGGCATGGCCAACTCTCTTCAAGGAAGTATATATTGGTTTGACATGATCTGAATCTAATGAATCATGTCAAGCAGTACCTCATGTTGTTGTTATGTTTGTATCATTCCAATGCACATTAATGGGGTTAATGATGTTGTATAAGGTGAAGGTGATTCATGTATTCTTAGATGAATGAAGCATACACAAGTCTTTACTAATTGTTATTGCTTGGGCTCATGTATTCTACTCATTTATCGTAAATATGACCCCATAGCCCTGCATGTCTTAGGACCGTACAAGTAGTCAGGTATATCATTTTCAAACTCTTAACTTGTCAAAAAGTTGATCCCTGTCCATTCCCTCCTAAGGCAGTTCGTGTTGGTCATAAATTCATTACAAACATGACCCTTGAGCATATTAAAAAACGGCATGCAAAGTGTCAACATCATGATTTCCCTTGATGATTGCTCATGATTGGTTATGTTTCCTCTTATCAATGTTGAAAATTTCCAAATCAAGATATAACAACATTTGTAATGATCCTTATGATGTAATGTATATGAAAATGTGTTGATGGTCATGTTTCCTTCTCCAAATGTTAATCAAATCAGAAGTTGACCTATTCTCCCTCCCCCCGTTAAATCAGGAGATTCATGATTTAGAAGAATGATGATGGAAATTGTTAGAAATCACTAATCATTTTATATCATGATTGTGGACTTAACATAATTTCGATGAATTATCATGCTCTACTTGTCAATTGACAACTTAATCTTCAAAATGATGATTTAGTGTATACCATTACCAAATAGTTGAGATGTTGATTTATTCATTGTGAATAAATTAGAAACCTAGGTTGTTCTTGCATGGCTATAATAAAACACGTTCATTGAACTACTACAATCATGATTTACGAAAGTCATGGTGCTCATACTTGTACATCATAATCTAATGTGGGATCCTAGAATAATCGAAAATTAGTTTCAATCATGTGATTTCAATTTTTAGGGTGTTTTATTTCATTACTTGATCGAGTTTTGGCATCGATTTAATCATGATTTAAAAATTTTAAAACACTCGGGCCTAATTTACCGTAAGGGATATCTCCTCTTTTTAGGGGGTATCCTTTGTTTACCATAAGGGATAAGTTAACCCCTGATAACCCCTTTAACCCGGAATAGGCAAACCTGGGTTTGCTAAGGGGATAAGTTATCCCTCGAGTCGTTCGGGACCCGCTCGATTAAACATGCCGATCTTGCCCTTCGCCTAAGCCCATTTGCCCCCACTACCCCCGCGATGGACTTCACCCTCACCGGCTTGCGTCTGCTCGTCTCTGATGATAACACCATCATGAGCCCTAATTAGCCACATTTAGTCAGGTTTAATTGATAAAAGCTCCTACCTAATCATTTGAGGGCCACAACTCCGCATCATTCTGATTTAAGAAGAAGACTAGAAATTAGGGTTAATTCTGTAATTTTAACAGCATATCAGAAACACAGATTAACCATGGGGTTACTTAAGGGTTAACTGAAGGTCAAATGAGCACAAAAGTCTAAAAAGTGGGTCAACATTGAAAGAAATAAGATTTCACGTATTTCGATGACCGAAACAGTATATAAAACCCTAATTATCAACCCACTGAAATTAAAGAGGTTCTAGTCAGGATAAAATTAATCTAAATCTCCTAAAATTTATAGAAAAATATTCTAAGAGGTTTGGTACTTTTGGTTTGATCATTTGAACCCATTTTGACCAAGTACAAGGTTTCTAAGGGTAGGGAGGCTGTGCATAACATTCACCACCACTCTTATCAGGGGATGGACTCATATCCACCCCCGTCTGATCCCAATTTTGGAGGAAACTCCAGACCTACCTACTATAATTGGGGAAACTCTGTACCCTCGTACTTTGACTTCTCTGGAGTTCCTCAAACCTGTGAGGATCTCTACGCCATCTAGAATGATCCATTCCCTAACACCTATAACCCTGGATGGCGAAATCATCCCAACTTCATGTGGTCGGGAAATAATCAGAACACAAGATCGTAATTCCAACCCCAACCACAAACTCTGGGCTCATATCAGCTCGCTCAGCCTAGGCCTAATCTGAATTACCAATCCGGGCTGTCGAGGGAAGATCAAATGAATCTGATTCTATAAACCTTGACTGACATTCAAAAGACTAATATGGTTATGCAAAAACAACACCAAGATGAGATCATGGAGGTTCGAAATTAGCTAACACAGATGGTTGGGTCTCACCAGCCTGGTGCACTTGCATCTCAACCTCTGTCGAATCCAAATAACGTGTCGAACTAGAAGTACGTTATGAACCCAAATCAGGGCCAAGCTCACTATGTTTATCAGGCCCCTTCTGCTCCATCACCCGACAGGATGGAGGCTTCGACATCGTATTCCAGATATCAGCAGCAACCACCTCTTTTACCGACTCCAAACCAGAACCAGGAAGGCCTTAATGCAGTTACCACTGGTAGTGGCAAATTGACTCAGGATCCACCTTATCTTAGCCACTTAAGATCTGATAGTTCAGAGCCCAACCCTAGGATGGTTATCCAGGACACTCTTATCCCAGACTCAGAGTCTGAACCAATCATAGAGGAACCTACAGAGGTTCCATTTCCTGAGGCCTTGACTAAAGGAAAGAGGAAACCCAAACTTGTGGTACTTGAGGAAGACCTGGTCATGCTCTTTGAGCAAGTCCAGATAAACATCCCCTTGATGAATGCGATCCACCACGTACCATTTTACACGCGATTTCTGAAGGGCTTATGCACACCAAAGTGTAAGCCGCGAAACAAAGACGGGAATCCGATCGTATTGTCTGAGAAAGCCAGCTCAATCATCTTGAGCAAACTTCCGCAGAAAGTGAAAAATCCTGACACCCCTTTGATCTCCAGTAAGATTGGTGACCTAGAATTTGATCGAGCTTTATTGGATTTAGGAGCCTCCATAAACCTGATCCCTACATCCCTACTAGATCATTCGAGGAAACTGAGCTCAACTGACTGAGGTGACCTTGCAGCTAGTGGATAGATCAATCAAGTCACCTAGAGGAGTTCTTGAGGATGTTCTAGTTAGGATTCGAGATTTCTACTTCCCGGTGGACTTCATCGTACTAGATATGGATATTCCTGAAAATCTGAGAGATACATTGATCATCTTAAGGAGACCATTCCTAGCCATAGCTAGCGCAAAAATCAATTGTAAAGAGGGCCAAGTCGAATTAAAATTCGGGAACAAAACATTACGGATTGATATCTTTAAGGCCTAGAAAGGAATAAACTATGAGGTAATTACAGAGGTATGCGACATCAGTTCTTTGGTTGAGGACCTGATTACAAAGGAAAATCGATTATCCCCAATCCTCAACCATAAGAAGATCTTGACCCACAGATAGAGAAGCCCAGAACTGTTCCAAACCTACCAATAACTTCTACCCTATCTTCTGAGGCCCATCCTGAACCCCCACCTGCTGCTGACTGACGTGCGTTCGTGCGTGTGTGTTTAGAAGTGTCGTTATAGTTTGCACTTGCATGCCAGTTTTAAAGTAAAGAAACGAATGTGAGTCCGAGTGTCGGTCTTAGGGAGGCGTGAAAATTAGATTTTTCTTGTCACTTATTGTCACGAAAATCGCGGAGTTTGCTTGTGAAAAGGCGCGGGTGAAAAGTGAGAGAGAGAGAGATTAGGGTTAGAATCGTTTCATTCTTAACATGCAACTTGAATAAGAAATATAGTAAGCAACTGAATGGAAAACAACTTCATTAATCATGCAGCTTAGGTTCATAAATTACAACATTAGATACATGCTTGAACATAAGTAAAGTAAAGCTTAAAAGAAAGGAAGAAAGAGAGAGAGGGAGGGCGGCGAGGCAGCCACGGTGGTGGAGAAGGCTCCGTCGGCGGCTCGTCATCTCCGGCGATTACAAAAGGGCCTAAAGGTAGCTAAGAGAGGGGTAGAGTAGTTGCAAGTGGAGTGAATGCCTTGAATGAGTGGTTGGAAGGGGTTTAAATAGGGAGAAGGGCTTTCCAAATGAAGAAAGGGTTTTAGCAATGTCCGGGACGTCGCTAAAACCGTTCCCAAAACGTCGGTGAAGCCCCCTACCCACCGGTCGCTCGCCCACAGTTGTTCTTCCTCGCGCCCGATCCACGTGTGCACGCTACGAGCCGTCCGATCGAAGATCGGACGACTGGGATCTCGCGCAAGGCGCTCGCCTGGATCGCGCCTTTGCGCCCATGTCATCACGCGCGTTTGGCCAGGGCGCATCTGTGGGCCCCACGTCGCACTATCTCACCCGTCCACTGCTGATCGGGTAGCTGAATTTCGCCTGCACGAGTCACTGTCTCTGAATTTTGACACCATGCGACTGGAACCCGCGTCGCGTGGGCGCGGGCGTGCACTTCAATCGCTGCGCTACGCCCGCTGCTTTGTCGGGGCAACCGCGGGCATGCGCGCAGTTCTCAGCCGTTCAATCAAAGATCGATGGCTAAGATCGGCTCTCCGGGTGAAGGTGGAAGCGGGCACGATCTGGACACGTGAGCGGGTGCCACGTGGCACACCGTGGACCGTTGATCATGAGATCAACGGTCAGAACTTCTTGGGCCCATTGTGGGAGCTCCAGATGTCGGATTTAGCCGATTTCAAGTCCGTTGGACTCCGTTTGTCGTTCTGAACCCATTCGTGCAATTCGATTACTCATCTTAGGCTTGCTTTGACAAGTGCTCATACAAATGGCCATTAATACTATTTTATAAGCAATCTTAACATACGATGCATGCAATGCTCCCATTCTACTTATGTTGTGTTATCCGTGCCTTTTATTCTTAAGATGGGCCCTATTTAACAGAATTATCACCCTCAGATGCAGTATTATCTTACCCCCATGCTTACTCTTTGCTAGTCCCTAGCAAGGTTTATTCTAGCCTTTATTTTCTTTCAGAATTTAAGAAGTAATTACTTAGACACTTCGTCACTTGTCAATATGAGGAAATATACTAAGATCTTAATCTACAAAGACTAAGCAGCGTCCGGGTGTTTGCCAAAATACGAATCGCATAAATCCTTGCTTTAATGTATGTAAATATGTATATATATATATTTTTTAGAATTTTTTTGGAATTCAGAGTGGGTTGGTAACTTTTTACAGCTACCCAACCCACCCAAAACTCAATCAAAACCCTAACTGCTAAGCATCTTGGTGTGAAGATTGTGATAGACTCACTCAACGATAATTCAGACAGACTTCGGGTTTCTACGTCCCTAGGTAACCGGAAGAGGAAGTATTTTGCCTGAAGGTGTATTTGTTCAATTGGTAGCTTTCTCCCTACGTTTGTTTTAATTGGGGTCAACACAAGGATTTTTCCAGTGTATATCTCCCCGGCTTGTACTACTTCCCTGCTTCTTCCTTAAGTGTTTTGGTTCTTTTTCTGCAATTACCGAGCTAGGCTCTGGACAACCGACCAATGGGCTGTTACCCACGATCACTTGCCAGCCATACTCGTGTGGTGAAGTGTGGTTTATTTTGTTTTCTTTTTTTTTTTTTTGTAGGTGGCTTCCCTAATCTCAAATGTACCTAGAGGCAATGAAGAAGAAGTGGTCCTGTGGCTAGGCTCTGGACAACCTGCCAATGGGTTGTTACCTACGACAACTTGCCATCCATACCACCCTAGAGAGTTCATTAGAGAGTTCATTAGCTACCTAATTTCTGTCAAAATTTCCAAGGAGTGAGTCTGTGCAAAATGTGTGCAGATGCTTAGACTCAAAATTCTTCTGAGTTAGAGGGTGAGTTGATAAGTCATATAGTTATCACCTTATTTAGTAGGTGAATTAGAGTAGCTTAAGGTTGCAAGGATTCGAAGCTAAATCCATATTTTAATGGACACCAGGGCTGATTAAGCCTGAAGGCCTGCAAAATCTAAGTGTTCAAGTTCTTCTTGTATTATTTCCCATTATTGACAAGTTTCTAATGCCTAAGTTTCCTCCTAAATTCAATTTTTTTTTAATTTTATTTTATTCAGACTGATTAAATGAGCTCAGGATCGTGCAATTTACCACCCCTCCATGCTTAAGTTGGACAATGTCCTCATTGGCAAATACATGGATGCAACAAGGGGTTCAAAAAGATATTACCTGAGTGACGTAAAATACCGGATCAGTCTGAATCCTCTGGGCTGCCTCCTAGGAAGCGTTGAGTTTAACGCCTTCAGCTAGGCATAGTGTACAAACAGGAATAATTTGGGTCAAGGAGGCATGTACAAAATCAGCCAGACCCAAAATCAAAAGTCCACAGATGCGAACAAGGTTGTGGTGGAGTCCCGTTCCTAAGGGGCGAGAATTCTATAGCAGATGTATCATGCATGCCCGTGTCAGATTCTCTCTTAGTCTTCGGGCATGCAAAGAAGTTGATGTGAACAAGTGCACCCCGAATATGACATGCTAGATACTAAAGATGTAGGTTTTACACTCAGCTTGTGTCCCCATAAAATTGTAATCCATCAGAGTTGTATCAATCCCAGTGCAACCAGTTGCGGGATCTTTATTCTGGTAGGGCAGGTAACAAAATCAAGAGTTTCATAATGAGCCTTACAATCAAGCATGAGGTCTCTCTCCAAAGACGAATCCATCTTTTCCGCAACTACGATTTCATTGCTCATTCCCTCCAAGCCCTTGACCTCAAGAATATTTTCTTCAACCTCCTTTGTATCAGATTCACTATTTGAGGTTGCATTAAAGGTAGGGCCAATTTCATCCTCTAGTTCATATTCTTTCTCTTAGCCCTCCTCCAAATTTGTGATGAGGATTCTAACCGATTCATAATCGATTTATTTGAAATTGTAACTCCATTCCCCATCTCCTATGTTGGCTGTTGTTCCCACCGGATCACTTCTCTTGGGCTGATTAGATTCGGATTCCAAGGCATCTCCCTTCACATTCTCAGTTTCCTCCTGATGTTTGTCCTCAATGCTCCCTAAATTGTGTTTCGAGGAATCCTCATTGACCTTATCCATTGAGCTGTCCAACTCCTGGGGGGTATCAATGGTGGACTGAACCAAATCAGGGTGACTGGGTGTAGTCCAATTGATCATGGTAGGTCCTTGCTTTACGAATTCCATGAATGGCATTGTGTGCAACAGCTTTCTCTGGACTTCTTCCTCCAATTGTTGGAACAAATCTAACATGGCCTGTTGCCCTTTAACTAATTCTTGATTCTGTTTGTGTAATTCTAACTGGAGGTTATCAAGAATTGACAGGGTGTCATTTGGTGTCCTTCGGATTTCCTCCTTGAAATCCAGGTTAAGAGAGTGCGGTTGTGGATCAGAATCCATACTGGGGTTTAGGTTCTTGGGTGGGTCCTCTATTCTATCATGTTCAGGGTCCAGTTCTTCAAGAGGAACCATTCTCTGTTTGGTCCTACTCCAGAATAGTTGAGGTTCTAAGTCCTCCTCCCAGTTAGATTCTTCATTAGGGGACCAAATCAAAGTTGATGATCCTGGGCTTGCCTAGATTTCCGATCATTCTCTGATTTCCATTTGTCTAGGATTCCTTCCAATCCAAAGGTCAAGTAGGAAAGGTTGTTAAATTCAGATGACCTTTCTTGGTTATTGTCCTGAGAAGGGTAGGGTTCTTGGTGTTCTCTTAGTGTGTAGGTCCTATCAAAGTGGTTAGAGAGCGGGTGGGACCTAAATGATGAGGCGTCGTGAGAATCGAGATATGGAGTCCTACGATTTGAATCATACCCTTGGGTGGATATGTTGGGTGTATTCCAATAAGAGGTTGGTGCGGTTTGGTCATAACCGGGACAGTTGGGCCAAGAGGGGTATTCTAGGTCGTACCCTCAACTTGGTGGTTGGTTAGCCCAAGTAGGCTGTGGGTATGGTCTACTTGGGTTAGCATACAAATCATGTTGAGGGCAGTTTGGGTAAGATGGATAGGCATTGAAATCCATGGTTTGGAAGAAATGGAGGGATGCGGGAAGAACAGATGAGAGTTGCGTGTTCAACCAAGCAAACAAGCCTAATCCTTATGGTGTGTTCCTTAGGGGGCCTAGAAATCTCCAAAAGGGTGATTAAGTCTGTAAGCACTGGACTCCCCTTCCCAAAGCTAATCTAACTAGGTTGATAACGAAGGGATTATAGGGAAGGTTCTTCCTTTGGCTTGCGCCGCTGGTTCCATAGACCCCACAACCGCGGTCGTTTGACACTGCCTCGCAGCCTAGTCACCAGATTCTACTAAGGGAATGAAAGCCAAGTGCCCAGCGAACAGAACCTCGCCTCTCGAGACTTAACTCAGTCCTACTTAGGGCACGTCTACTCAGTTTTAAAAGGGCTAGGATAGTGCTTGTGCTACGGTTATGTGATGAGGCATTGATTGGGGTGGTGCCTCTTAGTTTTCCACTTTCAGTGTGTGTGCTTCTATTAAAACATGGTTTTCAAGATGTGGTGTCTTTTAGTGTTTCATCCTTACTTTAGTGTCTTTTAGGGTTGACGTGTCTTAATGTTTTCAGATAAGTTTCAGTGGGCACGTCAAGTTTTGCACACAATTTGGTGAAAGTAGATTTTCTTTTATTATGTAGAGGCTCTAAAACCCTAATGTACTCATCCTAATGATCATGCAGCTTCTATTAGATGAGTCATTTTTAGGGTTGAGTAGTGCGGCCTAAGTCAATCCATGGTGGTTTCGCAAACACCACTCAAAAAGAGAAAAGAACACTCTAAGAATTTATTCAGAATGTTAGAGTCTACATTTTTTTGTTGGGTGATGTGTTAAGGATGTAGGTCAGGTAATCATATACCACGCCAATTTTTTTTTCAATTTTACAATTTTTTTAGTTTTTCAAGCAAGCAAACATTCATGGGTGAAGAACTACTCACTATCGGTCCTTGTTGCGCCTACTCCCTTGTTACCGTCATGGGTTGCATTGCTTCGCCGTCCAAGCGCCGAATTCCTACAACCATCAAGTAAGAGGAGATAAGGCGTTAGGCGATGTGAGAATGGATGTAAAATGGGAGTGACAAAACAAATCCGTTGCCTCCCCGGCAATGGCATCAAAAACTGACGTGCGTTTGTGCGTGTGTGTTTAGAAGTGTCGTTATAGTTTGCACTTGCACGCCGATTTTAAAGTAAAGAAACGGATGTGAGTCTGAGTGTCGGTCTCAGGGAGGCGTGAAAATCAAATTTTTCTTGTCACTTATTGTCACGAAAATCGTGGAGTTTTGCTTGCGAAAAGGCGCGGGTGAAAAGCGAGAGAGAGAGAGAGATTAGGGTTAGAATCGTTTCATTCTTAACATGCAACTTGAATAGAAAATAGAGTAAGCAACTGAATGGAAAACAACTTCATTAATCATGCAGCTTAGGTTCATAAATTACAACATTAGATACATGCTTAAACATAAGTAAAGTAAAGCTTAAAAGAAAGGGAGAAAGAGAGAGAGGGAGGGCGGCGAGGTAACCACGGTGGTGGAGAAGGCTCCGTCGGTGGCTCGTCGTCTCCGGCAATTACAAAAGGGCCTAAAGGTAGCTAAGAGAGGGGTAGAGTAGTTGCAAGTGGAGTGAATGCCTTGAATGAGTGGTTGAAGGGGTTTAAATAGGGAGAAGGGCTTTCCAAATGAAGAAGGGGTTTTAGCGACGTTCGGGACATCGCTAAAACCCTTCCCAAAACGTCAGTGAAGCCCCCTGCCTGTCGGTCGCTCGCTCGCAAATGTTCTTCCTCATACCCGATCCACGTGTGCATGCTACGAGCCGTCCGATCTTCGGATCTCGCGCGAGGCGCTCACCTGGATCGCACCTTTGCACCCGCGTCATTGCGTGCGTCTGGCCAGGGCGCATCTGCGGGCGCCACGTCGCACTATCTCCCCCGTCCGCTGCTGATTGGGCGGCTGAATTTCACCTGCACGCATCGCCGTCTCTGAATTTCGACTCCGCGTGGCTCGAACCCAGGTCGCGTGGGAGCGGGCGTGCGCTTCAACCGCTACGCTACGCCCGCTACTTTGTCGTGGCGACTGCAGGCATGAGCACGGTTCTCAGCCATTCGATCGGAGATCGACGGCTAAGATCTACTCTCTGGGTGAAGGTGGAAGCGGGCGCGATCTGGACGTGTGAGCGGGCACCACGTGGCGCGCTGTGGACCGTTGATCATGAGATCAACGGTCAGAACTTCTTGGTCTCATTGTGGGAGCTCCGGATGTTGGATTTAGCCGATTTCAAATCCGTTGGACTCCGTTCCTCGTTCTGAACCCATCCGTGTGGTTCAATTGCTCATCTGAGGCCTGCTTTGACAAGTGCTCATACAAACGGCCATTAATATTGTTTTATAAGCAATCTTGACATATGATGCATGCAATGCTCCCATTCTACTTATGTTGTGCTATCCGTGCCTTTTATTCTTAAGATGGGTCCTATTTAACAGAATTATCACCCCCAAATGCAGTGTTATCACTGACAACTCGATACCGGAATTAAAGCTCCTCCCGGATCATCTAAAGTACATCTTTTTGGGTTCCAATCAAACGTTTCCTGTGATTATCAATTCTCGACTCACACTTGATCAGGAAACAAAACTGATTTCTATTCTCCAACAACATCGAGGAGCCATTGGATGGACTCTAGATGACCTGACTGGGATAAGCCCCTTTTATTGCACACATTGTATCTACACTGAAGAGGGCTCACAGCCATCTCGAGAAATATAGAGACGACTGAATCCGAATCTTCAAGAGGTCGTGAAGAAAGAGATCATCAAGTGGATAGACGCTGGAATCATCTACCCAATCTCTGACAACTGTTGGGTGAGCCCCATTCAAGTTGTGCCTAAGAAGGTAGGGCTCACTGTGATTACGACCGAATCTGGAGAGACCATCCTGACTCGTATTGCGAATTCGTGGAGAGTCTGCACAGACTATCGGAAATTGAATGCCTCCACGAAGAAAGATCATTTTCCGCTCCCGTTTATTGATCAGATTCTCGAGAAACTAGCTTGAACATTGATTTTTCTGTTTCCTAGATGGGTACTCAGGATATAATCAGGTGGCAATTCATCTCAAAGATCAAGAAAAGACCACCTTTACCTGCCCTATGGTACGTACGCATTCCGCAGGATGCCATTTGGGCTGTGCAATGCACTCGCCACCTTTCAGCGATGCATGCTAGCCATATTCTCCGATATGGCAGGTAAATACTTGGAGGTCTTCATGGATATTTGGTGAATCTTTTGATAATTGCCTCCTACATTTGGTCAAGATCCTTCAAAGATGCATCGAAGTAAACTTGGTTCTCTCCTGGGAAAAGAGCCACTTCATGGTTCCTGAGGGCATCATGCTTGGACACCTTGTCTCCGAGAGAGGTATCCAAGTAGACCAAGCTAAGGTAAATCTGATTTCCAAATTACCTATGCCTTCCTCAGTCAAAGACATCAGATCGTTCCTGGGGCACGTCGAATTTTATCGTCGATTCATATCTGATTTTTCCAAGATCGCACACCCCTTAACGAATCTTCTCTTGAAGGACACACATTTCGAGATGACGAGTGAGTGCATTCAAGTGTTTGAAATCTTGTGTGACCAAATCACCCAAACACTAATCCTGCAATCTCCTAACTAGTCTCAACACTTCGAGATCATGTGCGATGCATCTAACAACGTAATAGGAGCAGTGCTGGGTCAGAAAATCGACGAGAAAATGGTGGTTATATATTACGCTAGCAAGACACTAGACGAGGCTCAGCGTAATTACACGATTACAGAAAGAGCTGTTAGCCGTAGTATTTGGTCTAAAGAAATTCATGTCATACCTCTTAGGATCCCATGTCAACATTTACTCAGATCACACTAGAGTGGGGCACTTACTCAAAAAGAAGGACGTTAAGTTTAGATTAATCGCTGGATTTTGCTGTTGCAAGAATTTGATCTTGAAATTCACGACAAGGTGGGAAAGCAGAATGTAGTAGCTGACAATTTTTCTCACCTTCCTTCTTCGATCATTGACCTGTTCGGACCTATCACCGAGCACTTTCCGGATGAGCATCTCTTGGCCATTAATGGACTTCCTTAGTTTACGAATATCGTGAACTACTTGGTTACAAGGAAAGTCTTGCCTGATTGGGTGACCTCCCGGTAGGACAAGCTAATTTCTGATGCCAAGTACTATGTCTGGGAAGATTCATATCTATTCCACATCAGTAATGACCACGTGATACAGAGATGCATTCCCGATGCGAGGTCAATGATGTCATCTTGTTCTGTCATGACCAGGCTGTGGTGGTCATTACTCTAGGCATAATACCGCAATGAAGATCCTTCAGTGTGGGTTCGTTTGGCCCACAATGTTCAAAGATGCACAATCATATTGTAGAGCATGCGCCCATTGTCAGACCCTCCGCAACATAGGCTCGTGTGATATGATACCCTTGAATCCGATTATTGTGTGCGAAATCTTTGACATCTGGAAGATTGATTTCATGGGACTCTTTCCAGGATCTTGTTGGTAGCGAAAATCGTCATAGTTTAAAATCGCGTTATAGTACACTGATGGAAATCACAACAACACTTAAATTTATAATCTCGAAAACAAAAGTGAGTCTGAGGTTGTTCGCTGGGAGCAATTTGAACAAGTCAATTCATTAATCACAATATCAAGAATAATATGCAATCAAAATGATAATCAATAGATATATCAAAAGAGTACTCAAGTATCAGAGTGCAAAAAGATTGGGCTAAAATGGTGGTTTGAACCACCAAATTAACCCTAAGTTCTAAGCTCTTAATCAACCCAAATATTTGAACAGTAATCTCAATCGAATGTCAATATCAGAACCAAGCACTAACCAATCAGACGACAGATTAAAGGCTCAGACGCCTTAACGCACGGCTCAGCAGAAGGCTAAGGCACAACACCACAGAGAGAGACACAAGGGTCCCTCAAGCCTCAGGATGGCTAAGTATTGAGCGTGGGTGTTGGACGACGCATCAACAATCATAAGAAAGAATTATTGTCAGATTTTTATCCTCGGCAATGGCACCAAAAATATGCTCGCTGACTCGTCAACAATCATAAAAAAGCACTATTGTCGGGTTTTTGTCCCCGTTAACGATTACCGATTCATACCAAAAAGGGGTTTTAAAGCATCGTTGTTGTAGTATATGTCACAAATACAAACTGTTGTCGCGTCAATTTTATTTATTTACTTAATTTTTACTAGTTTATTACAGGTCGTTCACTGGGAGCAGTTATTGATATACATCACTTTCTAACTCCAATAATATTCTTTAATTCCAAAAAGTTTAATTTTATGTACAAGAATAAATGAATGAATCGAAGAATGAATCAATTATATATAAAAGAATAAATTAGAAATAATTACAATACCTGAAAACAATTATATAAAAACAAGCATAAAAGATCATAAATAAATACTCTATATTATCTATTTACAACTTATAATAATAATACTTAACTATATATATAATGAGTAATAATATGTATTATACTAACTTAACTTACTAATATCTACAGTAACATATAATGTATCTACAATGATGAATAAAAGTGTCGCAAAAATCTTAGAAAAATCATATACATAAATTAAGTAAAAACTATTATCTATACTAACATACAATACTATCTACAGTGATTAATATATTTGTCACTAAAGTTATCTTCTATTTATATACATAATAGCTCAAACAATACTACTATACTCTTATACATTCTACGTATACTATTTACATTAAATATCTTATTTACATATATACATATACATATATACATACATTCACTTTATACTTATATATATATATATATGTATATATATATATATATGTATATATGTATATATTCACTCACACAGAACACTTAACACACATACACAGGCACAACACACAACACACACTATGTACACAAGGGCTCACAGGGCACAGGGGTGACACTTAGGCAAATTTTTGAGTTTTTTCTCTTCTCTGTAGACCAGTGCTCAACCAGCTTAGTCTGATTTTTGATCCAAAAATAGGTTTAATTGGCAGATGACTTTTTCGAGGGATACACCGCATCCTAAAGGGTGGGACCAGACCTTTACTAGGGCCACCCTAGTTATCATTAGGTGCATTTTAACTGATTCACGACTCGTTATTGGGCCTAATCAGACTCATGCACAGTGCACAGCTCCCAGCCATGCACCGTACTCACATTTCAAATACCAAATTAGTTCTCATAGGGAACAGGAGTATGTATGTGTGTGATTAGGCACCCGGCGCCTGTGATGACTGGCATAGCTACAACAAAAAATGTTAATAAGTTGCTGCGGGTGGTCATCAGCTTCCGATGTGGTACCTTTGTGCTACCACCACGTGCTGCTAATCCAACGTAATTGCGACTGATTCATCAAGATTTGGCTCTCGAATTGAGGGCCATAATTTATTATAAATTAAAAATAAATTATGGGATTTTAATGCTATTATATAGGGCTACATATTTATGTAATTTATTTACAAAAATAATTAATTTTACTATATAAATAAATTAGCTAAACTTTACAAGTTATTCACATTGATTTATAAGTTAATTTGTTAATTACAGTATAAATTACTTAATTAATGGTCCAATTGACTTAATAAAACATTATTATACATGTTAAATTATTTAATACATATTTTTATTGAATTTTACAAGTTTAATTTTAATTTATATACACTTAAATATACGTTTCAGGGTGTTATACAAATAAATTAGTTATAAATAGTACAATACAGTATAAATATGGTTAAATTAGTTTAAATTACTTAAAATAACATAATACAAATATACAATATAAACTACTTCAATAATAACTTAATTTACTATTTTATTTTATTTTAAGTTAGTAAACTACCTAATAAATTAATAAATTAATTATTTATTGTATAAATATAATTAAATTATTTTTCATGTGTTCTAATGTACATAATAAGTATATAAATATGTATGTACAGTATTACTGATAAATAAGTTCATTTATTGGGGTTTATAAATTTATATAGCTTATAATACATATAAGTTAATAAAATTAATAGATAATTATATAAATAAGTTATATACATAATAATTTACCTTAAATACTTTGTTTACGTTATAGAATACATATCTAAGCTATATATACAGTTTATATACATTCTACACTATATACATATCTTTAGCTTAGTATATAGCTTATATATACATATATTTACATAGTATACATAGTGTTTTTGGGTATTTTTTGAATTTTTCTGATTTTTATGGGTTCTTTAAGTATAATAGAGGTAGGGGATGAGAGAACAAGAGAGATATGACAAGAATGGAGTGTTTTTGGATTTTTTTTAAGTTAAGTTCTTTTGTTAAGTTTTAAGGTATACTGAACCGTCGGCTGGTATGTTCTATCAAACTAAAGATTCAGATGACCTTCAAACTTTGCGTATACTTAAAATATACATAATCTTACTCACTACACATTTATTTTATTTTTTTAAAAATTTTATAATATTTATTTATTTACAAATGAAACACTTTTTAAGCCTTCAAAGAGTTTTCCACTAGAACCTAAGGCACTAAAATTATGTTTGGAGCCTAAAATAACAGTGGGAGGGTTCAGATATGTTCTCAACCTAATATGGAAGGTGTTCAAGAAATTGAACATGAATTTCTACTTAATTTCATCTCATTTTTAAATTTGGATAGTTGGATGCATATTTTAGCTGACAAAATGGTTTACAAATCAGATTACAAGCTAACAAATTGGATTTAAAGTCATTATACATATATGAAAGCTTGTTTACATTGTATACAACAAGTAAAACACTTCAGCTAATTAAAGAACTTAAATCCCAGCTACTGACCATTTGTTATCAGATCAAACAATCCAACTGGTACAACAGCAGTAGTAATCAACAAAGCAGCAACAGCTGCTGATAACACCACGCAAGGGGGTAGTAATTAGGTTGAATATGGCCCATCTTTAGAATAAAAGGCACAACATAAAGTAGAATAGGAGCATTGCATGCATCAAGTACCAAGATTGCTTATAAACTGTATTAATGGCCATTTGTGTAACGCATTTGTCAAAGCAGGCCTCAGATGAGCAATCGGACCGCACAGATGGATTCAGGATGACGAACGGAGTCTAACGGACTCAAGATCGGCCAAATCCGACATCCGGAGCTCCCACAATGGGCCCAAGAAATCCTGACCGTTGATCTGGAGATCAACGGCCTAGAACGCGCCACGTCGCCCCGCCCCCGCCGCTCGCATGCCCCCAAGCCAGCCAAGGACGCATCTCGGCCGTTGATCTTCGATCGAACGGCCGAGCTGTGCGCGCTCGCCCGCGGTCGCCGCGACAAAGCGCGGGCGTGGCGCAACGGTTAGCGCGCACGCCCGCGTCGCGGCGACGCGCGTTCGAATCGCGCGGAGCGGAAATCACTTGCGGGCGAAGGGCGCGGCAAAATTGAGCCGCCCAATCAGAAGCGAGCGGCTAGGATTGCGCCATGCGGCGCGACGACAGCGCCCCAGTTCCCACGCGCGCGCACACGCCGGGCGGAAACGCGCGCGCGCACGCGCGCCCGAAGTGCGATCCTAGCGCAGGCGCGGGAGGATCTCAGCCGTCCGATCATCAATCGGATGGCTCTCGTTCGACATCCACGGATCGCGCCTGAAGAGAGAGAGGGGCAGGCGGCTGACCGGCGGCAGAAGGCCTTCATCGACGTATCTGGAAGCGGTTTTAGCGACGTTCTGAATGTCGCTAAAGCACATTCTTCTTTTAGGAAGCCCTTAACTCTATTTAAACCCCCTTCTACCACCATTCAAGGATCCTCTCCCACTTGCAACTACTCCACTCCTCTCCTAGCTAGTCTTAGGCACTCTTGTAATCGCCGGAGACGACGAGCCGCCGACGGAGCCTCCTCCACCGCCGTGGCTGCCTCGTCGCTCTCCACTCTCTCTCTACCTCTCTCTCTCTCTTTTAAGCTTTCATTTACTTTTGTTGAAGCATGTATTTAATATTGTAAACCATGAACTATGAATGCATGTTTAATGAAATTATTTTCCATTTAGTTGCCATTTTAATTTCTGTTTAAAGTGCATGATCAAAACCAAGAGCTTTCTAACCCTAAACTCTCTCTATCTCTCGCTTTTCAAAACCGTCTCTTTCGCAAGCAAAACTCCGCCTTTTTCGTGACAACAAGTGGTAAACAAAATCCAATTTCCACGCCTCCCTGAGATCGACACTCGAACTCACCTCCGTTTACTTCTTTTAAAACCGACGTATCAAGTGCAACTATAACGACACCTCTTAACACACACGCACGAAGGCACGTCAGTTTTTGGCGCCGTTGCCGGGGAGGCAACGGATTTGTTTTATCACCTCCATTCCACCTTCATTCTCATATCGTCTAATGCCTATTTTCCTTTTTACTTGACGGTTGCAGGAATTCGGCGCATGGACGGCGAAGCGACGCATTCCACTATGGTAGCAAGGAAGTAGGCGCCTCGAGGACCGATAGTGAGTACTCTCTCTCTCTCATTGTTTGCTTGCGTGAAAAAGCTAAAAAAATCATAAAAACTGAAAAAAATTGGCGTGGCGAATGATTGCTTGACCCACATTCTTAACACACCACCCTACAAAAAAATGTACACTCTAATATACTGGACAAATTCTTGGAGTGTTCTTTTCTTTCTCTCTTGAGTGGTGTTTGCGAAGCCACCGTGAGTTGACTTGGGCCGCACCACTCAACCCTAAAAACTAACTCATCTAATAGAAGCTGCACGATCTTTAGGATGAGTACACTAGGGTTTTTAGAGCCTCTACAGAAGAAAAAGGAAATCTACTTTCATCAAATTGTGTGCAGAACTTGACGTGCCCATTGAAACTTGTCTGAAAGCATTAAGACATGTCAACCCTAAAAAACACTAAAGTAAGGATGAAACATTAAAAGACACCACACCCTAAAAATTCTTGCTTGAAAACCCTATTTTATAGAAGCACACACCTTGAAAAGTGGAAAATTAAGAGGCACCACCCCAATCAACGCCTCATCACATCACCCTAAGCACAAGCACTATCCTAACCCTTTAAAACTGAGTAGACGTGCCCTAGGCAGGACTGAGTTAAGTCTCAAAAGGTGAGGTTTTGTTCGCTAGGCACTTGGCTTTCATTCCCTTGGTAGAATCTGGTGACTAGGCTGCGGGGCAGTGTCAAATGACCGCAGTTGTGGGGTCTATGGAACCGGAGGCGCAAGCTAAAGGAAGAACCTTCCCTGCAATCCCCTCGTAATCAACCTGGCCAGATTAGCCTTGGGAAGGGGAGTCCAGTGTTTACGGACTTAATCAACCTTTGTGAGATTTCTAGGTCTCCTAAGGAATACACCATAAGGATTAGGCTTGTTTGTTTGATTGAGTGCACAACTCTCTCTCATCTGTTCTTCCCGCATCCCTCCATGGATTTCAATGCCTATCCATCTTACCCAAACTACCCCCAACAGGATTTGTATGCTAACCCAAGTGGACCATACCCACAGCCTACTTGGGCTAACCAACCACCAAGTTGGGGATGCAACCTGGAATATCCCTCTTGGCCCAACTATGACCAAACCACACCAACCTCTTATTGGAATACACCCAACATAGCCACCCAAGGGTACGATTCAAATTGTGGGACTCCATATCTCGATTGTCCTCACGATGCCTCCTCATTTAGGTCCGACCCGCTCTACTGTGATAGGACCTACACTTTAGGAGAACACCAAGAACCCTACCCATCTCAGGATAATAACTAAGAAAGGTCATCTGAATTCAACAACCTTGCCTACTTGACCTTTGGATTAGAAGGAGTTCTAGACAAATGGAAATCAGAAAATGCTCAGAAATCTAGGCAAGCCCAGGATCATCAACCTCTGATTTGGTCCCCTGATGAAGAATCTGACTGGGAGGAGGACTTAGAACCTCAACTATTCTGGAGTAGGACCAAACAGAGAATGGTTCCTCTTGAAGAACTGGACCCTGAATATGATAGAATAGAGGACCCACCCAAGAACTTAAACACCAATATGGATTCTGATCCACAACCTCAACCATACTCTCTTAACCTGGATTTCAAGGAGGAAATCCAAAGGACACCAAATGACACCATGTCAATTCTTGATAACCTCCAGTTAGAACTACACAGACAGAATCAAGAATTGGTTAAAGGGCAACATGCCATGTTGGAGTTGTTCCAACAATTGGGGGAAGAAGGCCAACGAAAGCTGTTGCATACAACGCCATTCATGGAATTCATAAAGCAAGGACCTACCATGATCAATTGGACTACACCTAGTCATCCTGATTTGGTTCAGTCCACCATTGATACCCCTCAGGAGTTGGATAGCTCAGTGGATAAGGAAAGTAAGGATTCCTTGGAGCACAATTTGGGGAGCATTGAGAACAAACATCAGGAGGAAACTGAGAAGGTGAGGGGAGAGACCTTGGAATCTGAATCTAATCGGCTCAAGACAAGTAATCCGGTGGGAGTAGCAGCCAACGTCGGAGATGGAGAATGGAGTTACAATTTCAAAGAAATTGATTATGAATCGGTTAGAATCCCCATCACAAATTTGGAGGAGGGCCGAGAGAAAGAATATGATCTAGAGGATGAAATTAACCCTACCTCTAATATAACCTCAAACAATGAATCTGATACAAAGAAGGTGGCAGAAAATATTCTTGAGATCAAGGGCTTGGAAGGAATGAGCGATGAAACCATAGTTGCGGAAGAGATGGATTCGTCTTTGGAGAGAAGCTTCATGCTTGATTGTAAGGCTCATTCTGAAACTCTGGACCTTATTACCTGCCCTACCAGAATAAAGATCCCCACTGGAATTGATACACTTTCGATGGATTACAATTTTATGGGGACACAAGCTGAATATCAGACCTACATCTTTAGTGTCTGGCATGTCATATTTGGGGTGCGTTCATCCACAGCAACTTGTTTGCATGACCACAAACTAAGAGAGGATCTGACACAGGCATGCATGATATATCTGTTACAGAATTCCCGCCCCTTTGGAACGGGACTCCACCACAACCTTATTCGCATCTGTGGACTTCTGATTTTGGGTCTGGTAAATTTTGAACGTATCTTCTTGACCCAAGCCATTCCTGTTTGTGCACCGCCCAACTGGAGGCGTTAAACTCAGCGCTTCCTGGGAGGCAACCCAGCAGATTCAGACTGATCTAGTAGTCTACGTCACTCAGGTACTATCTTTTTAAACCCTTCTGCATCCATGAATCTGCCAATGAGGACATTGTCCAACTTAAGCATGGGGGGGATGGTAAATTGCATAATCCTGAGCTTAATTAATCAGTCTGAATGAATGAATAAAAAAAAAAATTTTGAATTTAGGAAGAAAAACTTAGGCATTAGAAACTTGTCAATAGTGGGAAATAATACAAAAAGAACTTAAACGCTTAGACTTTTCAGGCCTTCAGGCTTAATTAGCCCTGGTGTCCATTAAAATATGGATTTAGCGGTGAATCCTTGCAACTTTAAGCTATTCTAATCCACCTAATAAATAAGGTAATAAGTATACGACTTATCAACTCACCCTCTAACTCAGGAAAACTTTGAGTCTAAGCATCTACACACATTTTTGCACAGACTCACTTCTCGGAGATTTTGACAGAAATTGGGTAGCTAATGAACTCTCTAGGGTGGTATGGTTGGCAAGTTGTCGTGGGTAACAGCTCATTGGCAGGTTGTCCAAAACCCAGCCACAGGCCATTTCTTTTTCGTTATCTCTGGGTACATTTGAGATTAGGGAAGCCACCTACGAAAAAAAAAAAAAAAGAAAAGAGAAGAAAAGAAAATAAACCACACTTCACCGCACAAGTATGGCTGGCAAGTGATCGTGGGTAACAGCCCATTGGTCGGTTGTCCATAGCCCAGCTCAATAATTGCACAAAAAAGACCAAAACACCTAAGGACGAAGCGGGGAAGTAGTACAAGCCGGGGAGATATACACTGGAAAATCCTTGTGTTGACCCCAAGTAAAATGAACGTAGGGAGAAAGCTACCAGTCGAACAAATACACCTTCAGGCAAAAATTTATTTTCTTTTCCGGACACCTAGAGGCGTAGAAACTCGAAGTCTGTCTCAATTACCGTTAAGTGAGTCTATCACAACATTCACACCAAGATGCTTAGCACTTAGGGTTTTGATCGAGTTTTGGGTGGGTTGGGTAGCCGTAAAAAGTTACCAACCCACACTGAATTCCGAAAATTCTAAAAAGACATATATAGACATATACGTATACATATGTATAGTTATATATACAAAGCAAGGATTCGGGCGATTTGTATTTTGGAAGACACCCGGGCGCTGCTTAGTCTTTGTAGATTAAGATCTTCGTATATTTCCTCTTATTGACGAGTAACGAAGTGCCGAAGCAATTACTTCTTGAATTCTCCAAAGAAATAAAGGCTAGAATAAACCTTGCTAGGGACTAGCAAGGAGTAAGCATGGGGGTATGATAACACCACGCAAGGGGGTAGTAATTAGGTTGAATATGGCCCATCTTTAGAATAAAAGGCACAACATAAAGTAGAATAGGAGCATTGCATGCATCAAGTACCAAGATTGCTTATAAAATGTATTAATGGCCATTTGTGTAAAGCATTTGTCAAAGCAGGCCTCAGATGAGCAATCGGACCGCACGGATGGATTCAGGACGACGAACGGAGTCTAACGGACTCAAGATCGGCCAAATCTGACATCCGGAGCTCCCACAATGGGCCCAAGAAATCCTGACCGTTGATCTGGAGATCAACGGCCTAGAACGCGCCACGTCGCCCCGCCCCCAAGCCAGCCAAGGACGCATCTCAGCCGTTGATCTTCGATCGAACGGCCGAGATCTGCGCGCTCGCCCGCGGTCGCCGCGACAAAGCGCGGGCGTGGCGCAACGGTTAGCGCGCACGCCCGCGTCGCGGCGACGCGCGTTCGAATCGCGCGGAGCGGAAATCACTTGCGGGCGAAGGGCGCGGCAAAATTGAGCCACCCAATCAGAAGCGAGCGGCTAGGATTGCGCCACGCGGCGCAACGACAGTGCCCCACTTCCCATGCGCGCGCGCACACCGGGCGGAAACGCGCGCGCGCACGCGCGCCCGAAGCGCGATCCTAGCGCAGGCGCGGGAGGTTCTCAGCCGTCCGATCATCAATCGGACGGCTCTCGTTCGACATCCACGGATCGCGCCTGAAGAGAGAGAGGGGCGGGCGGCTGACCGGCGGCAGAAGGCCTTCACCGACGTATCTGGAAGCGGTTTTAGCGACGTTCTGGATGTCGCTAAAGCACATTCTTCTTTTAGGAAGCCCTTAACTCTATTTAAACCCCCTTCTACCACCATTCAAGGATCCTCTCCCACTTGCAACTACTCCACTCCTCTCCTAGCTAGTCTTAGGCACTCTTGTAATCGCCGGAGACGACGAGCCACCGACGGAGCCTCCTCCACCGCCGTGGCTGCCTCGTCGCTCTCCACTCTCTCTCTACCTCTCTCTCTCTCTCTTTTAAGCTTTCATTTACTTTTGTTGGAGCATGTATTTAATATTGTAAACCATGAACTATGAATGCATGTTTAATGAAATTATTTTCCATTTAGTTGCCATTTTAATTTCTGTTTAAAGTGCATGATCAAAACCAAGAGCTTTCTAACCCTAAACTCTCTCTATCTCTCGCTTTTCAAAATCGTCTCTTTCGCAAGCAAAACTCCGCCTTTTTCGTGACAACAAGTGGTAAACAAAATCCGATTTCCACGCCTCCCTGAGATCGACACTCGAACTCACCTCCGTTTACTTCTTTTAAAACCGACGTATCAAGTGCAACTATAACGACACCTCTTAACACACACGCACGAAGGCACGTCAGCTGCAGTAACTGATTTCAAGCAACAGTAGCCACTTCAGAAGTCTTAACTAATTCTCAAAGGATGCAACAGTGCATCTATTCATCAATGCAGCGGCTACAGTAGGTCTAATAAGCAGATCCAGCATCTAATATATCCAAAATCAGACTTTGTCAAGTCTAATTTTTGGATAAAAAACATCCAACTTCAAGGAGTGATTTGCATCAAATTTAGGGTTAATAACTCCTTGGATATGTAACTGCTGAAGCAGCATTTTGATATGTAGAATTGGGATTAAAAAATCACATAATAAGCATCCTTAAAAAATCTGATAATACTTGGAAATCATTTTGCAATCAAATTAGGGTGTAAGGATCCACATTAAAAATTCTCAAACCATATTCTTCATTCCAAATCAGATAAAACCACTGATCTAACACCTTCCTAATGCTATGGACAATAAGAAGGAAGTGTTAGATCAGTCCATTAAATCCAACTTGAATCCCAAATCTCTGAAACCTTAAGGAATATTGAAAATTCCTTAGGTTAGAATCCATAATCTCAAAAATAAGTCCATACAAAAATCCATGGTAGAACCTCAAATCAACAAGGTTGATTCTCCTTCGTTCTCCCACACATTGAAAACCATAAAATCCCTAACCCTTGTCAAACCTGATCATGGTTGATCTGAGGAAAAATTTATCACTAGCATCATCTCAGATTCATGGCCATGAACTGATTCATACAAAGACATCAATTTGCTTGGTCAAAAACCCTTAAAAACTCAATTTGATCAAAATCTCACGATCTTGCATTGAAATCCAAATTAAAAACAGATCAAGAAAACCAATTCCATTTTAAATTCAGATCAGGGATCTTTGTGGATTTCTGAAATGAATGGGAGACCCCTGGATGGATTTTGAGCACAAATCCTCATCTCAAAGCTAGAAAACAATGAGATGAGGGTTTGACTCTAATGGGTGGGTGGATTGCAAATAAAAACACAAGGGAAATTTAGAACCTGAAATTTGTGAGATGGAGAGGAAGATCAGTGATTAGGTGATCAAATGAGTTAATCTCCACTGATCTGAAATGATCAAAGGAGGTGTAAGTGTGAATTCTACACTAACCTACTCCTAACTAATGATCAAACCAATGATTTCTCTATCTATTCTACTTCTAATCTACTCTAAATAACACTAACTAAACTACAATTAACTAGAAAGCAGTAAAACTATACTAATTATACTCCTAGAAAGCATGTAAATCTATCTAATGGGACGAAGTTATCTAAGGTCACCCGCTGGTGGCTAGTAAAGATGAAAGGGGAGAAGATCGGCAACTGACTAAGTTGTCTAAGGTCCACCACCCAGTCGCCTGGTGGTAATTGAAAGGAGGAAGGCAAGTCGACGCTGTCACCATAGACGGAGGAAATGGGGTGAGCAAGCTGCAGGTGTGGACGAAAGGAATCACTCAAGAGGAGGGAGCGATCCATTGTGCGCGCAAGTTGAGGAGGTGTTTAAGTAGTCTCTAAGAGTGATTGTGCTCACAGCATGGTGGAATTAGGCATTTAGGGTAGGGACTATAAGGATGAGAGGAGAGGGCACGCGAAGAGCCAAATAGAAGATGGGCTGTTGGATGGGATCTGGAGATGCTAGTGAGGCCACGTGACAAATCGCGTGAAGCTTCAAATTAGTTTGAGTCGTAGATCAAGAGGATGTGGGAAATCAAAGGCCAAGAAAGTTTGTGTTCATCGATGAACAATGCACCAAGAGGTGCACTGTTCTCTTAGGTGTGTTGGTGGAATTGCAACAACGGTCCTCAAGTGAAACAGTGTGAAATCTGCAGCAAGGCCCATAAGTGGTATAAAATGATTACAGAGCTGTCCCTAGAGCCTTAGAAAAAGGTCCTTACGGCTATCAAAAGAGTTCCTGGCAAGTTTTCTAATGAATGAAAGGTTATATATGAAGGACCTAAATGTGAATCTCTAAATGCAAGGTCCTATTAATGTCCAAATGCTACCAAATTTTTCTTGAAACTTAATTGAACATATTAGAAGTTAATTTCACTTTTGATTTGAAGTTTTGAGCTCATTTATGTGTTCAATTTACAATTGGATCATCATTTTTTATTTATTAAAAGAATATTTCAATAAATGACCTAATTATGCATTTTTAGCATAACTTTTGTGTTTTTGGTCTTTTCTGTTAATTCTCACACTTAACCCTTTCTTTGCATTAATTCAATAGTGTTTAACCTAGTTTCTAGCTTAATTTGGACAATTTAGCTATGATGAGCCACACCTTATTAGCAGTTGGGGGGGTTGGCAAAAATCCCGAGGCTACAGTGCAAAACCCTCCCCGCTCCTTAGATTTCTTTCTCTCATACCAAGTCAAACCTGGGTAACCGAGTAAATGGATCTGGCCCAAACCTGTGGGCAAGGGCGCATGGGCGAGCGCATGCGTGGGGGCGTGGAAGGGGACCTCACCTCATGCATTCTGAGGCAATGAGTTGAGAGCACAAATGTGTCTTATACACTACGTGGGTTTTGTTGATGCACGATGTGGGATTAACCCACACTCTTTCTTCCGCATGCATAGCTACAGATTGCAGCTTCAATTCAAGCTGCTGTGGCGGTTCTTCCCACCAACTGGAAGCCTAAAGCATTTCGCAGACGGATTTTGCTGCACCTTGAGGAGGCAGCGAGGTCGAAGCTGGTTGGAGACCAGGGAACAGGGTCAGAGAAGGAAGCGGTGATGGCGGAGCTTTGACGAAGTGCCTGAAATAAGAGAATGGCCTTGCGGCCCTATCAGAGGTGCTCAGAAGTTTTGTTGTGAGAAGGCGAGTGCAATAGTGGTTGTTTTAGGGTGTATGGTGGTCAGAGAGGGTCTGTCAGTGATGGAGAAGGCAAGCAGAGGAGGGGGTGTTTAGTGGGGTGTTTGGGTGGTTTTGAGGCAAAATTGGTTAAGGGATTTTGAAGGTGGAGGACTGGCGAAAGTTTTGGAGGTGGTGGCGATGAGTTTCGTGCGGTGGAGTGGAAGCACGAACTTGCCGAAGTCAGGTTGGAGTTAGGGAAGACGATGGGGCTGTGAGTGGTGTTGTGGTCGAACCTAAGGTTAAAGTAAGTAGAAATGAAGAAGAGAGGGAGAGAAAGAGGTTGAGGATGGTTAGGAGGTGAGACAGAGGAGGAGACAACCAGCTTTGATTAGCCGATGTTGAAGGAGATAAGGTCAGTGGCAAAGTGTTTGGTGAGGAAGAAGAGGTAGAGAGCGACCGAACTTTGGCTAGTTGCAGTCGCGAAGAAGAGGGGAAGATAGAGGACCACCTAATTTGGTGGTTGGCTGGTTAGATGAGGGAGGCGGAGAGGCTCGCCGGAGCTCGAGGAAACAAAGGCCAGAGAGAGGAGCAAGAGGGTACTCCCGTTCGATTCTTGGCTGATGAGAAGTCTGGGACCTAGGGGAGTTCTTATAGAGATTAGAATCGAGCCCTATTAGGAAATTTGTCGCGAATTTCTCGCGATTTGGTTTGGTCTTCCTCACAGATTCTTCGAGCTCGCCTGAGCCCTTGTCTCCAAATCAGAGCTCAAGATCTCATTCAAACGAGAGGGAATCGTCTGGCGATTGATCTCTCCAAATTTAGAGTGATTCCTCCTCAGATTGGAGAAATCTCTGATTAAAGGTCGGTGGGATGTTGTTCACACAAATCATGGCAGTAAGGACCTAAGTGAAGAAAACGATGAGAAGTTAGGGACTGTTACGACCTGATCCTAGCTCCCTACAGAACCTGAGATCGGCTCGCCTCGACTAGCTCTCAAGACCTAGTCGCCCAATGAGAAATAACCCAAAAGTAGAAAATATTCTACAACCACACATGCAATGTAACTAAGTAGAAATAACTAAGAGACAGTAAAGGAAACCGAATGAAATGTCTCACAATATTACATGTCATCCCAACTACAACAGCGGAAAGTAGAACAGAAACATAATAGAAACAGTATTACATGCTAGAGTACTCACTACAACAATAGAAAGCTTGGAACAAAAAGGGAACAACAGCTAAGGCTGGGCTTGACTGGGCCCAGCTCCCTCTGCAGCTGGTGGCACTGGCTGCTCAACTCCCTGACCTGAACAAGGTTATAAAATCCGTGATCAACCAACGTTGAGTAGAGTGGTGGTTAAGTCATTTACATGCAATTAACATAAGACAAGCAACTAATTAATTATTCATTTTCATTTAGCTCAATTAAGTGGTTCTGATTTGTTTATTATCTTAAGAATCTGGTCATTTCATAATCTTGCCTATCCCTCAAGGGAAAGATCTTGATTGCAGTCTTTCCCATGATGTAAGATGTACACGTGGTGCTCTTTTAGCCAAGAGAGTCCCCCGTGATAGTCTTACACTCAGTCAACGACCTCGAGGTCACGGTTGCGACGTAGCGGTGACTACGGCATACGCGATAAGCGCACGGGTATGTACCTTGTACTGGCACGCGGTCAGTCGTTTTTGCTAACGGGTACGCCCAAAAGTACAGCACACGGCCTTGCCCTCTCAAAACAGGGGTCTCGCCTCTCAGAACAGAATAGGGGTCTCGCCCCTCCACAGTCTACGTACCCTCGTTCGACTATCTCGGTTTGCCCAGTGGACCTAATAAGAGTCGGTGTAGGGTGGCTAGTCCTAACCTTGAGCCCCGTGGGGTGGCTAGCTCCCTCCCTACATTAAGTAGCTCACCTCGTACCACGTACGCAAGGGCCGAATAAGAGTCGGTGTGGAGTGATTAGTCCTAACCCCAGGTCTCAACCCAAGGGGCGGCTAGCTCCCCTCTACACTAAAGAAACAACTGCACTCCTTGGTACCGTGTACACAAGGATCAGCTCACTTCCTGTCTATATACGAGATTTTTTCCGTATACAAGAGTTCTCCTAGTTCCCTGTAAGGTTCATGCTCATATTTATTTCATTTCATTTCATTTCTCAATATTCATATCTCATTATTCACATCCCAATTTTCACTTATATAACAGGCAGCTCGTGTTTTAATAACTAAAAAAAAGCATCACATCAAGTATCTATATACTTGCTAGCAATTAGGGTTTAACATGCATATCAATGTAAATAGTGTAGCTCAAGTCACGTTCATACATTGCTATCCTAGGGTTCATTCCACATCCTAGAATTCAATCAAATTATTCTAAGCATGCACTTTACTTATTTAAATCTTTGCATCAAAGTAAACCACTCTACCAGGATTCATGGGTGCAATGGGGGCCTGAAGCGTAGATCTCATCGTCTCTGTTGGCCCCGGACACGCTACAAGTTGGAAACCTATACCAGTGACTAAATCAGATCATACGAGTTTAAAACGGTATATAATTGACACCAACACGTAGAGAAACTCGAGCGGAAAACAACGGTACTTCGTTTGCGTAAATCCAAATTTGTTTAGGTCCCGAATGGGCTAAAAATGTGCATACAGACTGAAATTAGACGTCTGGAACTAGTCCCAGACGTCTTAAATGACGTCAATAACTCACCTTATGTTCCTATGTTGATGGCGGATGTCTGGAACCCCTTTTCAATGGTCCTGGGGTCTTTCCAAACGTCTATCAGTTCGTCCGGACGTCTGATATGACTATTAGACATCTGTGGAGACATCCAGACGTCCTAAAGCACCTCGAAGAGCGTGCTTACGTGCCTTTCCAAGGCTTGTACCTGTGCATGCAAACGCAGTTCAAACACCGCGACAGCTAACACTTAACGTATTTCACGTACGCATGTGCATGAGCGTACAGGGCGCATACCTCGGCACTCCGCGTAATTTCAGACATCCGGCTTCAGCTCCGGACATCTTGCTGCTACCCCAGACGTCTGGTGGATGCTCCAGATGTCTGATATTGGAAAAATCCAATACACAGAACTCCTTCATGCCTTTTGTCTCCTCGCAAGCCTCCGCCTGTAGCACAGCAGCAGCTGCTCCAACAACTGCAGGAGGTCGAGAGGCTCTTCTCCACAAGCTCCTCCTCCTCGTGCATGTCCTCTTGAGCTCCCGCGGGTGCTTGCAGCTCCTCCGGCTGTGCCTCCTCCCTCTCACCCTTGCTCTTGAGCTCCTCCGAGCTCACATTCCCGACCACGACTCCTCTCTTCCGCACAAGCTCCTTCAAGCTCCCACGGCTCCTCTCTCCCTCGCCCACACTCCCCCTCCCTCCTCCTCCAAGCTCCCCCTTGAGCTTCCCTCCTTCCCCACCCACAGCTTGCAAGGAGATGGGGGAGGAAGGTCGTCAACAGTGATGGAGGTGGTGGTGGTGGTGTGGAGATGGAGAGGGTGGTGGGGTTTTAGAGCGAGAGTGGGTTAGGGTTTTGGTGAGGGAGAGGGAAGTGTGCATGTGTGTGTGCGTAGGTGAGTATGGTGAGGGAGGGGAGAGAGGGAGAAAATTACGGAAACTCCCTTGCTAACCTTTCATGTTCTCGCAAGGCCCACACACTCGAAATCAAGGGATCAAAAATTGTGTTCACGCCCCTAACTTTCCAAAAACTCTGAACGGTCCTTGGAAAGGGTCATTTCAGGGACCCAAATGCAATAGACTTGAAACCTGAGGGGCTAAATGTAAGAAATAGAGTTTTAAAGGGTTAAAATATAAACTAGATCAAGATGGACTCTGATTGGGTCCAAATTTTGGCCTTAACCTAATTTGGAACCAAGAAATCTAATGGTGAACTTGGATTTGAGTTTGACCATGTTTGGCTGAGCAAATTGCACAAAAGCCCAAATTAGGGTAAAATTCCGTCTGAAACTTTGTTCTAGGCCAAAATAGGTTCAAATGATCAAACCAAGGATACCAAGCCTCTTAGAGAATTTTTATATAAATTTTAGGAGGTTTACATGAATTTTATCTTAACCAAAATAGCTTCAATTTAAGTAGGTTGATAATTAGGATTTTGTGTACTGTTTTCATCCTCGAAATGTGTGAAACCCCGTTTCCATCAGTGTTGACCCAGTTTTTGGATTTTTGAGCTTATTTGACCTCCATTTAACCCATGTGTGATCCTATGGTTAATTTGTGTTAGTGATGTGCTGTTAAAATTACAGAATTAACCTCGATTCCCAATTCTTTTCTCAAATCAAAATAATGCGGAGTTATGACCCTCAGATGATTAGATAGGAGCTTTAATCATTCAAACCTGACTAAATGTGGCTAGTTAGGGCCCATGGTGGTGTTACCATCAGATTTAACAGCTTCGAGTACATCTTACTCGTGTTGACTATGTTTTGAAGTGGATCGAAGCTGTCCCCACCAGAACAAATGATCATAAAGTTGATCTTCGTTTCATTCAAGAGAACAACTTTTCCAGGTTTGGGGTTCCAAAAGCCATCATCAGTGATGGCTGGTCTCATTTCAAAAATATGCACTTCTAGTCCCTAATGAAAAAGTACGAGGTATCACATCGTATCTCGACTCCTCATCACCCCCAGACCAATGGATTGGCTAAACTATCTATTCGGGAGATCAAGAAGATCCTACAAGTCACTGTTTGACCTGACAGAAAAGATTGGTCTACCCGCCTTCCAGAAGCTTTGTGGGCTTATAGAATCTCTCATAAGACCCAATTAGGAATGTCTCCCTTCAGACTTGTGTATGAGAAGCCATATCGCCTCCTTGTAGAAATGGAGCACAAAGCCTACTGGGCAATATGGAAGTGCAATCTAGATCTCATGAAGGCTGGAATCCACCGCAAATGAGCGAGATCGAGGAACTACGCAATGATGCGTACGAGAACTCGTGTATCTAAAAAGAGCGAGTCAAAGCCTTCAATAGCAGGCACATTTTGAGAAAATCTTTCCATCTTGGTGAGAAAATATTATTCTTTGATGCCAAGCTCAAGCTCTTCCTAGGAAAACAAAGATCGAAGTGGATTGGACCATTCCTTGTTCGACGAATCTTTGGAAATGGAGCCGTTGAAATCAGCGAACTTAGCCATGACTCAGAACCATTTGTCGTGAACGGGCAGAGACTCAAACCATTCTTTGAACTCATCGACTTGAATCTGGCTGTAGTATCTTTTGACCTCCATTCTCCCTGAGCCACATTGCGCCCAGCTGATGGCGTTAAACTTAGAGCTTTACAAGAGGCAACCTGTCATTTTGAAAAACTCGAGACCCTTCTGACCTATCTTTTTGCTGAAATCATATTGCACTTTAGGGTTTGCCTGTTAAAATAGTCGACCCCACTTTTGATACTTGTATCGAAGCTAGAAATTGTTCGCAACAGTCATTCCGATCTATTCACCACTCACCAAACCTGTTCTAATGTATGATCTAAACTTAACTCGAATCCACCAATTTACAATGGGGACATTGCAGATCTTAGGCATGGGGGGCTATTAGAGTGTAAAATGCTGTGAAATTCGATTCATGGAGGGGTTTCATTAAGAAAAAAAAGAAAAAGGAGAAAGGAGAGGCCAATTTTGAACTTGATTGAAAATAATTGAGGAGGAGAAAAGAAAAGAAAAGAAAAAAGGAGCAACCAAAAGGAAAGAAAATGAGATAGTCCCTTGTGATCGAATATGGAACTCACCTAACTTCTAGGTTAGATCGGATGATGAATTAAGACATGGAAGGCTAAAACTTAGGAGATTAGTGTCAAGTACCAACCTTAGGCCTCTGTTTTAAAGATTAAACAGTCACGTATCTATTAAGATCCGAATTAGTCCTCAAGAGGTTAAGGAAAGTGCAAGGCCAATCTATTAAGTCTAAGGCTCAGGAAGTATTCGATCCCATTGCCGGCCCTTTGGTTTATGGGACTTGGAAACCTAAGCACCCAAAATCCATACGTCGATCTGGTTCAGTGTGCTTAAGGAAGAAATAATGCCAAAAGTGTTCTGTTCTGAAAAGTCATCCCGAAGATCTAACTTAAGAGTGGCTCGAAAACACAAGTTGATTAGACGGGTTCCCAGTGTAGAGAGGAGGAATGAAAATACTCTCTTCAAAGATGCTTAATAACATATCATCTCTTCGGTGCTTGTCTCCTAGGATATCTAAATATCCTATCGGGGGCATGTAAGCACCTTGTGCTAGTTCAAGTGTCATGGGCAGGATTTTCCCGAAATGTCGATTACCAGGACCTAAATTTAGCTATAGAATGCCATAGGTAGCACTATCTCAAAGTGTTGAAAGCCAGGATTTTGGGGGTTGCCATGGGCGGTGTTATCCCGAACATCGAAAGCCAAGGGTCCTTCAAAGATTGATGACAGAGATAAGGAATCTGATACAGATTGTGTTTAGGGCCAATCCAATATTGGATTTAAGGAAATATAAAAAGAAAAGAAAGAAAACTCTCAGAATGAAAAATCCCTCTCTATCTTTCTTATTAAAAATGACTGGCCAATTGAACCTGGACTTAAAGCATTATACGCATGGGTGCTTTAACCGTTGGGGTCAACGAATCTCTAGGCAGTTTTTGTGAGCCTTAGAAACCTTCGCAGCAGACCTAAGGCTGAAGCTGGTCACATTTGGATCTTGGTTGGTACTTGAGTGCCTCTAGGACTATTGATGGTATTTTAATCTGATTTCTGGAGATGCAGCATAGTAGGGCATCCTGATAGTTATATCCGGCTTAAAGATCTGGTTTGATCCATAAGATTTTATTAGGGACTAGCAAAAGATAGGAATGGGGGTATGATGGTAACACCATCATGGACCCTAACTAACCACATTTAGTCAGGTTTTATTGATAAAACTCCTACCTAATCATTTAAGGACCACAACTCCGCATCATTCTGAGTTAAGAAGACTAGAAATAAGGGTTAATTATGTAATTTTAACAGCAAATCACAAACACAGATTAACCACAGGGTCACTCAGGGGTTAAATGAAGGTCAAATGAGCACAAAGAGTCTAAAAAGTGGGTCAACACTGATAGAAATAAGGTTTCATGTATTTCGAGGACTAAAACAGTACATAAAATCCTAATTATCAACCCACTTAAATTGAAGAGGTTCTAATTAGGATAAAATTAATCTAAACCTACCAAAATTCGTAGAAAAATATTCCAAGAGGTTTGGTACCTTTGGTTTGACCATCTGAACCCATTTTGACCTAGAATGGAGTTTCAGACAAAAATTTACCTTGATTTGAGCTTCTGTGAAAATTACCCAATCAAACATAATCAAAACTCAAATCCAACTTCACCATTAGATTTCTTGGGTTCAGATTAGGATAAAACCAAAATTTGGGCCCAATCAGAGTCCATCTTGACCTACTTTGCAATTTAGTCCCTTAAATCTCTATTCCTCACATTTAGGCCCCTAAGTTTCGAATTTATTACATTTAGATCCCTAATTTTATCATTATTCTTTTCATTGTGGTCCCTACCACTATTGGTGTGAATGAAGCACCACATTGAGATTCGAGGGGGATTTTCTCTCTCAATTTGGCCCCATATCCCTCCAAAATTGGAGGCATTGTTGCTTAGGCAGTAAGGAAGCAGATCGACCCCTTATCAGGGATCAAAATTGATTCTTGAGCTCAGGCGAGCTCGAGAAATTCATGGGACATTTTCTTCCAATCAGGAGCTCAATCAAGCTCTTTCCTTGATTTTGAGCTTATTCTAGAGCTTTATAAAAAGCCCTCGACCCCTGGTCGTCCTCCTCAACCAAGTTTTAACTGGATTTCCTCCTCTTCCACCTTCTTTGGCCTTCGCGAGTTCAGCTCCAGCGAGCCTTCTCAGACAACCTCGTTGAGTAGGCCAACGATCAAATTGTCCAACTCATCTTCCTTGTCTCTTCGTCACACGTCTCTCCGGCCAAAGAGAAAGCGTTTCCTACCTCTTCTACCTTGCTGAATACCTTGCCATCAACCTCATCTTCTCTAATGTCGGCCAATCAAAGCTGGTCGTTTCCTCCTCCATCTCACCTCCTAACCTCCTTCAACCTCTTTCTCTCCCTTTCTTCTTCATTTCTACCTACTTAAACCTTAGGTTCGACCACAATACCACCCTCACCACCTACATCTTAGCCAACTCCAGTTGCAACTCCGGCGAGTTCATACCGATGTCACCATTCAACAAACAACCCACCGCCACCACCGAAACCTTCCCCATCCTTCCTAGATCGAAAGCCCTAAGTAAATTTAGAGCTTTGACCGCTCATCAACCTCTCCAAACAACCCACCATTCCACTGCCATATCTGAGTTACACACACCTCCACACACATCCAATCATCACATAAACACCACCACTGCATTCCTTTCTTCACAACGAAGCTCCTAAGCCGTCTAATTGGGTCATTTAGCTTGTTTTTTGTTTCAGGGACTCTCCCCGCCGTCGGCGTTCGCTCCGTCGCTTGCCACCGTTCAACAACCTCTGCCACCGCCACAACATTCCATAGACGTGGAACAACCTCACGAAGCTTCCTGCGTCTTGTTTAGATGCGAGAATCATCTTTTAAGGCATACGTGTCGTAGTATAGGACAAAATTCGCACAAACACTTAGATTTATAAAACTCGAAATCGATGTGAGTTCGAGGTCGTTCGTAGGAAGCAATTTGGAAATTTAATCCACTAATCACAATATCAAGAGAGATATGTAAGAATAATCAAAATATTGCTCAATGTATATATCAGAATAATGTAGCAATAAATCAGAAATCAGAGTGCAAAAAGATGGGATTAAAATGGTGATTTGAATTACCAAATTAACCCTAATGTTTAAGCTCTATAACCACTTAAATGTTTCAAAAGTATCAATCAAATATCTCAAATATCAGAACCAACACAAGCACGGGGTCAGATGTCTAATTAAGGCTTCAGATGCCTTAACCTCAAGGCACCAAGGCACAACAGTAGCTGAGGAGCACAAGGCTCTCACAAGAGCAAGGCACAAGGCCTTACTAAGTCTTCAGCAGTAACTAAGTGTAGAGAAAGGAGAGAGAGGTCATGAATCCAGAGGCCATAATGCAAAACCCTCCCCCCTCAGATTCTTCTATCTTTAGAATAGACTGGATCCAGGTAATCAGACTCAATGCCTAGATGATGGGAACACCATCATGAGCCCTAACTAGCCCATTTTGACCCATATAAGAGAACAAAAGCTCCTACATAACCAACTGGAGGTCTTAATTCACTGAATAATCATTCTGGAATAAATGCAAGAAACAAGGAGTAAAACTGTAATTTTACCATTGCAGAACAACAACGGGTTTTCTCATGAGCTAAACACAAGTCAAATGGTCTTAACAAGATAATAAGTGGGTTGAATCAGACAGAAAAGGGTTCGTATGAATTCTGGGAATTAAATGACTTCTTGTAACCCTAAAATAGATCCACTTGATTTAACAAGGTTCTGGTCAGGATAAAATTTACCTAAACCCTCTAAAAATCATAGAAAAATATTCTATAGGGTTTATAACCTTCAATTTATCCATTGGAACCTATTTTGACTTAAAATGAGGTCTCCGACAAATATTTGCCCTAAATTGGGTCTTTGCATAAATTACCCAGTTAAACATGGTCAAACCCAAAATCCAACTTCACCATTGGATTCCTTAGGTCCAAATTAGGTTTGTACCAAAATTTGGACTAAAGGGGAATTCATCTTGACCCACTTTGCAAATAGGTCCAACCCAATTACATTTCTACCACTATCTTTCAAAAACCCTTACATTTGACCCCCTAGCATCTTCTTCGTTCTTTGCAATTAAGTCCCTCCGCCATTATAGCGGAGGGAATCCTACTCCGGCAAGCTTGAAAGGGCAATTTCTTCCTGATCTCTCAGAGAAACCCCTTCAAAATTGAAGGGGAGATTCTCTGAGAAATCCCCTCCAATGTGAACCCAATTAGAAGCCCTATTTGGTACCCAATCTCTCATGTAAACGCATGAGAGATTTGGGTATCTCTCGAGTTTCCATTTCCAGCGACCTTGCTGTGCTTGGAAGCACAAACCCAACCTCCAGGGCCTATTTAAGGGACCCCAATTCACCCTGCATCTCCCAAGCTTGAAATTAGCTGGAGAACCATCTCAATTTCGTCTCTCCTCCTCCGGCCGACTTGCTCGTCAAGCTCTGGCAACCTCTCCTACTCTTCCTCGTCGCCTAGCCCCAATACCGATGGTAGGTTCCTCTTCCTCACGCTGGTCCGCGTCGTGCAGCACCCGCCGACGCTCTTGCCTCCCCTTCGTCCTCGCTGACCTCCCTCATTGGGCACCTTCGTCTCCAACGTCAGCGATACGAGCCAGATGCCATCCCTGCCTCCCTCTTCATCTCTTCACTCCCAGATAAGTCCTCTCACCCTCTACTCCCTTTCCCATTCTTTATTCCCTCGAACGACCACTACTGCACTCCACCACCATCATCCCCTTCACCTTCGACCACCACTTCGGCGAGTTCGCTCCATCGCCACAGACCACCTCCCTCCTCACCGAGCGGTTCCTAAGCACCGCCCTGACTCACTGATCATAACCCCCCACTCACAACACTCCGCCACTCACCCAAATGCACCCCTGAACACACCCACACACACGGCCACAGTATGCCCTAGGCACACTCCCACAGGCATTCCCACGCCACACCGATCACCTCTGCACGTTTGCCGCACCTTGGCGAAGCTCCTTGAGCTTTTTAACGTGGCTGCGAGGCCATGTGTGTGATATCAGGTCCAAGGGCTCGTCGCCATGGACACACCACCTGAAGCTTCCTTGCAAGCTTCTCCATGCCATGCCCACTCTAGGACACAGTCCCAAGCTGCGCGGGGCACTCTCACAAACATCTCCAGGTGACCAATTGAAGCCAAGAGCCATCACAACAGTTGCAATCGAACGAAGACACTCGGTTGCAGGCGTGCGTGAAAGGGGGTGGGAAGATAGTCCCATCTTGGAAAGATTTGGAGTGCTGTAGCCGCATAAGTTGATTTTCTGCATTGGGCTTATCGCCTCCAACTCACAGGGTGACGTCCCCTCTCACCCGACCCGATGCCTCGTCCGCGATCACACCCCATGGACCTGGTGACCCGACCCAACCGCACACCTCGCCCACCACCGCATGCCGATGGGCCTAGTCTCGGGCGCGTACCCGTCCCAATTACCTGAGAAGCGGTGGCTCTAGGAGAGCGAACCTAAGAGAGAAAAGGGAGCTCGCGCGGGTAGGTTTAGGTTTTGCTCTACAGGACGAAGAGAAGAAAAAGGAGAAGGCTAAGGCAAGAGAAGGAGCTGAAGGAAAGAGCAAGGAAGGCAGAGAAAGAAAAGAGAAGGAAGAAGCAGAAGGTAGCCAGGAAAGAAAGAAAGAGAAGAAGGCAGAGGAAGAGAAAAGCTAAGGCAAGGAAGCTGAAGCCAAAATCAGAAGAGGAAGAAAGAAGAAGCCAAAGAAGAAGAATAAGGAAGGAGCCACCAGAAAATAGAGAAGGAAGAAAAGATGAGGATTGAAGACAAAGGCAAAGAAAGAAGAACAGGAGAGGAATTAGAAGAGGATTGAAGACAAAGGCAAAGAAAGAAGAACAGGAGAGGAATCAGAAGAAGATTGAAGACAAAAAAGAAGCACTGTAGCATCAACATTTTAAGGCGTCTGATTCACAAATTAGATGACCAATTTTGAGCTTCACATATACATTGATTTCTTTAATATTTTGTGCTTACATTTGTTCCTATCGTTTTACCTATAACGTTGATCTTATTACATATTATGTTCTTTCAAATTCTCAAGTTGTGATCTTGATTTATAAACCCTAATTTGCTTCCTAGGTTCGACCTCGGACTTTAAAATTTGAGTAATAAATTATATTTGTTTTGAATGCTTTTTCAACTGTACTACAACGCGACCTTTTTAAAACTCGATCAAGTGCTCCAAACACCAGACCAGCAGGCAAGGGTGCATGAGTGGGCACATGTGTAGTGCGTGTAGTGGGGTGTGTTAGGGACCTCACCCCTGTGCTCTCGGAGGCGATAAGCCAAGACCACAAAAATAATTTAAGCGCCTTCACGGTTTTGTCCCGCACGATGTGGGACTAATGTCTCTGCTCTCCTTTGCGCGCAGCTTTGTGTGCTGTAGCTGGGCGAGGCTCGTTAAATCAAGGCAATGGATGCTGCTTGCTGCTTCGATTGAGGGCACGGGAGACTTCAGGAGCTGGGTCCATGTCAATGAAGAGTGGCAGCAGGGCAGATGACGGTTGAAGATGAGTGAACGTAATCGAAGAAGACGGTGGCGCTCCGGCGAAGACCTAAAGAGCAAAATACGGCCTCACGGCCCAATCAAAACAATTCAAGAGCTTCGTAGGTGTGTGGAGAAGACCTTGCCGTGCTTGGAAGCTTGGCTTCTAAGCATAAACCCGACCTCTAGGGCCTATTTAAGAGACCCCAATTCACCCTGCATCTCCCAAGATTGAAATCAGCCGGAGAACCCCCTCAATTTCATCTCTCCTCCTTCGACCAACTTTCTCATCAAGCTCCGGTGACCTCTCCTACTCTTCCTCGTCGCCTAGCCACAATACCGGTGGCAGGTTCCGGTTCCTCACCCAAGATTTGATGAGAACCCTAAATTCTAAATATCTTATTGTGAATGTGATAGACTCGTCGATCGGCAGTTAAAACAGACTTTGGGTTTCTACGCCTCTAGGTGACCTTAAAAAGAGAATTCTGCCTAAAGGTGTATCTTTACAATCAGTAGATTTCTCCCTACTTTTATTTTTACGAGGTTAACACAAGGGTGAATCCAGTGTATATCTCCCCGATTTATTCTACTTCTCCGCTTCTTCCTAAGTTTTTTGGGAATTTTCAGTACATTTATTGAGCTGGGTTATGGACAATCGGTCAATGGCTGTTACCATCGATAACTTGCCAGCCATACTCGTGCGGCGAAGTGTGGCTTATTTCTTCTCCTTTTCTTTTTGACTTTTTTTTTTTTAGGTAGGTGGCTTCCCTGGTCTAAGATTTACCTAAAGGCAGCAAAAAGAGAATGGTCCAGTGACTGGACTCTAGACAACCTACCTATGGGCTGTTACCCACGATAACTTGCCAGCCATATCACCCTAGAAGGTTCATTAGCTACCCAATTTCCGTTAGAACCGCCGATTAACGAATCAGTGACAAGATAGTGTGTAGATGCTTTAGGCTTAAAGTTCCCTCAAATCAGAGGGTGGGTTGATAAGTCGTGTACTTATCACCCAAACTTATTTACTCCAATGACAATAGAATTAAGATGGCAAGGACTCGAAAAATAAATCCACATTTTAGTGGATACACGGGTCGATTAAGTCCAAAGACCTGAAGGGTTTTTGTGTTCAGATCCTTATGTAATATTTCCTTGGATTGAAAAGTCCTAATGTCCAACTATTCCTTCCTAATTCAATTTTTTTTTTTTAGAGAAGAGAAAAATAATTTACATGAATTTCACAAAGCTGACCAAATGATTTTAATGAATCCACCCCCCATGCCAATTTGATGCAATGTCCGCATTGAGAAAGAGACATGAAAGAAAGGGTAGAGTATGAAAGATGTCACCTGAATATGAAGCTCGTGTTAGCTTTGTGTCATATGTACAACTGCTAAGTTTAATGCCATCAGCTAGGCGAAGTTCAGCCAAAGAAGTCATAGAATGGCTAAAGCAACCGTGTTTGAGACGGGTTCTGGAAGAGTACGGTCAATAACAGGCTTCAGACGTTGACCATTGACTTTAAATGTGTTACCCGTCTTTGTGTCAGAAATCTGAACGGCTCCATTTGGAAAAATCTGGCCAATTATGAATGGGCCATTCCATTTAGATCTAAGTTTGCCAGGAAAGAGCTTAAGTCTAGAATCGAATAACCAGACCTTCTGGTTCGACTCAAAGCTCTTGCGAGAAATCAATTGATCATGTAGAGCTTTGGTCCGAGCCTTGTAGAACTTAGCATTCTCATATGCATTATTTCTAAGCTCCTCCAACTTAGATAGTTGGAGTTTCCTGGTCTTCCCAGCTAAATTCAAATCTAAATTGCATTGTTTGATCACTCAGAATGGCCTGTGTTCAATCTCTACGGGTAGATGGCAAGCCTTTTCATACGCCAAACGGAATGGAGACATGCCGATGGGTGTTTTATACGCCGTACGGTAGGCCCAAAGAGCATCCTCAAGCTTTTGAGTCTAATCCTTGTGATTAGGCCTAACCATTTCCTGCAGATTGTTCTTGATCTCCCAATTGGAGATCTTGGCTTGTCCATTTGTCTGGGGATGGTAAGGTGTGGAAATTCGGTGATTAACCCCGTATTTGGCCAATAAATTTCAGAATTGAGCATTAGTAAAATGAGTGCCACCATCACTGATGATGGCCCTCGGAATCCCAAATCTGTTGAAGATATTTTTCTTGACAAAATCAATGACCACCTTGTGGTCATTGGTTCGGGTGGGAATCGCCTCAATCCATTTGGACACATAATCAACAGCAACAAGAATGTATTGATGTCCAAATGAAGGGAGAAAGGGTCCCATGAAATCGGTGCCCCAAACATCAAAAATTTCAATAAGAAGAATTGAGTTTAGGAGCATCATATCTCTCTTAGTTATGCTCCTGAGTGCCTGACATCGAGAACATGACTTTGAGAAATCCTAGGCATCCTTAAATAAAGACGGCCAATAGAAGCAGATTGCAAGATTTTTGCAGCCGTCATTTTCCCGAAGAAATGTCCGCCACACCCAAATGCATGGCAAAACTTGAGTATACTGTTGAATTCATTCTCCGGTACACATCGGCGAATAATCTGATCAGAGCCAATGCGGTACAGTTCAGGGTCCTCCCAGAAGTAATATTTGGCCTCAGATTTGAGTCTATCCCGTTGTTGCTTGGTCTAATCCTGGGGGATTTGACCAACGGCCAAATAGTTAACAATGTCAGCAAACCACGGGGTGTGGACACCTGAAACTGTAAGAATAGCTTCGTTCGAAAAAGTGTCAGCAATCGGAATGTCCAGATGAGAAGAATCACCTAGGAGTCTCGACAAATGATTCGCCACCACATTTTATACCCCGATTTTATCCTTGATTTCAAGATCAAATTCTTGAAACAAAAGAATCCAACAAATAAGCCGGGGTTTGGCATCCTTTTTGGCCAAGAGATGTCTCAAGGTCGAGTGGTTGGTGTAGATGATAACATGAGACCCTAAGAGATAAGGCCTGAATTTTTCCAAAGCGAACACTACAGTTAGTAATTCCTTTTCAGTAACAGTGTAATTCCTCTGGACTTCATCCAGAGTTTTACTAGCGTAGTACATGACAGAGGGATTTCTATCAATTTTCTGACCTAAGACAGCCCCAACGGTGTAATCAGAGGCGTCGGTCATGATCTCAAAATGGGTTGTCCAAATTGGTGGTTGCAAAACTGGAGCACAGGTGACTGCCGTTTTCAGGAAATCAAATGCCTTTCGGCATGATTCGTCGAAAACAAACAACGTTTCTTTGGCAAGAAGATTGCTCAAGGGACGAGCAACCTTCGAGAAATCCTTGATGAATCTTTGATAGAATCCCACATGGCCAAGAAATGACCGGATTTGTTTAACAGATGTGGGAGGAGGAAGTTTAGTGATAGCATCAACCTTAGCTTTATCCACTTCGATTCCCCGTTCAGAGATTACATGACCCAAAACGATGCCTTCTTGGGTCATGAAATGACTCTTTTCCCAGCTAAGGACCAATCGTGTTTTGATACATTGCTTAAGAATCATTTCCAGATTAGCCAAACAAGAGTAAAATGATTCTCCAAAAATAGAGAAATCATCCATGAAGACTTCCATAAACTCTCCCACCATGTCAGAGAATATGGCTAACATACACCTTTGAAAAGTCACAGGTGCATTGCATAAACCGAAAGGCATCCTACGGAAAGCAAAGGTTTCGTAGGGACAGGTGAAAGTAGTTTTTTCCTGATCCTCGGGATGGATAGGAACTTAGTTGTATCCCGAGTAGCTATCAAGAAAACAGAAGTACTTCTGTCCAGCTAGTCTTTCCAAGATTTGATCGATGAAAGGCAGGGGAAAATGATCCTTTTTAGTGGCTGTGTTCAGCTTCCTATAATCAATACAAACCCTCCAAGAGGAAGCAGAACGAGTTATGACAGATTCTCCTCTCTCATTAGTCACAACGGTAATCCCAGCTTTCTTCGGAACAATCTGCACGGGACTTACCTAAGGACTATCAGAGATTGGATAAATAATTCCTGCATCGAGCCACTTGATGATTTCCTTTTTGACCACTTCTCTCATGTTTGGATGTAATCTCCTCCGCATCTGGCGAGAAGGGCAGGATCCATCTTCCAAGAAAATTCTATGATTGCAGTAAGATGGCTCGATCCCCCTAAGGTCATGAATGGTCCAACTAATTGCCTCCTTGTGTTCCTTCAGGACCTTGATCAATTTAATCTCTTGCTCCTTTGTTAATTTAGCATTGATAATCACAGGGAGCGTCTTCTGAGATCCTAAAAATTGATATTTCAAATTCTCAGGCAATGGTTTCAGTTCAAGCTGGGGTGGGTTAATGATTGATGGTAAGGTAGATGCTGAAGACTCAACAAGAGGAAGAGGCTGTGAGTGAACAAAATCAATAACCTCTTCAGAAGATGGCAGGTCTGCCATAGAGGGTTGCGGGTCGAATTCGTCATCAAAGGAGGAACTTTCAATTGAAGAAACCATCAAACACGTTTCAATGTTTTCATTATCCTCCTCAAGTTCCTCAATAAATCCATAATCCTTAAATTTATTGATCGCCTTAAAAATATCCAATTTCATTCGTTGATCCCCAAAGGCGATTTCCATGCTACCGCTTTCACAATTAATGTTGGCCTTAGCGGTAGCCAATAACGGATGCCCCTGAATGATGGGTGTGTTCCTCAGATTATCAGGTACATCCATGTCAAGGACAAGGAAATCTATAGGAAAATAGAAATCCTTGACCTTAACTATAACATCTTCAATATCGCCTCGCGGATTTGTGACCGAGCGATCCACTAACTATAGCGTTACTGAAGTTGGCCGAAGTTCACCTAATCCAAACTTCTCGTAAAGAGAAGTCAAAATTAGGTTGATGGATGCACCCAGATTCAAAAGTGCTCTATCAAATGTATAATCTCCGATGACACAAGAAATCAACGGAGCACCTGGATCTCTCTTTTTCTGAGGGAGGTGGTGTAGGATAACAGAACTAACCTGCTCAGAGAGTACCACCTTCCTCAGAACAGATTCTCTCGACTTATGCTTTTGTGTACATAAAACCTTTAAAAATCTTGTGTAAGCCAGTATGTGCTTGATAGCATCGAGGAGCGAGATATTGATCTCAACACTCTTAAATATATTTAGAAGCTCCTCATTGCTATCAACAGACTTCTTCTTCTTTGATTTGATCAAGGCTTCAGGAAAAGGAACATGAGTTAGATCTTTGGAATCAGGTTCCTAAGCCTTGATTTCTCCTCCAGAATTCTCCTCTCTCTCCTCAGGTTCTTCAAGATTCAGTAGATCAGAACAGTGTAGTTGTGGTTCCTGAGTCTGCTTACCACTCCTCAAGGTGACAGAATTTGCAGATGCATAAGAGTTTGGATCTTGGGGAGGGTTAGGAAAGATTGGAGGGGCTTGATTAGCCAAAAAATGTTGATTTGCAGAAGAAGAAGAAGAGGAGGAGGAACCCTGCTCAAGCACTTGAGCATGTGCATGTGGGTCCCTCTAATTTCCGTACCCATGGGCTTGGTTGCCCAGATTCAGAATATTTCGCGGGTTGGGTACGGGTTGGGATGGTAGAGATTCGGGTTGACGAAAGTTAGCAATGAGCCCGGACTGCAAGTTGTCCAGCGAGGTTTTCATTTGCTACATGGGCTGGAGCATGGATCCTTGCATCTCTACCATTTGTTGGTTCAAATCAGCCTTCCCTGCGGTTTGACGGGCATTCCAAGCTGGCTGATTGACCTGATTTGGGGACAACTAAGTATATACATCACCCTGACCCATTGGTCGTTGCAGAGCATAGTTGTCGAGTCGGAATTGAGTCTGTTGCCCCAGGTTTTTCCAAGAGAAGTTAGGCTGGTTTCTCCAACCCGGATTATAATCATTAGAGTAGGGGTTGGATCTAACATTCTCTTGTACAGCACAGACATCCTCATAGGGTGAGGATGGAGAGAAAGAAAGGGAAGGATCATAAAAACTGGGATCAAAGGCCCCAGTTTGGAACCCGTGAGGTTTCGAAAAATGATGACTCACAGGTTAAGCCGTATCGAGTTGATTCACGAACTCCCGTCCAGAAGGGGCTCATGAAGGATGGAATCCCGAATGAGTGGATCGAGAGTTGTTTATAGAATTGCTAGCCATCTACTCTTCCATCCTCTTAGCAACCAAGTCCACCTTGTCAAGTTTGTTACAAATCAATTCCATATCAAATGAATGAGAGTCATGGACTTCATTGACATTTGATCTAGGTTGCTGGGATCGGTTAAATGTATCCATGGAGGCATGATTGATTGAATTCTCACTCATTTCCTCAAATAAATCGTGTGCACTATCTGCGTCTTTATTGAGGAAATTGCCTCCGCAAGAAGCATCCACATGATTTCTGAGTTGCTCAGTCAACCTATGATAGAAGATCTGCACGAGTTGCCATTTCAACACCTCGTGGTGTGGACACCTCCGCAATAGGTCCTGGAATCACTCCCAGGCCACATGAAACTGCTCCCCCGGCCACTGGGTAAAGGTAGTGATTGCTCGTCTCAAGGCATTGGTACGTCCGACTAGGAAGAATTTCTTCAGAAAGGTCAATTTCAACTCAATCCAAGTTGCAATTGGTCTTCCTATTGTCCTATACCAATGCGTGGCCTTATCCCTAAGAGAGTGGGGGAAGAGCCTCATGATCATTTGCTCCTCATTTACGTTTCGTGCCTTGGTGGTCTGGACCAAAGTGGTCAAGTCCTCCAAGTGCTGAAACGGATCCTTGGAGCCAAGCCCATGATAATATTTGATAAGGCTTAACACCTAGGGCTTGATTTCTACGTCACCGGCTGAAATCTGGATGTTGGGACGTTCCTCATAATTTGAAGGATCATAGAAATCCTTCAAGGGCTGAGCGCCCTGCATTCTTTGGAACCATTCTTGCATTCTCTACATTTGTTCCAGCTACCTTCGGAATTCTTCCTGTGGATCTCTAGGCAGAGGAGGCGGTTGGTCGGCCATGGGATCAATTTGACCAAAATCCAATTTGCGCCTCCTAGAATACTCTAGTGGTCCTTCCAATCGGGTATTCAATGACCGTCTTACCAGCATAAACTAGGAGAAGGTCGGAAGGACTGGGGATAGGGACCCTGCAACACAACAAAACAAGGTTGTCCTTAAGTGGGGTAGCTTAAGGATCTACTGACTCCCAAAACCTGCCTTAAGATTGCAAATGATTTACTCTACCTGTATCTGCTCAATCTAACCAATTAGGAGGGACTGGGGAGAAGGTTCTTCCTTCGGCTTTCGCCTCCGGTTCCTAGTGTACCCCCTAACCACGATCGTTTGATGCTACTCCCCTAGCTAGACATCAGATTAATCAGTACAAGTAGGTTAATCAAAGACAATCTCAGACTAGGCCCTGAAGAGCGAATCAGGCCTTAAGGCCAACGTCTACTCAAATTTATTAAGAGCGGCCAATCAACATAAGTTGATTTGGACGAGTTCCCGACACGGAGAGGCAGGAAATTTCCCTCGAAGATGCGTAATAACATATCGTCTCCTCGGTGCTTGTCTCCTAGGATATTTACATATCCTACTGGGGCATGTAAGCACCCTGTGCTGGTTCAGATACCATGGGCGGCATTATCACGAAATGTCGATTGCCAGGGTCTGGATTTAGCTACAGAATGCCATGGGCGGGATTATCACGAAATCTCGAAAGCTAAGGTTCTGGGGGTTGCCATGGGCAGTGCTATCACGAAGCATCAATTGCCAGGGACCCTTCGAGGATTGATGATGGGGACTAGGAATCTGATACAGACCGTATTGAGAAGCCAATCCAAATCTAGAAGTAAAAAAAGAAAAGAGAGAGAAAACTCTCCAAACAAAGAAAATCCTTTGTCTCTCTCTTACAAAAACTCACTGCAAACTGAACCGAGGCTAAAATATGTTACAAGCACGGGTGCTTTAACCACGGAGTCCAACGAACCTTAGGATAGTTCCTGTGGGCCTTAAAAACCTTCGCAGCAAACTGAGGCTAAAGCTGGTCAGGTCTGGATCTTGGTTGGTACTTGAGTACCTCTAGGCCTATTATCAGCATTCTAACATAATCAAAAGAAGAAAGCACTCATCATAGTTTTTGAACATCAAGGAACTCATGGTCAAGAATCGAAGTTAAAACCTTAAAATTTTACTAAGTGATTGAGCAGTAATCATAGGTCTTAATTGACCTAGATTAGGCTAGAACTTAGCATAAGTTAAAGAAATTCATGCACGCATAAGCATTATCTGCATCTTTACTGCTTTACTTTAGCTATGCATAAAATAATGTTATAATGTGCTGATTAAGTATATTATGTCGATTGCAGGCAATAAATAGATCTAGAGCTGGATCTGGAGTAGGATTTGAAGCTGGATCTGAAATAACGAGAGCTGCAGCAGAGCTGGATCAGAAGGCCTAGATTAGATGTAGGAATAATAATGTAAGGGGGTTAAAGGTTTTCTATTATATTAAGTAGAAATAAAGCAGTAAAATGTGAAGAGCTTAGGTCCATCCTATCCTTAGGATAGCCTAGAGACTTCCCCAAGCCTTAGCCACCCTTAGGTTAGGTCACAACACCCTAGGAAGCCCGAAAACCCTAGTTCAAACCCTTATCTGGACGACCAGATAAGTTTTAGGACGTCCAGGACCCTTAGCCACCTCCCGCACACTTCAAACCCACTTCTGTAGTGTTATTGGACGTCCAGACACTTTGTTAGACGTCCAATTTCTGTAGAATACCCAAAATAAAACCCGAAATCCTTCCTGACTCTGATTGGACGTCCAGACAACAAGTCTGGACTTCTGATTTTTGAGTATAAGACGTCTGACACTATTATTAGACGTCTGATACTGCTCTCCAATTCTTATTTTGAGATTTAAGCCTTGATCTTGGAACTCTAGGTCCCTAAACCCAATTCCAACCCTATAGGAACCTATATTAAGGTGCCCTAACCCTACTACATCACCTCTAGACCTCCTTAAGGACCTAATTAGGTCCTCACTAAACCTAATTGACTTGGATCTTAGTCAATTCCATCAGCCTATTCAATTGGACTCATTGAGTCCAATTGAGCCATGATCTCAGCACACACTATCCAATTGGACTCAATGAGAGTCCAATTGACCTAGACATAAATTAATTGAGTTATTTTACTCTCAATTAAGTTTCTACACACCCAATTAAACTTGTATTAAGTTTAATTTCACTTTACCTTAGTAAATTAGGATTTATAACCCTAATTTGAGACATACCTTGACCTAAACCCACCAGAACCTAACCTAATCAATCTAGCCACCTAAGTTTCGACCCACACACACTCACACACACCATCCACACGAAAATACCTAGCCTAGAGTTCTCTAGAACTCTCTACCATGTGTGGTTGCCTTGGTTGCCAAAAATAGCAACCAAGAGCCATTCAATTTTTAGATCCACATTTGGTGGATCTAGAAACCACCATCCACCCTCTCTCTCTCACTCTCCCACGAGCTCCCACCATAGGCCTCTCTAGAGAATTCCATAATTATCTAGAGAGCTTCCCTTAGGTCTATAAAAAGACCCAATGGGTGGCCATTTGTACCCATTCACTTCCTTGGCATTCATTCCACTTAGGCTAGCCACTTCCATCTCCACTCCACCTCCACGAGTTGATCACCACCATGGAGGCCACCATCTCCACACCAGGAAGCTGGATCAGCCCCCCAACCTCTCTCCAAGGGCCGACCTAAGCTCCATTGGCTGCCCCTCCTTCTTCTCTCAGCCACTCAAAGGCCATCGGAGACCACCTCCGAATGCCCTTCCTTCTGCTAGATTAGTAGCTTAGCTTTTCATATATTTACTGCTTAGTAGTATAGTCTTACCTCTCCCCCAATGATGCATGCGAAATCCCCCCATCGATTCTTGTATGCGATCATTTTCTGGTAGTTAGGTTTAATTTCCAAGCATTTATGTACAAGCTTTCCTCTACGTCTCATGTTGCAAACAACTCTCCCTTTGAATGAATGAAGAATGCTTTTATATATTTATTTGTCTCTATATGTTTGAAATCACCATGAGCTTAATAATTGTCATTCTTTTTGTGTGATTCAAGTTGCCTGTTTCCAATTCATAATATTCTTGCAACTAAACATGTCATACCTAAATGCGTAATAATCACGAACCGGCATGCGATTCTAAATAAAGTAGAGTAAGATCGATTTCAAAAGTAAAAGCAACGCCTCCTAGAGACGAATGACTGGGACTCAAAGTCTCGTTATTTTTACAAAATAATATCTTTGTTGGATCGTATTTCGCAACTATACTATGACGCTTTTATAAAAAACGCGAGCTACGATTTTTCACCCAACAAAATGGCGCCGTTGCCGGGGAGGCAACGTCATTTTCTTGATTTCGATCTTTCAATTTATCACTGACAAATCTGCCTCTACTTCATTTTTGATGTGCAGGACAACACGGAACGAAAATGGGATCTGCGCACACATCAAGTGCATATCACATTCTCTTAGATTAGGTTTATTTTCTGAACCCTAGGATTAGATTTATTTTCTGCAATCTCTTTTGTGAAAAAAAAAATATTTTTCAAATTTTTGTGAAAAAAAATCAAAAAAGAAAAAGAAAAATTTTGAAAAAAAATCTAGATTAGGTTTCCTTTCGAATCTAGGTTAATTGAAAAAAAAAGATATTTTCTATGAATCTTTTGAAAAATTCTTTTTGAAAAAAAAAGTGCAAAAGTTTTGAAAAAGAAAAAAAAATCTTTTTGGTGGGAGGCTTGAATTTCAAGTTCAAACCTCTTTAAAAGCTTTTCCACCATTTTCTGATTTTCCGCTAGATTTCAAATCTAACTTAAAAATTTGATTGCCGAAAAATTCGTTAGCGAAAAATTCTAAAATTCAGGCTAAACCTTCATTTTCAAACCATCTTTCAAATGCCACCTTTACTTCCAAAAATTCCAAGTATAAAATTTTTAAAAATTCGTGAAGTGCACGGGGATCAAATTGACCCGGATTCAAAATTTTTCAAATTTCAAAAAGTGATTCCGAGCAATCCGCAAATCTGTTTTGACTAAAAATGGTGGGGTTTGAATGCTGATCTCATTAGCTTTATTTTCCATATTTTTCCTGCATTTTTTAAAGTCATTTGATACTGTTTCAAAGCGAAAAATCATCCAGAGGTCAAAGTTCCAGATCTAACCCTCTAACATTCAAAATTCCCTAAAAATTCGGTTGAAACAGTAAAAATTCCAAAAAATATTCTCTGAAAAACTAATTGAAAAAGGAATATACTTGAAAATTTTCAAATTAATTTGATTCCAATTATTATTAGAAAATCAACATTATTTTTGTGGTCTGCTGAAATAGAGAAAAACCCTAGAAGTGCATGCAACTTAGGTTAAATCCTTAGGGGTACAGCTAGAGACCACACATTGGGCTATCTTAGACTTGATCAAGTCTAGTTAGCCGATGTGCTTGGTCACCTTGTGGGCCACTCACCTCAAACCCCACTGAAGAAAACGGGTTAAAATTAACTTTAAAATATAAAATCAACTCGAGTTCGTTGTTGTACTACTGGGTGAGTTTAATCTCTCTTGCCAAACCTAGTGACTAATTCTGCGGGGTAGTGTCAAACGACCGCGGCTCGGGGGTCAACGAAACCGGAGGCGTAAGCCAAAGGAAGAACCTTCCCCTTAGTCCCCTTATAACCAGACTGGCTGGGTTAGCTTGAGAGGCGAGATTCACTTTCAGTCAGCTGTACGACAAACTTATCTTCAGGAATTCAAATCCCTAACGAAAAATCTGGTCACCTGATCTATAAGGACCATTTGATTGACAGGGCCTTAGCCTTGTTCTGCGTGGCTACACCAACCCAGGGGTTGGGCGGTGTATGCACGGAAGGAGGTCACTTCGACCTCACTTGGTTGGACCTTGGGAGCCACTCCCAAGGAGGCGAGTCACCTCGCCTGGACCATCTTCTCCCCCCATTTCTTCTACTCCAAGAGCCACCATGGCAAATCCTGGACCTGGACCTAGATCAGGTCAGGACATTGAGAATCTGGACCCGATGGCTCGTCTGGAAGCCCGAGTCGCCGAATCTGAGGAGCAGCATCAGCAGAGCATGGATCGTATTCTGACGGCGCTTGATAGGATGTAGCACTCGCCATGAGGAGAGCAACTGCAGGATTTCTACGACCCAGCCGCACCTATCGTCGCACCACTAGTCAGAATTCCCGTAGGTGGAGACGCGTTTGAGCTCAAGCCCAATGTAATTGGGTTGATCAACACTCATTTCTACGGGAACTCAAGCGAAGATCCGTTCCAGCACCTTGAGGACCTGAGTCGACTCGCGGAAATGATCTGACCCAGGAATATTGATCTCGGGATCGTTCTGATGAAGCTTTTCCCGTTCTTGCTGAGGGACAAAGCTTCATACTGGTTCAAGACTATTGGGAAGACAATTGGAACCTGGCCGGAATTACGACTTGAATTCCTGCAAAAGTTCTTCCTAATCGGTCGAACAAATGCAATGCAGCACGCAATCACGACTTTCTACTAGGGAGCTGGGGAGAAATTACATGAAGCATGGGACATATTTCACGACCTTCTCCGGAAATGCCTGCATCATGGTATACCCAGATGACACTTAGCTCAGATTTTTTACCATGGGCTAGATGACACACATCGGTATCTGGCCGATGCATCTAGTGGCGGGAATTTTCTTGCAAAAGACGAGAACAGTGCATTTGAGCTGTTCGAATCATTAGCGGAGAACTCGATGAATGCTGCATCTGTGAACCAGTTCCAGCGGCTTGGTCAGCTGCGGGTTGGTGTCCACGAGGCTCACATCGAGTCTATTCGAGCCGACATTGATATCATCGTCAAGCAGCTAAATAAAATAAACCTAATTGAGAAGAAGATTGACTAGATCAGTCAAGGTCAATCCGACTCGAGCTCTGCCGCCGCAAGATCCTCCTATGCACCCCGAGCCCCACCTGCTCAAGTTAATCTACTCACTCGGGATGCACCTTCTTCGTATTTACGAGATCCTGCATATCAGGATCCTGTGAATAATCCAGATCTAGCACCCTACGACTAGGGTTATGCACCACCCGCAGATTATACTGCGTATCCCCTTGATGGATATACGTCTCAGACATCTTCGGCCTACGAGGACGTCAGCGCTATCCAAGGATATGGGCGTAATAACCCGTACTCGGAGACGTATAACCCTGGTTGGCGCCAGCATCCGAACTTCTCCTGGTCTGGTAATTCACAGAGACCATATCAAGATCCACACTACCAGACCAGGCAATACGAGAATGTGCAAAACACGTATCCTAGGTAGTAGCCATTCCCGCCTCAGCAGCAGCAACCCTGCTCGTTATTCCAACCGCTGCACCGAGCTGCCAACCACCCTCCAAAGCGGGCCGACCCTTTGGAGGTGCTGAAAGAGGAGCTGCAGGAATTGATGAGGAAGTCTACACAAGATAACTTGCAGATAATGAAGGCGATGGCTGATCAGATTCAAACCATACAAAATACGCAGAACCAGCTGTTGCAGGAGCATAAGACTCAGGGAGCCTTGCCCTCCCAACCCGTCCTGAATCCTCGATATGTGCAAAATCAGGGCACCTCGCCTTGGTTTCAGGCACCACAGGGATAGGCACACGCCATACTACATGCTCCTCCTACACCACCCGGTTACGTGCAAGGCCAGCCGCCTTTGCAGAATCCCGCGTATTCTGCCCCTTCCACTCCCCCACCACCTCATGGACAGCAAGCTGATGCACACGCTGTTTCTTTGCGAAGCGGAAGGAAGACATTCGACCCACCACTTAGGCAGGCGGGTTCTGATTTTTCCCACCCTTCGCCGCAGGTGAGTTCGACTCCGTCTTCATCATCTCAGGAGCCACCTACGGTAGATAAGGGTAAGAGGCCACTTAACCCTGAGATTCCTATCCCTTTTCCTGAGGCTCTGACACGAAATGTAGTACGGAAAAAGGACACGCGGAATTTCGAGGACCTGAAATCAATGTTTAAGGAAGTACATATTCAGGTCCCCCTCCTCGAGGCAATTGATCACATTCCCGCTGTCGCTAGGTTCTTCAAGGACTATTGTACCCCGAAGTGACAGTCGAGAATTGGATGATAGGCGGTACTGTCGAAAGAAGCTAGCATCGTGATTCTAGCTGACCTACCGCCGAAGAAGAAAGACCCTGGCACCCTACTCATATCTTGCTTTTTGCAAGATTCTCCATTTGATCGGGCCCTTTTAGACTTGGGTTCATCCATTAACTTAACTCCCACCACTGTATTTGATCGATTTCGATTTGGGGAGTTGAAACCCACCTCGGTTACGATTTAGCTGGCTGACAGAATAGTCAAAGCACCGAGGAGGGTGGTTGAGAACGTGATCGTAAAAGTTTGCGGGTTCTGTTTTCCTGCAAATTTTTTCGTTCTCGATATGGAAGTTCCTCCTAATCTCCGAGATGCACCAATTATTTTGGGTTGCCCATTTCTGGAGACAGCTCGAGCGAACATCGATTGTGCATCCGGGTGTATGGAGATTGCCCTAGGCAATGAGAGACTTCGACTAGACATATTCAGGGCAGCAAAGAACTTCGACTGTGATCGAATAGAGGAGGATGGTGAAGACGAAGATTCGGCTTACTGTGGTAACATTGGGCTCCTTTGTGGAGACCCAATGTCTCATTCGTCTACACTATCAGGGTTCTCGAACCTCGATCCACACGGGATTGCAACCATTGCATTACACATATCTCCCCGAGGATCTGACTGTTTGGGGTGTGCTTCTGACCACAGCACCCCTAAATTCAGCTATCTTGATCCATATATTACTGAATCGCCCCTGTTATTACAGGAAGACGTGACTACAGCTAACAGGTTTCCCATTAACGCAGCCACAACAGATTTCACAGGGAGCGACTCAGCGGGAATTCATGTGTACATGGCTCAGCAAATTCCCACCCTCGATTCTACTCCTCCCACTCTCAGTTCTGATTTTGACCCACCCATAATTGAATTGAAGCCCTTACCTGACTTACTCAAGTACGTATTCTTGGGCGAAAGTGAGACATATCCAGTGATAATCAATGCCCACTTAACCCAAGAATAGGAGCATCAATTAATTTCTACACTTCAAGACCATAGGGCTGCTATCGGGTGGAGTGTTGCTGATCTCCGCAGTATTCGCCCCTCATATTGCACTCATCACATTTACACAGATGAGGGGGTGAAACCTTCGAGACAACCTCAAAGACGGCTAAACCCGAATATGCTAGAGGTTGTTAAGAAGGAGATCATCAAATGGCTGGATGCAGGCATTGTATATCCCATCTCAGACAGCCAGTGGATGAATCCGATTCAGATAGTGCCCAAGAAAGCAGGACTCACCGTCAGAAAAAATGATAAGGGAGAATCCATCCCTACCCGCACTGCGACATCTTGGCGGGTCTGCATTGACTACAGGAAACTGAATACGGCTACCCAGAAGGATCACTTTCCTTTGCCGTTCATCGATCAGATCTTGGAACGGTTAGCCGGATATAGTTTCTTCTGCTTTCTGGATGGATACTCCGGGTATAATCAGGTAGCAATTAGCCTGGAAGATCAGGACAAGACCACATTCACATGCCCCTTTGGAACATTCACCTTCAGGCTGATGCCCTTTGGCCTCTACAACGCACCATTGACATTTCAGCGTTCTATGATGGCTATCTTCTCTGACATGATTGGGGATTATGTGGAGGTATTCATGGATAATTTCTCTGTTTTTGGAGATGATTTCACGTCTTGTCTTGATAACCTCACCAAGATCCTGAAACGATGTATTGAGGTAAACCTAGTACTATCCTAGGAGAAAAGCCATTTCATGGTGAGGGAAGGTATAGTACTAGGGCACAAGATCTCCAAAAATGGACTCGAGGTCGACTGGGCTAAATCAGAGATTATCTCCCACTTACCGCCACCTAGCTCGGTCAAGCAGATCTGATCATTCTTGGGTCATGTCGGCTTCTATCAGAGATTTATACGTGATTTTTCAAAAATTGCGCGGCCTTTGATGAATCTCCTGGTTACCGATGTCCCATTTGAATTTGATACCTCATGTCTCAGCGCCTTTGAGACTTTATGAAGCGTTATTTCCGACTCCCTGATTCTCCAACCACCCGACTTGTCGCTTGATTTCGAAATGATGTGCGACGCTTCTAATTTTGCCGTCGGTGCTATTTTAGGCCAGCATCGGGAGAAACAACCTTTTGTCATATACTATGCTAGCAAGACGCTGAATGAGGCTCAGCGCAATTATACTGTTACCGAAAAAGAACTGCTAGCAGTAGTATTCGGGTTGGAGAAATTCAGATCATATTTATTAGGATCCAAGGTCACCATTTTCACTGACCACTCCGCCCTCCGGCACTTGTTGGCAAAGAAGGATGCCAAACCACGACTCATTAGATGGATCCTTCTATTGCAGGAATTTGATATTGAGATCTGCAACAAAGCCGGAAAACAAAATGTTGTGGTGGATCACCTATCCAAATTGGACCCAGACCACATTCCTTATTCCTTGCCTATCCATGAACAATTTCCGGACGAATTACTTTTGGCAATTTATTCTGTTGAGTTCCCCTGGTATGCGGATTTCGCGAACTACCTTGCCACAGGCAAAATTCCCGCGAACCTATCCAAAAACCAGAAACTCAAATACATTGCGGAAGCTAAATACTATCTGTGGGATGACCCACTGCTCTTCTGCATTGGAGCAGATCAGATTATCCACAGATGCATCCCAGACTCTGAGATCCCCGGTGTGTTATCTTTCTGCCACAATAGTGTGTGTGGTGGCCATTTCTCAGGACGGAAAATCGCTGCAAAAATTTTGCAGTCGGGATTTTTCTGGCCAACCATCTTCAGAGATACACACGATTACGCCCAACGCTGCAAACGATGTCAGTCGATCGGTTCAATGACCAGGAGAGACATGATGCCACTCCAACCCATCATGGTCGTAGAAGTGTTCGACGTCTGGGGCATCAATTTTATGGGCCCTTTTCTGAACTCGCATAGCTTCGAGTACATATTGCTAGCCGTTGATTATGTCTTGAAGTGGGTCGAGGCCATCCCGACGAGACGGGCTGACCACAAGACCGTCATTTCTTTCATACGGTAAAATATTTTCGTGAGATTCGGAATACCCCGCGCTCTGATTAGCGACTAGGGAAGCCTCTTCGTCCACGCCCATTTCAGGTCGTTGTTAAAGAAATACAGGGTACATCACCGCATAGCCACCCCGTATCACCTGCAGACCAATGGGCAGGCTGAAGTGTCTAACCGTCAAATCAAGCTGATTCTCCAGAAGATGGTTAGACCAGATAGGAAGGACTGGTCCGACAAATTAATCGATGCACTCTGGGCATACCGGACCGCATACAAGGCCCCACCCGGAATGTCACCATATCGCATGGTATATGGCAAGGCCTGTCACCTTCCTGTAGAGTTGAAACACCGCGCCTTTTGGGCGGTGCATTATGTAGGAGGTCTAGAACGGAAACTCCAGCTCAGCAAATTAGAAGAAATCCGACGAGAGGCCTATGAGAATGCATTAATATACAAGGACAAGACCAAGGCCTTTCACGATTGCCACATTCGGAGGAAAGTATTCACGCCCAACCAGCGAGTCTGGTTATTTGATTCACGGTTGAAACTGTTCGCGGGGAAGCTCAAGTCCAAGTGGACTGGCCCGTATGTTGTGATGCAGCCATACCCTAATGGGGCAGTCCAGATCAAGGACCTAAAATCTGGGCATATATTCACGGTAAACGGCCAGCGCCTCAAGCCATTTTTGGCCCAGGAACCTCCTCCACCTGACGAGACTATTCATATTAGTGAGGACATGTGATTGAGTGCTCGCCCAGCTGGAGGCGTTAAACTCAGCACGTATAGATACCATTCACCCCACATTCCACCATCATTTATATACAACCATTTTTATACATAGTATATTTTTCCTTTAGCATATTTCCTTTACATAGTGTATGCTGACAGGTTGGTCGGAGCTGAATATAATTTCAGGAGCAATTACAGGTGATTTCTACCCATTCTCTCCCTGCAGTATTTATTTTCTTTTACATTCATGCATGAGGACAGGCAAGAACTTAGGCATGGGGGGGTAGATACAGAAAAATTGAAAAAATTTTATGCCAACACTTAGGAAAACCTCGGAGCTGCATGTAAAATGTACTTTAGACTTTAAATAAAAAAAACAATCGACTCCACCTTCAATGCTCTCATTGGAGCTAGAAATCGTTCGCAACAGCCACTTCCGACTCACCCGCTCACCTTTTGTTCTAAATTTAGGGTCAAGCTGATTATAACCGAATACGGGAAATTCACGAAGTACAAATTATGCGAGGTTACATGTCTATAGCATATATACATATTGCATTCATGAATAAGATTATTTTATTAAGAGAATGCATTAGGGATTTTATCCTTTAGTTGATTCCTGTAATTTGGAATCCAACACAACTTTTCACACACACGTAGAATTTGCAATGGATTCACGGTGAAGGCTGATAAATGTCTTCAGTCTGTCGAGAAGAAGCAGTGCTTCTTTTCCTGAACCCTTGGACAGTGCTTTGGAAGTCAAGCAGATTTTCCTCTAAAAATCCACCAAATAGTGTGAGATGAGAGTAGAGTGTACTGGTGCTCTAAGATTAGTGCGAGGAATTTGGAATCCTAGATAATTAGGTGATGATGCTCTGAGATGAGACACAGTTTTCGCTCTCGGTTCCTGCGTATGCATTTATGTGTGAAATACTGAGAACCACCAAACAAGGTAAATATGCGGAGAGCGAGTTTTCATAAAACTAGGGCTAAGGTGGATGGTTATGACCATTCTTTACGGAATCCTCGGCTGAAGGAGGGTATCGATGTCAAGGTCAGAAATACACCGTCCTATTCGTCTCTCCCGGTGCCGTGAGTAAGCACTTCCACCAAATAAGCCACCCAATGTCTCTTGAGTACCACCAATCCCTAATAATGCCTCCACAATAAAGTTCATGGATGTATGACACTTGTGTTATGCTGAAAAAAAAAGAAAAAAAATTGAAATGAAAAAAAAAATGATGAAAAGAGAGAAAAATTGAAAAAGAAAAACTTAGAAAAAGAAGAAAAAGCGAAGAAAAAAAAAGAATGAACATTTAGTGTTTATTTCATCGAGGCAATACCACAAAATTGGGCTCCACCAAATATGGCCTTAACCTATTTTTCTTGTGTTTTTGACCGGCCAAATACTGGCTAAGGAATTCTGACTTAGTGTTAGGGTTATGAGAACTCAATTAAAGTGTTTATGCCTAGTGAGACCACCAAATACAGGTCATATGCGTGAATCTGGTAAAGTTGTGAGCTCTAAGAAAGAAAAAAGAAAGAAAAAAAAGAGTAAGAGAGAATGGATACAAAGGAATCAAAGAGAGCATAGTTTTTCTCGTCTTTCTCTAAGTTGAGTTACTTAGTAATCCAGGAATCTGGATCCTGTAGTACTAGTCTCTATGTAGCACCAAGTGAGAATGAGCCACCAAATATATAATCCCTTCCCTCAAAGATTCTCTACCTTAGCCTAAAGCTGGGGTGGAATTCATAGAATATCTTGAATACCCCAAGGGAAGAAGTCCGCCTATCCTGCTAGAATTTTTACTAGGGGTCAAGTACAGGCTTTAGAGGTGAATCCGTTTTTCACTCGAATCTGTTGCAAAATCCACATAGCTGCACTTTCATGAATGTCTGGATTTCTAGAGCATTGGATGAAAACAAAAAGGAGAAAAATCTCTACGCATACACTTGACAAAATAATCAGTCTCTTAGGGACCCTTGCTGTAAATAATTTAGTATTTCCTTTGCTAGGTGATGAGAGCCTCATCATGAGCCATAACTAGGTCATTTTGACCTAATAAAGAGAATAAAAGCTCCTACATGACTTAGAAGAGGGCTTAATTAAAGGAATAAGTGTTCTGAGAAGAAAACATGAAATAAAGGTTAAAACTGTAATTTTACCATTACAGTACGTAAACGGAATTTCTCAGAGACAGAGCATAGGTCAAATGGTTTAAAAGAGATAAAAAGTGGGTTGAATTAATCAAAAATGGGTTCATGTGCAATCTAGGAATTAAATGACATCTTGTAACCCTAAAACAAATCCGGTTAATTCAACAAGGTTCCGGTCAGGATAAAAATCAAGTAAACCCTCTAAAATTTATGGAAAAATATCCCCTAGGGTTTAGAACATTCAATTTGGCCTTTGGAACCTAGTTTGACCTAGATTACTGTCCTAGCTCATCAATTGACCTAATTTGGGTTTTTACGCAAAATATCTAGTCAAACGTGGTCAAACCTAAAATCCAACTTCACCATTGGATTCCTTAGGTCCAAATTAGGTTTATACCAAAATTTGGACATAAGGGGAGGTCATCTTGACCTACTTTGCAATTTAGTACACCCAATCACATTTTGGTCCCTATCTTTTGAAATCCATCACATAAACCCCCCTAGCTTCCTCGTAAATATTACATTCAGGTCCCTCCACCATTATTGGGGATAGAATCCTCCTCCGACGAGGAAGACAGGGAGGATACTCTCAGATCCCTCAGAGATCTCCTTCCAGAATTAGAAGGGAGATTCTCTGAGGAATCCCCTTCCATCTGAGCTCGATCACAACCCCAGATTTGCACCCAATCTCTCGTGCGAACGCATGAGAGATTTGGGTATCTAACCACCTTCCATCTCCGGCGAGACGTCGGTGGCAGAAGACGTGCCCTCCACGCACCAGAAGCACGGCCAACACCTATAAATTAAACCCCAACTCCGGCCGCCCCTCCTCAGCTCGACTTAGTCGGGATTCCACCCCAAATTCTTCTTCTTCTCCGGCCAAGGGGTCCAGCGAGCTCTGGCGAGCCCCTCGTCGCTCTGCCACAAAACCAGTGGCAGAGCCGTCTTCCTCATCCTCCTCCGCGTCGCGCAACACTCGCGCGAGCTGCCCTAGCCCCGTTGTCGCCGCCGCCTTCCCCCACTAGATGTCTTCTTCTCCGACGACAAGAGGTACTGCCGTCCGCCTCCTCGTCCCCTTCGTCCCTTTAGTTAGGTTAAAACTATTCTTCTCTATCCCCTCTTTCATCTCCCTCATTTTATTTCATCAAACGTCCCTCGACCGCCGCTGTTCACCATCACCTTCCTCATCTTCGGCCACCCTCCGGCGAGACGCTCCCATCGCTCCACAGCCCCACACGCCTCGCAGACCATCGCATAACCTCCGCCTCACCTCACTGAGTAACCTCCTCCTGTCCACAGTCCCCCTACGCCTCCACAACAGTCCCCCGAACACACCCATCCATCCGGCCACAGGGCGCCTTAGGCACGCATGCCTAGGCGCCCCGCAGCCTACCACCTAGCTCCTCACCTTAGCCATGACATGGCGAAGGTCCCCCGGTGATCTAATTAAGCCGCAAGGCTCTTTTCGTGTCTGACAGATTTCACGCCTCGACCGCCATTAGCGACAACTTGAAGAAGCTCCACGCTTGCTCTAGGTCGCAGGACTGCAGGGCTCCAGGTGCAGCTAACTCGAGGAGGTATTGTGAAGACTTCTGCTCCAGCAAGAGGCGCTGCAAATTCCGCAACTGTGGCAATTGAAGGATGGACTCCTGCGTGCGCGCGCGAAGTAGAGGTGGAACATTAGTCCCACATCATTAAGATACAAAGCGCTGGAGTGATTTATAACATTTTTGTGATATGGGCTCGTTGCCTCCGAACGCACTTGGTGTAAGGTCCCTCACCTACTCTCATCGCCTCGTCCGTGATTTCACCACACGGATCTGGCGACCCGACCCGACACTGCCCTGAGCACTCCTCGCGCACCACCCTCACGCCAATGCGCCTGGACCCGGGCGTGAGATCCGACCCATCTACCCGGCTCTGGGAGAGCGTGCTGAAGAGTGGTTTACAGAGAGAGAGAGACGTGCGGGTGTGGGTAGAGGGTTAGGTTTTGCTTTGCTGTGGTTTGTGCAGGGAAGGAAGGAAGAAGGAAAAAGCCAACACTTAGCCGCTAAGGAGAAGAAGCAGAAGGAAGGAAGCCTTCGCAGAGGAAAAAGAGAAGAAAAGGAAGAGGCGAAGGAAAAAGAGAAGAACTGAAGAAGAAATAAGAAATAGAGAAAGGTAAAGACAAGCAAAAGAAGAGGAACTGAAGGCAAAGGAAAACAGAACCAAGGAAGCAGAGCCAAGGAAGAAGAAGAAGGACCTGTAAGGAGAAAGATACTGCAGGGGAAGAAAGAAGCAGGGCAAAAGAAAATAAGAAGAAAAGAAGCAAGGCACTGCAGAGAAGAAAGAAGAAGAAAGGAAGAAAAATCAAAAAAAGAAGAATAAAATAAGGGAAACATCTTTTAAGACGTCTGATCCCATGATCAGACGTCCAAATTCTTCTTTTTGCCACAATTAATTTTCAAACTCATGCATTTATTTTTGAATTACATTTTGAGTAATTAAGTGTTCAATTACATTCTTGATATTAGTAATAAATTCCAATTGCTCCCTGTGTTCAACCTCGGATACTTAGGTTTTCGAGTAATAAAACCTTTATTTGTTGACGATGCTTGATCACCTATACTACGACGTAACTAACTATTAAAACACGATCGATAATACGTCAACACTAGGGACTAGCAAGATTTAGGCGTAGGGGTATGATTGTGCAGCAATCAAAGGTCTTAATTGACCTAAATTAGGCTAGAACTTAGCATAAGTTAGGGAAATTCATGCACGCATAAGCATTATCTGCATCTTTACTGCTTTACTCTAGCTATGCATAAAATAATGTTATAAAGTGCTGATTAAGTATATTATGTCGATTGCAGGCAATAAGCAGATCTAGAGCTGGATTTGGAGTAGGATCTGAAGCTGGATATGAAATAACGAGAGTTGCAGCAGAGCTGGATCAGAAGGCCTAGATTAGATGTATGAATAATAATGTAAGGGGGTTAAAGGTTTTCTATTATATTAAGTAGAAATAAAGCAGTAAAATGTGAAGAGCTTAGGTCCATCCTAGCCCTAGGATAACCTAGAGACTTCCCCAAGCCTTAGCCACCCTTAGGTTAGGTCACAACACCTTAGGAAGCTCGAAAACCCTAGTTCCAACCCTTATCTAGATGTCCAGATAAGTTTTAGGATGTCCAGGACCCTTAGCCATCTCCCGCACACTTCAAACCCACTTCTGCAGTGTTATTAAACGTCCAGACACTTTGTCAGACGTCTAATTTCTGCAGAATACCCAAAACAAAACCCGAAATCCTTCCTGACTTTGATTGGACATCCAGACAACAACTCTGGACTTCTAATTTTTGAGTATAAGACGTCTGACACTATTATTAGCCGTCTGATACTACTCTCCAATTCCTGTTTTGAGATTTAAGCCTTGATCTTGGATCTCTAGGTCCCTAAACCCAATTCCAACCCCATAGGAACCTAAATTAAGGTGCCCTAACCCTAGTACATCACCTCTAGACCTCCCTAAGGACCTCACTAAACTTAATTGACTTGGATCTTAGTCAATTCAATTGGACTCATTGAGTCACATTGAGCCCTGATCTCAGCACACATTGTCCAATTGGACTCAGTGAGAGTCCAATTGACCTAGACCTAAATTAATTGAGTAATTTTACTCTCAATTAAGTTTCCACACACCCAATTAAACTTGTATTAAGTTTAAGTGCACTTTACCATAGTGAATTAGAGTTTATAACCCTAATTTGAGACATACCTTGACCTAAACCCACTAGAACCTAACCTAACCAACCTAGCCACCTAAGTTTCAACCTACACACACCCACACACACCATCCACACGAAAATACCTAGCCTAGAGTTCTATAGAACTCTCTACCATGTGTGGTTGCCTTGGTTGCCAAAAATAGCAACCAAGAGCCATTTAATTTTTAGATCCACATTTGGTGGATCTAAAAACCACCATCCACCCTCTCTCTCTCACTCTCCCACGAGCTCCCACCATAGGCCTCTCTAGAGAATTCCATAATTCTCTAGAGAGCTTCCCTTAGGTCTATAAAAAGACCCAATGGGTGGCCATTTACACCCATTCACTTCCTTGGCATTCATTCCACTTAGGCTAACCACTTCCATCTCCACTCCACCTCCATGAGTTGATCACCACCATGGAGGCCACCATCTCCACGCCAAGAAGCTGGATCAACCCCCCAACCTCTCTCCAAGGGCCGGCCTAAGATCCATTCACCACCCCTCCTTCTTCTCTCAGCCACTCAAAGGCCATCGGAGACCACCTCCGAATGCCCTTCCTTTTGCTAGATTAGTAGCTTAGCTTTTCGTATATTTACTATTATTTACTGCTTAGTAGTATAGTCTTACTTCTTCCCCAATGATGCATACGAAATCCCCCCATCGATTCTTGTATGCGATCATTTTCTGGTAGCTAGGTTTAATTTCCAAGCATTTATGTACAAGCTTTCCTCTACGTCTCATGTTGCAAACAACTCTCCCGTTGAATGAATGAAGAATGCTTTTATATATATATTTGTCTCTATATGTTTGAAATCACAATGAGCTTAATAATTGTCATTCTTTTTGTGTGATTCAAGTTGTCTGTTTCCAATTCGTAATATTCTTGCAACTAAGCATGTCATACCTAAATACGTAATAATCACGAACCGGCATGCAATTCTAAACAAAGTAGAGTAAGATCGATTTCAAAAGTAAAAGCAACGTCTCTCAGAGACGAATGACTGGGACTCAAAGTCTCGTTATTTTTACAAAATAATATCTTTGTTGGATTGTATTTCGCAACTATACTACGATGCTTTTATCAAAAACGCGAGCTACGATTTTTCACCCAACACTAAGGGACTAGCAAAAACTAGGCATGGGGGTATGATGGGAACACCATCATGAATCCTAACTAGCCCATTTTGACCCATAAAAGAGAACAAAAGCTCCTACATAACCAACTGGAGGTCTTAATTCACTGAATAATCATTCTGGAATAAACAAAAGAAAAAAGGGGTAAAACTGTAATTTTACCATTGCAAAACAACAACGGGTTTTCTCATGAGCTAAACAAAGGTCAAATGGTCTTAACATGATAATAAGTGGGTTGAATCAGGCAGAAAAGGGTTCGTATGAATTCTGGGAATTAAATGACTTCTTGTAACCCTAAAATAGATCCACTTGATTTAATAAGGTTCTGGTCAGGATAAAATTCACCTAAACCCTCTAAAAATCATAGAAAAATATTCTATAAGGTTTAGAACCATCAATTTATCCATCGAAACCTATTTTGACTTAAAATGGGGTCTAAGACAAATATTTACCCTAAATTGGGTCTTTGGGTAAATTATCCAGTTAAACATGGTCAAACCCAAAATCCAACCTCACCATGGGATTCCTTAGGTCCAAATTAGGTTTGTACCAAAATTTGAACCTAAGGGGAATTCATCTTGACCCACTTTGCAAATAGGTCCAGCCTAATTACATTTCTACCCTTATCTTTCAAAAACCCTTACATTTGACCCCATAGCGTCTTCTTCGTTCTTTGCAATTAGGTCGCTCCGCCATTATAGCGGAGGGAATCCTACTCTAGCAAGCTTGAAAGGGCGATTTCTCCCTGATCTCTCAGAGAATCCCCTTCAAAATTGAAGGGGAGATTCTCTGAGAAATCCCCTCCAATGTGAACCCAATTAGAAGCCCTATTTCGTACCCAATCTCTCATGCGAATGCATGAGAGATTTGTATCTCTCGAGTTTCCATTGCCAACGACCTTGCTGTGCTTGGAAGCTTGGCTTCCAAGCACAAACCCAACCTCCAAGGCCTATTTAAGGGACCCCAATTCACCCCGCATCTCCCAAGCTTGAAATTAGCTGGAGAAACATCTCAATTTCGTCTCTCCTCCACCAGCTGACTTGCTCGTCAAGCTCCGACGACCTCTCCTACTCTTCCTCATCGCCTAGCCACAATACCGATGGGAGCTTCCTCTTCCTCACGCTCGTCTGCGTCGCACAGCACCCGCCGACTCTCCTGCCTCCCCTTCATCCTCGCCGACCTCCCTCATTGGGCACCTTCGTCTCCAGCGTCAGCAATACGAGCCAGATGCCATCCCCGCCTCCCTCTTCATCTCTTCACTCCCAGATAAGTCCTCTCACCCTCTACTCCCTTTTCCCCTTCTTTATTCCCTTGAACCACCACTACTCCACTCCACCACCATCATCCCCTTCACCTCCGACCACCACTTCGGCGAGTTCGCTCGACCGCCACAGACCACCTCCCTCCTCACCGACCGGTTCCTAAGCACCACCCTAACTCACTGATCATAACCCCCCACTCACAACACTCCGCCACTCACCCAAATGCACCCCTGAACACACCCACACACATGGCCACAGTGTGCCCTAGGCATGCTCCCATAGGCATTCCCAGGCCACACCGATCACCTCTGCACATTCGCCGCACCTTGGTGGAGCTCCTTGAGCTTTTTAACGTGGCCGTGAGGCCATGTGTGTGATTTCAGGTCCAGGGGCTCGCCGCCATGGATGCACCACCTGAAGCTTCCTTGCAAGCTTCTCCATGCCGTACCCACTCCAGGACACAGTCCCAGGCTGCGCGGGGCACTCTCGCAAACATCTCCAGGTGACCAATTAAAACCAAGAGCCATCACAGCAGCTGCAATGGAACGAAGACACTCGGCTGCAGGTGCGTGTGAAAGGGGGCGGGAAGATAGTCCCACCTCGAAAAGATTTGGAGCGCTGCAGCCACATAAGTTGATTTTCTGCATTGGGCTTATCGCCTCCAACTCATGGGGTAAGGTCCCCTCTCACCCGACCCGACGCCTCGTCCGCGATCACACCTCGCGGACCTGGTGACCCGACCCGACCGCACACCTCACCCACCACCACACGCCAGTGGGCCTAGTCCCTAGCACGTACCCAACCCGATTACTCGAGAAGCAGTGGCTCTGGGAGAGCTCGCATGGGTAGGTTTAGGTTTTGCTCTGCAGGTCGAAGACAAGAAGAAGGAGAAGGCTAAGGCAAGAGAAAGAGCTGAAGGAAAGAGCAAGGAAGGCAGAGAAAGAAAAGAGAAGGAAGAAGCAGCAGGCAGCCTGGAAAGAAAGAAAGAGAAGAAGGCAGAGGAAGAGAAAAGCTAAGGCAAGGAAGCTGAAGCCAAAATCAGAAGAGGAAGAAGAAGCCAAAGAAGAAGAATAAGGAAGGAGTCGCCAGAAAACAGAGAAGAAGGAAGAAAAGAAGAGGATTGAAGACAAAGGCAAAGAAAGAAGAACAGGAGAGGAATTAGAAGAGGATTGAAGACAAAGGCAAAGAAAGAAGAACAGGAGAGGAATCAGAAGAAGATTGAAGACAAAGGAGAAGCAATGTAGCATCAACATTTTAAGGCATCTGATTCACAAATCAGACGACCAATTTTGAGCTTCACATATACATTGATTTCTTTAATATTTTGTGCTTACATTTGTTCCTATCGTTTTACCCTATAACGTTGATCTTATTGCATATTATGTTCTTTCAAATTCTCAAGTTGTGATCTTAATTTCTAAACCTTAATTTGCTCCCTGTGTTCGACCTCGGACTTTAAAATTCGAGTAATAAATTGTATTTGTTTTGAATACTTTTTCGACTGTACTACAACACGACCTTTTTAAAACTCGATCAACTGCTCCAAACACCAGACCAGTGGGCAAGGGTGCATGAGTGGGCAAATGTGTAGTGCGTGCAGTGGGGTGTGTGAGGGACCTCACCCCTGTGCTCTCGGAGGCGATAAGCCAAGAGCACAAAATTAATTTAAGCGCCTTCACGGTTTTGTCCCACACGATGTGGGACTAATGTCTTTGCTTTCCTTTGAGCGCAGCTTCATGTGCTGCAGCTGGGCGAGGCTCGTTAAATCAAGGCAGTGGATGCTGCTTGCTTCTTCGATTGAGGGCACGGGAGACTTCAGGAGCTGGGTCCATGTCAATGAAGAGTGGCAGCGGGGCAGATGATAGTTGAAGATGAGTGAACGTAAGTGAAGAAGATGGTGGCGCTTCGGCGAAGACCTAAAGAGCAAAATACGGCCTCACGGCCCAATCAAAACAGTTCAAGAGCTTCGTAGGTGTGTGGCAAGTGCGGTGGTGGCCGTGATGTGGTGGTTGGAGGTGTAGCGTGATCGGTCGGAGTAGGAAAAGGTGATCGGATGTGTGTGCATTCGGGGGAGTTGTGGAGTGGGTGGTAGATGATATAAGTAGAGGGCTTTTGAAGGTTGAGGCATGGCGAAGCTTTTGGTGGCGGTAGTAAGTGGCTTCGCGGTTTGTGGCGCTGGCGCGAGCTCTTGTCGGATGTGGGGAAGTCAAAGGTCATGTAGGCGATGGTGTGGGTGAAATCTAAGATCTAAGGGGTTGGAGAGGATCAGGAGGGTGAGAGTAAGAGAATAGAGGGAAGGAAGAGGAAGAACAGGGAAGAGGAGGCACTGGCATTAGTTGGCCAGCGTCGAAGAAGACAAGAAAGGCTGCGAGGTAGAGCGGCGACGACGAAGGCGAGGAGAACCTCTGCTTTGGCTGGCAAGAGGTGAAAGCGAGTGAGGAAGGTAGAGGACTGTCCAATTTGATTGTTGGACTGTCGGAAGAGGAGATCAGAGAGAATCACCGAAGCTCAAGATGTGGTCGACCGGAGAGGAGAAGACATTTTGATGTAAACATGTTTACACTACATAAGATGTCTATTTATGCATGTTCTTAAGCATAAAATTGCATTGCATACTATAAATATTGCATAGCATGCATCATTTTGCATTTAGATTAGTTTGAATAAAATGGAGGTTAATCGCCTCCTTTTATGTTTAGGGACAGGGTAAAATTTTTATTGGGGTCTCGAATCGAAGATTCAACCGTACAGATGTGATCAAGGCGACGATTGGAGTTCAACGACTCCAAGATCACCCTAATCAGACATCTGTAGCATCAGATAGAGATCGAGGAACCCTAGAAGATCAAGGGCCAAGATGGTGTGAATCCGCACTTCAAACGACAAATCCGACCGCACAGATGGAATCAGATCGACAATGGCAGCCTAACGGTGCAAAAATCAACTCAATCAGACATCCGTGGCACCATCTACATCATCCAGAAGATGGACGGCCAAGATGGTGCCACTTGGCGCCATCTCGGACGCCCAACCGGCCGCCCTCAACTTCTGAAGCCACTGGCACCCATGCATCTCCACCACTGGATCAAGATTCAACGGTTGAGATTGCATCCCAACCGGCGCGCCCATTCTTTGAAGCCTCATCTGAAGAGCTGCCTTGACCGTTGGATCTTAATCCAACGGTTCTGATCGCGCGCGCACAAATTAGCCTGCTCGCTCATCCACGCACGTAGCGCAGTGGGTAGAGCGCTCGCTTGCGATCGGGCACGCGTTCGAGTCGTAGGAGGCAGGCGCTGAAGCGTGGAGATGCGGGCGTGATTGATCACCCGATGGTGATCCAGCGGCCGTGAGCGATCAATCCAGATGACGTGCCCACGTACGCCCGTGCGTAACGCGGGATCACACGCAATAGGTGCGCATTGAAGCACGGTGGTTATCAAATCTTAGCCGTTCGATCTCACGATCGAACGGTTGAGACTTGATGAACGTGAGCACACGTTTCATGTGTGGGAGGTGAGCGGGCGGCACACGTCGCCCACGATTGGTGCTTTAGCGACGGTTTCATCTGTCACTAAAGACCCCTTATTTAATATTTTTCAAATTAAAAGGACCAAATTGCCCTCACTCCTTGCAACTATAAAAGGAGACCCCCTCCATATGGCATCCCTTCCTTCTTTTCTCTCCCTCTCCAAAGCTCAAGAGAAGCTTGTCCCACACCTGGGATGCTTCTTAAAAGATAAAGTCAAATTTTCGCACCCCTTTCGGAAGTAGATCCTGCGACGACAATGACGTGTTGCTTTGTTCCCCTTCTTCCAAGCATTGTCCCGTCCGACTCGTCCTCCAAGCGATCGTCGAGAACGATATCTCCCACTCCATTCTTTTTGCTACTTTCTAGAGTAGATTTACTGCTTTCTAGAGTAGAATTTTCCTGCTTTCTAGTTATAATGAGTAATGTAACGAACAATCTCCTTGATAATGAATTCCATGTTCATTCTACATCTCTTTTTGTTTTTAGTTTGTAATATTCCCTCTCTCTCTCTTCTATTTATTGTAAATAGATAGATAGTTTCTAATCAATTTTTTTGCTTCATGACAAATAAATTGAACGCATATTTCTAATCAAACATTCGCCTCCCTGAGTTCAATCCGGGATTTCTATTCCGGTATAAATTTTATTTGTTGAACACGAGTTCTTCACTTTCAAACTACAATGAAAGGTTTTCAAAATCAAACACAAAAGCGTAGCAACTCATAGCTTTAACATATTTCTAGCTAATTCTGAGCTAAAAGGAATGGCCATGGCATGAGGGTCTTTTATAGAGCTTCAAATCGAGCTCCAAATCAGGTAGAGACCTTGATTGAGTCAAGATTTCAGGGAAACAAGATCCCCTACTATATCGAGCTTGCTTTAGCTCTACGAATCTTTGTAGGGTCTCCTAGCTGGTTCAAATGATTGAGAAGGTTCTTGCAACTAATCCCTCCAATTTTGGAGGGATTTGTATCTGATTTGAGGGAGGAATGCTCCCTTGAATCTCGGTTGTAGAGCTTCGTTCACATCAGTGGCGGTAGGGACCAGTTTGAAGAAAATGACAAAAAGTTAGGGGGTAAATGCAAAGAACTTGAAAGTTAAGGGCCTGAGGTAGAGAAACAGAGATTTAAAGAACTAAATTGCAAACTAGGTCAAGATGAACTCTGATTGGGCCTAAATTTCGGTACCAACATAATTTGTACCCAAGAAATATAATGGTCATGTTGGATTTCAATTTTGAATATGTTTGACTAGCCAATTTGCACAGAAGCCTAAATTAAGGCAGAATTCTGTCTGAGACTCTATTCTCGGTCAAAATGGGTTCAAATGGTCAAACCAAAGGTACCAAACCTCTTAGAATATTTTTCTATGACTTTTAGGAGGTTTAGATAAATTTTATCCTGACTAGAGCCCCTTTAATTTAAGCAAGTCTGAAATTAGGGTTTTGTGTGTTGTGGTTCTCGAAAAGCGTGAAACCTTGTTTCTGTCAGTGAAGACCTACTCTTTCGACTTTTAAGCTCATTTGACCTTTATTTAGCCCCTGAGTGACCCTATGGTTAATCTGTGTTCAAGATGTGCTGTTAAAATTACAGAATTAACCATGATTTCTCGTTCTCTTCTCAAATCAAAATATTATAGAATTACGACCCTCAGATGATCATGTAGGAGCCTTTGTCAATCAAACCTGACTAAAAGTGGCTAGTTATGGCCTATGATGGTGTTCCCATTACGTCTTCAATTGGGCAACACCACAACAGCAACAACCTCAATCGACAAAGAGTTCATTTGCAGCTTCACGTGAAGGAGGGTTGATACTTTAGTCCCACATCGTGTGGGGATAACTTGGCACAGCGCATAAAAGGAATAGTGCTAAGGGCTCTTCACCTCAGCACACGGGGTGAGGTCCCACGCACCGCACGTGAGCACCCGATTACTCGACATTGTGCTTGCTCGTATACCCAGGTCTGAGAGAGAAAAAGTCTGAGGGGAAGGGGGAGGGCTTTGCAGTGTGGCCTCGGGATTCATGCCCCCGCGCGCGCGCGCACGCGCTCAACACTTAGCCGTTCTACTTGCCTCTTGTGCCTCTCTTCAATAGTGTTGTGCCTTAACCTTCTGCTAAGGCATGAGATAAGGCGTCTGAGCCTTACACTATCATCTGACTTGGTGCTTGATTGGTTCTGCTCATTGGTTACTGTTGATACATCTACTGACGTTGAAATTGCTATTAGTGGTTGCGGATTACTGTTGGATTATTTGAGTTGATTAAGAGCTTAATTGTAGGGTTAATTTGGTGGTTTAAATCATCATTTTTAATCCAATTTTTTTTCACTCTGATACCTGACTTTTTGAGATATTCTTCTGATACATTAAGCATCATTTTGATTCTACTTGCATATTCTTCTCAATAACTGTGATTAAGGATTTATTTTCTTATAATCGCTCCCTATGAACGACCTCACACTCATATTCTGTTTCTCGAGCTTACAAATTTAAATGTTGTATCGCTTTTGTTGACTGTACAACACGTATTTTTAAAATCGACGAAAATGACACAATGTCTCCGCTATCTGGCCCTTCTCCATCCCTTGCGAAATCGTAGATCAGTTGTGGCCCTTCTCCCTACCTCAGAAACCCTAGTTCGGAGACATGCAAGTAAGCTTGCGATTCTTTGTACATGTGGTTTAGCATCTTGTGTAGCTGCATCGTTCACGCCGTGGAGGTGGTCATGTGCTACGACCTGGGTGCGTGCCTTTTATTTCTCTCCTCCCTTTATCTGCCCAGTCGTGAAGGTATGTGGGTAGACGTGATGTTTCTTCAGCTTTACCTTTTCCTTGCGCAAATATTGCTGTGTTTTCTTGTAACCCATGGTGTGAGGTTGCTTTTATGATCTATCGAATTGTTCTTGTTTGTTGTTGAATACATTGATGGCTTTTGATTCATCCTCCTCTATAAAAAGAGAGGTGCTTGTGCTTCCCCCCTTCACCATTTCCTTGAAGCCTATCTGGTGCGTGGTTTGTTTCACTTTGTCTTTCAACCTAAATCCGATTCACATTTTGGGTTTTCTCTACTCTTGCGGTTCCCCTCTTCACTATTTTGGGTCTTTCTCTACATAGGTTGGCTGGACGGTCTTGGTGGAGGTTGTTTTACTTCTGTGTGAGTACATTTGCTTAGGTGAAGCTCAGTTATCTTGTTTAATTTGGTTGGAATTTAGTTGTGCCTGATCTTGTTTGGTCATAGGTTGCTTGATCGTCTTTGCATTGGTGATACAATGCCTTGCAGTGGTTTTTTATTTGCAAAACTTTGTAACATTAGCTTACGGATTCAAAGTTTATGAATGTTTGGTTTTTTTTTTAAAGAGGTTTTTCAATGTTGTGTTATCATTTTAGTTTGTTTTTATTTCTCAGAGATTTTTCATCTGTGATTGAGAAGTTTTTAAATTTTTTCCTTTGGCCGTAGGATTTTAGTAACCATTAAATTGACAAATATGAATCATTACCATATCTTGGTTGATTGAGAATGCATGACCATAGACTCCATAACCCGATCTTTGCCATTTCAATAAACCCTAGCCCAATCTTCTCTGCATGGGTGATACAATGGCTTGCAGTGTTTTTTTTTGCAAAATTTTGTGAGATTTGCTTATGGAATCCATGTTTATGATTGTTTGGTTTATTTTTTCAAAGGTTTCTCATTGTTCTATTTAGCATTTTACTTTCTTTCACTGTTGTGTTAAGCATTTGAGGTTTTTCATATGTAATTCTTCTGGTAATATTTACTTGGGTGTTATTTTAGTTTTGGCTGACTTACTTTGGCCATAGATTTTTAGTAACGATAAACTCGACAAATACGATTCATTGCCATGTCTTGGTTGATTGAGAAGGTATGACCATAAAATCCATAACTCGTATCCTAATATTCTCTACATGGATGATACAATGCCTTGCAGTGGTCTTTATTTGCAAAATTTTGTAAGATTGTCTTACGATTTCCATGTTTATGAGTGTTCAATTCTTTTTTCCCAGCTATTTCGTAGTGTTATGTTGAGCATCAACCTTTCTTTCACTAATGAGTTTGAGCATTTCAGCTTTTTAATATGTGATTCTTTTGGGTGTTAATTTTCTTTTGGCTAACTTTCTTTAGCCGTAGCATTTCAGTAACCATAAGCTTAACAAATATTAATCATTTGCATCTTCATTGATTGAGAAGGCATGACAATAAACTCCATAACCCCTAATGATTGTTTTCCTATTTTTATTGTCCCTCTCATTGTGATGATGGCTGAAAGAAGCTAAGTTATTGATGTGATCCCCACTTGCAAATATATGTTTCTATGTTTGGCCTATGGATTCCATGTTTATTGTTGTTCAGTTATCTTATTTTCATATCAATTATAATGTTGTGTTGAGCATTTTAGGTTTGTTTATCTTCTTCAATGAAGTACTTAAAGGAGGAAGTAATATGTGCTTAGAACTGCTGCTTATTAGCAAATTTTACAGTAATGTATTTTAAAGAGGTTTACTCCACTTTTGCTTACATGTTACACAAAAACAAATAAATATCCCAATTGATTTGAAGGTTATTTTAGAAGATCTTATTTTCCAATTAGAAACAATATTAAGTTACGAAAACCTTGGCTGTCAATAGATGGTTTATCTAATTTCGTTTCTTTATGTTCCAACATCTTTATGTTCCATTTTGAAACATAGTTTGTTCATCTGATTTCCCTATATTATGATGGTTCATTTATCTGATTTGGATGTCAACAATGATTTGTTTATGTTCCAATTTCAAACAAATTAATATCTTATTTGGTTTGTTTATGTTGCAACTATTGGATTTTAATCTAACGTATGGACTTATATATGCAATATGTAATTATATAATCAATCAACGTGTAAAGGATTGTCCTATAATGTCCATCACTAAAGTGATCAAATCAGATTTTTTGTTGAGGGCATGGACATAAAATGCAAGATGATGGTGTGGTATTTTATTTACATTATGCTCACCTTCATCTTTCATTTTATGCCAAGAGAGTACGATATAAAATTTGGCAGCCATACTCCATGATTGGATGCTCATAACATGCTATAAATTCTGCTGCTATAGTGGAAGATGCAATGAGAGACTATTTTGCACTCTTCCAAGAGACGATACCATTGGCAAGCAGAAATATATATCCCGAAGTAGACTTTCTACTATCTTGGCACCCAGCAAAATCTGAGTCAGTATAGTAAAAAACCTGAAGCTTTTTTGACCTTTTGAAGGTGAGCATATAATCCTGTGTCTTCTGCAAATATCTCAGTACTCTCTTGGCTACTCTCCAATGGTCTTTTCTTGGGTTTGCTAGGTATCTGCCCAACATGCCTGTAATGTACGCCAAGTTCGATCTAGTATTGACCTGAGCATACATTATTTTTTGAAAAGGACCTGAGCATATATTATATTGCCAACGATAGATGCATAAGGAACTATTTGCATCTCCCATTTATCCAAATCACTTAAGGAGCACTAATTGAGGCTAAACTTGTCTCCCTTAGCCACAGGAGTATCCAGTGGCTTGCAATCTTGCATGCCATACCTTTTGAATACCTTATCTATATAGCTTCTTTGGGATAAACCAAGAATATGATGAGAACGATCTCGACATATTTCAATCCCTAACACAAATGAAGCATCTCCAAGATCTTTATAGCTAAGATGAATACGGGTAACCTAATTCTCTAGAAGTACAACACAAGTAAACCACATGTATGTTTCAAACAAAGTGATAGAGATGATTTGATTGTTTATTGGTAAATCTGTTTTAGTTGTAGATCTATGCATAGTCTTGTGTTTAAATGACTTATAATTGTCAATATTAGATGTCATGTAAACCTAGGTTTGTTGAATGTTTCGTATTCTCTAAAATCACAAAACTCAACTCGTAACTGCAGGTAGTACTAGTACTTTTAGACGAGTACCGATACTCAAGCATTATAGATTTGGATCTTAATGTATACTGTAACTTGCCAGTACCGGTACTCTACATGAGTATCGGTACATGCAAGTTCCAGATCGACTCCAAGTCATCCTAAGTCCAAAACTGAGACTTATATGTACTGGTACTCACCATGAGTACCGGTACACATGAGTCCCAGGTCAGGTTCTGGACTTGAAGTCACCAGAACCTGTAGCTTACAAGTACCGGTACTCGTAATGAGTATCGGTACTGGTAGACTATAGGTGGTGCATTCAGTACTCAACTAGTACCGGTACTCTTCATGAGTACCGGTACTCATTGAGACCAGTCATTTCCTAGAGAGATACCAGTACTCTATGAGTATCAGTACTCAATACGAGTACCGGTATGTAGTGAGTATTGGACAAGTACTCATCTGGACATGGGTTCTAAATTGTAACCCATAGGTACTAGTACTTGGCATCAGTACCGATACTCATTAGCATATGGAACACATAATTGTACTTAATGATACCGGTACTGATCTACCAATACCGGTACCCAGTTAGTATGAAGCCTAGTCGAGTTAAGTTGTGGCACAGGCCCATCCTAAGTTAGAGGTGGGTTATTTACAGTTAAGCCCTTACGGGTTTAAGGAATTTCCCAACAAGCGGTATCAGTGCCAACTCACTCTCTACTTAGTGTAATTAAGTCTAGTCTGATTAATAAGGTACACTATTCAAGGGTAACCCAATTGAAGCAACACCTTGCCAAAGTGAACTCTCTTGTGAATACTGGGTTTATCCATGAATAGTAAAAGGATGAATGGGTGTTAGTAGGTGAGTGTGCACTGGCCCAAAGGAAAGTGCATACTCGTTGTACTTTCACTCATTTATGTGGGAGTAATGGTGTGTTGGTTATTAGGTTTTCTGAACTTAGATTTTAACTAGCAATCATTACATGCCACACCATGTCTTTAATTACAAGTCAACCTCTCATCCAAAGACGAGACCCTTGATGGAGTTAACTAATACATGTGATGAGATTATTAAATTAATTAGACACTTCATGTTTTAAAGGAGCTAATTTCGTGTTTATCTACATTTATTTTTCAAATATATCTTTTGCCGATATTATTTCCACCTTAAATTCCATACCCATGTTAAATGTCTCGAACTTAAAGTCCTGGAAGGAAAATCTGTTGATTGTACTCGGGGTCATGGATTTGGATCTGGAAATTAAGGAACCCTCTCCCATTCTTTCAGACTTGAATACTTTTGAGCAAAAGAAGGAGAAGGAAAGATGGGAGAGGTTTAATTGCATTTCCATGATGATTATGAAGAAGTCCATACCCGAGGCTTTCAGGGGCACAATGTTGGATGACATTGGTACAACTAAGGTTTTCCTTGCTGATATTGAGAAGCGATTTGCCAAGAATGAGAAGGCTGAAATTGGTATACTCTTGGCAAGCCTCATCTCAAAGACATATAAGGGGAAGGGTAATATACTTGAGTATATTTGGGAGATGTCCCACATTGCTTCCAAGTTGAAAGCACTAAAACTTGACCTCTCGGAAGACTTGTTAGTGCATCTAGTTTTAATCTCTTTTCCACCATCATTCAACCAGTTCAAGGTGAGCTATAACTGTCAAAAAGAGACTTGGTCTCTGAATGAGCTCATCTCTCACTATGTGCAAGAGGAAGAGAGCATGAAGCATAATGGGACATAAAGTGCTCACATTCCCACTTCCTCTAACAATAAGGGCAAGGGAAAGAAAAGGACTATAGAAGTTGCAGATACAGCTTCACAGAAGAAGCATAAGGGGAAGGCTGCAGAGTCTTCCAAGTTAGAGTCTTCCATTGTTTTGAACTAATGGACTACGAAAGTACGCCATAAGCAACTAATATTTCATTACATTGAGTAGTTCTATTGTTTAACTTGTAAGTAAGTAACTAATTTCAATTCTTCTTACCAATGAAAACAAGTTCTTATTATAATAATTGTACCTATATAACCCACACATGTTGAATGCGTGAATGGTATATGACAATCATGTGGAAATTGATTACATTAAAACTCATTTATCTAAAACGACAATCTTTGCCAAAAGATGAGTGATAAGGTAATTTCCAACTAAGGTAGAAATTCATTTCCTAGGTGGTGTTAATGGATTTCGGTCCTGAAATTTTGAGACGGAAAATGGCTGATGCAAGTAGTCGTGTTAGCCATTATGTATATTTGCTGAGTAGGAGATGAAGAGTTGGATGTGTACAAAATTTAGTCATCGAAATCATTGTAGCAATTGCTAAATTTATTATTAAGTTGGAGATGGAAGATAATGGCATGGATGAAGTCGATAAACAATTCTGGCAAGCAAGATATAGACTAAACCCTTACTTGTAGGATTTACAAATGTTTCAATCACATAAATAATACATATTTGCCATAGCAACATCGGATGAGTAATTATGTTATGTATGTAGGATGAATGGAGAGGGTTCAAGTTGAGGGATGGGTGCCCGACAAGGTAGTAAGAAGGGACTTCTACGCACAAGTAATTGAACAAGTGAAAAAGATAAGTTGCTGATAAGACTTCTTAGTGACCACTACGAGAATGACTTCGTTAATGGGTCATTCACTAGAATAGGATAGATTGACATTATTTAGGAGTTCAACTCCGAGAGCGGTCTCACCTACAATAAAGTCCAGTTGTAGAACAGCTTCAAGACTTTGAAGAGGGAGTACAACGATTTTGTTGCACTCACCAACAAGAGTGGGTGGGGTTGGGACGATTGAAGGAAATACCCCATCCCTTACGATGACAGTGATTGGAATGAGGTTGGTAAAGTTTGCAATTCAATTGTCATGTTTGTCAATCAGAAATGATATTCTACGTGAAACAAGTTATATAATTACAACTTCCAAAGCATCTTAAGAAGCTCCGTAGACGATCATTCCCCTACTATAAGGAATTGGAGATTATTGCTGGTAGAAATATTACTAAGGAAGTGAATGCTACATCTAGTCTTAGGCAATTGGACGAAGAGGATTTTGTTTATTACGAAGGCAAAGGTGAAGTTAATTTATCTCAAATAGATTTCTTCATGAACGAAAATGCATCAATGTCCTCGTAGGTTGCTAACATGAGGAACTACGCTTCCTCCCAACGAGCACCAACTAAACCAATCATGGCGTAGGTTATTGAAGGGGGAGTGCATGTTATGGCAAACTCGCCATCAGCGATAGGGAAGGCAAAGGTTCCTGGATGCACATCCGGAAGCAGTGGGAAGCAACGTCATAGCGTGACCTCCAATTCTGAAGGAGTTGAGAAGGTTGCGATAATGATGGATGAGTACTTGCAATTAATTTAGCAAGAGCAAATGACTTCGTGAAATTGAAAGAAGCAAAATTGATGAATGTACTTATGGATTGGTGTCAATGCTACCGAACCTTAGGGTTCGTGAGAGGTCTTGGATGATTGCTCGGTTGAAGGGTGTATCGTTTAGAGATATCATGAGGGTTTTCTTGGGTGGTACTTCAGAGGATATGTTGGAGTTAGTCCAGATGGTCATGCATGGGGATATGTGACTATGTGGTAGTCTGCTTGGTATGTGCTTTATGAGTGTAATGGAGGTAGTCAGTGGTTGGTCTTCTTCTGTGGAGTTCTAGTTCACCTGGGTTGTCCTGTATCGGAGGTGTGTCGTATCTTTGTCATTGTTGGATGTATGACGATATTTTCGTTTTCTATGTTGAATTGTTTTATAATTTTGTATTACTGTATCTATCATGTGCTTGTATGAATAGCTATATCATAATGGATGACTTATTCAATCTTATTATGTTTTTCGTAACTTGTTAATAGATGGAAGACTTTGGTTGTTTATTGAATAGTGATGAGGTTGGAGATACAATAATGGTTGCCATGTTCGAAGAAACAATGCATTATGTTGTTGATAAACTGGAACATGCTACACCTATTTCGCGTGTACGTAAACATAGGTGATTTGAAGGGATTGTGGTGGGTGAATAGTATCTAGAAGGGCACCATGACTGACCAATTGATATGTTTCAAATGGAGAGTCTTCAATTCATCAAGTTATGAGACATGTTACTTGATAAGAAGTACTTAAAATCCACTAAGGAGATGCATCCAAACGAGGCACTAATAATTTTCCTTTATGGAGCGGGTCAGGGAGCTACAAATCATAATATTCAAGGTCGATTCGAAATATCGTCAAGAACAATAAGTAATTACTACAAAGGAGTTGCTCGAGCTATCAAGAAGCTCTAATTTGAGTTCATTTCCTTTCCCAATCACTCCGCACTAGTTCTGGCTAAGATAAGGACGAATTGGGAGCTTTACCCATTTTTCAAGGTAACCCCCTATAATTCCTAATTTGGCATGGTACGATTGTTTGTTTACGATATATCACATGTTTGTCCTTGCCAACACTATCATTGCAGAATGTCATTGGGGCAATTGATGGAACACATGTTGACTTATGTGTGAACCCATCGGATGCTGGTAGGTATCGAAACCAGCATGGTTGGTGTTCTTTGAACGTTATGAGAATTGCATCATTGGATTTATCGATACAGTACGTTGATAGTAGTTGTGAGGGATTTGTTGCTGACATGATAGTACTTCGATGGCCTGTTCAAGAAGACAATATTCTCATACCACCAGGTCTGGTGTATCTAGTGGATTGTGGATATGCAAATACCGATCAATTTCTCGCACCATATAGAAATGTCACTTACCACATCACTAAATACAACTCAAGAGGTTCACAAAACAGATATCAAAATAAGAAAGAGTTGTTCAACCATCATCATGCGAAGATTAGAAACTACGTTGATAGGTGTTTTGGTGTCTTGAAGAAGAGATTTCTATATTTGAAGTATCCTTCGTTCTATTCAGATGAAGTCCATCGAGATGTCGTTGCATGTTGTGTCATTCACAACCTCCTATTAGAGATGTAGGACGTGATAAATTTTATAACAAGAATATAGAAGCAACGTCGTACCAAAATCATATACTTAGCAGTCGACCAGTCCCTGGGACAGATAACTCTGGTGACACAACTCTTGAGTCTTCGATGATGTTAAGTTAGGCGGATATACGACGAGGGGAACAAATAAGGGAGTCAATTGTAGATATCATGTGGGAGAAATTTCAAATGAGAAATGCACGTGTTTGATGGGCTTTGAAGAATGTCGTAGAATTGCATCGTCTTCATTACTATGTACTCATCATATATAAATTCTATATCTAATATATGGGAATGTTATGGATCCTATATGACATGGGAGCATGAGTTCGATGAGTATTTCTTATTCTATCTTTACATCTTCATGATTTATTCTACACCCCTATGGCCTTTGCATCATATTATTGATATTTCAGGGATGGAAATTGCTCCTTACGAAGGGGGAGATTGGTATCACGGCCGTGAATGCCTCTTCTATAAACTATGTAAGCTTGTTTTTGAGAAACATAACCCAACAAATAAGAAAGCTTTAGACCGTTGTTTGTCGCTCTGAATTGGGTTTTAAAATCAATGTGTTGTAGTATAGCTCGAATCAGCGCGAAAAACAAATAAGATTTGTAACTCGAATGAAAGTTTGAGGTCGAACACAGGGAGCAATTGGCAAAAATAATTCTCAAGATTGCAATTCAACACAAATATATAAGCAATAGAATTCCAAGCAAATATGAATGAAAGTTAATGTCAGATAATGCAAAAAGAATTGAGTAAAATTGTGATTTTAATCACCAATTACCTCCCACAATTATATCAAATAACTCAATAGTACTAAGCAAATAAATGCCACGTAAGATAAGTGAGCACTTCAAATGAAGCTCAGACGTCTACTCAGCCGGTTCGATGGCTTATCCTGCTCAAAGGTATTTCTCTTTTTCTTCTTCCTCTTCTCTGTGCCTTCTTCTCTTCTCCTTCTCAGGCATCTCTCTTCTTCCTCTTCTCTATCTGTGCCTTCTTTTTCTTTCTTCTTTCACATAAGGGGAAGGCTTCTTAAACAGCTAAGTGTTGGTCGTTGGTCTTGAGAGCGAAACCCTGCCCCTATTCGCTTTCTCTCCTTCTCTCTCTGGGATCTGCCCTCCCAGGGCCTCGAGTTATCTGGTATTTGGTTAGAGTGCACCCGAGACCAGGGTTGTCGGGTGTGAGTGGCTGCCGAGGAGTGCTTAGTTAGGCGGGTAATCGGATGCACCAGACCCGCATGTAGGTGTCGCGGGCGAGGCACGTGAGGGGTGCGGGGACCTCACCCCCTATGAGTTACTTAAGGTAATAAGTCTATGAGACAAATTCAATTTATGCGGGTGCAGGCACTCTTCAGCTTCCGAGGTGGGACTATCCCACCACCTTCTTCTGCGTGCAGCTGCAATGGGATGCCTTCGCTGAATTAGAGCAGCAGCAGCAGATGTTGGTGCCAATTGAAGACCTGGAGATCTGCCTGGAGCCTCTCCGCACAACCTGGGCATATCACTTGGGACTTGCACTGCTGGAGAAGGCTTCAAGCTTCGTTCGAAGCTGCGGTAATGGTGGTTGAAGGACCTACTACCTGAAACATGAAATATGGGCTAAAAGCCCTGGTTAAAAGGTTCAATAGCGTCATCGTGAGGCAAGGAAGTGAACGGCGGTGTCCGTGATGTGTGAGAGTGCGTGAGGTGGCTGGACGGTGACGGAAAGTGAAGTGCGAAGGTGCTGTGTTCAGCAGAGGTTGTGGAGGAGCAATCGACCTAACTAGGTTAGGGCTTTTGCTCCTGGGGTCGAGGCGGAGGTGTAGGGATGAACGGCAAGGGGTTTGATGGTGTGTGGAGCGAGATGTGCCTCGCCGAAGGAGTGGCCAGATGCGAAAGGGATGACGGTGAACGAGTAGTAGCGTGGTCGAAATTGAGTGTGGTTGGGATGAAAATGAAGTAGAAAAGTTAGGGGACTTATCTAGGTAGTTGGAAGACGACGGGGAGTCGAGGTGGCGCCGATTGCCGTATGGTCGGCGTCGAGGAAGAAAGTGCTCCGGTGAGTAGGAATCGGCGAGGAAGACAGAGGACGAGGCGTCGATGGGTACAACACAACGTGGAAGAGAGTAAGGGAGATAAGTCCGCCGCCAGTATTGCACACGGATGAAGGATGGAGTCGGAGGAGCTCGCCGGACGTCGAGGAGCTTCGACCGGATGAGGAGAGACAAAATTAAGGGGGAATCCGGTCGAATTCGAGCGTAAGAAGTTCGGCCTGATCTAGGGGTTCTTTTATAGGCCTTTGGAGGGAGTTTTGGACTTGGGAAGCAAGTTCCCAAGCTAGGAAAGCTCGTCGGAGATAGGAATTCCAAGATACCCTAATCTCTCATGCGTTCGCATGAGTGATTGGGAACGTTTTAGGGTATGGAAATTGGCTCAAAAGGAAGGAAATTTCTTGACGAACTTCCCTTTCAAATCTGAGAGGGATTCATCAAGGAATCAAGGAGAACATGCCATATTTAGGTCACCGGAGTTTGTAGGATTAGGATTCATGGTAGTATGGACCTTTCTGTGAAGACGATGATAAGTTTGGGGGCCATTTGCAAGGAATTCAAAAAGCTAAGGATTTGAATGAGATAAAAAGAGTCTGACTGGACTAAAATGTAAACTTGGTCAAGATGATCTCAGATTAGGCCCAAATTTTGGTATAAACCTAATTTAGACCCAAGGAATCCAATGGTGAAGTTGGATTTTGGTTTTAACCTAATTTGACTAGGTAATTTATGTAAAAACCTAAATTAGGGTAAATGTCTGTCTAGGACTTTATTTTGGGTCAAGATGGGTTCTGATGGTTAAATTAAAGGTACCAAATCCTAGATAATATTTTTTTATGAATTTTAGAGGGTTTAGGTGAATTTTATCCTGACCAGAACCTCAGTAGATTAAGTGGGTCTATTTTTAGGGTTTCAGATGTCATTTTATTCTCAAAACACGCGAAAACTCTTTTCTGTCTGTATTAACCCACTTATTAGACTTTTAAGATCATTTGACTTTTGATTAACCCCTGATAAATCGCGTGATTGTACTGCAATTAAGATATACTGTTAAAACTGCAGTTTTACCCCTATTTTATTATCTTTCTCTTATAATGATTATACAATGAATTGGGGCTCTTTGGTGATTATGTAGGAGCATTTATTGACTTAATCATATCAAATTGAGCTAGTTATGGCTCATGACAGTGTTGCCATCAACCGTCTATTTTACATGTGTCCTTAGGGAAAGGAGGTCAGTGTCTACACAACTACGTCCATCATCAGTTGATCCTGTCCATGGGATTAACGTACTGCACTTAATTCATTACATGCAAGGATGCAACTTGAAACAAGTTGCAAGATCATATTTTGCAAATTTCTCATCAGTGAAGGCTGAGCGCAACTTCCCGAGCCTCTTGTATGATAAGCTGGAGGCAGCTTGTTGTTGTCCCCACAACACAATGGTGGATAGTGTGCAAGCAGAGTTAGAGCAAGTTAAGTTCGAGTTGACTCAAATGAAGGCAAAAACTGATGAATTGGAGACTAAATGCCATGATTTTCTAGCTTGCATCGGAAACATTCATTTAACTTAATTCCAATGTCATATGCAGTGTTTTACTTTTACCATGGACTTTAGCACTATAGGCTATGAACGCATTACTTATTAGTATTTCTTTCTTATGTCTATGGACTACCATATCAGGACATCATTATATGCAGAGTTGTAGGGTTTTTATTATGAAATTATTGTTCCATCGTTGCCAAATTATGTTATGATAGTACTTCTTGCATTAAATTTGTTACCATACAAGCATATCTATATCTTGAGGGATGTCGACACATGCAAGGCGTTGCTTTTGTCAACTTCCTTGTGAGTTTGTCTTAGAGGAGATGGAAGAAAAGTAGATGAAATCCTAGATAGTCTCTGCTACAAATGCCTTTATGGAAAGAGCGTAAGAGAAACCTTCTCTTCCAGCATTTCATTTCTTTATAGCACGCAACAAATAACTTTATTTTAGAGATGTGGTTTTCGTAAGTCTCCTCTCCAGTTCAAGTCAACTTCGAAATCACGGGAGGTGGAGTTAAATTTCATGACATGCATGTATTACGATGTATGCTACGAGCTTATACAGGAGAAAAGGAAAAGCATGGAATTGGATCAACAATATAATGCTTCCTAGGAATATATTTTTGCACTAAGCAGGAAGTACAATGTTTTAAATGATCATTTCGCGAAGAATCCGTAGGATTTGCAATAAGATTTGCTTTCCTGTACACCTAATAATTGGATACCTAAACATTCCATGGATTAAATGTGTATACATATGTAAGCGTTGATCTATGTAGGGTAACAAGAGCATTACATGAGATATCTTATATTGAAATGAATAATGTCGTTACATTGCAACAACTTCTTCTTCCATGACATTAAAATCATTTTTTAATAGTTCTGACAACTCTTTTAAATTTAGAATGGCACCAAGGGCATGTACTGAGGAAGAAGACAAATGTCTTTTGAAGACCTTGAGGAACATAAAATTTAATAGGGAGTTCATTCATGGATCATTGATGCGAAGTTTGGCGTGATTTGTAAAAGCGATTTTTAAGTCGTTGTAACAAGCCAAATCGCATACGCTTTTAAATTTATATTCCTAGATAGGGGAGTATCTAGGGTCGTCCAAGGAGGCGGGTTGCTTGCAAATCAACTCTTTCTTAGAAAATAAATCTCAACTTTCTTTTTGGTATTTTAAATATAATTTTTTTTTTAGTTTTGAAATGATGAGGGCAAAATGCAAATTGTGACGGAAAGTACTAACACCTATAATTACTTAGCTAAAACTTAAAAGATAGATATATCCCCTCCCTAAGCTCACTCTAGGCAAGTGGAGGCCTAGAGTAATTAGGAAGAGGAGGTAAAACAAGTGCTAGAACAAAAACAACAATTGCAATAGAAATTAAAAAGAAGGCAATTTGATTAAGCAGAATTTGTGTTTTTACAAAGACAAGTAGAGGAATGCTTCTACTAGAAATGAAAAATCTAAAAGCAATAGAAGAAACACAAATCCTCTTGCAAAATATGGTGAAGAAGGGAGTCTTCTTGCTCCAAGCCTAGCTGCTCCTAGGCTTGAAAAGAGGGTCTCCTTCTTCTCCTTCCTTGAAAGCTCCTCCAAGGTGGATGCTCTCCACCTCAAGTCCTTCCTCCAAGGGTGGGCGTGCACCACCCTCAAGTTCTCCTTCAAGGTGGCGTGGACCACCTTCAAGACTTCCTCCGAAGGTCTTCCTTGCTTGGCTCCTCCTTTGGCTAGCGTGGGCACAAGAGAGAAGGGAAGAGGGGAAGGCACCAAAGGGATAGAATATCCCCTTAATCTTCTTCTTCTTCTTCTCTCTTGGGCGTGAGCTCTAGGTAGAGTATGAGAGGAAATTTGCTAGTCAAGGATGGTTTGAATGGTGGTGGGTGGTGGTCTTTTTATAGGGTAGGATGAGGGGTTAAGGTGACTCTTGAAATGGAGGGCTAAGATGGGAAGATGGAGGTGGCTAGGTGATCCTAGGGCTAAGGATAGTTGGCGCCACCTAAGGGGTGTAAGGGGGGTAGTTATGGGTGGCCAAGGGACACCTAAAAGTGGCGCCAACCATGGAGAGGTGCCATGGGTTGGTGCCAACTTCTAGGCTTCTAGAAGGGGGTTGAGGTGGATGGTGGAGATGGCTTGGAGGGGTTATGTGTAGGGTGGATATGGGGGTTGAGGTTGGCGCCAAAAGGGAGGTAGTTAGGGTTGGTTTTGGCGCCAACTTTAGGTGTCTTTTGGTGGTTAGTTGAGGGGTGAAAGGTGGTGAAGAGGTGGCGCCAAGTTTGAGTAGAGGTGGAGCTAGCTTAAGTAGGCTTAGGTGGACTTGGAGTGGTAGGTTATGTAGGTGGAGTTAGTGTTAGGTTTTTGGTGCCAGGGAGGTGGATGCTAGCTAAGCTAAGCTAAGCTAAGCTAGCTTAGCTAGCTATAGAGTAGAGGAATATGCTTGTGGAGCTTAGGGTTTGAGGAGAGGAGCTGGATATGCAGAGTCTGGAGCTGAATTGGAGCTGGCAGTTACTGAAGAGGTCAACATGGGGCTACTCTAGCTGGCTTAGCTTGCTAGTTCTTTGCTAGCTGCTAAGCCAGGCTAAAGTGAACTGGCTTCTGTTGAATGGAGTTGAGGTGAGCTGGGTCTGGTGCTCCTGGGGAGGATTGAGCTAGTTGAGACAGTTAAGGTAGTTTAGCTCAATTAGCTTGAGCTAAGCTGAGTCCCTGGGAGCTGGACTTGAGCTTCTTGAGCTGGGATGAATTCTTCTTCAGCTGATTGGAGTTGAGTGGAGCTAGATGTAGCTGGATCTGAGCTAGGGTGAACTCTAGTCAACTCAGCTGAGCTAGCTAGAGCTCCCTGTGTACTAGTGGGAGCTAAGATAAGCTAGAGTCAACTAAGTTGAGCTGGATTTGAGCTGACCTGAGCTAGGGTGAGCTAAGATGAGCTCTCTTGAGCTACCATTCAACTAAGATTAGCTGAATGGAGTTAGGATGAGCTAACCCTAGTCCAAGTGAGCTAGATTCCAGCTGTGGTGAGCTGGATCAAGCTAAGTTCCAGCTAGTTTGAGCTCCTCCACTATTTTCCTTTTTGAGTGCTAGGGTTTTAGGGATCTGTATATCTGTTCATCCCTAACACTCACAAAAACACATTAAAACGACAAGAAAAAAAGCAATACATGCTTATCCTAGTTAATGCCTAAATGCAGCCCAAAAATCCTTTTGCGGAGCAAAATCCTAAGAGCTAGGTTTGTTTTAATGCATAAGAATGATGATAAACTGGCATTTATCAATCATTCACGAGAACTACTTGGTTCATCATTAAAGAACACATGGAATTTCATTTCGAGTATGCCATTCCAATTTATGTAATTCAAAGTCAGTGGAAGTTTCTTAGAAATATCTACAGGTTGATCATCAATCTGTTGGGAGATCCTAGTTGGCACTGAGATGACGCACACAATGTCATTGTTCCAGCTGATCTTATCCAATGGGATTATGTACGATATCAACTACTCAAAATGTGTCATTTAATCAATATCTTGTAAAACTTCTAATTTCTTTTTATCTCGTAGGTTAGAGTGAAGTATAAAAGGTTGCATGATCATCAATTCCCTTTCATGAAAATCTTTGAGGACTTGATAGATTAGGGTTGCCATCAAGATGTCCTCTGAAACTACATCGAGCCTTTCATGGAAATCTTCGAGGACCTGATAGATTAATGTTCATCTCTATGTGTTTTTCAGTACTATGTCTTTTGGTAGTTCTTCTCTATGTTGGTCGTTGTTGGTACTATGTTGTACCGTATGCCTATTTCAAACCTATGTTGTACTTAATGTCGGTAGTTATCGATGTATGTCGCTACTTATGAATGGTTATATTAACTGCTTAGATATTTTCATATTTGCTTCTTATGAATTTCCTTTATACTACCATTTTTAAAGTTCTTCTTTCCTACATGAAGATAATTGAATTCTGATGTAATTTTCTTTACTACCAATTACATGAATAGGATGCATTACCAAGAGAGTTTAATTCATATAGTTAATGATGAAAACTTCAAACATTTGAGAGAAAAGATATTATACACTTGAATGATCACGATTTGGCTGCCTAGTAAGTAAACAAGGCAACCCCAGGAAAATGTATTCGCATAGTTAGGACGGCTGTGTTATAGTAACCCTATGCAACACTATATTCGAGGGTAAATTGTGTTTGCATAGACTGGATGGTTGTAACGCAACTGATGAAACTACGTTTACAAGTGATAATTAGTTAATTTTAATGTTATTTCATAGCTTAATACAAATAATTAGCATAATAATAGGGCTAATAACTTAATTAATATCTTTGCGTAGAGCAAATCTAAATAATGTTAAATTACGCATTTTTACATATTATTACAAGATTACTTTATGTATGCAGGTATTATAGGTTCATTAAAGTCCTATTATTAATATGCGTGGAGAGGAGTGACCTGATTTCGTAGTCAATTAATTAACTTAGGTTGAACCTAATTCTCTAATTGAACTTGATTTGAGTTAATTAGTATTTGATTGGGTCAAAATCTATCCTTAGTCAACTAACCCAACACAATTTCATTTTTATCCCATTTATTTTTATAACATTATCTTTTTTTTTTTTTTTTATCCCCTCGATCCTTCCCGCCGATTCACTCATCTCATACAAGGAAAATAAAAATAAAAAAAAACCACGCATACACCCACATCTCCGTAACCAAATCTCCCACATACTCGTAACTTCTCTGCACCCTCTCCGCCACCTCCTCCTCTCGTAACCGTTCACTTCCCCACTCTCTCAACTCTATTTTTTCCCAGAAGCCTGCGACGAGAGAAGGCAGGCGGCACACCTCCCTCCTCTTTCCCCATCTCTCCACGCCAACACTTCGCCGACCACCCTCCTCCTTCGACCACCAACAACAGCTCCACCTCGTCGAAGCCGCTCTCTTTGTCACCCTCTCTATCTCTTCCTAACGGCCTTACTCTCCCTCTTACTCTCCTCCTTCCTCCTCTCCTTTCCCCTTTTCTCTCCTCTCCTCCACGCATCCACCACTAAAACCACTACTGACCACCCGCCTCATCAATACCCAGTTGCAGCAACATCACCACCTTCCTCCTCTCCTTTTTCTTTCCATCATCTCCTACTGCTCCTCCCCCAACTCCCTCTTCACCTTCTTCGTTTTCCTCACCGTTAACCGCCCCTCCACCTCTGCAACAACCCACCACCACCGCCAACGCCGATCCCCTCTCCTCTTCTCCTTCCTCATCGCTGCCCTCTGCCCTAACCGCCAGCCGCGACTGCCACCACAGACCTCCTTCGCTCGTCCCCCTCTTCGGCCTCGTCGACGCCCCTTGCCCTAACCTCCAGGCCACGCCGCTCCACCATCCACTGCCACCCTACTTCTCCACATCACACCACCATCAGCCACCGCAGCCGTTCCCACTTTCCTCGTTTTCCACATCGTCGACACCTTCCACCATCACGACCACCACCATCAACCACCGCAACACCCACTCCCCTATCCTTCCCTTGTTTTTCTTCTCTTTCTTCTTCCTTCACCGCCTGCAGCAGTACTACTCCTCTCCATGCCATCATGCTGCCATCAACAGCCATGGTCAACCATCCCCACGACGTTAACAACAACCATCAGCGGTGGCCATCCACTTCAGCTCCTCCGCAATGCTCTTCCCCGATCTCTACGTCTACATGAGCATCCCCTCTCTTTACTATGTTTTATACTTAGATGTTTTTAATTAATATTTAGAGATAGTGGTTAATCTTCATGAATGTTCTACATGTTTGCTAGCCATATTGTGAAGTTTAAAATTGTATCAATTTAGATTTTATACATTGTTGTTATGTGTTGTTGAGTAGCATAACTTCCTATCACATTGTTTTAAGGTATTAATTTCATAAGTTACATTTTTAGTTTTTAAGGAAATTTATTAGTCAAAATTTTTTATGTTTAAATCTCACATGTGTGTTTTCTAAGTTGCTACAAAATCAAATGTATGTTTAATAATGTTTTATCACATAGAAATCTAAGTTTGAGTTTTATATCATGTAGAATGTAGTTCATGTTATTAGTAGTTAAAATTAATGTTATTTTAAAAATCAAGTAAAAAATATGTTCGTATGCTTATAAATTATCAACTCTTCATTTTAATTAGTCGTTAAGTTCATTAAGTATCTTTGTTATTTTGCATTGATTAGTTAGGATAATACAAATTAACTTTCATTTTTATCTTTAAATTGCATAACTTATCTTATTAACCTAATTAGGAACTATTTAGAAAGTCTCCCAGCAAAATGACTCAGACTCACCAAATTATTAATAGTCCGATATAAATTTTAAACTTGATGTTTAATCGTGCTACAACGACATGTTTTAACTAAAGCGATTCGAGTCTGTCAGCATCAACCCTATGCAAACCAATTTTCAAAGGATAACTGATTTATACAATCTATTGTTAATAGACTTTACCCAATGACAAGCATTGACTTTTAAATTAATGGAGCAACCTAAGTCTATTACATTTCTCAATATATGTTGCGTTTGCATGAAATACTACATACCGAAACGTCACAGGTTAAACAAGTTTTATTTACTATTATTACCTTTTTAAAACTGTTCATCATTACATAATGACCTTCATTTTTCCATGCAGCCTCACTTTAGCAATTTTAGCAATGCACAACCCAACCATTAAGCGATCGTTAATTGTTATATCGATATCCCTCATTTACTGCTTTTTAAATTTCTACTTTCCTTTGATTCGTTATATTTCTTTTGTATAGTATTTCTTAATTTTATCATATATGCCATGATAATATCCTTCAACACACATAATTATTATTAAATTATCATGCAATTACACGTAATATTTCCCTCATCAGCAATTAATTATTATTTTAAATCCATTAATTCCTATTAACATATTTAATAATGGATTGATAATAATTCAACAAATGAATTCAATATCATCCTAATTTTACTACTGAATTATATTTGTAATTACTGCAATGCTTAATCTTACTTAGGCACATTAACATATTCTACCAAATTCAATTATACTCTCTATATAATTATAAACTATATTACCATTTCTCCTCCGCATGAAATAAATATAATAAAAAATATAACCACCAACCAACTTAATTGCCAACCAAGGGACAAACTAGTCAATTCCCAACTTATCCCCCATACTAACTCCCGTTCACAATTAAACACCTCCACTTTACATCATAGGATAACCCTCATTTCTAACCGTCCTTCAGAAAACACAAACACATGTTATCCCCTCTTCTCAAGTAAACAGCTTTGGGGGTTATCCCTTGTTGCAAACAAGTTATCCTAAGTTAGCTATCCCTTACGGTAAATTAGCCCTCAATTTATGCTTCTACAATACCACTATGCGATCCGATCACACACCAACAATGACATCAGAGCTTGGTCAGTTTGAGTTTTGTGAGAAAAGACACCTATTTAAGTTGATGTATTTGTCGCCCCACTTGCGTATAATGTATTTGTCGAAAGCTTTCAATCTAGTGTAAGAGATAAAGATGGTCGGTCCACAAAGGTATCGAGGATGTCTTATTTTCGATTCTTTGGGATTAATTTACTTGAAGAGTTAAAAAATTGATGTTAAAAAATATAAAATTAATATTAATTTATAATTATATTTAATTACGTAATGATGTTAATATTAATTTATATTTATTTGAATTTATATTAAGTTGTGATGTTAATTTTTTTATGTTTAATTGATAATGATATTAAGTGTATAAAATATAAAAGATGTCAGAGATATAAGTGATGTATACTTTTAACACATATTTAAATAATATTAATTAAATTTGATATTAAATAAATTTATATTAAATTAGATAAATCAAAGTTAATAAATTAACATTTAAATAATCGGATAAACTAGATCTTAAAATTACGTCAATTATCTTTTTCGTTCTTATTATAAAATACATCCTTTACTTGAAACAAAAATCAAAAGAGATAAAAGGATGGTAGGCACTGGGGGTTGGTGGGTGTTGTTTGCAAAGAAGCCATTGTTTACTCAGTATTTTCTCAGGTCAACATAGGGCGGTTCTCACTCTTGAATCTGTACCTCTCATATTTAACGACCAAAGGCGTGTTTACACCGACGATGCTTCTGGAATCATTTACAGAAAAAAAAAAAATCACACATGTCGCCGGCTTGTTATTTACATACATACACCTGAAAAACTTGTCACGTTTATATTATTACAGACTCAAAAATAAAGAACCTTTGCTGCATCCAAGATCCTACGAATTTATTTTCTCCCTCCCTTATCCTCTTCATCCATCTCCACCTCCGTGCAGCAATCTCTTCTTTATTCCACTAGTGCTGCAGAGCGTAGATCCAAAAGAAGCCACCCGAAGATCATCGAAATACAGAAGTCAGGAGCACGGGAGCCTGCGTAGAAGGATCCTTCACTTAACCGTCCAATCGCATCGAATTCCGCAAACATGTCTAACAGAAGGAGCTTTAACTAACCGCATCTATCTAAATATCAAAAGAAGTTAAGGACACATTACTTATTATAATGATTCTAAGGACACCCGTGTAAAAATCACTTGTTCACTTGGGTCAGACAAGGGTCTACCCGGGAGCCATATCCTATTCGTCTCCATAAATAGCAGTGCAATGGTTCTCAGCGTGAAGCAATTAGAGGAAAACCAACCAGGAGATGGTGCCAATGGGTGGTCTCTCAACAATATTCCTCCTCCTCTTTCTATCTCTGTCGTTTCCATTCTTCACCATCGTCGTCGTATGCCAAGCTTTGCCTAAATGTCCAGATAAATGTGGTAACGTGAGCATCCCATACCCATTTGGCACCTCAGACGGCTGCTCCATGGATAAAACCTTCCTCCTTACTTGCAACCACTCCCAAGATCCCGCCAAACCATTCTGGAGAGATCACGAGGTGTTGGAGGTATCCGCCATGCGCGGCGAGGTCGTCCTCCACCTTCCTATCTCCATCGCCTGCTACAACGAGACAAGGGAGGACAAGCTCGATTCCGAAGAAAGAACCATAGACCTGGAAGACTCGCCGTTCACCTACTCGAATCTTAACAAGTTCACGCTGACCAGCTGCACCACCACCGCGTTCGTCCGAAACGTCGAGAATGGAACGGTGGACGAGTTCGCGGCGGCATGCGCATCTGCCTGCAGTGCGAAGACCAACTTCCCCAAAGACGCGTGCGGTTGCGGCATCGGTTGCTGCCAGTCCGGCATCGCGAGCGGCATCAAAGGCTTCAGGTTGGGGTTTAGCACGTACCAGACAGAGACGGAGATCTGGGACTACAACGAATGTAGCCTTGCCTTTGTTGCAGACCCAAGCAGGTTTGAATTCAACAAAAGCATGATCGAAGACTCTCGAAGCTTCGATGAGATGAAGGTGCCGGTCATACTGGACTGGTCCATGGAGAACACGACCAGCCCACCAAACGGAGATGGATCGTGGGGTTCCTCGTGCCGAAGCGAAAACAGTGAGGCCATTCCATCCAAGAATGGCCTCGGATACCTCTGTAATTGCTCCGATGGCTTTGAAGGAAATCCCTACCGACAGGATGGTTGCACAGGTAACCATCTGTCCCTAATTTCCAAGTGTTCATCCAGAAGCTTAGCGCAAACCTCAATTAATTAATGCTTTCGTACGTATGATTTTCAGATATAGATGAGTGCGAAAATCCAGAAGAGTATTCATGCTTTGGCGATTGCATCAACACGATTGGAGGGTACAACTGTTCTTGTCCGTCGGGTACGAACGGTAATCCCAGGATGGAGAACGGTTGCTTGAAGGAGCGCAAGTCAAATCTGATCACGGGTAATTTCTCGCGACCTTCAAGATCTTAAATCACATAACAGGTATAATTTCCCAAAATATGACACGAAATACTCCAGGATGGATCGTAGATTATGTGTCCCATTTCTTTATCAATCGTCTTACGTTGTTTCCTTATTCTCCGAAAAAAAATGAAAAAAAAAAAAAACAAGAAGAAGGTTCTTCAGACAAATTTAAAGAACCTCATTTCGATTTTGGCATGGGGGAAGACCTCTGTGTCTAGGTGAAGTTGGCCGCAGGTCTTTGGTCATTGTGATTGCAAAGAAATGAAGTTATTTTTAATGGGTAAAATGGAGGAAAACTGAAAATTTCTTGCAAAAAGCACCGCATTTTTTAATAAATTAAATTATATCAGTGATATTTAAATTTTAAATTAAATTAAAATTATATTGATGATATTTAATAATAAATTAAATATCTCAATGATATTTTAATTGGTATTTAATTTTAACCCAAGTAACACGTCCACCTTGCGAAAGATGCGTCGAATTTTGTGTAGCATTGTGTGTTCCCGTACACTCCAAAAGAACAGGGTCTGGATGGAAAATATTGCAAGGAAAGGCTTTTCTTTTCGACTTTTGGACGCAACGCCTGTAATCTACTTCCAGTTATTTTGGATGGAGTGGCAGAGCAGATGGCAACTAACTTCCGATATTCATTTTCATTTTCAAAAAAACACACACACACACACACACACAAATTTAGAGAACCAAAAAATAGATTTTGTTATTTTTTTAAAATAAATAAAACTTCACGTCCTTGTCCAATAATTTTCACCCAATTTGATTATTTCATATTCCGATTTATTAACATTTCTGTCAATATAAAAATATTTAACATTTGAGAACTATAAACTTATATTTCATTAAACTTTTCATCACATCCTATAACTATTTCACTGAATGCTCAATCCGTAATCAAACAAATAATACACAAAAAAGGAGAGAAATCTAAAATGGATTACAAGGAAATATATAGAGTTGAATAAGTGTTTTAGGTGCAGAAAGAAAGTCAAGGAGAATTGTAGCTTAAACTGATTGGCCTCGAAGTGATTATAATCGATTTTCAAACCTAATCAAAAATATATAATGTTAGAGAGAATTGATGCAATTTTGCTTCTAGGTTTCCAAGGAATCAAAAATTAAGAAAGATATGTTAAAAACCTAATCAAAGAGATTTAGAACACCTTAATCACACATATACTTGGATAACCATTAGTGGGAGCAGCTACATGAATTCTTTGATGTTTTGGTAATAGCCTAACGCAACCAAAGACCAAAAAAAAAAAAAAAAATAGGATACCATGCCTTTTTGTCTAATGAGATTTACCCAACCATACTTAAGATGTTAGAGAATAGTGTTGATTCGTCATACATGAGAGCCATAGAGTTCGAAGGAACCCAACATAGCTACCGCTATTGAGGTTCTGCAACTCTTGAATCTCATGCTAGATTGCCGCTAATCGCACGCACCCACTCAATCTCGATCATGAGATCTTCGCCAAGTGTGAGCCTCACTTGTGAGACAAGGAGCCACTAGAGGAGCATGAAGGCAATTCCAAGCACTACCACCACCAGGATCAGGACCTCCGCCAGGAGGTCAGAGAGGATCACCGCTCCCACACCGTAGGTGACACGTATGGTGGGGAGCACGATGTCGATCTTAACAACCATCTTGTTGGCCCAGTCAATGATGTTTGCAAATCGCGACCATGCAATTCATCGACATAGATTCACCAGCCAGCAAGAATGATATCAATAGGTAATTGCGATCCAACAATGAGAACTTCTCGACTTCTTTGCAGGAGACATCCCAACGTGCAATCGCACTCAACTCGCCGATGGTGTACTTGAGGTCGTAGAGGAAGGACACAGACGTCAAGGCTCTTGTCGTAGATGAAATCAGGATCAAAGGCTCTCTTGAGGTTGACGTAGTCGACTCCCACCTAGTAGAATTCGACAAGTAGGAGCCGCTTGAAAGGTATGGGCTTGCCTTTATTGTTGGTCACGTCAAAGGTCATCAAGATCGTGGACTTCCTCACGACAAGAGACCAACCTAGGTGGGTTGCCTTCTGGAAGGCAATGATGCCAGAGACGTGCAAGGTCTCCATGGAGGTGCTGAAAATGATCGTGAAACGAGAAGGCAACGCTTGCTAACTCAAGGTAGTTGAGGATCACCGAGCTCAAGTCAACGAATCTGGCCAATGTAGGTCAAGATATGGTCGTTGCTCCCAGATCTGACTACTTTATAGTCAGATCTAGCCACTACAAGGCCAGATTTGTATCGCCAATGTCAACCTGCTCTATGCAATCATCATTCGGATTCTCTTCACATCAATGCAGACATAAATAATGATTAAAAAAACTCAAGAATAATGAAAATAATAATAAAACTTGAGAATAAACCCAAGATACCACATTAGAATATAAAATGAATAAAATAAATAAAATATCAAAAGCATCACAATCACGAATGCTTAAATTTACATGGAAACTTCTCTCACCAAGAGATGAGAGAAAATTGTGGGAGAAGTGCCCTTATGAGCGAAACGTCTTAATATTTCTTCTCAAAGAAAAGGATCCTTTTATATGCCACCACACACCTCTTTCTTTCCTACACCACTATATGAGACTAAACCATTTGCAATTAGATCTCACACACTATCCAATTACCTAACACCAACAATCATCTCACTCAACAGTACCATTATCTCAAAAATTCATCATTCTTAAATTATACATGTCTTTGCTTTAAACGTTGAGGAGTTTTGTTTTGTTTTGTTTATTTGTTTGGAAAAGGGGAAGGGTGGGTACTTTAGGTTGGGAGCCATCCATTATATTACTTCAACGTAAAGTAACACAAGATGTTATATTTGACTCGGTAGAAAGAAATCGCTAAATCTAATATCATCCATGAAAATATCACAAATAATGAGATTATTTGTCAGTTTAGTGATCTCAGCTAAATGGCCACATTACAGGGATTGCTGTTGGGCTAGTTACTACATTCGCCTTGATGATATCGCTTGCAGTGAGTGCATTGTTATATAGAAAATCAAAAAAAACAAGGGCAAAGAACCATAGAGAAAAATTCTATAGGAAGAACTATCAATTGCTGGAACAACTTATTGCATCTTACAATGGTAATATCCAGAGGATAAAGATATTTTCGCAAAAGGAGGTGGACAAGGCTACTAACAAATTCAATGACACAAGAGTGGTTGGTTGTGGAGGTCATGGAACTGTGTACAAGGGCATTCTATTGGATAATAGTGTTGTTGCAATTAAGAAGTCTAAGCCAGTCGAGGAGGAAGAGATAGAGGCAGAGGTCCAGCAATTCATCAATGAAGTTGCAATTCTTTCTCAAATAGATCACAGAAATGTGGTAAGGCTGATAGGATGTTGTTTGGAGTCCGAAATCCCCTTGTTGGTTTATGAGTTTATATCGAATGGCACACTCTCTGATCATCTTCATGTTTGTGACGATTCTTACAACTTGTCCTGGCATGACCGATTAAGGATTGCTACAGAAATAGCATCAGCAGTAACCTATATGCATTCAGCAGCTTCCAGATCAGTTTTTCATAGAGATTTAAAGACAACGAACGTATTGCTAGATGAGAAATTAATGGCAAAGGTATCAGACTTTGGAACTTCAAAGTCAATTATGATTGATCAGACCCACATCACTACAGCAGTTCAAGGGACTTATGGATACTTGGACCCAGAATATTTCTACACTGGCCAATTAACAGAAAAGAGTGATGTATATAGCTTTGGAGTCATTCTTCTGGAGTTGTTAACAGGAGAGAAACCATACTCCCAAGCTAGATCTCAGGATGAGAGGAATCTAACAACCACTTTCATATTGGCAATGAAAGAAAATCGATCACTTCAACTTATTGAAGCTTCCATCGTAGAAGATGCCAAGAGAGAGGACCTTCAAGCAGTGATGAAACTTGCAGAGGATTGCTTGAGGCTACAAGGAGAAGAAAGGCCCACAATGAAGGAAGTGGAGATGATACTTCAAGGACTGAAGAAGATGCAGAAGCAAAAAAAGCAATACAGCGAAAGGAATTTGGATGGAGTGCCTAAACAGTTGTTATGTGAAACCTCCATCACTACTAGCACCAAAAGCAGTGTGGTAGGATTCCCCACAAGTGACAGTTCTACGGGACGAGGGATTTTTCTACGGTGATAATATGTCATTTTGGTGACTTTGATGGGTCGCGTGCTTCTTCATGTGGATAACAGAAGAGACATTGGCAAGTTCATTTATTTTTGTTACAAGTGAAAATCGGAAATTCTTGTTTTACTTTCTTTTCTTCAAGTTGATGCTTCTCTTTCTTTACTTATAAGATGTTTCAATATTATGTAAGGTACTTATTAGTTTTAATCCTACATGTTATCCTTAATGATCTGTAGATATTTATCATTCACTTCGTTGAATTTTACAATTCCATCACCAAAATTGACCATTCAAGAATGAAGTGGAAATCAAATTTAGCAAAACTAACCATGAATAAACCTGGACTACTATTGCCCCCAAGAAAAAAAAGATGGTTACTAAATGTCCATGACCCTCCATTCTATTTATTGATACTAGAACAAAGATTAAGAGAACCCTATCAAAAAGTTCATAGATACGAAGCATCTCTCGTAACATTTTTCACTTATAGCCTTCTAAACATCCATTCCATCTATTGATGCTGACACAGAGATTACAAGAATCCCATCAAAGGATGCGATAGGTACAAAGTATCTCTCTTAGCATTTTCTACCCATGACTTTCTAATCTAAAAGTTACCTTATTCTATTGTTACAGCTGCACCAAACACCTTCCCACAAAATATTAATCTGTCTAGATACATCCAAACATGTCACCTCTACGGCACTTCAAAAAGGCACGAAGTTGTTGCCTTTGAAAAGTTACAGTAAAAAAGATCGACGGGAAATGACTTCAAGTATGGTTAAAACTAACCCTCACCGCCACAAAATGGACCAAACCCCCAGAACCCATATAGGCACCAGAGAATTGTTTATCTTTTACATTTTTTGCATCGCCAATTTTATTGCCCATCTGAACTTCGTTCTATTTTACTCCTTTAGATGTCAAAACTTTTGAAAAATTAATTCGTTCCTTGCTAAATAAAACATTTTCAGCGTGTGGAAAGCTAAGGGCCATGAGATTGAAAGATAGCGACAACTGAAGCTCCAACTTACAGGGTTTTGGATAGCCACCCATTTGCATACAATGTATCTGTCAAGGGCTTTCTGTATGGTGTAAGGGACAAGGATGGTGGGTCCTCTTTGAAGAGGATTAAGGATATCTTAATTTTAATCCTTTAAGATTGTGTCCAACTATCTTTTTCGTTCCTATTATAAATAAAATACATCCTTTACTTCAAAAAATAACCAAAAGAGACAAGGATGGTGGGCGTGGGGGTGGGTGTTATCTGCAAAGGAGCCATTATTTTCTCAAGTCTGTTCTCAGGTCAACATTCTAAAATTGAGGGCAACTCTCACTCTTGAATTTGTACATCTCACTTTTGACAAGGGCAACATTCTAAACTTTGCCTGTTTAGACATAAAAATAAACTTATGTCACCCATTTTTCTTTGCAAAGTGGGTAAGAATCGTTAATAATTAGAACGAAATAAAAGGATTCTTCATTTGTATCCTTTCATATTTATTGGTAGAAACTTTTATACCAATGCTTCAGAAATCATTTGCAGAAAAAAAAATCTCACATGTCGTGGACTTATTATTTACATACATACACCCTCAGACACTTGTCACATTTATATTAATATAGACTTAAAAATAACGAACCTTTTTACATCCAAGATCCTACGAATTTATTTTCTCTGTCCCTTACCATCTCCATCCATTTCCACCTCCGTGTAGCATTAATCTTTTTTATATTCCACGAGTACTGCAACATTTCTAAGGGAGCATGAGTCAAATGAAACCTTGGATAAGTTAGTCTAAAATTGATGTAGGATAATCTATTTTTATGGGTTAACTCATATATTTTCATAGGTTAATCAAGAAATTTATCAAACAACCATAAATTAACCTACTAGAATAACCAATATGACTTCTAAAAAAAAAATGTTCGATAGTTTATCTACAAAAAAATTATTGTATGAAATCTATCCGTCCATCCAATTAGCCCTCAAAGATTATTGAAATACGCAAGATCTTGAGAGAGATCCTTTACTTATAGTCTGATGGGACTCGGAAGGCCTATCAAAAGGTTTATTGACGTAAGAGGTGCTACTTAGCCATTAGCATCCATCGTTTAGGGGAGAGATCCACCATCAACGTGCAAACACAAGGGAAAATAGGAATTTGGTGACCCAGTTCCACCCTAAGGGATGTACGTCTGAGGGGAGAACGATGCTCCCAACTATGCACTATATTTTCTTGGATATATATTACAAGATCTCGCTCCCTCTTTCGGGGAGGAGTCCCACCTACTAGGGGTCTCCCTCTAAATTTATAACATGGGGAAAAACTCTCATTGGTGAACTCTGGTACCCCTACTTGTCAGGCTACGTGGTAGCTGTCAAGGTGCAGGTTGTTAGACCCATCATTTCGTATCTTCTGCCCAAGTTGCGTAGAATCTTCTAACAGACCGAGCTGGTGTTTACTAAGGATCCAGCTGATCCCAGGCAGGACGAGGAATTGGTTCCGCCTGTACACTCCGTGTCCGAGTAGCCGGATTCTTTGCTGAGTCAGGTGCGGAGTTTTGGATCCGATGGCACTTTTTATCCTCATCATATGCCCCCACTCTCTAGCTAGTGTGAAGTATTGAGAGAGTAGTGAGAATGGTCAAAACTCCACGGTAGGTGATGCCCTCAGATGTTCGTCCGGCTGTGTTGCAGCGAGGGGAACATTTATGCTTGGGGAGTTAAGTGGCTTTTATTTGCTTCCGGTTACGTGGAAGGGGTTTCTTGTTAGGGCATATGGGCCCGAGCTTCCGCTGGCTTTAGGCGGTGACATCTTCTGAGGTGGAACGTGGGGCGTGTAAGCTTGGGTTCGAGCTGGTCGTATGAAGCGGGTGTTGACTTCGGTGTGGGGAGTATGAGCTTAAGCCGATGCCGACCTCTATGAGGCAGCAAAAGTTAGGCGCAGGGCGTATGGGCCCAAGCCTTTGAGGCCTTGGGAGGCCACCTACCCTGAATTTGAGGTGGGCTTGTAAAGCAATGATTTATGCCGGCCTTCAAGGCGACGGAAGTTTGGGCGTGGGGCATATGAGCCCTAACCCGTGCCGGCCTTAAGAGGCGGCAATAATTTGGGCGTGGGGCGTATGAGCCTTGAGAGAAGGCACGAATTTTGGTGTGGGGCGTATGAGCCTTGAGAGAAGGCAGGAATTTTGGTGTGAGGCGTATGTTAAGACCCGTGCTGTTTGAGCCCTTTAAGACGTCTGGAACTTGAGTCAGACATCTGGTCAAACATTTGGACACCTTCCCAGACGTCTGGAAATCGAAATTTTCGTGTACGAGCTCGCGTCTGCGCGCGTGCTGCGTACAGACAGTACATGTCCCTCGTTTCTTCTCCTTCTCTCTCCTTCCGCCCGACGAAAACCCTAACCTCACACCCTTATATAAACCCCCTCCTCTCCCTCGTTTCACCCCACTTCCAGCCACTTCCCTCCTTTCTCCAGCGAGAGCAGCAGAGCGACGAGTGGTGGAGAGGAGCGGCGTGAGAGGAGAGGAGCAGCGTGAGAAGGAGAGGAGAGTAAGCTGCAAGCTCGCGTGGGAGCTCGCTGGTGAACTCACGGCCGGTCGACACGTGCGGAAGGCGGAGGAGTGTGTCGAGGAGGTCCTCCCCGACACTGCTGCATCTGGAGCAGCAGGCGAGAGGGCACAGCGCGGCCACGCGCGGTGCGAGAAGGCGAAGGCAGGTTCTAGTTCTGGGATTTTCCCAGAATCAAATGTCTAAGGTGACCGCAAGATGACGATGCGGACGTCTGGAGGTGGTGCCATACATCTGAGAAGGAGGCTTCACGAAGGTACGTCTCCTTTGCAGATACGGCCATGCAAGCCGCTCTGCAGAGACATTGTTCCTTACCTTTTTGAGAAGATTTCAGTTGATTCGCGCAGGTGTTGCTTTAGGAAGGCGCAGGACACGTCCTCCCATGCACTTCGGACGTCTAAGCAAGGGACCAGATGACGAGAAGCACTTCCAGATGTCCGAAGAGGTTGTTGGACGTCTGGAACTGGGTCTAGATGGTCCAGCGGAGTTCCTAGATGTCTGAGGAGTAGCACAGGACTTAAGGTATGGCTCTGGACTCTTTTAAGACATCTGGAAGTTGTTCCAAACGTCTGATTTGAGTCAAAATCGTTGTTTTCATCCGTTTAGGATCCGTTTGAGGTCCGATTTCCGTAATTGAGATACTGTTATTTCCTGTGTGAATTCCTCTACTTATTAGAATACTTTCTATACTATTCTGAGCATTCTCTCGTGATTGATCATTGTGATAGGACCTCGTTCCGTTGTAGGTTTGGGGCTTACTAAGGTACGTGGACCTGCTGATCAAGCTCCCATTACTCCTGGGTTTACTGATAGAGTGGCTTCCCCTTAAATTAATTACAATTTAAATGCATGTGTGTAATGAAAGGATTAGAACCTAGGATATGACATGAATCCTAGGACTAGAAATACTGGAATGTCTGTATTGAATGAATGAATTACAGTCTTGAATGAGTAAATAGAATGAGAACAATTGTCTGTAAATGAATAATAGTTGCCTGCGAAATATGTAATATTTGTGTTAGTTAACTGCTGAATGTAACTTTCCTGTCGTACCGTGAAATGACATAATATGAGCTGCATGTATATGAATTGGAAATGGGAAGATGAATGTTGGAAACACGAGTCACCTGTGAATAACCTGAATATAGGAATGTGAACAATAGAATTACAATTTACATGTGTATAACCTAAGAATGGAAATAGAAATAATGAAACCTGGTATATAATGGCCTGAGGAATATGAGCATGAATCCTACGGGGAATTAGGAGTAGAGCTCCTAGAAATAATGGGAATGGAACTGGAAATGTGAGTGGGGAAGTGAGCTTACCCTTGAGTACGGAGTACCAAGGAGAGCGACTATCTCCCTGTTTAATGCATAGCAGAGCTAGCCGCCCTTGGGTTGGGATCCGAGGTTAGGATTGATCACTCTGTACCGACTTTTTGACCCTCGTGTACACTGTACCGAGGAGAGCTACTAGTGTAGGGAGAAAGCTAGCCACCCCACGAGGCCCAGGGTTCAGCTAGCCACTCTACACCGACTTATTAGGCCCACTGAGCAAATCAGGGTAGTCAAGTAAGGGTGCTCGGACTATGGAGGGGCGAGACCCCTGTTTGGTTCTCAGGGGCTAGACCCCTGTTACTGAGAGGGCTATGCCCTTTACTGGTTCCGTGCTGTGCTTTGGGCGCACCCGCTAACGGAAATGACTGACCGCGTGCCAGTGCGGGGTAGCTACCCGTGCGCTTATCGCACGTGCCGTAGTCACCATTACGTTTGTTCGTGACCTTGGGGTGGTTGACTGGGTGTAAGACCACCACGGGGGACTCTCCCGGCCAGGAGGGCACCATGTGCGACTTCTACTCTTCGGAAAAGACTGCAATCAAGATCAATCCCACGAGGAACATTCGAGATCAAGAAAGAGACCTGATAAATAAGCCAAGTGGTGAAAGAAAGAATAATTAGTTAAAGAAAAAAAGAAATTGAAAAACAACAGCTACCTGTCCACCTTTACTGCTTTAGTTAGTTAGTTGCCACTCTACTCAGCGTTCGCTTATTTCGTGTACTCAACCCTTTTTAGGTCCAGGTGTTAAGTAGCCAGAGCCTACGGCTGCAGAGGGTGCTGGGCCCAATAGTTGTAGCTCTTTTTGTACTCGTTTGTAGTAGTGAGTAGCTTCGTGTACCTTTATATTCTATACTCTTCGTTCTGCACATTATATTCCTATACTTGTTTACCTTTCTACTGTTATGGTGGTGTGTACTGTAATAGTTTTACTTCTTTACTGTTGTACTTTTGTTACTATTAGTTGCTTAGCATGGTGAATGTGGTTTACTTTCCTACTTTTTGGTTACTTTCTCGTTAGACGACTGGGTCTTGGGATCAGTCGAGTCGGTCCGATCTCGTGTCCTGTAGGGATTCGGGAATTGGGTCGTAACAGCGTATGAGCCCGAGCCCGTTCTGGCCATGAGAGGCGACAGATGTTGGGCACAGGTCGTATAAACTGAGCCCTTGCTGGCCTTAGGAGGCAGCCTTTCATCCATCCTAGATGCTAAGGCACGTACCGTTGTTTCCGCGAGAGGTCGTCGCTCGAAGCATCGCGCCCTTTTTAGAGGGGCGTAAAAGACTTTTTCGATGCCCAACGTGTAATAACGCGCGGGGTTCCTGACTAGTGGTTTTATTGGTGTGGTTACACTACTGTGGGATCAGCGTCGTATCTGGGGGATTTGGTTCCTCGGGAACTGGCGAGCCGCATGGGGTAAAAGGACATTACCGTCCTCGAGGGCCTGGGGGGCGGCTTTCCAGCTTATCGTTGGCGAGGCCTATTGGGATGCCCGTAAGGAGGGCCATCTGTAATGGTGGTTGGGCACCTACGGCTAGCACCGTAAATATGCAAGAGGGTTGCCCTTAGAGACCTTCTTTGTAGGCTTTCTAGGCTGACTAGTTACTCGATGCCTGGTCCAACCGCTCCCCTCAACAAGCGGGAGGGCATTCTCCTTTAAGATGCTGCATCAAGGTTACTAGGTGCGTAGTGCTTGTCCCATGGAATGGTTGGGCTAAGGGTGTCCGCGACGAGTACCTTGCCTTTGACCGACTCTCCTCACGAGGCGACGATGGGAGGGGGTAGAGAGTCCTGGCTCGTCTTTTGGCTTTTTAAGTGGGATGCTCGGTGGTTTGAACCTCAGTCGTCACTTGAAGGGGTTTGCCCCGGGTGGAGTTAGTAGGGTGCTTTGACTGCGCCTGTGCCACCCGAGCCCTTCTTGCTGGTGCCAAGGGGGCAAGAGGCTATGGCTGCCTCGACAATGCCGTCCCTTGTCCTTTTGGACCAGTGGGAGTTGGGGCTCCTCTTACTAAGTCATGCCCTTCCCTCTAAGGGATGCTCAGCTGGGTCTCCTAAGAGCCGCCCTTAGCTAGGATAAGCCCGTCTTCAGTGATACTTGCTCCCTCTTGGGGGTTGGGCAGAGGTGCCCTTTGCAAGAATGGCGGGATGCCAGTTCTTAATGAGGGAGTCTTAAGGTGGGCTCTACTATTGGAGCTTGTGCGTGTGCGCTATTTGAGACCGTCGATTTCCTCATGGGGTTGTTTCCTCGGACAAGCCAATCAACGTCGTCACCACAGAATCGAGTGGCCGAGGCAAAAGAGCCTAGCAAAATTCCCGTGAGGGCTGCTGGCTCAGACCAGGGTATTAGACCGCGTTCCATCACCTCAGCCTCTGTTCAAAGGCGAGGGCTTGGGAGTCGACCATTAGGTGGCCTACCGATTCCACGAAGGCGGTTGGTGGCTTGGTTGCTTTCTGAACGTGACCCCTTTACTACTGGGCCCGTCCTTATCTTCATCGTAGCTACGAGGCGTGGTGCCGTCGAGTACCTGCCCACCCGACTATGCCTCTGAACAGGGCGAGCGCCGGGGGACTTTCGCGTGGGTTGGCCCCTGAAGGTGTCCGTAGCCTAGGGCTTCTCTTAAAGGGCGACAAGAGATAGGAGTGGGCGCTTGGACTCTTGCTGGCAAAAGGCCGGAGGTGCATCAGACGAGGCTTGGAGTGCGGGGCTCCAAGCTCGTCTCACAAGCACTGCGTGATGTTGCGTCACCCAGGGCACGGGACACTACAGTCCCGATTCAGCCTCCGGTGGTCAGCATGGCGACTATTAGGTGAGGCGGCTCTCACTATTTGCTCTAGCGGTGACACGCTCACGAAGCAACAAAGACTCTGCCAATCGGGTGGTGTGTGGAACTTTCAAGCGCATAGGCCTGAGTCCCTACTGGCCCAGGGAGTTGATGTCTATTACGACCCGCCCCCAGCCCCTCTAGGAACCCAAAAACGGCTTGCCTTGACTAACCCTAAGACCCAGCCATCCAATGAGAAACTAACCCATACACCCGAAACCAACAAAAATCACGCATGCAAGTGGCTAGAAATAATTAAAGGAAGCAACAAAAGTAACTAGAGCTCAAAAAGGCATTAAACATAATCCAAAAACTAGCCATCACGACCATAGTTCAACATGAAATAGAACCACTCACTACAATAGAAAAGACTGAAAGAGAACTAATACTGGAAGCTAAGGCTGAGCTCGACTGGGCCCAGTACCCTTTACAGCCAGTGGTGCTGGCTGCTCAGCTCCCTGACCTGTACGTGGTTATATATAATGAGGGGTCAGCTTACACTGAGTAGAGTGGCATATACAACAGTTATATCATTTAAGCAGTAAAGAAAACCACAGATTTACATGTAATTATCTAATTATCCAAACAACAGGTAATTTAACAACAAGTGTTTACTAGTCAAATTTCTAACAAAAGGTCCACCATGTCACTCAATCTTCCTGTTCCCTAAGGGAACGATCTTGTTTGTAGCTTTTCTCGCGATGTAGGATGTACATGTGGCACTCTCCTGGCTGGGAGAGCACCCTGAGGTAGTCCTACGCCCGATCTACCACCCCGAGGTTACGGTCGCGATGTAGCAGTGACTACGGCACGCGCGATAAGCGCACGGGTAGGTACCCCACACTAGCACGTGATCAGTCATTTTCGCTAGCGGGTACACCCAAAAGTACAACACGAAACAGCACAGGGCTTTGCCCTCTCAAAACAGGGGTCTCTCCCCTCCACAATCCGCGTACCCTCATCCGACTATCCCAGTTTGCCCAGTGGGCCTAACAAAAGTCGGTGTAGGGGGGCCAGTCCTAACCCCGAGCCCCGTAGGGTGGCTAGCTCCCCCCTACACTAAGTACAGTAGCTCTCTATAGTACTGCGTACGCGAGAGCCAGCTACTTTCCATACCAAAGGGATAGTCGCTCTCCTCGGTACAGTGTACTCAAGGGCCAGCTCACTTCCCTTCGACATCCGATATTTGTTCCGTACACGTGAGTTCCTCTTCTAGTTCCCCGTAGGGTTCGTGCATAGGAATTTCTTACTCCCGTATAATACACATGCCTCTATTCATATCATGATAATTTTAGGGTATAACAGGTAGCTCATGATTTCACAATTCCACACTTATCTCATCAATCAAGCTAAACAGGATACAACATGTATTTCAGTTCAAGTCATAATTCAATGAATGTAAACAGGCAACTCGTAATTTAGCATATTCAGGAAACATTACCACAATTTAACATTCACGGCATGTATAATTATCAATTTTTCTATCTCAGTCCTAGGGTTCATTGTACATCCTAGGGTTCAATCAATTAGTTCTAAATAGCATGCACTTTCATCATTTAATTCACAAGGGAAAGTAAAGACCACTCTACCAGAGTAACCGGGAGGGGTGGGGGCACGAACGGTGGACCACGTAGCCTTTGCGGGTCCCGTGCACACCACGGATGGGTGTCTTATTAACACGAACAGTCAGGCCAACCATTTCAACATTTCTCGAGACAGGAAAAAGAGTTCGAAATAGCTAGAACAAGGCTCCATCACATGGGAATTTCCGATAGGAACCCAACGATACCTTATTTACAGAAAATCGAACCAACCCAAACACCCTTCCTGGTTCACTTGAACCGGACCAGGCATGCTGGTCTAGCTGGACCAACCGCCTGGTGCCTGAATCCATCAAATCAAACTAAAATCAGACGTCTGGGGGAGGTCCCAGATATCTTAAACGGCAATAGGAAGCTCAACTTGCGTTTTGTGCTAAAGGTCGAACGTTTGGAACCCCTCAGTCGTCCTGGGGTCTTTTCAAACGTCTGGCAGTGCACTCGGACGTCTGGGACGGGTATCTGTTGTCTGGAGAGACGTCTAGACATCCTAAAGTGTCTGGGGAGCTGCGCCTGCGCCTCTTCCCAACAGCTTTGCACACGCACAGTGATGTACAGTCACTCGCAGACTACGCGTACGAAAAATACAGGCGGACAGGACCTTATCGTTTGAATATGCTTTATCGAACGTCTGGTGCTACCTCCAAACATCCGATTAGACGTCTGTTGAGAGATACAGACATCTGATCTGCGGAGAAAAATCTCCCCAAAGTCCTTCGCAAGCATTCCTCTCTCGCGAAAAGCAACCCCCGTCTTGCACAAAGCACACCCCAAGGCACTCAGCCTTACGTCTACCAAGCAAAGGAGATTGTACTGAAAAACATGCACAAGTCTCGAGCAGGGCAGTACCTTAGATTCTGCGTGGTATCAAACATTCGGTGACAACTCCGGACATCCGATCAGACGTCTGTTGGACTCCCCAAACATCTGGTTCTACGGAAAAATGACTCTGCAGAACCCTTCGCAAGTCTTTTCTCCTCACGAAAACCTGCACCCGCACCAGGAGCTGAACAGCAATGGCGCTCCTCAGCTTCGCACGCACGTCCTTCCTCCAAGCTCCGTCGCCAGCTCGCCCAAGCTCCTCCTTGCGCACTAAACTCCTGCAGCGGGAGCTCCTTGCACAGCAGGGAGGACACGAGGAAGGGGAAGAAGGGCAGTCGCTGGTGGCACCGAGGGAGGAAACAAAAGAGGTGGGGGGGCTCGAGAAACGAGATAGGGGGTTTAAATAGAAGAGGTTTAGGGTTTAGGGGTGTGTGTAGGTGTGGGTGGGGCCCAGGAAATTGCACAAAATGCCCCACAACACTCCCAAACTCCCATAAGTCCTTCCACCAAATACTTAGGGGGTTAAAATTTGCAACGAAACCCTCACAGTCTTTGGAAAAAGCCTACCGACCCTTGGGAAGGGTCATTTCAATGTCCCCGTCACTGTATGTGTGGCATAGGAGCCTTGGTCGTGCCATTCTCAGGGAATGGCGTTCTAGCGACCAATAAGTAGGGCATGAGTGCCTCTACTTGAATTCATGTCGGCCATCAGGATTAGTTTTGCCAGCCTTGGGAGGTGGCAATTGTCAAGACTACAGGGGCAGATCTTGTCTAGGACCCGACCAACCCAAAAAGGTGGCCTGTCACCTTGAATAGGTGATGGTACAAAGGATCATTGTGCAGACCCGTCTGTGCCGACCTTAAGAGGTGGCTGGCTAAGCGAGTCTTGAGGGACGGCCGTATATCTGCTTGAGCTACGATCGATTTTTGGAATGATCTTGCATCTTTGAGAAGTGGCAAGGAGAGAAATGTTGGGCACGTCTGGCCGAATTTTCGTCGACAGTAAGTGGTGACTTGCCATCCTAAAGAGGTGGCAACATAAGGACGCGCTGGTCCAAGTTTTTGTCCACCTTAAGAGGTGGCTTGTCGACTTGAAGAGGCGGCAATACATGAAACGTCAGACACACCCGTCCTAGTTCTCGCCAACCTGAAGAGGTAGCTTGCCAACCTGAAAAGGCGGCAACAAATGGAACGTCGAACGCATCCGTCTGAGTTTTCGACAACATGAACTGGTGGCTTGTCGGCCTGAGAGGCGGCAATAAATGGAACGTCGGACGCATCCGTCTGAGTTCTCGCCGACCTGAAGAGGTGGCTTGCTGGCCTAAAGAGGTGGCAATAAATGGAACATCAGACGCATCCATCTGAGTTGTTTCCAACCTGAAGAGGTGCCTCGCCGGCCTGAAGAGGCGACAATAAATGGAACGACAGATGCGTCCATCCGAGTTGTCGCCGACCTGAAGAGGTGACTTGCCGGTTTTAAGTGGCGGCAATAAATGGAACGTCAGACGCATCCGCCCGAGTTCTCGCCACTTGAAGAGGTGGCTTGTCGGCCTGAAGAGGCAGCAATAAATGGAACGTCGGGCGCGTCCGTTCGACTTCTCACCATCCTGAAGAGGTGGCTTGCCGGTTTTAAGAGGCGGCAATAAATGGAACGTCAGATGCATCCATCCAAGTTCTCGCCACTTGAAGACGTGGCTTGCCAACCTGAAGTTCAAGTGGCGGCAACAAGTGGAATGTCGGACACGTCCGTCCAAGTTCTCGATGACTAATGAACGGAATTTCTATGCTAAAAAGTTTTGAGTTTGAAAACTTTGTCATTGTAGTTGCGTAAAAATCCGCTATCAGATAAAATTTACCAAAACTCTAGTGAGTCCCGAGTCGAACATGGGGAGACGAACATTTGATCAAAAATCGCGTTGGATTTATTATCACGAAAGCAGATTAGTTAGTCAAATTAAATCTACCCTAGCTATTCTACTTAAAGAATAAACAATAGAAGACAGAGAAAGAATAATACAAATCAAAAAAAATAGGGAGGGAATAAACAAATATTTCATAACCACATATTCATGTTCATTACATTTAATTGATACACTAGAAAGTTGAAAATCTACACTAGAAAGCGACAAAAAGAGAAAGGGGTGAGAAGTTATCCTCCTCGACGGCTGCCTGGAGGACGGGCTGTGTAGACGGAGTGCCCGGACGAGGGTGGTGAGATGCTGGACGAAGTAGAACAAAGACGGAGGATGGATGGAACAGGGCGATGTCGTAGCCGGATCCGGTTCCCAGATGGCAGCAAGAGGACAACTGTGGGATGCCTCACGAAGGAGGTGAGAAGATGGAAAAATTATCTTTATAACTCTAATGGAGCATGCCGGGTATAGAACCATCTCGTAGAGCTTTGGAGGGGGTGAGAGAAGAGAGAAAGGGATGAATGAAGTGGTAGGGGTAGCCTTATATGACTGTAGGAATGGGGGCATAAAGGTCATTTTAAAGCTTTACAAAATAAATGCTGGGGTCTTTAGTGACGGATATAAATGTCACTAAAGGCCCACGTCGTTAAAACACGCGTGCATCCTCACCTCTTCACCTTCAGCCGTTGAGTGCGCGCCCTCACGTTCAGTCCATTTCAGTCGTCCGATCAAGAGATCAGACGGCTTATACGTGCTCGAGCCCCTTCGCCTTATCCATGCACACACGCCTGCGTCAGATTGGGTGTGGATGAGCGCGTCTCCATGTGCATTCAGCGTGCTCACCCATCCATGCTGCCACGTAGCCGTTGCCGATGCCGCTCGATCGCGATCCAACAAGCGAATTTAGCCCGCTCAATCCTCGCACGGCTGATTTGAGGCTAGTGCGATTCAACCGGCACCCCCCTCTTCGCGTGGAGTGCTCAACCATTGAGCTGCACTTACCCTTGTGTCGAGTTTTTGTCTTTAGGCTCGTTTGCTGTCGATCATTGGATCTTGATCCAATGGTGGAGATCAAACTTGCCTTTGTCTTCAGAGAGGAGTAAGGCATTGAAGAGAGATGACACGACGCGTTCTCAGCCATTGGATGGGCATCCTATGGTTGGGATTCATCGAGCAGGCAGAGAGGAGGTGCTGCGGCCGGCATTGGGCGTCTATGATGGCGCCATCTACAAGTCAAAGAAGATGGACGGCCATGATGGCGCCGCATTGGGCGTCTATGATGGCGCCATCTACAAATCAAAGAAGATGTACGACCATGATGGCGCCACATCTACAAGTCAAAGAAGATGGACGGCCATGATGGCGCCGCATTGGGCGTCTATGATGGCGCCATCTACAAGTCAAAGAAGATGGACGACCATGATGGCGCCACGTGGCGCCATCATGGCCGTACATCTTCTTTGATTTGTAAATGGTGCCACAGATGTTGAATTGGATCGATTTTTGCGTCGTTGGGCTGCGATCGTCGATCCGAACCCATCTGTGCGTGTGGATTTGTCATCTGAGATACAGATTTACACCACCTTGGCCCTTGACCTCTAATCTTTCTCGGACTGCATCTGATGCTACAAAGGTTCGATCAGGGCGATCTCGGAGTCATTGAACTTCGATCGTTGCTCTGATTAGATTCGTACGATTGAATCTTCAATCTGAGGTCCCAAAATGATCTAGCTCTGTCCCCTCACCACAAAAAGAGAAAATTAACCTATAATTTATACAATCTAGCCTAAATGTATGATAATGCATGTTATGTAATATTTATAATGCATAATGCTTCTATAGACCTACGAACATGCATAAATAAGTATTTTAGGCTAATTAGATGTATGCACATCACCGACCTGAAGAGGTTGCTCGCCTGCCTGAAGAGGTTTCTCGGACTCACATTGATTTCATGTTTATAAATTTAAGAGTTTTGTGCGATTTTCATCCTATACTATAACATGCTTCTCTAAACATCGACAATTTCGTCTAAACATTTTGACGTCGTTGCCAGGGAGTAACATGTTATTCACCACAAGTCGTATCTTATTTGATTGAGCTGATTACTAACTTGTCCTATTTGTTTTACTTGTGATTTTGTAAGGTACATTACGAAAAGATCTTTCGCGCAATCAACTACTCTAGAGGCAGGTAAAGTTTCTCTTCTTCCCTAATCAACCTCCTAATCCTAGGAAAGAGAAAAAGGAAACAAATGAATTCGGATTCACTTGCCTTATTTTTCTAGTAATTATCATTCAAAGGCAAAGATTCCTTATTTGCGAACTTGATGTGATATCTGATTGAAGATTGAGATGATTTGATTAGAATTCTCAATCCTGATTTCCTGTACCTATTAGGGATTTACACTTAATTTTCTAAATATAGTGGACTACTCATTTTCTTTCTTCGATCCTCTACTGCTCGACTCCCGATAGCTTATAAGGGTTGCCCTCGATTCCCTAGTGCTTGGCGAAGCGCTCTCGAGGCCTGATCTTCATACCCTTAGAGGGGTTGCCTGCCTGGCCAAGGAGCAATCTTCACGCAAGCCTTTGTCAAGCGGGAGTCGCTAAAGGAGCCCGATGGGAAGCTCTCTTGGGATGGCCGAGCACTGGCTGGCCTTGAGGATTGTTCATCAGGGGGTGAAGTGTGAGGTAGGATCAGTCATTCTTTTGTAGTGGGTTGTGGCTGGCATTCCAGACGCCTTCAGCAGGGTACCTCCATTCCTTTGTGCCCACGTGGGCAGGCAACAAATGCATGGGCATGTATTCAAGATCATAAGACTTGGCTCCCAGTTCCTCTTGATCGGGCTACACTTCAGGAAGGAAGGCCTAGCTTAGGGGACCTCGAGTAACGAGCCGAGGTCACCAAAGCGTGTAGACGCTGCGCCCCAATCAGGCTCCCCTAAAGGGAGGAAGGCCGCAAGTGGGATCGTGGGTGGTTACGACCATCGTAGAATCTTTCACCCATGGGGGCCTTAGCAAGGCATTAGAGGGGCTCTTTCTCCCAGCGATCGGATGCTCTGCAGAGGCCCTCTGCCTCTGTATGCTATGCTCAACCTTGCCCTTGAAGGCCTAAAGGAGAGAGAGAAGAGGAGGCCTTTGCCTCTTCTGTGAAGCTATCGGTTCTTTGATTCTGAACACTGTTCGGATATTTGATAACCTGAGATTACTGTGGCTTATTTGATTGAAGTTACTATGCATTTAATTGAATATTTGTGAGCTTAACTTGATGGGTTAATTTGGTGATTTAAATAATCATTTTAACCCAATCTTTTTGCACATTGCTACTCGCTTTCATATATACATCATTTTAAATCATTCTAAATGAAGTTTTGATATTAATTGCTTATATTTCTGATTAAATTGTGATTTGTGAGATTGAATTGCCATATGTTGCTCCTAGTAAACAACCTCGGACTCTATTTTGATTCTGAGTGATTTCGACTTGCTACGATGATTATCTTTTAAAACTCCGATTTCGCACATCAACACCTAGTCCACCCTAACTCCTACTCCTAAACCCTAGTTTTGGCACCAACATAAGCAACCCTTGGCCCCTCAACCACCACCAAAAGCCACCTTGTTTTAGCACCAAAACACCCTCACATCCTAACCTTACACCTACCCCATAAACCCATCATAGCCTTACACCTACCCCCCTTCTAGAACCCCCTTAGGATGGCGCCAAACCAAGGCACCTATCAAGGTTGGTGCCAACCCTTAACCACCATAACCACCTCCTCTAGCACCCCTTAGGTTGGCGCCACTTATCTTATACCCTAGGATCCCATAACCACCACTTAAAACACCATCCTATCCTTACACCTACCCTCCACGCCACCATAACCCTAACCGCATAAAAAGTGGTGCCAACTTAACCTAAACCCACCTACCCTACACCCTCACATTTGGCGCCACTTAACATCCACCTTCCATCTCCTAACCACTACCATATAACCCAATCCTAGCCATACAACACACCCAACCAATCCCTAACCCTAGTTCCCATCTAGGGTTGGCGCCAACCACCAAGCACCCCTCCATTTTGACACCACCCAACATCAACCCTAAGATCTCCTAACCACCCCCTATGACAAATCCTAACCATTCATCCCTTAACTACACTTACAGCCCTACCATTCCTATAAAAAGACCTACCCTACCACCAAAAAAAGTGACCTTTGGCTCCATTAATCCACTCATATTTCCACCTTCATCCCATGATCTCCACGAAAAAGAGAAGAAGGAGAAGAAGAAGATTAAGGGGACACTCTATCCCCTTGGTGCCTTCCCCTCTTCCCTTCTTTCTTGTGCCCACACCAACCAGAGGATCAGCCAAGCAAGAAGAACATCCAAGAAGAGGCCTTGAGGGTGGTGCATGCCCACCCTTGGAGGAGCAAGGGCATGCCCATCTAGGACTTGCCAGGAGGAAGATTTCATCAACTTGGAGGAGCACTTCAAGAAGGAGTTGGAGAGACTCTTTTTCAAGCCCAGGAGCAGCTGAGCTTGAAGCATGGACTCTTTCCTCTTCACCACCATCACCAGGAGGATCTTTGTTTTACCAATTTTTATCTTTAATTTTGTAGTAAAAGCATTCATCTACAAGCATTCCTGTAAAATAAGTTTTCTCCATATATAAAGTTACCTTTTCTAAAATTCTTGTTTTCATTAAATTTGTTACTTTTTACTCTAGTGCACTGACACACACTCTCTCTAATTACCCTAGGTCTTCACGTACCTAAGGTAAACTTAGAGAGGGAATTATTTTGTCACTTAGGTTTTAAGCTTTAGCAATTCTAATGTAGTCTTCATTCATATTCAACTGCCCCTTTATTTCAAAACTTCAAAAATCCTATATTTAAAAATCTCAAAAAGAAAGTTGACTTCCCGAATCAAGCAAGAGTATTTTAAAGTGCATTTCTATCTTCCTTGAGACAACTCAAATACTTTTCCATGTACTTAATTTTATAAATTTTAAAAGCGATCATATTTGCACATTATAACGATAAAAATCCTAATTTTAAATCGCACTTTCTCGCATCACATATGTTTTTGCTTCAATTTTTTCCTACCTTTACCTTTTTTCCTTCTCAAAATATATCGCAATCACAAATAAAAGGATAGAAACACGAGATCAACAAATCAGACAAGCTTATTTCCTCGTCAAGGCATACGCATGGTCATGCAAGGGTTTTCAAGGAACCTATATGCATTGTATGAGAAATATGAACTATTCATTAACATGCATTGAATGAACAAGAAATATTATAAAAAGAAGAAATGTTTTGTCAAAAACCCAAAAAGTGTTCATTCACTTAACTTTATGCATATAATAAGACATACCACCTTGCTATTTACATTAGAGGTAAAATTTGTATTTATTTTTTTCTTTTAACTTTCAACTGCAACAGTACCTGCACATTTTTTCTTTCTTCTTTACTTTCGACTGTTACAGTAACCGCGTGGGCTCTTACTCCTCCGACTCTCTTAAGTTTTTCCTTTTTTTTTCTTTTATTTCATTTTTCTTACCCACTGTTTATCATATACGTCCAATTTAAATTCCATCTCCTCCCATTGACCTCATAATCTTGTGTTCTTTCATTAGAGTTAAATATTATATACATTTCTACGAAAATATAAAATAATACATGTACAAAACAATACATTATAAACACAAAAAATATCATAATTCCTCTCAAATTTTCATTTTTTTTATAATTCCTCTCCAAATTTTAATTTTCTAATTTCACTTATCAAACACTACATTAATCTCACAATTAGTCACTTCTATAGCCCCACCAAAAGACACAAAAGAAATGGTCAAAACGAAGTTATGGCGATGGATGTTTGTAATATGGAGATGGTGGAAATTGCGGGAAATGGATAAATTGAGAATGGAGGATGTTGTTGGATCTGAACATCAATGGAATATTTTAAATGGCAGCATTGTGGATCCAATGGTGTTGCCTAGCTATCAAAATGTGAATTGATCGAAGTAGGAGTTGACGGTTCAAATTACTTTTTGCCAGAAAAAAAGGGTTGGTGGCAGGAATGAAAAATAATTTTGACTAAATTATCACATATAATCAAAAATTACAGGAACAATCCTAACTTACACAAAAATATAATATTTATATATTATTATTTACAAAAATTACAATATTTACATATGTAATCATATTCGTTAGAAAATATTCAAAACTCCTATCTATATCCACATCTATCATACAACTGCAAATTCTAGAAGGCATCCGTATTCTCACACACACACACACACACATGAGATGAGATGAAGGTACCGGTCATACTGGATTTGCCCATGGAGAACGCGACCAACCCACCAAACGAAGATGGATCGTGGGGTTCCTCGTGCCAAAGCGACAACAGTGAGGCCATTCCATCCAAGAATGGCGTCGGATACCTCTGTAATTGCTCCGATGGCATTGAAGGAAATCCCTACCTAGAGGATGGTTGCAAAGGTAACTATATATCCTTGCTTTCCAAGTGTTCATCCAGAAGCTTGGCGCAAACCTCAATTAATTAATTAATTAATGCTTTCGTATGATTTTCAGATATAGATGAGTGCGAAAATCCAGAAGAGTATTCATGCTTTGGCGATTGCATCAACACGATTGGAGGGTACAACTGTTATTGTCCGTTGGGTACAAACGGCAATCCCTGGATGGAGAACAGTTGCTTGAAGGAGAGCAAGTCAAATCTGCTCACAGGTAATTTCTCGAGACCTTCAAGATTTCAAATCACATAATAGGTATAATTTCCCAAAATATGACACGAAATACTCCAAGATGGATCCTAGATTATTTGTCCCATTTCTTTATCAATAGTCTTACGTTGTCTCCTTATTCTTCGGAAAAAAAAAAAAAAAAGAAGAAGAAGGTTCTTTAAATAACTTTAAAGAACCTCTTTTCGATTTTGACATGGGGCAGACCCCTATGTCCAGGTCAAGTTCGGCTGCAGATCTTTGGTCGTCATGGTCCTTTAATGGGCAAAATGGAGGAAAACTCACAAATTTCCTGCGAAAAGCAACCTACTTTCCAATAAATATCAGTGATATTTAATTTTTAAATAAATTACATCCATCACTTATAACTATGAATTAAATTGTATCAATAATATTTAAATTTTAAATTAAAAATCAAGTATCACGTCCACGTCGTGAAAGATACTCTGAATTTTGTGTAACATCGTGTGTTTCCGTACACTCCAAAGAACAAGGTCTGGATGGAAAATATTGCAAGCAAAGGCCTTTGTTTTTAACCTTTGGAGGCAACGTCTGTAACGTACTTCCAGTTATTTTCGATGGAGTGGCAGAGCGGATGGCCAATAACTTTCAATGTTCATTTTCTTTTTCAACGGAAACAAAAACACACACACACACACAAATTTAGAGAACCAAAAAATCGATTTTATTTTTTTTCTGAAATAAATAAAACTTCACGTCCTTGTCCAATGATTCCCAGCCAATTCGATCATTCTAGAGTTCATTTTATTAGTATTTCTAACGATATAAAAAGGCTTAACACTAAGAGACTATAAGACTATATTTCATTAGCCTTTTCATCCCATCTTACAATCATTTCACTAAATGTTTAATCCGTAATCAAATAAATAATATACGAAAAGGGAGAAAAATCTGAAATGGAATACAAGGAAATATATAGAGTGATTATAAACAATTGAATAAGTGTTTTTGGTGGAGAGAAAGTCAAGGATCATTGTAGTTTAAATCCGTTGGTTTCGAATTGATTATAAACAATTTTCAAACCTAACCAAAAAAATCTGATCTTATAAAGAATTGATGCAATTTTACTTCTAGGCTTCCAAAGATCCAAATATCAAGAAAAATATGTCAAAAACCTAATCAAAGTGATTTAGAACACCTTAATCGAACGCATACTTGGATAACCATCGGTGGGAATAGCTACATGAATTCTTTGACGTTATGGTAATAGCCTAGCGCAACCTAAGATCAAAAAAAAGGAAAAAAAAGGATACCATCCCTATTTCTCTAATGAGATCTACCCAACCATACTTAAGATGTTAGGGAATAGTATTAATTTATCATACATGGTGGCCATAGAGTTCTAAGGAACCCAACATAGCTACCGCTATTGAGGTTCTGCAACCCTTGAATCTCATGCTAGATTGTCACTAATCGCACCCACTCAATCTTGATCACAAGATCTTTGACAAGTGTGAGCCTCACCTGTGAGACAAGGAGCCACTAGAGGAGCACGAAGGCAATCCAAAGAATTACCACCACCAAGATCAGGACCTCTGCCAAGAGGTTGGCGAGGATCATCGCTCCCACACCATAGGTGACACGTATGGTCGGGAGCATGATGTCGATCCTCATAGCCATCTTGTTGTCCCGGTCGATAACGTTCGCAAATCACGACCATGCAGTTCACCGACATAGATTCACCATCCAGCAAGAATGATATAAATGGGTAATTGTGATCCAATTACGCGAACTTCTCGACTTCTTCGCAGGAGACATCCCAACGTGCAATCGCACTCAACTCACCGTTGATGTACTTGAGACCATAGAGGAAGGACACAAACATCAAGGCTCTTGTCGTAGATGAAATCGAGCTCGACAGCTCTCTTGAGGTTGACGTAGTTGACTCCTGCCTAGTAGAATTCGGGCAAGTAGGAGTTGCTTGATCCCTATTGCCTTGCCCTTATTGTTGGCCACGTCAGAGGTCGTCAAGATCGTGGACTTCCTCACAACAAGAGACCAATCCAGGTGGGTTGCCTTCAGGAAGGCGATGATGCCAGAGATGTGCAGGGGCACCATGGAGGTGCCAAAAATGATCACAAAATGAGAAGGCAGCGCTTGCTGACTCAAGGTAGTTGAGGATCACCGAGCCCAAGTCAACGAATCTGGCCAGCGTAGGTCAAGATCTAGTCATTGCTCCCAAATCTGACTACTTTATAGCCAGATCTGGCCACTACAAGGCCAGATCTGTATCGCCAATGTTGGCTTGCTCCATGCAATCATCATTCGAATTCTCCTCACATCAATGCAAGCACAAATAATGATAACAAAAACTCAAGAATAATGAAAACAATGATAAAACTTGAGAATAAATCCAAGATACCATGTTAGAATATAAAAGGAATAAAATAAACATAATATCAAAAGCATCACAATCACGAATGCATGGATTTACGTGGAAACCTCTTTCACAAAGAGAAGGGAGAAAATCACGGGAGAGGTGTCCCTATGAGTGTAAGCTCTCAATATTTCTTCTCAAAGATAAATGGGAGGTAAAGGACCCTTTTATAGGCTACCACACACCTCTCTTTTTCCTTCACCATTATGTGGGACTAAACTATTTGCAATTAGATCTCACACACTATCCAATTACCTAACACCAACAATCATCTCACTCAACGGTACCATTATCTCAAAAATTCATCATTCTTAAATTATACATTTGTCTTTGCTTTTAAGGTTGAGGGGTTTTGTTTTGTTTTGTTTGTTTGTAAAAGTGGAAAGGTGGGTAGGAGCCATGCACTATATTACTTCAACATAAAGTGACACAAGAGGTTATATTTGACTCATTAGAAAGCAATAGCTAAATCTAATATCATCCATGAAAATATCACAAATAATGAGATTATTTGTCAGTTTAATGATCTCAACTAAATGGCCACATTGCAGGGATTGCTGTTGGGCTAGGTACTACATTGGCCTTAATGATATCACTTGCAGTGAGTGCATTGTTATATAGAAAAGCAAAAAAAAAAAGGGCAAAGAACCATAGAGAAAAATTATATAGGAAGAACTATCAATTGCTGGAATAACTTATTGCATCTTACAATGGTAATATCCAGAGGACAGATATTTTCGCAAAAGGAGCTGGACAAGGCTACTAACAAATTCAATAACGCAAGAGTGGTAGGTCATGGAGCTCATGGAACCGTGTACAAGGGCATTCTATTGGATAATAGTGTTGTCGCAATTAAGAAGTCTAAGCTAGTCGAGGAGGAAGAGACAGAGGCAGAGGTCTAGCAATTCATCAATGAAGTTGCAATTCTTTCTCAAATAGATCACAGAAATGTGGTAAGGCTGATAGGATGTTGTTTGGAGTCTGAAATCCCCTTGTTGGTTTATGAGTTTATATCCAATGGCACACTCTCTGATCATCTTCATGTTTGTGATGATTCTTACAACTTGTCCTGGCATGACCGATTAAGGATTGCTACAGAAATAGCATCAGCAGTAACCTATATGCATTCAGTAGCTTCCAGATCAGTTTTTCATAGAGATCTAAAGACAACGAATGTATTGCTAGATGAGAGATTAATGGCAAAGGTATCAGACTTTGGAACTTCAAAGTCAATTATGATTGATCAGACCCACATCACTACAGAAATTCGAGGGGCTTATGGATACTTGGACCCAGAATATTTCTACACTGGCCAATTGACAGAAAAGAGTGATGTATATAGCTTTGGAGTCATTCTTCTAGAGTTGTTAATAGGAGAGAAACCATACTCCCAAGCTAGATCTCAGGATGAGAGGAATCTAATAACCACTTTCATATTGGCAATGAAAGAAAATCAATCACTTCAACTTATTGAAGCTTCGATCTTAGAAGATGCCAAGAGAGAGGACCTTCAAGAAGTGATGAGACTTTCTGAGAATTGCTTGAGGCTACATGGAGAAGAAAGGCCCACAATGAAGGAAGTGGAGATGATACTTCAAGGATTGAAGAAGACACAGAAGCAAAAAAAGCAATATAGCGAAAGGAATCTGGATGGAGTGCCTAAACAATTGTTAGGTGAAACCTCCATCACTACTAGTGTGGTAGGATTCCCCACAAGTGACAGTTCTACGGGACGAGGGATTTTTCTGCGGTGATAATGTCATTTTGGTGACTTTGATGGGTTGTGTGCTTCTTCATGTGGACAGCACAAGAGACATTGGCAAGTTCATTTATTTTTGTTGCAAGTGAAAATAGGAAATTCTTGTTTTACTTTCTTTTCTTCAAGTTGATGCTTTTCTTTCTTTACTTAGAAGATGTTTCAATATTATGTACGGTACTTATTAGTTTTAATCCTACATGTTGTCCTTAATGATTTGTAGATATTTATCATTCACTTCATTGAATTTCACAATTCTGTCACCAAAATTGGCAATTCAAGAATGAAGCGGAAACCAAAATCATCAAACCATGAATAAACGTGAACTACCATTGCTCCCAAAAAAGTAAAAGATGATTATCAAATGTCAGTGACCATCCATTCTGTTTATTGATACTAAAACAAAAATTAAGAGAACCCCATCATAAATTTGATAGATACAAAGCATCTCTCGTAACATTTTCCACTTATAGCCTTTTAAACATCCATTCCATTTATTGATACTAACACAGAGATTACAAGAATCCCATCAAAGGATTTGATAGGTACAAAGTGTCTCTTATAGCATTTTCTACCCATGGCCTTTCTGATCTAAAAGTTATCTTATTGTATTGTTGCAGCTACACCAAACACCTTCCCACAAAATATTAATCTGTCTAGATGCAGCCAAACATGTCACCTCTACAACACTCCAAAAGGCACTGGTAGACATGACATCAACCACCACATCCAGATGTTGTCGCCTTTGAAAAGCTACAATAAAAAAGCTAGATGTGAAATGTCTTCATCTGGATACCCTTATAAAGAGAAAATTCAAAAGCATTGGAGTCCGACTCCTATCTATTCTGCCTTAGTTAGAATACCAACTTTCCTAAGTAGCCATGTCGAAGTTTTTTTTTTTTTTGAAAAGATCCATGTGGAATTTTTAGCCTTCAACGAAACATATATCTTCTAGAAAGCAATGAGTCCAACTTAATTACCAATGCTTCGTGTTCTACTTGACATATAAAGAGACGGTATGCTTTTTGACAACAAAAATCTCCCTATACCAAGCTAGGTAGTCATCCGTTCTCCTCTTGGGGTAGTGCCACTAAGGTTAGAAAGTAAAACCTACGAGTCCCCCGGCCATGACTTTGATGGACTGTTCCTCACACATGTTGTCCATACTTCAGCATTCCTCTGCATTGGCCCTTCCCAATTGTGAAAAGCCAAAGCATTTCGACCCATTTCTCGCACTCATAGCATTGGCATCAATATACCGATACTAGTTTAATCATCAAAATAGAACCTAAAAGTTCTTCCAACCTCTAGAATCGGCTCAAAAAAATGTGAGTGAAGGTATTATAGCATAAAGACTCCAAAAAGCTAAAGCACCTAGCACAACCTATATTCCTAATTCAGCATTCTACTGTGATGATAATTTACCGAAAATAGTGAGCACCAACTTTAGCCAACAAGGCATTATTAAAATTTGTTGTAGCCTAGCTAGACCACCCTGCTTAATGGGCCTGCAGACACCATCCATTAAATTAGTTGCATAACGAGCCCCCACATTGAGCATTCTTCTAAAAGAGCTTGTTCCTGATAGCGTCAATATTCTTTATTACCTTCTTAGGCAATGTAAGACTCTTATGTGAAACACAAGAAATGCTTATAGAACCAACTCTGAAAAGAACAGTTATCTGCCTCTAGAAAGCAACCTTCTCCAACTTGCCAATTGTTCAAAGGGATCCAATCCCCAACCAAAATGTGTTTGGCCTTTAATGGTAGACCCAAGAAAGGTAAGGTGTGATAACCATGAGCTATAGATATGGCCTAAAATGCTCCACTTCCTGTATACACATTCCAGATATAACAAAGGTAGATTTTGCATAAACAACACAAAAGCCAGAAGATTCAAAAAGGATCCTAACCAAGGCCCCACATTCTCAGTCTCCACCTTCCCTCCTTCCACAAAGAACGAAGCATTGCCAAATACTACAAGCTAGGTATCAACGTAAGCTCGCAAGTCCACAGAGTAGAGCTAAATAGAAGGCTTGCATTAGCTCTCAATAAAGAAATGGCATGCATCACTCTCCTAAAGGGGTGTGATGGGCAAAGCATCAACAACAACAACGAACCATAGCAAAGCCAAAGAACTCCCCCACCTTACCATCCTCGAAATTTGTATCAACCCCCAGACTTGAGAAGATTCTTCAATGCCGCATGGTGAAGTGCAACAGCAGGCCGTTGCGACTGAAGAACCGATGCTATGACTAGCAAGGATGAGACCCTTTCAACGTGGGAAGACTACTACAATTTACATGGGGCATATTCGTCCTAGGCCATCGAGGACAATGGCATTGCCATAGGAGGGATGGTTCATACCCTCCATGCTCACAAGGATCCACGTAGCGCCCACATCAATGCTCATGTGGAAGGTTATTAGAAGAAGATCAAAAATGGATGGACATTTTGGGTCAATGATTCTATGTTTCATTGTTGCCTGGTTTGCATAACAATGTTATGCATCCGTGCAATGTTGTCCCCACACATCTATAAAGGGCCCTTGAGGCTAATAGAGGTAGCATATCCTGTATGACACTTCAATCGACAAAGCTTCCTTTTGTCATTTCTATCCATTCTTGCTACTTAAGCCAGTGCTGTCTGAGGATCTCCTCCCACCATGACGGCAACTCTACAAACTGTCCGATGCTCTTTACGCATACTCGCACATCAGGAGGGCAACAAAATCTTACTCTTCTTCTTCTTGCCCACCATCACTTTGTCAATCCTCATTCTTCTTCCGTCTACGTCAAGTCAGAACTCTGCAAGTCGCACATCTGCCAACAAGATTTCTACATAAATAAATCTATCTAAGGCTTTTTAAATCCAACAATTGCGTAAACAAAACTTCCCATTGCTCCAATAATCATAGCATACTACAAATGCCACCATCTACTCCCATTACGAAATCACCAATTCTTAGGACTTCGCATTTGGACCTACTAAGATACTAACAACCACGGTATAAAAAGCATCTAAGTTACCAAACATACATCAACATCAACGAGGAGAGGTCACGGGAAAGATGGCAGAAAGATTGAAAGCACCTAGAAGGCGTCTTACATTGCGGAGATCTTATGTGTTGGGGCTTCCCGAAGCTGGAGATCCGAAGGGGCGATCGAAGTTGCGATCTTGGGGAAGTCGAGGATGATTGGAGCAGGTAGTGCTCCACTCACCTCGTGGAAACCCTTAATCGACCCATCGGGAAATCTCTAGACTTCCACGCGCGTGGGCTACGCGTTCTCCTGGGGCATGTTTTGCATGTGCATCCCTAGATATATTTCTATTTACATTCAATCCCTTAAAAACGTAGGGACTTGCTCTTAAGTTTTTAATATTCATACACACGCTACCAAATTCGAAACCCTTCAGATAAATGCTCCTGTAAGGCTGTAACGATGTTCCAAGAAGAAACTTGAGAAAAGGATCGAGAAATAAATGTTTTATCCAAATTAATGCCACTCTTTGCCGTCGTTGCCTAAACTACAAATATTTCATTCTTTGCTTGTTTGGGTAGAAGATAAAAAAAAAAATTGTAAGATAAATAAGAAGAAAATAGAATCATAGGAGGAAGGGGATACTTTTTTATTTTGAGTGAAAAGTTGAAATTAAATTGGGTATTTAGATGAAAAAAGTATCAAATCATAGAATTATAAGAGAAAAAATAAAAAATAAATCAATTTCACCTTAAAAGATAAAATTATTTTCTTCCTAAATAAAATAATTCTTGAATTAAGAGTTCCAAATCAAGAATTAAATCTTTAATTTTGATAACCAAACACCCCTGAAGCTCTTTCCATGTTGAGATGCAGGTGATGGAATTATCGATTTTTATTGACTTTTTGTTATATTGGTAGCTTGTTAATCTTTAAATAGGCATCAAGATCTTAATTAACTTTGACATCCATATAAAATCAGAGTATACCCGCTTGACTTTCGAGCTTATATTGATATGGTGCCATAATTGTGAAATTGAACTACTTTACGAGAGAACTTGTGCCAATATAACAAAAATATTGGAGTATATATGCAATATGTACATATTTATAGGGATACTTGAGAGATGTTAATTACGGTCAAGTTATATTTTAAGTGAGGTTTCGAGACTATTATATGTCACTAACATGATTACACGATGTGCACAACTTAAGATATCTATGGTGTATACCTCAAAGGGATGGTTCTCATCACAAATAAGATGACACACATACCCATTAGGTGAACTATCTATACTCAAAGATTGGCTAAATGCTTCCACTTCCATTACTCTGCAAAGTCTTTTTCCTCGTAAGAAGCGTAAACAATGGACAAAGAACAATTACTACAATTCAATAACATCAATTTCATGCATCATCATTTCATCTTGTAGTCCTATAGCTTGAATTTTTAGAAGCTAGAATTTTTTTTTTTCAACAATATTACTTCAACCAATTTTCGTAAAATGTTAACATACTCTACAACACCCATGGTAATCAAAGAAAGAACACTACAAAAGTTTCCATCTAAAATCCAAAACCAACAAGGGGCTGCAAACCACTAATCTAAGGTGATGTATCCTGACGATTTCAACACAAGGCAGTGCAACTCCTCATCCCGTTCTTCTCTATCTTTAGGCATACTCTTGGTTAAGTGCTTTGAGGTGCAATTGCACTTCTTAGCTGCTAGTTGTTAGGAAAACTAATGTTGTAGACATGGTTATCCAATCTCCTGAAAAGTTAACATGGTGAAACCTTCAAGCATAAACGACAATGCCAAGAGTGCCAAATGAATAGATAATATGCGGAGAAGCTGCTAAACACGTTGGGTCATCCATAAGTGCACTTTAGAAGCATCTATCATCCATTTAAAATTGCATGCTTGTACGTTGTTTGACACTCCACCCATGCTCCCAAGTCGCAACCCCTATCACGGAATCGATCCAAAGCAACCTTGGATAGTCTATCTAGCATCTGATCCATTTATGGATCGGTGTATAGGCGATGGGCCACAGAAGGGAGTCTCTAGTAGCCAAGGTGGCAAGGGTCAGGCATGGCACCTCTTGACAAGACCTAGCTGGAGATAATTTTGAAGCCAGTATTAATCCTTAAGGGCTAATTTACTTGCAGGGTTATGAAAGTGGTGTTAAGAAATGTGAAACTAGTGTTAACTCATAATTGTGTTTACTTACAAAGTGGTGTTGGCACCAGTTTGTATTTACTTGAATTGGTGTTAAATTTTGATGTTAACTCTTGTGGCATTTACTTGATAGTGGTGTTAAGTATATAAAACATGAGGGATGTCAGAGATACAAGTGGTGTATAATTTTAACATGGGTTTGACTAACACCAATTGAAACTAGTGTTAGACAAACCTGTGTTAAAGTGGGTAAACCCAGGTTAGCAAATTGGGAGTTAAGTAGTCAAGTAAATGGGGGTCAATGCTCCTTTTGAGGAGTTAACCCCCAAGTAAACTAGGCCTAAGTTCTTATTCAACCTTCCACTCCATCCTTCCGTTTTCTGAAATATCGATTCCACAATCCCACTTTGTAATCACAAGTTTGATGATAAATATCAAATTCCTAATTTAGCCCATCCTCTCCATCCTGATGATTTCAGCTTCTCAAAATTTATGTCAATAACCTCAAATCACTAATGGGAATACCATCACAAGCCTTAACTAGCCACTTTTAGTCAGGTTTGAAAGATAAATGCTCCTACATAACCATTTGAGGGTTATAACTCCACATAATTTTGTTTTAAGAAGAGAACGGGAAACTAGGGTTAATTCTGTAATTTTAACAGCATATCATGAACATAGAATAACCACGGGGTTTGTCGGAGGTTAATTGAAAGTCAAATGAGCATTAAAGATTAACAAGGTGATCCATGCAGAAAAAAATGGGGTTTCACATATTTCGAGAATCGCAATATCATATAAAATCTAATTTCAGACCTGCTTAAATTAAAGTGATTTCCTTTAGAATAAAAATCATCTAAACCTCCTAAAATTCATAGAAAAATATTTTAAGAGGTTTGGTATCTTTGATTTGACCATTTGAACCCATTTTGACCTTAAACAGAGTCGCAGATGAGATTTTGCCCTAATTTGGGCTTCTACTCAAATTGCCCAGTCAAACTTGGTTAAAATTGAAATCTGACTTCACCATTAGATTCCTTGGGTCCAAATTACATTGCTACCAAAATTTGGGCCTAATTAGAATTCATCTTGACCTACTTTGCATTTTGGTCATGTTTAATTCTTCTTCTCTCACTTAACCCCTAGCTTTCAAAATTATTTGCAAATATCCCACTAACTTCATCATCTTCTTCACAAATAGATCCCCACCACCTTTGAACTCCTAAACCCAACTCCGGTGACCTACAATCAAGGAGTTCTCCCTGATTTCTCACCTAATCTCTTCCAAATTTGGAAAGGAGACTCCTGAGGGATTTCCCTACGATCCAATCCTATTCGTGGGCTCCTCTACAAATACGATTGGATCGTAGGGAAATCTCTCAAGGGTCTTCCTTCCAAATTTGGAAGAGATTAGGCGAGAAATCAGGGAGAACTCCTTGATTGTAGGTCATCAGAGTTGGGTTTAGGAGTTCGAAGGCGGTGGGGACCTATTTGTGAAGAAAATGATGAAGTTAGGGGCGTATTTGCTAAGGTTTAAGTGAGAGAAGAAGAATCAAACATAACCAAAATGCAAACTTAGTCAAGGTGATCTTAGATTGGACCCAAATTTTACTACAAAACTAATTTGGACCAAAGGAATCTAATGGTAAAGTCATATTTTGGTTTCTACCAAGTTTAACTGGGTAAATTATGAAGTTACCCAAATTAAGGCAACTTTCCGTTTGAGGCTCTATTTTAGGTCAAAATGAGCTCTGATGGTCAAATTGAAGGTAACAAACCCTAGAGAATATTTTTCTATGAATTTTAGAGGGTTTAGGTGAATTTTATCCTGACCATAAACTCAGTTAATCAAGCAGGTCTGCTTTTAGTTTTCAAATGTCATTTAATTCTCGTAACGCCCGAAAACCCGTTTCTGTCTACACAAACCTACTTATTAGGTATTTATAAACATTTGACCTTTAATTAACCCCTGGAAAACCCATGGTTACTATGCATTCATGATAGGATGGTAAAATTACAGTTTTAACCCTTGTTTCATGCTTTTCCCTCAGAATGATTATGCAATGAATTATGACTTTTTAGCAGTTATGTAGGAGCATTTATTCCTTGATTATGACTAATTAAAGCTAGATATGGCTAATGATGACGTTATCATCACCAGTTCAACACTTTCGTCAGATCGGTTCAATTGTTCACTTAGACAAAAATTAGGTTTATCAATGGGCAGGCTGACTCATTTTCATAGGATACACAGCACCTCGAAAGGTGGGACCCAAACGCTACTAATGAGCCAGCCCTAATGTTTAATTAGGTGTTTTTTTGTCCAATTTCAGGTCCATATTGGGCCCACACAGGCCCTCACATAGTGCAGAGCCCTCAGCCTAACACTACTTAAAGGTTCATTCACAATCGCAAGCTCAAGGATTAGAAAAGATGATGGGTTTTATTTGCCCCCAGTGTTGTCGACTGAGAAGCAAAAATAATAATAGTAGTACGGTTGGTTGTTTGAGATATGTTGTGATTTGAAACACCATTAGTGTCATTGTAGTGAGTTGTATGGGATACCAGTCATTACAACCATTATTATTTACTTATCTAATTTTTACTAATTCTATTCTAGGTCATTCACTGGGAGGCAATTATTGAATTACATCACTCTTTGATCTCAAAATTATCCTCTAATTTCCAAAAAGAAGCTTTACATTTAATAAAGAATGAATGAATGTAGACATGGTTTACCTACTCACAAAGAATTAATTGTAATGGTTGCAAAAACTAACTATAAACAAGTACCAAACAATTCATCACTATTCTTTAAACTCTCTTTACAAGTTATAATATTAATACTTACATGAAAGTACACTATCAACTAAGATTACATAGTATACTAACTTAACTTACTAGTCTGATACCTAAAGTAACACATACAATAGTTATAGTGACAGATGTAAGCGTCGCTAGATCCCAGAAAATACTATATACAAACTTAAGGAGGGAAACTGGGGTCTGTAGCGACGATTATGGCGATGTTTTATTCTGTTAATAAATGTATGAGTTTATTTACATAAAAGTAATTGCCTATACTGCGTATACATATATATATATTTATATTTCTCTTGTATTTGTATTTACCTTCGTATGTACATCTTCTCTCTCTCTACTCCACACTAATCTTCTTCAGTTATTCTTCTTCTTCTTTTTTTTAACTCTACCTTAATAAGTTTCACACACTGCGGCGGAGAGGCATTTAACTATCGTCATTAGCTCTCTTTAATTAATTAAAAATATTTTTTATTTGTGGGTACGCTTTTCGAGGGATACACAGCACCCAGAGGGTGGGACCAAACCTCTACTAAGCGTCCCCTAATTCTCATTAGGCCGCTTAATTACGTGTTATCAAACTCAGCTCAGGGCCTTCTCAGCCCACGCACACACACGTCTCCCCGAGCCCCCAGCCCCACAGAATATGCTCAGAATATGCTCAGTAGTATGTATAATGGTGTGGTTGTTTCGGGCACCCGGCGCCCGTGACGACTACACTACATATTAACAAATTCAATAAATATTGCTGCGCGTGTTTTGCAGCGCACGATGTAGCACTATTCGAGCGCCATATTTGCGCTGAAAAACGTGCACAGCTGTAGGCTGAAGGAGATTTTAGCCCTCAATTCGAGGGCCATAATTTATTTAAAAATAAAAATACATTATGGAAGATAAAGTATTTACATAATACTATACAATTGTTCAATTAATTTGAAATTTTAATTAGATTTACTATATAAATAAATTCGCTAAAGTATACTATTTTTACACATTGATTTTGGTGTTTTATTGTTTAATTACTTATAAATTAGCTACTAAATGGTCTAATTGACCTCATACAGAGTTAGAATACGTGTATAAATATTTTATAGACATTTTTATTATATTTTTTCGAATTAATTTCTATGTTATTTACATTTAAATAGCAGTTTTGACTGCTTTACTTATAAATTGAGTTAAAATAATATAATCAGGTATAAATATACTTCAATTAGCTTAAATTACTTAAGGTATATTAGTCTAAGTATACAGATTCAATTAACTTAATTATAACTCTAAATAACTAATTTATCTAATTTAATTTAACAACTTAGCTATAAACTTAATAAATTCATTATTTATTATGTATAAAGGATTAAATTAAGATACAGGATTTTATTTACTTATAATCTACATGTGCATAGATATATATAGTTTTATAGTTTAATTTCCTTATTTATACTATCTACTGATTTAATTGGTCTAATAATACATATAAATTAGTTTAATTTATAGATAGTTATATAATTATTGTATATACTGTCTAAACTAAATCAGAAACCTAATTTACAGTAAACAATATATGTACATAGTTAGTTATACAGTATATATATATATATATACTACCTATTTACATATATAGCCTAGTATATAGCTTATGTCCATAGGAGTATACCTAATATACAAAGTAATATATATGTGTGTGTATATATATATTTATTTATTTATTTTTGGTCCTTTTGGGTGTTTTATTTTACTTTTTGTTGTTTTACAAATCTTACAGAATTAGGAGATAAGAAGGGAAGAGTTGGCTGAGGAGAGAAAGAGGCATATTTTACTGTCTTTTTAAGTTTAACCCTTTTTATCATGTTTCATGAATGCCTTCTTTCCATACAGCATGTGATTTAGGAGGTGTTTACCAATTTTAAAACAGTCCTCAGTTAAGTTTCCCATTTTAAATCATGTTTGGATGGTTAGCTTTAGTTAAACTAGCTAACAACACTTGAAGGAATTAAAAACAAGCATTCACAAAAATGAAAGAGGAATTATCTAACAGGAAAGTTTGTGTTTATAATGGAATCAAAATTTATGTGTGTTAGCTACAATTCAAAGCACATTGTACAGGGTGTTACATTAAATTTGGTCTACCAGATATTAAACAGTCAGACAGCAGCAGTAGCACTGATCATACAAAAAAAAACTGCATCAACTCAAATCTAATTCTAGATGGCCTAACTGCTGCTGCAGATAGTCCATTTGGAATAAAATCTGAGTAGGGAAAGAAGGGGAATGTAGCTGCAAAATGCAGCACTTTACTGTGACCACTGGAATTAGAAAAAAATCATAAATCCAACAAAAATAGAAATTCTCTCTCAATCCTTCATCTGATAACGGTCTCACTCTCATAAAAAAAACTAAACTAATTCAAATGCAAAAACCCTTATCAAAAAACTTCACATCTGATTAAATCAACAAACGATACTGATTTAACTCTTCCTAATGCTATAAACAGCATGAAGAAAAAGTTAATTTAGTCAATTAAAGTCCCTAGTTCAAATCCCAGTTTCTGAAACCTTAAAAAGTATTGAGAACTCCTTAGGTTAGGAAATCACCAAAACATCCATTCAAAACAAACTCATGAATGCAAGATCAAACTTCAAATCACTACAATGATTCTCCTTAGTTCTAACTTGCATTTAATGCATTAAAAACCTCATCAAATCAGATCTATATATGGCTCTTCTGAGATGAATTCTGACACCAGAAAACCTCTCAGATTCCTTGCCAACAATGAACTCAAATCAGACTTTATTCAATTTGTCAGATCAAAAAGTTAAAACCAAATTGAAGGAACAATCCTTGAAATCCAAATTAAGGAGAAATCTGACAAACTGATAATTTCAACTCAAACCAGGGGCTTTTTGTGACCAAAAGTGAGGTGAATGGGAAGCCCCTTAAGTGCTTTTTGACGCCAATTTCAGATCTGAGGTTAAAAACCAATCAGATCTGAAATTGGGTCAGAGTGTATGGGTGGAAAGTGAGAAGCAGGTCGTGGAAAATCAGAACTGGATATGAAAGTATGGAGAGGGAGAGAATTTGAAAACATGGCTATATGAAACCTTCTCCTCTGATCTGCAATGATCAAAGGAGGTGAGGGGGGGTTTAAAGCCTAATTCTACTACTACAGCTACTTCATCCTACAGCAAAATTAAACGTTACCAATTACATTAATTCTACTCTAACCTACTTAACTATAGCTACAACTAATCTGCAGAATTATGAATCTATTCTAACAGGAAGAATGGGACCTATGAGTCCTTAGCCGGTGGCTAAGGAGGAAGAACGGAGGAAGATGACTCCAGCGGAGGGAAGAGTCTGCTAGTGAGGCTCCAGGGTCGTCCTCAGGTGCTACGAAGTCCTTAGCGACAAGGAGGTCGATAGAAGGTGATAATTTCACAGTCGGTGGCTGTGAAATCAGAGGCTTGATGGGGAGGAGGAACTAGAGTGGACGAACGATCGCTAAGAGGTGTAGGAGGGAGCGATCCCCTACGTGCGACACCACTGAGGTGCTTAAGTAGCATACTCAGTGGTTGAGATCACCGCGCAGGTGAGGATAATCAAAAGGTAACCGGCGGCGAGGATGAGAGGAGCGGAGCGCGCGGCGAGCTATTCTTAAAATCTGACCGTCAGATGAGATCTGGGGAAACGGGTGATCGCACGCGCCGAATCGCGAGAATCATGAAAAGCAACGGACGGCTGAGATTAGCCGTGTTCTTCGCACGCTACAATGCGTGTGAAGAGCACGCAGGTCATTCTCTGAAATAACAGAAAAATTGCAGACAGACCCTTGCGCGAAGGGGTAGAAGATTTGCATGCAGGCCCATAAGTGAAAAGAATTACAACAGGAAGGACCCTGCAGCCTTTCAAAAGGGTCCCTACGGCTTACAAGTAGGTCCAAAGAGGAGTTTTTAAAGGCAAGAGTGTAATGCATGAAGGACCTAAGTGTAAACTACCTATTTCATAGCCTAAATGGTGTCCAATTGCCTTCAAATTTTTATATGTGCTTAATTGAACATTTAAGACATTAATTATACTTCTGATTTGGCCTTTCAAACTTATTTATGTATTCAATTGACGCATGGATCATCATTTGTACTTTGCTTTCAGAATATCTCATTTTGTGACCTAATTATGAAGTTTTAACACAGAGTAAATGTTTTAGGTCTTTTTCTTTAATTCTCACACTTAACCCTTTTTATCTGTTAATTTGATGTTGTTTTACTCAGTGTCTAGCTTAACTTCAGCTTTTTAACCATGATGAGTAGCCACTCATCACCGACAGCATAAAAGCATCACATACTTTTTCTACAAGTTGTCTGCGCACAATGTGGCACCTTCTTTGGTGCCCATTGATGTTGCTACTATTACACAGCGTCTTGATTTGCAATCTTTGGCCCTCGATTTGAGAGCCATAATTTAATCTAAATTAAAATTAAATTATGCCATTGCAAAGCCCTTATATCAAGCTACATAATTATGTAATTATTTTACATAAATAATTTTTTTAAATATATAATAAAATTAGCCAAAATTTACAGTTTATACATATTAATTTACACTTTAATTTGGTAATTAAAATTTAAATTAGTGACTTAATTACAAAATTAACTTTATACAGAGTTAATATACACAAGAAATTATTTATTACACATTTTTATTATATTTTACGAACTTTATTTTAATTTATATGCAATTAAATATTGGTTTAAGTTAGTTTTACATATAAATAATCTATAAATACTATAATACAATGTAAATACCATATAAATGAGTTGAAAATACTTAATATAATATAATACATGCATACATTATAAATTACCTTAGTATTAACTTAAATCACTAAGTTATTTTATTTTAACTTAATAAATTACCTAATTAACTTAATAACTTAATTATTTACTATAAATATATAATTAAATTAAATTACAGGTATTATAAAGTAAATAATACATATATAAATGCGTATGTACAATATTAGCTACAATTATGTACATTTGAATAGGTTTATCTGATTACTTAATTTATTATACAGTTAAGTTATATAAATTAATATATAATTATACAATAAAGTTATTGATGGGAACACCATCATGAGCCCTAACTAGCTCATTTTGACCCAATGAAGAAAATAAAAGCTCCTACATAATCAACTGGAGGTCCTACTTCACTGAATAATCTTTCTGAGAGAAAAGCAATAAACAACAGGTAAAACTGTAATTTTACCATTGCAGTACAACAACGGATTCTCTCAAGGGTTAAACACAGGTCAAAATGTCTTAACAAGATAAAAAGTGAGTTGGATTTGATAGAAAAGGGTTTGTGTGAATCCTGTGAATTAAATGACTTCTTAAAACCCTAAAACAAACCCTCTTGATTAACCAAGGTTCTGATCAGGATAAAATTTACCTAAACCCTCTAAAAATCATAGAAAAATATTCTCTACGGCTTAGAACTTTCAATTTAGCCATTGGAACCCATTTTGACCTAGAATGGGGTCTCAGACAAACATTTGCCCTAAATTGTGTTTTTACGTAAATTGCTCAGTCAAACGTGGTCAAACCCAAAATCCAACTTCACCATTGGATTCCTTAGGTCCAAATTAGGTTTGTACCAAAATTTGACCTAAGGGGAACTCATCTTGGCCCACTTTGCAAATAGGTCCAGCCTGATTACATTTGTACCCCTATCTTTCAAAAACCCTTACAAAAGCCCCCCTATCTTCTTCATCGTTGTTTGCAATTAGGTCCCTCCGCCATTATAGCGGAGGAATCCTACTCCGGTGAGCTTGAGAAGGTGATTTCTCCCTGATTTCTCAGATAATCCCCTTCAAAATTGGAAGGGAGACTCTGTGAGAAATTCCTTCTAATGTGAACCCAATTTGGTGCCCTACTTGGTACCCAATCTCTCATACGAACGCATGAGAGATTTGGATATCTTTCAAGTTGCCAACTCCGACGACCCTGCTTTGCTTGGAAGCTTGGCTTCTAAGTACAAAATCGACCTCCAGGGCTCTATTTAAAGGAGCCCAGTTCGCCCCGACTCTCCGAAGCTTGAAATCGACTAAAGATCCCCTCAATTTCTTCTCTCCTCCTCCAGCCGACTCTCTCATCAAGCTCTGGCGACCCTCCCTAATCTTCTCCATCGCTTGACCACAATACCGATGGTAGGTTCTTCTTCCTCACGTTCGTCTGCATCGCGCAGCACCTGTCGACACCCCTGCATCCCCTTCATCCTCGCCGACCGTCCTCATTGAGCATCTTCGTCTCAGGCGTCAGCAATACGCGCCAGATGCCATCTCCACCTTCCTTTCATCTCTTCACCTCCTAGATAAGTTCCTCTCACCCTCTACTCCCTTTCCCCCTTCTTTATTTCCTCAATCGACTACTGCCGCACTCCACCACCATCATCTCCTTCACCTTCGGCCACCAACTCCGACGAGATCGCTCCACCTCCACAGACCACCTCCCTCCTCGCTGACAAGTCCATAAGCTCCGCCTCGACTCCCTGATCACAACCCCTCACTCCATTCACTCCACCACTCACCCAAACACACCCCCGAACACACCCACACATACGCACACAGTGTGCCCTAGGCACGCCACCACAGTCATCCCCACGCCACGCCAACCACCGCTACACACTCATCGTGCCTCGGCGAAGCTTCCTGAACGTCCTGACGTGGCCGTGAGGCTGTCTTGGTGTTTTCAGGTGTAGACGTTCATCCGCCATTAAAGCAAAGCTTGGAGCAAGGTTGCAAGCTGCTCTAAGCTTCACCAGCCCCAGGTCGCTGTACCAGGTCGTGCAGAATGTCTTCGCACACGACTCCATGCTGCCAATTAGAGTCAAGGGCAGTCGCAACTGCCGCAATCAACGAAAGCAACTCTGCTGCAGGCGCGTGTAAGGAGGGTGGGAAGATAGTCTCACCTCAGAACTGGAAGAGGCGCAGTGCCCACATAAGTTGATTTCCTGCCAGTGGCTTATCGCCTCCAACTCACGGGGTGAGGTCCCTCTCACCCGACCCGACCGCCTCGTCCACGACCACGCCTCGCGGACCTGGTAGACCTGACCCAACTTGCACACCTCGCCCACCACCACATGTCGGTGGGCCTGGTCCTAGGCGCGTACCCGACCCGATTACCCAAGAAACACGAGGCTTTAGGAGAGCAGAACCTAAGAGAGAAAGGAGAGGAGAGTTCGCATGGGTAAGGGGTAGGTTTTGCTTTGCAGAGGAAGACAAGCGAAGCCAAAGGAAGAGGAAGGAGAAGATAAGGCCGAAGAGAAGCTAAGGAAGAAGGAGAAGGCTAAGGGCTGCAGCAGAAGGAAGAAGCCAAAGCCAAGGAGAGGAAGGCAAGGAAAGTTAAGAAGGCAGAACAGAAGAGCTGCAGAGAAGCTAAGGCAAAGAAAGGAAGAGAAGAAGCTGAAGGAAGAAAAGGCAGCAAGGCAAAAGCCAAAGAAGCAGCTGGTAGATGGAGAGAGAAAGAAGAAAGTCAAAGAAGAAGCCGCAGAAGCCAAGGCAAGAAAGCTAAAGAAGAGAGAGCTAAAATCAGAGAAAGAAAGGAAGGAGAAGCCAGAGAATAAAGAAGAAGGAAGATAAAGAAGAAGAGAAAGAAAGAAGAAGAAGATTGAAGCCAAAGGCAGCCAGCAGAAGAAGCACTGTAGCATCATCATTTTAAGACGTTTGATTTACAAATCAGACGTCTAATTTTGAGTTTCATTCATATACATTGGTTTCTTTAGTATTTTGTGCTCTACATTTATTCCTATCTTTTGCACTGTGATCTTTTGATAGTATTACATATTCTTTTAAAGTGTGATCTTGATTTCTAAATCCCAATTTGCTCCATGTGTTCGACCTCAGACTTCAAATTTTGAGTAATAAAATTGTATTTGTTTTGAACGCTTTTTTGACTATATTACAACACGATATTCTTAAAACCTGATTCAGCGTCACAAACAGTTATATGTACAATAAGTTATTCTAAATACTTGATTTAATATATAGAATACATTTATAAGTTAATTATATACATTATATGCATATTATACAATATTTACATATAGCTTAAATTTAAATTATATATACAAGTATATACATAATAGATAATGGATTTTTGGGTGTTTTTGAGATTTTTCTGATTTTTATATGTTTAAGGGAGATAGGGGATGAGATAGAAAGAATGAGATGAGAGAGAGAGAGTTTCTTTTGGTGTTTTTGGTTTTTGGTTCTTTATTAAATTCCAAGGTAGACTGAATCGTCAGCTGGTATGTTCTACCAAGTTAAGGGTTCAGAATACCTTGAAACTTTACACACACCTAGAAAATTTACTAATCCTACTCAAGATACCTTTATTTTTTTTTTTGTGATTTTTTATAATTTTTATTTATTTGCAGGTGAAGGACAACTTAGGTCTGAATGAGTGTTTCACTAAAGAACATAAGGCCTAAAAGTGTGTTTGAGATGTTGAAATAAGAGTTTAAACACTAAAAAATAGTCAGTACATCACATTAAAAGTTTTGAGACACTTAAACTTGATTCTTCATTCAATTTCAATTCAAATCTCAAGTAGGACAGTTAGTTCACTACAAGTAGCTGACAATGAAGATTTTAAATGAGATTTACAAGCTAATTCAGATCAAAATTAAATCCACACTTGTACATGAAAGCTTGTATCACACTATTCTAACACTAAACATAGGTAAGCTCAATTTACACACTCAAAAAACTAATTCCATATCCAAACTCAAGTCCTTATCCAGTAAAAAAAAATGGCTGTAGTAGCTGCTTCATCCGGTTGCTGTAAACAAGTAGCTGATCAACTATTGCTTGATCACTAAAATCAGCTCAGATCAGACCTAAGAAGGTTTGATCTAAGGCAAATAAATGCCCAAAATACATTTCAAACAAATCATATTTGTCCAAACACCTTTGAAATCAAGTTCTGAAAATTTGAAATCCATAGAACCACTTCTCATTCTTATAATTCTCAAAAGATTCTAAGATGATCTTCTCTTTACATTTTAGACAATGTATAGAAGATCACATTTAGTACTGAAATCATCTCAAATCAAATTTAAATCTCCATTAAGACTTTGAAATTAGCATTTGTTTCTTTAAAAACCAAGGTGTAATTAGATTGGTATAAGGATTCATGTAGCCCTGTTTGGGCTTTTAATTTAGGATTCATTCAGCTTGTCTAATAATTATGAGCTTCTAAACACTATATAATGGTGTTAGAACCTCATATAATCCTGTACAAAACATTGGGTCATGGTTTATAGTCTCAAATCAGTATTTGATTCTCCTTGGCCTAAACTACTCAAAACAAGGCTTGAATTGTGTATAAGCTCATTTAAGAATAAATCTTCAATCAAAACACATCAAATTCATCACAACATACCTAATTGAGCAAATCTGAACTCAAATCACTTGATTAAATTCATTTAAGACCAATTTGACTCCAAATTGCGAGATCGAGTATGAAATCCAAATCTGAAAGAATCGAGTGAATCAGTTTAATTAAAACCAAATCGAGGGGTCTTTGTAAATTGATGGAGTGAATGGGAGACCTCCTAGATAGATTATTAAGCGCAAATTCAGATTTAAAAGCCAAGGCTTCAGATCTGAATTTGACCTAAATGAAGGGGTGAACAATGAATAAAATGCGAGGGAAAATCAGAAATGAATTGCGATGCGTAGGGAAAGCTGTATGAGTCGAAATGAAGGTGGATAAACACCTCTCTGATCTGAATTGATCAAAGAGGTCAGAGTGGATCTAACCTAGATCTAAACTAATCCATCACAGAATTCACTACCTAATCTACTCCTATTGATCTAAATTACACTAATTAACACTAAAACTAATCTAGAAAGCAGGAAAACTAATCTACAAAAGCGATAAATCTAGCTAACAGACGAAGGTGGTGTCCAAGGTCCATCGGTCAGCTGCCGATGACGAAGAAAGGGGAGAAGACCCTTCAGCTAATGAGGGAGGTGTCCAAGAGCCAACAGCCGGTGGCTGGAGGCGATCGATGGAGGGAGAGAAACCCACTCTGTCACCGTGGACGATGAAAAGGGGTGGAAGATGAGGGAATGGATCAAAAGGAACCACTCAGGGGGTAGGGAGCTAGTTGGCACGTGCGAGGAGCTGTGCAAGTGCTTAAGTAGGCTGATACAGTGATTGTGGTCACCGCAACGGTGCAATCAAGTGCCTAGGGCTTCAATGGTGAGATGGAGAGAAGATGAGGGCGTGAAGTTTCAAAATGAAATCCCACCGTCAGATGGGATTTGAGGTGTGTTGTTTTGCCACGTGCGAAGGCACGTGAAGGTTCGAATAGGATTGGTCCCTTGGATCGAGAGATCATGGAATCGACGGTTGAGATTGAGCGAGTTCTTCGGCTATAGTGCACCCTCACTGACTTAAGTCTTTTGGTGAAATTGCATTAAGGCCCTTAAAGTGAAATGATGAAGAAAATGCATTGAAGCCCATAAGTGGCTAAGAAAGAGTGCAGCACGATCCCTAGCTCTTGCAAGAAGGTCCTGGCATCTTTCAAAATGGTCCTTGGAAAGTTTTAAATGAATGAAATGTCTATGAACTAAGGACCTAAATGTAATCTAATAAATGCAGGATCCTAATGCTGTCCAAATGTAACCAAGTTTTTCTTGGAGCTTAATTGAACATTTAGGAAATTAATTTCACTTTCAATTTGAACATTTAAACCCAAATATGTGTTCAATTTGCAATTGGATCATCAATTTTCCTTAATGAATAGAATATCTCATTTTATGACCTAATTTCACGTTTTTAACACAGATTGGATGTTTTAGTTCATTTCTGTTATTTCTCACACTTAACCCATTTCTTGTGTTAATTATATAGTGTTTAACCTAGTTTCTAGCTTAACTTGGGTATTTTAGCTATAATGAGTCACACCTCATCAACAAGCAGTATCCCATCCTCTTCTCCACCCTCTATTGCACTATTTCCTTGAGCTCATAGGTAGACAGGGTGATCAAGATCAACATGGCTGGAGGTGACCACGTAACACCAACTAGTGATTGGGTGATCACAATTGTTCAAGCTGTTACACGATATCGTTGCGGCTGCACGATACCATTCAGGTAGGGGATAGAAGGATTCTCATAGAACGATGGGTCTATACTTGCCGAAGAGAGGAGTCAAGGAGGAGAGGTGGGCCAAGACGAGGAGAAGCTCGAGCCACGGTTGTAGCCGCAAAGGAGCACAGTGGGATCCGGCGAAGCCCTAATGGATGGTTCTTCTCTACAGGGCTATCGAAGAAGAAGAACGGTGGTGGTGGCTGCCGAGGCAGGGAGGTGGGAGTTGCTGAGGGGGTTTAGGAGGGTGGTGCGGTTGAGGGAGAAGAGGAAGAGAGGAGGTGGTGGGGGTGCGGGTGGTGTTGAGGGAGAAGAAAAGGAGGGGCAATGGTGGTGGTGGTGGGGGTGCTTAGGGGTAGGGAGGTGGTGGTGGTAGATAGAGGGGAGGTGGGTTATTACCTCAAGAGGATGGATGGAGACGAGAGGAGGGCGTTGATGGAGAGGGAAGCCACTGGAGAGCCGTGTGAGCAAGAGAGGGAGAGAGAGAGCGGTGAAGAGGTTGCTGCAGAGAGCAGTGGTGGTGGTGGGAGTGGGAGAGGAAGGGACATCAGGGGGAGGAAAAGTTTAGAAGAGGGTGTTTTAATCTCAATCCTCTATTATATTATTAATGATTAGGGTGAATTTTTCTCATCTTCTCATCAAAAAAGTCTTCTAATAGAATTATTCCTCGTGTGTGTGTGTGTAGACCTGAGCGTATCCTGTATGACGCATCAATCAGCAAAGCTTCCTTTTTTCATTCCTATCCATTCTTGCTACTTAAGCAAGGGGTGTTTGAGGATCTCCTCCCACCATGATGGCGACTCTACCATCTGTTCGATGCTCTTTACGCATACTCGCACATTAGGAGGACAACAATATCTTACTCTTCTTCTTCTTGCCCTCCATCACTTTGACAATCCTCATTCTTCCTCACTCTACGTCAGGTCAGAACTCTACAATTCGCACAGCAACATCCGCCAACAAGATTTCTATTGAAATAAATCTAAGGCTTTTTAAGTCCAACAATTGCCTAAACAAAACTTCTCATTGCTCCAATAACCATACAATACTACAACTGCCATCATCCACTCCCATTACGGAATCACCAATTCTTAGGACTTCACATGTGGACCTACTTAGATACTAACAACCTCAATATCAAAAGCATCTAAGTTACCAAGAAGACATCAACATCAACAAGGAGAGCGCATGGGAAAGATGGTAGAAAGATCAAAAGCACATAGAAAGCGTCTTACATTGCAGAGATTTACTGTGTTGGGGCATCCTATGTTGATCCAAAAGGGCCATCGAAGTCGCGATCTTGGGGAAGTCGACAACGATTGAAACAGAAAGCACCCCACTTACCTTGTGGAAACCCTTAATCGATCCATGGGGAAATCTCAAAACTTCCACGCGTGTGGCCTATGTGCACCCTCAGAAGAGAGTGCTCATGGGGAGAGCAATACTATAAAAGGAGGGCATTTTTTGCATGTGCATCCCTAGATATATTTATATTTATATGTAATACCTTTAAAATGAACTTGCTCCTAAATTTTTTATATTCATATCTGTAAACTCAAGACCCTTCAAATAAATGCTCCTGTAATTATGTTTTTACCCATCAAGAAATAAATATTTTTACCTAAATCAAAGCCACTCTCTACCCTCTGTTGCCTAAACTACAAATATTTTATTTTTTGGTTGTTTGGGTAGAGGAAAGGGTAGAGGAAAAGAAAATAAGAATTACAGGATAAATAAGAAGAAATTAGAATAAGAAGAGGAAGGGGATACTTTTTAATTTTGAGTAAAAAATTGAAATGAAATTGTTGTTTAGATGAAAAAAGTATCAAATTATGAAATTATAAGAGATGAAAAATAAAAAATAAAATAATTTGATCTTAAAGGTAAAATTTTTTTTTTAAAAAATAAAATAATTCTTGAATTAAGAGTTTCATCTTTGATTTTGATAACCAAAAAGCTCCTAAAGCTCTTTCCATGTCTAGATGCAGGTGATGGAATTATCAATTTTTATTAAGTTTTTATTATATTGGTAGCATGTTAATCTTTAAATAGGCATCAAGATTTTAATTAACTTTGACATCCATGTAAAATCTGCTTCATTTCCAAGCTTATATTGATATGGTGGCATATTTGTGAGATTGAACTACTTTACGAGAGAACTTGTGTAATATAACAAAAATATTGAAGTGTACATGCAATATGTGCATATTTATAAGGATACTTGAGAAATGTTAACATTGGTCAAATTATATTTTAAGTGAGGTCTTGAGACAATTATATGTCATTAACATGATTAAGTATGTGCACAGCTTAAGATATTTATGGTGTATACTTCAAAAGGATGGTGGTTTTCACATTGGAGGTTAGAAAAGTAATATTAAAACATGTGAAAATAATGTTAATTTGTAATTGTGTTTAACTGTGAAGTAATGTTAATTTTAGTTTGCATGTACTTAAATTTACATTAAGATGTGAAGTTAACTCTTATAGTATTTAATTGATAGTGGTGTTAAAAATATAAAATGTGAAGGATGTCAGAAGTGTAAGTGGTGTATAACTTTAACAGTAGTTTGGTAAATCTATGTTAAAATGACTAAACCTAGGTTACCAAATAAAGTTAAGTAGTCAAGTAAACAAAGGTTACCCTCCCCCCTCCTCCTCCAATAAATTAGGCCTTTTGTGCAGGAATAATTATCCAATTCAAAATCAAAGAAAAGAAATAGAAAAGAAAGTTAACTATACAAAAGTTCCCTTGCAATTTAACATTGGGACAAAACTTAATGGATCGCATTTCCATCACATCAGATCACACAACTCGTAACAGTTATTAAATGAGCACAAGAGGATAAAGAGTGTAACCCGAAGGAGAGTCTTACTATTTTAATAGAAGGGAATGGGTCCGTGTATCTAATTTTGTGTACTCATTCATACAGGTGAAAAGTTTTCCATACTTAAAAGCATTGGACATAAGTTAGACATCTGGAGTTTGAAATTTTATATGGGCAACCTTGGAATCATTTGAAATAACATGCATACATGCCCCTAACATCTATCTATTTATACAAATATCCCTAAGAGTTTGTATTATTTACACAATACTCCTCTATTTTAAAACATGATGAATTGGACTCCATGTTTTTTTTATTTTTGCATTTAAGTTCACATGCACTTATCTTTTTCCCCTTCCCATCCTTTTCTTCCTTATCTAATGATCTCTGTTTATTCCACGAGCGCTTTGGGATCTCATAAGTTCAGACGAAGCCATTTGGGGGTCCTCGTCATGTGGGATTCAGAGGCAAAGGACAGTGAATGAAAAACTTTTTCACTCTAAGTCAAATTTCATCAAATTTGTTGGAACCGACAAATAGATAGGTATTGATCTAAACATGACAAGTTTTTTAGGATACCTATGTAAATAGAAAGAATTCAAGGGCACATATGTAATTGCAAATAATTTCAAGAACATCTATATAAAAATCCTATTAAAATTTTGGTCCGCTATGGTTTTGTTGATTCTTCTTTTCTTTTTCGAAGTTTTGTTGCAAATTACCGATGTTCCATGAATGTTCCATGACGCGATTCCTACAATGGTCTCAATGTTCAGCCAATTAAATTCAATTTGCAGCTTGGATGGGAAAGAGAATAAAGGCAAAAAGTGCATTGCAGACAAGTTCATCAAGTAATTTTCTGGTGATCATTAAACAGTAGTAGATTTGTTTAATAGAGATGGGTGATGGAAGCAAACACCTCCAACGTCGAACACCCAGTGGCGGGCTCTCTAACTTTATTTCAATATGGCCCCCCGAGCTCACGTAATGAAATGGAAGTCTTTGCAGGCTATGCAAAGAATGGGAATGGTAGTTAGCTAAGATTGGCAGGTTTCCTTACACGACGAGTTGCTTATTCCCCACCAACCAGTAACATATATAGGACCAGTAGTTTCTCTGCTATGTGACTACATCTATACTTCATGCTATGTATATCTCCTGACCACTCTCAGTGATCTCCACTGCGAATTAACAACATGTATGCCGAAATTCCTGTATGCCATCCTCCCCCATCTCCTCCTCCAGAACTCAGTTACTATGGTCGGTGGGGTTGGTATGGATGCTGTTGCAACTGCATGGAAAACCTGTAATGTTTTCCCACAATGCTATTAATTAATTATTGCCAAATTTTTGGCTGATGATTAGATGGGGTGTTGACATATTTTTCAAATGCTTGGATAGGTTGCGGATCTTGTGCTGCTGCTGGATGATTGAGTTGGTCTTTGGGTAGTAGTGGTGTTGTCCTCCTTTTGGTATTGGGCCTCCCGGCCCACCGTTCTGATGCTGGATGCTGTTAGGATCATTACTGCAGAACATGGTATTGTGGTGGGATTAATTAATTTCTTCGAGTATTTTTTTTGAGTGATCAATCCAGTTTTGCATATGGTGCCCCACTTTGATTTGTGATGACATTCCACGTGTGCCCATTTTTCATGTAATTTTGATTTTAGTATTTGATATCCGAGAGGATGCCATTTACCATTTCAAATGTTCAACATCTTTAATGTTGGCCCAAAGCAATGGCAGTAGATGTAATTCCCTGCATTGAAGTTTCTGGAAGATCGACAACTGAATATGTGAGGCCATTACTCTCCTAACCTCTTTGTACTCGAGCTCTATATATAGCACATGTCCATAGGCCTGAATGTGAGGTGCACCTAATTCATTTCTCTTCCTTCCTCTCTATTTTCTATCTACCGCTTTCATTTCAATATGGTATCAAAGCTTTGAGGCTTGTACTCAGGCTCCACCTTGCTCCAATAATGTCTGAATTATCCGACTCTACCTCTTCTAGAGCTAAAGCCTAAAGGTGCCTTATCCTTTCCATTACCCACTAATTTCTAGAATATAGTTTGCACCAAGCTCATCTCCGATAATTTTCTCTTTGGCAAACTTGATTAGTCTCTCTTTTACATGTCCATAATCTACAAAGATCATTAATGACAATGAAGGAAATGACATACCAAATGAGGCTTACATTCTATGTCATCATAAGGACTAGCTAGTTCTCGATTGAATCCTTGCTTCAATAAGTGAAAATATATGCTCGCAGGTTACTCATTTAACTAATTCCTCTTATGTGTGAACATTTTTAGACAAATACTTTGCAATCCAAACCAAGGTCAAAATCTTTCAATACAAAGCTGAATTAACACTATTGGAAAAATAAGTTATACTGTCCATTACTTACTGTCGATTACTTACTGTTGGTTCAACAAGTTGTCTTCACTTCTCTTATTAAGCGACGGCGAAGGGATAGTGTAAATATGCCCCCCCTTGTCGTTAACAAAGAGAGGCGGTGAATTTAATATGTATATTTGTCATCGTTTAGTTAATAAAGCGATGGCGAATGTCCTTTGTTAAAAAAGCGACACGTTTGGGCAAGCAGCGAAATTTTTTGAGGCGACATTTGCTATCGCTTGTTAATTAAACTGACGGCAAATGTCGGTTCATCTATGCGCTGGTAGAGCCCAATCCCCCCATACTATTCATCTTCGTCTTTGCATCTGCCGCCCTCCTCGCAAGCGACTACCCCTCCACCTCCTCGCCTCCTCTCCTCCTCCTAGTGAGCCCCCTCCTCCTCGTCGCCTCTCCTCGCCATCTCAGGTGAGACCCTCCTCCTCCATTCCTCCTCCCCACCCCCTCCGCTCCTCCTCCTCCTCCTCCTCCTCCTCCTATGATCTGCCCCCTCCCCCTCCTCCTCATCCGCTAGCACCCCCTTCCTCCTCCCCACCCCCTCCACCTCTCCTCCTCATCCGCTAGCACCCCCTTCCTCCTCCCCACCCCCTCCGCCTCTCCTCCTCCTCATCCTTCTCCTGCAGCCGCTACTGCCTCTCCTCCTCCTCCTACGATCTGCCCCCTCCTCCTCCCTGGTTCCCACCCCTCCTCCTCCTCCTCTCCTCCTCCTCTTCCTCTGCACCTCCTCCTCTTCCCTGTCATTCCTCCTCCTGCAAGTCCTCCTCCCCTCCCCCCTCTTCCCTTCCTCCTCCTCTTCCTCCCTACCTCCTCCTTCTCCTCCTCCTCTTCCTTCGCACCTCCTCCTCCCTTCCTCCCTGCCTCCTGCTTCGCATCCTCCTCCTTACCTCTTGCTCTGCCTCCTCTTCCTTGCCTCCTCCTCCGACAATCTACCCCCTCTTCCCTTCCTCCTCCTCTTCCTTGTCTGTTCCCTCTCCTCCTCCTCCTCCTCCTCCCAATTACCACCCTCCCCATCATCCCCTCCCTAATCCCTCTCCTCCGCTTCCCAACTACCACCCTCCCCATCATCCCCTCCCTCCTGCCATCTCCATCTCCTCTTCCTTAATTTCCTTCTCATAAATTTTAAATTAAGTACTTAAGTTATTAAAACCATAATAGAAAGGTATTTAATTAATTTTTTGTTATTGAAATTGCAGGTAGTCGACAACGATCACTTTTGGATGCTTCAGAGATATATTTTCAATTTTTTAAAGTTATTTTCATAATATTTTAGGATCATGTTAGATGTGGGGTGTGCCCACATATTGCCTTTTATGTGTTTTTGTTAAATTGATGGTAAGGTGTGTCCACTTTTATTTGTGTTTTGAATGGCAATTTAGGATTTTAATAGATGTGGGATGTGCCTACATATTGTCTTTTATGTGTTTTCGTATCCATTTATGCATTTTATTTGTTGCACTTTTACGGTGGGGTGTACCCACTTTTATTAGGTGGTATGATATTTTGAAATGCACTTTTATGTGAGAAATGAAATATTTAAGGAGAAACTTTGTCAAAAATTTTTAAAATTCATTAATGTTCAATATATTAGTTGGTTGGGGTTTTATTAGGTTATGGTCAAGTTTTATTAGAATTTGGGTAGGATGATGGCTATAAGGTTGCATGGGGTTTAGCTTAAGGTTGGGATTTGGGTTGGATGATGTTTGGTTTGTGTCAGGTTGGGTTTAATATATGTTGTTTAGATTTAGTATTAAGTTGTGTATGGGGTTCTTGGGCTAGGGTTTTAGGGTTTGAGTTGGGCAGGGGTTAGGGTGGTTGGGTTGGGCTAGGGTTTAGGATTTAACTTGGGCTAGGATTTGGATGATTGTTTTTGTTAACACCTTTTCTTAACTGTAGCTATGATCACTAGTTTCTCTGCAAAGATATACCAAAGCACTCTCAACATTCCAACGATCTGCACTTCTTGAGAAATCAAGGCAAAAGCCTCAAAAGAGAATGAGGGCTCTCAACGATGTATGTTTTGCATTACAATAAACCTATTCAAGGGTTATGAACTGAACTGCTTTAAATTTTTCTTACTTTTAGTTTAAATGGTTTGTTGATCCCAGGCCCTGAAATACAGTAATTATGACTCTAAACCAATGTTGCGTGCCTATGGAATTATAATTAGCATTCAATTCACTCCAGCTGAGGCTCGTGTGCTGTAGCCTCCAAAGGTTAACTTCAGTTTTCTCTGCATATATGGTTATATTCTTTCAATCACAATCCATAACTTTGACATGTTATCCTAAGTGTTATGGTATTTCTTCAATTTTTCTGCAGTTAAAATTGGGAAATGGAGAAGATATGTTTCCACGTAATGGCAGATGAAACTTAATCAACAAGGTAAGTTGCTTGGTTTGACATGCTATTCTTTAAACTGTTTTAAAGTCCTATTCTATTGTAGAAATTATATGATATGCATAGCATGTGATATGCATGTAAGAGATCCTATACTGCGATGCACCATCTCCTAGTATGTTGTAGTGGGAAGAGATTGTATTCCTAAGAAGTGTAACTTTTAATTATTTGGGGAAAATGGTGCTTTGGTTTATGTTTTGTTCTATGCCCTTTTGGGTTTTGCATGAATGGGGTGGGGATTTGGGTTCCCATGGCAATGTCTTGTGATTCATCTACTTGTGTTTTGGTTTGTGGATTTATTGGTTCCCCACGTTTCTCGAAAAATGCTGTCTTTTCCTTACTGTTGGGGATGTATTGGTCAGTTTCTCTTGTGTAATGGCATGCTTCGATAATTTGGAAATGAAATGTAAGCTAATTTTGTGATTTTTCCTTCCTTTTCTGAACTTGGTATAATTTTGTTTCCCTTATCCTGCCAACACGACTATAAAAATTTGATTTTTTGTTGGATGCTTTTAAATCCTAAAAATCATTGTTGCTTGGGCAGGAATTGGGCTATTTTTCCTTAATTCCAACTCCATCAAGGAAATTCTCAATCACGAAAATAATGTGTTTCTTCCATGGGAGCACAAGCACCGTTACTCATTTCTTGTGAAATCAGATGTATGCTAACTGCCTGCTGAAGTGTCTATGTCCATTAATCTTTTTTTTTTGGATGTGATGAAGTTCTTAGATGTATGAAATGGGGTGTTTTGGGTCTTAAAAGGGGTCATTGACTGCTTTGGTTTGTTTGATAGATGAACTGCATGCTCATTTCAGTCGAGGATACATGCGCAAGTTCTATTTATGTCTCTATTTTTCTTAAAGATTATATGAGCACTTAGATGTTCACCATCCAAACAAATTCATAGTGTATTCTAGATGCTGGAATCTACATCTATCTATGGATCTTGTTTTTTATCTCAGTGAAGTTCTTATCTATGTGTATCCATAGGATATTTTTTTTGACTCTTTTTCTATTATATAGGATGCTTTCAAATCGAGAGTCAGCACGGCGATCTAGGAGACAGAAACAAGCACATCTAAGTGACATTGAAGCTCAGGTTTGGCCTTATCATCTTTATCTTGTAATTTGGTTGTCTACTAATCGCTAACTTTGCTGACTTTCATCTGTTTATCCTATCAAGGTTTCACAGCTAAGAGTTGAAAATTCAGCTTTGCTTAAGCATCTCACAGAAATAAATCAAAAATTCAATGAAGCTACTATCAGCAGTAGGATTTTGAAAGCAGATGTAGAAACAATGAGAGAAAAGGTGCCCATCTGCCATGTTTTATGGTTTCTACCCCTTTTGTTTCTTTGGTTTTTCCTTTTTTATGTTGTTGGCTAGTAGATTATGCAGGCTTAGCCATTATGTTGTATATTTTTCCAACTTAGTCTTATGAATACCCAAGCTAAATTGTTAAGCTTCCACCTATTCTTAGGATCTTATTTAATTTCCTAAGTTCCCTTAGTATTGCATGACTCCTGTGAGTACTCTATTGTTGGAGGTGAATGCATGAACTGTGGAGGATTAATTCATTATTTGAACCCAATTATCACATTGATTCAGTTTTACTTTGTCCTTGCATTTGATTTTGAGATCTTTCTCTTAGCTCTTCCTTGTTTAATTCATGTTCCACAGAGCTTGATTTTTTTTTTCCTTTTTATTACATATGTCGTTAAAACTTTTATGTTTAATTTTACATCTTGCAATTAAAATAAACTGTCTTTTACTTGATTTCTGTCATCTTGCAACTGTCACACAATCATTAGTTGTATCTCTTTTACCCGATTATCTCTAGTGTCTTTCAGTGTATAATGTCCATCTCAGTTGCCTGTAGTCTTCTTTATTCATCTCTCCATGCTGATTAAAAGATATTTCTTCTTTAATTTCCTCAGGTTAGAGTTAGAATCGTAGATTGAATATTACTGCTAGGGCCTAACTTTTATATCCATATTATTCTAAAAAAGTTTGCTTATCATACTCTAGTTCATTTTCTTATCTTTAGGAAGTTTTCAGAACTTAGGATTTTAGCCTGATTGATGCTGAAAATGAAGCTACAGTGTATTCACACAAGATAAGGGATTGGTTTCATGATTGGATTGGTGAAACCAATCCAAGTTGGCCTAGACACTTAGAGTGCCCTGAGCTTTTCTGATTCCTGGTTTCTATTCAACAAATGAGGTTTAAAGGGGAGGAACACATACTATAATTAATTCACAAAATGTTCTCACTAGATCCTTAGCTTTTCGTATCCTTATTTGTAACTATTTGTGTAGCTGGAGCTTCTTCCTATCATCAGCATAAGTAGAGGGATTTGACCCATGTGTAAGGACTCATTCCTGGGAAAATTTGGAATTAGTGTGCTCCCATTTATGTCCCTACTTGAACTTGTACTGATAAGATATATTAAGATGAAGTGCCAACCATTGCTCCTTCTTTTCAACTAAAACAACCATAGGATTGCTTGCATTTAAGGCTCGGTGATTTACTCCACAAGTATACAATAGGTGTTTCCGAATTAAAAAAAAAATAATCCTACCTTTCCCATCGATTTTTACAATAACCAACGACGTTAAAAGGTAATTTTTTTTAACAAATATGATTGTTTCCCGTCACTTATTATATAAGGCGGTAGGAAAAATATTTTTATTGATTTTTAAAAGAATTGACGGTAAAAAAAGGTAAGTTTTTGTAGCAAATGAAAGGTTTTTACCATCGGTTATTTGAAAAAGCGACGGCAAAACTATTTTTACCATCACTTGTATAAGCGATGACGTTTTATTTTAAACGACAACAAAACTCAAAAAATGGCACGTTAACGCAGGAAAAAGTATCGTAATAACGTCGTCACTTTTTTAATAAGCGACGGGAAATCCCATTGCCGTCGGTTATAAAATGACAACAAAAGATCCAATCCGTCCACTAGGCAAACAATATTTCGACGTTGGATGTTTCTTGTAACAGATGGGAAAAAGAAACAGCAATACTACTTACGTCGTTGCTTTTTGGCGTCGGTTAAAAGAGCTTTGCCATCGATTTTCAATCGACGACAAAAGTAGAAATTGTTGTAGTGTAACCAATTTATGGAAAGGAAGCATAACCATTTTAGAATTTGTTAACAAGGCCAAAATTGCTATTAATTTGGCTCTTACAATCGGCAAACCACTTGATGATAATGAGGCACTTCATGTTGTCATGAATGGATTAGGATCTGATTATGATCCTATTGTGGTCGTTGTCTTAAGTACAACAAACTTGCTCACATTCGAAGAGCTAGGTGGAGCTCTTACTTCACACGAGCAACATCTATTATGTCACCATTCTCTTGATATTAATGTTAATCAGGCCTCCAAAGGTTGTGGTTCTTATCCCACAATAGCTCATGGACATTGGTCCCTAAGGGGCAAAGGTTTTTCTCATGTATGAGGAGGGACCAACTATACTCCCAGACCTTTCCCTCTTGACACTAATCCTCACTCTTGTTGTGCTTGCAACAATCACATTGCTTTGAATTGCTTTTATTGTTATGATAATATGCCCTCTACCACTTCTATGGCTAGACAAGAACTTTAGTACCTGGATTCAAGGGCTTTACATCACATCACCAACTCTTTAGCCAATCTTGATATCAACTCCAGATATGAAGGCTCGAATGAAGACAAATTTGCAAATGGCCAAGATTTACATATCTCCTCTATAGGCTCTACATATATTCCTATTTCTTCCACACAATCTCTTAAATTGCATGATAAACTACATGTTCCTAACGCAACAAAGAATCTACTCTCTATTAACAAATTTGTTAGAGATAGCTCATGCTATTCCAAGCTCTCTTCTAATGATATTCTTGAAAAGGACAAAGTAACCAAAGGGTCCTCATGCGGGGAAGAACTAAAATAATTGGACTCTACAGGGTATGATTATCCTCCAAACTGATGACACCTGCTACTACACTTATTGTGGAGAAAAGTCCATTTCATCTCTGGCATCAGCGGCTTGGCCATGCTCACTATCAGTTGATATAGATTATTTTTAATAAACTGGAGCTATCCAATGTTTCTTGCACTCCTAATTCAAAGTTATGTGATGTCTGTCAGCAACCCAAATCCCATCGGCTACCATTACCACCATCTAATACCATCCTGCTAATCCATTTGATATCATATTCATAGATGTTTGGACTTTTCCACCATCTAATATCCTATTACTTTTATAGATGATTGCACAAAATTCACTTAGACTCTAAAACTCAAGCCAAATGCCTATTATGTATTCTTACAATTCCAGGCTATAATAAAAACTCAATTCAATTCAAATATCAAAGTTGTTCATTCTGATTGGCTGGAGCGTTTCAAAGACTTCATCAATGGTTTAAAACCAATAGGATTCATCATCGCGTTTTTACCTCCTACACCCCTCAACAAAATGAGGTTGCAAAATATAAAAATAGACATATTGTGGAGTTGTCTCAGGCTTTATTATTTCGGAGTGCCACACCTATTAGATATTGGTTCTATATATGCCTTAAAGTTGCTATAACGGGTGTATAATTAGGCAATTTGTTTACTATTTTAGATTTCTAATTTGATTTCTACGATTCGCTTAACTGTCTTAAGGTTATGTAAGAATGTTTTGGATACTTGGGCTCTTTATGTCATGTCTATAACAAAGAAAGATGAAATACATCAAATGAAAAACAAAAACTAAAAAACTAATCTTTAAGATTTTCCTTCCTCTTCTTGCTTCTCTCTTCTAGGTCTTCAACTTAACTCCTTCTTCTTTCTTTGCTTTGACTCATTTTTCCTTAAATGTCAATCTTCTAAAGAACATTATAACAACTATACATTTGGCTGTCATCAAAATCAATTACCTTGGTACTCATGCACCATCAGTTTCTTCCTTGGAAGAGATGTTACACTTGTAATTCATTACTCTCAAAGAAGAAATAAGTCCTTGAAAGCTCATCGATGTTTCTTCCTTGAAAAGATGCTACACGTTTACTTCATTACTCTCAAAGAAGAGATAAGTCCTTGAAACCTCACAACTTTGAGAAGCAACTGTCTTACGTAGATCCAATAGCTCCCAAGGTGAACGGTTGCAATCACCAATAAAATAGATTACAAAATAATTAAATTCAACCTAACTCTCTTAGATGGCTAGATTTAAAGGGAAAAAAAAATACATGAAACGGTACCTATGAAATTTAAAAAAGAGTATGTAATAGATTATAAGATAATCAACTTCAAGCAACTAATTTAAAAATGTACATGCATGCAACGATACCTATAAAATTTGGAACGATGCATACGGAGAAAAATTTAAACGCCACTAAAGAATATAACATTTACAATTACGATTAGTTAATGGCCCATCAATATAATCACGTCTATCTCAATCAGATGTACTTGTAGAAATTTCATGAACAAACTAATTAAGTTAAATCACACCAACGTAATGACCTCGTGGATCCATGTTGACTGCATGGCACATGTTAAACACGGATTGCATTGATTGAACTATCTAGATAAAAGCTACTACAAAGGATCAAGCTAACACACCAACGCCGTAAACATACATCGAGTCTAGACTAGAGGCCGTTCTCTTCGCATGATTAGTTGTGGATTGGAGACTTCCTCTCGGCCGGAGAGTAGTCCATTCCAGCCAAGTCCACATGCTCACGGTTGGCCTCGCCGGCGAGGCTCCCGGTTGCCGCCACCTGAGATGTGGTGGAGCAGCCTTCTTGGAGCTTCTTCTTCTCCTCCTCTTGGGCTTGCGTTTCCTGATAAGGGAAATAAATGGAAACCATGAACAGCAGTCTTATCCATCAAAAATTATGGTTGTGCTTATGATATTGGTGATTATAAATGAGGCATGGTTCAACTAACCATAACCTTAGGAGTACTGCCTGCTGGTGCCGTTATTAGTAGCTTTCTAATCCTTCCTGCGCCATAGCAGACACATAGAGTTAGGTAGAAAAGTACGGGATATTTGATACATGTGTTGTTTTTAATCAACAGCAATATCGGTTTGGTAAGGTTAAGTTATCTGAGTAAATAGATTTGCAAGAACCCTGAAATAGCTTTTGTGTGTAAATTCTATGAAAATTTTCCAAAAATATCCAAGGTTCAATAACCCCAAAATAGCTAGAGTTGAACACCAGTGATCAGAAATTAACTTTAGCAAAGGTTAACCCGGATATCCATTTATTAGGACATGGATACGAGAAAATTCAGAAATTGGATGGAGACATTTAGATCTATAATGAATTCTTCTTCATGCATTGTGCTGAAGTATATAAATATGCCAATAAGTGTTTCTTCCGCTTCTATTAATCTATATATTTATATTTTACATTTCTTCAAAGAAAATAGAGAGAGTGTGTGTACATATGTGTGTGTGTGTGTATGAAGATACATACATACATACATACATACATACATACATACATATATATATATATATATATATATATATATAAACCCTAGAATTTGCTTGACATTGTCACTTGACACCATTTGTCACCCCATTTTATGCTATGAAGGGGAGAGAATCTTATCTTTTGGAGAAGTGGAATGTTTTGGGGACTATGTTGAGGGCGATGGCCAATTTTTCTTACTCTAGATTTACTATAATTGTTATGTTTGATTGTTCTTTTTGTATGGAATGGGCCTTTCATTAATGGGAACAGGCAAAAGCTGAGTTGCGTACCAGAGACATGCTTGTGATCCTCCGTTGGATCACCTCCTTCGGAAGAAATACCCACCTAGAAAAAACACGAATGCATGCATGAAAATATTGCAGGGGTTAATGTTCAACCTTCAAAACTTGGAAAAGTTAAAGAGCACACTCAACTTACATCATCAGTGACCAAAATCGCTTCTTCCCTCTCACGGATAGCTGACCCTAGATATAAAAAGAAGAAAAGACGACGTACTTCAAACACTTTGGTTTTTCTAATTAAAGTAAGAAAAAATTTTGCACATAAATTTTCATGCGTTCCAGATGCGGCTTGATTTGAATATTAGCGCATGCAACGTGGGAATTAATGTAGAACATGCTTAACAAAACAAACATGTTTTTTCTCGGAAAAGGAATAAGAAATAAAGATGTACTTTTTTCAGCTTCTTATTTCTCAAACCCTAGCTTCTTTACATGCCTCTACCGACGTATACGAGAATGTCACTATTAATCTTACGTGCAAAAGCACCATGCGCGCATGCACCCCATATACTTGTATACGTAGTTACATCTTCATGTGGATATGCATGCATGTACACTAGTTCGTTATTGCAGGTTATATCTTACACAAGGAAAAAAAGCGTCATTTAGAACATGCCATCTTGCATCAAGATGAAAGTTGGCAGAGTGCAAACGTACAACATGCATGGTTGTATTTGAAGACGGATTCTACTATGGGATCACATATATAAGACACTACCCAGAGATTGCTTACTATTCTCTACTCTAAACCCTACTAGTTTATATCACATTAAGGAAGGAAAAAAGTTATAAGGCAATCAAATACCATACCATGGACAGTGGCCACAATGAATGGCAGTAGAATCAGAATAACCACTAGGGATGCAATGGTCCTCATTTCTTGCTTCGAAACTAGTAGAGCAGAAGGAGAATCGAAGAAGAAGATCGAATACTTATGCCACAATCAAAGATGTCGGGCAGTTTGCATGAGACTGGCATGGCTTGACATAGAGGGTATTTATAGTGCAAGTGTGGTGACTGGCGAGAGGGATCTTATCCTGGATGACCCAAATCCCCATTCCAATACGTCCACGTAATTCCAGGGATAGCCTTGCACGTACTTGCTTCCAATCCCAGCAGGTGCAGACCCACATGCTGGAACCTGCCGGTCCCATGCACACCAATGGGGCTCCCTTCACCACCACATCCACATGGAGTTGTATTCAAAGCCTCACCACACCGAGACCCACACCACCGGCCGTTATCTTCTTGTGGAATATATAATATTCCAACAGCCCATCCCTTTGATCAACCGTACGTCCAAATGGTATCCGAACCAACTAAGTTGTCGTCCACTTTACTTGCATTCCTAGAATTTTAATTTTCTTTGAGAAGGATAATATTTTTACGTGGGAATACGATGACGTTTATTTTACATATACTGATATTAAATAAATGTCATCTTAATTTTTTTTATTATAATAATAGTTGTCACATTTTTGAAAAACACTTATCTCGGTTCAAAGTTAACCTGGAATAAACATCACATCTTTATTCCGAATTAATGTTACTTGACCTTACAGGTGAATGAACTTAATCTCCTTATTTGTTTTTCAATGTGATGTTAAGTATGCCTTTTCTTATTTGACAGGGTTATAAAATACAAACAAAGTCCTATCCTATCTTTGAAATTAAATGCCATTTTAAACTTGTTTCTTGATTTAATATCTACTTAGATCAAAACTGAAATTTTCTTATCCTTCATTTATTTTTCAAACCTCATTGATTTATCCCGGGTTTTTGTATCCCTCCGACCAAATGATACCTTTTCAATTGCATTTGTTTGTATGTATAGTCATTAACCAACTGATCTTGTTGTTAAATGAGAACCATGCATTTCCAACGTGTTCGTGATTAACTATCATCATATGTCGAGGGAAATATCAAACATATATAGTATAGCATGCGTGTACTTATTTACGTAATTTAACTAAGATATAATATATATATATATATGTGCATGCCTAGGGGGTTAGATATCAAAAACACTTTTTGTTAAACCCGTGTTTTATTATGTTCAAGCCTCTAATCCACATCTGAGCATCTCTTTTTGGTCGGAGGAGCAATCATGATTGTAGAGTCATGATTGCTCCTCCGACCAAAAAGAGATGCTCAGATGTGGATTAGAGGCTTGAACATAATAAAACACGGGTTTAACAAAAAGTGTTTTTGATATATATATATATATATATATCATAGGTCCCGTGCATAGACGTTGAAGAGGAAGGAAGAGAGGCAGACGTGTCTAGTTTTGGTTGTGCCACGTTGACCGTACAATTACACAATGGGATCCTCCGAAAAATAAATTAAGCATTTAATTTAAGCTGGTCAACAGTTCATTGTCATGGATGGAGTTAATTAAATTGACGGGCAGTTTTACTTTAAAAAAATTAACCAAGTGGACTCTATAGCTGTAACTTGAGATACGGGGATCGAAGTATATATATATTTTTTTTTTTTCGCATGGCAGAGAAAGGGAAAAAATGAAGAGGAGAGTTCAGTACAAACGTTTTGGACGATCGATGTCACGATTTAATAGAAGGTCGATCTTGATTTTAATTTCATAGCTTGAAGATAGTATTTACACATCGCGGTGGATATATCTCAATGAGGTCTAAGCTAACGTTTGATCCAAACGTAGAGATATATTTAATTCAACGCTTAATCAGGTTTATTTGCATCTAAAACGTCAGGGTAGACGTCATATGTTGCAGTGGCTGCATTACGAGCACAACCGCCTAAATTAAGTAAAGGAATCACATATAACAATTCTTTGCAGTGCATCCAAGGCAACTGCGCGCAACTATATACTTTTGTAGACGTATAATCGTATATTTTTTTGATGGGAAATTGATAATATATACTCAGTACTGTCAAATTATATGAGAAAAGAAAGCGTAAAATTTACCTACACCTAAGTTAATTTAACATAAGTAAATTAGGGCCGAGTAATCATAGCACCATCATTCTCAAATGCAATCTTCCAGGATATAAACTCGTCCCCCCCACTCCTCCCTCCACCAACAATATGCGGTCTACTCTCCGGGTCTCCGGCGGTGCACGGGCTCGAGGAGGGTGTTGCTTCTGCCTGTGGAGACCACACACAACCCAACGAAGCCCATCCACTCTCAACATTGTTGGTGTGCCTTCGTGTCTCGTGGGGATTGGCCTGGGGAGAGGAGAAATGACAAGAAAGATCTAGAGATGTTGGGAGCGTGGGAGATGACAGTGCTTCGGTCAACGGAGGCTAAGTTGTCGTTTGACGATTGGATGAGAGGAAAGAAACTGGATGACCCATCTCGAGTCACGAGCATTCTGGTGCGGCCTTGTGCTTTTGCCTTGGAAACGGGGGCTTGCGCCTTGGGCACGTGAATGGTTTCATCGTGTGCTTGGCTTTGCATCATTGCATGCTGGGGATTGGATTGTGTGGAGGACTCTTAAACTAGCTTAGTTTCTATGGTAGAACTTAATCTTTTGTTTTGCAGGTTAATCTCTGTTTATCATAAGGATTAACTTAACTTTATTTTGTCCCTGAAACATATGATAAACTAACCCGGGATTGATGGAGGTTGAGTTAATCCCTCTTTCTAACCTATGTTTTTTCTTTCTTCACCCCCAATAAATTATTCATATCCTATCCTTTCTCCTCTCATATTTGGTGGGTTAATATATTTCGATCAATAAATATTTTAATATAATTAGTACATAACTAAATAGTTAATTTTATTTCAACATATAATTAAATCATAATAAATCATCCAACCTAACAAATAATCATATTTTTACTATTATAAAATAATTAGTGACTACTATAGTATATACTTCTTAACCAGCAAATAATCATAACATTATAACATAATTACTATTACAACATGATTATCATTTGAAATGTAAGATACTTGGTTGAGAAAAAAAGATACTTACTTTACAATAATAACAAAAATTACTATTTCCTAATAAAATTAGTTTGTAATAATTAATATATTATTGGAAATTATAGCTACTACATAACTATAGTATTAACCTACTTATAATTTAAACATCTAGTTAAACCATAGTATTATTACCATAAATTAATTAATGACTAGTAAAATTACTACATACTTCCTAATTAGCAAATAATGTAATTACCAATTACAATATAAGATAATTAGTATTTAATAAATAAAATAATTACAACTACATTTTATTAACATAGACTGTAATATTATTTGTTAAGTGGTATTTGATTCTGAATTGAAATATCATCGGTGATATTTAAAATATCACCCATGATATTATATAAAAAATGATTCATTAATGAATTTATATTATATTTATTTAACATAAATAATAATTCACCAACTAATATACCTACCATTTCAAGGGTAAACATATTTTTTTTCACCTTAACCTCCATTTTAACCTCTATAACCAAGTAAACACCAATCTTTCACATCACAGGTTAACCCCAATTCCTAACTCCCGTCTAGTAAACATAAATAGTGGTTAACTGTTGATCTCAAGTAAACACAAACAGGGGTTATCCCCTATTGCAAAGATGTTAACCTGTGTTAGCTAACCCCTACCGTAAACTAGTCCTCAGGAGAATTAGGAAAATTATGTTAAAAAATGTGAAATTGGTATTAATTTACAATTATGTGTACTTATAGAGTTGTGTTGACATCAATTTGTATTTACTTAAATTGATGCTAAGTTGTGGTGTTAATCCTTGTGGCATTTACTTGATAGTAGTGCTAGAAATATGAAACACGAGAGATGTCAGATGGATAAGTGATGTATGACTTTAACATGGATTTAGCTAATACTAGTGAAAACTAGTGTTAGACAAACCTGGGTTACTAGATGGGAAGTTAAGTAGTCAAGTAAACGTAGATTAACTGCCCAAGTAAACTAGCTAGGCCTAAGGGCTTGAGAGGATTGGAAAAGGTTGGGGTTTCCTCTATGACCTTGATTATAAAGTTTTTTCATTACTCATGTATCCTTGTAAAGTTCCTGTTGGACGCATGTGACCTTATAAAGTCACTCCATTTTACATCATATGCACTTGCCATCATCATTGTCAATTACTCCGTCAAAGATATATAAAGATAATGGAGATAGATGTCAAACCTAAGAAGTTTTGCGTGGTTGCAGTTCGTTGATTCTATCTTGTTCCTTCTTCTTTGCTCAACCACTTCCTGTTAACCCTCATCCATTCCTTTGCCTTTCTTCCTCCTCCTTCCCTTCTGCTAAGAGAGGATCAAAACAAATTAATAAACCCATTTGGCTTCCACATATAATCTTCCTTCCTCCCAGTTTGTCATTATTGTCGTTAACATTGGCTTTTAAACCTTCTACTCTAACTTTCATGTTGAGGAACTAGTCCCCATCCTTGCCAAGTGGAGGGATCTTATGGCTTCGATATTTCTTTGACTCTATTGTTGCTAGTGACATTCCATGAGAAGAATCTAAAGATGAGGATTGGGTTAGAAAGGTATGGGATTTGAAGTTGATTGCTTACATTAGGAGACAAAGGCTGGCTTGGATCTAAAGATGGAGATGGATTGGACACATTGTACCATTCAAGAAGGTGATAAGATCCTTAATATCCTGTATATAGTTGTCATGAACAACGAATGGGGAAGGGGAGGCCACGAGAGAAATGAAAGGGGAAATATAACTAATTAAGTTCTCATTAATGTCTTAGATATACTACATGCATGTTCATTTAACTCCATACAGAACAACGTACTACTTCACGTGCATGCCCTTGTGATGTCCTAGGAACCCCTCCCAACTTAGCAAACCTTAGGCTTATAAAGCAAATAGGTTCCTTTCCAAGACTTTAAAGCATTATAGACATTGACTTGGATTCTATCAAGACCCAGTAGATGTCACTAACAAACATCTTCATGCCACCAACTACATGTACGATCTCACTCTGTGCCACAATACCTTGGGTGTGCATCAACTACCCCTCCTATGGACATTCATTGTCGAGGCCCAAGACCCAAGACTCATGGTTACATTTAAGTTAGTAGTAATCCCCCACCCCCACCTTGCAGGAGGGAACGTCCTTTATGGCACCGATGAGCAAGATTTCGTTGCGAAAAGTTTGAGTTTGAAAAACCTAAGTCGTTGCAAGTTCGCAAGAAAATTCGCTATCAGATAAAATTTATAACCTAAACTCTAGTAAGTCTTAGGTCGAACACAGGGAGGCGAACGTTTAATTAAAAATTACGGTTGGAATTATTGACACAAAGCAGACTAGTTGGTTGACATTATTCTACACAAGCTAAACTACTTAAAAAATAAACAATAGAAGAAAGAGAGAGAATAATACAAAGAAAAAGAAAAATAGAGAGGGAATGAACTAGTTTATAACCACAGAATCATGTCCATTACATGTACTTGCAAAATGAAAACTACACTAGAAAGCAGTAAAAAGATAGGGATGAGAAAATCCTCCTCGACGACTGCTTGGAGGATAAGAAGCATTAACGAAGCACCTAGAAGAGAGTAGTGAGATGTTGGACGAGGGAAAATGGAGTTGGAGGACAGAGGACAAAGTAGGGTGGAGTCGCAGCGGGATCCGCTTTCCGAATGGTGCCAAGAAGACAACAACGGGATACTCTACGAAAGGGAAGAGAAGATGAACAAAATTTTCTTTTTTTAACTCTAGAGGAGCATCCCAGGTTTGGAACTAGCTCCTTAGAGCTTGGAAGAGGTGAGAAGAGAAGAGAATGGATGATGAAATGTGTAGGAGGGGTAGGCTATGTATAAGTGTAGTCACGTGTTAAAGACATAGCTGCTCGATGCCGATCCACTGGGCGAATTTCACCACGTGCCTCTTCTCCCGATTTAATCTGCTTGCATGAATTTGAACTCGCACCGTGCTTTTCGCGTAGGACGCTCGACTGCTGCGCCACGCTGATGGCATCGCCATCATCCTCTATAACTAACTTAATTTGGCTAAGTTCTAAGGTTAAATTCACTTAATTAACATATTAAAAGGGTATAACTCAATTAGGGCTAAAGAGAGAGGAATTAAGAGAAAAAGGGGTTAATTCTGTAATTTTCACGAATAATTATGAATGCAGAATAGCTGGTGTTACGACCCGAATCCGACCCCTCTAGGAACCCGAAAACGGCTCACCTCGACTAACCCCAAGACTTGGTCATCCAAAGAGAAACTAACCCATATGCATGAAATCAACACAAACCACACATGCAAGTAGTTAGAATAATTAAAGGAAGCAGCGAAAGTAACTAAAGCTCAAAAAGACAGTAACATAATCCAAAACTAGCCATCACGACAATAAAAGTTGACACCATCGAGTCCAACAAGAAATAGAAACACTCACTACAGTAGAAGAGGCTGAAAGAGAACTAGTACTGGAAACTAAGGCTGGGCTCAACTGGGCCTAGCACCCTCTGCAGTCAGTGAGTAGCTGTACATGGTTATATATAACGGGGAGTCAGCTTACGTTGAGTAGTGTGGCATATACAACAGTTATATCATTTACACAATAAAGAAAACCACAGATTTACATATAATTATCTAATTATCCGAATGACAGTTAATTTAACAATTAGTATTTTTTTAGCAAAAAGTCCACATGTCTCTCAATCTTCCTGTTCCCTAAGGGAACGATCTTAATTACAGTTTTCCCACGATGTAGGCCGTACACGTGGCACTCTCCTAACTGGAAGAGCACCCCGTGGTAGTCCTACACCCGATCTACCACCCCGAGGTCACGGTCGTGACATAGCAGTGATTACGGCATGCTCGATAAGCACACGGGTAGCTACCCCACACTGGCACGCGGTCAGTTGTTTCCACTAGCGGGTACACCTAAAAGTACAACACAGAACAGCACAGAGCCTTGCCCTCTCAGAACAGGGGTCTCGTCCCTTTACAATCCACGTACCCTCATTCGACTATCCCAGTTTGCCCAGTGGGCCTAACAAGAGTCGGTGTAGGGGGGCCAGTCTTAACCCAAGGTCCCATGGAGTGGCTAGCTCTCCCCCTACACTAAGTATAATAGCTCTCCTTGGTACCACGTACGTGAGGGCCAGCTACTTTTCATCGACATCCGATATTTATTCCATACATGCGAGTTCCTCTTCTAGTTCCCCGTAGGGTTTGTCCATAATAATTTATTACTTTCTTACAATACACATGCCTCTATTCATATCATGATAAATTTAGGGTATAACAGGCAGCTCATGGTTTCACAATTCAACACTTATCTCATCAATCAAGCTAAACAGGGTACAACATGTATTTTAGTTCAAGCCATAATTCAGCAAATGTAAGCAGGCAACTTGTAATTCGGCATATTCAAGAAACATTACCACAATTTAACATTCACAGCATGTATAATTATTCATTTTTCTACCTCAGCCCTAGGGTTCCTTGTACATCCTAGGGTTCAGCCAATTAGTTCTAAATAACATGCACTTTCATCATTTAATTCACAAGGGATAGTAAAGACCACTCTACCAGAGTAATCGGAAGGTGTGGGGGCATGAACAACAGACCGCGTAGCCTCTGCGGGTCTCGTGCACACCACGGACGGGCATCCTATTAACACGAACGGTCAGGTCAACCATTTTAATATTTCTCGAGATAGGAAAAAGAGTTCAAAATAGCTAGAACAACGCTTCATCACAAGGGGATTTCCAATAGGAACCCAACGGTACCTTATTTACGAAAAATTGACTTCGTTTGGGCCCTGAACCGACCCAAACACCCTTCCCGATTCACTTGAACCGGACCAGGCAGGCTAGTTTAGCTGGATCAGCCGCCTGGTGCCTAAATCCATCAAATCAGACTTCTCGGAGAGGTCCTAAACATCTTAACGGCAACAGGAAGCTCACCTTGCATTCTATGCTGAAGGCCGAACGTCTGAAACCCCTCACGATCGTCCTAGGGTTTCTCCAAACATCTGCCAGTGTACTCAGACGTCTGAGACGGGTGTCAGTCGTCTGGAGAGTCATCAAGACGTCCTAAAGTGTCTGGGACATCACGCATGTGCACCTTCCCAACGGCTCTGCATGCGCATAGTGACGCCCAGTCACTCACAGACAATACGTACGAAAAGAAAACAAGCGATCAAAACCTTACCGTTTGAATCTGCTTTATCAGGCGTCGGGTGCTACCTCCAGACATCCGGTCAGACGTCTGTTGAGCGATACAGATGTCTAATATGCGGAGAAAACTCTCCCAGGGCCCTTCCCGAGCCTTCTCCTCGCGGGAAAAACCCTGCGCCCTGTGCAGCACACATACACCGAGGTGATCAGTCCTTCGCCTACAGTGTAGAGAAGGAAAACACCGAAAATCAAGCACAAGTCTCAAGCAGGGCGTTACCTCAGATTTTGTACGGTATCAAACATCCGGTGGAAGCTCTGGACGTCCGATCAGACGTCTGTTGGACTCCCCATACGTCCAATTCTACGGAAAAATGACTCTGCAGAGACGTTTGTGAGTCTTTTCCTCTCAACAACTCCGCTCCTCTTCGCACAAGAGCCACAGCAGCTCAGTCGCGTAGCATCTGCAGCTCATGCATGGCCTCCTCCGAGCTCCCCCCCACGACTCCTCGCTCGAGCTCTCAACTCCTTCCTCTCACGACTGCACTCTCGACAGCAGCTGCGATGGAGGGAAGGAAGGGGAAAGTAGGATGCACCGCTCGAAGGATGGGAGGAGTGGGAGGGCACAGTTTTCAAGGTTGTAGGGGTTATATAAGCGAGGTAGGGTAGGTTTAGGGTTAGGGTGTGTGTTGGAAGGGTGTGGGGTTGGGGTAAATTATAAAAATACCCCCCATTAGTCTTATTTTACCCGTAGGACCCCTAGACAAGTTCCAGGGGATTGTAAACAGCAACAAACCCCTCCCAAAACTCCCGAAATGGTCCAATGACCCTTGAGAAGGGTCATTTCAACATAACAAACGTAAAGGAAGTTTCACCCTTGAAACTTAGGCTAAAAAAGGATGCAAAGATAGATAAAGTGCGCATAACAAACTTAAAGAGGATCAAACTAGATCAGAAATAACGTACCCTCAAAAAGCTCCGAGTATCGTTCTCATATCGCCGCCTCAAGCTCCCAAGTCGCTCCTTATGCTGCTGGTTTCTCCACAGGACCTTCACCAGTGGCACCTCCTTCTATCTCAAACTCCGGACGACTCTGTCTAGTATCTGTACGGGTCTCTCAGGATAGGTCAAGTCATCACCCACCTCGATGCTCTCGTGGCTCAAGATGTGGCTAGGATCGGCGACATACTTCCTGAGGTTGGACACATGGAACACGTCGTGTACCCCAGAAAGTTGGGGAGTGTTGAGGGCGACTGGCTCGATCGTGTTTTAACAGTTAATTACGTCGTAGTATAGGTGATCAAGCGTCGTCAACAAATAAAAAATTTCATTACTCGAAAATCGGAGTATCCGAGGTCGAACACATGGAGCAATTGGAATTTACTATTAATCTCAAATGTAATTGAACACTCTAATTTACTCAAAACTTGAATTCAAATATGAATGTATGCGGTTAAAAAGTAATTATGACAAAAAAAATGAAATTGGACGTCTGATCTTGTGATCAGACGTCTTAAAAGTGTTATTCTTCTCTTCTGATATTTCTTTCTCTGCAGCCTCTCTTTTGCCTTGCTTCTTTCTCTTCTTCTCAGCAGTCTCTCCTTCTTCCTTCTGATCTTGGCTTCTGCGAAGGCTTCTTCTTCCTCTTCTCTTCTCTTTGCAGTCTTCACTTGGCCTCTCTTCTTTCTCTGCAGTCTCTCTTCTGCCTTCTTCTTCTTCTTCATAGGCTCTTCTTCTGATCTACAGGTCTTCTTCTTCCTTGAACTTCTTTCTCTCTTCTCTTCTTCTGCGATTCTTCTTTCTTTTTCGTCTTGCGGCTAAGTCTCTTTTCCTCAACGTTCAGCCTGCCTACACAGAGAGCAAAACCTACCCCTTTCCCTCTACCCGAACGTCTCTCTCTGCAATTCGCTCAAGGACGCTCTCCCGGAGCCACGGGTAATCGGGTCGGATTTCGCACCCGGGACCAGGCGCACCGGCGAGTGGGTGATGCGCGAGGTGTGCTCAAGATGGGTCGGGTCAGATCCCACCAGATCTGCGAGGTGAAACCGCGGACGAGGCGAGCGTGGGTCAGGTGAGGGACCTCACCCCTGTGCGTTCGGAGGCGAAGAGCGTATAACACAAAAATAATTTATACCGCACCTGCGCTTCGCATTTCGACGATGTGGGACTAAAGTTCTGCCTTCTTTCGCTCGCGCCCGCAGACGATTCTTCTTCGATTGCCAAGGCTGTGGACGTCGCTGCGCTCCTTGCTGGGCTAGATCTCTTCGCACTGCTTGCCCAAGTCTGCTACACCTGAAGCCTGGAGCTGCTAACGCCTGGAGCTGGCTTGAAGCTTCTTCAACCATCGTCAATGGCAGCAGGGGCTTCGATACTGTCACACACAAAACAAGCCTCTCGGCTCAATCAGACCAGCTGGGGACCTTCGTCGTGGCACGGCGAAGGTCGTGCACGGTGAAGCAGGTCGTGGGACGGCCTAGGCGTGCTTGCCTAGGTCGTCCTGTGACCGGAAGTGTGGGGGTGTTCGGGGGGCAGTGGTGGAGGCGTAGAGGGATGGTGGATGGTCGGAGGTTGTTCCTTGTGGTGAGGCAGAGCTTATGAGACGGTTGGCGAGCCGTGTGGAGGGGCGGAATGATGGGGGCGGCTCGCCAGAGGTCGGTTGGTGACGTGGAAGATGAGGGTGGTCAAGCAATGTCGGGGGGCAATTAAATGAGCTAAGAGGGGGAAAAAGAGAGAGGGGAAGATGGAGAATGTATTAAGCCTAACTACAGGGATGAAGGGGGATGGAGAGGCAGACAGCAGTGCCTGCTGTCGCCGGAGAAGAAGCTTCCTAGTGCAGGAAGACGGCGGCGACGACGGGGCTAAGGCGGCGTGCGCGGGTGTTGCGCAACGCGGAGGAGAATCAGGAAGACGACTCTGCCACTGGTTTTGTGGCAGAGCGAAGAGGGAGGGGAGGGGGGCTCGTCGGAGCTCGCTGGACACTTGGCCGGAGAAGAAAGAGACGAATTGGGGGTGGAAGTCCGGCCAAGTCAAGCTAAAAATAAGCGGCCGGAGGTGTGGGTTCTTTTATAAGCACCGGGCCGGGTGTTCAGAGTGTGGAGGGCATGCCTTTGTCTCTGATGGCTCACCGGAGAAGGAAAGAGGTTAGATACCCAAATCCCTCGTCCATTCGCACGAGAGATTGGGTTCACACCAGAGATCGTGATTAGCCTTAGATGGAAGGGAATTCCTCAGAGAATCTCCCTTCCATTTCTGGGAGGGGATCTCTGAGGAATCAGAGAGTAATCCCTCTCTAAACCTCACCGGAGGTCGACTCTGCCCTAACAATGGCAGCAGGACTTGATTGCAAAGGTGGCGAGGAAATTAGGGGGCTCTCTGCAATGATTTTCAAAAGATAGGGACCAAATTGTGATTTGGGTGTACTAGATTGCAAAGTAGGTCAAGATGACCTCCCCTTAGGTCCAAATTTTGGCACAAACCTAATTTTGACCTAAGGAATCCAATGGTGAAGTTGGATTTTAGGTTTGACCACGTTTGACTGGACATTTTGCATAAAAACCCAAATTAGGTTAATTGAATAGCTAGGACCCTAATCTAGGTCAAACTAGGTTCCAAGGGCCAAATTAAGTGTTCTAAATCCTAGAGGATATTTTTCCATAATTTTTAGAGGATTTACTTTATTTTTATCCTGACCAAAACCTTGTTAATTTAAGCAGGTTTGTTTTAGGGTTACCAAATGTCCTTTAATTCCTAAATTACACATGAACCCATTTCTGATTGACTTAACTCACTTTTTATCTTATTTAGACCATTTGACATATGTTTTGCCTCTGAGAAATCCCGTTTATGTACTGCAATGGTAAAATTACAGTTTTAACCTTTATTTCATGTTTTCTTCTCAGAGCACTTATTCCTTCATTTAGGCCTTCTTCTAGGTATGTAGGAGCTTTTATCTTCTTTATTGGTTTAAAATGAGCTAATTATGGCTCATGATAAGGCTCTCATCAGGGAGGAAGGGCAAGTTGGTAAGCAACAGCTCCAACCCACTCCAAGACATCAAAAGGTCCCATAAATCTCAGCGCGAGCTTCCCTTTCACCCCGCTAGTGGCCCTTCATGGGCGAAACACGAAGAAAGACGTGATCCCTAACCTAGAATTGTACCTCTCTACGCTTCAGGTCAGCATAGCTCTTCTGTCTGCTCCTGACTGTGCGGAGTCATCTGCGGATCTGCTCTATCACCTCCTGGTGGCGACCTTCCTCTATAGTTTTATTATTTCGTCGTAGTATAGTATAGAGAGGTGATTACCAGTTTAATACAATTTATTACTCGGAAATAAAGGGTTCCCAAGGTCGAACTCAGGGAGCAAACTGTATTCTAGAGATACAAATTCTTATTACAAAAATAAAGAGAGAGAGAGAGAATTTGTTGGCTTTTCTTCTTTTCTCTTTGCTTCTCCTCTTCTTCCTTCTCAGATCTTCTGCTCTCTTCCTTTGTTCTTCTTTTCTTTATCTGCAGTGGTGATGTTCTTCTTCTTCTTTCAGCTGTTTCTGCTCGTCTCTTCCTTTTTCTTCTGCAGAGCAGTCCTGTTCTTCTTCTTCTTCTTTCTTTCTTCTTTTCCTTTCTTCAGATCTTCTTCTTCTCGTGCTCTTCTTCTTCTTTCAGTTCTTCCCTTGGCCTCTCTGTGTTCTCCTCTGCCTCGCCTTCCTTCTCCTTCTTTGCCTTCAGGACGTGGTCTGATTTTCCAATCAGATGACTTAAACCGCCGCTGCTACAGTGCTCCTCCTTCCTTCAGCTTTCGTCGTCCTTCTTCTCTACCTCGCTCGTCTTCTTCTTCTTCGCCTGTGCCTGCACACTTTAAAGCTCTCGTCAGCGGGCAAAAACCTATTCTACCCTCCCCCCCCCCGCGTTTCTCTCTCACAGAAGTCGCTCTTAGGAAAGCTCTCCCAGAGCTGCCGGGTAGTCGGGTACGGGTCGCGCCCGGGTCCAGGCCCACCGGCGTGCGTGGTGGGCGAGGAGTGCAGGTCAGTCTAAGTCGGGTCGGGCCAGGTCCGCGGGGCGTGGTCGCGGACGAGGCCGGGTCGAGCGAGTGAGAGAGAGGGACCTCACCCCGTGCTCAGGAGGCAACGAGCATAAGGCACTTTTTGCCTTTATGCGGGCGCGCTCCTCTGAAAGGTTACGAGGTGGGACTAAATGTCCCACCCCAATTTGGGTGCCTGCGCGGAGGAAGCAGCGGCAGTCGAGGCGAAGCGCGGGGGCTTCGCGCGAGAGCTTCGACTCGACTGCAGCCTGGTACTTCGCGAAGATGCCTCGCACTGTCTGGGAGCGTGACCTGGGCGTGGCGCACCTGGGGCAGCAGGTGAAGAAGCTGCTTCGCTTCAACAATGGCGGCGACGAGCGCAGGTACCTGCCTACAGAGAAACGGCCTCTCAGCCCAATCAGAAACGCGGAGGACCTTCGCCGTGGAACGGCGAAGGTGGTCAGGGGGTGTGCAGGCGGCGGGGCGGAGCCTAAGGGCTGCCCTAGGTCGGACTGTGGGTCGGGAGATGGGTTTGTTCGGTGGAGTTGCAGAGGGTGATTTGGGAGAAGTGGAAGGGCGGAGGTTGATCAGGGTGAGGAGGCGGAGGTTCTGCGGTGGTCGGCGAGCCGTGTGGGTTGCTGGAGTGATGGGAGCGGGTCGCCGGAGCAGGGGTCAGAGGTGGAGAAGGTGAGGGCGATTGGTCGGATCGGGGTAACAGTAAAGATGTAAAATGAGGAAAAGGAAGAGGGGAGAAAGAGGAGGAGTTCTACCTACTTAGCAGGACGAGGAGGGGCCGGAGCGGGCGACAGTCGTATCGACTGTCTCCGGAGAAGAAGCTGCCCAGAGGAAGGAGCGACGGCGAGGAGAGGGCTGGAGAGGCGCGCGCTGGGTGCGGCGCGGGAAGAGCGGGGGAAAGTAGCCCTGCTGCTGGTAGTGCGGCAGAACGACGAGGAGGAGGAGGAGAGACCGCCGGAGCTGGAGGGCTTCCTGTCGGAGTGGGAAGAGAGTGAAAAGAGGGTGTTTCTCCGTCAGGACCGAGCTCCCCCGAACGGTGGAGCGACGGGGGGTATTTATAGGGTAGAATCAGAGAGGAGGGCGGAGGGAGACGACGTGTCTCCCTCGCCGGAGGACGCCGGAGATGGAGACCCATACCGTCCGTGCATTCGCACGGCCGGTATGGTGGGTTGCAGCGACCAGGGGGTGTCCCTGCGACGGCTGACGACGCAGGGCACCCCCGGTTTACTTGCCAGACCCTCCCCCTTACCCTGCGCGGCGCCATGCTCCGCGCAAGGTCGCCGGAGCATGGTGCTGGTCAGGTTTTGGCAGGAGGGACCTGAATGCAAAGAATGAAGGAAAGTTAGGGGCAGAAATGTTAGGGTTCAAAAGTTGAGGGCCAAAAAGTAAATATATGAGGACCAAAGTGCAAAGTTGGTCAAGAAAGTTTCTTCTTAGGCTCAAGTTTTTATACATGACTAATTAGGACCTAAGGAATTTGATGGTGAATTTTATTTCTAGATTAAACCTTGTTTGACCGGTCAATTTACGCAAAAACCCGAATTAAGTTATTAATTGGGCATGGTTCTCAATGTAGGTCAAAATGGGTTCTGAAGGCCAAATTGAAAGTTCTAAACCCTAGAGATTATTTTTCTATGAATTTTAGAGGGTTTATTCTATTTTTACTTTTCCTCGAACCTCGTGAATTGAAGTGGGTTTGTTTTAAGGTTACAGATTATCATTTAGTTCCTTGGAATTGCTGTAGCCCTTGTCAGATCATCTCATCCCACTTTTATTCTTATTAGGTTGCTTTGACCTATGTTTGGACCCTGAATTACCCTGTATGCAGATTATACTGGTAAAATTACATTTTTACCCCTTATGACTCGTTTTCTCCTTAAACTCAGAATTCTCTGAGTTAAGCCTTTCCTTGAGTTATGTAGGAGCTTTTATCCTTTGTATTAGGTCAAAATGAGCTAGTTATGGCTCATGATGAGGTTCTCATCATACCCCCATGCCTAGCTTTTGCTAGTCCCTTAGCAAAAACTTAAGGTTTCAACCCTTGTTCTAGACCATGAAGTTCTTAATAGCTTTAGATAAGTGCTTTTTCATTTGAGCTTAGATTAGGTTAGAATGCTGACCATAGGACTAAAAGGTACTCTAGTACCAATAAAGATCCAAATCTGTCTAGCCTTAGCCTCAATCCTTAGCAAAGATTTTTAAGGCCCACAAGAACTAACCTAAGGTTTATTGGACTTTGTGGTTAAAGCACCCGTGCTTGAAATGATTTTAGCCCTGGCTCAGTTCGCAGTGCGTTTTGTAAGAGAGAGATAGAAAGTTATTCTGTTTGGAGAGTTTTCTCTCTTTTTCTTTTTAGTTCTAGCCTAGGATTGGCTTTTCAACACGGTCTGTATCAGATTCCTTGCTCCCATCATCAATCCTCAAGGGTTCCTGGCAATCGATGCTTCGAGATAGCACCGCCCATGGCAACCCCCGGAACCCTGGCTATTGAGATTTCGAGATAATCCCATCCATGGTGTTCCGTGGCCGAATCCAGACCCTGGCAATTGACACTTCGAGATAATGCCATCCATGGAATCTGAATCAGCAGAGTGCTTACATGCCCCCAGTAGGATATGTAAATATCCTAAGAGACAAGCACCGAGGAGATGATATTTTGTTACGCATCTTCGAGGGGATTTCCCGCCTCTCCACGCTGGGAACTCGTCCAAATCAACTTGTGTTGATCGGCCGCTCCTATTCTAGGTGTTCTTTTCAGAATTTTGTGACGCTTCTGCGTGATTTTGATTTTTACGCTTACTGAACCAGGCTGTGTGTGAGGTTAGGGTGCTTAGGTTACTGAGTCCCGTAAACCAAAAATTAGTTAATGAGGCCAAATACTTCCTAAGCCTTAGACCTAATACTTCAGCTTTTCATTTTCCTCAACCTCTTAAGGAATGTCTAGATCTTAATGGGTACTAAGAGTCTATTCAAGAATACCTAAGATTTGCGTTCTTACTAATCTCATTATGCACTTTTCAGTTATTTTCTTGAATGAGGTCTAGAACTTAGGTTAATTCCTTAGTTCCTTACTAATGACTATCACCTTTTCTCATAATTTTGTGCTCCTTTTTCATTTTGTTTCTTTTCTCCTTCTCCTTCACAAAATTTCCTTCTCCTCTTTTCCTTTTATTCTTTTTCGAAAAAATTTTTAATTTTTATGGTGTTTTTGGCATATGTGAATTTTTTGTTTGAAACCTTTTCTTACAAGTTTTGCACTTTCATACCCCCCCCATGCCTAAGATCTGCAATGTCCTCATTGTAACCTAAGGGGTTTTTATTTAACTTAGTTCATTCCTTAAGACAGAAATTTGGATGAGTGAATGGGTCGGGTTGAATTTTTGCGGACGATTTCTAATCCCAGATGCAAGCATCTGAGGTGGGGTCGGCTGTCTACAAGGGTGAACCTTAAGTGCAAAAAGGTGTCAGAAAAAGTTTTGGATTTTTAGGAAAATGACGGGTTGCCTCCCGTTAAGCGCTGAGTTTTACGCCATCGGCTGGGCGCAATAAGCTCAAGGGGAATGGAGGATATAAGATGCTTCAGCCAAATCAGTAGAAGTTACATCAATGAACGGCTTGAGTCTCTGACCGTTCACGATGAAAGGTTCAGAATCGTGGCTGAGTGGACTGATTTCGATTGCTCCATTTCCAAAAACCTGTCGGACCAAATATGGTCCGACCCACTTGGATCTCAGTTTTCCTGGGAAGAGTTTTAGTCGGGCATCAAAGAGTAGGACCTTTTGACCAGGATGAAAGATCTTTCTCGAGATGTGTTTGTCGTGGAAGGCTTTAACCCGCTCCTTGTAGATTCGCGAGTTCTCGTACGCGTCTAGGCGTAATTCATCGATCTCGCTGATTTGGAGTTTTTTGTGGGTTCCAGCCTTGGAAAGATCTAGATTACAGTTCCGTACTGCCCAATAGGCTTTATGCTCTAGTTCGACGGGAAGGTGACATGCCTTTCCGTACACCAGTCTAAAGGGAGACATGCCCAATTGGGTCTTGTGGGCGGTCCTATAGGCCCACAATGCTTCCGGAAGTCGAGACGACCAGTCCTTCCTGTCAGGTCGAACAGTGACTTGCAGGATTTTCTTGATCTCCCGATTAGACAGCTCAGCTAGACCATTAGTTTGGGGGTGGTAAGGAGTAGAGATTCGGTGAGACACCCTGTATTTGGTCATCAGTGACCTAAACTGAGCATTTGTGAAATGGGTCCCCCCATCAGAGATTATTGCACGAGGAATCCCGAACCTTGAGAAAATGTTTTGATGAATGAATTTGAGAACGATTTTGTGATCACAGGTTCGGGTCGGTATGGCTTCGATCCATTTGGACACGTAGTCCATAGCCAACAGAATGTATTCGAAACCATCCGAAACAGGAAAGGGGCCCATAAAATCAATCCCCCAAACATCAAAGATTTCGCATACTAGAATCGGTTGCATAGGCATCATGCCGCGATGGCTCATGTTGCCCAAAGTCTGGCAACGACTGCATGCCTTGCAGTGACTGTACGCGTCTTTGAATAGTGTGGGCCAGTAAAAGCCGCACTGGAGGACTTTTGATGCGGTTTTATGCCCGGCGAAATGGCCACCGCATGCCTGGTCATGGCAGAAAGAGAGGATATTGTTGAATTCCTCTTCCGGGACACATCTCCGGATGATCTGATCGGCACCTATGCGGAAGAGGTACGGGTCTTCCTAAATGTAATACTTGGCATCGGAGCGTAATTTGTCCTTCTTGGCCTTCGGCCAATCGGACGGGATCTGATGAGATGCCAAGTAATTTACTACATTAGAAAACCATGGAAGGCTAGTACCAATAGTCAGCAGGTGCTCATCGGGAAAATGCTCAGTGATGGGTCCGGAAGGGTCAATTATTTCAGAAGGAAGACGAGACAAGTGATCAGCTACCACATTTTGCTTTCCCGCTTTGTCGCGAATCTCAAGGTCAAATTCTTGTAACAGCAAGATCCATCGGATTAATCGAGGTTTCGCGTCCTTCTTAGCAAGGAGATGCCTCACAGCTGTGTGATCCGAGTATATGATGACACGGGAACCCAGAAGGTACGATCTGAATTTTTCTAGGGCAAATACTACAGCTAGCAGCTCTTTCTCAGTAACCGTATAGTTACGCTGAGCCTCATCGAGTGTTTTGCTGGCGTAGTAAATGACCACAGGTTTCCCGTCAATTTTCTGCCCCAAAACCGCTCCTACAGCGAAGTCGGATGCATCGCACATGATCTCAAAGGGTTGAGACCAATCAGGGGACTGTAGGATCGGGGCTTGGGTGACTCGGTCACGCAGGATTTCAAATGCTTGAGTGCATTCCTTGGAAATTTCAAAAGGAACATCCTTGGAGAGAAGAGTGGTCAGGGGGCGCGCGATTTTTGAAAAATCAGGGATAAATCATCGATAAAAACCGACATGCCCTAAAAAGGAAGAGATGTCCCTGATCGAGCTAGGCATAGGAAGGTGAGAAATCAGATCAACCTTAGCTCGGTCCACTTGGATGCCTTTTTCCGAAATTGAGTGTCCCAGGACAATTCCCTCAGGCACCATGAAATGGCTCTTTTCCCAGGAAAGAACCAAATTCACATCGATGCACCGCCTAAGTATCTGGACCAAGTGTTGGAGGCAATCGTCGAATGATGCTCCGAAAACTGAAAAGTCATCCATGAAGACTTCCAGATAATCACCTACCATATCTGAGAATATGGCAAGCATGCATCGCTGAAAAGTAGCGGGTGCATTGCAAAGACCGAAAGGCATCCTTGGGAAAGCGTATGTTCCGAAGGGGCAGGTGAACGTGGTCTTTTCTTGATCCTCAGGATGGATTGCCACCTGGTTGTAACCGGAGTACCCGTCAAGAAAGCAGAAGAACCTATTTCCCGCTAGTTTCTCGAGAATCTGATCAATGAAAGGCAGTGGGAAATGATCCTTCTTCGTGGAGGAATTGAGTCGGCGGTAATCTATACAGACTCTCCACGAGTTGGCTAATCGGGTAGGAATGATTTCTCCGGTCTCAGTCGTTATAATGGTGAGTCCTGCCTTCTTGGGCACGACCTGAATTGGGCTCACCCAACGACTATCGGAGATCGGGTAGATGATTCCGGCATCTAACCACTTGATGATCTCCTTTTTCACGACCTCCTGCAGATTGGGGTTTAAGCGTCTCTGCATTTCACGAGAAGGTCGTGTGCCCTCTTCTGAATAGATATGATGAGTACAATAAGAGGGACTTATTCCAGTCAAATCATCGAGAGTCCACCCGATGGCTCTGCGATGTTGCTGGAGGACAACAATCTGACGGGATTCCTGTTCAGAACTGAGGTTGGAATTGATAATCACAGGAAGGGTCTGGTTAGAACCCAAAAAGATGTATTTCAAGTGAGCAGGAAGGGGTTTCAGTTCGAGGATGGGGTTATCAGCAGTAGCGGGTGGTTCAGTATAGATGTGAGGTTCAAGGGTGGGAGTTACTGGGTTGTTCATATCTGGATTCGACTCCTCTGTTTGCGGGTCAAGATCCTTCTGTGGTTGATGAGGCATAATCGAGTCATTCTGGAAGTGTGATTCATCAACTAAAGTCCTGATGTCACAAATTTGTTCGATGACACCGCAATTAATTCCTTGTTGGGCCTTAAATATATCAATTTTCAGTGTTTGATCTCCAAACTTAAGCTCTATTTGGCCCTCCTCACAGTCGATGTTGACTCTAGCAGTAGCCAAGAAAGGTCTCCCTAGAATGATTGGTGTATCCCTAGGGTTCTCAGGTGCGTCCATATCTAAGACTATAAATTCCACTGGGAAATAGAAATCCCGCACTCTTACGATAACATCCTCGAGAATCCCTTTTGGTGACTTTATAGATCGATCTTCTAATTGTAATGTCACCTCGGTTGGTTTTAGCTCAGATTCTTCTAGATGGTCAAGTAAGGATGTGGGTATCAGGTTTATGGATGCACCCAAGTCTAACAATGCTCTATCAAATTGGGTACCACCTATCTTGCAGGAAATCAGGGGAGTACCAGGATCTTTTGCCTTGGGTGGGAGTCTACTGAGGATTACAGAGCTGGCTTGCTCTGACAGAACAATTGGGCTCCCTCCCTTGGTTCGCGGCTTATGCTGGGGTGTACATATATTCTTTAGAAATCGTGCGTAAGCTGGTACGTGGCGGATTGCATCCATCAAGGGGATGTTTATGTGGACCTGCTCAAAGAGCTTGACCAGGTCCTCCTCAGGGGCCACGGGTTTGGTGATCTTCTTTTCCTTGGTCAAGGCCTCGGGAAACGGGATCTTGGTTGGTTCTTCTAGGATAGGTCCAGGTTGTGGATCCAGGACAGTGGTATCTTGGATAACTATCCTAGGGTCATGGTTATCAGGCTTGGAGTGGTTTGGATAATGCGGGTCTTGAGTTGTTTTACCACTACGTGTTGTTACAGAATTTAATCCGGCCTGATTTTGGTTTGGCTTTGGTAAGAGGGGTGGCTGCTGCTGAAATCCCGCATAAGAAGTTGAAGCTTCCATCTCGTCTGGAGATGGAGCAGTAGGGGCCTGATAAATCCAGTGTGCGTGGCCTAAATTTGGATTCATAACGCGCTTCTAGGTCGGCACGTTATTTGGGTTAGGAAGAGGTTGGGAAGGGAGTGTGCCTGGTTGGCGAGAATTTGCCAACTGGGCCAGTTGAGTTTTAACCTCTGTAAGTTCGTCCTCGTGCTATTTTTGAATAGCCGCATTCGTTCTTTGAATGTCAGCCAGAGTCTGAAGGATTAGGGACATTTGATCCTGATTTGGCCTTGATGGATAAGTAGGGTTGGGCCGAGGCTGAGGCGGCTGGTAATGACGAGAGGGCTGTGGGCGGGACTAAAAAGGTGGTCTTTGGGTTTGGGAATTTCCCGCCCACTGAAAATTTGGATGGTTTCGCCATCCAGGGTTGTAATTGTTGGAGAATGGGTCGTTCTGGATGGCGTTGAGGTCCTCGCAGGTCTGAGGAACCTCTTGAGAATCAGGGAAAGGGGGAATGGAGTTCCCCGGGCTGGTGTAGAAAGGATCGGATGATCCTCCGATCCGAGAATCAGATGGGGATGGATATGGATCCATCCTAGGGGAAGATCGGTGGAGGATGTTTTGCACAGTCTCCTGTGTGGAAGGAGGTTGTGCAAAGGAGTTACGCGCGGAGGTGGCTTGCTGCAGGTGCTGAGTCAGCTCATCCACCTTCTTCTCAATGATTGAGACCTTGTCCAATCGACTGGCCATTAATTCCAGGTCGACTGATGCGGACAGGCCCTGCGTCTCATGTGCTCCCTTAAGATTCGTCGCTGCGCGGGTATTCGTCCTGTCGAATAATCCCATGGAGTCATTGTTGATGGAGTTCTCGCACATGTTTTCGAGAATCTCCCATACGGTGTCTTCATGTTGACCCATGATGTTTCCTCCGCAAGTTGCATTGACGAAAAGGCGGATGTCCTCACGGAGTCCCTGGTAAAAAGATTGGACTTGTTCCTATTTAGGAACTCCGTGATGGGGGCACTTTCTCATGAGATCCTGAAAACGATCCCATGCCTCATGGAGAGGTTCTCCTGATTGTTGAGTGAAGTGTGTAATCTGATGGCGCAAGGCGTTGGTCCGACCAACGGAAAAAAACTTTTTCAAAAACTCGGATTGAAGTTCTTCCCAAGTGTTGATCGGCCGGGTCTGAGTTTGATACCAATGGGCGGCCTTGTCCATAAGAGAAAAGGAGAACATCTTCATGAGAAGAATATCCCGATTTTGCGCATCTGACCCGAAAGTTTGGGCCATATGCTTTAGCTATTTGATGTGCTGGAAGGGATCTTCAGAATTACGCCCATGGAATTTAGGTATAGCATGAATCATGTTGGGCTTTAATTCGGAATCAGGTCCTCCAGTCGGGATTCTGACTCGAGGCTCAATGGCCACCGCAGCAGGATTGTAGTGGTCCCGCATCATAGGACGCTGTGGTGGGTGCACGAAGTTTTGGAAGAGGTCATTGAGTCGCTGGAGCTGGTGCTCCAGATTATTTTCTTCCTCAACTGGCTGAGCCATGATGGGGGAAGAAGAAGAACTTGGTTCTGAATCAGAAGAGAGAATAATGTGAGGGTGTTGCTGCACAAACATGGGCGTCGAGGCTTGGCCTTGACGAGAGCGAATTTCTAAAGGAGGTCTTAAGGGTGGTCTTAAGGACCTCCTTCCGTACATGCACTGTTGGAAGAGATGAGTTTAGAAGGTGCTGGACCCAATCAAGACACCCAAAAATGTGTTGGGTGACTATAGAGGTGCGGGTCAGATGGACCCCTAGATCAGAAAGATCGTCCACCTGAGAATTACCTGGGCAGCCAGAGAGGGAGAGTCCCGCAAAGACCCCTACATGGTAGAGCGTCCCCACGGGTTACAGGGTTTCCCCCACCCGACCTCTCTTGTCACTGCGATTCCAGGTAGACCAGAATGGGGATCTTGACCTCTTAAGTCTACCAATTTTTATCAGGGTGCTTAAGGTTTCACTTGAACTTTAGTCTTTTAAGTGCAAAGAGTGACCTAATTTAAGGTTGGTTGACCCAAGGGGTCAACTTTACCTCTTGTTTCCTTTGAGAGCTTTTAGGTCTTGTCTTTTAGGGTTCAAGTGTTTAGAGAGCCAATTGTTTTAGGTTTTCTTTGAATAGGTATTTTCAGACAAGGGCTTGGGCACACATCATTTGGTTTTCTCAATTCTTGCTTAAGGAGTGTGTCCCTAAATCCCTAGTGTTGGATCCTAGGTTGGCTCTACTTGGTCCAGTTAACTCTTTGTTGGGTAATTAGGGCTCAAGCAAGAATGTGTTAGCCCTTAAATACCCTTAATAGTGTGCAGGAGTAATGGGTTGAAAACATGCAATTTTTTATGGTTACTAAGTATGGAAGATAGGTTAGCCCTATATTGCTTGTTCTTTTCTTTTCTTCCTCTTTAGAGTTTAGGGGTTAATAGCGAGAGGAAAAAAAATTTATCTGTCCTCGGAGTGGTTGTTGTGCGGTTGCTTGTCTTCTTGATTTCCTGTAGCTGCACAAAAGTGAGGAGATTATCAGAAACTAAAAAGAAACAGGAATGTTTACCTTTAGAATAGCCGTTGCTCCCCGGCAACGGTGCCAAAAACTGGTGGCGACCTTCCTCTATAGTTTTATTATTTCGTCGTAGTATAGTATAGAGAGGTGATTACCAGTTTAATACAATTTGTTACTCGGAAATAAAGGGTTCCCGAGGTCGAACGCAGGGAGCAAACTGTATTCTAGAGATACAAATTCTTATTACAAAAATAAAGAGAGAGAGAGAATTTGTTGGCTTTTCTTCTTTTCTCTTTGCTTCTCCTCTTCTTCCTTCTCAGATCTTCTGCTCTCTTCCTTTGTTCTTCTTTTCTTTATCTGCAGTGGTGATGTTCTTCTTCTTCTTTCAGCTGTTTCTGCTCGTCTCTTCCTTTTTCTTCTGCAGAGCGGTCCTGTTCTTCTTCTTCTTCTTTCTTTCTTCTTTTCCTTTCTTCAGATCTTCTTCTTCTCGTGCTCTTCTTCTTCTTTCAGTTCTTCCCTTGGCCTCTCTGTGTTCTCCTCTGCCTCGCCTTCCTTCTCCTTCTTTGCCTTCAGGACGTCGTCTGATTTTCCAATCAGACGACTTAAACCGCCGCTGCTACAGTGCTCCTCCTTCCTTCAGCTTTCGTCGTCCTTCTTCTCTACCTCGCTCGTCTTCTTTTTCTTCGCCTGTGCCTGCACACTTCAAAGCTCTCGTCAGCGGGCAAAAACCTATTCTACCCTCCCCCCCCCCCCACGTTTCTCTCTCACAGAAGTCGCTCTTAGGAAAGCTCTCCCAGAGCTGCCGGGTAGTCAGGTACGGGTCGCGCCCGGGTCCAGGCCCACCGGCGTGCGTGGTGGGCGAGGAGTGCAGGTCAGTCTAAGTCGGGTCGGGCCAGGTCCGCGGGGCGTGGTCGCGGACGAGGCCGGGTCGAGCGAGTGAGAGAGAGGGACCTCACCCCGTGCTCAGGAGGCAACGAGCATAAGGCACTTTTTGCCTTTATGCGGGCGCGCTCCTCTGAAAGGTTACGAGGTGGGACTAAATGTCCCACCCCAATTTGGGTGCCTGCGCGAAGGAAGCAGCGGCAGTCGAGGCGAAGCGCGGGGGCTTCGCGCGAGAGCTTCGACTCGACTGCAGCCTGGTACTTCGCAAAGATGCCTCGCACTGTCTGGGAGCGTGACCTGGGCGTGGCGCACCTGGGGCAGCAGGTGAAGAAGCTACTTCGCTTCAACAATGGCGGCGACGAGCGCAGGTACCTGCCTACAGAGAAACGACCTCTCGGCCCAATCAGAAACGCGGAGGACCTTCGCCGTGGCACGGCGAAGGTGGTCAGGGGGTGTGCAGGCGGCGGGGCGGAGCCTAAGGGCTGCCCTAGGTCGGACTGTGGGTCGGGAGATGGGTTTGTTCGGTGGAGTTGCAGAGGGTGATTTGGGAGAAGTGGAAGGGCGGAGGTTGATCAGGGTGAGGAGGCGGAGGTTCTGCGGTGGTCGGCGAGCCGTGTGGGTTGCTGGAGTGATGGGAGTGGGTCGCCGGAGCAGGGGCCGGAGGTGGAGAAGGTGAGGGCGATTGGTCGGATCGGGGTAACAGTAAAGATCTAAAATGAGGAAAAGGAAGAGGGGAGAAAGAGGAGGAGTTCTACCTACTTAGCAGGATGAGGAGGGGCCGGAGCGGGCGACAGTCGTATCGACTGTCTCCGGAGAAGAAGCTGCCCAGAGGAAGGAGCGACGGCGAGGAGAGGGCTGGAGAGGCGCGCGCTGGGTGCGGCGCGGCGCGGGAAGAGCGGGGGAAAGTAGCCCTGCTGCTGGTAGTGCGGCAAAACAACGAGGAGGAGGAGGAGAGACCGCCGGAGCTGGAGGGCTTCCTGTCGGAGTGGGAAGAGAGTGAAAAGAGGGTGTTTCTCCGTCAGGACCGAGCTCCCCCGAACGGTGGAGCGACGGGGGGTATTTATAGGGTAGAATCAGAGAGGAGGGCGGAGGGAGACGACGTGTCTCCCTCGCCGGAGGACACCGGAGATGGAGACCCATACCATCCGAGCGTTCGCACGGCCGGTATGGTGGGTTGCAGCGACCAGGGGGTGTCCCTGCGACGGCTGACGACGCAGGACACCCCCGGTTTACTTGCCAGACCCTCCCCCTTACCCTGCGCGGCGCCATGCTCCGCGCAAGGTCACCGGAGCATGGTGCTGGTCAGGTTTTGGCAGGAGGGACCTGAATGCAAAGAACGAAGGAGAATTAGGGGCATAAATGTTAGGGTTCAAAAGTTGAGGGCCAAAAAGTAAATATATGAGGACCAAAGTGCAAAGTTGGTCAAGAAGGTTTCTTCTTAGGCTCAAGTTTTTATACATGACTAATTAGGACCTAAGGAATTTGATGGTGAATTTTATTTCTAGATTAAACCTTGTTTGACCAGTCAATTTACGCAAAAACCCGAATTAAGTTATTAATTGGGCATGGTTCTCAATGTAGGTCAAAATGGGTTCTGAAGGCCAAATTGAAAGTTCTAAACCCTAGATATTATTTTTCTATGAATTTTAGAGGGTTTATTCTATTTTTACTTTGCCTCGAACCTCGTGAATTGAAGTGGGTTTGTTTTAAGGTTACAGATTATCATTTAGTTCCTTGGAATTGCTGTAGCCCTTGTCAGATCATCTCATCCCACTTTTATTCTTATTAGGTTGCTTTGACCTATGTTTGGACCCTGAATTACCCTGTATGCAGATTATACTGGTAAAATTGCATTTTTACCCCTTATGACTCGTTTTCTCCTTAAACTCAGAATTCTCTGAGTTAAGCCTTTCCTTGAGTTATGTAGGAGCTTTTATCCTTTGTATTATGTCAAAATGAGCTAGTTATGGCTCATGATGAGGTTCTCATCACCTCCTAACTCTGGCGGATCAGTCTAGGACCAACCTCCCATTTTATCCCCACCTCAACCCAACCCAGGGGTGTCGTACACCTCCTCCCGTACAGGGCCTCGTACGGTGCCATGCTAATGCTCGAGTGGTAGTTGTTGTTATATGAAAACTCTGCCAGCGGTAAATGCTCCACCCAGGAGCCTCTCCAGTCCAACATGCAAGCGCTTAAAAGGTCCTCCAGTGTCTGGATGGTGCGCTCCGTTGCCCATCAGTCTGGAGGTGGTAGGCGGTACTGAATTTCAAACGAGTCCCCAAAGCCTACTGAAACTCTGCCCAAAAATGGAAAGTGAAACGAATGTCTCTGTCTGAAATAATCTCACGAGGGACTCCGTGAAGGCGCACTACATCTCTGATGTATCGCTCGGCCAACTGTGCTGGTCCAAAAGTAACTCAGATCGACAGAAACCGTGTCGTCTTCGTCAATCTGTCCATTATCACCCAGACGCATTGTGTCCTCATTGTGTAACAGGCAACCCCACTACCAGATCCATAGTGACACCCTCCTACTTCTACTTCGGCATGGGAAGTGACTGTAGTGACCCTACAGGCTTCTAGTGCTTGACCTTCACCTGTTGGCATACCAAATACTGCTGCACAAAACTACCAACATCCCGCTTCATCCCCGTCCACCAGAAGTCACGTCGTAGGTCGTGGTACATCTTTGTGTTCTCGGGATGTATGGTGAATATGGACCAGTGTGCCTCGGTCAGGTGCTCTCTCAACAGTTCCTCGTCTCTAGGAACGCACAAACGTCCCCTCATACACAAGACTCTGTCAATGAAAGTAAAGTCTCTTGGATCTCCTATCAACACTCTGTCTCGTAGTGCCCGTAGGTACGAGTTAGACATCTGTCCCTCAATGATACAATCCAACAGCTCTAGTCGCATCTGCCTCGACACTGTCACAGCCCCTCAAATCCTCGTGGCTCCAGGGGTCGCCAACTACCCAACTCCTCCGTGAGTCTCCAACTCTACGCCTACAAACTAGCCAAGTGAGCAGGCGCCTTTCATCTCAAGGCATCAGCCACCACATTGGCCTTCCCTAGGTGGTAGGGGATGCTACAGTCGTAGTCCTTCATGAGCTCTAACCAACGCCTCTGTCTCATGTTGAGCTCCTTCTGATCAAACAGGTACTTGAGGCTCTTATGGTCTATGAAGAACTCAAAACTCTCATCGTACAAGTAATGCCTCCATGTCTTCAACGCTAAAACAACTGCTGCCAGCTCCAAGTCATGGGTGGGGTAGCTATGCTCATGGAGATTTAGTTGCCGCGAAGTGTAAGAGACAACGTGGCCCTGCTGCATGAGCACACCACCCAACCTCTGCAACGAGGCGTCGGTGTAAACCACAAATCTGCCACTACTATCTAGGATGGTGAGTACGAGAGCTGAAGTCAACCTCTCCTTCAACTCCTGAAAGCACGACTTACACTCGTCCGTCCAGGTGAAAGGCACGTCCTTCCGGGTCAACTGGGTCATAGGACACGCGATCTGAGAGAATCCCCTGATGAATCACCTATAGTAGCCTGCTAATCCCAAAAAGGTACGTATCTCTATCACAATACGTGGCCTCTCCCACCTGAGTATCGCCTCAACCTTGGCTGGATCTACAGCCCATCCGTCTCCTGAGATCACATGGCCCAAGAAAGTGACCTGTCTCAACCAAAATTCACACTTATTGTACTTAGTGTAAGCCTGTGCTGTCTCAGAGTATCCAGAACCATATGTAAATGCTGCTCATGCTGCGCCTAATCCCGAGAGTGAACGAGTACATCGTCAATGAATACCACCACAAACTGCTCCAGGTACAGTCTGAAGATGCAGTTCATCATATCCATGAAAGCAGCGGGGGCGTTGGTCAGCCCAAACGGCATAACCAAGAACTCGTAGTGACCATACCGTGTACGGAAAGATGTCTTGGAGATGTCTGTCTCCCTGACCCTCAGCTGATGGTAACCCGACCTCAACTCTATCTTGGAGAACACCGTGGTGCCTCTTAGCTAGTCAAAGAGGTCGTCAATACGGGGTAGCGGGTACTTGTTCTTGACAATGACCCTATTTAGTTGTCTGTAGTCAACACAAAGCCGAAGGGTACCGTCCTTCTTCTTCAACAAAAGCATAGGGGCTCCCCACGGGGATGCACTAGGCCTCACGAAGCCCTTCTCCAGCAGGTCCTGCAACTGGGACTTAAGCTCTTGCAACTTAAGTGGGGCCATCTAGTAGGTTCCGTAGAGATAGGGCTAATCCCTGATACCAGTGAGATCTCAAACTCGATCTCACGCTCTAGCGGTAGTCCTTGTAACTCCTTTGGAAAGATGTCGAGGTACTCGCAGACCACTAGAACACTCTACAAATCCTCGCACCCCTGACTTAGTAGCTTTGCTACCTGAAGCGCGAAGATACACCTGAACCCTTTGTCCACTGGTTGACTGATGAGAGACTCATCATGATCTCTAATTACCCCTAATTAACTAGTCTTCCTAGTTAATTAGCTAAGGTTATGAATATATAAGGGTTAATTATTGAATAAGGGATATTTAGTAAAGGACCTTAAAATAAGTTAAAAATGACATTTTATTATTCAATTAACATTATTAATAATTTAGTTAATAATTGGACTCGAAATCTTATTAATCATTTCCTTAACTAATAAGTTAAGTAACTTAAACATAGTGTATACCTAAGTATATAATAACTTAAGTAATTTTACTTAATCTAATAAATTAACTCAAAAAGGTTAAAAATGTAAATTCAAGGTGAAAACATAATATTTACCTTATTTACTAACATATATAAAAAGTTGAAAAAGATCTAAGTTAAAATAAACATTTAAAACTTGGGTTTACATTTTGGTCCTTAAAATTTATTACAATCGGATCCTTAATTTTCACATAGGTCCTTAAGTTTCATTGCATATAAGTCCCTGTTACTTTCTTCTTCTTCTTCATCTGTTTGGACAGCTGGCGACAAAGAGTTATTCAACCGCACGATCACCGTCCTGCCGACATCATCCTTCTTTCTCCAAGCTCGTAGAGCTTGTGCTCACCACTCCATCTTCATCCATCGGTCTGGATTACTCGAAAATCCTAATTTCTAGTGGGAGTTAACCTCACCGTCGTCAAAGACGACGCCGGAGGTTAAGCTCCTCAAGCTTCTTCTTTGTCTAGACCTCGCCATTCTCTTCGTCGCCAACTACTATAAATACCCCCTCACCCCTCCGATTCCTCGGAAGTTGGATCCCTTCCCTCTTCTAACACTGAGCCGACCCAATAGGCTATTTGTCTGCAACTCTGACGACCTTCCATCTCATTCTCCGACTTGCTCCATCCATTCTGATCAACCAAGGAGATCCGCCGAGGTCAGTCGCGTCTCTGGACATAGGCACCGACCAAGGAAATCCTCTGCTCCTCTCACATCCGCCCGTCGAAGATTCTTCTTTACATCCTCTGATTTCGTCGTCCGCCATGAGCCTTTGGTAGAACCCTATTGACTCCTTCATCCAGGTAACAGTAGATTAGGAGTAGGAGTAGGAATAGGATAGCTTAGTTAGTTAGATTAGAGATAATGTCAGAATTGTAGTTGTCATCTTCTCTGACTCCGGCGAGCTCCTTAAGCTCACCAGAGCCCTAATTTTGTCTTTTGAAATCATTGATCACCTTCTTCTTTCATCCACGATCATTTCTATCACACTTAATCATTTAATTGATCATTTAATCGCCTAATTCACCTTCACCTCCACCGACTATTGTCGCTACCCATGGCGACAATAGCTGAGCTTAGATTCACCTTCATAGGGTTCTCAATCACTTATTCACAACCTAAGGACCCTAATTGACACTTTAATATGTAGAATTATCACATATAACTTAGACATCCAAATTATAATTAAGCTCCTGAGCTCGCTATCCATGGTGGCTCAGAAGCAGTTCAAATCCTTAATTATATATATATTTATGATCGTAAATACTTGTTGACTTGTTTTGACCACTACTAGTAGTGGGGTTGAACTACCCGTATGTATATTTTATTTTTATTACTCGAAAAATAGAAACTTTCCGAGGTCAAACTCAGGGAGCAACATATGATTTTAGAAGCGTATAAAATCACAACTTACAATATTGATATATACTGTTTTACAAAAAAACACTAAAAGAAAGGAAAACTTGTTCTTCTTTTCTTCTCTTTCTTCTTCCTCTGTCTTTTTCTCTCCAGACGTCTAACTCCAATGTCAGACGACTTAAACTACCATTTGCTACAGTGCTTCTACTGGTTCTTCCTCTTGGCTTCTTCTTCTTTTCTTCCTCTCTACGGCTTCTCTTTCTTCAGCTTTTGCTCCTATCTTCTTTCTTTTGTCTTTAGTTGCTCTTCTTCCTCTTCCTTTCTCTGCGGCTTCCTCCTTCCTGTCTTCTTCCTCTGTCTTCAGCTGCTCCTCTGTCGCTCCTCTGCCTTGAGTTCTTCCTTCTTTCTTCAGCCTCTACATTAGCTTCTATCATACCTTCTTCTGAGCCTTCACAAGTCTTTCTTCAGCAGCTGCCTCTTCCTTCTCCTTCTTTCCCTGCACAACACAGAGAGCAAAACCTATCCCCTACCCTCCCCAGCATCTCTCTCTCTCTCTATTTCACTCTTAGGAATGCTCTCCCAGAGCCGAGTAATCGGGTCGGGTCAAGCGCACCTGGGTTCAGGCCCACCGGCATGTGTGGTGGGCGAGGAGTGCGTGGGATAGGTAATCGGATCGGGTGCCAAATCTGCGGGGGCAGGTTGCGGACGAGGTGTGAGCGAGTGAGGGGGAGGGACCTCACCCCTGTGTTCTGAGGCAACCTAAAGAAAACACAAAAACAATTTAAGGCTCTCTCCACGCTTCTGAGTTCATGAGGTGGGACATGCGCTCGTGTCCGCAGGAGACGTGCTCCAATTGCCACAGCCTCAGTCGCCTGCTAAGCCAATTGCTTGGCTATGTGAGTTCGCGACACCAATCCACTCCACCTGGGACTCTGACGCATGGAGCGCACGACCTGGAGCTCGTGAGCAAACTCCTTCACGCCTTCGTCAATGGTGGAAGAGGGTCGAACCTGCACTTCATGAATACGGCCTCGCAGCCTTGTCAAAAAATCACTTGGGGAGCTTCGCCGTGTTACGGCGAAGGTGAGACGGTGGTTGGCTGGCCGCGGGGCGGCCTAGGCGTGCGTGCCTAGGTCACTCTGTGGCCATGTTTGTGGGGTTGTTCGGTGGAGGTATGGAACATGTGTGGCACGTAGTGAGTGGGCGGAAAGTGGACAGTGGATGGAGGCAGAGCTTGTGAGGTGGTTGGCAAGGCATGTGGATGCGTGGAGCGATGGGAGCGCCTTCACCGGTGGTCGACCGGAGATGGGAACGATAGTGGTGGACTACAGCGTTGAGGGGATAAAAATCGCAATAAAGATAGGGGAAATAAAGAGGGGAGAGAAAGGAATAAGGAGGCGGACGGCTCGTTCCTACCGTCGCCGGAGACGAAGATGTCCAGGGGAGGGGTGACGGCGACGACGACGGGGCTAGAGGCACGTGCGTGGGTGTTGCACGACACGGAGGAAGGCAGTGAAGGCAGCTCTGCCATTGGTATTATGGTAGAGCGACGAAAAAGAAGAGAGTTCGCCAAAGCTCGCTGGACTCTTGACCGAAGGAGGAGGAGACGAAATTAGGGGGATTCTTCGGCCAAATCGAGCTTGACCGAAGCGGCAGCCCCTACCGTCCCTTAAATAGGTGCTGGCAGGGAGGGAAACACAAGGAGGAGGCGTGGGCTGGTCACCGGAGACATGGCCGGAAAAGAGACCCATACTTCTCACACGTTCGCACGAGAAATATGGGTGCTGGCAGGACATGGGAGGAGGTCCATGCGGAAGAAGACAACACATGGGACCCCCCCTCTCGTTTCTGGTGCCAACACCCATACCATGTGCGGCGCCATCCTCCGCGCAAATTCACCAGAGGTATGGCCTGTTGCTTTGGGTGGCAGAGGGACCGGTTTGCAGAAGACAAAGTTAAAGTTGAGGGGGTAAACGCAAGAGTTCAAAAAGTTAAGGGTCGGAAAGTAATTATTGAGGACCAATTTGTAAAGTAGGTCAAAATAGCCTTCCCTTAGGTTCAAATTTTGGCACAAACCTAATTTGAACCTAAGAAATCCAATGGTGAAGCTTGATTTTAGGTTTGACCACGTTTGATCAGATATTTTGCACAAAAACCTAAATCAGGTCAAAAAATTAGGTATGGTTCTCAATCTAGGTCAAGATAGGTTCCAATGACTAAATTAAAGGTTCTAAACCCTAGGGGATGTTTTTCCATGAATTTTAAAGGGTTTAATTGATTTTTATCTTGCCTGAAACTTCATGAATTAAAGTGGATTTGTTTTAGGGTTGGAGGATGTCATTTAATTCCTAGATGTCGCTATAATCCTTTTCAAACCAAATCACCCCACTTTTTCTCTTATTAGATTTACTTGACCTTTGTTTAGACCCTTAGAATTCCTGTTGATGTACTACATTGGTAAAATTACAGTTTACCCCTTGTGAATTGTTTTATACTCAAATTTGTAATTCTCTGATTTAGGCTTTCCCTTAGGTTTTGTAGGAGCTTTTGTACATTTATTTAGGTCAAAAAGTGCTAGTTAGGGTTTATGATGAGGTTCTCATCAACCACTCAATTGAGTGGTAAAACAGGTCCTGAGCATTAACCACACAGATCCTTTAAGAAATGAAATTTACTATCAAACCTTAATTCCAATGAGCAAATGAAGAATTAATTGAGTCCCTGAGGTTCTTTGCAACCTCAGGAACCTTTTTAGATTAAAAATGGCACGTTTTTACAATCTGTACATAGTTTGCACTTTTACTGGACTCACCGGAGCTCCGACGAGTCATTTTTGTTCTTCAGCTTGTGGAACTTGGTGTGAAGCTCCAGAATGATATAATATGGATCAATGATTTCTCTGAGGATGTTTATTTGATGATTAAGTGACTGGAGTTGTAGATTGAGGTTCATCTTCTCCAACTCCGGCAGAGTTGGAGAAGTCTGATAGATAGGTCTGAGGAGCATTTAATGAACATAGGAGCTTCAGTGCAGTGCACTGAAGCTATTCGTATCCTCAAATCTGTGAAACAATCTTTCAATTCTCCTGACGAACAAGCACCTTCTGAATCTCAGGTGGCAAGCCTGAAACCCTAATTTCTAGGGTTAGAACACCTATCTGAGGGTCTGAACAAATTCCTAAGATTGAAGAGATGCTATTTGAGGCTTTAATTTCTTGTAACAAAGCATTAATTAGAAAGTCAAAATTTGAAGTCTTTCAGTCAAACCTGAGGAGGAGAATTTGATTCTGAGCTCGAACTGAAGAATTGAGGAGTTAGAATTGATTCTGAGAATCTATTGGATGGTTTTAGAGAGATTTAATTGAGCTCAGATGAGTTAATTTGTTGGAATTCACAACCTGTCAGTTGGGTTATTTTTGAACCCAAATTAACGACTGTGACATTTTGATGAAATTTGAACATGAATCCTGCCTAGATCAATCTGTTACAACCCTTAGAACTTGTTGAAATCAGTTAGATCTGTTCTTAAGTGTCTATTTACCTATTTTAAGTTGTAAAATCCATTCTCTGAAGCTTACAGAGAAGCTTGAAGCTTCTCTGTGTTACCTGAAGCTTTAAGAGCTTCAAATTCCACTTCTGAAGCTGCGGAATCATATGTAGAAACTATTCAGACCTTTAAATAAGAGAGACAAGTCCATCTGAGGACTCTGTAAGCTTAAACTTCACTTTCCAGGTAGTTTATAACCTGTAGGAACCCCCTTATTTCACTTTTTAAATTGAAGGGGAAAACATTCTCTAAACTTAAAATTGACCCTGCAACCTTGTAGAGCTACCTTAGAGCTTTCCAATAAGCTTTGAATCGCTTGATTTATAGCTCTGTGTAGGGAGATATCGTTGGTTGAAGTCGGGTCTAGAGGGGGGAACATAGTCCCACATCGGTAGATTTTGAGCGCACGTATGGGAACAAAAGGAATTTGTGCTGTAGGCATGCTAGTCGTCAAGTGCTCGGCGCGATCTGAACATCTGAGCATCTAAGCATATGTGTGTGTGTGTGCCTGTGGGTGTGCGCCCAAGTGGGCGTGAGCGAATGTGGCCCTAGGAGGGCGAGGCCTGGGAGGAGTGAACCGGTTCGGTTAGAGAGAGGGCCGGTTTGGCTCAAATGAAATAAACCAAAATCAAACCATAATGAAATCAGGTGAGGACCGAGTAGGGTCTGGTCCCACCCTATTCTCAGGGTACTGTGTATCCTCGAAAGGACCTCGCCGCAAATAAAAATAATTTTTTGTTAAAAAGTAAAAATAAACCCGATTCAACTGATGGTTCAAAGGAAAGCTTAAGGAAAAGAAGAGATGATGGCTAAATGTTGAAGAGACTAAGTGTTGAAGGAAAAACAAGCACTAAGGAGCAAAAGAAGAGACTAAGAGGAAGAAGACTAAGAAAAGAAGGCAGAACAGGAGAAGAAAATAAAGAGCTCGAGAGAGAGTAAAAGATAAAGGATAAATAAAAGAAAAGAAAGAGAGAGAGAAGAAGAAGATAGAGGCTGAAGAAATAAAGAAAAGAAATTATTTTTCTTGCATCATTTTAATTTCTTTATTCTTAAATATTGCAATAAGGCATGTTTTAGTAGAAAAACTCTTATTTGCCTGATTTCCTTTGAAATAAAATAGAAAACAAACATGTTTACTTGCTAATAAAGTAAATCATGAGTAAATATGTTCTCTTATGGGATTTTGTATATTATTTCATTTTAATTAATCATTTGGCAAAATTCATGCTTTTATAATTAACTTAACTATACCTCCTAAACCTGTAAAGAAAATAAAAGATAACTAGTGCATTTAGAATGAAGTATACCTCCCAGCGAATGATCTGGACTCAACCAGTAAAAATTTCTAAAATGTTAAGTTAATTCGACCATATACTACTAATCGACATAATTTCGAGTTAACCTAACTGACTTTTCTCTACTCTAAATTAAGTAAAATTAACCTAATTACTGAGTTGAGGTGAGAAACGCATCACTAACCGTGGAACTCAACGGGAGGCAGCTCAGGTATGGAGAACAAAATCTTCCTCCCGAAGCAATCCACCAGGGCGTGATAAGTGGACAGCCAGTCCATCCCAAAAATCACATCGAAATCCTCCATTTGGATCACAATCAGGTCAGCGGGAAGACTGTATCCCCCTATGGTGACCTCATAGTCTTAGTAAACCTCCTCAATCACGAACAACTGCCCACCTGGGCCTCTGATAAAAAATGGATCCTTTAACAAAGTGTTGCCCGTCCCCAAACTAACAGCAAAGCTCATGGAGACAAAAGAGTGTGTGGCACCAGAATAAAAAAGTACGTAAACAAGTCTGCCGGAAACTAGAATCATACCTACCACCACGGAGCCTGAAGCTCTGGCGTCTCTGTGAGTCAGGGCGTTAACACTCCCCTCAGCTCTGGGTGCGAAAGACGCCGCCATGCTCTGGACTAGATGGGTAGCGGCTAGCCGGTATCCTCCCCATGGCTGCTGTCCTCCCCTACGGACCTAGTACCCACGGCCGTCAGATCGGCCTCTAGTGCTCGGAGCGGGGAGCATTTGGTGTGCTCCAGCCCTAGATGGGCAGTTCCTCCTCATGTGGCCCGGCTAGCCACACTGGTAGCAGAGAGGGGTGCGTCCTCCTCCCTCAATCTATCCCTGCTGGTAGCTGGGTGGGGGTCTGGTGCTGGCAGCTTACCCCAGCCTGGGGCCCCCAAAGGCCACTGGTGGCCCCACAGAGTGGGTCGACTCCCCCGCAGGCATCACGTGCCTCATCTCCTAGCAGCCCTAAGAGTGCTCCGGCTGGTAGGGCCTCTTCCATTCTCTTCCATCAGTGTCTCACACGGCCGGGTTGGTCTGTTCGTAGGTCATGGCCGTCTCGACCACGCGGGAGAAGGTAAGTAGCTTTAGGGGCTTCACATGTCCCCGAATAGCAGGCTGGAGGCCCTCAGTGAACCTCCACAAGCGCTCCTCCTCTGTAGCAACTGCTAATGAGGTGAAACGCGACAGCTCCAGAAAACGCATACAGTACGCGCTGACCATCATGGCCCCTTGACGGAGAGTGTGAAACTCCCGCCTCCTCTGGTCCTGCCAAGTCTGTGGAAAGTACTACTCGCAGAAGAGCACCACGAACCGATTCCACGTCGATTCTCCTCCCTCCTAGCCTTTAACAGCTCTCCACCACCTGTGGACTGCGCTCTCTAGCTGTTACATGGCGAAAGCCACATAGCACTCTGCAGGAGGGTGGGGTGTGTCGAATATCTTCTCCATCTACTCCAGCTAGTCCTCAGCCTCAGACGGACTCTCCTCCCCCTTGAAGGAGGGGGCTTCAACTTCCGGAACTGAGCGAACAGGTTGTGGTGGAGCCGCAAAATGGGCACAAGTACGCCTCTTGGCAGGGAAGACTCGTGCTCAAAAGTGTCTGAGGGTGGTGGAGGATCACCCCCTCCCCCTCCAGCTCATCCAGTGCTGCGGCAACTCTCCTATCACACGGAGGACTCTCCCTCCCCATCCTCAGGAGGAGGTGGTTGAGGAGGAGGCTGCTGGATCTCCTCCCGAACGATGTCGCGGATCAGCTAGGCGAGGTCCTGAGCCTATATGCCTGGAAGGAGGGGTGGATCAGCCTCTGCCCCAGGCTCTGCACATTCGCCTCCGCGACTGTGTCCACGGCCACACCCACGGTCGACTCCACGAACTCCGTGACGAGGCATCTCCTACATGGAGTAGGAAGGGAAACGAACAGAGATTGTCAAAGATACAAGTTTGAAATAAGACTCAGACGCGTAATTCAAGAAGGCACATTGTGATAGCTATCCTAGCTACATGCACATGTGTGGTTGCTTTCAATCCATTGGGTTATCTCTCGGGACGGCCTTGCTCTGATACCAACTTGTTACGACCCAAATCCGACCCCTCTAGGGACCCGAAAATGGTTCTCCTCAACTAACCCCAAGACTTGGTCGTCCAATGATAAACTAACCCATATTCACGAAACCAACACAAACCACACATGCAAGTAGTTAGAATAATTAAAGGAAGCAGCGAAAGTAACTGAAGCTCAAAAAGACAATAACATAATCCAAAACTAGTCATCACGACAATAAAAGTTCACACCATCGAGTCCAACAAGAAATAGAAACACTCACTACAGTAGAAAAGGCTGAAAGAGAACTAGTACTAAAAGCTAAGGCTGGGCTCGACTGGGCCCAGCACCCTCTGCAACCGGTGGTGCTGGTTGCTCGACTCCCTGACCTGTACATGGTTATATATAACGGGGGGTCAGCTTACGCTAAGTAGAGTGGCATATATAACAGTTATATCATTTATGTAATAAAGAAAATCACAGGTTTACATATAATTATCTAATTATCTGAACGATAGTTAATTTAACAATTAGTGTTTTTCTAGCAAAAAGTCCACAATGTTTCTCAATCTTCCTGTTCCCTAAGGGAACGATCTTGATTGCAGTTTTCCTACGATATAGGACGTACACGTGACACTCTCCTGGCCAGGAGAGCACCCCGCGATAGTCTTACGTCGGTCTACGACCGCGAGGTGACGGTCACGATGTAGCGGTAACTACGGCACGCGTGATAAGCACACAAGTAGCTACCCCGCACTGGCACGCGATCAGTCGTTTCCGCTAGCGGACGCCCAAAAGTACAACATGGAACAGCACAGGGCCTTGCCCTCTCAAAACAGGGGTCTCGCCCCTCCACAGTCCGCGTACCCTCATCCGACTATCCTTGTTTGCCCAATAAGCCTAACAAGAGTCAGTGTAGGGGGCTAGTCCTAACCCCAGGCCCCGTGGGGCAGCTAGCTCCCCCCTACACTAACTATAATGGCTCTCCTCGGTACCACGTACGCGAGGGCCAGCTACTTTCCATCGACATCCGATATTTATTCCATACATGTGAGCTCCTCTTCTAGTTCCCCATAGGGTTTGCGCATAGTAATTTCTTACTTTTGTACAGTACACATGCCTTTATTCATATCATGATAAATTTAGGGTATAACAGGCAGCTCATAGTTTCACAATTCAACACTTATCTCATCAATCAAGCTAAACAGGGTACAGCATGTATTTCAATTTAAACCATGATTCAGCGAATGTAAACAGACAGCTCGTAATTTAGCATATTCAGGAAATATTACCATAATTTAACATTCACAGCATGTATAATTATTCATTTTTTTTACCTTAGCCCTAGGGTTCATTATACATCCTAGGGTTCAGCCAATTAGTTCTAAATAACATGCACTTTCATCATTTAATTCACAAGGGATAGTAAAAACCAATCTACCAGAGTAACTGGGAGGTGTGGGGGCACAAACAGCAGACCGCGTAGCCTTTGCGGGTCCCGTGCACACCACAGATGGGCATCCTATTAACACGGACGGTCAGGTCAACCATTTCAATATTTCTCAAGACAGGAAAAGGAGTTCAAATTAGCTAAAACAAGGCTTCATCACATGGAGATTTCCAATAGGAACCCAACGGTACCTTATTTACAAAAAATCGACTTCGTTTGGGCCTTGAGCCGACCCAAACACCCTTCCCGGTTCACTTGAACCAGACCAAGTAGGCTGGTTCAGCTGGACCAGCTGCTTGGTGCCTAAATCCATCAAATCATACTAAAATCAGACGTCTAGGAGTGGTCCCAGATGTCTTAAACGGAAACAGGAGGCTCACCTTGCGTTCTGTACTAAAGATCGAACATCTGAAATCCCTCACGGTCATCTTAGGGTTTCTCTAGACGTCTATCAATGTACTCATATGTCTGAGACGGGTGTTAGTCTACTAGAGAGATGTCCAGACTTCCTAAAGTGTTTGGGACATCGCGCTTGCGCACCTTCCCAGCGGCTCTGCATGCGTACAGTGACGTCTAGTCACTCGCAGACAATACGTACGAAAAGAAAACAGGCGGTCAGGACCTTGCCGTTTTAATCTGCTTTATCAGACGTCGGGTGCTACCTCCAGACGTCCGGTTAGACATCTATTGAGAGATACAAATGTTTGATCTGCAAAGAAAACTCTCCCAGGGCCCTTCCCGAGCCTTCTCCTTGCAGGAAAAAGCCCGCACCCTGTGCAACACACATACACCGAGGCGATCAGTCCTTCGCCTACAGTGTAGAGAAGGAAAACACCAAAAATCACGCACAAGTCTTGAGAAGGGCGTTACCTCTTATTTTGTGCAGTATCAGACATCCAGTGGAAGCTTTGGACGTCTGATCAGACATCTGTTGAGCTCCCCAGACATCCGGTTTTGCAGAAAAATGCCTCCACAAAACCATTTGAAAGCCTTTTCCTCGCAACAACTCCACTCCTCTTCGCATAGGAACCGCAGCAGCTCAGTCGCGCAACGTCTACAGCTCACGTATGGCCTCCTCCGAGCTCCCCCCTGCGACTCCTCCTCACTCAAGCTCTCAACTCCTTCCTCTCACGGCTGCACTCTCAATAGTGGTTGCGATGGAGGGAAGGAAGGGGAAAGTGGGATGCACCGCTTGGAGGATGGAAGGAGTGGGAGTGCACGATTTTCAAGGTTGTAGGGGTTATATAGGCGGGGTAGGGTATGTTTAGGGTTAGGGTGTGCGTTGGAAGGGTGTGGGGCCAGAGTAAATTGTAAAAATACCCCCCACCAATCCTATTTTACCTGCAGGACCCCTAGACAAGTTCCAGGGGGTTGTAAACTGCAATAAACCCCTCCTAAAACTCCCGAAATGGTCCAACGACCCTTGGGAAGGGTCATTTCAGCTGGAGGGTGAAATTATGTTTAATTAAAGGTTAATGGATCTTAAATATCTTAAAAGTGGGTTGATATTGAGTAATTCAGGATTTACATTCAAATTAAATGTTTAATTTCAATTAAAAACCTTAATTTCAACCCCACTTCAATTAAAATAGTTTCGATGGAAGTAAATATAATTTAAACCTTCTGAAAATCAATTAAAAATATTTTATAAGGTTTGGCACAGCCAATTTGACGATCGGAACTCATTTTGACCTAAAAGAGAATCATAAATGGGCATTTGGTATAATTTGGGTCTAAACGTAAATTGACCATGCAAACGACATCAAAATCTAAAATTGAAGTCACCATCAACTTCCTTATATCCAATTAGGCTACCACAAAAATTTTGGTTCATTTGGACTTCATATTGGTTAACTTGGCATTTTAGCCCTCAATTCCTAATTTCCTTACAAATGCCCCCTTAACTTTCAATTTTCTTGCAAAATAGTCCCCGCTAGCACTTTTTCCACCTTCCCCTCCGAACCCACTAGCCATGTAACTCCGGTGAGCCATTCTCACAACCTCCGGCCCTCTTCTCGCACGCCAACAAGCTACAAAGCTTCCCCACCTCACGTCGTTGATTGTCGTCGAGTTTTGGCAAGCCTAACTCCCCTCCTTCCTCCACGAGTTCCACCATTAATGTCGACCTTTGAGCTTCCCAATCTCCTTCCTCTATCACTCCACTGAAATTGGTTGAGGGCTTCATCTCCTCTCATCGTCACCATTCTCCCCATCAAAGGAGGTGATTCATCCACCTCTTCATCGCTCCAAAATTCCACATTGTTTCCTCCTTCTTCTCCAAGTATGGTGGCCACGCTGGCCTCTTCCTCGTCCTCCTTTCCTTCTCCTAGGTAACCCCTCTTCTCTCCCTCTTCTTTTAGATTAGTTTAGGCTTCCCTAGATCTAGGTTATGAGCCCAACAACTCCTTCCTCTCATCTTCTTCCCCACGCACGGCCACCCTCCGGCCACGCGCCGGCGCCAACTCTGGCGAGCACACATCACTACTCCATCCACCCTCTCCGCTCGCCATTCACCCTACAGGCTCTGCTTCTACAAGAGGAGCAAAAGCCCCAAGTTAATTTGGGGTTTTGACAACTTGACTTCTCTACCCGACTCCACTCATCGCCGTCGGCTTCTTCGACTCTGGCCGCCCTTCTCCAGCCTCGTCACACCTAATCGTCACCACCGTCACCTTCAATAAACAACGGCGAAGCTCCTCGACTCCTTGGAATAAGCTTTGACGCAATCCTCTCCTTGTCAGAAAACCCACCGCCACCGCCTTCGAACATGCCGTCAACCATTCGAGCTCCAAGTTTCTCAAGAAGCTCAGCTAAATCACAAGGAATATGTTGCGACCCTTGGCAAGTGCTTGATGACAGGCTCATCATAGCTCTTAGATACCCCTAATTAACTAGTTTCCCTAGTTAATTAGCTAGGAATATGTTTATTTAGGGTTTAATTATGATATAAGGGATAAAATAATAAGGACCATAAAAATAAGTTAATAATCTAAAATTAAATGTTAATTAATGTTATTAATAATTTAAATAATAATTTGGACTCAAATTATAAACATTTAGCTACTTAATTAATACTTAAATTAACATAATTAGTATTTAACCTTAAGTATGTAAATAACATAGGTAATTTAATTAATTAATTAAAGCTAAAAAGGTCAAAAATGTAATTTCAAGGCATGAATATATTATTTACCTAATTTATAATAATATACAAAAAGTTGAAAAAGAATTAAATTAAATTAAGCTAAAAATGCCTCTATTTACGTTTAGGTCCTTAGGAATCATTTCAATCGAATCCTTTTATACATTTTTAGGTCCTTCAGTTTATCTTGCATTTACATCGCTATGAGTATCGTCTTCTTCTTCCTCTTTTCTTCTTCATTCGTCCGTACGGTCTTTGTTTATCAGTACCCATATCCTCCGATCACCTCCTATCCTCCGTTAGAATGCCTTCGCCAAACCTTCTGAGCTTCAGCTCACTCTTGCCTTTCCATCCAACGGTATGGATGTGCCTGAAATCCTATTTGAGGTCAAAGGTTAACTTCACCGGTGTCAGAGATGATACCGGTGGTTACCTTGAACCTAGACCCATGGTGTCAAGATACACCCTCCTTCACTTCCGCCGAAACCTATATAATCCCCTAAGCACCTTTGATCAAAGGGGTCGGTTCCCTTCCCTCCTCCCCCACTGAGCTGACGATAGGCTATTCTTCCAACAACTCCGGTGACCTTTCACCTCTTTATCGGAGCGCCTCCAACCAGGGTGTTCACCTCCTTCACCTCCTCTTCCTCTCCCGTGGCTGTGATAGGGTTTGGGAGCACGCTGCCACTCTCTCTCTCCGCTTCCTTTCCCACCAAACTTCTTCCCCTACCCATCTGTTTCCTCCTCCGTTATGACCATCGACGGAGTTCTCTCTGCCCCCTTCGTCCAGATAACAGTAGGTTAGGTAAGTTAGAGTAGGTTAGTGTAGTTGATTAGGTAGGTAGTTAGTTGTAATGTTAGTTTTTCTTCTGTCATCTTCAGCTCTAGCAAGCTCGTTGAGCTCGTCAAGAGCATGATTTGATCTTTTTAACTCGCTGTTCATCTTCCTTTGCTTCCCGTGGTTTCATGTCACTCCTTTCTCGCGACTTTTATCAGCTGATTCGCATATTACGTCATCACATGCACCGGCGACCTCCGCTGTCCATGGCGAAGGTCCCGAGTTTAGACCTCACTCACTAGGCCCTTCATCACCTTAACATCATCTAAGGGACCCATTTGATGTATTATTTTGATCAATTAACACCTATATCAAAAACGCCCAATTTCACATTTCAACCTTTAAGCAGTTGCCTATGGCAAGCTTAGAGGAGTTTATTCATCTAATTAATCATGTTTTCATCATCGTCGTATCTTAATGAGCAATTCCTCTCACTCAATTGAGTGAGAGGAGTCAATCTGAGTTCCAACGAACTCAGATTGCACTTTCTTTGAATTCGAAGCATATCTTGTGATGAAGCTTTTAATTACTTTAATCGTTGCATTCTTGAGGTTCTGTATGACCTCAAGAAGCTCCTGAGATCATCTATGGTCGGAATCGTGGAGTTTTAAAGTCCAACGCCTCAGTTCTAGACTCACCGGAGCTCCGGCAAGCTCCGGTGAGTCGAAATTTGCTTCAGCCCTTAGAACTCCGAGAGAAGCTCCAGATCGTATCCTTTATACCTCAGGATCATAAATTAACAGTTTAATTTGTGTTTTGTTGACTAAAGGCCATTCCTGACTGTCATCTTCTCCAACTCCGGTGGAGTTACAGAGCCTAATTCCGTTAGGGTTCTAATAGTATAATGGATCAGGAAGCTTCTACAGAGCTTCAGGAGTCTGTTACAAGAGTTGCTTAGGCCTTAGAGTTCCTTGAATGCTTTGCCGAATAAAGTAGGTTTCATCTCAGGCGGCGACATCTGAGAAGCCATCAAAAGGCATCAAAACCTAGTTTTAGGGTGTTGAGTGAATTCCTGAGGATGAATTACAGCGATGTAGTGTCTCAATTTGATCTGGAAGTCTCTAATTCTGAAAGTCAAACTTTGAGCTTAGTAAGTCAAGTCTAAGTTGTAATTGAGGATTTATTGATAAAAATATGGAATTGACAGGTTAATTTGGTTTCTGAAAGTATTTAGAGAACAGTCAAGATGATTTTAATGAGTATTATTGATTAATCTTAGAGATTTCTCTTTCTGTTCAGTTTGGGTTTGAAATGAACCCAACATTGTTAAGTGGTGTTCTAACGAGTTTCAAACCTAAATTCTACCCAAATCATTAGCTAACAACCTTCTAAGGTTGTTCAGACCTATTCTTGATGTTGTTACCTCTCTGTTGAGCTAATTAAAGCTCAAAATCGAGCTTTGAATCTCCTGAATGAGCTTCTTGAGCTTCTCCTTCCTGAAGCTGTTTAGGACCTCCTATCTTCTCCAGATCATGTGAAATTAATCCCTGAAGGTGTTTAGACCTTCAGTTGAAGGCTACAGGTCTTCCTCAGGTCGTTCAACCTAAGTTCTCCTCTTTACAGGCCATTTTGGTTGTGCGAATCAGTCAACTTCGTCCTACAAATCGAAGGACCAATCCTGTTCAGAGCATCAAATTGATGCATGGATCAGATAGAGCATCTGATCAGCTATCCATCGAGCCTTAGCTAGATCAATTTCATGAACTAAGCCGTTAGGAATCATTAGTTGAAGTCAAACCTGGAGTGGCTAAACTTAGCACCACATTGGAGACTTGTGGGTGCGTGACTTAGTATAAGTCGATTTTGTGCTACAACCCTCTCAGTCATCAGTGCAGGGCGCAAAGAGAACTTATGAGCTTATGGGTGTGGGTGCGTGCGCGTGCACATGCCTGTGCATGGGTGTGGGTGTGCGCCTATGGGCGTGCGTGCATAGGCCCATGTGGATGTGGACTTGTTTGAGCCTAGTACTGTGCAATGCTAAAATAAACAAAATCAAACTTAAATGAACTAGGTCCGAGCTCAAGTAGGGTCTGGACCCACCCGTGAGGGTGCTATGTATCCTCGAACGAGCTTGAGCCGCCCATTAAACATATTTTTGTAAGTGGGTGTAAGTGGGCCTTAATTGAGTTGTAATCGACTAAGTGTGGAACTAAAGAAGGCACAGTATGAAAGTTATAAGGAAGAATAAGAGAAGAAAAGGAGAGAAAAAGATAAAGGAAATAAAAGAAGAGAGCTCACAAGAGTTAGAGTTTGTAAAGAGATTAAAGAAGAGAAAAGACAGAGAGATAAGAGAAAAATGAATGAAGAAATTTGAGGAGAATCATATGTCTATATATTCTATCAGAAGTCTAATTTTACCTTTTAAGTCATCTAACTCTCTTTTCAGACGTCTGATGAAGGCTGAAGCTACTATTTCTTTTGTAATCTAGTTTTAAATGTTGTAATAAGGCTTGATATTCTTTATATAACATTTTATGCCTTATATTCTTGTAATATTTTGTAATAAACAATGTTTCCATTTGGTTTTAAATGACAAATCTTTCTTGTAAACTTATTTCTTATTAATGGAATATTGCATGTTTTTATTGTCAATATCTTGTGCAATTATTCATGTGCTTAAAATATATTGTAATTATAATCTGATTAATTAAGTAGTTAATAATTAATGCTTAGAGATTAATGGTAAATTAAGCTTACTATTATGCCTCTCAATGAATGACCTAGACTCAACCAGTTAAAAAGAACTTAAATTCTAAAATGTTAGGTTAACTTGACCCAATACTACAATTCCAACACTAATTCGAGTTAACAGAAGTTACTTTTTGATGCAATTAATTAAGTATAATTAACTTAATTAACTATGTTGAGAAATGACACATCAGTGCTTTCATGCCTCATCGAAGTTGCTCAACTTCCACCGACGCCGTAGCCTTCTCCATTGTCGACCAAGGCCCTTGCCGTCCCTGATCTTAGATCAGTCGTTGTCGTTGAGTCGGCAACCTGTTAAGACCTGTGCCACCAAAACCCTTTTAAGACATCTGGGAGTTGGTCCAGACGTCTGGTCAGATGTCTGGACACCTTCCCAAACGTTTGGAAATAAATTTTTACGTGCGTACAACCGCGAGTCTACGCGCTTACCGCGCGCAGACTGATCCCCAGCCGCCCTCTTCTCTTTCTTCCTTCTCTCGCCGACTGCAGGACCTATTCCCCTTGCGCCTACAAATACCCCCTCCCCTCTCCCTCGTTCACCACCCCCCATCCGTCTTCTCCTTCCTCCAGCACGAGAGCGAGAGTGAGAGCGAGCAGCAGTTGCTGCCGAGTGCAACGGCGGAGAGGAGAGGAGCAGCCAGAGGGAAGAGAAGAGAGCGCACAAGCCGTGAGAGAGAGAGCTCGCCGAAGCAGCTCGAGGCCGGTAGGCGTGCATGAGGCAGAGTGTGTGTCGGGGAGGTTCCCCCAAAGCTGCTGCAGCTAAAGCAGCGGATGAGCGGCTGCACGGCGAGGTCGCGCGCAGTAGGAGGAAGATGAAGGAGGTTCTGATTCTAGGATTTTTCACAGAATCAGACGTCTGGACCTACATCCAGACGACGTGGACTACGTCTAGAGGAAGCCCCAAACGACTGAGAGGTATGTTTTGCCTCCTACGCTTCCCTTTGCGGACGTCTATTGCGTGCCGTGTTGAGAGATTCCGCATACGCGTCCAGGTTTCACTTCGGGAAGGCGTGGGACACGCCCTCCCACGCGGTTAAGATGTCTGGGCGAGTCACCAGACGGCAGAGAGCGTCTCCAGACATCCGGAGGGATAGTCGGACGTCTGGAACTAGGTCCAGACGGTTCAGCAGGATCTCTGGACATCTGAGGAGCAGCACAGAGTGAGGTATGGATCTAGACTCCTTTTAAGACGTCTGGAAGATGTTCCAGACGTCTGATTTGAGTAAGAATTGTCGTTTTTGACCCGCTTAGGGTCCGTTTGAGGTCCGATTTCCACGTTTAAGATTCCGTTCTTTTTCGAATAAGTTTCTCTACTTGTTTGAAATACTTTTATCCTATTCTGAGTGGTTTCTTGTGGTTGATCCTTGTGTTAGGACCTCATTCTGTTGCGGATTTGGAGTTGCAGAGGCACATGGACCTGCCGATCATGCCCCCATTACTCCCAATTTTGCGGGTAGAGTGGTTTCCCTTAGTTAATTACAAACATAAATGCATATCTGGATTAAATGATAGATCCTAGGGTATGACATGAATCCTAGAACTAGAAACTCTAGAACGATTGTATTAAATGCCTGAATTGCAGTCTTGAATGAGTAGATAGAATAATAAAATTGCCTATAATTGGATAACAGCTGCCTGTGAAATGTAGAGTACTATTACATGTAATTTCTGTTGTTTGCAAATAAATACTACCTGCCTGTGTATAAATTGGAAAAGAAAGATTGGATGTTGGAAACATGTGCTATCTGCGAATAAACATAAAATGATGAAACATAGTATGGCTTGGCCTGAGAAACATGGGTATGAACCCTACGGGGAATTAAGAGTAGAGCTCCTGGAAATAAATAAAATGGAACTGGAAATGTGAATGGGGAAGTGAGCTGGCCCTTGAGTACGGAGTACCAAGGAGAGCGACTATCCCCTTGTTTAGTGCAGAGTGGAACTAGCCGCCCTAGGGTTGGGACCTGGGGTTAAGACTGGCCACATTATACCGACTCTGTGGCCCTCGTATACACAGTACCAGGGAGAGCTACTAGTGTAAGGAGAAAGCTAGCCACCCCACGGGGCCCAGGGTTCCACTAGCCGTCCTACACTGACTTGTTAGGCCCACTGGGCAAACCAGGGTAGTCAGGCACAACACGGAACCAGTATAGGGCAGAGCCCTCTCAGTAACAGGGGTCCAGCCCCTCCACAGTAACCAAACAGGGGTCTTGCTTCTCCACAGTCCACGCACCCTCGCCTGACTACCCTGGTTTGCCCAGTGGGCCTAACAAGTCGGTGTAGGAGGGCTAGCAGAACCTTGGGGCCCGTGGGGTAACTAGTGCTCTCCCTACACTAGTAGCTCTCCTCGGTACTGTGTACACGAGGGCCAAAAGTCGGTATAAAGTGGCCAGTCCTAACCCCGGGTCCCTGGGGCGGCTGGCTCCGCTCTACACTAAACAGGGGAATAGTTGCCCTCCTTGGTACTCAGTACTCAAGGGCTAGCTCACTTCTCCAATTCTATTCCATTCTCTTTCCAGGAGTTTTATTCCTAACTCCCCGTAGGGTTCATGCTCTTTTAACTTAGCCAATTTAGGTTTTACCGTTCCAGCTTTATATCCATATAACCCATGTTCTCAACAGTGATTATTCATTCTTAAACAAGCAGCTGTTAACCAATTTACAGGCAATTATTATTTCCTTTCTACTTTTCCCAGACTGCAATGTATTTATATATTCAGCTAGTTTTCCAATCCTACGATTCATGCCATACCCTAGGATCTATCATTCAATCTAGTTTTCCAGTCCTAGGATCCATGCAATACCCTAGGATCTATCATTCAATCTAATTTTTCAGCCCTAGGGTTCATGCAATGCCCTAGACTCTATTAATTATTTCATAAGTGTACAATTTTTGATAAAAACATTAAAGGGCCACTCTACCCGCGAAATCGGGAGTACTGGGGGCGTGGTCGGTAATCCCGCATGCTTCCGCAACCCCTAGAGTTGCAACGGAATGGGGTCCTAACATAAGGATCAACACAAGGAGTTTATCAGAACAGTATACAATTACTGTAAACAGGTAGAGGAAATAAATCTGGAAAGAACGAAACTTGAAACGCGGAAAATGGACTCCAAACGGACCCTAAACGGGTCAAAAACGACGAGTCTGCCAAAAATCAGACGTCTGGAACTTCTTCCAGACGTCATAAAAGGTCGATCAGGTCATACCTTGGTCTGCGCAGTCCTTCAGACATCCAGAAGACTGCTGGATTGTCTGGGCTTAGTTTCCATACGTCCGATTGTCACCCCGGACGTCTGGCAGCCCTGTCCGTCGTCTGATGCTGTGCCCAGACGTCTGATCCGTGTGGGATGGCGAGCCCTCGCACCCTCCCGAACAAAACCTGCACTCACACACACCCGCTCTCATCACGAAGAGGTGCAGAAGAACGCGGTGGACGGCTGCATGGCCGTACATGCGAAAAAAGGAGAAGATCAGAAATATTGTACCTGTCAGACGTCTGGACCTTCCTCCAGACGTCTTCGATGTCGTCTGGAGATAAGTCTAGATGTCTGATTCTGGAAAATTTTCCCAAAATTAGGACCCTTCTTGCCCTCCACCCGCAGTGCACGGTCATGCCGCGCCGCGCCCACCTGCTGCCCGAGCTGCAGCAGCTCCTCCCGGACACCCCATGCTCGCTGCTCTCCTACCGGCCGGCTCTAGCTGCCCCGGCAAGCTCGTACCCTCTCGGTCAAGCTTCTACTTCCTCGCGCAACAACCCCTCCTTCCCACACGCTCGCAGCAGCCGCTGCTGCTCTCGCTCGCGCTCTCGCTAGCAGGGAGAAGGAGAAGAAGAAGGCGGTGGAGTGAGGGTGAGGGAGAGGGGGTGCTATTTGAAGGCAGCGTGGGGAGAGAGAGAGGAAGGCTGTGTCATCTGCAGGGAGGGAGAGAAAAGAGAAGAACGAAGGCGGCGGGTTCAGTCTGCGCGTGCACGTGCGCAGACGCGAACCCGTACGATGAAAAAATTTAATACCAGACGTCTGGGCCACTTCCCAGACGTCTTAAACTACGTCTGATGCCCCATTAGTAACGATATAACAAACTCAAAGGAAGCTTCGTCCCCGAAACTTGTGCTAACTAGGGTGCGGGAAAGAACAACGTATGTATAACAAACTCAAAGAGGACCGAAGCCGGTCCGAAAAGACGTACCTGCGAAAAGCTCCGAGTACCGCTCCCGCATTGCCGCCTCAAGCTCCCAAGTAGCCTCCTCGTACCGCTGGCTCCTCCACAAAACCTTCACTAGGGGTACTTGCTTTCGTCTCAGACTGCGGACGGCTCTGTCAAGAATCTGCACTGGCCGCTCAGGGTAGGTCAGGTCGTCGCTCACCTCGACGCTCTCGTGACTCAGGACGTGACTGGGATCGGCAACGTACTTTCTGAGGTTGGACACGTGGGACACGTCGTGCACACCAGAAAGCTGAGGAGGGAGGGCAAGCCTGTAAGCAACGGGTCCAACTCGCTCCAGGACCTCAAAGGGCCCCACAAACCTCAGCGCGAGCTTCCCTCTCACCCCAAACCGCTGCAGGCCCTTCATGGGCGAAACACAAAGGAAGACATGGTCCCCAACCTCGAACTGCACCTCTCTACGTTTCCGATCCGCGTAGCTCTTCTACCTTCTCCTGACAGTGCGGAGTCGCCTGTGAATCTGCTCGACTACCTCCTGACTCTACCGGATCAGCCTGGGGCCAACCTCCCACTTGGTCCCCACCTCGACCCAACTCAAGGCTGCCGTACACCTCCGTCCGTACAGAGCCTCGTAGGGTGCCATGCCGATGCTCGAGTGATACCTGTTGTTGTATGCAAACTCCACCAGGGGCAAGTGCTTCTCCCAAGAGCCCCTCCAGTCCAGTACACAGGCACGCAAAAGGTCCTCAAGTGTCTGTATTGTGCGCTCAGACTGTCCGTCCATCTGGGGGTGGTAAGCTGTACTGAACCTTAACCACATCCCCAGGGCTTGCTGAAACTCAGCCCAAAACTGGGACGTAAAGCGGGTATCCCGGTCGGATACGATCTCCCGCGGAACTCCGTGTAGACGTACCATGTGGCAGATATACCTCTCTGCCAACTGTGCTGGTCCCAAAGTGACTTGGATCGGCAAGAAACGCGCCGTCTTCGTCAATCTATCAACGATTACCCAGACTGCGTCGTGTCCTCGCTGGGTAACAGGTAAGCCCACCACCAAGTCCATGGTGATGCTCTCCCACTTCCACCCTGGCACTGGAAGTGGCTGTAGCGGCCCTGCAGGCCTCTGATGCTCGGCTTTCACCTGCTGGCACACTAAACACTGCTGCACGAATTCACCCACATCCCGCTTCATCCCCCTCCACCAAAACTCGCGTCTCAAGTCATGGTACATCTTCGTGTTTCCGGGATGTATGGTGAATCTGGAACCGTGTGCCTCAGTCAGGAGCTCTCTCAATAGCTCCTCGTCTCTGGGAACGCACAAACGTCCCCTTAAGCACAGCACCTGGTCTGTGAAAGAGAAGTCCCCCGAGTCTCCTGACAGTACTCTGTCGCGCAAGGACTGCAAGTACGGGTCAGCCATCTGTCCTGTGATGATGCGATCTATCATCCCTGGCCTCGTCTGTCGTGTCACAGTCACCGCCCCACAGTGCCCCCGCAACTCTAGGGGTGGCCAACTGCCCATCTCCTCCAAAAGGCTCCAACTCTGCACCTGTAAACTGGCCAAGTGTGCAGGTGCCTTCCGGCTCAAGGCGTTGGCCACCACGTTGGCCTTTCCCAGGTGGTAGGAAATGCTGCAGTCATAGTCCTTGAGGAGCTCCAACCAACGTCTCTGTCTCATGTTGAGCTCCTTCTGATCAAAAAGGTATCTGAGGCTCTTGTGATCTGTGAAAATCTTGAAGATCTCACCATACAAGTAGTGCCTCCAGGTCTTCAGCGCGAAAACAACAGCTGCCAGCTCTAGGTCGTGGGTAGGATAGCTATGCTCATGGGGCTTCAGTTGCCGCGAAGCGTAAGCGACAACGTGACCCCTCTACATGAGCACACTCCCTAACCCCTGCAAGGAGGCATCCATGTACACAACCCATGTACACCTCCTCAGCTACAAACAGCTGACCATTCGGACTTCTGATCACGAACGGATCCTCTAACAGCATATAATCATGGCCCAAACTAACTGCGAAACTGGCTGCGACAAACGAGTGCGTAGCGTCGGAATCGAAAAGCGTGTAAACGAGTCTGCCGGAAACTGAAACCATACATGCCACCACTGATCCTGAAGCTCTGGCATCCCTGTGTGTCAGGGCGTTCATACGCCCCTCAGCCCTAGGTGCGGACGAAGCAGCCACGCTCTGCGTCGGACGGGTAGCTGCTGGCCGGTACCCTCCTCGTGACTGTTGTCCTCCTCCTCGTGCCTGGGAACCACAGCCTCCTGCTCGCCCTCCAGTGCTCGACGCAGGAAGTATCTGCTGGCCTCTTGCCCTAGACGGGCAGTCCCTCCTGATGTGGCCCGGCTGGCCACACTGGTAGCAGAGGGGAACCCGACTCCCGCCCACAGTGGGTCCCTGCTGTTGGCTGGGCGAAGGTCCGGTGCTAGCAACTGGCCCCTGTCGAGGGCCCTTAAAGGCCACTGATGGCCCTGCAAAACGTGACGACTCTCCTGCGGGTGCCACGTGTCTCCTCTCTCGCCGGCCCTGTGAAAAGTCTGGCTGGTAGGGCCTCTTCCGCCCGCTGTCAGTATCTCGCGCGAACGGGTTGGTCTCCTCGTAGGTCATAGCTACCTCCACCACCCTCGAGAACGTAGGCAGCTTCAGGGGTTTGACATACCCCCAAATCGCAGGCCAGAGCCTCTCGGTGAACCTCCAAAGGTGCTCCTCCTCAGTGGCTACAGCTGTCGCTGCGAAGCGAGACAGCTCCAAAAAACGCGTGCGGTACGCGCTCACAGTCATCGTCCCCTGGCGGAGAGTGTGGAACTCCCGCCTCCTCTGGTCCTTCCACGTCTGGGGAAAGTACTGCTCGCAGAAGAGGGTGACGAACCGGTCCCAGGTCGGCTCGTCCCCCTCCTGTCCCCTGATCGCCCTCTACCACCAGTGTGCCGCGCTCTCCAGCTGGTACGTTGCAAAGGCCACGCGGCACTCCACTGGGGGGCGAAGGGTGTCAAAAACCTTCTCGATCTGCTCGAGCCAGTCCTCCGCCTCAGTCGAGTCCTCATCCCCCTTGAAGGAGGGGGGCTTCAGCTTCCGGAACTGCCTGAAGAGCTCGAAGTGACGCTGCAGTGGGGATGCTGGTGCACCTCCAAGTAAAGAAGCCTCATGCACAGAAGTGTCGGAGGAAGGTGGGGGCGGTGGTGGCCCATCCCCTCCCCCGCGTCCAGCGTCACATCCGTCGCGTGGTCCCACAGAGGACTCTCCCTCCACAGCCCCAGGGAGAGGCGCTCGGGGCAGTGGGTGCAGCTCCCCTCGCACTATGTCCTGTATCAGCTGGGCGATGTCCTGGGCCTGAATGCCCAGGAGCAGTGGCTGGTCCACTGAGACGTCGACTGCAACACGCCCACCTCACCGACCTCGTCCTCGGCCGCGCCGGCGGCCCGCCTCGCTAGTCCCTCGTCGAGGCATCTCCTGCAAGGAGACGCGAAACAGAACGGAAACACGTCAATATGGAATGATATCTAACGAAGAAGTCTAAGAGCTCATGTCAAAAGAAACGTTGTGGTGGCTACTCTAGTTACAGACACGTGAATTGGTTATTTTCCAGTCAGTTGGTTCACTTTTCGGGATGACCTTGCTCTGATACCATCTTGTAATGACCCAATTCCCGAATCCCTACGAGACACGAGAATCGGACCGACTCGACTGATCCCAAGACCCATTCGTCCAACGAGAAAGTAACCAAAAGAGCAGTAAAATAAACCACATTCACCATGTATATAACTAACAGTAACAAAATACAGCAGTAAAGGAAAGAAATACTACAGTATACACCACCACAACAGTAGAGAAATAAACATGTACATAAACATGAAGCTTACAATAAAGAGAGTACAGGGGGTAACACAAACTACTCACTACAGTAGAAAGAAAAGTACAGTGGGTACTACAAGTAACACAACTGGGCTCTACTAGGCCCAGCGTCCTCTGCAGCCACAGACTCTAGCTGCTCAACACCTGGTCCTGAAAAGTAACAAGGGTGACACGTCAACGAAACGCTGAATAGAGTGGCAACTAAAAGCAAAAAGAAATAGTACGGTGGACAGTAGCTGTTATATTTATTATTTCTTGCTTCCATTTTTCCATTTATTCACTATTAATTTATTTCTCAGATCTTTCTCTTGATCTTGAATGTTCCTCATGGGAACGATCTTGATTGCAATCTTTCCTGAAAAGTAGAAGTAACACGTGGTGCTCTCCTAGCCGGGAGAGTCCCCCGTGGTGGTCCTACCCTCAGTCAACCACCCCAAGGTCGCTGACAGACGTAACGGTGACTACGGCACGCGCGATAAACGCACGGGTAGCTACCCTGCACTGGCACGCGGTCAGTCGTTTCTGTTAACGGGTGCGCCCAAAGCATAACACGAAACCAGTATAAGGCAGAGCCCTCTCAGTAACAGGGGTCCAGCCCCTCCACAGTAACCAAATAGGGGTCTTGCCCCTCCACAGTCCACGCACCTTCGCCTGACTACCCTGGTTTGCCCAGTGGGCCTAACAAGTCGATGTAGGAGGGCTAGCAGAACCCCGAGGCCCATGGGGTAGCTAGTAGCTCTCCTCGGTACTGTGTACACGAGAGCCAAAAGTCGGTATAAAGTGGACATTCCCTTTCCAGGAGTTCTACTCCTAACTCCCCGTAGGGTTCATGCTCTTTTAACTCAGCCAATTTAGGTTTTACCGTTCCAACTTTATATCCATATAACCCAAGTTCTCAACAGTGATTATTCATTCTTAAACAGGCAGCTGTTAACCAATTTATAGGCAGTTATTATTTCCTTTCTACTTTTCCCAGACTGCAATGTATATATATATTCAGCTAGTTTTGCAGTCCTACGATTCATGCCATACCCTAGGATCTATCATTCAATCTAGTTTTCCAGTCCTAAGATCCATGCAATACCCTAGGATCTATCATTCAATCTAATTTTTCAGCCCTAGGGTTCATGCAATGCCCTAGACTCTATTAATTGTTTCATAAGTGTACAATTTTTGATAAAAACATTAAAGGGCCACTCTACCCGCGAAATCGGGAGTACTGGAGGCGTGGTCGGTAATCCCACATGCCTCCGCAACCCCTAGAGTTGCAACGTAATGGGATCCTAACACAAGGATCAACACAAGGAGTTTCTCAGAATAGTATACAATTACTGTAAACAGGTAGAGGAAATAAATCTGGAAAGAACGAAACTTGAAACGCGGAAAACGGACTCTGAACGGACCCTAAACGGGTCAAAAACGATGAGTCTGCCAAAAATCAGACGTCTGGAACTTCTTCCAGACGTCTTAAAAGGTCGATCAGGTCATACCTTGGTCTGCGCAGTCCTTCAGACATCCAGAAGCCCGCTGGATCGTCTGGACTTAGTTTTCAGACATCTGATTATCACCCCCGACGTCTGGCGGCCCTGTCCGTCGTCTGGTGCTATGCCCAGACGTCTGATCCGTGTGGGATGGCCAGCCCTCGCGCCCTCCCGAACAAAATCTGCACTCACACACACCCGCTCTCATCACGAAGAGGTGTAGAAGAACGCAGCGGACGGCTGCATGGCCTTACACGCGAAAAAAGGAGAAGATCAGAAATATTGTACCTGTCAGACGTCTGGACCTTCCTCCTGACGTCTTCGGTGTCGTCTGGACATAAGTCCAGACGTCTGATTCTGGGAAATTTTCCTAGAATCAGGACCCTTCTCGCCCTCCGCCCGCAGCGCATGGCCGTGCCGCGCCACTCCCGCTTGCTGCCCGAGCTGCAGCAGCTCCTCCACGACACCCCACGCTCGCTGCTCTCCCGCCGGCCGGCTCTAGCTGCCTCGGCAAGCTCGTACCCTCTTGGTCGAGCTTCTACTTCCTCTCGCAACAACCCCTCCTTCCCGCACGCTCGCAGCAGCCGCTCTCGCTCGCTCGCGCTCTCGCTGGCAGGGAGAAGGAGAAGAAGAAGGAGGTGGAGTAAGGGTGAGGGAGAGGGGGTGCTATTTGAAGGCAGCGCGGGGAGAGAGAGAGGAAGGCTACGTCATCTGCGGGGAGGGAGAGAAAAGAGATGAATGAAGGTGGCGGGTTCAGTCTGCGCGCGCACGCACGCAGACGTGAACCCGTACGCTGAAAAAATTTAATACCAGACATCTGGGAAGGGTTCCAAATGTCGGGCCACTTCCCAGACATCTTAAACTACGTCTGATGCCCTATTCGTAACACCAGGGTAGTCAGGCGAGGGTGCGCAGACTGTGGAGGGGCAAGACCCCTATTTGGTTACTGTGGAGGGGCTAGACCCCTGTTACTGAGAGGGCTCTACCCTATACTGATTCCGTGCTGTTCTTTGGGCGCACCCATTAACGGAAACTACTGACCGCGTGCCAGAGCAGGGTAGCTACCCATGCATTTATCGCGTGTGCCATAGTCACCGTTACGTCTGTTAGCGACCTTGGGGTGGTTGATTGAGGGTAGGACCACCATAGGGGACTCTCCCGGCCTGGAGGGCACCACATGCTACTTCTACTCTTCGAAAAAGATTGTAATCAAGATCGTTCCCAAGAGAAACATTTGAGATCAAGAAAAAGACCTGATAAATAAACCAAGTGATGAAAGAAAGAATAACTAGTTGAATAAAGGAAGAAATAGAAAACAACAGCTACCTGTCCACCTTTACTGTTCTCTTAGCTAGATGGTTGCCACTCCACTCAGCGTTTCACTGACGTGTCGTACTTACCACTTTTTTCAGGTCCAGGTGTTGAGCAGCCAGAGCCTACGGCTGCAAAGGGTGCTGGGCCTAGTAGAGCCCAGTAGTTGTACTTTTTTTGTACTCGTTTTCTGTAGTAGTGAGTATTTTGTTACATTCTTGTACTCTTTTATTGAAATTTTATATTCCTATACCCTTTTTAAATTCTCTACTATTGTGGTGGTGTGTATTGTAGTAGTTTATTTCTTTACTGCTGTACTTTTATTACTTTTAGTTACTTGCATGGTGAATGTGGTTTATTTTACTGCTTTTTGGTTACTTTCTCGTTGGACGATTGGGTCCTGGGATCAGTCGAGTCGGTCCGATTCTTGTGTCCTATAGGGATTCGGGAATCGAGTCATAACAAGATGGTATCAGAGCAAGGTCGTCACAAGAAGTGAACCAACTAGTTGGAAAATAACCAGTTCACGTGCTTGTAACTAGAGTAGCCACCACAACGTATCTCTTGACATCTGTTTTGGGGTTCTTTCGTTGAATGACGATTGGAATTGACGTCTTTTCTGTTTTGTGTTCGCGTCTCCTTGCAGGAGATGCCTCGACGAGGAGGTAGCGAGGCGAGTCGCGGACGCAGCCGAGGATGAGGTCGGAGGGGTGGGCGAGTTGAGCCCGATGCCTCAGTGGACCAGCCACTACTCCCGGGCATTCAAGCCCAGGACCTTGCCCAAGTGATACGGGAGATCGTACGAGAGGAGCTTCACCCGCCGCCACGAGCGCCTCTCCCTGGGACTGCGGAGGGGGAGTCCTCTGTGGGACAGCGAGATGGACACGGCGCTGGACGTGGGGGAGGGGTTGTCCCTCCACCGCCCCCACCCTCTTCCGGCACTTCAGAGCACGAGCCCTCCTTACCTGGAGGCATACCATCTTCTCCACTTCAGAGCCATTATGAGCTTTTTGGACAGTTCCGGAAGCTGAAGCCCCCCTCCTTCAAGGGGGATGAGGACCCGACCGAGGCGGAGGACTGGCTCGAGCAGATCGAGAAGGTGTTTGACACCCTTCGCCCCCCTGAGGAGTGCCACGTGGCCTTTGCCACGTACCAGCTGGAAAGTGCGGCACACCGGTGGTGGAGGGCGGTCAGGGGTCAGGAGAGGGACGAGCTGACTTGGGACCAGTTGTCACCCTCTTCTGCGAGCAGTATTTCCCTCAGACATGGCAGGACCAGAGGAGGCAGGAGTTCTACACTCTCCGCAAGGGGATGATGACCGTGAGCGCGTACTGCACGCATTTCCTGGAGCTGTCTCGTTTCGTAGCGACAGCCGTGGCTACCGAGGAGGAGCGCCTTTGGAGGTTCACCGAGGGGCTCCAGCCTGCTATTCGGGGGTATGTCAAACCCCTGAAGCTACCTACGTTCTCGAGGGTGGTGGAGGCAGCTATGATGTATGAGGAGATCAACCCATCCGCATGAGACACTGACAGCGGGCGAAAGAGGCCCTACCAGCCAGACTTCTCACAAGGCCAACGAGAGAGGGGCACGTGGCGCCTACAGGAGAGCCATCACGCCTTACGGGGTCGTCAGTGGCCTTTGGGGGCCCCTGACAGGGGCCAGCTGCTAGCACTGGACCCCCGCCCAGCCGTCAGTAGGGACCCACTGAGGGCGGGAGTCGAGTCCCCCTTTGCTACCAGTGTGGCCAGCTGAGCCACATCAGGAGGGACTGCCTGTCTAGGGCTGGAGGTCAACAGATGCTCCCTGTGCCGAGCACTAGAGGATGAGCTGGAGGCCAGCAGTTGCGGGGAGTCCCCCATGGTGGTCCTACACCCAGTCAACCACCCCAAGGTCACGGACAGACGTAACGGTGACTACGGCACGCGCGATAAGCGCACTAGTAGCTACCCCGCATTGGCACGCAGTCAGTCATTTCCGTTAGCGGGTGCGCCCATAGCACGACACAGAACCAGTATAGGGCATAGCTCTCTCAGTAACAGGGGTCTAGCCCCTAAAATCCAAACAGGGGTCTCGCCCCTCCACAGTCCACGCACCCTCGCCTGACTACCCTGGTTTGCCCAGTGGGCCTAACAAGTCGGTGTAAGGTGACTAGTTGAACCCCGGGCCCCGTGGGGTGGCTACCACTCTCCCTACACTAGTAGCTTTCCCCGGTACAGTATACACAAGGGCCACAGAGTCGATGCAAAGTGGCCAATCCTAACCCCGGGTCTCAACCCAAGGGCGGCTAGCTCCCCTCTACACTAAGAGGTAACATGTGCTCCCCTTGGTACCACGTACTCAAGGGTCAGCACACTTTCCAACACATTCCCAGATTCATTCCATTTATTTTCAAGGAACTCATCTCCTAATTCCCCGTAGGGTTCATGCTCGTATTCCTCAAGCCATTCCATACCAGGTTTCATCATTTCTATTTCCATTCTCAGGTTATACACATGCAACTGGTGATTCTATCATTCATATTTCTATATCCAGGTTATTCACAGGTAGTTCGTGTTTCCAACATTCACCTTTCTATTTCCAAGTTATATACATGCAGCTCATATTATGTCATTTCACGGTACGATAGGAAAGATACATTCAGCAGTTAACTAACACAAATATTACATATTTCGCAGGCAACTGTTATTCATTTATAGGCAATTGTTCTCATTCTATCTACTTATTCAAGACTGCAATTCATTCATTCAATACAGACATTCCAGTATTTCTAGTCCTAGGATTCATGCCATATCCTAGGTTCGAATCATTCATTACACACATGCATTTAAATTGTAATTAATTTAAGGGGAAGCTACTCTACCAGAAAGCCCAGGAGTAATGGAGGCTTAATCGGCAAGTCCACGTGCCTTAGTAAACCCCAAACCCGCAACGGAACAAGGTCCTATCACAAGGATCAATCATAAGAGACTACTCAGAACAGTATAGAAAGTATTCCAACAAGTAGGGGAAAACATACGGGAAACAACGGTATCTTAATTGTGGAAATCGGACCTCAAACGGACCATAAACGAATCAAAAATAGTAATTCTGACTCAAATCAGACGTCTGGAACACCTTCCAGACGTCTTAAAAGAGTCCAGAGCCGTACCACAAGTCCGATGCCACTCCTCAGACGTCCAGGAACTCCGCTGGACTATCTGGACCCAGTTCCAGACGTCCGACAACCTTTCTAGATGTCTGGAAACTCTTCTTGTCATCTGATGCCTCGCCCAGATGTCCGAACTGCGTGGGAGGGCGTGTCCCGCACCTTCCCGAAGCAACCTCTACGCAAATCAAGCGAAATCTTTTCAATAAGGCACGAAACAGCGCCTCGGTGGAACGGCCTGCATGGCTGTATCCGCAAAGGAGACGTACGTTCGCGAAGCTTACCTCTCAGTTGTCTAGGACCTCCTCTAGACGTTGGCTACGTCGTCTAGATATTGCTCCAGACGTTTGATTCTGGGAAAAACCCAGAACCAGTGCCCGCCTTCGCCTCCTTGCGCCGCGCCTGCTCGCCTGCTACTCCGGCTGCAGAAGTGTCGGGGAGGACCTCTCCAACGCACTCCTCCACCTTGCGCACGTGCCGACCGGCCATGAGCTCCCCAGCGAACTCCCACGCGAGCTCGTAAGCCTTCTCTCCTCTCCTTCTCACGCTGCTCCTCCTCTCCTCTCACGACGCTCCTCCTCTCCGCCGCTCTCGCTCTGCTGCACTCGCTGGAGGGTAGAGGAAGGAGTGGCTGGAAGTGGGGGTGGTGTGAGGGAGAGGAGGGGGTTATATAAGGGGTGGGGTTAGGGTTTCCGTTGGGCGAGAGGAGAGAGAAGGAGAAGAAAACGAGGGTCGTGTACTGTCTGCGCGCAGCACGCATGCAGACGTGAGCTCGTACACCAAAATTTCGATTTCCAGACGTCTGGGAAGGTGTCAAGACATCTGACCCAAGTTCCAGACGTCTTAAGGGGCTCAAACAACATGGGTCTTAACAAAAACTATGCTCTCTTTTGGTTCCTTTGTATTCATTCTCTCTTTTTCTTTTCTTTTTCTTTTCTTTCCTTTCTTTTTCTTAAAGCTCACAATCTCACCAGATTCACACATATGACCTGTATTTGGTGGTCTCACTTGGCATTAATACTTTAATTGAGTTCCCATAACTCTAACACTAAGTCAGAATTCCTTAGCCAGTATTTAAGGGTCAGAAACACAAGAAGGGTGGGTTAAGGCCATATTTGGTGGATCTCAAATTTATTTGGTGGTATTACCTCAATGCAACTGAAATAAACACTAAATATTCACTCTTTTTTCTTTGTTTTTTCTTCTTTTTCTAATTTTTCTCTTTTTTAATTTTTCTTTTTTTTCATCAATTTTTTCTTTTTTTTTCTATGTAAATTTTTCTTTTCGACACAACACAACTAGCACACATCCATGAACTTTGTTGAGGAGGCATTATTAGGGATTGGTGGTACTCAAGAGACATTAGGTGGCTTATTTGGTGAAAGTGCCTACTCAAGGCACAAAGAGAGATGGATAGGATGGTGTATTTCTGACCTTGACATCAGTACCCTCCTTCAGCCGAGGATTCTGTAAAGAATGGTCATAACCATCCACCTTAGCCCTAGTTTTATGAAAACTCACTCTCCACGTATTTTCCTTATTTGGTGGCTCTCAAAATTCGCACAAAATGTATACGCAGGAATCGAGAGCGAAAACTATGCCTTATCTCTGAGTATCATCACCTAATTATCTAGGATTCTGGATTCCTTGCACAAATCTTAGAGCACCAGTACACTCTACTCTCATCTCACACTATTTGGTGGATTTTTGGAAGAAAATCTGCCTGACTCCCAAAACACTGTCCAAGGGTTCAGGAGAAGAAGCACTGCTTCTTCTCGACAGACTAAAGACGTTTATCAGCCTTCACCGTGAATCCATTGCAAATTCTACGTGTGTGAAAAATTGTACTGGATTCTAGATTACAGGAATCAACTAGAGGATAAATTTCCTAATGCATTCTCTTAATAAAATAATCTTATTCATGGATGCACTATGTACATATGCTATAAACAAGTAACCTCTTATATTCATACTTCATGAAATTTCCCTTTCGGGTTACATTCAGCTTGACCTTCAATTTAGAACAAAAGGTGAGCAGGCGAGTCGGAAGTGGCTGTTGCGAACGATTTTTAGCTCCAATGCGAGAATTGGAGGTGGAGTCGGTTGTTCTTTTATTTAGGGTCTTAAAGTACGTTTAACATGTAGCTCTAAGATTTTCCTAAATGTTAGTATAAAAATTTTCAGTTTTTTCTTATCTCCCCCCCCCCCCCATGCCTAAGTTTTTGCATGTCCTCATGCATAAATATAAAAGAAAATAAATATAGCAGGGAGTAAATGGGTATAGATCACCTGGAATTGCTCATGAAATTTTAACGTTCAGCATTGGCCAACCTGACAGTATGCAATATGCAAGAGAAATATGCTATGTATAAAAATGGCTATGTATAGATGATGGTAGAATGTGGGATATGCTATCTATACGTGCTGAGTTTAACGCCTCCAGTTGGGCGAGAACTTACTCAGATATCCTCGATAAGATGAATGAGTTCGTCAGCTGGAGGAGGTTCCTGGGCCGTGAATGGCTTGAGGCGCTGGCCATTTACCGTAGATAAATGCCCAGATTTTGGGTCCCTGATTTGGACCACCCCATTAGGATATGGGTGAATCACTACATATGGGCCAGTCCACTTGGACTTGAGCTTCCCTAAAAAATGTTTCAGTCGCGAATCAAACAACCATACTTGTTGGTTGGGCGTTGTAAAGACTCATTCTGTTCTGAGCCTTTTAAGGCGTCTGAACTGTCAGTCAGACGTCTGGAAATTGAAAAATCTGTATGTGAAGTTCCTCCTGTGCGTAGCCAGCACGCAGGCTACTTTTCTTCTCTCTCTTCTTTTCCTTCCCCCTACACGAACCCTAACCCTTGCCTATAAGAGCCCTCTCCCCCTTCCTCTCCTCTCCACTCCACCACCACCACCTTCCTTCCTCTCCACTACCGTGAGAGAGACGAGCGAGAGAGAGGGAGCAAGAGCGAGGAGGAGGAGCGGCATGAAGAGAAGGAGGAGTTCAAGGTCGCAAGCTCGGGGAGGCTTGCCGAAGTGTGCACGGCCACCGCGGCCCGTGCAGGAGGAGGAGAGCGCCGAGGCATCGTCCCCAACTTCCTGCAGCGGCCCGAGCTACAGTCGAGAGGGAGAAGCCACGGTGGAGCGTGGTGAGAGGTGTGGGAGCTTGTTTTGATACTGGAGTTTTTCCAGTATCAGACGTCTGGAGTACCTTTCAGACGACGGGCTAGACGTTTGGTGACGACACCGGACGTCTGAAAGCGGGTTTTCGTGCAGGTACGTCCTTCTCGCGGTTATGGCCATGCAAGCCGCACAACAGAGACAATTTGTTGGGCTAAAAAGGGTTGTGCTGCTCTGTCGTGCGCAGGAGCAGCTTTGGGAAGGCACGCGGCACGCCTTCCCACGCTTTTCAGACGTTTGGATAGCTTACTAGACGACTGGAGAATAGGTCGGACGTCTGGAGCTAGGTCCAGATGGTCACGTAGAAGTCCTGGACGTCTGAGGTCGACACAGGGACTTGAGGTGAGACTCTGATGACTTTTAAGATGTCAGGACTTGGTTTCAGACGCCTGTTTGGTTCTGTAGATTTGTTTTTGACTCGTTTAGGGTCCGAACAGGGTCTGTTTTGTGCAAACGAAATATCTGTGGTTTCCTTGTAAGTTCCTCTACATGTTAGAAACCTTTATATACTGTTCTGAACATTCTGTTGTGATATGTTCTTTAGTATAGGACTTTAACCTGTTACGTGTTTGGGGCTTGCAGAGGCACATGAATCTGCAGTTCGAGCCCCCAGTACTCCCGGATTGTTTGGTAGAGTGGTTTCCCCCTGTTCTATTTATAAAACATGAATGCAGTCATGATAATTAGATAACTAGAAACCTAGGATGTGGCATGAATCCTAAAATGAGATATAGTTGCACTGTTTGTGTGCATTATTGAGATTGCAGTCATAAATGAATGAGCTGAATTGTAAACAATTGCCTGCCTGTTAGAATATGAAATGCTTGAGATAATTAAATAGTTAACTGTAATATCGCTTGTGCATGTGTTAAATTGTGGAAATACGATCTGCATATGTAGAATACGAATAGAATTGTGAATGATGAAACTTGGTATGGAATAATATGGTGAACATGAGCATGAACCTTACAGGGAGTTAGGAGTAGAGCTCCTGTGGATGAATGGAAAGGTCTGGAAATGTGAGTGGGAAGTGTGCTGGCCCTTGAGTACGTAGTACCAAGGAGAGCGACTATCCCCTTTAGTGTAGAGTGGAGCTAGCCGCCCGTAGGTTGGGACCCAGGGTTAGGATTGGCCACTCTACATCGACTTTTGTTGGCCCTCGCGTATACTATACCGAGGAGAGCTACTAGTGTAGGGAGGGAGCTGGCCACCCTATAGGGCCTGGGGTTCAGCTAGCCACCCTACACCGACTTGTTAGGCCCATTGGGCAAACCAGGGTAGTTAGACGAGGGTGCGCGGACTGTGGAGGGGCGAGTCCCCTGTTTGGTTCTGAGGGGCTAGATCCCTATTTCTGAGAGGACTAGGCCCTATATTGTTCCGTGCTGTACTTTGGGCATACCCGCTACCGGAAACAACTAACCGCGTGCCAGTGCGGGGTAGCTACCCGTGTGCTTATCGCATGTGCCGTAGTCACCGCTACGTCTGTCTGTGACCTTGGGGTGGTTGACTGGGTGTAGGGTTACCACGAAGGACTCTCCCGGCCAGGAGAGCACCACGTGTGCCTTCTACTCTTCGAAAAAGACTACAATCAAGATTGTTCCCACGAGGAACATGCGAGATCAAGAAAGAAATCTGGAAGTAAACTAATGGGTAAAAAGGAATTACTTGTAAAATGAAATAATTGGAAAAGATAAATCTACCTATTAGCTTTTACTACTTTAGATAGTTTGGTTACCACTCTACTCAGCGTTCGTTGACTCCATTTTCTCATAACTCGTTAACACTCGAGTCACCGGCTGTAGAGGGTGCTGGGCCCAGTCGAGCCCAGCAGTAGTTTCTTACTATTGTAGTACTCCCTTTCTGTTAGTGAGTTTCAGACTTTGTTTACTGTTCCTGTTTCTGTACTTTTGTTCCACTTTCCAGTTGTTGTGGTGGTGGTATGTACTATTTAGCAACTTTTACTTCCTTTACTGCTTGTATGCTTTTACTATTAATTACCTTGCATAGTGAGTGTGGTTTATTTTCCTGCTTTTCGGTTATTTCTTGTTGGATGATTGGGTCTTGGGATTAGTCGAGTCGAGCCCGTCTCTGGTCCTGTAGGGATTCGGGAATCGGGTCGAAACAGGCGTGAATGCTTTCCTCTGGATGTGGCGGTCATGAAAGACCTTGGTCTTGTCCTTGTATATCAATGCGTTCTAATAGGCCTCTCGCCGGATCTCTTCTAATTCGCTGAGCTAAAGTTTCCGTTCTTGACCTCCCGCATCGAGGTCAAAGTTACATTTTCGCATTGCCCAAAAGGCGCGATGTTCTAGCTCTATAGGAAGGTGACAGGCTTTGCCATATACCATACGATATGGTGACATTCTGAGTGGGGCCTTGAATGCGGCCCGATATGCCCAGAGTGCATCAACTAATTTATCGAACCAATCCTTCCTATCTGGTCTAACCATCTTCTGGAGAATTAGCTTAATATGACGGTTAGACACTTCAGCCTACCCGTTGGTCTACAGGTGATACAGGGTGGCTATACGATGATGTACCCCGTATTTCTTTAATAATGACCTAAAGTGGGTGTGGATGAAGTGGCTTCCCCCGTCACTAATCAGAGCATGGGGTATTCCGAATCTCGCGAAGATGTATTCCCGTACGAAAGAAATGACAGCCTTATGATCAGCCCGTCTCGCCGGGATGGCCGCGACCCACTTTGAGACATAGTCAATAGTTAGTAATATGTACTCGAAGCCATGCTAGTTCAGAAAAGGACCTATAAAATCGATGCCCCAGACGTCGAACACTTCTACAACCATGATGTGCTAGAGTGGCATCATGTCTCTCCTAGTCATAGAATCGACCGACTGGCATCGTTTACAGTGCTGGGTGTATTCGTCTGTATCTCTGAAAGTAGTTGACCAGAAAAATCCCGACTGCAAAATTTTTGTAGCAGTTTTCCGTCCTGAGAAATGACTACCACAAGCATCATTGTGGCAAAAAGATAACACATTGGGGATTTCAGAATTTGGGATGCATCTTCAAATAATCTGATCTGCTCCAATGCGGAAGAGTAGTGGGTCATCCCAAAGGTAGAATTTGGCCTCTGCAGTACTTTTGAGTTTCTGGTCCTTGGATAGGTTCACGGGAATCTTGCCCACGGCAAGATAGTTTGCGATATCTGCGTACAAGGGGAACTCAATAGAGTGAACTGCCAAAAGGGATTCATCCGAAAATTGGTCATGGATAGGTAGGGAATAAGGAATGTGGGCTAGGTCCAGTCTGGATAGGTGATCTGCCACAACATTCTGCTTTCCGACTTTGTCGCGGATTTCAATATCAAATTCTTGCAATAGAAGGATCCATCTGATGGGCCGGGGTTTGGCATCCTTCTTTGCCCACAAATGCCAGAGGGCGGAGTGATCAGTGAAGATGATAACTTTGGACCCTAATAGACAAGATCTGAATTTCTCCAACCCGAATACTACCACTAGCAGTTCTTTTTCGGTGACAGTATAATTGCGCTGAGCCTCATTCAGCGTCTTGCTAGCATAGTATATGACAAAAGGTTGTTTCTTCCGACGCTAGCCTAAAACAACATTGACAGCGAAATAAGAAGCGTTGCATATCATCTCGAAATCAAGTGACCAATCGGGTGGTTGGAGAATCGGGAAATCAGAGACAGCGCTTCGTAAAGTCTTGAAGGCGCTGAGACACAAGGTGTTGAATTCGAATGGGGCATCGGCAACAAGGAGATTCATCAAAGGTCGTGCAATTTTAGAGAAATCACGTATAAATCTCCAATAGAAGTCGACATGAGCCAAGAATGATCTGATTTGCTTGACCGAGCTAGGTGGCGGTAAGTGGGAAATAATCTCAGATTTAGCTCAATCGACCTTGAGTCCATTTTTAGAGATCCTGTGCCCTAGTACTATGCCATCCCTCACCATGAAATGGCTTTTCTCCCAAGATAGTACTAGGTTTACCTCAATACACCATTTCAGGATTTTGGTGAGGTTATTAAGATAAGGTGCGAAATCATCTCCGAAAACAGAGAAGTCATCTATGAACACCTCCACATAGTCCCCAATCATGTCAGAGAAGATGGCCATCATACAATGCTGAAATGTTGCTGATGCGTTCAGAGGCCAAAGGGCATCCACTTGAAAGCGAATGTTCCAAAGGGGCATGTGAATGTGGTCTTGTCTTGATCTTTCGGGTTAATCGCTACTTGATTATACCTGGAGTATCCATCCAGAAAGCAAAAGAAACTGTGTTCGACTAACCGTTCCAAGATCTGATCAATGAAAGGCAAAGGAAAGTGATCCTTTTGGGTAGCCAAGTTCAGTTTCCTATAGTAAATGCAAACTTGCCATGATGTCGCAATGCGAGTTGGGATGGATTCGCCTTGATCATTTTTCACTACGGTGAGTCCTGCTTTCTTGGGTACTATTTGGATCAGACTCACCCATTTCCTGTTAGAGATTGGGTATACAATACCTGCATCCAGCCATTTGATGATCTCCTTCTTAACAACCTCTAGCATATTCGGGTTTAGTTGTCTTTGAGGCTGTCTCGAAGGTTTCACCTCTTCATTCGTGTAAATGTGATGGGTGCAATATGAGGGGCAAATACCGCGAACATCAGCAATGCTCCACCCTATAGCAGCCCTATGGTCTTGTAAAATCGAAATCAGTTGATGCTCCTGTTCTTGGGTTAAGTGAGCACTAATTATGATCGGGTATGTCTCACTTTCGCCCAAGAACACATACTTAAGTGAGTTAGGTAAGGGCTTCAATTCAATCATAGGTGGGTCAGAGTCAAAAATGGGAATAGGAGGAGCATACTCGAAGGTAGGAATCTGATGATCCGGATGCGTGTGAATTCCTGCTGATTTGCTACCTGTGAGATAATCGGTTGTGACTACGTTAACGAGAAACCCATTAGCTGTGGTCACGTCTTCCTGTAACAAGGGCGATCCAGTAGTGTACAGATAAGGATAGCTAGATTCAGGGGTGTTGTGGTCAAAAACACACCCTAAACAATCGGAACCTTGGGGAGATATGTGCAGTGCAGTGGTCTCAGTCACATGTGGATCGAGGTCCAAGAACCCTGATAGTGAAAACGAATGAGACATTGGGTCATCACAAAGGAGCCCAATGTTAGCACAGTATGCCGAATCTTCGTCTTCACCATCCTCCTCTATGCGATCACAGTCAAAATTCCTTGATACCTTGAATATGTCAAGTCGAAGTCACTCATTACCTAGGGCTATCTCCATACACCCGGATGCACAATCAATGTTTGTTCGAGCTGTCGCTAGAAATGGGTGACTGTTCGAGCCGCTTTTGTGATCGGGTTTTAAAGGATAACACGTAATATAGCCGACAAAGCATTCAAACAAATAGAGAATTTTATTACTCGAAAACCAGAGTATCCGAGGTCGAACACAGGGAGCAATTGGAATTTACTACTAATCTCAAATGTAAATGAACACTCTAATTTACTCAAAACTTGAATTCAAATACGAATGTATGCGGTTAAAAAGTAATTATGACAAAAGAATGAAATTGGACGTCTGATCTTGTGATCAGACGTCTTAAAAGTGTTTTCCCTTTTTCTTTTTCTTTGCTTCTTTCTCTTCTGTCTTCTTCTCACTTTAGATTCTGCTTCTTCTTCCCTTGCTTTGCTTCTGTCTTGGACTTTCTTCTTCTTTCTCTGCAGTCTCTCTGCGAAGGCTTCTTTGTCTCTGCAATCTTTCTTCTCTTTTTCCTTCTGCCTTCCTCTTCTTCTTCGTAGGCTCTTCTTCTTCTCTTCTGATCTACAGGTCTTCTTCTTGCCTTGATCTTCTTCCTGCCTTTGCTTCTTTTCTCTTCTGTCTTCTTCTTCTCAGCAGTCTCTCTTCTTTCCTTCTCTTCTCTTCTTTCTCTGCCTCACTTAGCCTCTTCTTCCTTGTGGCTAAGTCTCTCTTCCTCAACGTTCAGCCTGCCTACACAGAGAGCAAAACCTATCCCTTTCCCTCTACCCAAATGTCTCTCTCTCTCTGCAAATCACTCGTAGGACGCTCTCCCAAAGCCACGGGTAATTGGGTCGGATTTCGCACCCGGGACCAGGCGCACCGGCAGGTGGGTGATGCGCAAGGTGTGCTCAGGATGGGTCGGGTCGGATCCCGCCAGATCCGCGAGGTGAAACCGTAGACGAGGCGAGCGCTAGGTTAGGTGAGGGACCTCACCCCTGTGCATTCGGAGGTGAAGAGCGTATAACATAAAAATAATTTATACCGCACCTGCGCTTTGCATTTCGACAATGTGGGACTATTGGTTCTGCCTCGCTCTCGCGGGCGCCCGCAGAACCTTCGTGCAATCGCCACAGCTGCGGCCTCTATTGGCATTGATTTCTGGAGCAACGATCTTCGCGAGACCTGCCCCAATGCGCAGCACCCAAAGTATGGACGTCCTGAAGCCTGGAGTGAGCTTGAAGCTTCTTCGCGTCACCGTCAATGGCGGCAGCAGCTGGAATACTGTCATGCACGAATACGGCCTATCGGCCTAATCAAACCACCTGCAGACCTTCGCCGTGGCACGGCGAAGGTGGTGAGCCATGCTGCAAGCCGCAGGACGGCCTAGGCGTGCGTGCCTAGGTCAACCTGTGGCCAGAGGTGTGGGTGTGTTCGAGGGACTGTGGTGGAGGTGTAACGGGGCTGTGGATGGGTGGAGGTTGTTCGGTGAGGTGAGGCGGACCCTCTGAGTTGGTCGGCGAGTCGTGCGGAAGGGCGGAATGATGGGGGCAGCTTGCTGGAGGTCAGTCGGAGGTGAGGAAGATGGAGGTGGTCAGCGACGGTCGAGGGGTAATTAAATGAAATAAAAGGGGGAAAAGAGAGAGGGGAAGATGGAGAATGTATTAAGCCTAACTACGGGGATGAAGGGGGACGGAGAGGTGAACAGCTGTACCTGCTGTTGCCGGAGAAGAAGCTGCCCAGTGGAGGAAGACGGCGGCGACGACGGGGCTGAGGTGGCGTGCGCGGGTGTTGCGCGACGTGGAGGAGAATCAGGAAGACTACTCTGCCACTGATTTTGTGGCAGAGCGAAGATGGAGGGGAGGGGGGCTCGCCGGAGCTGGCTGGACACTTGGCCGGAGAAGAAAGAGACGAATTGGGGGTGGAAGTCCGGCCAAGTCAAGCTGAAGATCTGCGGTCGGAGGTGTGGGTTCTTTTATAGGCACTGGGCTGGGTGTTCAGAGCGTGGAGGGCACGCCTTTGTCTCTGATGGCTCGCCAGAGAAGGAAAGAGGTTAGATACCCAAATCCATCGTGCATTCGCACGAGAGATTGGGTTCACACTAGAGATCGTGATTTGCCTTAGATGGAAGGGAATTCCTTAGAGAATCTCCCTTCCATTTCTGGGAGGGGATCTCTGAGGAATCAGAGAGTAATCCCTCTCTAGACCTCACCGGAGGTTGGTTCTGCCCTAACAATGGTGGTAGGACCTGATTGCAAAGGTGGCGAGAAAATTAGGGGGCTCCCTGCAATGATTTTCAAAAGATAGGGACCAAGTTGTGATTTGGGTGAACTAAATTGCAAAGTAGGTCAAGATGACCTTCTCTTAGGTCCAAATTTTAGTAGAAACCTAATTTTGACCTAAGGAATCCAATGGTGAAGTTGTATTTTAGGTTTGACCACGTTTGACTAGATATTTTGCGTAAAAACCCAAATTAGGTCATTTGATGAGCTAGGACCCTAATCTAGGTCAAACTGGGTTCCAAAGGCCAAATTAAGTGTTCTAAACCTTAAGGAATATTTTTCCATGATTTTTAGAGGGTTTAATTAATTTTTATCCTGACCGGAACCTTGTTAATTTAAGTGGATTTGTTTTAGGGTTACCAAATGTCATTTAATTCCTAAATTGCACATGAACCCATTTCTGATTGACTCAACCCACTTTTTATCTTATTTAGACCTTTTGACCTATGTTTTGCCTCTGAGAAATCCCATTTATGTACTGCAATGGTAAAATTACAGTTTTAACCTTTATTTCATGTTTTGTTCTCAGAGCACTTATTCCTTCATTTAGGCCTTCTTCTAGGTTATGTAGGAGCTTTTATCTTCTTTATTGGGTCAAAGTGAGCTAGTTATGGCTCATGATGAGGCTCTCATCAGTGACCCAAAATGATTGGTACATCTCGGAGATTACGAGGAACCTCTATATCGAGAACGAAAAAGTCTGCAGGAAAGCAGAATCCGCGGACTTTTACAATCACGTTCTCAACCACCCCCTCGGTGTTTTTACTGATCTATCAACTAGCTAAATCGTGACCGAGGTTGGCTTTAACTCCCCAAATTGAAATCGATCAAATACGACAGTGAGAGTCAGGTTGATGGACGAACCCAGATCTAGAAGGTCCCAATCAAATGGAGAATCCTGCAAGAAGCAGGATATGAGTGGGGTACAAGGGTCTTTCTTTTTGGCAGTAAGTCGGCTAGAATCATGGCTCTAGCCTCTTTTGACAGTACCGCATGTCGTCCAATTCTAGGCTGTCACTTCAGGGTACAATAGTCCTTGAAGAACCTAGCAACAACAGGGATGTGATCAATTGCCTCGAGGAGAGGGACCTGAATATGTACTCCTTGAACATTGAATTTAGGTCCTCAAAATTTCGTGTGTCCTTCCGTACTACATTTCACGTCAGAGCCTCGGGAAAAGGGACGAGAATCTCAGGGTCAAGTGGTCTCTTACCCTTATCTACCATAGGTGGCTCCTGAGATGAAGGAGTCGAACCCGCCTGTGGTGAAGGGTGAGAAAAATCAGGACCTGCCTACCTATGTGGTGGGCCAAATGTCTTCCTTCCACTCCTCAATGAGACAGCATTTGCATCAGCTTGCTGTCCATGAGGTGGTGGGGGAGCGGAAGGGGCAGAGTATGCGGGGTTCTACATCAAAGGCGGCTGACCTTGAGCGTAACCAGGTGGTGTAGGAGGCACCTGTAATATGGCGTGTGCCTGTCCCTGTGGTGCCTGAAACCTAGGCGGGGCGCCTTGGTTTTGTAGATACCGAGGGTTCGGGACAAGTTGGGAGGGCAAGGCTCCCTGAGTCCTATGCTCCTACAACAGCTGGTTTTGCGTGTTCTGTATAGTCTGTATTTGGTCAGCCATCGCCTTCATTATCTGCAAGCTATCCTGCGTAGACTTCCTCATCGATTCTTGCAGCTCCTCTTTCAATGCCTCCAGAGGGTCAACCCGCTTTGGAGGGTGACTGGCAGCTTGGTGCAGCGGTTGGTATATAGAACAGGGTTGCTGTTGCCTAGGGTATGTGTTTTGTGCATTCCCGTATTGCCTGGTCTGGTAGTGTAGGTCTTGATGTGGTCTCTGTGAGTTACTAGACCAGGAGAAGTTCGGATGCAGGCGCCAACCAGGGTTATACATCTCTGAGTACGGGTTATTACGCTCGTATCCTTGAACAGCACTGACATCTTCGTAGGCCAAAGACATTTGAGACGTATATCCATCAAGGGGATATGTATTATAGTCAGCGGGTGGTGCGTAACCCTGGTCATATGGTGCCAGATCGAGATTATTTACGGGATCCTGATATGTAGGATCTTGTAAATAAGGAGAGGATGCATCCCGAGTGAGTATATTAACTCGAGCACGAGGGGCTCGGGGTGCATAGAAGAGTCTTGGAGCAGTAGAGTTCAGGTCAGATTGACCCTGACTAATTTGGTTAATCTTTTTTTCGATCAGGTTCATTCTATCTAGTTGCTTGATGATGATATCCATGTCTACTCGAATAGACTCGGTGTGAGCCTCATGGACACCAACCTGTTGCTGACCAGGCTGCTGGAACTGGTTCATGGATGCGGCATTCATCGAGTTCTCCGCCAAAGATTCGAACAACTCAAATGTGCTAGGAAGCTCTCTAGAGAGTTATGGAATTCTCTAGAGAGGCCTATTGTGGGAGCTCGTGGGAGAGTTAGAGAGAGGATGGATGGTGGTTTTTAGATCCACATTTGGTGGATCTAAAAATTGAATGCATCTTGATTGTTATTTTTAGCAACCAAGGCAACAACACATGGTAGAGAGTTCTAGAAAACTCTAGGCTAGGTATTTTCATGTGGATGGTGTGTGTGGGTGTGTGTGGGTCGAAACCTAGGTGGCTAGGTTGATTAGGTTAGGTTCTAGTGGGTTTAAGCTAATGTAGGTCTCAAATTAGGGTTGTAAACCCTAATTCATTAAGGTAAAATGCAATTAAATTTAATTGGATGTGTGGAACCCTAATTAAGAGTGAAACAACTTAATTAAGTTAGGTATAGGTCAATTGGACTCTCACTGAGTCCAATTGAACTGTGTATGTTGAGATTAGGGCTCAATTGGACTCAATGAGTCCAATTGAATAGGCTGATGGAATTGACTAAGATTGAAGTCAATTAGGTTTAGTGAGGACCTAATTAGGTCCTTAGGGAGGTCTAGAGGTGATGTACTACGGTTAGGGCACCTTAATTTAGGTTCCTAGGGGGTTAGAATTGGGTTTAGAGAGCTAGAGATCCAAGATCAAGGCTTGAATCTCAAAACAGGGTCTAGAGGGCAGTTTTGGATGTCCAATAACACTGCAGAAGTGGGTTTAAGGTGTGTAGGAGTTGGCTAATGGTTCTGGACGTCCTATAACTCATCTAGACGTCCAGATAGAGGCTGGAATTAGGGTTTTAGGATTTCCTAGGGTGCGGTGACCTAATATAAGGGTGGCTAAGGCTTGGGGAAGCTTCTAGGCTGTCCTAGGGCTAGGATGGACCTAAGTTCTTCACAATTTATTACTTTATTCCTACTTAATAAAATAACATACCTTAACTCCCTTACATTATTATGTACTACATCTAATCTAGGTCTTCCGCTTCAGCTCTGCTGTAACACCAATTATTCTTTATTCTTCAGATCTAGCTTTAGATCCAGCTTCAGATTTAGCTTTTGATCAGCTTATTGCCTACAATTGACATAATACACCTACTCAGTATATTATAGCATTATTTTATGCATAGCTAAAAGAAAGCAGTAAAGGTGCTAGTAATGCTTATGCATGCATCAATTACCCTAACTTATGCTAAGTCTTAGCCTAATTTAGGTCAATTAAGACCTATGATTGCTGTGCAATCACACATCTATAAGTTTCTGGTTACCTTTTGCATTAATGTACGTGGTCATTGTCGGTTTAGTTATTGTGACATTGCGAAAGTTGCTTTAGCTCTATTACTAGTGTGATTGGTAGATCGGATTGTTTATAGATATGCATTTTCAGTTATGATAACAAAGTTGAGCTCAAATTCAATTTTAAATGTTGTTTGATTAATACGTTATATATACAGTCTAAGTGGGAGATTGTTGGATTTTAATCCAACATATGAACTAGTATATGTATTTACATATAGATATAATCATTTAACATAAAGATTATGGACTGTCATGTTAATATCCATTATTCAATATGAATAACTAAGGTTATTGTGTTAATATGGGCATAAATGCAAAATGATTAGTGTGGTTTTCAAATGTAATGTGTTGAGACCTTTTGGTATTTTGCATTTTCTTGATAGGCGGTTATGCAAAATACAAATAGTAATTAGTGTGACTAATTGCCATTTTAGAGGTAGTCAGGGTCTGCAAGAGACCCATACAATATTCTCTCTATTTTCCCCATCAAGATCAAAGAGAGGCTGAGGGTGATTCTCAAGGTGGACGGCTTCACTTCTAGAAGTTGTCAAAGAGTCAAAGGTGGGATTCTCTTGGAAGGTCTTGACTGCAACCCTTTTAACATCTCTATAAACATGAGCACAGGTAACCTATAGATTCATATTTATGTGATAGATCTGCATATTTGTTTATATATATATTAGTTAGATGTTTGTGTTTTGTTGTTGGCATCTCTAATCTGCATCTTGTTTAACCTTTATAGTTGTTTTCTCGTTAAACTATCATCACGTGATTATATAATAAAGCCTGAAATATATTAGATGATTCATCTTCTCAGAAAACCAAGAAACACAAAACTTCATCTCGTAATTGCTGCTAGTACCGATACCTGTTCATGGGTACCGGTACTTAGACATTATAAAATGTGAACTGCAGTCTACATGTACGAGTACTCATCATGAGTACTGGTACTAGTGAACTGCAGGTAAGGTATTAGACTCTAGGTACATGGACTGTGACATACTAGTACCGGTACTTATCACGAGAATTGGTACTTGTTAATCACTAATCAGATTCTGGATTCTCTTGACTTATAATCTGTGACTCATGTATATCGATACTCATCATGAGTACTGGTGCACATAAGATACAGATCAGGTCCTATGTCAGATGAGGCCAAGATTTGTAGCGTACTAGTATCGGTACTTCACTTTAGTACCGGTACTTGTTGGCTACAAACAAAGTAACCTATACTCAACAAGTACTGGTACTCATCATGAGTACGGGTGCTCGTTGAGACCAGTTTGATCCTGGAGTGATACCTGTACTCATTGAGTACTGGTACTTATTACTAATGCTGGTACATAATGACTATTGGACAAGTACTCATTTGAACATGAGTTTTAAACTAGAACCTGAGTATCGATACTTGACATTAGTACCGGTACTCAGTACATGAGATACCGATTTTGGTCCATTAGTATCGGTACCTATTCAGTATGAAGTATAGATGAGATAAGTTATTGTTCAGGTCCATCCCAAGTTAAAGATATGTTATTTATATTATAAAATTAAACCCTAACATTTGCAGCCTTAATTATATTAATGTAATTGAGTATTGACATTCAATAATAAGAATCAATGAATACTTTTGGACTATGCATCTATCACTCCTCATTACATTTTAATGGATATAAATACATATGAAGAAGGGAAAAAAAACTATTAAATACCTTCTAAAAATCCCTATTAAGGATGAATTCCATCTAAGGAAAAAAAGACTTTATTTTTCAGTTTCTTATTTTTAGAGATTAGTGACCATATACATATAAGATACTGTATGGATTGAGAATATTGATATTGAGATTTTATCATCGAATTTTCTTTGGATTCTTTAGTGAAATTCCCTACTAGGAGGGGGTGATGTAATAATTACGGAAATAAATATAAGCAATCTCACAAAATAGACAATCACACAAGTACACAAGTATTTTTAGGTGGAAACCCAAATCGGGTGAAAACCACCACCTAACCCTCTCGAGTTAGGATTTTCTGATCAACCAAGTTGATCAAAATCCACTAAACGAATCACTTTAAACGAGGGTGATTCAATCTCAAATACAACCACGCTACAAGTGCGAGGGTAGCGTTCCTCAACCCCTTCTCTTCACGAGAAGGATTTTGTCCCTCGAAGGAGACGGGAATTCGCAAAGCGAATACCCAACCAAATAATAAAGATAAAACAAAAATCCTATAGATCCAACAAAGTAATTTTGAACCTAAGCTTCTATAGGAATTAGGATGCTTCCCTTTGAAAGGAGTGCGTCGACGACGCGGATGCGTGAGCCACGTGACGGCGCAACGTCGTTCTCGTGAACTATGGCGAGAGAGCGGGTGCACGAAGGCTTGATGCTCTCTAGATGAAGAATTAGAGCTTGGAGAGCAAGAGAGTCTTTTTGGACACAAAAGAGTGTGAAAGTGTGTAGCTAGGTGTCTCTTGGTGTGTGTTGGTGTGTAAAGGCTCCCCTCTATTTATAGAGGCCTTAGAAAGGCTTTGGAAGGCTTAAAAAAGCTTCCATAGCCGTTGGGTACAAAGCCCAAGTGAATCAGCCCGAAATCAGGAACAATCATTGCACCGACAGGGTTATCAGACGTCTAATTCTAGTATCAGACGTCTGGAAGACCACTTTAAGACGTCTGATTTCAAGGTCAGACGTCTGATTTCGTGCGGGTTCCTTCCTGACTTGAATCAGATCTAAACAGGGTTCTTGTGCAAGTCCATCAGATGACATACAGGACGTCTGGCACCATGTCTGGACGTCTGGAAACCTACTTTTTCGTGGGAATGGATTTGCAACGGCTAGAAAATCTTTGAGAAGAGATTTTCGGGTCAGACGAGGCAAAACGATCAATTATTAGACGTCTGGAAGGGTTTAAGGACGTCTGATAAGGCCCTAACAGTCATATCCTCGAGTGTTTGCAAAGCGAGCCAACGGTCCACTAACTGGACGTCTGATTTCATAAGACAGAACTAACTATGTCTAGCCTAAATGTTATTAGATGTCTGAATCAACAGTCAGACGTCTTAAAACACATTATCAGATGTCTGATTTGGGAATTAGACGTCTGGAAACTCTGTTTGAACCCTACATTGGTTTTCTAAGTTCTCTACAGAAAACCTAAGTATCCTAGGGTTGTGCTGGTGTTCCTAGGACTACTGTTAGGGTACTTTGAGGCTCTTTAACATAATTTTCTAAGGAAATAAAGAGTAAGAAAATAATGACAAATGTACATGAAAGGAATAAAAAGAATTCTATCCTATTCTTCTTACCCTTACATCTTCAATCTATCGCTCCTCACGAATCCCCTCTGTTCTCCATCAAGCTCCTCCAATCCGTCCTGGATGCGAGCTCGAATTCCGTCTAATCACGTTTACATTTGCAATTGACCTGAAATCTAAGACTCCAAGTGCAAATGTTAAATAACACGTGTTTTGTTATCATCAAAACAAATGATCGTGGTGCTCTAGCACCAACATTTAGTTTATTAGATCTATAGTCACCTGAAGATTATTATAGACTTAGTTTCACTCACTTTGTTGTATCATCTCTTACAAGATAACCAATGTCTAATCCTCAAAAGGCCCTACTCTTTCGGTTACAAAAAGGTATATCATGACCATTTAATACCCATCATATCTCCTTAATGATCTACATAATCCCTTCCACATATAATCCTCATCCACTATATATCTAATATCCTCCAAATATACACCAACTCTAGCGTTCTTTATCCACAACCTTCGATGCACTAATCCATATTTGAACTACTACACCTTGGAAAGAGAGAGCTCACCCCTAACCATCCGTATCACACAACCACTTTTCCTAGTTGTCACCCTACTAGTAAAAAGAGAATCACAAATCACCTACCAATCATTATCCTACATATACACACAAATACATCTTCCATATTTGCAACCTTCAAAGCGTCAATCTATATCGAAATCATTACACTCCAAAGAATTGCTCCCCCCCCCACCCCCCAAACAAAATCCTCCTTGAAAAAGCTACCTATATCTGATCTATATCCGACCTTTTTCATCAAAGTAAAGTTCTCAATATCTATGGCTCCTTCTTCCCTTCTTGTCTATATCCTTATCCCTATTCCTATTATTAAAAAGATAGAGACCTTTTTTTATCACCAAAGAGAAGATCTCAAGATCTTTCTCCATTTCTTCTAAAAAAGATGAAAACCTTTTTTTTTTCACCAAAGAGAAAGCTCTCAAGATTTCTTTTTAATATTAAAATTTCATTCATATGAAGAGAAACATTATGCAAATAATCTTTAAACGACGATCCAAAATAATACAAGACTTAGACAACATGAAAATAACAATAATAAGCCAAGAAGCATGAACAAGATTGTTGTGCTTTGTAGGCCCCTAACTAGTAAACAGAAGAAAAAACCACATAACAAGACGAACACATGGAAGAAAACTTTAAAAACAAATCCTTATCTCTTTCATTTTAGGACTAATTTCCTTGGGAATTAGGGAACATAAGGTTTGCAAAGTAGAATTTGGGTTAACCCTTATTTCTATTCACTTTGTAGGTAGAGTTAACACTAATTTATGTTTACTTGAAATTGGTATCAAAGACATGTCACAAGGTATACAAAGTCCTTGTTTTGCTTGACACTCATCTCAATTGGTGTTAGTATAACATGAGGTTTGATAGGCAAAACTTGGAATTTAGACTAAAGGGTTAAGTGGAGTAATAAATAGGGGGTTAACCCCCTCAAAAGGAGGGTTAAATAGGCAAGTCAGCTAGCTCTAGTTTACTTGGGATGCTAGGGAACTTAGGTTTTGCTTTAATTTGGGGTAACCTTTATTTTTGTTTACTTTTAGAGATACTAGTGTTAGGGACATATCATAGGATACACAAAACTTGTGTTTTGCTTAACACCTCTTCTGATTGGTGTTAGCCTAACACAGATTTTGATAGGCAAAACCTAGATTTTGGGTCTAGGGTATTAAGTGAGCTAGCAAATGAGGGTTAACCACACCCATCCACCCCGGAAGAAAAAAATAGAGGGTTAAGTAGGCGGTTAAACTAGCCCGCCATGAAGGCCTTATCTTCCTATCTCTCATTCCTATCTCTATCCTTATCCCTATTTTCTAGTTATTGGATAGACCCAGCCCCGCCACCAAGGCCCATCTCATAAAGCCCAAGCCCAGGACAACACGTGTCCCACTCCCTCCCTCCCTCCCACGGCTCCGGGCGGTCCGACGCAAGTAAAAGCGCGAGAGCGAGAGGGAGAGGGTGGTCTCTGCCGCCACCGCCACCGCCACCGCCACCGCCACCACCTCAGCTCCCCCGTGCCCTTCTCTCGCCGCCGCCTCCGTCCTTCCTTCCCTCCTTTCCCGTTCCCTCCACGAACCCTAATCTCATCCTCCCCCAAATCCCCAACCACCCGCCTCAAATCCCCCTTCGCTCTTCTGGAAACCCTACTTCTGGATCTCGGGACGGTCGCGTTTTGGGGGAGGCGTCGGGAGCTGATTCGGATCGCCCACTCGTCGGATTTCGGCATCGTAGAGGTCCGGATCTTTCCTCCGGATGTGTTGCTGCTGCGATTTTCGTTGGTTGATTCTTGTTGTTCGCGTTGCCGCCACTCGTGATCTCTCGCTAGGGTTTAGATGGGTGCGGTTTGGGGATTGAGCTGTGCGGGGAGCGTTTCGATGCGTGTAGGGTTCTCGTTGATGGAATTGGGAAGCTGGTGGTTGTGCCGTTGCCGGGATCTCGAGCGCTAACGGTCTCGCGGGGTTCGGTTGGATTGCGTAGTCTTGTTTATGAGTTTTCCATGCCCGTGTTGTTGAAAAGTTGTTCTCTTTTGGGCGAGAAGTGCATATTTTTTTGATCACTAGCTGAATCGCAGCCACTTGGTGATGTGTACGAAGAGAAAATGCCGCAAATTTTCACCTTTTAGGTGGATCAGTTTCTTGCAGCTGTGTGGAGAAACAGCTTCCTTATGAGCACGACCAATCTGTATTAGTTAGTTGTTATAATTCGCCTGTGCTGATTAGTTATTTCGTCACCTGAACGGTTGTTTGTTCCTCTGGATCGAGCGCTTTGCATCTGTATTTGCTGGTATTGCTTGAACGTTTGCTGTATTTTGAAATGTTGGCTTGATAGATGCATAGTTTTTTTTCAGATTTTTGTGGAAAATGGATGGTGCCAGTGATGTACCACCTTTTCCTGGTGCTGGGAAGGGAGAAGCCTCGGAGACGACTGTCGAGATAAAAATAAAGACATTGGATTCACAGATGTATACTTTGCGAGTCAACAAGTCCGTAAGTATAAATAAATGAAAGGATGAACTTGTTGATATTGTTTTGTAGGATTGTTAGATGGTAGTTCAATCTGTTCACTTGAGATAGGATTACAAGCTTAAGACTTTTTAATTTTGTGTTTGTAATGGCGAATGAAACTTCACTATTCAATGAGCAACGTAGTTTTTTTTTTGCTTGAGGTGGTCTTTTCTGAGATCATAGTGAGAATAGCTGGTACAGATCATGAGCATTATGGTGTGTTGAAGTGAGGAGCAAAGGAAGAGCCATTATAAAAAATAAGAAACATAAAACAAAGTGGAAACAAACAAATGTGAACAAAGAAATTAGTATCCTCCTGACAACTAGCAAGACCTTTTCAAGAAAAAAAATCTTGACAACTAGCAAGAGTAGGAGGAGATGGATCACGAGAAATGATGCATTATTGCCCCCTTCCCTTTTCTGACCTGCCATCATAGAAGGAAGGAAACTACCACTCTAGACTTTATTATTTCAATGTAGGACAATACCAGAATCACGGTAGAAGATATATGTACAAAATGGGGAAGGGATTAGTCAATGAGTAAAGGAAGTGTCGTGTAATGGTGGTATAAAGCTTCTGTCCTTTGTGATTTCTCATGGATGCCCAAACAAGAAGCTACTCTATCTTTCTTTGTTGTGTGATCAAGTGGTCAAAGGCCCCTTAAATGGCTTCTTTGTTATGGAACACTTACGTAGGTAGTTAAGCATTTAGTGAAAGCTGCGAGCACTCGATCCCTTGTCCCAAGTAAGCAGTGAGCTAAACCACTTTTAATATTGGAAAATAACATTTTAGTTTTTTTTCCAAACTAGCCAGAGAGATCTTACTTAGATATGAAAAATTCAAAGTATAGTTCTTTTTCATTTAATCAACAAATCAAGGTTTGAAATATCGTGATATATCGTTGATATATTGGTATCGACGGGGTTGGGTGGTATTGATATCACCGAAGGTATTTTTTTTTACGGATATCGGTGATATATTGTCAATATGGGGAGATATCGCTGATATATCGGCGGATATCCCCGAGATATCGTCGATATATCGGCGGGTTGGCTGTTGATGGCGATAGCTTTCGACGGGAATGTTTGAAAATGGTTGGGCGGGAGGTTTGAAGAGCTGAAAATGCTGGGATGGCACTAGTTTTGAATGCTGAAATGGTGGGAATGAACACACCCACATGCACCCCCACATGCACGCATGCACGCACGCATGCACACACACACACATGTAAAAAAGCATCGATATTGGCGATATATCCCTGATATAACACATATACACGTTTTTTAGGCATCCTTTCATGATATATTATTCATAAAAATGTTAACATTTAAATTTTGTGATATTTTATACATTTCTGAGTGATTTCCTCAAAATTTACTGATATTAGCGATATATTCCCGATATATCCCTTTTTTGACTTGTCGATACGATATTGATATCGATATTTAAAACCTTGCAACAAACTTGTAGAACTATAACCAATTATAAATGAGATAGGGAGCTTCAAATTTTAAGTACAACTCAAAGTTTGATCCATCAATCTCAGTTATTGATTTTGTTATACAAGATGTAATATAACACTCTTTTTTTCTTCAAATTTCAAAAGAAATGTATTAGTGCAACAGGTTTTGTACTGTCTTTGCCCTATGTAATTTTGTCTATGTAACTTAATGTTAAAAAGTTTGATCATCTTACAACATTTACTTGGGCTAGGGATATATTTCTCTGTGTTAGTTTAATTGTTTCCCAAGATGTTGTTAATTTCTTGTAGGAAAAGGATGGTTTTCTAGAGGTTGCAAAGGTGTTGACTATCAAATTCAAAACCTTGTTTGCAAAGACCTTTTTGGCTTGATGGTAAACCTATATGAGTGAGAATGAAGTGAAATGATAACCATATAAGATCGGAAATAATCAATGCGGTATTCGTGAAGCTATGCCTCTGGTGTTCATTTGATCACTGATAATGCCTGGTGCTTTCATTTCTGAGATTTAGTATCAGTTAACATCAGCATCCAAGGTGGAAGAGTCGTTTGTATAACACTTTAATTTGAATTTTTAGCAGTAACTAAACCCAATACAAACAAAGCTTTCTCACTCCAATGCTTAAGAGCATTTGCTTCAATAAGATTTTGGTCAATGTGAATGGTGAATAATGTTACTTGAACGGAGCATCTTTTCTATGCTATAGTAGCTATTTTTCTCATTGCTATCTCTGGAAATCGTTTAGAGCTTAATCATTTGAGTTATGATCCCATCATTTTTTGCATTGTCTTGCAATTTTTATTCAGGTTTCTGTTCCAGCCTTGAAGGAGCAGATTGCAAATGTCACAGGGGTATTATCTGAACAACAGCGATTAATATGCCGTGGGAAGGTCTTAAAGGATGATGAGCTCCTTTCTGCATATCGTATCCTTATTTCTCCATGTAATTGCTAACCATGTGATGAAAAATGATCTAGTCATTTGCTGCATATGGCAATCTTCTAAGTTCTTGAAAACAAGGCTTGACTAATTTTTGAATTACTTCCACTAGTTGTTCAATAACTCTGAATGTTATTAGAATGGAGTTTGGCATCAGTGTTTGTGTAATTCCATACTGAATTTGCACAATGAATATTTGTTTAACTAATTTTATGTGCACATACTTTGAGTGCATCTAGCCAATATATGCTGAAGAATTTGAGCTCTAAAGAACAGGGGAAGCACGCACTTTTTTGGTTTCTTTCTTTCAGGGCGTTGTTTGCCTGTCTTGACGACTAATTGGCTGAGATTACAGTCATGGATCCCTTACGCCAGTGCTTCTATCCACGTATAACCTGAACATGCTGAATGCAAATGATGTGCATGCAGCCATTTCTAAAATCAATCGTAAAAACAAAAAGGCCTTTTCCCACACTAAGTGGGATTGGCTACATGGACTTTTTGCCTCCACTCCAATCTATTTGAGCATGTGGAAGTTTGAATTCAGATGGTTGGGCTTATATGAGACGGTTCCTGGGAAGAGGTCAATCCAGTACAGAAGGGTCCTGGCAGAGATTCCTTCCTGTTCTGTTCTGAGACTCTGACAATTGTGTCATGTCAAAGAGAGTAGGCTGAAGAGTTGAAACAAAATTTTCTTTTGGGAGATGGATCTCTTTACATGGAGATTACAGGGTAATGATCAAGCAGCATCAAGAATGAAAATTAGTTCACAGTGGAAATGGCGGAGGCTGCACTATCATTAGCATATCATTCTGGTGCATTATAACATATGATTGAGAAATGAAAAATTGGGAGGACTTTGTTGAATTGGCTTTAGGGAATTGGTCCAAGCCTTTGAAAGAAGAAAGGATGTGGATATTTTGTGGCATCTGAAAATTGCACTAAAGGTAAAATGCTAATTTATCTTTTGTTATGAAGTGGTAAAGATGGGTATTTGTGATTTTGTTTTTGGTCTGCTGTAACCTTTCCATCTTCTGTTGAAAGAACTGGGCTCCCTAGCAATCTCAAGAAGTGTTTTTCATTGTTGGTAAAAAGAGGATAGTTTTACGAAGTTTGCAAAGCCCTTGCATTATTAACATTTGAAGTAGTAGTTTGCTGCTGTCCTGTGTTGTCCTATGTTGCCTATGCTACATTAGTGAGAAATGTGTAGAAGATCATAATCTCCTTGCATCAGCTTCAGTTTCAGTGGAATGTTTTTAGTGACAATTTAATCCATCACACTCCCCAGATAGGTCTGTAAAAAGGTCTATAGCAATGATCTTTGGTTCCCGTTATTGTCCTTAGTCTGCTATTATTACTGGATTACTATTACTTGGAGCATGGTGATCATAGTAAATTTGGAGATGCTAGTGAAGGCTTCAAAGTTACTTTGGTGTCATCTAAAGTGAAGCCACGAAAGGCATATGCATGCTTAATTGTTTTATTCGTGTCAGTTTTTGGAAATAGATTTCATTCAAATTAAAAGAGATAAATCATCACCTCTTTATATGGAGAGAGAGGATTATAATGGTAATTCTAATCCTAATATGGAAACAAACTCACAACAAATCAAATTCCTACAAAATAGAAAGAGATAAAACAAAATAAAATTTGCCTAACTTGACTAGTCCTAAAAAGATTCTTTCCTAATTCTCTAACACTCCCTCCTAAGTTGAAGCATACAATACCCAACTTGCAGGAGTAGAACAAAACCAAGACCCCCCTACGTATGTAATCCTCGGGCTATAGCAAGAACACAGGCAGTCTTACCATTAGGCATGCAAGTAATCGTCTCTCATCAATGAAATTCCTAACTTGTTAGGAGTTTTAAAAAATCGACGAAGAGGCCTTTAGGCAGAAGTAACAAATTGGCAGTAGTATTTTGTGGAATGCAGAAATAACAAATTGGAATGCTGTGGTCTTCAGAGGCCAAATGCCTTATGTGGAGAATTTTGTGGAGTCTGTTACTATTTTATTTAATCTTTGGAGTGAGTCCTTGTGAGTGGGGGGCCTTGGGGTTTGCCCTTTGTATTGGCGGAGGCCGTTGATTCTCTCTTTAATATATTTGGGTAGTTATCATCCTGGATAACTACTCTTTCCTTTTTTAAAAAAAAAACAAATTGGCAGTAGTAGTAGTAGTCAGCTAGTTGCCTTACACCAATTGAAAACCCTTCTTTTGAAGAGGAGGAAAAAAAAACTATGGAGAGGCATTCAGGTAGAAGAAAGGGAGACGATCCTAAGTAGGTAAAGGGGAGGGAATGAGCATAATGCTCAGTTCCCCCACCAATCATTAGAGTTGTCAGCCATCAAGACGTGGAGTCTCGCCCGAGTAGGAGAGAGCAATAATTGACATGATAAGGTCGACCACATAAATCGATAGGAGCGCCAGTGGGTTGAGCAAAGCAATTGGTCAGAGCAGAGGCAACGAGAGGCCTCGCCTATGGCGCTGGTGATCATAATTGGTGTTGCAGCAACCGAAGAAGATTGAAACTAGTCGATGTTGGTTGCTGTGATCAAACTCGATGGTTCTAATGAAGGAGAGAAGGGTTTCGACAGTGGCGAAACTGGCGAGAGAGAGAAGAGGTGAAGGTGATGAGGGAGCTAGAGTGAGAGAGAGATAGAGCAACCACAAGGAGAGGAGTAGGCATGGGTGATGTAAGCCATAGGCAAATAGGGAGGAGGCAGTATGCACCTCTAGGTAGGAAGAGGTGCTAGCGGCACCTCTAGGTAGAGAGGAGAGGAGAGCGGATCCCACCTGCTTTAATACCCTGTCAAAGCTTTTGGTAATGTATTTCATTGAAAATAAAAGAGATAAATCAACCTCAAGGGGATTACAATGGTAATCCTAATTCTAATGTGGAAACAAACTCAACAAATCATATCATAATCAAATCAAATCCCTATAAAATAAAAAGAGATAAAACAAAACAATTTTTGCCTAACTTGACTAATCCTTAAAAGACTCCTTCCTATTTCTCTAACAATTTGTAATAATCACACAACTAAGTAATATTAGTCTTTGCATGCTAGGTACCAAAACAAATTCAGTTATAGTCAAATCAAAAGTTCAGTAATCAAATCTACATTTTGACCTACATTTCTAGCAGGATATGGGTTTTGGTCATTTTTGCATGAGTAATTTTTTCGCTTTTTAAAATATGATTTAATACATTAAACATATCAAAATTGTCTATCGAATTTGCCAATATAGCGTATGTACAATGTATTAGCCTATTAGGATGAAGATTGTCCTTTGTATACATGCAATGTCACCTTGCTAGCATCTACTCTTTCCATGTTTACACAAATGGAATCATATTGGTCTACTGGTTTTGCTATTGTTGACATTTCATTGATAATGGTTTGTTGCTAGTCATTTTGGCTTTGTGGTGAAGGTCTATAGTATTCTCTCTTTGGGGGAAAATGAATGAGAGGGGGAGTGAAGGGGCGGTTGGGGGAGGCGATGATGGATGGGTGGTCATTGGGTTGAGGAGTTCCTGGAGAAGGAGGCTAAAAGGATTAAGTGCTTCAAGTGTTTGGGGTAGGGGCATCTAGCAAAAGGTTGTAAAGATCCTTTGAGGTGTTTGAGATGTGGAGGTGTTGGTCATCGTAGAGGGACATGCCTTCGCGGGCAAGTCTTGATGCCTAAGGTTGATCATTGGAGTCCTCCTCCTCCTCGGAAGGAGTGCCTTTGGTTGAAGTGCTTGCGTCGTCTCTGCACATGTCAAGCTACTTGGCAGAGAGCTTGAGGGGGCTATTGTGGGTGAGGTGTTGTGTGGAGAGGTGGAAGAAGTAAAGCTAAGGGAAGGCTTGATGTTGTTGTGTGGCTCAGAAGTGGCCTGCAAAGTGGTAGTGCTCTATCTTGGAAGATTTCTTCGTCTCCAGCTTGCCTTTGAAGGTAATGCAGAGACTTGTATTCAAGGTCTCGATATTTGAGGGAGTGGAGATTCAGTGAAGGTGGATGTCAATGCATAATGGAACCATAGCAAAGGGGCCCTTGAGGAAAGTGAAGATTGTGGTGGATGTGGAAGGAGTACCTTTGAGACTCCACACGAGGGAGGTAGTAGAGGCTATCTTCGAAGCTTTTGCGATGGTTAGATCGTGTTCCGATCTGGGACTTGTCAAGGGAGACTTGTCGATGATTAGGGCAGTCGTAGAGTTCATCCCCGGCAAGGAGTTTCTAAGGAAGATTACTCTCTGCCTTGGGGGTTCATCGGGTCTTACTCGTGGAGGGGGTGTGGAGGTCTTTTGCTCAGGTTGTGGTTGATGGTGGCTGGAGAGGGGAGAGAGGAGTTGCCACCTTGGGGCCAATTGATGGTGGGCAGTAGGGCTGTTGAGGGGCAGGCTGGGGGCAGCGGCACGGCCAGAAGATTGGTAAGTCAAGTTTGGAACTTGAGAACTCGCGTCATGAATCTTGAGGAGGGTGTGAATTCCGTGCATTTGCTTGTCACTTCCATTGATTGCGATGATTCGGTAGGGGAGGAGGTCGATGTGATCGTGGCGTACATTAATTGCGGAGATGGAGTGCGTCTTTTGCGGGAAGATGGGGAGGCGTGGGTTGAGGTGGGGAACACAGTCCCTGTGGAGTAGATATCCAAGGAGGGGGGCCTTAGATTCGGATTCGGATCCAATTCCACGAGACGTTGCTCGTCTCCAACACCATGTGTGGGCGACATTTTGAACTCGACTGAGAAGGTAATCTCTCAGGTGGGAAGCAAGCCCCCTTCGAGGGGAGTTTTTGTTAGGCAAAGGCTCTAGGCATGGTGCGAGGAGGAGCGCTTGTTGAGCTTGACGAAGTGGAGGTCGACAAAGTATCTTGCGCCAAGAATTTTCTTTAAATCGAGATGGAGCTTCTGGGGGAGATCGTCAAAGGGACTGAAGGTGAACTCCAGCGTTAGTTTCGCAGCAAGGAGAGGTGACAGTTTGAAGTTCCTAGTGGTGGGAGGCAATGTGGCCATGCTGATGGTGTTTGAGGCTCCTTAGTGCAATGGTGACATTGCTGACATGGATGTGGTGTTGGGCGACGAGGGAGGGGGGCAATGGTGCTATAGCAGTGGTTGGTGTCAATTCTATTGGTGTTGGCATGGCAAGGTTAGTTGGCAGGGAGGCACTGATGGAGGGTGCAACTTTTGTTGAGGCTACAAGGTGTGATCGTGGAGGCAATGGAGTGGCTCTTGGTCTGGGTGTTGCTGTATTGGGGGGGGGGAGATGTAGTGGAGCGGGAGCGAGTTGCAAATGCGGTAGGATTTACATGCATGTCTGGGGGAGGTGGTAGAAATGATTTATGATGAAGATCCTTTCTTGGAATGCTAGGGGGTTGAATGATCCCTCGAGAAGGGCGGTGCTTAGGGGATATCTCTAATCTTGGGGTGCTAAGGTGGTGGTGTTACAGGAAACAAAACTGGAGCAGTGTGTTGTGGAGGGAGGTTGGGGGTGGATGGCTAGATGATTTCTTTGCTTTGAATGTGGTGGGTTGTTCAGGTGGTGTGATTGTGGGGTGGAAGGAGGATGCTTTTACTATGGAAAATTCTGTTGTAGGCACTTTCGGTGTGACTGTGCAACGTAGAAGATGTTGAGACAACTTTCTCTTTGTTATCTCTGTGGTGTATGGATCGAATGATGACACTAGATGACCACAGCTATGGAAGGAGTTGAGTTAGGTGGCGGAGAGGTGTCTTGGTTGCCCTTAGTTGATTGGGGTGACTTCAATGTTATGTTGCTTCCTGAAGACAAGCCAGATGACAGGGGGAAGGGATCATGGCTCATTGCACAGTTCATTTCTTTCCATGGCCTAATGGATTTGCTTCCAAGTTTATGTGCTTTCACCTGGAGGAGTATTGGGGTATAGAGATCTTGGATTGATAGATTCCTATCAACTGTGAAAATTGCGAAGGCATTCACTTTGGCAGATGTGAGACCCTTAGAGAGGCCTTTCTTAGGTCATACGCTTTTGATGTGGCAATCGAATAAAGGTGGGTAGTTTGGGACTTACTTCAAATTTGGTAAATCCTTGCTGATGGAGGATGGATTTAAAAGGCAGGTGGAGAATAGCAATCTTTCTAGCTGTGTGGGTTATCATCCGCTAGATTGGAGGCTAAACTGTAGGAACTGAGGATGTTTCTGGAGTCTTATCGGAAGTTGCTTAGAGAGGAGCGGATTAGGAGGAAGGTTGATGCACTGTTTGAGATTGCGAGGCTTGATAGGGTGGAGGATTTGAGCCTCCTCTCTTAGGTGGGTTGGGTGGTTAGAGATGTGCGCCTAAATACAATTTAGGTGGAGGATTGGAAGATGAAGGTTGAGTGGAAGACGAGATCCATACAGAAATGGTTGAAGAACACCCGGAACTTCCATATGGTGGCTTTAGGGAGGCGATGGAAAAACTAGATAGATAAGTTGTAGGTGAATGGCTTGGGATTTGTGGGCGAGGATGTTGTAGGTGATGCAATAGCAAAGTATTACAAGGAGTTTACTAGAAGAAGGGTAGGAGGGAGATGGAAATGGTTAGTACAGACCCTACACATTAGTGGGGAGCAAGCTGAAGAGCTTACGGTGCCTTTTAATGAAGGTTTGAAGAGTTGTTTGTGGGTTAAATGCTAATGGCAGCCCTAGTACTGATGGGTTTCCGATGCTTTTTTATAAGGAGTTTTGGCCTCTCATTAAGATAATTTTGCAGGTGGTGGCGGAGTTTGCAGATGTTAACCAAGGGTTCAATAGGCTCAATAAATTCTTTATTGCCGAAGAAAGAAGGGGCAGAGGCTATTGAAGAATACAGACTCATTGCATTGTCAAATGTTATTTACCTCATTGTGGCAAATGTTCTTACAAGTAGATTGAGAGGGGTCTTGGATGGGATTGTTGCTAGTGCATTCGGCTTTTGTCGCGGTCCATAATATTTTGAATGGCTTTTTTATTGCATCTGAGATTCTCGTCTTTTGGAGGAAGGAGAGGAAGAAGGCATTTCTTTGGAAGGTGGACTTTAAGAAGGCGTATGACTTCGTACAATATTTGGGCCTCCTTTGTAAATAAGGGTTTCCCTCCTCAATGGGTGGAGTGAATGAAGAGGTGTGTGGTGACAACTTCCTTTTCTATTCTTATTAATGGAAATTCGACAAGTGGTTGGATTCAATTAAGGAGAGGTGGTAGTCATGGATGCCCTTTGGCACCTTTCTTATTTGTGTGCATTGGTGAGATCCACTATTAGTGCATGCGTGAGGAATCTGATTAAGGGTTTCTCGATGGGGGATGAGACAAAGGTCCCAATGCTTCAATATGCATGTGACACTATTCTTTGTGAAGGGCTCTAAGGTGGAGGCAAGAAGGATGTGTATTTTATTGGAAGTGTTTGGTGAGGCGTCGAGGCTGTAGATAAATTACTCAAAGTTAACTTTTGTCCCTATGTAGCTGACTGGGGAGGTTAGCAGGTGCCAAGGTTCGAAATGCCGATTTCGACACCGTGCCGATGAAATTCTAAGTGTGCATGCCGTGTAAATGCCCGTTTTTCGATGGCCATGCCAATGGGCATGCTGAGGGCACGTCGTGGGAATGCCGACAACATGCCGACAAAAAATCACATAAATACTCAAAATGATGTTAAAATACTCATTTTTTTTGTATGTGTATAAATAAATACTCAAAATGATGTTGAAATACTCAAATGTACCAATTTCAGCTCTCTCGCCCGCACCCCCATTTTGAAATTCAAATCTCTCGCTCCCGATGCCAATCGGCATGTCGGCGGCACGCCTGTGAATTGCCATTCCTTTTGTGTCGGCGCGGCCCACTTCGAAAAATGCCCTGCCGTTGGCATTCAAATCACTGGCAAGTGCAGCATGGGCCTTAGCACAAGGGTTGGATCCTTGCCCATCTCTTATCTCAGCCTTCTTTTGACAGACAAGAGGGTCTTTATGCAGGATTGGCTTGCCTTGATTGATAGGTTGGAAAGGGCTAGGCATCCAAAGTTCTCTCCAGAGGGGGAAGGTTAGTACTTCTGAAGGCAGTGTTATCTTCTATGCCTTCTTATTTTACATTTGTTTTAAAGCTACTACAAAGGATAGAGAAAGATTTTGAGCCTGATGAGAAGTTTCTTTTGGACAAATTATGGGTTGGCAGGGAATGGTGGACAAATGGTGGCTTGGGAGGAGGTATGCAAACCTATGAAGGATGGGGGTTTGGGGGATAGAAATTTGGGAAAGATGGATGCCAGTTTTCTGGCTAAGTGGATTAACAAACTCCTTAAGCATAGAGATGACTTCTTGGGGAACACTGTTTGGGCTTGCTATGGCAACGTCATGAACTGGGATTTCCTGTCATCTCTCCATGTGGTGTGTCTCATTTTGTTAGAGAGCTATCTTTGATGGTGCCCAAGATACAAAGTTTCTTTACTTGCAACATGCACGAGTGATTTTTTCCATTTTTGGCTGAATGACTGGATGGACAAGGGGAAGCTGAAGGATAAGTTCCCAAGACTGTATGCTGTGGCTGCCTCTAGGGAGCTGAAGGTGGCTAATTGCTAGGATGGTTCTTGGTGCCCTTCCTTTGTGGTTGACTTATCGAATCAACGTATACAAGAGCTCCAAACTTTGTTGCAGGAATTGAATGGCTATCAACCAGAAGGTGGTATGAATTCTTTCTTGTGGGATGATGGAGAGTTTTATGTTAGGAAGGCTTATAGAAGGTTGGGGGAGGGTGGATGATGGCAAATGTGTCATTAAGGATGGTAGACATATTTAGTCGGCCTCTTATCCTTTGAAGATAAAAATATTTGCCTGGTTCTGGAGGGCTAAACTCATGACAAGAATGAAGAGAGCTAGATGGGTGTCAGAGGTAGAAAAGACTTATCCACTTTATTGTGTGGTAAAGGAGGATGTGGATCATTTATTCTTTGGATGCTTTTTTTCAACATGTGTGGAGACATTTACTTTTGAGTGGCTAGAACATTCAAGCTTTGTTGATATCTACAGGTACTTCAGGAGTGAAGCTCGAAGGGGGGGTTAGAATGTGTTTGAAACAAAGAAGGCAAAGGCGTTGGCGGTCCTGTGGGGCATTTGACTAGGAAGGAACGCTACTATTTTCAAGGACTAACACCCTTATCCTGAAAATTTTATTGCTTATATCTCGTTGTCTAATTTTTGGGCTTGTAACTTGTGATTTAGCTGTGTTTCTTTCTGGGCCTCAACCAGGTAACCACCCTTTCTCTTTTCAAAAATTATATAGGTCTACTTGGCCACACATGGTGGCCATAATGGATGCTTGCTGGCTACATCAATGTGATGTAGAAGGCTATTAACGTCCACAGGTGATATTGAAGAGGAGAGGATAAGAAAACCTGGGCAAAAAGGAGGATGGCTAATTCACAAATTTGGATAACACAAAAAATACTCTCTCAAGTTTCTCTTACACATGGATAATGAGGCTTATATAGATGACAGCGCTGTCAAAGAAGGTATGCCCTTAGAATTGAAATATATCTCGAAGGGTTGCACTCCTCTCCAAATTTACAATATATTGAAATAAATAAAGACAATTATGAAAGTCAAGGTTCGAATGTCGATTTCGACGTCGTGTCAATGAAATTCTAAGTGTATATGCTGTGGAAATACCCATTTTTCGATGGCCATGTCGATGGGCATGCCGAATGCACGTCGTGGGAATGCTGAGGGCATGCCGACAACATGCCGACAAAAAATCACATAGATACTCAAAATGATGTTAAAATACTCATTTTTTTGTGTGTGTATAAATAAATACTCAAATGTATTAGTTTAAGATCTCTCGCCCGCACCCCCATTTTGAAATTCAAATCTCTCTCTCCCAGTACCAATCGGCATGCTGGCAAAATCGTCGGCATGCTATCGGCATGCCGGCGGCACGCCTGTGAATCGACATTCTTTTTGTGTCGGCACGGCCCACTTCGAACGGCGTTTAAATCACTAATGAAAGTAAAATACGTATAAAAAATCAACACCTATATTCTTGGTGGTATGAGCGACATGAACTCACTTCTTTAAAAGACCTCATCCTAAGCTAATGAAGCCTAGTGCCCAGTACTCTAGTTTGTCTTGCTATAAAAGTGTTTTCATAGGATAGCATTTATTGTTTCACTACACTACCATGTTGCATAAACAGAAACAAATCAAATGTTTCTTCCAATTGATAGGCATGTTAACGGTTTGGGTTGCGCATCATTGAAGCTTTGTAGGTGACGATTACATGTGTGAGAGTTTGCAACGTGTGGGGGCCCTTCTTCTTCTTCCATTGTGTGCTGGTGGCATGAGAAAAAGAGGAGAGAGGTGTTGTGGTGGAGAATGGGAGAGAGGAGAGGAGTATTTGGAATAGAAAATATTATTGCAACTCAATTAATCGTGTAGGTATTGCTATCCTTTTAAAGAGAAGCAATCTTAATCCTATTTCTAAAATAGAAACAAAAAATCAAATTCCAATCAAGCAAACATGGAAAACCTAATCAAATCCTAATTATCTCTAGAATAAAATCTACCACATATGGAAACAAATAACTTGGCATGCAAGCCAGCTCAACACCTAAAACCCAAGGTCATGGTGGTCGACTCCATGAACCCATGGTGCCAAGTGGAAAATGCCATGTAGCCAAGATACCATGTGGATAATCCACGTGGCTACTTTATTTTCATGTTAAGATGCCCCCTTAAGTTGAAGCCGAAGAGGGTATAGACTTGCCTTAAAATTTCTTGTGAGGTTAGACACCCCACTAATAGTCTTCATCATCTACGTCCAAATGAGCTCCATAATCTTCAAAAGAGTCTTTTGATGCAACTGCAAGCCTTTTTGCAATCTCAGAAGTTGTTGCTTCTTTGACAACCTCTAAACTTGTTACAATGACGACTGTCATCTTCTCTCCCTCTTAGAGTAATGTCCGGAGCTTCTCCAATTCTGCGGACATGAAAATGGAATACTTGTGTGGATGCTTCCCATATTTGGCCCTACACTTCTCAGATAAGTGGTTGGTGCTACCATAATGTTGGCACGATGGGAAACCTTGTCCTAAGTCACGACCTCTTCCTTGTCCAGCAAGGCAGTTGTGTCGGGCATGACCTCTTCCTCACCTATAGTAGTGGCTAAGGCAGTTGTGTTGGGTACAACTGGCATGGAGCTTTCTGAACCATTGATCTTGAGTTTCTCAAGACGACTATAGATAATCTTGAGATCAAGATCCTCCTCCGTGGCTAGAATATGATCATGCGTCGGATGAAATCAGGGAATTTGCATGCTTGCCAACATGCACGTGATTTGGCCTGCTTATCATAACAGGGAGGCTCATAGATGCTAAGCTCCTCGAACAAGCCCTCTATCTTTGAATAGTACTTGTCAAGGGAGAGATCCCCTTGACTTGAACTTTAAATGCACCAATAAATGTTGGCAAGTTTGGCGCATCCCGTCTTCTTGGAGAACCTCTTCTCGAGAGCATCTTATATGTCCTTGGCCATATCTTTATAAAGCATATTGGCTGAAATAGTAGAATCAATTGAATTCATTAGCCAATTCATTACCATATAATTCTCCTTTTCCTACTTCTTTGTAGCATCTCATCTTCGGAGCCTCCTCGAGAACTTAGCTTGTCTTTGCCCACCAGCGAAGATTTTAAAGACTGATGCCCACAAGACAGTTGGAAGCATGGTTTTAAAACTCGCGCCTCGAGGCGCGTGAGGCATGTGCCTAGAGGTGAGGTGGGCCAATTTCGCCTCAAGGCTATAGCCTCAGTTGCTGTCTGCGAGGTGTGTGCCTCATCTTGCCGAGGCGTTGCCGAGGCGCTGAGGCACTGAGGTGATGGAGAGGCACCGCCTTGGCTGGATGAGCTTCTAAAATGATCATGTGCTAATCATATGACCATTTTTTGACCCAAACCTAAAATCTAGATACCTTAAACCTAAAATCCAAACCCCACAAAGTCCTACCATCATCGGCGATAATTTCTACTCCATCGCCAGCTCCTCCACCGCATCGCAACCTCCACCGGCAAGCAGCGCGAGCATCGCCAACAGTGCCAGCATTGCTCCAACGCCAGCAGCGTGAGCAGCGCAAGCATTGCCAGCAACGCTCCAGTGCAAAGCTCTAGCGCAAGCAGTGCCAACATCACTCCAGCGCGAGCAGCACGCCAGCGCAAGCAGCGCGAGCAAGCCAAGCAGGCTCCAGCACCCTCCAACAGGTTCCAGTGTAGGCTCCAGCGCTAGCAGTGTGAGCAGCACGCTAGTGCAAGCAACGCCATCAACGTGAGTAGCGCGAGCAAGCTAAGTAGGCTCCAGCACCCTCGAGCAGGTTCTAGCGCCCTTCAGCAAGTTGCTTCACTCTACAACAGGATGCATTTGAGAGGTAATGGATTTTATTTAAGGTTTAAGGTGTTAATGTGCACACTGTTTTCATTTGAGAGGTTGAGAGGTCATGTTTGAGTTTATGAAATTCTTATTTCAATCATTGAAATTGGAATTTTTCGTCATAAGGGGAGGTTTGATCGATTTTTGGTTGATTTTCTATACTTTCAGACATGGCACCAAGAGCAAAAAGGGGAGGAAGAGATGGATCTAGTGGTAGGTCTGATCCTGGATGGAAGTATTGTTCAGAAATTGAGCTAGAAGGAGCTCAAAAGGGGAAAGATATAAATATGTTGAGTGTAATTTCTGTGGGAAAAATATCACAGATGGAATTGCATGATTGAAGGAGCACTTGGCCAAGACAAAAAAATGTGGGACAATGTGCCAAGGTCCCACTTGAAGTTGAAATTGAGATTAAGGAATACTTGGTCAAGAAGGATGTTAATAGAAGAGTGCTCGAAGAAATGGAAGAAATTCGTTGCATAGATGGATATACAGTATAGGGGCCATCTGGTCATGGAGAAAATGCACCCACAGGATCAAGTGGTGGTAGGTCCAATGGATTTATTTGTTGGGGTTGGATAGAAACCTGTTCCTGGAACTGGAAGTGATGAACCTGATAGCACTCCACATGCTAATCTAAAGCAGGTTACGTTGAATTCCTCTTGGAAGAAAGAACTTAGAGAGAACATGTCTTAGTATTGGAAGATTCTTCATTAAAAACGGATTGCCTTTCAATTTGGCTACCAGTCCATCTTATTGGCAGATGTTGTAGGATATAAGTAACTTTGGAAGGGGAATTAGAGGTCCTACGATGCATGAATTACGGACCTGGATTTTGAAGGAAGAAGTAAAGACAATAGACAAAATGGTTGAGCAAGCAAAGGCATCTTGGGCTGAAATAGGATGTAGCATATTATCTGATGGTTGGACAGATACAAATGGTCGTACCTTGATTAATTTTTTGGTCAACAACCCCAAAGGTACATGGTTTTTGAAATCTATTGATGCTCCAGAAGAGATCAAGAATGCCGATTACCTCTTTAAATTGATGGATGAAGTTGTTGAAGAGGTGAGGGAAAGCAATGTCATCCAAGTGATAACAGATAATGCATCTACTTATAAAAAAGTTGGGGAAAAATTGATGGAGAAGAGACCACATTTGTACTGGACTCCATGTGCTGCTCATTGCATTGACCTTATGTTGGAGGATATCATGAAGTTGTCTCTTCATGACTCTATCTTTAAGAAGGTCAAACAAATCATCAACTACATATATGCACATGCTTGGGTGGTGGCCATGGTAAGGAAGCATGCGGGAGGAGATTTAGTGAGACCTGCCATCACACAATTTACTACTGCTTTCCTTACTTTACAGAGATTGCTATGTGCTAAAGATTCTCTTGAGTCTTTTCACCTCAAAAATGTGGAAGTCCAGCAGCTATGCATTGAAGGTTCTACGGTAAGCTGCGCTAAAAAGTAGAACATTTTGGCTTGGTGTAGCCTATGTCATAAGGACAATCAAACCATTGGTTATGATTTTAAGGATGGTAGACTCAGAACAATATCCACTCATGGGATTTATCTACGAGGCTATGGATAGAGCCAAGGAAGAGATTGCTAAAAATTTGGGTAACATTGAAAATAAGTACAAGATAATCTGGGACATCGTTGACTCAAGATGGGACAGACAACTACACACTCACTTGCATGCTGCTGCATATTTTTTGAATCCCCAATGCCAATATGAACCAACATTTTCAGTTGATTTAGAAGTTAAGATGTGGTTGTATTCATGCTTTCATAGGTTAGTTCCTAACAGGGAGGAGAGATTGAAGGTAGATCTCCAAACAAATGCATTTGTCAATGGAAGAGGGCTATTTGGATGGTCCAATGCCTTAGACACTCGAAAGCAGAAGAGTCCTGGTATGAATATGATCATTTACTCATTTCTATCAATTAGAATAATGTGTAGTGCAAATTTTTTCCTATACTGAAAACATAGTTTCCATTACAATGGATTGGTAGAGAGCATTTGGTGATGAAACATCTGAGTTGAAGTTCGCCATGTGGATTTTAAGTTTAACTTGTAGTGCGTCTGTATGCGAGCGAAATTGGAGTTCTTTTAATAAGGTAAGATGATTTCATTTGTATTTTAAGTTTTTAAGTAATATTTATAAAGAATTTCATGACTATCTTTTCATTGACTAGGTCCATACTAAAAGGAGGAATATACTGAAACAAGACAAACTCAATAACTTGGTTTATTGCATGTTCAACCTAAAATTGAAACACAAGGAGGTGAAGAAGATAATGGAGGATCCTCTATGCTTAGATGAGGTTGATGAGTCAACTCTGATGATGAGTGGATTGCTGAGCTACAACTCTGTGAAGATGAGGTTGATGCTTATCAAGAACTAGATGCAACTGTAGCTCTACAACAAGATCCCATTGACCTTGAGCGGTTAGTAGACGCAACGGGAGGATTATGAATACAAGTGAGAGGTAACAGAAGAAAGAGACAAAAGAAAAATAATAAAGGTAGAGACAAAGGTAATAAGATGAGTCAGGTTATATTTTGAAGAATTTTAAATTTATAACCTAAGGTTTTAAGTTTTAACAAATGTTATTCAAAATTATTTATTTTTTAGGCAAAGCGATTATTGATGTTGAGGAGAAAGAATTTCAAGAAAGTGATGGAGATACTGAAGATATAGAAGCTGAGGCTAGGATAAAGTACATGAATGACTCCTGGGATGATGCAACCAGCCCTAGCGATAATAACATTGATGAGCTTGACTTCGAGTGACTTTGATGGTGTTGAAGGGGGAGGAGAATAGAATATCTTTTAATTCTTTTTTGGTATTTTTTGATGTTGATGTACTTTCATTTTAAATCATCGAATGTTTAGATAAATTGAACTTCTAGTTTTCTATGTTGTTCCGTTGTTTGGTTGTTCATCTTCTTATTGGAATGTCATTTTAAGTCTTTCAATATTTGTTGTAGAGTAAAAATGACATGGATGTGTTTTTTTACTTTTTTTTCATTATTAGTACTTAATAACTATATATTTATGTCATTTTCTTTTATTTTTCATTCAAAAACTGAGGCTTACGCCTCGATCGTCTTGAGGCTTACGCCTCACCTCAATGAAGGCAAACTGCCTCAGACCACCTCGCGTTTTTTAAAACCTTAGTTGGAAGAACCCATCAACTTAATCATCATCCCTTGGACGAGTACTTTGGTCTCTGTGGTGATTTGAGTTTCTACGTCTGTCATGTCTCCACATGGTGATTGACGGAGGTCTTTGTGCCTTTTCTTTTACACCCGAGAGCCAAGCATTATATCTTGGCATTCCTCGGCATGCTAGAGGGTTCCATGTGCCCCCTCAACCCGTAGGTGTTGTTGCTTATACATCCCACGTGCCTGTTGAGCCAGTAAGGTCTCTAGGTGCGTATAAAGCCACCTTTTTCATAGTAGAATTAGTGTTGTGCTTCGCTCTTGAATCCTCCTTCACATGGTCCATGCACAAGGGAAAGCTCCTATGTGTGGAGATGTTCCTCTCCACCTTCCACGTGTGTGAGAACCTAGTAGGCTAGGAAGGATACCATGTGAGAGTTTGCAATGTGTGGGGGCCCTTCTTCCACCTTGAATTCGCACGTGTGGACAGATAGGGGGGGAGAGAGAGTTGGCGGTGAGAGAGAGAGGGGAGAGATGTTGGCGTGGAGAATGGGAGAGGAGAGGAGTATTTTGAATAGAAAATATTATTACAACTCAAATAATTATGTAGGTATTGCTCTCAAGCAATCCTAATCCTATTTCTAAAAATAGAAAATAGAAAATCAAATCCCAATCAACTAAATGTGGAAAACCCAAGTAAGTCCTAATTATCTCTAGAATAAAAGTTGCCACATATGGCAACAAATAACTTGGCATGTCCATTTAAGAAAAACAAATAACTTGGCATGCAAGTCAACCCAACACCTAAAACCTAAGGCCATGGTGGCCAAGTCCTATTGACCCATGGTGCCAAGTGGACAGTGCGACGTGGCTACTTTATTTTCACACTAACAATATGGAATGTTACACTACCTCTCATATGATTTGCTACTTCCATTAGAGTTTCTTTAAGATCTCAATGACTTGTTTCTGATTATCTTCATGCTACATCCCTTGATGTTCTTCAATGTCCAATTCATTGTATTTTGGTGGCCCAATTAGACGACCTTTCTTAACTGACAACAAACAGATTGCCCTTTTTTTGAATGGTAAAATGAAGTATTGTAAAAACTCATGTAATTAAAAAGTTTAACTATCCTTGATCACTTTTCGCTGCAAAAATATCCATGATCAGTTTTTTCTTTGCTACAGAAATATTCTTGGTCATGTTTCTCTACAATAAGAGTAAAGCAGTTATAGCTTCGCAAGTTATGAAGTGAAGCGAAACAGAATGAGGCTTGTCTTCATAGATTCGCAAGCTCTCACCATAAACTCGTAACCTTTCCTTTTCGTGGCAGGTTAGCCTTCCCACCTCTTCCTGCTAGCCATGGAAAGAAAACACCCTTTTTTGAGTAAGGGAAGGTTTGAACCTTGGCCTTTTAAATGGGAGTCCACATATTCAACCGTTAGATTAGACAAGTAGGTTTAACACCCTTTTTTTGCTTTGAACAATCCATGGTCAAGCAGGTGATCCTTTCACAAGTGTTTTCCATAGAATCATTTGACGAAGAAAGGTGCAAATTATTGGTGTGAAACCCTCTTAAGGTTTCAGGAATGGTGCAAGTCTGTGGCATTCAGAGAATGGAGCTGGACTGACGGAATGAAGGCAGTGCTTTGTCAGGGAATGGACCTTGGGATTAAAGAAAAATGGATTCTTACACGATAGCTCTGTTGATTCATGTCATATAGAATCTAAAATCCTTTAAAAAACTATAGGATAGGAAAACAACTTATTGCTTTGTATTGTTGAGATCGAATAAAACTAGTACTAAACAATTCAAGTTGAGTTAGAGATATCTTATGAAAGATTTTTCAATCAAAGATTCCATGTTTTCCCAGGAACTGGTGAATTGGCAGATAGTTTGTGTGGAAAAATAAACAACTAGAAGAAAAAATGGAAACTTAGGAGGAAAGTGATGATGTATAAATAACTTCTGAAGATTGTTGATGGAACAATAAAGGCAAGGAAACCCAGCAAAAATGGATTTCCGAGCTTGTAGAAAGAATTGGCTTTGTGGCTTTGAGAGTTGGGCATGGGCATTCCATTCCTGAACTCCTTAACTGTCAGTGGACTTCTCGTGCTGCATTTGCTGCGAGAGGATGCATGCCAAGGAGTGTATTGGAAATAAGTCCCTAAGGGGACCCTGCCTTGGTATGAAATAGTCAGTTATGAATTGGTACAGATAGGGGAAATCCAACTGTTTAATAAATCATCTTGAATAGGAAATGCCATAATCTTTGATCTTTTCCTTCTTGTCTTTAATACCAAATGTTGAAATTGTATGATACTTTTCCATGGATTTTGTAGATTTTTTTTCTCTTATGCATGAGCCTTTTTGGCTGCTTTAATATCATCCTGAGCTGATTACAAGCTGACTAATACTTCACTTTTTGACAAGGTTTTTTTTCAAAATCTGATGATCTGCAACCAAAGAACTTAGACTTGCTATTTTTGTGGTTTATGAAATTGAAAAGCATCTTCCAACTCCAATCTATTTGTTGGGTTTCTATGTTCTTAGCTTTTTTATCCGAGTTAAGTTTCTGCTATTTTGCTCTATAATTTCTCTTCAATACATCTTTTGGAAAAAAAAATCTCTTCAATACAAAGTGTTTTTTTAAAGGAAGCATTATGTGCATGTGAGTCATTCTGTAGCCAGGAAAATAATATGGAAAAGAGGAGATTAAGTGACGCATTCTACCAGTTTTCTCCTTGAAATTTTATGGTCGGTAGATTATTGGACTCCTTGCTGGTTAATGATGCTTTCTAGACTTGAATCCTCAAAGAGGTTGGTAGACCGATCAAGTATGTGGTGTTCATCGGCTTAGCACAACATGAAGTTTAGGTAGCAAGAGTATGCAAGTGAACACTATTAGCAAGGGGTTTTACAATATAGACATGAATAATGAAGGGGTTTAAATCAAGTGTTCCTATCTCATTCCCCCCTATTGATCAATTATTGAGCTTGAAGCTAAACTGAGTTGAAGTTTATAGTCCAACAAGAATAGATTTGTTAACTGCTTGATTTTAAAACTATTGTTGTTGTTTGACTTAATAAACAGATATGCAATTGCCTAAGCCTGAACAATTCTTATCTAGAGCACTATCTGCATTTTCTCTCATTTGGTGCATGATTATGAATCTGAGTGCTCATTCTTGGAGCAGCCTTTTGTAATTGTTCAGTACTAGATCTTTTATTCTGACCTGCCTATCAAATCAGATATGAGTTTGTTTTAGTTTGCTTGAATATGTTTAGGGATGCAAATGGGTAGGGTTCAGATTAGGTTTAGCTAAACCCATATCCATACCCATTTATAAAGTCCATACTTATATCCTACTTATTTACCCATCAGCATCGGGTATCTATTTATAAATTGATCTTGCAATCAATTCGTTGCCAAATTACAGTTAAAGAAGAAAAAAAAATTTATAACACAATTCATCAATTGTTTATTTTTAACAAGTCTAAAACATAGGGGCTTAAGCTACTCTAATTTTAGTGATCTTCATTAAAATTATTACAAAAAAGGATTTTAAGGGGAATATATTAAAAAGAAAAAATACAAAGAAAGACAAAATACAAATACATTTCAAATGAAAGATCTCCATCCCAGAAATAAATGTTCAATGGAAGTTTTAGAAGTACTCCCAAATTTTCAAAATCATGGAGAGAATTACGAGGGAGATTAAAGTTGGGGGAATGAGGGACTTAGGGTGGGACTTCTATATCTTGGGTAAAGGGGGATTTTATTCGGGTACTTGAGTCGGGTAACCGGGTATAGATCCATACTCATACCCATACTCAGTCGGGTTTTTTGGATACAACCCATATATCGGGTTCGGGTTGGATTTTACCCATTCTTTTCGGGTCGGGTTTAGTAGGATTTGGTTTGGATTTACCAAAACCTACATCCCTAAATATGTTATTACCTTGACTTGCATAGATGTGGAAGATGGGCACACATTACATCTTGTTGTCCGGCAACCTATTGATTCATCATCATCATCTTCCCCGGGCATCAGCAGAAGTAATAATGGCTCCACCATTCCAGGTTTCCTTCCTATAAACAATATCTTTTACATGGAAACCTTTTATTTATGCCTTTTGTAATTTTTCCGGAGCAGCCTTGTAAATTTGTTTTTCTAATCGTGTATTTTGTTTCGTAGTTGTGTTACGTTTCTTTTCTTGTAGTTTGAATATTTATTTCTGGAATTCTGACATCCTGTCTAGAGAAAGGTTACTCGAATAGTTTAGTATCTGTTTAAATATCTGTATTTTTTTAAAAGCTTTATTGTCACGATGATATCATCGTTATGTCTTATGAATACACATGCAATGGTTCTGGTTCTGATAGTAATTTCCATCTTCTGCCACTGTAAATGCTGAAAGCCAGAATATCAAAAGCATCTTATGTGTTATGATTTAGTTCTCAGGAAACAAAACTTTTAGCTTTTGGATTCAGGATTTCTGTCCACTTCCCTCCTCTTCCTCCTCCTCTGATAGTAACTCTCGTTTTTCTGCCATTGAAAATGCTGAAAGCCAGAATATCAAAAGCACCTTACGTGTTCTGATTTAGTTTCTGAGGACACAAAACTTTTAAATGGCAGGACATGCCTCCTGCGGCTTGAGTGCGTGATGTTGATCAACTGGGCTGACTTCCATGAACTTGGCATATGACTTCAATGGGTTGATCGATCCAATTATCCCACTCAAGTTGTTTAGTGGTAAGACTTTGATTTCCATACTGATTGATTCAAAATTCTTTTGGAGTGATAGAGATACAGCTAGAGTTGTGCAAGACATGTAAGTCTGAATATTTAGGAGTGTGTGCAGAAAACCATATGCCTAATTCCTCCAAGAACATGTCACAGTTTCATTTAGTGACCCATTTTCTTGTGTGGAGGGAGAGTCACACCATTGTTGAAGGTTTTTGAAATCTACAACTTGGTGAAGAGCACACTTCCAAGAATTACATGCTGATCTACGTAAAAATCACATGTGATTCTCAGTTTGTATTTGCACAAAATAGTTATTTCGGATTGCACGTACAAATTGATATCTGTAAATGTGGAGATTTGACTTTACATGATTCACAAAACAGAATGATGATTGGAGTGAAAAGATCATCCTTTGATGAATGAACATGTGGCTAATCAAGTTAGATCCAAGGAAGAAAAGGGAGGTCTGGCATAACGAGTGCATTACAAAGTAAGGTGTATGTGTTCAATGTTCTCCTTTACTTGCACATCTCAAAATAAGGGCTTTGTGAACTGTGTAAGTCATCTCCGATTGGCTTGGTGATGTCTTCAAAGATTGTAGCTGCCTTTTAATAAAAATGAAGGTTGATATTAATGTGAATGACCGAACTGAAAAATGACATATAGTAGAAAGCCTGCTTTGGAAAACCACAGAAAATTTGCTGGAGAAAAATCCTGGAATCATTTATCTGTTTTGGATGTGAGCAGGGAAGGCCAAAGGGGTAGTGAAGGAGGGTGTGGGGGTGGTGGAGGTGAGGGGAGGAAGTGGAGATGAAGGTATAGAAAGAGAGCGGAGAGAGAATGGGGGCTGGGGTGAGGAAGTCCTCAAGAGGCACCTTTAGGTTTTCCCCCTTTTTGCAGCCCATTGCCTATGAGTCTATATGAAACAAATCGATGTAGAAGTCTCTTCGGGATAATCTAGGAGCTCATTTATTAAACCCATGATTTAGGCTGATCTTTGGAAGTTTCTGCTCTCAAAATGATCATCTTTAAAAATTTTGAAGCAAAATACGCATCGTAAAATATCAAAATTTCGTTCAAGAAATAAATCCAACTGAACATTGTAAAAACTGACTTGATATCAAGATAGGATAAGTACTCAGAAGGTAAATATAAAAACATGAAGCAAGGGAATTTTTGTTGGTGAGCAGAGGTTATATTTATTATCATCAAGTGCACTTGTGCCCTATTCAACTGTCCTTGCATGTTTGTGTTTCTGGCATTTTTGTCTATAGACTCATAAAGTTGAATTGGTATTTCTTTGTTCATAAATTTTTTTTTTAGGGTGAGTGTCCCAAAAAAATATTAACCTGCTTCCATCTGTCAGGCATGTTGATATCCTCTACTTTAGTCAACTTCTTATTGTGTTGGTTACATTTATGGGACTATGCCAATATGTTCATCCTTGTGTGACATCTGAGAAGAATCTCCACCCCAAGTAAATACTTGCATTTTCAGGAGGACCTGGATGAGGCATTTTTCATTGTCCATTTGAGAAACATGTTTTTATCTTTACGTGTTTCCTTGCCCATTTGATGAACAATGCGATGAATTTAATGGTGTAAGGTGAATGTAAAGTCATTCACTTTCATTTCTTAGCCTCAGCTACCATGCACATAGCATGGTTGCCACACCCACGCAGATTGATGTTAGTTCTTTTTTTTTTTTTGGTTGTCCTCCTCCTCCTCCTCCTCAATGAGGTTGATGTCAGGGATTGCCTCAACCTTATCAGTGTTATTCATGGATGGATGGATGAGATCATCTGAAGGAATTTTGATATCAATCAACAACAAGGGTCAATTTGATTTGACTCATCCTTCATTCGACAGGAGAACTAGGGTCTCAGTTCACTGAGTGAGAAATAGAAGACGCTGTGCAATGGATAGCTAGCAGCTAAGCACTCAAGCCATACCAATGGGAGGTAGCGGAGATAGGGATGAGCTGTTCTTTATTTAGAGAATAGTACTTTTATGTTTGTGTTTATTTAAGCACTTATCCGGTATTAGATCCATTTTCAACTACTTTGTTGAAGTGGGATGCCCTTGGGTGTGCCTCCAAATTCTTACTTTTTGGGGCCTTGTAGTCATTGAAACAAACTCAACAAGTTTCTAGCATTTCTCCGCCCTATCACCAAAAAGCACATTTTCTAGAGCATGCAAAAATCATCAAAAGTGAAATTTGAAACCTTTGCTCACAAGCCCCTCCATCAGCCAACAGACCTCCATCATGTCGTACCTATAGATGATATGATATAGCATAAAAATTGCTGAACTTCACTGAAATTAGTCTGGTGTAGAAAGAGGGGAGTTTATATAAGTTCACTTGACTTATGTGAGATTTGGGTAGAAATGCTAAGTCTAAACAGCAGAGGAATTTTTTCTGATGAGAAAGCAGTAGAAGAATATGCCCCAAAACGTCTTACGCACTTGCTGGTTGCTGCAGTTAGATAGTTTGATACTTCTTAATGAAAAATATAGTTTTACATTAATTTTCTTTGATCATGCAGATGATTTGTTTTGAATGATCATATTGATGATGTTGGCTCCTCTTCAAAATGATGAAACAATAGATGACTATAGCATCAAGAAAGATTTTAAATGTTAATATCGATGTTGTATTGACAAGTCAAAAATGAGATATATCTAATACATATCATTGATATTTGGGAATTTCAGAAAAAAATGCTCAAAATGACTCAAAATATCATAAATTTGATGAAATCAACATTTTAATAATCACTACATGCATGAAGAAATGTCAAGAAGATCAAAATCATAAATTTTGAATGAAAACATAATATAAATACATTATTAATAATATAAATGCATTAATGGCATATTAACAACTGTCGTAAGTCATAACATTGAAAAAAAAAGTACTAACATGATAATAACTTAAGATGTTCATAATAACACTCATAAGAAATGAAATATAATAGTACTAATATCACCAAAATCATGATTCATGAAGTGTTAGGAATATAAAATTGAACCTTTTACCCCCCTTAAACTAAATTGCACCGGTGTTATTTCAATTCTAAATCAAATATTACCGGTGTTATTTGAAATATTGTCTGCGGTATTTGAATATTTAAGTTTTGAATCAAATATTGCCCATATCGATAGCGTGTTGCTGACATTCATGAAAAATTGCAATGAAGGGACCAATATATGTCGGTTGATATTCCCTGATATGAGCAAAATGTCGCTCGACATTTGGGAAAAACTATGTTGTTTGAGTATCGACATGGGGTCATTGTGGCGATATGTGATATATTGGCTATATATTGCCGATATATTGTGGTATTTAAATCCTTCAAGATTGCAGTAGCTGGAGTTTGTATGGAAAATGTTGGGGTGGACTGGTATAGAGGATTTCAGCTGTTTGTAGATCATTGGGATGAGCACTGGACAAGGATTTTGTGCAGATCACTTTCCTGCGCTGCCTCCAAATCCTGAGCCATATTCCCCTTCAAAAAAAAAAAAAATCCTGAACCATATTATAGTAGGGGAAGATACTGTCTGCTGATCTGGATGCAGATCTTTGGCATAGATCAGTTTCACATAAGCTTCACCGAAGGAGGTTGCTCATACAAGCTGGGCAGCTGTCAAGAAGGGCAGGTCTTTTGTGTGTTTTCTGACTCATGCGAAGCATGTTGCCAATTTATTTAGTTTCACACAATGCAGCACACCCTGTAGGCTGTAGAATAGTCATTACACTGCTGTGGAATCCTACCATCATGAGCAGCTTCTGCTTGCTGTGGTTGTGGCAATGGCAACTGCAGCTTGGCCATCCACCAACCTGAAAAGGAAACGGGTTAGGTTGTTGCAGTGAGGATTGGATGATTTGTTTAATATATAGTGTTGTAAGATTTGATGCTGTATAGTAAGGTTTAGGATATCATAATTTAGTCAATGTAGGATTTCCACCCTCTTCTTTTGGCTTAGATGCTGATTGTGTTGCCACCTGACCACTTGAATGGGTTATGCATCCATTGTTTACCGATATTGTTTTATTTCTGAAAGAGTGCATAATTTTTCAAAAAACAGAAGGGTACATATGGTAACAACACGATGACCATATTTGTGTGGATATACACTTAAATGGCAATTTTGCTGCTATACATGCAAATAGGAAAGTTTACAAGGGCATACATAGAGAGTTCCCTTTGCACTGCCCATTTAGTTAATTATTATGTTATGACTCACTTGATTCTGTTTTTGGTGCAGAGACTAATCCTATGAACCGTGGTCACAATTTAATTTTTGGTGCCGTCAATTTATCTGGTCAAGGATACTCATCAGCCCCAGATCTGAGTCGTGTATGACTATGTTTTGATGCAGAAAGTAAAGATGACTATCTGCTTGCTGTTATTTATATTGTGTTTTTTTTGGGGGTCTTTGTTATGCTGGCAGATCTTTTCAACTGTGATCAGTTCCCTTGGAGGCAATAATATTGATGGTGGAAGCATGGAAATTGGTTCAAGGGTAACTTGATGGACATTGAGATGTGCCTATCTTTAAATTGGTAGTAATCCATGGTGTCATTACTTTTTACTTAAAATAAATTCATGATATCTGTCAGGAACAAGGTTCTCAAGGTAATGGCCGAACAGAAAATAGGGGCTCACCTAATCCTTCTCAAATGCAAGTGGATCAGCCCTCTGCAGGAGTTGAATTTGACCAGCATCAGGGCAATTCACAGTTTCCAACTTCCGCTCACCCAACAGTTAGCATCTAATTCCATGATATATTTTTTCCTTGTATGATTTTATTGAAGTCATGCCTGAGGCTTGCTGCTGTGAACTAAAATTTCTATATGATTTTTTAAATAGAAAATTTTGATGTGTTGTAGGTCATTCCTGATTCCTTGACAACTTTATCTCAATACATAAACTACATGCAGCGTCAATTTGACTCTGCCGGTGAGGTTTTAAAATTTGCAAACTGAGTATCGTCCATTTGTATCAAGATTATAGATATCGAGCCATCATTCTGCAGGTTCCAGCAGTAGCTCACAAGCTGCTGCAATTGGAGGTCAAGGGCCTTCCACTGCAAATCAAGGGCTGCCAACACCTGCAGCTTTAGCAGATGTGGTGCTATCCGCTAGACAACTTCTTGTAGAGCAGGCAGCAGGATGTTTATCTGTAAGTTTGCACTACTAGGGTAGGCTGTGTTTGTTTTCTATCGGAGATGTTAAAATTTATCCAGCTATTTGGATTTCGAGTTCTTTGGCTACCTTTAATTGCCTGCCTTCTACACACCACACCGCCCCCCTCCCCCCCCACCAAAACTAAATTTTATCTAGCACCTAAGCTGCTCTACTCAGAAAATGCTGATGCCTATGAGTTGATTGTGGACACGGTTTCTCCCATGAAAACTTGCTCCAAAATGTTAGAGAAGCAATTATGACAATTTCTCTGTTTGGAAGTATTAAACTTTAAAGCTTACCTTTTGCCTTTTGGCCTTGCTTGGTGGCTAGGATTTACCACAGAAGGGTGGGATATATTGGTTTGATGGACAGAATAATCTGTGGGAGGATATCCCACGAATTGGCCTATTGGCCTCTTAGTTTGGAACAGTAATCCCAGCATTTGTATGGGAGTTAGGGATAAAGGATGTCATTTTCTCCCAATACTCTCTCCTTTCACTAATTTTAAATTTCAATCCAATACTTAACCAAGCAAGAAATGAGGTTATCCTACTTGCTAAAAGCTCATTTCAATTTTTTTTTCCCGTAAAGGACAATTATTATTTCAGAATTACTATTCCTCCAACCAAAATAAGGGTTTATGCTTTTTTCTATTACTTTCTTTTCCTTTTCTCCTTATGTACACTTATTGCTTTGTATATAGAGGGCACACACAACTGATAGGATCCATTCATTTTCTCTGCTACACAGCATCAGAGGAGGGTAGCTTCAAGGTTTTTCGTGTTCAATACCTCTTCCCCTGCATTCAGGAACCCCCTGCTCAAGACTACATAGCTGTCGGTGAGTAATCAATGAGGTGTGAGAACCTTGTGCAGAGTTTGGAGTATTATGTGGTTAGCGCTAGGTACATCAAGTGCTCCCACACTACATGTTACTTATGCTAGGCATGCTTAGGCTCTGCCCTAGCATTGCAGAGTGTCTAGAAGCACACACTTGTGCAGCACCTGGAGGTGTGTGCTCAACAAAGTGCATCTACACCCCCTGCAATATTCCATGATTTCCATCTGCCACTCCAGCATCTATGTCTGAGTCTGTGAGTGTGCACTTTTGATTGTGTTTTCTCCTCTAACTACTACCACCGTGTCAAATCAGGTTTTCACATTTTTTGCACCTTCTTGTGCAGATCTATCTATGATCTCCTGCACTTAATTGGATTAATGTGATTCTCTCCATGTTTCTTCTGCTCTTTGTTTTGATGTGGCAATTGATCTCTTCCTAGCTTGATCTATGGTTGTCAACATCAACTTGTCAGAGGATATCTTTTCCCACTTTCTCTGCAAATCTCCAAAGCATCCAAGGTAAGACTGTGAAAGTGGAGTATAAGTATTTTGCTCTATGGTTGACTTTCAGCCGTTTGTGAATTCTTGATGCAATTGTATCTGACCATAGATGATAGATGGGCCCAAGCGAGGGGTGGTATTCATGCCTTGTGGGAGGGAGAAGATGCCACATGGATGTTTAGTGGTAATATTCAGTCTAACATCCCCAAATAATACAATGATTTGCTCCACCAAAGTGATGTCAGAGGCTACAGGGGATGAACTGTCAACAATCTAACGTGACTTTACCTTGTCATCTTGGAAATCCAAAATATTAAGAAAGACAATGTCTTCGCTGATTATTTTGCGTTAGTCAACAATCTCTAAGATTGGTATCCATTCCCAAAAATGGACACTGATATCAACCAATCTCGGCTGATCTGGTGAAGATGCTTGTACAACAGGGATGGATTTGCACGGTGTAGTTCTTGCTAGACTAGATCTTAAGTATGACTCTGTCAAGATTTCATGACGACCTATGAGATTCCTTCGCCGCCAGATGTTTATGGAATGATCTCTAGGGCAATGTTCACCTTTTCAAGCATTTCTAGCCTCAAGAGTACCGTACAATGGCTGCCTTAAGAGCATAGAGATGTGGTTGTGGAGCCCCAGGTAGGGAAGGACGTAGAGGTGGATGACAGTCTTGGTTATGGACGTGGTCACGAGCAACTCTTTACTGTGAACTCTATGATTGTACTAATCATAATTCCAATCAGTGTTGGCAAAAGTATGGTATATTCTTCTTTTCGAAAAAAAAGGTATGGTATATTCCATGTGTAGCCAAGGTTGTTTTTGATTCTGCCTTTGCCTCCAGAGCGGATTACTATTTCTTAAGTATATGGTTTCTATTGAGGGTGTGAAGATTTGTGGAAGCGGAGTGGGACCTTGGCACGTGGTAGATCCCACACATGGAATGTGGTGAGCGATGGAGAGGCTGGCGGTGAGGAGAGGGAGGGAGGGAGGGAGGGAGTAGTTGTGGTAAAACTGGATTTATTGCAACTCAACTCAAAACAATAATATTGATCTCTTTTTATAAAAAGATGTATTCCTATTTCTTAAAACAGCCCAAATCAAATCAAATCAAGCGTAACAACTCAATCAATCACCACTCCTCAAATATCTTTTCCTAAATTTAGAATCTTGTTACCTAAAACAAAATTACCACATGTGGCATAACTTAGCTTGCAAGCCACCCAACTAAACCCAAGGGCCATATAGCCCACCTGCGGATAGACAGACTGCCACATGGCAGTTTACGTGACTTCTTCATTCTTCACAGAGGGGTATGCTAAACTATCTACTATTTATCACCTTGAGCACCCATAACTACACCGTGTCTGCTTTCACTAGTAGTGCATCCGTCATTATTTGTACATTGACTAGCACCTATAATAGTGAAAGACTTGCTAATATTGGTGCCTCTTTCTCATACTATTGGTAATATCTCTTAGTTTTTACATACTTTGTCTAGTCCTTTCAATGTCAGAGTTGTTACATGGATCTCTTTCTCCTGTCACTATCCAGGGAACTGTTTGTGTATCAGATACACTATCTTTGTATGATTACATGCACACAAATTTTCACACTTCTTCATCTCTAGGTTGGATTGTTAAACTTTTGAATTGTCCAGTTGTGTTTTATGAATCGTTTGTTGTCTTGAAGATCTCTAGATGATGAAATCAGCCAGTGGGAATTATGTAAGGGGATTGACATTTACAGCTTATCTTCATATGCTTTTCCTACTACCATAGGAACCCTCTTTCCACCTATAAAGTTGAGTCACCAATCGGGACAGTTGAGTCTATCAGTTTTGAAGCGTTGGTTTCCCAAATTATGGTTAGTCAAGTCATTGGGCTATGAGGCTTGTCAACTTAGCAAGCATCACGATCTCCTTTCTATTTTAGGGGTAATTAATGGGAGTTTGTACCATATTTTTAGTTGTTCATGCAGGTTTGTAAACCTTTTTAGAGTCAATCAGATGAGGGGTTTCAAACATTTTTTTGTCTTAATTGATGATGGTACTGGAGTAATATAAGTCGACATGTTTCATGAAAAGTTCAAAACTTCTGATGCTATAAAAATGTTATTCTTGAAATAAAGATGCAGATTCTTTTCTCTTTCATATTTTTTTCATAGATAGTGACTTGGAGTTTATTAGTACTTCCATTTAGTCTTTCTATGAAGAGTTGGGAGTTTTATGTCAAAATCTATTGTGTATTTGTCTTCTAATATGATGGTTTTGTTGTGCTAAAATTGTGATATTTTGGTTGAGGCCCTATTATGTTTCACATGAATATTCGATTGCTCACTGTCCTATCAATTAAGCTTTATCATCTGCTCTTGGACGAAAGGTTCCCATCCCTGCTGTATATTCTTACATTGACTTGTTTCGTGTCACTGCTTGTGTCTTTTGATCTGTTTGCATTTTGAACGCAATTACATGAACTAAGACTGAGCAATTAAGTCTTAGCTTCTCATTGCGTTCATTGCAACCACATTGACCACAAGGCCGCAAGCACTATTACATGAACAGTCTGATCTGTCATATTCTCTCTGCAGCAAGAACTCCAGAGGTCAAAAAAAGATTCATCCTCCTAGCTTGGCAAGCCCAAACCCTGAAATAGGTCCTTGGCGAAACCGCTGTGCTGCAGCAGGTGCTCGACATCCTCCTCATACACCTCATACAAGGGGCATGCCACATCTATTTCCGGACTCCACCCTCTCATTGTGACCTTGGTGGCCAATTTCCTTTGCAGCATCCAAAGAAAGATGCTAATCTTCAAAGGCACCTTTAACTTCCAAATGATAGTACGATGCACCCCAGAAAATCATCCATCCCATTAACTGTTCCTTTCAGCAACTTATAGGCTGTTTTGGTGGAGAAAATTCCATGCACCCAAGCAATTTTGTCCAACAATCCCCGCTATTGCCAAAAGGCTTCTAAGGGAGCCAACGGCTCCTGAATCTTGCGAAGTCTCGCCTCCAAAAGAGAAACCCCAAAACTGGGCAGCCAAGTGCCAATGCCCCTGACTAGCGGACAATCCCATGCATCCTTCATCCATTGGTGTCTGTCTAAAGCCAAAGCATAAATCCTAGGAAGCCTTGAAGCAAGATTTCCCAGGATCATTCAGTTGTCCTCGCAGAATTTGAAAGTCCTTCCATCACCGCAAACCAGCTTAAAAAGGGATTCAACGTGGTCCATGACTAAATAAAATCTTCTCCAAAAAGCAGAACCTCCACACAGAACTCTCCTCAGTCCAGTTTAGAGTAGAAGCATAGGAGTCACATAATACCCGATGCCACAACATGCCCTCATCTACCATCAACTTGATTGGCGTGATATTGAAAAAGACTTTTTACGTGGAGATCTTTTTGGAAATATTTATTTGTAACAGCCTCTTGTCCTTGTTACCAAGTGGGACAAACTGAAGTAAGCAAAATATGGACATAAGTAAAGTCCTTGTTCCCTGTTCAATAGATTTATTAGAGCAGTTGAATGGTTTGGGCTACATGATCATTTGCTGATTGTCCTGTTTTTGCAGTGCTTTGGGCTTCTGATTTTGTGATTGCTTTGTGGATGATATACTTTTAGCTTCTTGTTTTTTTTCTTTTTTTTGAAAAGCACTTTTAGCTTGTTATGAGTCTTGGCCCTAAATCTCTCATAGTGATGGAGGTGTAGTTCTCCAGCAGAGAAAGTATGTTTCTCACGGTACTGTGTCCACTCCAATGGATCTAAATCAAACTTGCACAATCACAATTGTCAATCTGATTCGGATTTCTGGCAATATCTTGTGGGAAAGTACTATATTTAATTACTTATCAATTGCTATTGTGAAGAAATGTTTTATTATTATTGGAATTCAAAGAGAAGCCATGGGTTATTATAGTTGGAATTCAAAGAGAAATCATGGGATTTGATCTCTTTATATAGAGAGAGCAATCCTACCTTCCAATCCTAATACAATCTTCTAAAATAAGTAAAACATTTATCTAACTAAATCAAATCAAATCTTGAACATATTTCCTAAATGAATAATCTAAAAATAGAAAACATAAAATATGAAAAGAGGATAACATGCCAAGAGGATTTGTTTCACCTCTACTTAACATGGAGAATCTTGGAAGATCTCCAACGGGGAGATCACAAGAATCTCCAACACTCTCCCTCAAGTTGAACATGCATGATCCAACTTGAGAAAGAACTTCAAAATCTGGCACGTGTATGCCATACATGCACGAATGGTCTTCAAACCTTGAATTGGACCTCAAACTAGACTAGAACTTGACTGTGTCGAACACTCTAAAGCATATGTTAGTCGCTCATCTTCCAGAAAAAATCATCACACTTGGAGAAGAGTAAAACAAATTAGGTTTTGGGCTTCCACCATGGGGGCTGAACCTTTGTCTCAGTTATCCTACCACTGATCATCATCTTTTGGGATGACACAACTTGGGGCTTTGACATATTCCTTTTGGCCAGGTGCAAACGGGATATAAACTTTGAACTTGATCACAACTTGGACCACTGACATGAAAAATTTTCAACTAGGACACGTTCCCAAGCACGGATAGTTGCATTCATAAAAAAAAATTCTTCACCCCAGGAAAAGATGAAAAATTGGTTTCAGGCATTTACAAGTAGGGCTGAGCTTATGGCTTAATTTTTCAATCACTCATCATTATCTTCTGCGATGACACGACCCGAGACTTTAGGAATGCCCTTTAGGCCATGGCCAGGTTGGGCAAACAGTATGACAACCATAGTAAGACTTATCTCTGTCCTACATGAAGCACTACCAACCATCATGATTACGACAGTAGCATCAACAGCAAGAACTACAGCAATGGCAGTGGCACCAACAACCACAACAGTAGCAAGAACTGCAGCAATAATGGCTTCTGTGACAATAATAGTTGCAACAGCAGTAGTGGCTCCAATGGGGGAGGGTAGAACTCGCACCCCAATGCAGAGTGGGTGCCACCCATTTGGCTTAGGAGACCGGTTTTGGTCTCCACGTAGAGAAGAGGCTCTCATGACCCCTTAGGCACAAGGAAGCGTGGTTTTCTAGATTGAACCTACTCTAATACCATGTGAAGAAGCATGGGGTTTATTATTATTGAAACTTAAAGAAAAATCATGGGATTTGGTTTCTTTATATAGAGAGACCAATCCTACTTTCCAATCCTAATACAATTTTAGGAGATTCCCGGTTGGTGCACTTTTTAAAAGGGGAGGTACTAGATAGATAGATAGATAGATAGATAGATAGAGAGAGAGAGAGAGAGAGAGAGAGAGAGAGCAAGAGCGAGAGAGAGTTTACACCGAGGTGGAGGGCCGCTAGTGAGTGCGGGCGAGCTCCGGGGCAGGAAGGGGAGGGAGGAGGCGGGAGTGGAGCAAAGGGCGGAGAGGGTACCCCTCGGAGCGAGGACAGCGAAGGCGTGACCGGAGATCAGTGCTGGTCGGTGGTAGTGGGTCAGAACAGGGCAAAGCAAGATCAAGCCGCTCGAAGGACGGTCGTGCGAGGTCTAGGAGGCGCAGCCGGGTGGGGGAGGTGCTACAAATGCCTCATTATCGACCATTGGATCCTGGAGTGCAAGGAGCCCTGACGGTGCTGGAGGTGTGGAGGACTTGACCATAGAAGTGGCAGCTGTCGGAGGGGATCCGAGAGGGAAGGGAGAAGGGTTTGCCGCCACCGCTGCCATTGAAAGGGCTACCGGAGGTGGAGGCCCCTTGGTCGGAAGGAGTTAGGTCTCTGAGGAAGGTGGTGAAGGAGAGTATTGTGGGTGTAGTATTGGATGGAGGGGTCTCGAAGGCGATGGTGGAAACTTCTTTGGGTGAGGGGGTAAGGAGGGGAGGGGTCAAGGTTCTGTAGGTGGCGGAGAAGGTGTTTGTGGCAAGAGGGCTCTCGATAGAGAGGCAGAGGGAGCTGTTGTTCACGGAGTGCTCTGCCGGGGGAGGGAGATGGTGGTGGAGGCACCCGTCACCACACGAGGGGGCCCTCCAGGAACACCTGCCGGAGAGGACAGTGGTGGAAATTGCCATTACCGGAGTTCCATGGTGGCTGCACTCAGTCGAGTGGTGGAGGTGATCATGGTGCCGTTCGCTCGGGTCAGGAGGTGCGAGGTGTTGGGGCTTGCGGAGGGACCAATCGTGGCGCTAGTCAAGCTGAAGGCCGAAGCGAGGCTGATCAATAGGGTCTTGCTATGGCTTGAAGGTTCGTCTTGGGTGGTGGAGTGCTCGAGTCGGAGAGGATGGCGGCCTACGGTGGCCAGAGCTACGGGCTCAGCGATGGGGAAGGCGAAGTGGCACGCGGTTGTTGCGAGGAGGCGAAGGGCCGCTGACGTGGACTCGAGGCTTGAGGGCTTCGTGGGAATCATGCGGGGGAATACCAAAAGGGGCGTGGACCTCGACCCTGACGCAGTCTCGGTCCCCGAGAGATCCGCGAAGATCTCGGGGCTGCTGGCACCCCGAAAGTGGAGAGGTTGGAGGGTGACTCTATCGGGTGACGTTGCGAAGGTGATGATGCATGGCTTTTAAACCCTAGCATGTGCGCGTCACCTGCTGGGGTGCGAGGCATCGGTGGTGGGGCGGACTAGAATCCTGATCCACGCTCCAAGTTTGAAACTGTGGTTCAACTATTGGAGCAGTAGGAGCTCCATGTCGGGGGCGATGGTCCCTCAAGTGGTTTCGCGCAGCCCTTGGGTCGTCGGAGGAGGGAGAAAGCCAGGAAGTGGTGCCGCACGTGCCGGGGAGGGAGGTGTGGCCCCTACTAGGGAAGGCCAGATTGGTGGTGACGAGGGGAGTAGACCCTCCTTTGACAGCGACAGGCAAGGTAATCCTCTAGCATAGAGAGTCTTCGGAACGGCAGCAGGCGTTTTCGGGCAGCAGCAGACGACTAGGAACCCCTCGATGGGGGATGACCCCGTGGAGGTTCCTTTGGCGGGATGGGCACCGCTCGTGGTGAGCGGGGGGCACGGTGGTGCTCTCCGCTACCAAAGGAAGTGGTCATTCCGTGGCAGGCGAAGACCACGGATGGTGGACGGTCGTGGGGGGGCCCCGCCTAGCCCAAGGCCAAGGGAGTTGCTGAACGAGGAAGATGAGGAGGTACATAGGATGGTGAGGGCAGGTGGCTTCAGGCAGGCCACGGAGATCACCACGTTGCCTAGATGAGTGGGGTGCTCACTTGGAATGTGCAGGGCCTCAATGACTCGACGAGGAGGGCCATCTTGGGGAGGTACATCAGACAGTGGAGGGCGGACATTGTTTTGTTACAGGAGACTAAGTTGGCTGATTGTGATGGTTGAGTTTGGAGAGAGGTTGAAGGCTCCTAGATGGAGGGATTTCGGTCCCTTGCTGCGAATGGTCGATCAGGAGGACAGATCCTTGGGTGGAGGGAGGATGTCTTCTCTTTGGAGGACATCAGACGTGGTGAGCATACTATTTCGGCAAGCTTGATCAGGAGGACAGATCCTTGGGTGGAGGGAGGGTGTCTTCTCTTTGGAGGACATCAGACGTGGTGAGCATACTATTTCGGCAAGCTGGATCGGCGACTTTCTATCTGGCAAAGAAGCTCTCCTTGCTGTGTGACTATCTGAAGCTGGCTAGGCTGGAGATCAGGGCATCTAACAGGGGCAGGAGGCTTTGGCAGAGATTAGCAGAATTGACAGACAGGAAGACCAGACTCCCATTTCCCCTGAGGACATGGAGATCAGGACGAGGATGTCGAAGGTGATTCAGGAGGAGGATAGACGAACGGAGATGGAATGGAAGGTGAAATCCAAGCAGAGAAGATTGAAAGAAGGGGACTCCAACACCAGGTTTTTCCACCAGATAGCCTCTGCAAGGAGGAGAAACTGGCTAGATGAGCTGGTGGTTGGCGGGGATGCTTTCTTGGGCAGGGAGGTGGGATAGGCGGTGGTAGATTATTTCAGAGAGTTCACTGGGAGACAACCTAGGGGAGGTTGAAGGTGGAGGGGGGAGGATACACAATGTATTTCGGAGGCTCAGGCGGAGGGTCTTACGATTGGCTTTTCAGAGGAGGTGAGGTAGGCGGTGTGGGGCCTCAATGTGGAGGGATGCCCTGGCTTGGACGGCTTCCCTGTTTTTTTCTTCTGAGAGTTCTGGCATCTGGTGGGTGCAGATGTGATGCGAGTGGTGGATGAGTTCGCTTCCGACAATAAAGGGTTTGATAAGTTGAACAGATATTGCTTGTTTCTGCTGCCTAAGAAGGAAGGGACCGAGGCCATTCAGGACTTCAGACCAATTGTCTTGTCTAATGCAGTTTACCTTATTGTGGCAAAGGTCCTGGGTAACAGGCTGAGAGACATCCTGGGGGGGCTTGCTCTCCCCTGTTCAAACGGCTTTTGTGTCTGGAAGAGGAATTTTGGATGGCTTTGTGATTGTGATGGAAGCCTTGGCATCATGGAGAAGGGAGAAGCAGGCCTTTTTATGGAAGGTGGACTTCAGCAAGGCATACGACTCAGTTCAGTGGGACTTCCTGTGGAATCTCTATGGAGGAGGGGCTTCTCGGCGACCTGGATTGACTGGATGAAGAGATGTGTGACATCCTTTTCAGTCCTTATCAATGGGAACCTGGTGAGAGGCTGGATCCAACCTAGAAGAGGGGTACGGCAAGGGTGCCCCCTTGCACCCATGCTTTTTGCTCTTGCGGCAAATGCACTTGCACCGGCGGCACACAGAGCTTGCAGCAGGGGACTGTTCAGAGGCTTCGTTGTTGGAGGGGGTAGAGAGGTGGTGATCTTGCAGTACGGATGACACATTCCTCATGGTCGAAGGATCCATGTTGGAAGCAAGGAGGTTGAGGATCCTACTGGAGCTCTTTGGTGAGGCGTAAGGGCTACGGATCAGTCATCAAAAATCTAGCTTTGTCTCGATCAATTTATTTGCCACGGAAGCGGAGAGGGTGTGTGCTTCTTTGGAGACCGAGAGGGGCGCCTTACCTTTGGTATACCTGGGCCTACCCCTGTCGGATCGTCGTCTCAGGGTGTAGGACTGGCTCCCGTTGCTGGAAAGGATGGAGGGGCAGTTGGCAGGGTGGTCCTCTGGACTGCTATCTAGGGGCTGGTGACTGACCTTGGTGAAGGCGATTCTGGCACCCATGCCGTCTTACTTCATGTCTGTCATCCGGTTGCCACGTTAAATTGAGAGGAAGGTCTCGGGACTAATGAGAGATTTCTTCTGGTCTACTGCAGGGGCGGCAGGTAGGGGGGTGAGGCTGGTTGCTTGGGAGGAGGTTTGCAGGCCTACACAGGAGGGGGTCTTGGGGTCAGGGATGTGGACAGAGTGAATATCAGTCTTCTCACGAAATGGATTACAAGGTTGGTGGGGCACGAACAGGGAGTCATTGGAGATGTTATGCGGCGGTGCTACGGCGACTTCCTGGCATGGGGACCTCTCTGTTCTCCCCCCTCTGGAGCGTCCTTCCTCAGGGGCTTGGCGACGACGGCTGTGAGAGTGCGCGACTTCTTTGACCCGGTGCTTAGTGCGGGAGACTCCTTCCGTTTTTGGCAGGATGACTGGCAGGGGGCGGCTATACTTTAGGGGAAAGGTTCCCTTGGCTATTGAGTAGTGTGGTGGATGCGTCGGCAAAGGTTTGAGATTGCTGGGACGAATCCTGGTGCCCCATTTTCCGGGGGAGCCTCTCTGGGCAGAGCTGTGAGGACTTCCAGCAGCTATTGTAGGAGTTGGTGGGCTGGGCTTCGGGCGAAGGCCCTGACGGTTTTCACTGGGAGGGAAATTTCTTGGTGGCAGAGGTGTATCGCAGGTTGAGACCTGGTGGGGCCCCCTCGGACGTTGACTTCATGCGGGACTGTAGACTAATTTGGACGGTGAAATGCCCCCTAAAGGTGAAGATTTTTGCCTGGCTGGTGAAAAGAGGACGAATCATGACGAAGCAGTGGAGAGCTAGATGGGTCCAGACAGACGACTTAGCATGCCCCCTTTGTGGGGGGGGTTGTTGAGGATGTCCAACATCTCCTGTTCCGGTGCTCGTTCGTAGCGCCGGTTTGGCAGGAGATGGGGATTGGCTAGATCTCCCACCAGGATGTCGCTAGCTTTTAGTCCTTTCGCAGGGGAAGTGTGGGCGGCGGATTGTACACCTTCCGCTCCAAGCATGATCGGGCAAAGGCCCTAGCGATTCTGTGGGGAGTATGGCTGGGGAGGAACGGGGTGGTGTTTAGGGTGGAGAGGCCTTATGTTGAGAACTCTGTCTCATCTATCTCTTCCCAGATTGGTTTTGGAGGACCAATTTGTAAACTTCTGATGTAATATTGTTTTGATGTGGAATGAATTTGGGTGATTATCTTCGGGATAACCGCCCTTTGCCTTTTCAAAAAAAATTCCAATATAATTTTCTAAAATAAGCAAAACATATGTCTAACTAAGTCAAATCAAATCCTAAACATATTTCCTAAAGGGATAATCTTAAAATAGAAAACATAAAATATGGAATGAAGAGAACATGGCAAGAAGATTTGTTCCTCCTCTTCTACTCAACATGGAGAATCTTGGAAGATTGATATGTTAATATATTTAGTGTCAATATTATGAACTGGCCTTTAAGGTTTAGTTGGGTGGACTATTAGGTGCTAAACAAATCCAGGCTTGTTTCACTGAGTGATTTTTCTCCAGTTCCAAAAAGAACCTTTATCACATTGGTTTTGCAGGAACTTGCCTCTCAGTTGCAGAATCAGTCAACAGTAACTGATGGCCTGGCAAGGTCACGCATCCAGTCTCATTCGATAAGATCTGGAGTGCTGCTGCAGAATCTTGGCTCTCTACTTCTTGAACTTGGTCGCACAATCATGACAATCCGGATGGGACAGACTCCTGTAGGTTTCTTACCTATTTTTTCTACTCATAATTTTTGTACTAAATGTTCTAACTTAGCTTGAGCTATGTTATTTGTTTTTACCTCAGGATGAAGCTGTTGTAAATGCTGGGCCAGCAGTTTTTGTTTCCGGTTCAAGTCCTAACCAAATAATGGTTCAGGTTTGTATGAGTTTATTCTTTTGAACAGTATATGTATATATTTTTGAAATTCTCTTTTAAACAGTATTCTTGTTTCTTATATGTGCACACTCTTAAGCCTAACTAGTTTTGCTATATGCTTTAGGCAGCTATTGGTTTAGGTGGCTCAGGGTCTCCTCATCCTGGTCATGTCTTGACTGGTGGACTTGGGAGTGGCCTTCTTTCTAGAAATATTGATATACGCATACGCAGAGGTGATAAGTTTTTTATTTTATGTTTTCTTAATCTTTAATTGTTGTCTGGGCACTTGGTTGTTTCCCCAGTCATTTTTCCATTGGTCATGATCCACTTACAAATCTTATGTAGTTCCATCTGATCACTATTGTCCAGGGAATTCAGTGCCTGTTGGTCCTAATAATGTTGCCACAAATGGTTCTGAACCTTCTAATGCGCAACAGCCTTCTGGAAGAACTGATTCTTCGAGACGTTCTGTTGACAATTTTTTTCAGCGGATACTTCAAGGTGTGTCCAGTGCTGCACCTAGTTCTGGAGAGTCTTCTGTGAGGGTAGTGCCCATAAGAACAGTCATTGCGATTCCTGCTGGTGTCAGCCGGCCTTCATCTGATTCTTCAGGGAATTCAGATGCCTCGCTTCATCCCCTGTTTGCAAGAATACAGGAACAGCTTCTACAGGGTCAAAATGACACAAGAGGCTCTGCAGCGGCAAGTGAAAATACCGCAATTGTCCATAATCAGCATCCAGTTCCGGATTCCCATCTGCAAGGACCAACCTCAGAATCAAGGGATGAAAATGGTGAGAGAGACCGAATTCTTTTTCCAACAAATTCTGCTAATGGTTCTCCTTTCACAAGTTCTGGAACTGATCTTATCCAACATCCGCATGGTATGTATGAAACTCTTATTCTGCTCTAATCTGTTTTTCTTTTCTTGTGAAAAGGGCTCTAATCTGTTTCTGGTCGGGGTTGAATTCGGGATTAAAGGAGTGTGCAGTGCTCGATTTAGGTGGACCAGAGTGCCAGTAAATAAAACATGGGGGCAGGACTGTGGAATTCTTGCCCCAGTGTTGGATATGTCTGAGCACATCCCTGATGTGCTTGTCTGGGAACCAGTGCTCAGGTCATGTTCCTTGACAAATGTATGAATGGATAACTGATAGGGGCATGGCATGGAAGGAAAGTGATCTAGGTTGGGTTGCAAATGGGTTAGTTGTTGCCTCCATGTCTCGATTATTTTGATTCCAAGTTAGCAGTTTAAAATACACAGACATACAATATTATGGATGCATCATGCCTTGATCCAGGGTGATCGCAAATGGTCTGTGTGTAGCTTCTCTAACAAATGTCTGCTGGATATCCATGTCTTGATTAGTTCGATAGAAATATCAAACTGTAAGGTAGCATGGTTATTTCAATATCATAAATGGATGATGCCAGATAAAGCTTTATGATGTACGTCTATTAACATTGTACCCTTGAATCTGCTTACAATTTATGTAGCAACTCATCAAATGGCAGTCGGATTGGTTTTCCCATCTCTTTTACGTAGGCTTCTCGGTTTACTACCCACGTATAGTGGCAATCTGAAAATATTTGCTGCTTGTACATTGATTGTTTCTTCAAAAGATATTTGAAATTTCTTTGTTTCCTTGAAAACATTTCCTTTGTAGCCTTTCAGAAAAAAATTCTTTGTAACTTCTACAGTAAAGTTGGATGACTATAAGTTGTCATTGTTCATCTTTTAAACAAAAGATTTTTTGCATTGACTTTGTGAAAAGATAAAAGTTTTGGTTATGTACCAATATTTCAAATGGGAAATTGTGGACATGGTGCTTCCTTTCAGCGAGGGTTAAATTTATCTGTTCAATCCATCAGTACTACTAGTCATATTCCACTGACTTTTTGATGGTCATTCTCTAAAAATGGGAAGGCTGAAAAAGAACTCCTTTGAACTTTGCTTGCTGAAATGATTGAAATTTCGATCAGTTTGGAAAAAACTCAAATAATGGTATTTTCAAATGCCCATGATCACTGATACTTCCAATTTATTCCTTTTCTTTTCTTTTCTTTCTTTTGGGTATTAGATTTTAAATCTATCAATTTGTCTCCTTTTCTCTGCAGAGATTTTTCTATCAACCAACATCCCTACTGGAAGACAAGATGGAAGTAACAGTGGTGTCAGCCAGCAGGACTTGTCTGAATTTCTGGACAGAATAGGATTGTCAAGCGCAGAAATTGAGGCAACCTTTAATTCTTGGAGAAGCCCTTCAAATGAAAATGATGTTTCACTGAATCCTGGAAGACAGGAGACGTCACAACAGGACAGTAATCAAGATGGAATTTTTTTTGCTTCTCTGGTTCGGCAGTTAATGCCATATATCTCTCAGGGTAGTGCTTTGCAGGACTCTAATGCTACTTCTCAAAGTTTGTCTTCAGGACATGCAAGTTCTTCCATGGAACATGTAAGACTCTGGATTGTATTTTCCTGGTTTTTTTGGATGCTTAATATGAGTAGTTGGAGTCAAAATCGCTCAATTGCTAAGTTGGCCTCATTTTGGTACATAATTTGAATGATTTTTAGTTTTGCTTGCCTATTTACTGTTGTTGACGGTGCTCCTACTTTTTTCCTTTTTTACACCTATGCATGGACAATCAGTAGGCTCTAGCAAATTGCTCAAATGGACAAATTGAGTCTCATATTTGATTTCCACCAATCTGAATACTCCTAGATGATTTCTCCTGCATTTGCTGGTAAGTGTTGTTTCGAAAATCAAACTATCAAAGTCCTTAGCTGAGGGATCTTTGAAGTGCTGTGGGCCCATAGAACCACATTAAGAATACCCATGCAAATGAACTCATACTTATTGGTCTTCTGACAAGAAGCAGTAGTTCCACCAGAGGTCGAGCTACATGATGGGTGTCAGTTTTCTCAGAGTACATCTTTGCTTCAAATGATTTTCCGGCTATAAGGTGAAAATTTTCTATATATGATGAGGTAAACGTAAAAGGTCTCGCTTGCTTACTATTCATTGAAGTAATGTCAATCTTTCTATGAGGGAAAATGCTAGAATTTTCAATTGCTATAGATAGTAGTTAAAATAAATGAGGATTCTAAACAATTCTTTGGTGTTGTACCCGATTGGTAATTGTTGCAATATGAAAATATAAATAGATACTTTAGGGTTTCTCCAGCTCCTTCATCAGCAAAGTTGACAATAGTGTCAAGGAAACTCATGACAGCTTCCTAGAGAACTTTCCCATTTTCGTAGGCATTCTCGATTGCTTCTGGGGTTGAGATTTATGGGTCTCCCTCCATCAAATGCGGTGGTCTCTTCAGTATGGTTGCCAGTACCTTAGCCAAAATGAGGGCTGAATAAAATTGACTTGGTGATCTATGGCAATGCTTGAGGTAGGTGACCCTCCTTTTCAACTGGAAATTGCAGGGTGAACCTCAGATTTCCCTATCTACTGAACTAGCGTTGGTTTCAAGTGAAGATTTAAATGTTGCAATCATATCCATGGTATATGTGCCGAGATGGAGAAATATGATGAATTGAAGAATGGGCAATGAAAGGGAGTGAGTGAGAACAAGATGGGAGTTTAGGAATGGACAAACAATATGGTTTAGGATAGATTGGGAAGGTTGAATTCATGCGGGGAAACATTGCCATGTTGTATTGTTTTTGATAAGGAAAAAAGTCCTCTGGAAGCATTTGATACTATATTGGGAAACTACCGACGTCTATAATGTTCAAATAATACCATATGTTAGGGAGTTTTTATGTGTCTTACTCTTTTTTTTTCCCATTGACTTTTTCTCTCTTTCTGCAAGCAAGAGGAATATCAACTGTTCTCACCATGAATATTAATCCTACCATGATACGCATTTGCAGGCTGAAGGACAGCATTCAGATGATGCAGGAAACCGTCGAGATCCACCAGATGATCCAGCCGCCAAGAGGCAAAAGGTATGGCGTTCTTATCACCTCCATTTCTTGAAGCGTATTTGGTTTGGGAAATTCTTTTGGGTCATTGCATCGACAACTTTATTTAAAACTGTTGTCTATACTGTGTAGAGTTCACAAGACATGGTAATGCAGGCCCTGCTTGGCCATCATCTATAAATTGTATTTTTGGTCAACATTATTCACTGACAAATGACATCCTAATTTTGTGAATATATGGTTTCACATTAATTCCTTTCTGAAGTTCTTGTAAATGATGGATATATCCTTCTCTGAAAAAAGATGTGTGTGAGCATTATATTTCCATGCTATACTTTTTTCCCCTCTTAGTTTAGAAAAATAATGTATTTCATGTTTGTTGTGCTTGTAGTAAGGTCTTTGTGCATTTCTGAAACTGGTCATGCCCAATATGATATATCAGTTTGAACTGATTTGATTCTGAGTCTTCTTTTGCTGCATCAGTCATCTCAAGCAGATACAAGTAATGTGCAGTGAGTGAATGACTGGAGTTATAGTTTTCCCTGGTCTCTTACCTGAGTGTAATATATTTACATCGGTTGTAAGCTTGAAATGTATATCTTGGATCCTTTTTCGTTTTGGATATATTTTGAGAAGGGTAAATATGGTGGGCATGGTCCTTTCAAAAAAAAAAGGGTTGGGCATGGCATTTGATCACTTGATCTCTAGATGCCAATGGGGAAGTTTTACTACTCTGCCAATCCCTTTCTGAAAGATAGATTTGATGTTGTGGAAATTTGCTTGTCCAGACAATAGATAGCATTTATTTTTGTTTCTGGCCCCTTATATATATTTTTTCTCCTTTTCGGTAATATAACAAAGATAATTTTTAATTCTAGGAGAGATCAGCTACTAAAGTGTTGGGACAAGATATTGCCTTTTTAATTGTTCCTAAATTTACTAGAAAAAAGTTTATGTGATCATCATTCATCCAAAATAAAAGCACACAGCTTTTCAACTTAACAGTAAAAAATGGTTAGGACAATGGTAATTGGCTTTGTGCTGACCTGTTGTAAAAATAGTCTAGATAATAGTTGCATAGTCTTTTGCAGCTTACGTTTAATGGTGAGTATTGGTAGGTGTTGGGCCTTACTACTGGAAAGCATGGAGGCTAGTATGAATTGTACTTAACAGGTGGTTGCTACTTTATTTATTATTGTGTATTGCTAAATTTCGAACTTGATCAACAATACTAGAGCATCAACTCGAATCCATGTTGGATGTTTTCTTTGGATGAAGCTGTTCCGGTAGCTGTTTTAAAAATACACTAGTACTTTTCATAAAAAGAAAAACTAGTACATGTAATGCAGCTAGCAAAAAGATTACAAGTCGTAACAAGAGGATAATTACGTGAATGGATATGTTGGGTGTGAAAAGGAACTAAGAAATGGGGCAGTCTTTAAAAATGAAAGGATGTGATCTCAAAACATTGTAAGAAAGGCTGTTTTTCTCTGATTTTTGGTCCCAGCACTTGCAAATATGTTCTAACTCTTTTCTTTTGAAGGCATGGAGTGGATGTCTACCGACCTCCGGTAGTCATCCTTTACTTTTTTTAAGAAAAAGAAAGAATTACATGAGTAAGTCAGCATTTGGAGTAGAATATAATTCAGCAAAATGATGCTTGTCAAAAAAAGAGGCTAGTGTCTTCAAATGGTCAAATATGGAAAGTGGTAGGCAGTAAGTGAATAGCTGAAGATTTTTGTTGACGGTAGGTGGTCACCGTGATGACAGGAGATTGGCAAGCAAAATGTCAAGTCAGAGCATATTTCATATAGTTGGATTATATGCTTTCTTGCACGCCTTTAGTTATTCAACTATGATACTGATGTCAGACCCAGCAATTAATGAATTAAAGTTGCTAAAAGGTAAATTCCAAGATTTAATTCAACATGATGATTAAAAAATGATAATGAATACTACCATAAACTAAGAAAAGATACGAAAAGCTCTTAATTTGGAACGAGATCAAATTGATGCCAGTAATTGTTGTCTTTGGATGAAACACGGAGGATGAATCCTGAGGACGACCATGGAAGTGAAAGTGGAAGTTAGGAGACTCTTTGATTCTGGAGGATCATGGAGGAGAGGAGTTTATGGGGGTTGGGAGGCTCATTTATTGTGGATTGGGAAGATTGGAAAACACATTTCAAGGTGCCGAGGTGGTTCCAGAGGATGCACACTCGAGGAGGTTTGTGAATGCCTGCATTTCCTGCTAGTTTTGGTCAGGGGTTTGTTGTAGCTGTTTGGAGGTGGGGATTGAGGGTATTCAATTGCTTGGGAGCTCTTAACATTTGTTTATGCTTAAAGGGTAGCTGGGGATTGAAGAAGATCGGACTTGAACTTGTTTCACTGAATACGTAAGTGGATGCATGCCTAGGCTCAATTCTCTGATTTTCAAAGGTCCTCCCTAACTGACTTGTAGAAATAAAAGAAATTAAGCAGGCTGCTATTCCTTAAGCTAGCATTTTGAGAAGGGGAATTAGGGAAGTGTAATTATACAAGACACAGTAATAAGTAGAATCAAGAGAGGAATTTTGACCTTTGGGTGTTTTGGGTATCGGACATCACATAATGGAATTGTATGAGGAACAAGCAAATTTTTGGGAGGAATAGAATAATTTCACTCCTGAAGTCTTAAGTATCCAATTTCAGAATTAAGAGCTCAATGCTGGAATTAATGTGTTGTGGAATCGGGGTTTTCAAATACAGAGTACAGTGGCGATTCTGGTAACAAACAGTGCCTGAGTTAGTTTGCATGGTGGAATTGGCACCGAGATATTTTCTTCTATGGTGTTGGAGATGTCAAGATTTCAGCTGATTAGTTAGGAGAGGATACTTCTAGACATAAAAGGAATGGAGCTGCTGAGGATATGCATATCCTTTTTTTATTAAATGATTTTTTCCCATAAGGTTGAGTAGTACTGAGTTTTGACCGAACTTGTTTAGAAGTTATCTTCCTTTCCAATTTGACTTTTCGGACATAAATGGGAGATAGGTTGTGTTTCCAATTAGGGAAGGACAGATTGATGGATAGGTTCTTACCGGGCCATTACAAATACGAAAGGGTGACTGCTGATCAGGATACCAATAATGCCTTTTGCTGCAAGGTGTCTGTAACTGACAGGACATTCCGGTATGAAGACCTTTGTTGCTGACTTAATTGGCCTTCTCGTGGATGTTTTAAAGGATACTCAACTATGAGACATTCTGGATGAATGAATTTGAGGCTGCCCTCCACTTGCTATACTTATTGCATTCTAATTTCTTATAGGTGTCTGGTAAAAATCACCTGTAGGTTGGCTTGATTCTTGGTGGATTGCTTCTTTTTTTGATGAATTTGTGGGTTCCTTTTGAGGTTGCTTGGTTCTGTAAAAGGTCAAAGTTTTTGTTTGGCAATTCCAATATTGGGGCTATGGTATGTTGGTACCATGAATCTGCCTGCAGACTGCGTTTATTTCTTGTGTTTGAGTTACCTATCATACACAGGAAAATTTGTCATATATGTGATTGATTGCTATGGAACATTGCTAAAATGTATTTAAGATATTTTGGAATTCAGAACGTAATTTCTAGGCACATTGAGGTATCTCTGTGTGACGTACATTCTTAGGTTATATCGCATATTAGCATGTAATTATTATGAGTCAAGTAATGGTGTGCATTTGAAGCCCACGGAAAATCAAACACTATCCCCTAGTCTCTCTGACTTTTATGGTCAGATCTTTCTGTGCTGCAGGTTTGGCAGCATATGATGCTCTGTGTTTTGGTGAGCTCTTCAATCCATCTGAAATGGAAATTATTTAACTAGCAAAGTTTAATGGAAGCAAATCTCAAGCCAGATATCAGTTATTGCAAATGTGAGTTGAGCCAGATCCTGGAAGCAATAGGGAGCACTTGGGTGGATTTTTCTTTTTCTTCAACTTACAATTGAAAAGAGCTTCCTATTAATGAAATTACAATGACATAAGAACGTAATCAAAATAGAGGCATCGCTTCCAACTCCCATCATTCCTGTGATACACAACTACCTTCAGTTGAACACATGGGCAAAGATGTTTTCTGGTTGATTATGAGAGGAAGCTTGGGGGTTCAAGGGTGTTTATTTTAATCCAAGAAGAGTATAACCTTTTAGCTATCTTTTAGTTGTGGGAATGCAATATGATCATCTTCCATGTGTAACCATTACAAGGGGCAGAGGCTCTCCCTTTTTTGTGAGCATTCAGTCATCCTAGCCCCTTAGCCAAAATGGAATTGAGAAATATGAAAACGATTGAACCTAATTTGGAACTTGGCATTTGAGGAAGACCTTGTTCAAATTACAATAGCATAACAACCTTTGTGACCATTGTAAGTAGATTCAACTAATCAATGAGTATCAACTTATGGAAGGAGTAATATTTATTTCCGTATGATTTGTGATGCATGCTCTGCCGGTCACACACAATAACATAACTTGTTCATTAGTAGCTATTCTCATCTAATTACTTCCTTCTTGTTCTTATTCTTCTTGCAATCAACTTTTTTATCAATGCTTGTCTTGGAATTATACTGATTCCAATCCTTGAACCTTATTGCAGAGGGAATGATTCAGAACTGAAGACATGCTTGCTTAATTATCTCCAAGGCATTCATTGCCATGCTTCCTCACTGGAGCCGTGCTTGTTCCGGCAGAAGGCCTCAATGCTTCTGCTGGCATGTTGTATTATTGTGAATGTTCCATTGGTTGCTGAGACGAGAATAATGATACTTGGGGGGAGTACATTTTTTTGGGCGGTGGCTGTTGTAATGTTTTCTTTCCCCTTGTGTATTCGAAATCAATATAAGTTAAAAGTTCTTACATATGTCAGACAGTAACTTTGCTGCAAAATATACTCGCAAAGTTGCAGTTGAAGTAATTTCTGTGTCTTTAACGGTGCCCGTTATCTCTTTTTCCATACCAAATGGATGTTATGGTACTCCAGGACTCACCAGTAGATTTCGTGCTTCTGATGTTTCAACCAGGTCTGCAGCTTATCTTTCGTGTTCTCTTATGCACTTGGATGTTGTTTCAGAAAGCAGCAGGTACTTTCTTAATTCTGGCACATTAGCCTTTGGCATAAGTCCAATCTTTTAGCAGTTCCTCTTTACCCCAACTTACAAAGCAAGACATTCCTTGTGAGATCAAATTGAGACAAGGCTGGGATGACCAATTGGTAGCCGGGATGTGCAGGTCAAAAATGATCCAGAATCCTAATGTATAAAACATGGATCAACCACCTGGTGGTTGAAACCCGCATAAAACATGCTTATGCAGGCAAGGCCTGTGAGCAAGAGGAAGTTGAAACAGCTACCCAATAAGAAAGTGGTTTAAAAAAGAATGGTCTTGATTGGGTAGAAGAAAGATGAGTCACTGGCCAACCTTGGTCTGAAGGATCCTCTTCACCATACGTTTTTGATGGGATTCCAAGTTGGGCACAATTTCCATTTACTAGCTGTCACTTCTGCTGTTAATTTCATAGGCTGTTGATTCGTATCATCTACCTTACCTTATGCATTTTATGATGGAATGCCTTCTTGATTTTTGGAGTGTTAATTTTTGCCTTCAGCGTCCATTTGTTTCAGTATGGGAACTGCACTCTTACATATCAAAGTTACGTTACCCTTTGATTTTTGAAGTCCTCTTTGCTTTGCTTCTTGGAATCGGAGCTCCACTCCCGGGTACATTTCCATCGTCTAAGAAATCTAGAGCTTTTAAAAACCTTCCAAGAGCATCGGTGTCATCCCTCAATCCTGGTTCCCCAATTATGGAGCACTACTTCAACATGGTTGAAAATCTAGGGATCCTTCGTAGAACCTTGAAGGCCACTATGTATCTCTCTTTTTGGCTCCCTCGGTGCTATTTGAAAAATGATTTTTGTACTATTGAGGGAAGGAGCCGATTAGTAGTGTAATAGATGTAGGTTAACAGATGCAAAAGAGAGAAGTCCCAAGCCCTGTATGGTCCCCACGTTATCCCTCATATGCAGCGAACATCCCAATCCAGTTGCCAGGATAAAACGCAGATACCATCCCGATTCAAAAGGGAGGATATCCCCCGAACTCTAATTCCATGGAAGAGGTGGAATTAAAAGGGAGCTACCCCCACCAATTACATCCAAATGCATACCAAACAGAAAAATGTGTCGTCCTACTACTTTAGACAGAGAATTCAATTGTTTTAATTCACTACTTATTTTTATATCATAATCAAATATTTTTCAACTTATCCTTACATACTTTATTTTGGTATGATTCTTATCTTCCTATCAAATCTATCCTAAGAGTCTATTTGTTTCTTGGAATAAATTTTGTAAATTTTGTATGTGGTGAAATTGAGTGATAAATATGGGATAAATAGATTTTGATATTTAAGGAAGTATGGGTTAAATAATGGGATAATTGAGGATATTTCAGGGGTAGGTGTAGATGATGTCTCATAAGAGGAGGGATAAAACATATCCCTATCTCTTCCCTAAAATAAATTTATCCTAAATTTTAAAATTTTCTCATGTGATAACTTTATTCTGAAATAAAACTTGTCATGAGATAAATCATTATGAACATGAGTACGGAAATACGTATTGTAACGTATTTTGTAACATGCGATCAAAATTAACCAATTGAAAATAATTTTCAATCAATACATTAGTCGGAAATAATTTTCAATCAGTTGAAAATTAAAATATACTGATTTGAAAATGATTTTCAACCAATTAAAAATTAAAATACACATGTTGTAATAGCTTTTAACTAAAATACATCGGTTGGAAACGAATTTTAATAAATTGAAAATCAAAATACATCGGTTAAAAATAACTTTCAATAGGTTGAAAATAAAAATACACAGATTAAAAATCAAAATATACTGATATATTTTATCCTTCTATTGGTAGTACATACTTTTTTGTTTGGAATGTGATTTTTCATCTATACAAAGTAATTTTTTACTTATAAAATAATTTTTCATCTATAAAAATTAATTTTTATCGATAAAAAATTAAAATACACCAACGAAAATCGCCGCTCCCCGTTTATACATGTAAAATACATTATTTACTTTTTAACGATCATTACATCCTACGTAACAAACAGACCCTAAAAAAGGATCTGAAACTCACGTGGGAAAAAAAGAAGAAGAAAACATTAGCGGTTTCTATTAACCCCCTCTTTAGCAAGCGAACGGGCACCCCATTCCATGGAGATCCCACACACATCCCCACAAGATAACGGTCGCTTCCCCCTCCCCCTTCCCCCGCCCCGCAGAGATATAACGGTCATCCGCGTTTCCCGCCAAACTATAAACACTCCCCCAAACAAATCGTCTGTCTGTCTGTCTCTCCCTCTCTCTCTCTCTCTCTAATCGAGACGTTTCGCAAAGAACTAATAACGTCCAAAAGGGAGAAAAATGGAGAAGCTCCGGTCGTCCCTGTTATGCTCCTCCTCCTGCTGCTTCCGCGGGGCCGACGTTGACCCGCTCACCCTCGAGCATCACCACCACCTCCGCAACCTCCCCGAGGAGACCCCCTCCCCCTCCTCCCTCGTGCGCTCCCCGACTGCCTCCGACCTCCCCGACAAGTCCAAGCGCCGCGGCGTCGTGTCCCGCCTCGGGATCCGCAATCACCACCACCACCACCGCCGCCGCCGTGGGTACTCCGCCGACTTCAGGTACGACCCCCTCAGCTACTCCCTCAACTTCGACGACGGACCCAACCCCGACGCCGGTGGCGACCCCTCCTCCCCCGCCGTCTACCGGAACTTCTCCACAAGGCTCCCGCGGTCCCCGCCGCCCGCGACGACGGGCGAGAAGGAGGGCGTCATTATCTAGTGGAGGGGATTGGTGCGTGATCGTTCCTCGTTTGTCTGTAGATGTGCGTAAGGAGTCGCTGATTGGATAATTCCTTGATATATTCTTTCTTTTCCTTCTTGATGTATCCTTTTTCTTTCTTTCTTTCTTTCGTTTTTGTATGTGTGTGTACGTGTTTGATTGTTTGTTTCATTTGGTAATAAAGATTCCTTTTTCCTCTTTTGCGCATTTCTTCTTGCTGGAGAAGAAGATGGGAATCGAGTTGTTCTTTCGTTTGTTTGACATTTGTTTTGTTTGTTATCGTTAGTGCGGTAAGCGTATGCGCGCGGGTGTTGTGTGGTAAGGGTACCTTCAGCTTATTGTGGTTTTCCATGCCCTCGCTAATATGAATGGTGGTCTTTGACATCCATGAACCTTACCTATGAGATTTGAGCCATTCACATCTTATTCTTCTTTATGAACGATTAAGATCTTAGGTGGGATTTGGGATGTGCTAAATATTTCTGTACGAATCCCATGGAATCATGGGAGGAAAAAAAAAAAAAAGAGAAAGAGAAAATTTGTTGCTTAGGGGACTGATTATATCACGATTGGATTTTTTTTTTTTTTCCTTCCTTCGATGATTTAGATTTATACATGGGCAAACAGGGGAAGTTGGTTATCATCGCGATCGGATTTTGTTCTTTCCCTACATGGAAGCATTCGAAATTGCTGCCGCAATTACTACGTATAGATGTTTTGCGATTGTGCTGTGGATTCATCTTGTAATTCCAAAATGTGGTCAAATGGACTCTTTTTTGTCGGGTGATCTTGAGCAAGCCTGGCGGTTTAACCACTGCTCTTGGTGCCTGTTCTGGAGCTTCTGATTGGGGATAGTTTCTAATTATAGTTTTGATCGGATGGCTGCTTTGAAGGATGCAATTAATTTCTTTGTGAACGGTATGTATTCTAGATTTAGGGTAAACTTCGAAAGAAATTTCCCACATGCAGTTTTACGTACATAGCCCTTAAAAAGTTTTCGTGTCAAGAGTTGGAGTCCAAGCCTATATATGAGGAACCCACACCCGGTCCAACTTTTTTGTGCCTTTGAGAAGGATAAATGGTGGTGAACATGGGGTTTGATTCTTTATTTAAAATGGCAAGGGGCAATCACAGGTGAAATGTATCACTTCTGTTTGGAAATGTTAGGGTTGGTCAGGGGGCATAGTTTGATGATGGTAGGTTAAGTGATGGATTTGGTAGGGTTGTGATTTCAGCAAGCGTGGCATAAGAGGGTTCAGTCGATGATGTTTCGAATGTATTACACTTCCGATAAGAAGCCACTTCAATATCAATTATACAATAAATTAGTTTGAGTTTTTGTTACAAAATATCAACTTGCCGACACCTCCAACTAATCACTAACCCCCTCAACCAGGCACATCTTTTCCACTTTATCGTTTCTAAAATTAAACATGCAATGAAAAATCTTTTATTAAAGTAGGAGAACGTACCTATTACAATGGATTAATAGTAATCTTGAATGTAGGCCAACTTCATCTCATTTATCTCGTCATAAATGCTTCTTCGTTAGTGTAATAAGTTTGTTGGGTTTGCTGTTAGAGAAATAAAATGGCCAAGCCAAACTCTGCCCATTAGCCTCCCCATCCCCACCGAAAAAGCAGGCAGGCAGGCGGCCCCACGACAGGATGGCTCAGACGGAGCGGATGACTTGCATAAAATATGACCTCAGATATGGCCCGTAAAAACCACGACCAATCCAAACTCGAAGCTCCTTCCCATGCCTCCCTTGCCGTGTGAGCTAACCTTTCTTTCTGTTTGAAAAATTGTTATGAAATGACATCTGATACAACGTGATTGCTAGGTAAAAATGTAGAAAAACATTTCGTCGAAGCTTTGTTCGACTCCCGAGCCTTATAAGAACGAAAAGGGCTCCACAGCCGGTCATTAATGCCGTCAATGGCTTTTGACGTTTTACTCGAATTGAGCAGTGGAAAATTGACGCTTGCAATCAAGCATCGATTTCCACTTGCAGAAACCATCGCTCAAATATGTAAGGATAACTGGTAGGGTAAGATTGAAACATGAGACAACCTAAGATGAGCTCTGACCCATCGTATCCTAGAATAACTTAACCCATAATAGCGTAGGCCTCCTGAGGCTAGGATGATCCTCTACGGAAATAAGATTAACCCACATTTTTGTGGGTCAAATGACCCCCCGTGCCTATAGTGTTAAATTTACGTGGTGCTCGAGCAGTTTGGACCTTAGCATCAGCAGCACGTGAAATTGGACCGTGATCCTTCTGCAACAATAATATCATAGGTCCACCACCATAACAATGATAATTATAGTTCATATGCACGTATTAAAGGAAGGCCAACGCGCACAAAAAGTTAGATGGGCGGCTGTCGGTCGCGTTTAGTGGGAGTTGAATTTTTATTCCGTGCAAATTTATCTACTTTAGGCGAAACAGCATAAAGTTTCAATTAGGACCCAAGAGGTCAGGGATGGAACATGAGACTTCAAGCATAAGAGAATCTATACAAGCACAGTACAAAACATGTACTTGGGGACTAATTAAAGTAGAGGAAGAAGAGACCATAACGTAAATTTAGACAATGGGCTAAAACGCATTAGTAAAACGAGTACTTATCTTGACGTCCCTCCCTGTGCCCACTTGGGAGGTTGTTTTGCCAAATACCTGGACACTTTTCCCTCCTTTTGCGTGTTAATTCATGTTAAGCTAATTGGATCCATTGGGAAGAAAAGAAACCCTACTTTATTTCAAATGGTAACCATGCATTTCAAACCACCGAATGATTGCTTATTCCAATAGGGCAATTCTGCTCCCGAAATAGGAAAATGTAACTGCAACTGCACCCATGTCTGTCTATGATAATATATCACAAAATTACACTGTACACTCAAGTAACCTTCAAGTATAAAAACCAATCTTTACCACTCTTACCAGGAATATAGTATAACAAGGAACCCGCAAATCGCCGGTGAACCCCGAATGACTCGTAGCAGCGTCATATACAATCTCAAATCCAATCCGTGTCTCGCAGCCAGTGTCTATGCAAAGCTCCCATTGTTCATTTAACCTGCACAGCTCTTTTCAATTTTACATAGCTGGAAAGCCCTTGAATTAACTGTCAATGGGCGATCCACTACACATGTCATTGCTATCGCTTCCGCTTGGCCTTGTTGTCTCTGGAGGAAGAAGAAGGGTTGCTGTGCCAGTTGCGCTTCCTCTGGTTGATGAACCAGTTGTTTATCTGCTTCAGCTGTAAACCCGTTTCTTTCACCAATCTTGCCTTGTCCTCCTCCTGTAGATGCAATCATAAAACCAATTATGTGGAGCTCTAGAACGGCTCCTTCAAGAACCATTCTATGTTCTATTAGGGTCCTAGATGCTTCAAAGAGTGGGGTTTTGATTTGACCAAATTAGCTTTTGGAATGGACAGTGGTTGGTTCTGGATCCTGCAAATTCAAATAACCGAGTGCAGCAGAAACCAAGTCACTTCAGGGCAACCTCAACAATGAACCGGAAAAGAAGACCCTTTTTTGTATCTCCAATACAAATTTCCAAAAGCAATCTAGGGAGCACATAGGGAAATGACTGCAAATCTCAATTATGTATGTGACCGATATCTAATTTAGGTTTAAATGTAGTAGTTTTTCCAGTCCCACCATAATCTTGTTGTGATACTTACAAGCTATATACAGCACAACTAAACAAAACAAAATATTGTAAGATGACCTAAGATCAATCCACTCTTTAAGTTAGATGCTTAAAAAAAATGAGACAGGGCTTACCGTTGGGTATGGCCACTTGGAGTGTGATTGCCACCATGCCTTCAAAAGAGAAGTGGTGTCTCCTGGAAGCTTCCCTGCCCTGCGCTTGCGCAAGATCTCTTCCCTAATGTCCACAAGCTTTCCTTTATAATCCTGAAATACAGTATGGTTGATAAGTGAGCAAGTAAAAGCATAATCCAAATACAGATTCTGGTTATATGAAATATTGATGATTGAGATACAGGCAAAGTGGATAAAATGCACATGGTGACAGATCAATATATTGTAAATGAGGAAAATGCAGCAGGTATATTAGCCTCTGGTAATAGACAGAAAGGGCATGTAATAATATGGATTGCTGCAGGTGATGAAAATCTCATAGGAAAAAACTGACATGATGACTCCATGGAAAGTAGTAGTACAGGTGAAATCAAGTGCAACATCTCAAAGATAGTCTTACATAATAAGTTCATGAAAGTAAGTAATGTGGAATACAAGAATTGAAAATTACTACTTAACAAGCTTAAGCATTTTATGGAGCCCATTCTCAACAAGTTGTTAAAGTTAATTTTTTTCAAATAAACTCGGGTTAGACTTGGATTGTTACAAATGGTATCAAAGCTAAACTCTCTCTAATAGGAAGAAAGGGTTACTCTTGAGACAACTAAAGGGTGCACCATGAGGTGAAGCTAGCATTACTACTAGAAGTATATTGATTGATTGATCAAAGTCTTATAATATCACATAGTAAACACATAAAAGTAAATAGTGGAATATAAGGATTAAAAATTACTAATTAACAACTTAAGCTTAAGTATTTTAGGTAGTTTAGATTTATGGAATTTATACTAACAAATTGTTAAGGCTAATTTTTCTCAAATATAGTCAGATTTAGACCCAAGTTGTTACAAGAAGCTCTTGAGAGGGAGGATACTAAGGGTAGCATTGGATGTGCTGATTCAAATACAGTTCCATGGAAAAAGTAAAAAGGACTAAGGGAGGCTTGAAGCCCGCTAGCGTCAGTTCTTATTGTGTTATAAAGGCATTAGTTTAGGAAACAGGAGAACATTAGACCCATAAAAACACCTAACCAAATTTCCTCCAGGTAATGCCAAAAGCTAGGGAACTCCTTTGCACCTAAATCTTTGTGCAAGAAACCACTAATAGAAATTAGGTCATTCCATGAGTGCACACTTTTGGCAAATTTTATTGACTGTTTCACTTGCTAACTCACAGCAAAATAACCATGGCGTTTATGAAGGAAATGCACTGAATTTTACAGCATATTTATTAGAACTATCATCCAGAGCTCCGATGCAAGGATCAACAAGAAACAGTAAACAACAGAAAAGTCATTTCAAATCTGTGAAAATCTGAATCAGATGCTATTTGTGCCAGGCACCATGCTTAACTTTTTTTTTTTTCTTCCGGTGCTGGGCAATCACATCTCAAACTGGAATGGCAACTAGACAAATTATTTAATTAAAATAGGCGTATTGGTCCTTTTTGCCACCTGTTTCAGCTCATGCTTTAATTCTTGACGCACTCTTTCCATCAAAGATCTTTCACTCTCGGTAGGAATGAGAGGTCCAAATCCCATGCTGTCTGACCCATCAAGTGTTCCATCATACAAGTTAGTTTCGCTGTCTACTTGATCATCATCATCATCAGACATTGTTGCACCGGTTCCTTCTCCAGGTGAGACACCTGAATGCATAGAATGTGCAGAGTGTCATAAAACTGATTAAGTCAATAAAGAGTTTGCGAAGGAGCAGTAGTCTTTCTTTTAGTATGGGGTAAGCTAATAGAGGAATAAGCTTGTTTAGAACAGTTGCATTAAAGTCTAACTATGATAGGATGATAGGCCCTGATTTTCATAAATGCACATCATCATCTATACTGCATGTTGCACCCAAAAAGATCCTGAAACTAAAAACATAGAATATGGCACAGATGTCAAGCAAGAATTATTCAACTAGAACTCATTACTAAGCACACCTGTGAGGCTTTGCAGATTTTGCTCTAGCTCCCAGCAAGCCATCACTGCTTCCATAGCATGGACACGAACATGCTGCTGGAGCTGTTCTTTGAAGGAACAGAGAAGCAATACGTAGTGTGTCTGTTCACAAAAAAAACAATGATAATTAACGACTTGTACAATGAAAGGCATTATTACTGAAAAAAAAGGCCCTGCACTTATTTCTTCTAGCAGATACATAAGGACACATTTCAACTCTAGTACGGTTTGGGATACAAGTGACAAACAATAAAAAAGGAAATGAAAAAAAATGAGACTGCATATCATGGAAAACTGGAAAACATGTTAAATCTATCGAACGATCAATCATTTAAGCATCATTTAGAACATTAGTTAGACTCCATTTGAATCAAGCCCCGTTAAGCATTGAGATGGGGGTAAGTTATGAAGAGTCAAGAAGAATTACTTTTCAACTGAACTTGAGAAGTTGGCTCGGAAATTTGGCTCATCAACTAGCGCTTAGGTTAGTTTTCTCAATTAACTTGGGTCTGGAGTTTTGTCAATGTAAAGGTAGTTGCTTCCGCAACTTCACAATAGCTGGGTTAAGAGTTAAGGTGATTATATTCCAGTCATAGAATATGATTTGTCAAACAGAGATGAAGAGCAACTTGATGGTTGGCACCTTGAAGACTGTTGCACTGTATTATATAAAAGACACTAAATGCCACCGGTTGTGCCGCATTTTATAGTAAGATAATTGAAAAGATAAGGGGTTTAGCTCAGCTTTGGTATTTGTCTCAGTATTTCAGAGGCATCATTTCCTTGCACTGCAAGAATCTTTTGTGTCCAATTGGAGCAAAAGCACAGTGCTGAATGTTTCAGCTGCCACCACATGGTAGCTTGATACATCTTCCATCGGATGACAGCTTCATTTCTGGCAACTTGTGCAGGATAGACAAATCTATTCTAGGTAAGCAAAGTAGGTCGTCATTGAAGCATCCAAGTGAATGCTTAGAAGAAAAGTAGCTCTCTTATCCCACTCATATTCCCTTGAGGATTCATCAAATTAAAAAATTTACAATGTATAACCTCAATTATTTGGGAATCTTATTGTTGACCATATAGAAGGAATGAAAATATCCAACACTGATCACTTACGCCACTTTATCCAATTAGATGGATTACAAAAAGACAGAAGCATGGTTACTACTATTCCCCTGGAATAAAAAGAAGAGAAACAAATGCTGCAAACAATATAAGCATTCTTGCACAAAATCAGAAAAATAAGACAAGAGAAATGTTGAATACACATGGGTTCGTCCATAGCTCTTGCTAATGCCTTTTAATTTGAACAATATATACCATTGGAACTAATTATTTCACCTAAAAAGGGGAAAAAACATTCATAGAAACCAGCTTCCAACATGCAATTGGGAGTAAAGAAATCCACATTAAACAAACTGAAAACAAAATAACATCAAAAAGAAGAGAGAGGAGCAGAAAAAAACATAGAAAGAAGATTCTTTTTTAAAAAAACAACAATTTTTACTTTTTCCTATAAATTTTGTGTAAATCCCTCCAGAATTAACTTCTTAAATTATGAGGATCTGTGGTGTCATTCATAGAAGAAGAAAACACATTACAAGGATCAAAGGTACAAAAATAATCTCCAATATCCTATTTAAATAAAAATAAGATTTTGGTTTGATATATTTAACTTCAATAATCAAGCACTTGTTGCCTACAACTAATGGTAGGAAAGGGAACCAATACACAAGCAAAAATAACAAGTCGGACAAGAGTCAGGAATATGGACAAAATAGCCAAGGCATCCAATCACTTTTCTTTACTGCTGAAAATTTGATTAACATTCATTCAGTGAGAGTAGAATCTAGTTACAGAATCTCCCCAAGAGGATCTACCCACCTCGTACATACTTTCCAAAGTTACATAGAGAAAGAAAATGTTGAGAAATATCTTTTTTGAATAAGATCAACAAAGACAAGTTTGTCAACACAGGATTTCTGCTACGTAGCAGGGATCTGGAGTTCGACTACTTGGTCAACTCTTCTCATCCATTATCCCTTTTATAAAGCAAAAGCATAACTGCCACCTGAATTTTCACGGGTTAAGGTATTTTGCGAAAAATTAAGAATGTAAACCTTCTGAGAGACACTATCTCCTGAAAATCCAACCAACCAAACATATAATAATCTCCTGTGGATCTCCATAGAATTTGCACAAATTCTTAGGACTCACTAAATTTCACCAAATTAACTTCATTTGATAATCCAGGTCATTAATTTATTTCCCCCTATAGGCATTATATCAAGAAATTGAACCCACTATTTGCCAAATAAATTTTAACTACAGAATTCACAGAGTGACTAATAGACAGAGCAAAATTTTAACACCATAAACTTATAATTAACCACCATCAGTATGAAAACTTTCCTTAAAAAACCATAGGCTCAAAGGACTGTCCAGACCCTCAAATTGCCAATTAGGGCACTACTTCTTGAGGACCCAAAATTAGAAGGTGAGGTCGCAGTCTCGCAGAGATATAAGAGAAGGTAATAAAGGCCAACCTAATAATTTCACTTCCAAATAAGAAAACCTAGAGAACAGATCGTGCAGGAAAATGCAGCAACTGGGACATCTCTTTCCATAAAGCAGATCGCACTCTTGCCACTTCACAACCCATTTTTCCAAACACAAACACATGCATCTTCCACTAACCTAATCAATCCCTATCCACCAACTAGATTGATACCAACTACAACCATAACAATCAATGTCCACAAATTCTAACAAAAACGCCTAACTCAACAAAACTTCACATGCACCATCCGCCTTATCTCATCTAGTCCCGCAATTTATTTCATCAACTTCCACCAGTCAATCCTGAAGAACCTAATGGCCGCCTTCCACACTAAGCTGATCCGTCCCTATCTATCAACCACCAATGATTTACACCGAAGCAACCTCAAAATTCAAATAGAAGACACCAATTCTCACCAAATCGGTTATAAAAAAAAATCAAAATCAAAAGAGGCTGAGAACAACAGATTTCCACCAGTCCAACGGCCTTTCCACCAATCTCATCTGTTCCTATCGATCAAATACCTACCAATTTGGCATTGAAACAGCATCAGAAATACAAAAAAGTGAGACGTCTCCGCACACCAAAATGCACTGCAAGAAAGCCCCACTCGTTCCATCAATTTCAGCTAGAATTGATCAGAAACAAGAAGCAACACCATTCCCTCACCTCAAACTGATCAATTCACACCGCAAACGCCTCCGAACTCTCATCCAACCTCTCAACCTCAACATACATCGATCAAGCAAAACGTGAGAGAAACACTAGTCCATTGCCACTAAACAAGCTGATCGCTCACACCACCAGACACCTTCGAATTCCCAATCGAACCTCTCAACCTCAACTCGAGATCGAAACACAAACACGCCACAGGGACACCAGTCCCCCTTCTGATCGATGAAACCACCAGACGCCCACGAATTCCCCTCCAAAACCTCTCAACCTCAACCAAAACCAAACAGAAACACATGAGAGAGAAGGAGAACACCGGTCCCCCGCCATCGAACGCAATGGAAACCCGTCCGGTGGCAAACACCGGAGACCCCGCAAATTCCTGTCCGATCTATCCACCTCGACCGGAAACCGATCAGATGCCGGTCCCTCTCCACGAACGTGAACGGATCGACCGCGGCGCCAGAGCGCGAACGCATCCAACAGCCATTCCTCGCGATCGGAAACGAGAGAGGAGGCACAAACACCGATCGATCGGAGCGGTCGGAGACTCACTCACCATGAACTGGTCGAGCTCCTTGGAGTCGTCGTCGGAGGAGGGGGCAGAGGACGAGCCGAGGACGGAGTACTTAGCGACGACGTGCTGGGACTGGGCGAGCTGGGCGTCGATGCGTGGGAGCTGGTCGACCGGCGTGGCGATGCGGAGGCACGCCACGTGTGCGGAGAGGAGCTGCTCGTAGAGCGGGTGCTGGAGGATCTCGGCCTTGTGCCTCGCGCTCTCCCACGCCGCCGCAGAGGAGGAGCCGTCCGCGGCGCGGAGGGTGGGGGAGTCGTTGCTGGAGAGCTGGACGTTTGAGGAGGACGGTGGGCTCGGGCGGCGGTGGCCGGCGGCGGAGGGCTGGAGGTGGAGGAAGGAGGGGTTGGGGTTGGGGGAAGGGGAGTCTTCGGAGGGGAAGGGGCGGAGCCAAGTGGGGACGGGGGTATTTGAAGAGGAGGGGGAGGTGGGGGAGGGGGAGGTGGTGGGGGAGGAAGGGAGGACGGAGGAGGGGGGTCGGAGCACCGCGGGGGTGGAGTCACCGCCGAGGGTTGGGGGGTCGGAGGGGAAGTGCTGCATGGGGGGGAGGTCGTGGGTGGGGAGGTGATGATGGTGGTTGTGGAAGGCCATCGCGGTGGTGAGAGGGAGGACAGCGGGTCGAGGCGGTGATCGTAGCGGCTAACTGGTGGTAGGGTGACGACTCCACTGGTAGTAGAGGTGGCATCAGAGAGAGAGAGAGAGAGATGAGAGCACGACGAAGAAAAGGCGGTGCGGGGGGGGGGGGGTGTTTGTCCCTGGGGTGGGGTGGAGCATGAAGATGGGGGGTTGGTGGACTTCGGGTGGGGGCGGGGCAGGGGGGAGTAGAGTTTGGACTTTGGAGGAGATGGTAGGGGAAATTTTGCATTTGAGGTTTTTACAAGGATGCCATCGAGAAATTCTTTTATTGCATAGGTTCACCATGAACTTATTTATTTTTGAAGGTGAGAAGGTTGTATGAACTTTATTTTGCATTTTGGATGTTTGGTGGAGGGACAAAAGGTTGTGAGATTTCCTTTTTGAAGGTGTTGGATGAGTTTGTAGTGGAGTTTTTGTTATCGTAGGGTGGAGTTGAAGGGGCGAGGGTGGAGTGATGGCTAGGTGTCTCGTAGGACGACAGAACAACTGCTTCCTAATGTCTTTTTATTAAAAAATTGTAAATCAATTTGATGGAGTTCCATGAGATCGGTGTTTTCTTTGTAATAATAATTAACTTACAAATTTTGATCTATGCAAACATCAAGAATAGAACGATAATAATGTAATAGCAAATGTTTAAAATGATGCTTTGTGTAAAAATTTTCCTTTACTTTGGAGAAACTTTTTGTTGTATATACAAATGTATTTCAATGGTGATCTCCTTCACTTTGATAGGTGATTTTTTTTGTTGTTGGCACGATTGTTTATTGTTTATCTCTTTGTTTCAATTTATGTGAGTGAGGATATCTTTTATTTTTGATTTTTGTGAGTGAGGATTTATGTGAGCGATTTAAGGATCGATCATCTTTTCATTTTTGATTTTTATTTTGGTGAGTGAATTCATGATTTCTTACTACTTTACATTGTTTTATGATATTTTTTTAGCACATTACTTTTGAGAAAGAGAAAATATACAAAAATATATCTTGTGACATATTTTGCAAAGACCTAATATACTAATGTAAAATAACCTTACATTAATATAAAATAATTTTGTATGATTTTATATGGATATAAAATTATTTTGTATAGGTGAAAAATAATTTACACATTCTTACATTATAAAATATATCAATTTTTACGTTTTTATACCTAAAATATGAAAAAAAGGTTCCTTGTATACTCTCTCAAACCTATGAAAGACACACCAACACAAAGCTTTGCATATAAACAAAATTGCACACATCTACAAAGTTTCCGCTGATAGGCAATTAGTAAGGCTCTACATTGACATATAAGAATTAATGCTCTAAAAAAAGATGTAAGCTAGTGGTCGAAATTTACACTTTTAGACAACTACAAATGTATATAACCTTTAGTCAAATTTTTGGTGCATACAAGAAGATCCTTTAAACAAACTTGTGAGGGTAAGACCAAAAAAATAAAATTGTGAATTTGAACATCCCCCGCACTCAACTCAAAATTGGCCCATTTACATGATGAACTCGAGACATATTGAATCCATTTGAACATGTTTGATAAAATGTAACCTATAAATATACGGACAATGACGATAGGGAGAAACTTGGCATTTTCTTGCTACTCTATGGTTCTTGTAGATATTTTCTAACATTTTAGGGTGAATAAATTAACTTGCATTCCCTATGTACATTTCTTTCAAAGTTTATTCCTTTTACCACGAAGAAACTTAATTTAGAACATTCCATGATAGAAATTTTCGTATGCATTGTGGTGAAGATCAAAGAACAATGTTACATTGAAGAATTTGAGCAAATTAACCTTTGGAAGAAAGTGAAGTCATTTGATTGCCAATGACATTAGTGTAGTATGATTTTAATTTGCCAAATCTACCTTTGCCTAGACTTTAATTCATGGTATGTGAGGCTTTTCCTACCGCGTACGTGATGTGCAACGCAAATGCATCCATGTGTACAATTAGGGGCAAATACACATGACATTAGCAAGGAAGGATACATGTGGACTCTCTATTAGCAAAAATGTTCCACAAATAACATTTTTCACGTAAAAATCCATGCCCCCTTACCAAAACTCAACACCCGCAGTCAAACTAGACTCTTTATACCCTTGTGTGACATCCCACAACTAAGATAGATTATATAAAATGATTTGTGGAAGTTTTTGTACCTCTAATAGACTCCTAATACTCTTACCATTTCAACACTGTATCTACATACACAACATTATCCAAAATATCTACGACTATCAAATATGTATCTCATCGTGATTTTTAATTTCATTAAAGATAAGTACCATATGACTTTTTATTTTAGTCCTCAGCATTTACATTTCACCCCTCTTAACTTTAAAACATGTAATGACCAAAACCTTCGCCACGGAACATAAATTCTTCGATCTAGCTCAATATACGAGAAACATTCTGCATGTTTTATTTTTGAGTAATAGATTTTTTTTTTGGTTGAAAACTTGAGTAATGGAATTAGGGTATTTCTTTTTGCGACTCAAACCGCACTATGAAATGTGCCTGATCCCGTATTTTACACTCTATCTACGATAAACTCTCAAAGAATTGTGCCTTTTGCGGATTTTGGGATACGGTTAATTGTTAATTGCAAATTGCTGCCAAGTCTGGCGATTTTAAAACTCCGCGGCTGGACGGGTGACCTTACGAAGCGGTGACCGCCACCGCTGCTTCCCGCACGGTTAGGCCAATCGCAACAAACGCTAAACAGGGGAAGGTGACAGGACGAGAGGATCTCGGGACCACGAGAAGGCGACCCTCGCTAGACACGTGGCACGCGCAGCCGAGGGGGGACCACGTTAGCACTAGCGTAAAAAAGCCTGCGAGAAGTGGCCAATGGGACGAGGCCACGTCACCAGGGTCGTTCCCGCGCCTCGCTGTCACTGTGGGGCCCGCGACCCTGGCGGTCCCCGCCGCCAAAGGCCGGAGTCGTGGGGGACCACGAGGAGGCAGAGGGGGGGCCACGTGGCAAGAGGCCGCAAGGGTGCAGAAGAGCGTGGTCCCCACCATCTCAGCCGGGAGGGTAACCGCGACGAAAGGACTACTACGGCGATCCCGAGGGCCAAAGGCCGGAGAGATTTCTCTCATGGGAAATTTTGCCCGGAAGTAAAAAGAGATCCTCCTTTATTATTTTTTATTTTTTTTGGGGCTGACGAGAAAGCTACTTAAAAATATTTTGAGAGTGAAGAATGAAAATTCGAAAATAAATATCTATACTCTATAGTAAAATCAGGTTCAGATCTACCATGTGTCAGACTGCCAAGCTCCCTCACCCCACCCATCCCACGTGCGCGCGCGCGTGCCCACCCCTCCCACCAAATGAGCGCTTCCTCCACCCCTGCTCGCCCCTCCGCTCTCTGTAACTTGGCTGTCGATTATTTTTTCTTTCTCTCACATCAAATTAAAGGTAAAAAATAAACATATAATTACCTCTTTCTTTTTATCCTCAAATTAAAGGTGATGGAAAAAAAATTGGTGACATACATCACATAATTTTAATAATTATTTTTTATTTAATCACAATCTTAAAATATAAATTATTTATTATTATGTAACTTTTTCTTTGACAATTAATTTTAATGTACCCTAAAGATAAAGTTAATTACGTTACTCTATATGTATGATAACTATTATTTATTTATCTATTTATTTATTTTATAGGCAAGATATTTTTTTAAAGATAATTTATTTTAAATGAAGCATTGTACATAATATATTAATGGTATCGGATATAATAATGTAGATAGGGTTAAATTTGGTTAAGTTTACATATTTATTTTTAAATTTAATATTCATATATGTATACCTTACCCACTATATGTGAAATTTTACATTTCTCATTCTCTCTTTTATTTTGTCCCTCATTGATCCCGCAATAAAGTACAGGACTAAACACACTAATTATTTATAAAATAAGGAAAAAAAAGTTCACGGTAATTTTTTTTTTAAATGTACAAAAACCTAAAATGTGATGTGTTTTGTAAGATTAAGATGTTGTGGGATTCATGTCATTTAAAAAATCCATCATCATTTTCATGAGTATAATGTTGATTTTTTATTTTGAATTAAAATATATCGGTGTAAAATTATTTTGAATTATATTTTTTGATCTTATATAAGTAAAAAATAATTTTAAAGGTAATTTTTGTGATTTTACATCGATTTAAAATGATTTTAAAGACTATTATTCTAAAGGTAATTTTCATGATTTTGTATAGGTGCAAAATGATTCTCAAAATAATTGTTTTGCTTTTTCAATGATGTCAAGTCATTGTACTCATGTATTTTTATTTTGTATTGATATGCTTTTATTTTACATTGGTGCATTTTAATTTTACACCAGTATTGCTTTAGTTTTATATATGTGCATTTTTTATTTAGAAGTGGTAGTAACTTTTTTTAGTAGTGGTGGCCCTTATTATATGACAGTACTTGTGTTGCTCTTTTACATGAAAGGGGGGACACGACGTGATCCCCACTTTCGAATTTGATTTTTTAGTTGCCCCGACCTCCTTGCGTAGAAAAACACATCACTCTTTACATATTCGTACACACATCCAAGTTTTTTTAGTAGAGCAGTTGCATAGGTATCCCTCTTGACATTCTTGCATGTACTGCTACTCTTAGGTTGTGTTTGACAATAGAATTGGGGAGCAGATATCCCACCTAAGAGGGATTATGGTACTATAGCAGGTGGGATTGAGTAGGGGAGAGTGGATTGAGATAAATAGGCCACTTCAATTAACATCAACATCAAACTATCTTATTACATCACATCAATATTAATGTATATTAAAATATATTTACTTCAACATAATATATCCATTAAAATATATTTACTATATCACAATGATCCACCCACACCCCATATCTTAATATTAAACAAATACCTACTAATACACTAATCATTTTATCTCATTACTTATTCCACCACCTAAACAAACACTACTCTCCACTTATCCCTACGATTCTTTATACTAGTATAATACTTATTTCTCTGCTAAACGCACCCTTAACTATGTTAACTTCTGGTAAAATGGTAAGTGCATCTTCCTAGGAAATACTTGTTTTATTAAGGGGACGATTTTGTTCTACCAGAAGAGGACGAGAAGAGGATAGGGAAGAGGTGTAAAGGGTGAGAACCATGGGCTTTCCAGACTCACTTGTTGGTGGCCATGGAACACAAGGAATTAGATGAAAAGGATAGGGTAATACTTATAGCATTTCACCAAAAGATTGATTAAGTGATAGAGCATCTCAATGACATTTAAGTAATTATGGGATCAAATCACATATCTACCATATTTTCTCGAAAAGAAACAAGGCATAGCATTATAATATTTTAGCATTGGTGCTGCATAGAATTAACGCTTATAGCACGTATAAACAAAGCAGGCTGAGGTCAACTTAAAAATCAATGTGTGTGAAAAAGTAAAGTATGCATCCATGTCCTATTGCATGTACATATAGGTGTATTTCTTTATTCTTTCATTAATTAATTAGATTCAAACCTACTTGATTGTTTATTAGTAGTTATCTTGAGTAAATTTTTAGCAAGGAGTAGGGAGAGAGGAAAGAGATTGAAGATTGATCGAGTATCATAGGACATGTCGTAGGTTTACACCTTAGATGAATGGGATGTTATGGTTGGAAATTATGAAGGGAACTAATTTAACATTTTTGAAATGTTTGCAAGTAGAAGAACAAAAGCTAATGAGGGTGCCATTAACCTTACATGTGCAGCATATGTATCTCAAGCTAGGCAGACCTTGCTTAGGTTGTATTATCATCACAAAATTGACTTGGTGAATGGTGAGGATCTGACTTTCTAAGCTTAATTAAGGAAATTGGTGGAATAGAGAAGGGTAGAGGTTAATTGAGATGCCTCTTGCCTTCAAGATCCTGTACAAATTGATGCATGGAAAGGGGGACCTCCCCTGCAACGATGATGTAAATGCCCCCCCTTGGGTTGGCTCATTGCCAATAAGGTGACTCCTACCTTTGCTATTATATTGCAACTTCTAGCAACTTGGTCGAGTTCCTAGATGCCCTTGGGGCATGTTTACATTATGGGATAACTCTAAAACATGAGGGAAATCCCCCATTTACATGCAGTGTTAAGTGAGCCCAAGATTGGGGCCAAACCTGAGTTTCGTGAATTCTATGTTTGCCCATGGGATGGGTTATCCCAACCTCCCCATCTTGACTATGTTGCCTCTCACCCACTCACCACCAACGAGAATCTTCTCCAAAGTGCCCTCACCCATTCTTCCCTCGGCCTCTCCTCGTCTCCATCCCCATGAGATGTGTTCACCTATTGCACTTGGCAAGGTAAGAGGTTTTGTTGTAGTTTCTCTTCTTAGTGGTGGTTGGTTGTTTTGTCTCATTATTTGTCGATGGTTTTAGCTCATGTTGGTGTTTGTTGAAGGTGGATCGTGTGCTCATGATTTTTGATTTGAAGCCACCCAAATCGATTGTTTCTTGAATCCATCAAGTTTTTAAGTTACCAAAAGCCAAGGAATATACCTATAGAAGAATTTAAGTATAAAAATTTGTAGTTCATACCAAATGTTTGAACAGAATAAAATCCTCCTTGAAGATCGATCCTAAGCATATGCTAAAACTAAACAATGGAATGCAAGCATGCACATATTCTTTTCCTTCCGTATTCTATTCCATGTATTACTTGAATCTACTGTAACTTAATCTCACTTGCCAATTTGCATACATTACTTAAATCTATTGTGCCTTAATCTCATTTGTCAATTTGGATAAGTACAATGAGTAAGACAAATTTATGCATGCATCCCCTAACCACCCATTCTAATTAATTTTTTTTTTTTTTGAAACAATGAAGAATGCTAGTGCTAATTAATTAATTTTACCTGTCATAAATCAATGTTTAAAAAAATCAGATCTTTTATTTAATTAATTAAGTGCTGATTTAATTTTTCAATGATTTCACCAACGATTTATACCGATGATATCATCAGCACATCAAAAAATTGAGATATAAACTTTTGATTTAATTTATGCTAACTCAATAAAGTCCAATCAGAATAAATCAATGTTCAACAAAAAAAATCAATGAAGATATATAATAAGAAAAATTATTTTGTAACTTTAATTAACTTAAAATTAATATGCTTTTAATAAATATAAAAAAAAATAAAAGTTATAATTAAATTTGAGAATCTAACTTTAAAGAATACATAAATCATAGAACTATAACTGTAATGCATAAAGTTATATGTATTTTTCTTTTATTTTTATTTCTTAATTTTTTTAACTCCTGAGAAAATGATTTAATCGAATGGTTGATTTAATCGAACAAGTTAATCCGACCTAAATATGATTAGATCATAATGATTTTAACTTTTATTATCAAATTACTCGATCCGATCGGTAAAACATGATTTTTTGATTAAATCAATTAAATCAATTGATTTAATTTGATTTTTAAAATATTGATGAAAATAAAAATTTATTTGTAGCGTGGTCAATATCTTAAAATAACGAGGTTTTTCTTTATTTTTTACACAAGAAAGGGACCATCCATCTCAATGAAAGAGGCTGGCTTTAAAATCCAACGAACCAGTGGTCCAACTGGTTGGAAAGGGAAATATTGCAAAAGCGATCCAAACCAACCAGCTTGTTCAGGTGGACTCTCGTTCCAATCAAAGCCAGTCAAACTCAATTCGACAGATTGAATCCAATGTTGGCTTGGCACGTTTCGTTTTTTGTAATGAAAAGTATATAAAAAAAAACCAATAAAAGACCCGTTCAAAATCTTGTAAAATCAAAACCAATGGCTCCAAACTTCTAATCACACAATGTTATCTAAATTCTAAACATCAATACTATCATGTAAATAAAAGCTAAAGAAACAGAAAGAAACCAAATGGCCGGTACAGTACAAATGTTTAAGTAATTGTATTATATACATCGCATCCATTCCCTACTCAACATCACTTTCGTTTTATTCGTACTGCTTCCACAAAAATGATATTGCTATAGTCTATGGAGGTTGAATCTTGGCATATCCATACGGATGTACCCATCCACGTCTCTACATTCCACTCCTTGTAGCTTTCTTGGTTGTTGCATCATGTATGGTGCAAATTAATGCAAAATCTATCAAATTGTATGCTAGCACTTGAAGCATCATTAAAAAATTTTTCAAAAACAAACAACAGCGGAAGAGCTTGCAGTGATTTATGGGTGTTAGGAATTTAAGATATATATATATAATTTTGGTTTAGAGTTCAGACAAAGTAAAAGTTTAAAAAGGCAAAACGTAAAGGTGAAGGATTAGGAAAAAAAAAAAGTTAATATTTGGTATCATTGACTAATAAATATACTATTGAGGTGAGATTTGCGTAATTTGAAGTTAAGGTTTTTATCGTTGTAATATGTAATTTTGATCACTTTTAAAATTTATAAAAATCAAGTATTTAGAAAGTATTTAGATCATCTTAAGGGAGGCAAAAATACACTTTTAAATGCTCTCTTGAAAATGGAAAATTAACTTTCTTTTTTTTTGTAGAGTAGTGAAATAAAGGACAACAACGAAACTATGCGACAAAAGACCACATTTAAATTGCTAAAGGTAAAACCTAAGTGCAACAAAATCCTCTCCCTTAGCTCACCTTAGGTGTGTGAACACCTAAGATAATTAGAGAGAGGGTGTGAGTGCACAATGGTAAAAGCAAAAAAATGTAACAAAAAATTGGTGGAAGGGCAACTTTGATTAAGAAGAAAAATGTTTTACAAAATAACTAGTAGAGAAATGCTTCTACCATATGAATGAAAATATAAAAAAATGAAAACACAAATCCTTCTAATGATGATGGTGAAGATCATTGCTCTAAGCTCAACTGCTTCTAGGTATGAAAATGATTTCTCCTAATATTTTTCTTGAAATGCTCCTCCAAAGGTGTATCCTCCTTGGCAAGCCTTAGATGGGCGTGCCCTTGCTCCTCTAAGAGTGGAGAAATTCCACTCTAAATTCTCCTCCTAGTGTGGGCGTGAACCGTCCTTAAGAACCTCCTCTGGACATCCTCCTACCTGGCTTGTCCTCTATCTGGTGTGGGCACAAGAGAGAAGGGAAGAGGGGAAGGCACTAAGGGGACAGAGTGTTCCCTTAATCTTCTTCTTCTCCTTCTTCTCTTGGACGACTATGTGATGTAAACACATTTACACTACTTAAAATGTCTATTTATGCATGTTCCTAAGCATAGGATTGCATTTCATGATATAAATATTGCATAACATGCATCATCTTGTATTTAGAGTAGTTTGAATAAAATGGAGGTTAATTGTCTCTTATGTGCTTGGACAGGGCAAATATTTTATCAAGGTCTCGGATCAAAGATCCAACTGTATGGATGTGATCAGGGCGATGATTGGAATTCAACGACTCCAAGATCGCCCTAATCGGGCACCTGTAGCATCAGATAGTGACCGGGGAACACTAGAAGATCAAGGGCCAGGATGGTGTAAATCCGCATTTCAGATGACAAATCCGACTGCAAGACACAAAAATCGAGTCAATCCGACATCTGTGGCACCATCTACAACTTCCAGAAGATGGACGACCAAGATGGCCCCTCATGGCGCCATCTCGGTCGCCCAAATGGCCGCATGCAACCTCTGAAGACCCCGCACCCGCTTGCTTTCCGCCGTTGGAACTCGATCCAACGGCCGTGGTCAGCCACGCTTAAAAGCGTCCGCTCGACCATCAGTGCTTCGTAGTGCAACGGTCGAGCACGCTTACGCGAGCTGCAGGCGCGGGTTCGAGTCGCAGCGAAGGTGAGGAAGGAGCGGGCGTGCGGGCGATGGCGAGCGTTGGATCGTGATCGGACGGCCGTCAGCGCTCAATCGAGTTTACGCGCTATTGAACGCGCTGCGTCACGCGCGATCGCACGCCCTAAGCGGGCGCAGCAACGGGCGGAGATGCATCTTAAGCCATCCGATCGCGAGAATCAAAGAACGTGCGTGAGAGTCGTGTGCAGGCAGCTGAGGAGGCACGCGTGGGCGCGGGAGCTACGCCCACGTTGGGGGCTTTAGTGACAGATTTATCTGTCACTAAAGACCCCTCATTTATTATTTTGAAGTTGTAATGTCCATTTTGCCCTCACTCTTTGCAACTATAAAAAGGAGACCCCCTCCATACGAAATTCTCATCCCTTCCTTCTCCTCTCTACCCCTCCAAAGCTCAAGAGAAGCTTGTCCCACACCCGGGATGCTTCACGCGAGATAAAGTCCAAATTTTCGTCCCCCTTCGGAAGTGGATCCCGCAACGACGACGGCATGCTGTTCCGTTCCCGTTCTTCTGCTTCGTCCTGCTTCGTTCTCATTCGTCCAGGAGTCGTCCCGTCCGGCTCGTCCTCCAAGCGACCGTCGAGGAGGATTTCTCTCTCCCTATTCTTTTTACTGCTTTCTAGTATAGATTTACTGCTTTCTAATGTAGTTCTACTCGTCCTCCAAGCAATCGTCGAGGAGGACATTTCTCCCTCCATTCTTTTAATGCTTTCTAGAATAAATTTATTGCTTTCTAGTGTAATTGTTTTATGCTTTCTAGTTGTAATGAACAATCTCCTCAATAATAAATTCTTTGTTTATTCTACATTTCATTTTGATTTCTATGTGTAATATTCTCTCTCTCTCTTACCCTCTCTCTCTCTCTTCTATTTATTGTAACTAATTAGATAATTTTAAATTGAATTACTTCATGACAAATAAAAAGAAACGTATAGTTTTTAAATCAAACATCCGCCTCCCTGTGTTCGACACGGAATTTCAATTTCGGTATAAATTTTATTTGTTGGACACAAATTCTTTGCTTTCAAACTACAGCGAATTGGTCCCCTGATTTGGTCCCCTGATGAAGAATCTGACTGGGAGGAGGACTTAGAACCTCAACTATTCTGGAGTAGGACCAAACAGAGAATGGTTCCTCTTGAAGAACTGGACCCTGAACATGATAGAATAGAGAACCCACCCAAGAACCTAAACACCAGTATGGGATCTGATCCACAACCTCAACCATACTCTCTTAACCAGGATTTCAAGGAGGAAATCCAAAGGACACCAAATGACACCATGTCAATTCTTGATAACCTCAAATTAGAACTACACAGACAAAATCAAGAATTGGTTAAAGGACAACAGGCCATGATGGATTTGTTCCAACAATTGGGGAAAGAAGGCCAGAGAAAGATGTTGCACACAACGCCACTCATAAAGCAAGGACCTAACATGACCAATTGGACTACACCCAGTCATCCCGATTTGGTTTAGTCCACCATTGATACCCCTCAGGAGTTGGACAGCTCAGTGAATAAGGACAGTAAGGATTCCTTGGAACACAATTTGAGGGGCATTAAGAATGAACATCAGGAGGAAACTGAGAATGTAAGGGGAGAGGCCTTGGAATCTGAATCTAATCGGCCCAAGAGAAGCAATCCGGTGGGAGCAACAGCCACCATCATAGATGGAGAATGGAGTTACAATTTTAAAGAAATTGATTATGAATCAGTTGGAATCCCCATCACAAAGTTGGAGGAAGGCCGAGAGAAAGAATATGATCTAGAGGATGAAATTGACCCTACCTCTAATATAACCTCAAACAATGAATCTGATACAAAGAAGGTGGCAGAAAATATTCTTGAGATCAAGGGCTTGGAAGGAATGAGCGATGAAACCATAGTTGCGGAAGAGATGGATTCGTCTTTGGAGAGAATCTTCATGCTTGATTGTAAGGCTCATTCTGAAACTCTGGACCTTATTACCTGCCCTACCAGAATAAAGATCCCCACTGGAATTGATACACTTTCGATGGATTACAATTTTATGGGGACACAAGCTGAATATAAGACCTACATCTTTAGTGTTTGGCATGTCATATTTGGGGTGCGTTCGTCCACAGCAACTTGTTTGCATGCCCACAAACTAAGAGAGGATCTGACACGGGCATGCATGATATATCTGTTACAGAATTCCCGCCCCTTAGGAACGGGACTCCACCACAACCTTATTCGCATCTGTGGACTTCTGATTTTGGGTCTGGTAAATTTTGAACATATCTTCTTGACCCAAGCCATTCCTGTTTGTGCACCGCCCAGCTGGAGGCGTTAAACTCAGCGCTTCCTGGGAGGCAACCCAGCGGATTCAGACTGATCTGGTAGTCTACGTCACTCAGGTACTATCTTTTTAAACCCTTCTGCATCCATGAATCTACCAATGAGGACATTGTCCAACTTAAGCATGGGGGAGATGGTAAATTGCATAATCCTGAGCTTAATTAATCAGTCTAAATGAATTAAAAAAAAAAAAAATTTGAATTTAGGAAGAAAAACTTAGGTATTAGAAACTTGTCAATAGTGGGAAATAATACAAAAAGAACTTAAACACTTAGACTTTTCAGGCCTTCAGGCTTAATCAGCCCTGGTGTCCGTTAAAATATAGATTTAGCGGTGAGTCCTGACAACTTTAAGCTATTCTAATCCACCTATTAAATAAGGTGATAAGTATACGACTTATCAACTCATCCTCTAACTCAGAAAAACTTTGAGTCTAAGCATCTGCACACATTTCTGCACAGACTCACTTCTCGGAGATTTTGACAGAAATTGGGTAGCTAATGAACTCTCTAGGGTGGTATGGCTGGCAAGTTGTCGTGGGTAACAGCCCATTGGCAGGTTGTCCAGAACCCAGCCACAGGCCATTTCTTTTTCACCGCCTCTAGGTACATTTGAGATTAGGGAAGCCACCTACGTAAAAAAAAATAATAATAATTAAAAAAAAAAAAAAGGAAAAATAAGAAAAGAAAATAAACCACACTTCACCGCACAAGTATGGCTGGTAAGTGATTGTGGGTAACAGCCCATTGGTCGGTTGTCCAGAGCCCAGCTCAATAATTGCACAAGAAAAAAGAAGACCAAAAACACCTAAGGAAGAAGCGGGGAAGTAGTACAAGCCGGGGAGATATACACTGGAAAATCCTTGTGTTGACCCCAAGTAAAATGAACGTAGGGAGAAAGCTAACAATCGAACAAATACACCTTTAGGCAAAAATTTATTTTCTTTTCCGGTCACCTAGAGGCGTAGAAACCTGAAGTCTGTCTCAATTACCGTTAAGTAAGTCTATCACAACATTCACACCAAGATGCTTAGCACTTAGGGTTTTGACCGAGTTTTGGGTGGGTTGGGTAGCCGTAAAAAGTTACCAACCCACACTGAATTCTAAAAATTCTAAAAAGACATATATAGATATATACGTATACATAAGTATAGTTACATATACAAAGCAAGGATTCGGGTGATTCGTATTTTGGCAGACACCCGGGCGCTGCTTAGTCTTTGTAGATTAAGATCTTCGTATAGTTCCTCTTATTGACAAGTAACGAAGTGCCTGAGCAATTACTTCTTGAATTCGCCAAAGAAATAAAGGCTAGAATAAACCTTGCTAGGGACTAGCAAGGAGTAAGCATGGGGGTATGATAACACCACGCAAGGGGGTGGTAATTAGGTTAAATATGGCCCATCTTTAGAATAAAAGGCACAACATAAAGTAGAATAGGAGCATTGCATGCATCAAGTACCAAGATTGCTTATAAACTATATTAATGGCCATTTGTGTAAAGCATTTGTCAAAACAGGCCTCAGATGAGCAATCGGACCGCACGGATGGATTCAGAACGACGAACGGAGTCTAACGGACTCAAGATCGGCCAAATCCGACATCCGGAGCTCCCACAATGGGCCCAAGAAATCCTGACCGTTGATCTGGAGATCAACGGCCCAGAACGTGCCACGTCGCCCCGCCCCCGCCGCTCGCACGCCCCCAAGCCAGCCAAGGACGAATCTCGGCCGTTGATCTTCGATCGAACGGCCGAGATCCGCGCGCTCGCCCGCGGTCGCCGCGACAAAGCGCGGGCGTGGCGCAACGGTTAGCGCGCACGCCCGCGTCGCGGCGACGCGCGTTCGAATCGCGCGGAGCGGAAATCAATTGCCAGCGAAGGGCGCGGCAAAATTGAGCCGCACGATCAGAAGCGAGCGGGTAGGATTGCGCCACGCGGCGCGACGACAGCGCCCCACCTCCCACGCGCGCGCGCACGCCGGGCGGAAACGCGCGCGCGTACGCGCGCCCGAAGCGCGATCCTAGCGCAGGCGCGGGAGGATCTCAGCCGTCCGATTATCAATCGGACGGCTCTCGTTCGACATCCACGGATCGCGCCTGAAGAGAGAGAGGGGCGGGCGGCTGACCGGCGGCAGAAGGCCTTCACCGACGTATCTGGAAGCGGTTTTAGCGACGTTCTGGATGTCGCTAAAGCACATTCTTCTTTTAGGAAGCCCTTAACTCTATTTAAACCCCCTTCTACCACCATTCAAGGCATCCTCTCCCACTTGCAACTACTCCACTCCTCTCCTAGCTAGTCTTAGGCACTCTTGTAATCGCCGGAGACGACGAGCCGCCGACGGAGCCTCCTCCACCGCCGTGGCTGCCTCGTCGCTCTCCACTCTCTCTCTATCTCTCTCTCTCTCTCTTTTAAGCTTTCATTTACTTTTGTTGAAGCAGGTATTTAATGTTGTAAACCATAAACTACGAATGCATGTTTAATGAAATTATTTTCCATTTAGTTGCCATTTTAATTTCTGTTTAAAGTGCATGATCAAAACCAAGAGCTTTCTAACCCTAAACTCTCTCTCTATCTCTCGCTTTTCAAAACCGTCTCTTTCGCAAGCAAAACTCCGCCTTTTTCGTGACAACAAGTGGTAAACAAAATCCGATTTCCACGCCTCCCTGAGATCGACACTCGGACTCACCTCCGTTTACTTCTTTTAAAACCGACGTATCAAGTGCAACTATAACGACACCTCTTAACACACACGCACGAAGGCACGTCAGTGGTGCATTTGTGGCCAGTTGTTTGAGTTGTTTGGGCCGCACCACTTCAATTAAAATCAACTCATCAAGTAGCTGCCAATTAGGTTCAACTCTTAGGGATTTACCAGGCACTCCATATTCCTTTAAGCTTTAAAGGAAAACATCTTCACCCGTGCTTGTAAAACCTGGTGTGCCAATGAAACTTGTTTGAAAACACCTAAAGTTGAATCCTAAAAGCTACTAAGCAAGATTTGAACCTTAAAATTCACCACATCAAAAATAATCTTGCTTGAAAATCACTGGTTGTGCATGCACACACAAATCAATCAATCATTAAGGGCACAACCCATTTAAAGGGCCCATCAAATTCCAAAGCACATTCAAACTTAGCCTTAAATAAAACAGAGTAGACGTTGGCCTTAAGGATTGAACTCGCTCTTCAGAACTCAGAACGAGATTATTTTCGATTAGTCTGTTTCTACTGTTGAATGTGATGTCTAGCTAGGGGAGTAGAGTCAAACGATCGCGGCTGGGGGGTACACTAGGAACCGAAGGCGCAAGCCGAAGGAAGAACCTTCTCCCCAGTCCCTACTTCTAACTGGTTGGATTGAACAGATGGAAGTAGATCAAATCGTTCCTTTATCTCAAGACGGGTTTTGAGAGTCTGTAGGTCTTTAGGCTAACCCATTTAAGGACAGGTTTGATTGTTTGTATTGCAGGGCACCTTTCTTCCTCCCGTGTCTCATGAATCCTTCCACATATTTCACGCATTCCCGCTTATTCCCTCCTGATGTGAATTATCCTCAACATGTCGATTATCCCAACTCCTATTGTAATCGACCATCAGTTACTTGGGATAATTCGAATTGGGGATAAATTTCGGACCTCCGTGTTTAGGGTCTAACCCTGAACACTTTCATTCTGATCTCTATCCTTCTCAAAGCTACATCGATTATAGATCATCTTCCTTTCATGAACAGCCTAATACGATCTACAATCAAGAAGGATACACCGATCCTTACCCATCCTCTGATTTCACTGCCTTTAGGTCATCACCATCTTTTCAACAATCTGAAATGACCTATTATCAGGAAGGGTATAATGAATCTCAATTCGTTAATTTCCCTGCATTGAGCCCAAACCCACCCAACCCTGAACCAACTCATTTGGTTCAGGTTAACCAGGTTCAAGATAAGGTTCTGGCTAACTTGAGGAATATCATTCAATCTTTAGAAGTTCAGCCAATACCTTGCATTGAGAGATTGGAGCCCCTAATTGAAATGATTGATGATTTGAATAAGTCTTTGTTGGATTGGCTCCAGGACGTTAAGGAGAAGAACCCGGGTGAGTTTCTACTTGGGAAATTAGCGAAATTGAGGATGAGATTTGTGGTTGCTTTGATTCAATCTTGAAATGATTCCCAGGATGAACCCTCTTCAGGAAAGCCAATGACAGAACCCGCTCAGGCACCTGTTAGGGGGACACGTGTTACGAGGCTGACCAGATTGAATTAAAGCAATCAATTAAGGATGATATGATTTCTTCACCTGAGATCCCTGAGCCGGGTTACGAGGAAATGTATGTCTCCTTGGAACAGAAAGTGACAAATGATTTTAGGACATACATTGATACGGATCCTGATTCCTTTGATGGTGGAGATTCAAGTTGTAAAGTCTTACGCGAGTTTTCTGAACATGATTTCTGTGAGACAATTGGGCCTGAGGAATCTGATAGATCATTTGATAGCCCAATAACTGAGGAAACTGATCTTAGGGCACACATTACGGATCCAGAATTACATTTTCTGGAGGATTCAATTCAATGCCCTGATTGTCAGTTACACCCCGTTGAGCTTATTGATGATTCTAATTCTGAGATAATTAGACCCAAGTCAATTTTGATTTTGCCACATCATTTAGACTTGGAGATTTCAGATGGGGTGATTAATATGCAAGAGGTCTCGGAATTTAACATTCGGAATGAGGAGGCTAGGAGTTGGGAAGTTCTGATTTGGGAAGTTAACTTAGGAGGAAATGGAAGATTAAGTCGAAGGGTTCCTTTTAAGCTGAAATCATCAAATCAGAACCCTTACGACATTTGTTTTGAGGATGTCAAACTCAAGAACACATTCAACGATTATCCTTTTGAGCTTCAATTCTCTCTAACCCGACCTTTTGGTCTTGGGTTGCATCCTCATAAATCGTAGGCCCGACCCCACTTGCATTCTAATTTTATGTTTTGGGTAATTTTTATCCAGAACGTAAGATATTCTCGATTATGGGGGATGGGTCTGCACCACAATCTGGTCCACATCTGTGGACCTCTGTTGACAGGTTGGAGGATTCTTCTGTTTATTTTAATTCTGACCTGCACTTGTGAATTTTTCATTTCTTTTCTTTGTATAGTGTGCCTAGTTGAAGGCACTAAACTTAGCACATATACAGTTCTTTTTAATTTTCATCTCAGAGCAGACCTGACATTCACGCAATTCAGGTGCTTTCTTCGCTTTTCCAGTCTGTTTTATATTTTTTTAATACAATGCGGACATTACATTAGATAGGCATGGGGTGGCGGATATTTATCTTTGGATTCATTCGTTAGCTCCGTAGATTTATTTTATTTTCTTTTATAAAAAAAAAATTTAGAATTAGGAAAGAGAATTTGGGTTTAAGAAAATTTTCAATCTTGGGAAATACTACATTATGATTTGAACACAAAGACCCTTCAGGTCTTTGGACTTAATTAACTCGTGTATCCACTAAAATGTGGATTTGTTTTTCGAGTTCTCGCCAACCTGAATTTTATTTTAATTGGAGTAAATAAGTTTGGGTGATAAGTACACGACTTATCAACCCGCCCTCTGATTTGAGGGAATTTTGAGTCTTAAGCATCTACACACTTTCTTTGCACTGACTCGTTGTTGGACGATTCTAACGAAATTTGGGTAGCTAATGAACCTTCTAGGGTGATATGACTGGTAAGTTATCATGGGTAACAGCCCATAGGTAGGTTGTCCAGAGCCCAGTCACTGGATCTTTCCCTTTTTGCTGCCTTTAGGTAAATCCTAGACCAGGGAAGCCACCTACTTAAAAAAAAAAAGGAGAAAAGAAAAAAAGAAATAAGCGACACTTCACCGCACGAGTATGGCTGGCAAGTTGTCGGTGGTAACAGCTCATCGATCGGTTGTCCAGAACCCAACTCAGCAAATGCACTAAAAATTCCTAAAACACTTAGGAAGTAGCGCAGAAGTAGAATAAACCGGGGAGATATACACTGGATTCACCCTTGCGTTGACCCCGTAAAAAAATAAAAGTAGGGAGAAAGCTACTGGTTGTAAAGATACACCTTTAAGCAGAATTCTTTTTTAGGCCACCTAGAGGTGTAGAAATCAAAAGTCCGTTTTAACTGCCAGTCAACGAGTCTATCACAATCACAATAAGATGCTTAAAGCTTAGGGTTCTCATCAAATCTTGGGTGAGTTGAATGGCCATAGAAAGCCACTCTTAAACCCTAAAATTTGAAAATCCAAAAAAAATAGAAAAGAGAAAAAGAGAAAAAGAAATTTTTCTTTTAATAAGGCGAGGCTTGAGGCGGTTTGCATTTTGGCTGATACTCGGGCATTGTTGTGTCTTTAAAAGTTCAGTTCTTAAGTAGACAATTTCTTAATGATTGAAAATAACTCAGGTCCAAATAATCCAACCTAATTCTTTTATAAATAGCATATAGTTTTTGCTAGGGACTAGCAAAAGATAGGCATGGGGGTATGATGTAAACACATTTACACTACTTAAAATATCTATTTATGCATGTTCTTAAGCATAGGATTGCATTTCATGATATAAATATTGCATAACATGAATCATCTTACATTTAGAGTAGTTTGAATAAAATGGAGGTTAATTGTCTCCTTTTATGTGCTTGGACAGGGCAAACATTTTATCGGGGCCTCGGATCAAAGATCCAACCGTATGGATGTGATCAGGGCGACGATTGGAGTTCAACGACTCCAAAATCTCTCTAATCGGGCATCTGTAGCATCAGATAGTGACCGGGGAACTCTAGAAGATCAAGGACCAGGATGGTGTAAATCCGCACTTCAGATGACAAATCCGACCGTACGAATGAATTTGGATCGACTATCGCAGCCCAACGACACAAAAATCGAGTCAATCCGACATCTGTGGCACCATCTACAACTTCCAGAAGATGGACAGCCAAGATGGCACCACGTGGCTCCATCTCAGCCGCCCAAACGGCCGCATGCAACCTCTGAAGACCCCGCACCCGCTCGCTCTCCATCGTTTGATCTCAATCCAATGGCTGCGGTCAGCCGCGCTTAAAAGCGTCCGCTCGACCATCCGCACCTCGTAGCGCAGCGGTCAAGCGCGCTTACGCGAGCTGCGGGCGCGGGTTCGAGCCGCAGCGAAGGTGACGAAGGCGCGGGCGTGCGGGCAATGGCGGGCGTTGGATCGCAATCGGACGGCCGTCAGCGCTCAATCGAGTTTACGCACTATTGAACACGCTGCGTCACGCGCGATCGCACGCGCCAGGCGGGCACAGCAACGGGCGGAGATGCGTCTTAGGTCGTCCGATCTCACGATCGGACGGCTGAGAATCAAAGAACGTGCATGAGTGTCGTGCACGGGCAGCTGAGGAGGTGCGTGTGGGCGCGGGAGCTACGCCCACGTTAGGGGCTTTAGTGACGGATTTATCCGTCACTAAAGACCCCTCATTTATTATTTTGAAGTTGTAATATCCATTTTGCCCCCACTCCTTGCAACTATAAAAGGAGACCCCCTTCATACGAAATTCTTATCCCTTCCTTCTCCTCTCTACCCCTCCAAAGCTCAAAAGAAGCTTGTCTCACACCCGGGATGCTTCTTGCGAGATAAAGTCCAAATTTTCGTCCCCCTTCGGAAGTGGATCCCGCGACGACGATAGCATGCTGCTCCGTTCCCGTTCTTCTGCTTCGTCCTCCTTCGTCCTGCTTCGTTCTCCTTCGTCTAGGCGTCGTCCCGTCCGGCTTATCCTCCAAGCGACCATCGAGGAGGATTTCTCTCTCCCTATTCTTTTTACTACTTTCTAGTATAGATTTACTGCTTTCTAGTGTAGTTCTGCTCGTCCTCCAAGCAATCGTCGAGGAGGACATTTCTCCCTCCATTCTTTTAATGCTTTCTAGAGTAAATTTATTGCTTTCTAGTGTAATTGTTTTATGCTTTCTAGTTGTAATGAATAATCTCCTCAATGATAAATTCTTTGTTTATTCTACATCTCATTTTGATTTCTATGTGTAATATTCTCTCTCTCTCTCTTACCCTCTCTCTCTCTTCTATTTATTTTAAATAATTAGATAATTTTAAATTGAATTACTTCATGACAAATAAAAAGAAACGCGTAGTTTTTAAATCAAACATCCGCCTTTCTGTGTTCGACCCGGAATTTCTATTTCGATATAAATTTTATTTGTTGAACACGAATTCTTCGCTTTCAAACTACAGCGACAGGTTTTTCAAAACCAAATACGTTAGCGTAGCAATTCGTAACGTTCAACACTATAGTAGGTGGAGTGTGGTGGAAGAATGGTGGAATAATGAAGCCAAAGGTGGTGGTTGAAGTGGGTATGTAGTTAATGGCCTTTTTATAAAATGGGTAGAGGGTAGGTATGGTTAAGGAATGGATGGTTAGGATGGCTCATGGAGGGTGGTTAAGGGATCCTAGGGTTAGGATTGATGGAGTCAAAGTGAAGGATTGCTTGGTGGTTGGCGCCATCCTTAGTGGTAACTAGGGTTAAGGGGTTTGGTGTGGTGTGTTGTAGGGTTGAGACGGAGTTGTAGGGTGGATGTTATGAGATGGATGGAAAGGGTTTATTGGCGTCACATGAAGGGGTGTGTTAGGTGGTGGTTTAGGTGTGGTTAGGTTAAGGTTGGCGCCAACTCTAAGTTCTAAAAGTTAGCGCCAAAAGGGAAGGCTAGGATTTGGTCATAGGTTTAGGTGTAGAGTTAGGATTATGGTAGATGTTGGCGCCAACTTGTTGGGATGTGGGTAGGGTTTTGGCGCCAACAAATAGTGGTGGTTATAGGCTTGTTAAGGTGGTGAAAGGATGGGTTAAGGTTGGTGCCAAAGAGGGCTTCTTGAATAGGGTTAGTTGGATGGTGGAGATGGCCTTATGGGAATAGGTATAGGGTTGTGATAGGGTTTAAAGTTGGTGCCAACTTTGGAGAGGTGTGAGGGTGTTTTTGGCGCCAACTCAAAGGGGGTTAAGGTGGTGGTTATGGGGGGGAAAGGGTGCCATGGTTGGCGCCACTTTGAAGAGGTGCTTGTGGTGTGTTTTTGGCGCCAACCATGGTGGTTTAGGGTTAAGTCTAGGTAGGGTTAAGGTGAGGTTAGGGAGGAGGGTGGACGGCCATGGAGTGAGGAGCTTATGTGGAGCTAAGCTAAGCTAGCTTAGTTAGTTTAGCTAGTAGGGTAGCAGTGGAGGGAGCTAACTGATCACGAAAATACGCGGTTTGTTAATTAGGCAATTTAGTGTCTTTGCAACGCGTAAATCCGCTTTTGCTTTTAAATTTATGAGACCTAGTGATGTAAACACAATTACACTACTTAAAATGTCTATTTTTGCATGTTCTTAAGCATAGGATTGCATTTCATGATATAAATATTGCATTACATGCATCATCTTGCATTTAGAATAGTTTGAATAAAATGGAGGCTAACTGTCTCCTTTTATGTGCTTGGACAGGGCAAATATTTTATCAGGGTCTCGGATCAAAGATCTAACCGTATGAATGTGATCAGGGCGACGATTGGAGTTCAACGACTCCAAGATCGCCCTAATCAGGTATCCGTAGCATCAGATAAGTGACCTGGGAACCCTAGAAGATCAAGGGCCAGGATGGTATAAATCCGCACTTCAGATGATATATCCGACCGCACGGATGAATTCGGATCGACGATCGCAGCCCAACGACACAAAAATCAAGTCAATCCGACATCTGTGGCACCATCTACAACTTCCAGAAGATGGATAGCCAAGATGGCGCCACGTGGCGCCATCTCAGCCGCCCAAACGGCCGCTTGCATTTTGTGAATGCCCCCGCCCGATCGCTCTCCGCCGTCAGATGGAGATCCAACGGCTGTGGTCGCTCGCGCTTAAAAGCATCCGCGCGACCATTTCGTCCGCGTAGCGCAGCGGCGACGCAGCCGCGGGCAAAGCAGAGGTCGCGGGTTCGAGCTGCGGTGAGGGGGTGGAAGGCGCGGGTGAGCGAGCGCGGACGAGCGTCAGATGAAGATCCAACGGCTGCGCGCGCTCAATCAGGACGACGCGTGATTGGACGCCCGCGCGTAACGTGCGATCGCACACGGGCGGGTGCGCTACGCAGCAGGTGCGGACGCGATTTAAGCCGTCTAATCTCGCGATCGGACGGCTGAAAAGTGGCGAACGTGCGTGGCCGTTTAAGAGTGCAAGCTGGCGAGGAGGCGCGCGCGAGCCGGCCACTACGCCCACGTTGGGGCTTTAGTGACGGATTTATCCGTCACTAAAGACCCCTTATTTATTGTTTTGAAGTTATAATGTCCATTTTGCCCCCACTCCTTGCAACTATAAAAGGAGACCCCCTCCATACGAAATTCTCATCCCTTCTTTCTCCTCTCTACCCCTCGAAAGCTCAAGAGAAGCTTGTCCCACACCCGGGATGCTTCGCGCGAGATAAAATCCAATTTTCGTTCCCCTTCGGAAGTGGATCCCGCGACGACGATGGCGTGCTGCTTCATTCCCGTTCTTCTGCTTCGTCCTCCTTCGTCCCGCTTCGTTCTCCTTCGTCCAGGTGTCGTCTCGTCCGGCTCATCCTCCAAGCAACCGTCGAGGAGGATTTCTCTCTCCCTATTCTTTTTACCGCTTTCTAGTATAGATTTTCTGCTTTCTAGATTAATCTACTCGTCCTCCAAGCGACCGTCGAGGAGGACATTTCTCCCTCCATTCTTTTAATGCTTTCTAGAGTAAATTTATCGCTTTCTAGAGTAATTATTTTATGCTTTCTAGTTTTAATGAACAATCTCTTCAATGCAAAAATTCATTGTTTATTCTACATCTCATTTTGATTTCTCTGTGTAATATTCTCTTTCTATCTTACTCTCTCTCTCTTCTATTTATTGTAAATAATTAGATAGTTCTAAATTGAATTATTCTGTAACAAATAAAAAGAAATGCATAGTTTTTAAATCAAACGTCCTCCTCCCTGTGTTCGACCCAGAATTTTAATTTCGGTATAAATTTTATTTGTTGAACACGAATTCTTCGCTTTCGAACTACAACGACAAGTTTTGCAAAACCAAACACGTTAGCGTAGATTCGAAACGTTCAACACCTAGATAGTGGGGTATCTAGGGTCATCCAAGAAGGTCAAATTGTTTGCAAATCAAATCCCTTGCTTAGAAATGGAAATCACCTTTCTTTTTTTGGGTCATTTTCAATATATCATTTTTATGTTTTTGAAATTAAGGCAACATGCGAAGTTGTTGGCGGGAAAAAATTACTACACCTACTATGTTAATCTAAGTGACAAAAGTTATCCTCTTTCTAAGCTCAACCTAGGCACATGAAGGCCTAGGTTAATTAGAAAGGAGGAGTGAAACTACACTAAAGAGAAAGCAAGGTAATGCAATAAAAAGAGTGCAACAAGAAATCAAGGTAACTTTTTTTTATTAAAGGAAATTGTCTACTAGTAGATGAATGCTTCTACAAAAAACAAATTGGAAAACAAAATAAAGGCAAATCCTTTAGATGATGATGGTGATGAAGAGGATGAACTCTTCTTGCTCCAAGCCTGGTAGCTCCCGGGCTTGAAAAGAAGGTCTTCAGCTCCGCCAAGATGATGTCCTCTAAGGCAAACCCTTAAGGGGCGTGCCCTATTCTTCTCTCCAAGGGTGGACGTCCACCCTAAGTCCTTCTCCTTTGCCTGGCCGTCCTCCTTGAAGTAGAAGATTCCTCCTCCTTGGCGTGGCACAAGAAAGATGAGAGTGGGGAGAAGAAGGCACTAAGGGGGCGGGTGATGTGTCCCCTTAATCTCCTTCTCTACTCCTTCTTCTTGGCCGTAGGGTGTAGGTGGGTTTAGGTGGAATTATACACTAATGGAGGATGATAAAAAATGGTGGTGGGTGATGGGTTTATATAGAGTAGGAAGGGGGCATAGGTGGCTCTTGGAATGGATGGCTAGGATAGGATATGTGGGGTAGTTGGGGATCCTAGGGCCAAGGGTGATTGGCGCCAACCCAAGGGTTACCTAGGTGGTGGTTATGGGTGGTGGCACCCCTTGATGTTGGCGCCAAAATGGGTTCTAGAAGGGGGGCTTCGGTGGAGCCAAGTATGGTTATAGAAGGAGGGGTAGGTGGGTGGATAGGATGGGTTATATGGATAGGTGTAGGGTTAGGATGGGGGGATTTTTGGAGGGAATTTTTGGCGCCAAAACAAGGGTAGTTATAGGTGACTTTGGCGCCATTTAGTGGTGTCCTTTGGAGGTAGTGGGTAGGCTAGGTTGGCACCAAGGTGAGGTGGAAGTAGGGTTAGCTTATGTGGAGCTTAGGTGGAGCTAGTTGGTGTAGTTGTTAGGTAGGGTTTTTAGGTGGTAAAAGCCAAGGGAGATAGAGCATAGCTAAGCTAAGCTAGCTTAGCTAGTAGTGGAGTAGAGGAGGAGGAAATGAGAGCTAGGGTTTGTGGAGAGGAGCTGGGTAGAAGACATCTGGAGCTAAATTGGAGCTGGCAGCTGCTGAAGAGGTTAGCATGGAGCTACTCTAGCTGACTTAGCTTACTAGTTCTTTGCTAGCTGCTAAGCCAAGCTAAAGTGAGCTGGCTTTTGCTGAATTGAGCTGAGGTGAGCTGGGTCAGGTGCTCCCGGGGAGGACTGAGCTGGTTGAGGCAGCTAAGGTAGCTTAACTCAACTAGGTTGACCTAAGTTGAGTCCCCGGGAGCTGGTGTTACGACCCGATTCCCGAATCCCTACGAGACACGAGAATCGGACCGACTCGACTGATCCCAAGACCCAGTCGTCCAACGAGAAAGTAACCAAAAGAGCAGTAAAATAAACTACATTCACCAATATATAACTAGCAGTAACAAAATACAATAGTAAAGAAAAGAAATACTACAGTATACACCACCACAACAGTAAAGAAATAAACATGTACATAAACATGAAGCTTACAATAAAAAGAGTACAGGGGTAACAGAACTACTCACTACAACAGAAAAAAAAAAGTACAGTGGGTACCATACAAGTAACACTACTGGGCTCTACTAAGCCCAGCACCCTCTGCAGCCACCGACTCTGGCTGCTTAACACCTGGTCCTATAAAGGTGACAAAGGTGACACGTCAGCAAAACGCTGAATAAAGTGGCAACCCAAAAGCTGAGAATACGGTAAGGTGGACAGTAGCTGTTATATTCTTAATCTCTTCCTTTATTTTTTTTTTGCATTTATTTATTATTGAATTATTTCTCAGATCTTTCTCTTGATCTTGAGTATTCTTCGTGGGAACGATCTTGATTGCAGTCTTTTCCGAAAAGTAGAAGTAACACGTGGTGCTCTCCTAGCCGGGAGAGTCCCCCGTGGTGGTCCTACTCTCAGTCAACCACCCCAAGGTCATTGACAGACGTAACGGTGACTATGGCACGCGCAATAAACGTACGGGTAGCTACCCTGCACTGACACGCAGTCAGTCGTTTCCGTTAACGGGTGTGCCCAAAGCATAGCACGGAACCAGAAAAGGGCAAAGCTCTCTCAGTAACAGGGGTGCAGCCCCTCCACAGTAACCAAACAGGGGTCTTGCCCCTCCACAGTCCGCGCACCCTCGCCTAACTACCCTAGTTTGCCCAGTAGGCCTAACAAGTCGATGTAGGAGGACCAGCAGAACCCCGGGGCCCGTGGGGTAGCTAGTGCTCTCTCTCTACACTGGTAGCTCTTCTCGGTACGGTGTACACGAGGGCCAGAAGTTGGTACAAAGTGGCCAGACCTAACCCCAGGTCCCCGGGGCGGCTAGCTGTGCTCTGCACTAAACAGGGGGGACAGTCGCTCTTCTTGGTACTCCGTACTCAAGGGCCAGCTCACTTCCCCAATTCTATTCTATTAACTTTTCAGGAGTTCTACTCCTAATTCCCCGTAGGGTTCGTGCTCTTTCAACTCAGCCAATTTAGGTTTCATCATTTCATCTTTATATTTATATAGCCCATGTTCCCAACCGTAATTATTCATTCATAATCAGGCAACTGTTAACCAATTACATGCAGTTATCGTTTCCTTTCTACTTTTCTAAGACTGCAATGTATATGCATTCAAGCTAGTTTTCCAGTCCTAGGATTCATGCATTACCCTAGGATCTATCACTCAATCTAGTTTTCCAGTCCTAGGATTCATGCATTACCCTAAGATCTATCATTCAATTTAGTTTTTCATTCCTAGGGTTCATGTAATACCCAAGACTCTATTAATTATTTCACAAGTGCATAATTTTTGATAAATAATTGAAAGGGTCACTCTACTCGCAAAACCGGGAGTACTGGGGGCGTAATCGGCAAGCCCGCGCGCCTCCGCAACCCCCAGAGCCGCAACGGAACGGGATCCTAACACAAGGATCAAATACAAGGAGCTACTCAGAACAGTATACAATTACTGTAAATAGGTAGAGGAACTAAATCTGAGAAGAACGAGACTTGAAACGCGGAAAACAGACTCCGAACGGATCCTAAACGGGTCAAAAACGACAAGTCTGCCCAAAATAAGACGTCTGGAACTTCTTCCAGACGTCTTAAATGACAGCTCAAGTCATACCTTGATCTGCGTGGTTCCTCAGACGTCCAGAAGCCCGCTGAACTATTTGGACTTAGTTTCCAGACGTCCGACTATTGCCCTGGACGTCTGGAGACCCTCTCCGTCGTCTGGTGCTGTACCCAGACGTCCGATCTGTGTGGGATGGCGTGCCCTTGAGCCTTCCCGAACGGGTCCTGCACACACACGCAATCGTCCACAACACGAAATGAGCAGGACTCTTTGGCGGAACAGCTGCATGGCCATACACACGAAAAAGGAAGGAAGGTAAAAATATCGTACCTTTCATACGTCTCCTACGTCGTCTGGACGTATGCCCAGACGTCTAATTCTGGGAAATTTTCCCAGAATCAGGACCTCCTCACCCTCTGCCCGCAGCGCACGGCCGCGCCGCGCCCGCCTGCTGCCTGAGCTGCAGCAGCTCCTCCCCAGCACCACGCGCTTGCTGCGTAACCGCCGACCGGCCCTGGCTGCTCCGGCGAGCTCGCAACCTCGCGATCGAGCTCTCTTTCCCTCCCGCAGCAGCCCCTCCTCCCACACACTCACAGCAGCCGCTGCGGCTGCCCTCGCCCGCTCACGCTCTCGCTGACAGGAGGAAGAAGGCGGTGGAGTGATGGTGAGGGAGAGGAGAGGGGTATTTGAAGGCTGCCGAGGGGAGAGAGAGAGAAAGATGTCTGCAGGGAGGGAGGAAAGAGAAGAAGGAGGACGGCGGGTTCAGTCTGCGTGCGCATGCGCGCAGATGCAAACCCGTACGCCGAAAAAATTTAATTCCAGACGTCTGTGAAGGCTTCCATACGTCTGACCAGACGTCTGAACCACTTCCCAGATGTCTTAAACGACGTTTGATGCCCTGGTTATAACAGCTGGACTTGAGCCTCCTGAGTTGGATTGAATTCATCTTCAGCTGCCTGGAGTTGAGTGGAGCTGGATGTAGCTAGACCTGAGCTGGGGTGAACTCCAGTCAACTCAGCTAAGATAGCTAGAGCTCCCTATGGACTAATGGGAGTTGAGATGAGCTAGACTCAGCTAAGTTGAGTTGGATTAGAGCTGACCTGAGCTAGGGTGAGCTAAGATGAGCTCTCTTGAGCTGCCAATCAGCTGAGATGAGTGGTGGCAGTTTTCCCAATCGTGGCTAGTCTTAGTTTGTTTTAATGCTTATTACAGAAGTGTCGTTGTGGTATATAATGAGACAGCTACGGTTGTCGTTACCATTACAATTTTACTCGGAAATAGTTTCCCGAGGTCGAACTCAGGGAGCTACTGGAATTCTACAAGTACAATGTTTCTATATTACAAAAATAAGAGAGAGGGAGAGGGAGAAATAGATTTGTGTCTTGTGGCTTTTTCTTCTTCTCTTCATTCTCTCTTTGCTTATCTTCTTCTTCTCTTCTTTCTTTTCTTTCACTTCAGCTGCGGAACCTTTTCTTTTCTTTTTCTTCTTCTCTGCTTTGTCTCCCCTGAAGCTTCATTCGTCGTCTGATATCTCAGTCAGACGACTTAAATGGCGGTCTGCTACAGTGCTTCCCCTCTCTTTTCTTCCTTTGCTGCTTCTCTTCTTGTTCTTCTTCCTGCTCCTTCTTCTTTGGCCTTCTGCCTTGCTTAGCTGCAAGGCTTCTTCTTCTTCTCCCGCTCCTCTTCTTCTTCTTCTTGCGGCCAAGTGTGAACCTTCTTCCCTCGCACCCTGTCCCTGCACAAACCACAGCAAAACCTAACCCTTCCCTCTACCCGCACATATCTCTCTCTGTAAACCGCTCATAGGAAGCTCTCCCAGAGCCGAGTTATCGGGTCGGGTTTGCGTAACCGGGACCAGACGTACCGGCGTGTATGGTACGCGAGGAGTGCGCAGGTGGTGTCGGGTAGGGTCCGTCGGATCCGCATGGTGAGCTCGCGGACCGGGCGGGAAAGTGGGGTGCGGGACCTCACCCCAGGTGTCTCGGAGGCAACCAGCAGAAAACACGAAATCAATTTAAACCAGTGCGGGGTTTCGAGAACTTACGATGTGAGACTATTCTGCTCGCCCTTCTCGCGCACGCCCGCAGGAAGACCTCCTCTCTCTCTGCTCAACTGCAGCCACTATCAGTGCCAATTGCTGAAGCAGAAGTCCTCGTTGACTTCGCCCCAACCTGCAGCACCTGGAATCCTGAAGCCCTGATGCCTGGAACTCGCCTGGAAGCTGCTTCAGTTGTCATCAATGGCGGTTGGGGCTTCTACCCTGTCAGACAAAAACACGGCCTCTCAGCCTAATCAAACTACATGCAAACCTTCGCCGTGGCACGGCAAAGGTGGTGGAATGTGCAGCAGGTCGCAAGACGGCCTAGGCATGCGTGCCTAGGTCGACCTGTGATCGGAGAAGTGGGTGTGTTCGGCAGTGCTTTGTGTGGGTGTGGAGTGGCAGTGAAGGAGCGGAAGTGGTTCAGCATGATGAGGCGAAGGTTTTGGGTCGGTCGGTGAGTCGTGTGGAGTGGCGGAATGATGGGAGCGACTCACCGGAGGTTGGCCGGAGGCGTGGAAGACGAAGGTGGTCAGGCGTTGTCGAGGGATGGTCTGAATAAAAAGATGTGAGGAAAAGAGAGAGGGGAGTACAGGGAGTATCTAGAACTTAGCTGTAGGGACGAAGGGGGCCGGAGTAGGGCGGCAGTCGTACCGACTGTCGCTGGAGAAGAAACACCTAGAGGGGGAGAGCGGCAGCGAGGAAGAGAGCAGGAGGGCGCGTGCTGGGTACGATCAGGCGAATGTAGCTCTGCTATTGGTATTGCAGCAGAGCAACGAGGAGGAGGAGGGGCTGCCGGAGCTGGTGGGTTTCTGTCGGAGTGGGAAGAGAAGAAGGGTTAGGGTTTTCTGCGTCAGGACCGAGCTGGGAGAATCGGCAGGCAACGCTGGCCCTTCTAAAGGCGGTGGCGGAGGGGTGGGCGTAGGGAGGCGACGTGCCTCCCTCGTCGGAGAATGGCCGGAAGTGCGACCGATACCTTCCGCGCGTTCGCACTGAAGGTGTGGTCGTCGACAAATGGCATGGCGGTGTCCCTACGACAGCAGACGTTGCAGGGAACACCGGGTTCAATCTGCTAAACACCTCCCTCACCTTGCGCGGCGCCATGCTCCGCGCAAAGTCGCCGGAGCGTGGCGCTGAGCAGATACTTGCAGGAGGGACCTGAACGCAAAGAATGACGAAGAAACTAGGGGTCAAAATGCAAGGGTTTCGAAAGTTGAGGGTAAAAAAGTAATAGATGAGGACCAAATTGCAAAGTCAGTTAAGAAGGTTTCTTCTTAGGCTCAAGTTTTTATGCATGACTAAATTGGACCTAAGAATTTTAATGGTGAATTTTATTTCTAGGCATGACCTTGTTTGACCGGCCAATTTACGTAAGAACCCAAATTAAATCATTAATTGGACATGGTTCTCAATGTAGGTCAAAATGGGTTTCCAAGGCCAAATTGAAGGTTCTAAACCCTAGAGATTATTTTTATATGAATTTTAGAGGGTTTAGTCGATTTTTACCCAGCTTCGAACCTCGTGAATTGAAGTGGATTTGTTATAGGGTTATAGAATGTCATTTAATTCCTTGGAGTTGCTGTAGCCCTTGTTGGATCAGATCATCCCACATTCCTTCTTATTAGGTTAGTTTGACCTATGTTTGGACCCTGAGTTACCCTGTTTGCAGATTGTGTTTTTGAAATTGCATTTTTACCCCTTATGACTTGTTTTATTCTTGAACTCAGAATTCTCTGAGTCAAGCATTTCTTTGAGTTATGTAGGAGCTTTTTCTCGCATATCTAGGTTAGATTGTGCTAGTTAGGGTTCATGATGCGGTTCTCATCAATGAGCTAATTAGAGCTAGGATGATATTGAGACCACGGCATCAAACGTCTTTTAAGACGTCTAGGGGTAGGTCCAGACATTTGGTAAGACGTCTGAACGCCTTCCCAGACTTCTGGAAATTAATTTCTGCGGCTTACGGTTGCGAGTCTGCGTGCATGCACGTGCAGATTGAACCCTCCGCCCTCTTTTCTTCTCTCTCTTCCATCCCCATCCTGCAGTGCCTTCTCTCTCTCTCTCTCTCTCTCTCTCTCTCTCTCTCTCTCTCTCTCTCTCTCTCTCTCTCCCGGCACCTTCAAATAGCCTCTCTTCCCCCTTCCCTCTCCCTCACCACCACTCCACTGTCTCCTCCTTCTTCTTCCTGTTAGCGTGAGAGTGAGAGCGCGAGGGCAGCAGCTGCTGCCGGGTGAGTGTGAGGAGGAGGAGGTGCAGCGAGAGGGAGCAGAGGTAGAGCGCGAGAGAGCGAGCTCGCCGAAGCAGCCAGGGCCGGCCGGCGGGTGCGCAGCAAGAGCGTGGCGCTGGGGAGGTGCTGCTGCAGCCCTAGCAGTAAGCGAGCGCGGCGCAGCGTGGCCGTGCGCAGCAGGCGGAGGGCGAGGTCCTAATTCTGGGAAATTTTCCCAAAATCAGACGTCTGGACCTACGTCTAGACGACGCGGGAGACGTCTGGAGTGAGATCCATTCGTCTGAAAGGTACTACTTTCCTCAGTTTCATCCTTTCTGCGGATGCAGCCATGCAGGCCGTTCCGCCGAAGGTTCTGCCTTTTTGACGTATTAAGGACGATTGCGTACGCATGCAGGTTCGTTCGGAATGGCGCAAGGGCACGTCCTTCCACACAGATCGGACGTCTGGGCACTGCACCAGACGACGGAGAGAGTCTCCAGACGTCCAGAGTGACAGTCGGACGTCTGGAACTAGGTTCAGACGGTTCACCGGGATCCTGGACGTTTGAAGAACAGCGCAGAAGCAAGGTATGATCTGAACCATCGTTTAAGACATCTGAAAGATGTTCCATACGTCTGATTTAGGGCAGAGTTGTTTTTGACCCATTTAGGATCCGTTCAAAGTCCGTTTTCCGCGTTTAAAATTTCATTCTTCTCAGAATTAGTTCCCATACTTGTTTAAAGTACTTGTATCCTATTCTGAGTAGTTCCTTGTCTTGGATCCTTGTGTTAGGACCTCGTTCTGTTGCAGATCTGGGGGTTGCGGAGGCACGTGGACCTGCCGATCACGCCCCCATCACTCTCGTTTTTGCGAGTAGAGTGGCTTCCCTTAGTTAATTACAAACATTGATGCTTATCATGAATTAAATGATAGATCCTTGGGTATGGCATGAATCCTAGGACCGGAAAACTAGATTGAATGACCGACCCTAGGGTATGGCATGAATCCTAGGAACCAAAACACTGAAACGAATGTCGTGAATACATGAATTTGCAGTCTTGGAAAAGTAGAAAGAATAATGATAATTGCCTGTAATTAGATAACAGCTGCTTATATATGAATGTATATTAAATGTTGGAAACACGGGCTATATGAGAATAAAACTGAATTGATGAAACTTAAAATGGCTTGGTCTAAGGAAACATGAGCACTAACCCTACCGGGAATTTGGAGTAGAACTCCTGAAAATAAATGGAATAGGACTGGAAAAGTAAAATGGGAAAGTGTGTTGGGTACGTGGTACCAAAATAGAGCACATATTACCTCTTAGTGTAGAGGGGAGCTTGCCGCCCTCAGGTTGAGACTGGGGTGAGTTTGGCCACTTTGCACCAACTTTCTGGCCCTCGCATACACCGTACCAGCAAGGGCTGCTAGTGTAGGGGGAGAGCTAGCCACCCCACGGGGACCGGGGTTCTGTTAGCCTTCTTACACCGACTTGTTAAGCCCACTAGGCAAACCAGGGTAGTCAGGTGAGGGTGTGCAGACTGTGGAGGGGCAAGACCCCTGTTTGGTTACTGTGGAGGGGCAGGACCCCTGTTACTGAGAGGGATCTACCCTATACTGGTTCCGTGCTATGCTTTGGGGCGCACCGTTAACGGAAATGACTGTCTGCGTGCCAGTGCAGGGTAGCTACCCGTGCGTTTATCGCGCGTGCTGTAGTCATCGTTACGTCTGCCAGTGACCTTGGGGTGGTTGACTGAAGGTAGGACCACCACGGGAAACTCTCCCGGCCAGGAGAGCACCACGTGCTACTTCTACTTTTTGGAAAAGGCTGCAATCAAGATCGTTCCCACGAGGAACATTCGAGATCTAGAGAAAGATCTGAGGAATAATTCAGGAATGAATAAATAGAAAATAAAGAAAGAAATTAAAATTAACAGTTACTTGTCCACCTTACTGCTTTCTTAGCTAATTGGTTGTCACTCTACTCAGCGTTCGCTGACGTGTCACCTTTGTCACCTTTTCAGGACCAGGTATTGAGCAGCCAAAGCCTGCGGCTGCAGAGGGTGCTGGGCCTAGTAGAGCCCAGTAGTTTTACTTGTGTTGTACCTACTGTACTGTTTCTTTTATTATAGTGAGTATTTTCTGTTACAATTGTATTCTTTTATTGTAAGCATCATGTTTATATACCTATTTAATTCTCTATAGTTGTGGTGGTGTGTACTATAGTAGTTCTTTTCTTTACTGCTATACTTTTGTTACTGTTAGTTACATGCATGATGAATGTGGTTTATTTTACTGCTCTTTTGGTTAGTTTATCATTGGACGACTGGGTCTTGGGATCAGTCGAGTTGGTCCGATTCTCGTGTCTCGTAGGGATTCGAGAATCGGGTCGTAACAGATGAGCTAACCCTAGTTTAGGTGAGCTGAATCCCATTTATGGTGAGCTGGATCAAGCTGAGTTCCAGCTGGTGAGACCTTCTCCTTCACCAGTTGCCTTCCTGAGTGCTAGGGTTCTAGGGATCTGACCATCTGTTTATCCCTAACACTCACAAAAACACATTAAAAATACAATAAAAAATGCAATGCATGCCTCACCTAATTTATGCCTAAATGCAACCCAAAAATCCGTTTACAGAACATAATCCTAAGAGCTAGGTTTGTTCTAGTGCATAAGAATAATGATAAATTGACGTTTATCACTAGGGTTATGAGAAGAGGAGCTGAGGAAGAGCTGTCTGGATCTGTACTAGAGTTGAATCTGCTGAAGTGGTCTTCATGTGGGCTCAGCTACTCAGCTTAGCTAGTTAGTTCTTTTGCTAGCAGCTTAGCTTGAGTAGTTGAGCTGGTCTCAACCTATCTGTTGCTAGGTTGAGTTAGACCTACTTCTGATAGGAACTCTTGAGCTAGCTTAGCTATTAAGTTGAGAACTAGTAGCTAAGCTGGAGGGAGTTCAACTGCTATGAGTTGAGTGGAGCTGGGGAGAGCAAGACCTGAGCTAAGGTTGACTTCTATCAACTAAGTTGAGCTAGCTTAAGCTCTCAGTGAACTGATCGGAGCTAAGATGAGTTAGACTCAACTAAGTTGAGCTGAATCTAAGCTGGCTTGAGCTAAGTTGAGCTATCCTGAGGTACCATCCAGCTAAGATGAGCTGAATAGAGCTTAAGAGAGCTAACCCTAACACAAATGAGCAGGTATCCAGCTATGATGAGTTGGATTTAGCTGTGGTTCAACTGAATTGAGCTTCCTCTTCATCTGTTGCCTTCATGAATATTAGGGTTTTAGGAATTTGACTATCTGTTCATCCCTAATACTCAAATAAACGTGTCAAAAATATAAAAAATCATACAATGTATGGCTAACCTAAATGATGCCTAAATGCAACCTAGAAACCCATTTACGGAATTAAAATCTTAAGAGTTAGACCTATTTTAAAGCATAGGAATGATGATAAACACTTTTGTAAACTTCAACTAACATGTGATGTGTACAACACTTTTGTAAATGTTGACATTTCGTAACCAAATATTTTAAGTTTATTTTTCTTTAAGACTAATAAGAAAAACCCACGTGGAGTATGTTGTCCCCTTACTTCCACCCTTACTACTAAATTAATCAAATTTACTCTCATGGAATCGTCAAAGTGACAAAGTCATCTAGTCGACATTTACCGGTAACCAGCGAGTCTAGTTTACATAAGAAGGTAACCTTTATTTTTTAGGGTTGTCAAAAAAATTTGAATCCACCTGACCCAAGTTGGATTCGATTAATGGACCTGAATATGATCCAAACTTGCTTACATTAAAAGGGTTTAAACCTATTTATTAAATGGGTTGAGTTTATGTTTACCCTCACAAACCCTCTCAACCTGATAAATTTGGTCAATGAGAAAAAAATTCACATGTTTTACTCATTCAACCCTCATGTTTACCCATTTAACCCGTTATTAAATAGGTTAAACATGTCGGTCAAGTTTGACAAGTGTAAATGGATCGGATTCGAGTTTGAGTATATAAACCCACTTAATAAATAGGTTAGATTCGATCCGATCCGTTTATAAATGAGTTTGATTTAAACAGGTTGGATCTGACCCATTTGACAACCCTACCCATACCCTCTCATGTGTAATTTTTCCCAACATGCCATTCATTATAATATAAACAAAACAAAATATCAACTTACTTACCATCCTAAAAGTAAACATGTTCTTTTCAACCTTATCCTACATTTAAAATTCCATATCTAAGTAAACACCTCTCTTTCGCATCAAATTTAACATTCATTCCATATGATTATTTAAACACAAATAAAAGTTAGTGCTCATTCTTAAATAAATACAAATAAAAATTATCTATTACAAATTTACCGATCAAACTAGCTTACGGTTCCGTTAAATTAACCCACAATATTTACCTTAACTCCCCTGCCCTCTCCATCACACAAAAAAATAAAAAAAAAAATAATAAATAAATAAATCGATGAACTCAATTTCTGGTATAATCGGAGGGCTTATCCAAGAAACTCTTCTTAGCTTTCTGCAATTTTGGCTCCTTTTGATAAGGTGGGCCCTACAGCATCCCCTTCGAGTCTCTCTCCGACGCCGTGGCGTGTTGGAAGTGACGGTCCACGTCACCCGGCCCCACACCCCCAATCTTCACGTTCTAAATTCCCCAAATTACCCTCCCTTTCCTGGCATCCAGAGTACGGCCTCCCTACACGTGTTGAGCAATTAAGGCAATTCACATCCCCACTTCCCCGCAGCCGTGGAGGATCCTCTCGCATGATGCAAGAAACCAGCAACCCCTCGCCACGTGGCACTACTTAAAAGTATCCTCCTGGAGGAAAACTATGACCAAGCCGATAAATGCATCCGTATAAAATGATAATTTAGGTCTTGCTGGTACGGTAGAGATCCCTTATTTTTACAAGAGAGACTAAGTTTAAATCATCACCTTTACATTATTCAGAGAATTAATGTAAAAAAGGGACGGTTAATTTCTCTTTAATTTGCTTAAAAAAAAGGTGTAAGTCATAAAAAAAGGACAATCAGGTATTGGACAATTATTTAATACTCAAAACTACCACATAAAATGTTCCATGAAGCCAATCGAATGGTAAGCATCGATTTTCTTGTAAACCACCGCATTATTTTGTCAAAACCGTAGAGGCTTGCAATTGTTGCACTTTTTATTCCTCTTCTTATGAAAAGTTTTCAAGCGTTCGTACGAGGCTCTGATCGGTAGCTTGGGGCTGATCGAAGCCACCCTCCTGGTGGCTTTTCCCTTTCTCCCTCTGGGTCCCGCCTACGTTGACGAGGTAGACATGCACGATCTCTAATGACAAGATGTGACTGGTCTAGGGCGTTGCGCCGAAGTGTGCTATGGTCATGGGCTCTTTGTGGATGGCATGTCCGGCGTCAGCGGATGGCTCCTCGCTCAAGGCTTTGGCTGGTCGGCATCTCTAGTCATCAATCGGATGGAACTAAGAGCCTTCATCAAGACGTTCGCTAGCTGTAGGACTTAGAAGATGTGCATGGCTATGTGCTACAGGGTGTGTCAGCGTCATGGTTGGCATGTGCGTGGTCGGCGAGCAATCGGCATGCAACAGATGTGCGTGCAGTTGACGAGCAGCTGGCAAGCGTCCGGCCGATGACAGCCTTGCGCGCCTTGCGCACAGCTTGTGCTGTGGCCAAGGGCTAGGTACGGTTGCGTAATGTTAGTGTCTCGTCTTGCGAACTAGTTGTTTGTTGCTGTTTTGGTTATTGTTCCTCGTTGTTTGAATTGATCCTTTTGTTTTTCTTGGTTTTTTAGATTAGGTTATTTTGTTGGGGATCACGTGTGACCTCAGACTATTACGGCCGAGATCAATTTTGACCTTTCGGCCAATTTATTCGATCTTGTTGGTACGTTTCTTCGATATTCATCTCGTTGGTGCCTTGTCGTATCTACGAGCGTGGGGTCGGCCTCATTCTGGAGGCCGTCTGATTCCTGATCTTGGGACGCTTTTTTTTTCTTTCTCCTTTGTTTATTATCTCGATTTTTGTTTTGAGTTCTGTTCTACGAGACGTATTTCCCCCTTCGTGGGTAGGTTTCTCCGTCTCTCCCTTCCTCTCTAGGGTGCATCTCTTGTATTGGATTCTTTCCTTCAATGAAAAATTTATGTTAAAAAAGAATAAAAACATCAAGCATTTGGGCCTACGAGATTGTTGAAGGCATAATTCATTTCCCTAAGGCCCTATTTGGTTGGTGAAATAAACGTTAATTCCGTGCATAATTCTGCGTTTGTCATCTCTAATTCTAAAATTAAGGGTGTAATTCTGGAATTAGGCAATTCTACCCCCTCCGATGGAATTATCTAATTCCGCCTACTTATTCTTTTCAACTAATTTTTTCCTTATTCCACTAACTTATTCTACCAAACAAACACTCCAAGCGAAATAAAACTCCCTAATTCCTTTGACAAGGCAATAAATCCAACCAAATACTCAGGTGGAATAAAATCCCTTAATTCATTCATTACTCTTACTTCTAATTTTTATTCCTTTTAATAATTCCCCTTATCAAACAATACCAAAAGAGTTACTCATAATTCAAAGGGACAAGCCATTTTAGAAACTTTGTCATTCAGAGGGACGAGTTATCTTGTAGTGGTAAATAAACCTTATGTTACAAATGGTTCATGCATATCGTCCTCTTGACATATGTCAATGCTTAACTCGCCTCAACCGTGTTTTAAAATCATTGCGTCGTAATATAGTGATCAAAACGAATCAAGTATTTAAATTTATAATACTCGAATTAGAAAGAAATTCGAAGTCGTCTTTGAAAACAATTAATGCGTAATACACTATTCTAAAATTTTAAATCCAAGAACTAGGTCAAGTGGGTTTGATTTTCTAACTATCCGATCTAGTTCAAGAATGTAAACACAATTTAAATACTTCAATTTAATCATATAGATTTCAATCATTCAACACGTGAAGTAATTAATCAAATATTAGTGAAAGTTACTAAATAATTACTATCACTGATGTCTGAGTATGATTATGCAAGAGAAGTTCATGTAAACCAAAATATTCATCGTTGCAAATATGTCCTTTGAGTTTTGTAGATAGGTCCTTGTAATATTGCAAATAAGTCCCTACCTACTTTCTTCTTCTGCGAATAGGTCCTTGCGAGCAAAGGAGCTTAAACTCCTCCGCGTATGCAGGGCCACTACATCAGACCTGAGTCGGCGTCGAGGTCCTGCGGGTTTTGAGGGCCGGTGAGTAGCCGAGAGAGGTCGCGTCTGGTCAGAAATGTAATAGCGTCGTTTAATCGTCAATCTGAGGTGGCAAGGGCAGCGAATGACGCCGTCGAAGGGGCAGCAGTAGCGGGGATCCGGCGAGTTGGTGGAAGCTCGTCCGTGCATGCAACAACTCCGTGGAGGGGGAAAAATGTTCCTTGTGTTGTGGGGAAGCTTCCCGCAAAGCTTGGAGGCTTGCGGTTGTCTAAGTGGTCGATTGTCGACGGGGAAGAAGGTGGTGGCGGTGGGTTTCCAACGAGAAGATTGCTTTGAAGTTTGCACCCATGGAGTCGGGAAGCTCCGTCGTGGTTCACTGAAGGTGGCGGTAGTGGTGATTAGGTGAGACAAGGCCGGAGAAGGGCAGCCGGAGTTGAAGAAGTTGGTAGCGGTGAGTGGAGTCGGGTGGAAAAGTCGAGTTGCCGAAATGCCCAATAAAGATAGGGCTTTTACTCGTCGTGACGTGGTGGAGGTTGTGAAGTAGATGGAGAGTGGAGACGGCAGATGGAGTGGCGAGGGCGTGTTGCCAGAGTTTGGCCGGCGTGGTCGCCACCCGCGAAGAAGGAGATGGAGAGGTGGGAGTTGTGGTGGTGGTTGTGAGGTCTGAGGGTTCTAACCTATGCTACAGAGGAAGAGGAAGAAGGGAGAGTACCTAGGAGGAGGAGTGGAGGACGGCGAGGTGGTCGGAGTGGTGACTGGCCATGAAGAAGGAGACGGTGAGAGGAGTTGGAGCGACGAAGGGGGTAGAAGATCATTTCCATTGATGGGGAGAACGGTGATGACGAGAGGAAGTGATCTGCGGCCTCGATTGACAGAGAAGCTCCAAGGTCTTGCTAATGGCAGGTTCAGGAAGGAAGAAGGAAGGGGTGAACACACGTCAAAACTCGATGACTTGCAACGGCGTGAGGCGATTAAGGTTTATAGCTTGTTGGCACGTAAGGAGAGGGCCGAAGGTTGCGCAAACAACCTCGTCGGAGTTGCGTGGCCGGCGGTTGTGGATATGGAAGGTGAGGTTGTTGCTGCTGGAGGCATTTTTGCAAAGAAATTTAAAGTTGAGGGGACATTTGTAAGGAAATCTGGAATTAAGGACCAAAATGTAAAATTGACTAAGATGAAGTCAAAATGAGCTCAAATTTTTATGGTAACTTAATTTGGACATAAGAAAGTTGATGGTGACTTCAATTTTTGGTTTCGATGTCATTTTCATGATCAATTTACATTTAGATCCAAATTATACCAAATACCCATATCTGATTCTATTTTAAGTCAAAACGAGTTTCAATCGTCAAATCAAGCATACCAAGTCCTAGAGAATATTTTTCTATGATTTTTAGAGAGTTTAGGTGAATTTTATCATAACCATAATCTCAGTAGATTAAACGGGTCTATTTTTAGGGTTTCAGAAATCATTTAATTCTTGAAGCACGCAAAAATCCGTTTCTGTCTGCACGGACCCTCTTTTTAGATGTTTAAGATCATTTGACCTTTAATTAATTATAAGTTCACCCTCCAGCTATTTTGCATTCATAATTATTCGTGAAAATTACAAGATTACCTCTTTTTCTGTTAATTTCTCTCTCTTCAACCCTGATTGAGTTATACCCCTTTAATATGTTAATTGAGTGAATTTACCATAAAATTTAACCAAATTAAGTTAGTTATAAAGAATGATGACAATACCATCATGTCAGTAATCTAGTGCCATCTCGTTTGATTTTTAAATCTTATGATAAAAGGTTCATTTCTATTAGGGTCGCAAAATGTCAAAATCTAAATTTGTCAAAGCTTCTAAATTATGATTGCTTACCTATCCCTTAAACATGTCCTTGATCTTGAAATTAGAGTTTTTAGATGCCATAATGAATATGTTATAAGTCTCAAAAATTCACATTCCAAGAATGCTTTACATAGTCACCTTATGATTGAAATCTCTGGATATGGATCTGAATATGGTAAATGATATGTAAGATTGCATAAAAAATTAGAATAATGAAACGTCAATGTAATTAAAAGGATTAATCTAATAAAGGAATGGAAAGAAAATAGATTGAAGAATTTCATAGCAAAGCAAATTGGTGAAATATAACTCAATAGTTGGATATGATAGTTCCAATGGATTAAAATAAGATAAAAATGTTGGTATCTCAATTTGCTAGAAGAGATGATAATATCCTTACAATAATATGTAACACCTCAAAGATAATAGTATGTTCAAAATTTAGGAAATTAAGTATTGGGTTATAAATGTTGAAATAATATATTGGAAATCACTATACCATAACTTGGGCTTAAACAAGTTTGATGGTGAATTTGGTCTATTCAATTAATATCCATCAAATATTGGGACTAGTTTTTCTTAATTGGAAATGTGTATGTAGCATAAATTCCACACCATAGGAGTCCATACAAGCGTCACCTCTAGAGTTTCACATTGCTATTAGCTAGTAAAGTAAGTGACTAATCATATGAACCTTGGCTAAAATGTCAAAATTTCAAATGTGGAAGGTTCTAGCACCTTGTAAAATAATCATATAACAAAAACTTAAAAAATTGTATAGCAAGCTATAAATGTTAAGGATTACTATTTGATGACCAACATTGAGTATTTTTTATGGTTGTTTTTGATTGATTGGCATGTATCCAATAAGTTATTGAGATTAAATTTTGTGAATTGAACTTGAGTCATGGCTAAAGGTCATGAGATAATGTGCCTTCAGTATGTGTGTAAAGCAATGAGCAAAGAAAAATGTGGTGATAAAAAACAATGCAACTTAATTATAAGAGTGCTTCTTTTGATTGTGTGTCTGGACCAGGGAAGGGGCAATGAACATGTGCTTGACATTGGACATGAGAATGGGTCCACTATGACCTTATTTTGGGGTTACCACCTCTTAGAGTGGGGGTGTAATGACCCGATTCCCGAATCCTTACGAGACACGAGAATCGGACCGACTCGACTAATCTCAAGACCTAGACGTCCAACGAGAAAGTAACCAAAAGAGCTGTAAAATAAACCACATTCACCATGTATATAACTAGCAGTAACAAAATACAGCAGTAAAGGAAAGAAATACTACAGTATATACCACCACAATAGTAGAGAAATAAACATGTACATAACATAAAGTTTTCGGTAAAGAAGTACAGGGAGTAACAAAGAAACTACTCACTACAGTGGAAGAAAAGTACAGAAAGTACTACAGGTAACCCTACTAGGCCCAGCGTCCTCTGCAGCCGCTGACTCTAGCTGCTCAACACCTGGTCCTGAAAAGGTAACAAGGGTGACACGTCAGCGAAACGCTGAGTAGAGTGGCAACTAAAAGCTAAAGAAGCAGTAGAGTGTACAGTAGGCGTTATATTTTTACTTTCTTTATTTACGTCTTTCTATTATTTCACTATTGATTTATTTCTCAGATCCTTCTCTTGATCTTGAATGTTCCTCGTGGGAACGATCTTGATTGTAGTCTTTTCCGAAAAGTAGAAGTAACACGTAGTGCTCTCCTGGCCGGGAGAGTCCCCGGTGGTGGTCCTACCCTCATTCAACCACCCCAAGGACGCTGACAGACGTAACGGTGACTATCGCACGCGCGATAAACGCACGGGTAGCTACCACGCACTGGCACGTGGTCAGTCGTTTCCGTTAAAGGATGCGCCCAAAGCACAGCACGGAACCAGTATAGGGCAGAGCCCTCTCAATAACAGGGGTCCAACCCCTCCATAGTAATCAAACAGGGGCCTTACCCCTCCACATTCCGCGCACCCTCGCCTGACTACCTTGGTTTGCGCAGTGGGCCTAACAAGTCGGTGTAACAGGGCCAGCAAAACCCCATGGCCCGTGGGGTAGCTAGTACTCTCCCTACACTAATACCTCTCCTCGGTACTGTGTACACGAGGGCCAAAAGTCAGTACAAAGTGGCCAGACCTAACCCCGGGTCCCTGGGGCGGCTAGCTCTGCTCTGCACTAAACAAGGGGACAGTCGCTTTCCTTGGTACTCCGTACTCAAGGGCCAGCTCACTTCCCCAATTCTATTCCATTCCCTTTCCAGGAGTTCTACTCCTAATTCCCCGTAAGGTTCAAGCTCTTTTAACTCGGCCAATTTAGGTTTCACCGTTCCAGCTTTACGTTCATACAACCCATGTTCTCAATCATACGTATTCATTCATAACAGGCAGCTGTTAACCAATTTACAAGTAGTTATCATTTCCTTTCTACTATTCCAAGACTGCAATATTTATATATTCAACTAGTTTTCCAGTCATAGGATTCATGCCGTACCCTAGGATCTATCATTCAATCTAGTTTTCCAATCCTAGGATTCATGCAATACCCTAAGATCTATCATTTAATCTAATTTCTCAGTCCTAGGGTTCTTGCAATGCCCTAGACTCTATTAATTGTTTAATAATTGTAACAAATTTTGTTAAATAGATTAAAAAGCCACTCTACCAGCGAAACCGGGAGTACTGGGGGCATGGTCGGCAATCCCGCGTGCCTCCGCAACCCCCGAGACTGCAACGGAACGGGATCCTAACACATGGATCAAACACAAGGAGTTTCTCAGAACAGTATACACTTACTGTAAACGGATAGAGGAATTAATTCTGGAAAGAATGCAACTCGGAACGTAGAAAACGGACTCCGAACGGGCCCTAAACAGGTTAAAAACGACGAAACCGTCCAAAATCAGACGTTTGGAACATCTTCCAGACGTCTTAAAAGGTGGATCGTCCGTACCTCAGTTCTGTGCAATCCTTCAGACGTCCAGAAGCCCGCTGGAATGTCTGGCCTTGGTTTCCAGACGTCCGATTGTCACCCCGGACGTCTGGAGGTCCTCTCCGTCGTCTGGCACTGCAGCCAGATGTCTGATTCACGTGGGATGGCAAGCCCTCGCACCCTCCCGAGAAGGACCTGTGAACACATACACTTGCTCTCAGCACGACGAAGTGCAAAAGAAAACGTGGCGGATGGCTGCATGGCCGTACACGCGCAAAAGGAGAAGGTAGGAAATATCTTACTTGTCAGACGTCTGGACCGTCCTTCAGACGTCTTCGGCATCGTCTGGACATAAGTCTAGACGTCTGATTCTAGAAAATTTTCCAGAACCAGAACCTGACTCGCTCCCCGCCCGCGACGCATGACCGCGCCGCGCCCCGTCCGCCTGCTGCCCGTGCTGCAGCAGCCCCTCCGCGACACCCCATGCCAGCCTCTCACTCGCTCGCTCGCTTGCGCTCTCGCTGGCAGGGAGAAGGAGAAGAGAAAGGTGGAGGAGATGAGGGTGAGGGAGAGGGAGAGGGTTTATATAAGGCAGCGCAGGGAGAGAGAGAAGAGAGACAGCGCGTCTGCAGGAAGAGAGAGGAAAAAGAAGACGAAGGCGGCAGGCGCAGTCTGCGTGCGCATGCTCGCAGACGCAACCCGGTATGCCGAAAATATTTATTACCAGACGTCTGGAAAGGGTTCCAGACGTCTGGGCCACTTCCCAGACGTCTTGAAAATCCGTCTGATGCCACGTTCGTAACAATATAACAAACTCAATGGAAGTTTCATCCCCGAAACTTGCGCTAACTAGGGTGCGGGAAAGAACAACATATATAAACATAACAAACTCAAAGAGGACCGAAGCCGGTACAAAAAGACGTACCCGCGAAGAGCTCCGGGTACCGCTCCCGCATCGCTGCCTCAGGCTCCCAGGTAACCTCCTCGTACCGCTGGCTCCTCCACAAAACCTTCACCAGGGGTACTTGCTTTCGTCTCAGACTGCGGGCGGCTCTATCAAGAATCTGCACTGGCCGCTCAGGGTAGGTCAGGTCATCGCTCACCTCGACGCTCTCGTGACTCAGGATGTGACTGGGATCGGCGACGTACTTCCTGAGGTTGGACACGTGGAACACATCGTGCACGCCAGAAAGCTTGAGGAGGGAGGGCAAGTCTGTAAACAACGGGTCCAACCCGCTCCAGGACCTCAAAGGGCCCCATGAATCTCAATGCGAGCTTCCCTCTCACCCCAAACCGCTACAGGCCCTTCATGGGTGAAACACGAAGGAAGACATGGTCCTCAACCTCAAACTGCACCTCTCTACGTCTCCGATTCGCGTAGCTCTTCTGCCTGCTCCTGACAGTGCGGAGTCGCCTGTGGATCTGCTCGACTACCTCCTGACTCTGCCGGATCAACCTGGGGCCAACCTCCCACTTGGTCCCCACCTCAACCCAACTCAAGGGTGCCCTACACCTCCGTCCGTACAGAGCCTCGTAGGGAGCCATGCCGATGCTCGAGTGATAACTGTTGTTGTATGCAAACTCTGCCAGGGGCAAGTGGTCCTCCCAAGAGACCCTCCAGTCTAGTACACAGGCACGCAAAAGGTCCTCAGGTGTCCGTATCGTGCGCTCAGACTGTCCGTCCGTCTGGGTGTGGTAAGCTGTACTGAATCTCAACCGCGTCCCCAGGGCCTGCTAAAACTCACCCCAAAATTGGGACGTAAAGCGGGTATCCCGGTCAGATACGATCTCCGTGAAACTCCGTGTAGACGTACCACATCGCGGATATACCTCTCTACCAACTGTGCTGGTCCCACAGTGACTCGGATCGGCAAGAATCGTGCCGTCTTCGTCAGTCTATCCACAATTACCCAGACAGTGTCGTGTCCTCGCTGGGTAACAGGTAAGCCCACCACCAAGTCCATGGTGATGCTCTCCCACTTCCATTCTGGCACTGGAAGCGGCTGTAGCGGCCCTGCAGGCCTCTGATGCTGGGCTTTCACCTGTTGGCACACTAAACACTGCTGTACGAATTCACCCACATCCCGCTTCATCCCTCCCCACCAAAACTGGCGTCTTAAGTCATGGTACATCTTCGTGTTTCTGGGATGTATGGTGAATCTAGAACCGTGTGCCTTAGTCAGGAGCTCTCTCAACAGCTCCTCATCTCTGGGAACGCACAATGTCCCCTCAGGCGCAGCACCTAGTCTGTGAAAGAGAAGTCCCCTGGGTCTCCTGACAGTACTCTGTCGCGCAAGGACTGCAAGTACGGGTCTGCCATCTGTCCTGTGATGATGCGATCCATCAGCTCTGGCCTAGTCTGTCGTGTCACAGTCACTGCCCCACAGTGCCCCCATAACTCTAGGGGTCGCCAACTGCCCATCTCCTCCAAAAGGCTCCAACTCTGCACCTATAAGCTGGCCAAGTGTCCGAGCGCCTTCCGGCTCAAGGCGTCAGCCACCACATTGGCCTTTCCCGGGTGGTAGGAAATGCTGCAGTCATAGTCCTTCAGGAGCTCCCACCAACGTCTCTGTCTCATGTTGAGCTCCCTCTGGTCAAAAAGGTAACTGAGGCTCTTGTGATCTGTAAAAATCTCGAAGGTCTCATAGTACAAGTAGTGCCTCTAGGTCTTCAGCGCGAAGACAACAGCTGCCAGCTCCAGGTCGTGGGTAGGGTAGGTATGCTCATAGGGCTTCAGTTGCCGCGAAACGTAAGCGACAACGTGACCCCTCTGCATGTGCACACCCCCTAACCCCTGCAAGGAGGCATCCGTGTACACAACGAACCCGCCACTACTGTCAGGGATGGTGAGCACGGGAGCCGAAGTCAGCCTCTGCTTCAGCTCCTGAAAACACGCCTCACAGGCATCTGTCCAAGTGAAGGGCATGTCCTTCCGGGTCAACTATGTCATAGGATGCGCAATCTGTAAAAAACCCCTGATGAACCGTCTGTAGTAGCCTGCTAGTCCCAGGAAACTGCAAAACTCAGTGACTGTACGCTGTCTCTCCCACCTGAGCACTGCCTCGACCTTGGCTAGGTCCACCGCCAAGCCGTCTCCAGAGATCACATGACCTAAGAAGGTCACCACCCTCAACCAGAACTCGCACTTGCTGTATTTAGCGTACAGCCTACGCCATCTCAGTGTGTCTAGAACCACCTGCAAGTGTTGTCCGTGCTGCGTCTAATCTCGAGAATAGATGAGTACATCATCAATGAATACCACCACGAACTGTCCAAGTACGGTCTAAACACCAGGTTCATGAAAGCAGCGGGGGCATTGGTCAGCCCAAACGGCATGACCAAAAACACGTAGTGTCTGTACCAAGTGCGGAAAGCTGTCTTGGAGACGTCTGTCTCCCTGATCCTCAACTGGTGGTATCCCGACCTCAAGTCAATCTTGGGGAATACCATGGCACCTCGTAGCTGGTCAAATAAGTCATCGATCCTCGGCAGCGGATATCTGTTCTTGATGGTGACCCTATTCAACTGTCGGTAGTCTACACAAAGGCATAGGGTACCATCCTTCTTCTTCACAAACAGTACCGAGGCTCCCCAGGGAGACGCACTGGGCCTCACAAAGCCCTTCTCCAAAAGATCCTGCAACTGAGACTTGAGCTCTCGCAACTCAAGTGGTGCCATCCTGTATGGTGCGGTGGAGATGGGGCTGGTCCCTGGTACTAGTGAGATCTCAAACTCGATCTCACGTTCCGGCGGTAGTCCTGGTAACTCGTCTGGGAACACCTCAGGGTACTCTCTGACCACCGGGATGCTCTGGAAGTCTGTCACAGGGTTAGGCTCTGCCACCACACAAGCTAGGAAGCCCTCACACCCCTTGCTCAAAAATCTCGCCGCTCGAAGTGCCGAAATGCACCTGAAGCCTCCGTCCACTGGCTGACCGTGAAACTTGAAAGAAGGCAACTCCGGTATGGAGAAGATGATCTTCCTCTCAAAGCAGTCCACCAAAGCGTGGTAAGCGGACAGCCAGTCCATCCCCAGAATTACGCCAAAGTCCTCCATCCGTATCATAATCAGGTCAGTGTGAAGGCTATGTCCCCCAATACTGACCTCGCAACCCATGTACACCTCCTCAGCTACAAACAGCTGACCACCTAGATTTCTAATTACCACTAATTCCCTAATGGAGAGCTATTGGGCTCCATATTAGCAACAACTCATGTGGCAAGATGGTACATTGTACCGGAATGCAGGAATTTCATACTCCAAAAAGACCAAACCATGTAACCATACCTGTCATCGTATGGACTGAAGCTATGATGTCTCCGTGAGTCACGACGTTACGACACTCCTCGATACTGGGGGTGGACAAAACAGGTAAGCCCGGGGTGGAGCTAGTGACAACGGGCCGGTATCCTCCTCGTGGCGGCTGTCCTCTCTCAGGTACCTCGAACCCACAACCACCCGACTGGCCCTCAATGCTCCAAGCAGTGAGCGTCTGCTGTGCTCTAGCCCTAGACGGGCAGTCCCTCCTGAAATGGCTCGGCTGGCCACACTGGTAGCAGAGGGAAACTCGATGCCTCCTCTTGGTGGGTCCCTGCTGTCGGCTAGGCGGGGGTCCGGTGCTAGCAACTGGCCCCTGTCGAGGGCCCCCAGAGGCCACTGATGGCCCTGCAAAACGTGACGGCTCTCCTGCGAGCACCATGCTCCTTCATTGAGCTCTCCTAACTCGCCTAGTGTGACGGCGGAAATCTCGTTCCACGACCAACTCCCCTGTTGTACGCTCGGAAGGGAGATGAGGGGGTAGCGAAGTGGGTGAAAGCTGAAATTCTTCTCGAACCACCTCTCGAATCAGATGGACGAGGTCCGGAGATGGTATGCTTAGGAGAAGAGGAGGGGTAGTATGTACTCCAAGCTCGACACATCTATCCCTCGGGCCTCGACCTCAGCCACGCCCGCGGCCCACCCTCCTAGTTCCACGACGAGGCATCTCCTGCAATGGAGACGCGAAAACAAAACGGAAAAACGTCAATATGTAACGATATCTAACGAAGAAGTCTAAGAGCTTATGCCAAAAGAAACGTTGTGGTGGCACTCTAGTTGCAGACACGTGAATTGGTTATTTTCCAGTCAGTTGGTTCACTTCTCGGGATGACATTGCTCTGATACCATCTTATAACGACCCGATTCCCGAATCCCTATGAGACACGAGAACCGGACCGACTCGACTAATCCCAAGACCCAGTCGTCCAACGAGAAAGTAACCAAAAGAGCCGTAAAATAAACCACATTCACCATGTATATAACTAGCAGTAACAAAATACAGCAGTAAAGGAAAGAAATACTACAGTATATACCACCACAACAGTAGAGAAATAAACATGTACATAACATAATGTTTTCGGTAAAGAAGTACAGGGAGTAACAAAGAAACTACTCACTACAGTGGAAGAAAAGTACAGAAAGTACTACAGGTAACCCTACTAGGCCCAGCGTCCTCTGCAGCCGCTGACTCTGGCTGCTCAACACCTGGTCCTGAAAAGGTAACAAGGGTGACACGTCAACGAAACGCTGAGTAGAGTGGCAACTAAAAGCTAAAGAAGCAGTAGAGTGTACAGTAGCCGTTATATTTTTACTTTCTTTATTTACGTCTTTCTATTATTTCACTATTGATTTATTTCTCAGATCCTTCTCTTGATCTTGAATGTTCCTCGTGGGAACGATCTTGATTGTAGTCTTTTCCGAAAAGTAGAAGTAACACGTGGTGCTCTCCTGGCCGGGAGAGTCCCCCGTGGTGGTCCTACCCTCATTCAACCAACCCAAGGTCGCTGACAGACGTAACGGTGACTACGGCACGCACGATAAACGCACAGGTAGCTACCCCGCATTGGCACGCGGTCAGTCGTTTCCGTTAACGGATGCGCCCAAAGCACAGCACAGAACCAATATAGGGCAGAGCCCTCTCAGTAACAGGGGTCCAACCCCTCCATAGTAACCAAACAGGGGCCTTGCCCCTCCACAGTCCACGCACCCTCGCCTGACTACCTTAGTTTGCCCAGTGGGCCTAACAAGTCGGTGTAGGAGGGCCAGCACAACCCCGGGGCCCGTGGGGTAGCTAGTACTCTCCCTACACTAGTAGCTCTCCTCAGTACTGTGTACACGAGGGCCAAAAGTCGGTACAAAGTGGCCAAACCTAACCCTAGGTCCTTGGGGCGGCTAGCTCCGCTCTGCACTAAACAAGGGGACAGTCGCTTTCCTTGGTACTCCGTACTCAAGGGCCAGCTCACTTCCCCAATTCTATTCCATTCCCTTTCCAGGAGTTCTACTCCTAATTCCCCGTAAGGTTCAAGCTCTTTTAACTCGGCCAATTTAGGTTTCACCGTTCCAGCTTTACGTTCATACAATCCATGTTCTCAATCATACGTATTCATTCATAACAGGCAGCTGTTAACCAATTTACAGGTAGTTATCATTTCCTTTCTACTATTCCAAGACTGCAATATTTATATATTCAACTAGTTTTCCAGTCCTGGGATTCATGCCGTACCCTAGGATCTATCATTCAATCTAGTTTTCCAATCCTAGGATTCATGCAATACCCTAAGATCTATCATTTAATCTAATTTCTCAGTCCTAGGGTTCTTGCAATGCCCTAGACTCTATTAATTGTTTAATAATTGTAACAAATTTTGTTAAATAGATTAAAAAGCCACTCTACCAGCGAAACCGGGAGTACTGGGGGCATGGTCGGCAATCCCGCGTGCCTCCGCAACCCCCGAGACTGCAATGGAACGGGGTCCTAACACATGGATCAAACACAAGGAGTTTCTCATAACAGTATACACTTACTGTAAACGGATAGAGGAATTAATTCTGGAAAGAATGCAACTCGGAACGTAGAAAACGGACTCCGAACGGGCCCTAAACGGGTTAAAAACGACGAAACAGTCCAAAATCAGACGTCTGGAACATCTTCCAGACGTCTTAAAAGGTGGATCGGCCGTACTTCAATTCTGCGCAGTCCTTCAGACGTCCAAAAGCCCGCTAGAACGTCTAGCCTTGGTTTCCAGACGTCCGATTGTCACCCCGGATGTCTGGAGGTCCTCTCCGTCGTCTGGCACTGCGGCCAGACGTCTGATTCACGTGGGATGGCGAGCCCTCGCACCCTCCCGAGCAGGACCTGCGCACACATACACCTGCTCTCAGCACGACGAAGTGCAGAAGAAAACGTGGCGGATGGCTGCATGGCCGTACACGCGCAAAAGGAGAAGGTAAGAAATATCTTACTTGTCAGACGTCTGGACCGTCCTTCAGACGTCATCGGCGTCGTCTGGACGTAAGTCTAGACGTCTGATTCTGGAAAATTTTCCAGAACCAGAACCCGACTCACTCTTCGCCCGCAACGCACGCCGCGCCGCGCCCCATCCGCCTGCTACCCGAGCTGCAGCAGCCCCTCCGCGACACCCCACGCCCGCCGCTCACTCGCTCGCTTGCTCGCGCTCTCGCTGGCAGGGAGAAGGAGAAGAGAAAGGCAGAGGAGATGAGGGTAAGGGAGAGGGCGAGGGTTTATATAAGGCAGCGCGGGGAGAGAGAGAAGAGAGATGGCGTGTCTGCAGGAAGAGAGAGGAAAAAGAAGACGAAGGCGGCGGGCACAATCTGCACACGCATGTGCGCAAACGCAACCCGGTACGCCGAAAAAATTTATTACCAGACGTCTGGGCCACTTCCCAGACGTCTTGAAAATCCGTCTGATGCCACGTTCGTAACAGGGGGTTAACCTCTTTATGTGGAATCATGCTTAAGCTTGGTTTAGGAAATCTACATTTTTTAATCATGTTCCTACAAATGATCCAAGACAAGAAACACTGAGTCTCAACACACTCATGCATCTCATCTAACTCCCTTTACGTTTCTAATATGCATACTTCTATACATTATCTTCATGTTGCAAGTTGTACACCTTATAATCTTTTTTCTACAAAAAAAAAAAAAAAAGGTTTAGTGATGAGGGGTAAAAAATGCCCTCAGACTTAAAACTCTGTGTAGATCCCAACAAGAGAGATCTGACCTACCTCCACCTAGAAAGGCTCGGATACAGGCAGGTTTGGGGACCCAACCTGCCTCCACCAAGAAAGACCCAGATACAGCATGGTCCGAGAGACTCGACCTAACTAAGGATCCGACGCCGACCACTAACAAGAAGATAACGAAAAAAGTCCAATATGGCCATGCCCTCAATAAATGATGGCATGACTGCGCAATTAATAACCTGACAACATATATACTCCTGCAATAGGCGTATTCAGTCAGAAAATCTCGCAAAAAAACTGTTCTCAGCACTATAAATAGCAAAGAGAGGTTCTCGAGGCCTTTTCTCAGGCAATTCGAGAGAGAAAGAGAGATTGTATTCTTGTTCCTTAATAGTGCATATTTGGGAGCATCATCCTCTCCCCAGATGTATGTCCTTTCGCAGTGGAACCAAATAAATAATCCTCTTATCTCTGTATGACTGTTTGATTTGTTAAGTCGATCACTCTCAAGGTTTGATCACCTAATATATTATGATACCATCGCATGAACTATCCCCTCTTTCAATAAATGAGTGACATAGGTAGTCTCTTCCTTAACCAATTTTCAAAGTGTAAACAAAGGGACCATTTGGAATTGATTCCCAAGAAGTCGATCATGACTTTTGCATATGTTCACAAACCAAACACGCTTAGGAACTTTTGCTTTCGAGTCACAAAGTTTGTAATATTAACCAAGAAGATAGTCCAACTTAGACAGCTAAAAGTAGAATAACACAAAAGTTTCCGTAAAAGTGTACGTTTCTCCTTCACTGTCTCGAATTAAATATCAAGAGTAATATATAAAAGAATATAATTGATAATATTTTATTTTTCAAAGTACCCATGAGACAGAGTTTCCTAACATTAAACTACCCACAAGCAAAGAGTAGTACACATGGCCTTACCATGATGTCAAATGCATAGATGTGGGGGTCCATTTGAGATTAGTATATGCATACTTTACCTTGATGTCACATTGCGTGTGGAAATTAGAGGGTGACCTTATCCGTCTGTAATTTTTAATTAGTTATTGATGTGAACACGTCCAAAAGTCTCATGTAAGTGGAGTACGCCGTCTGGCGTTTCCATTCCCTTCTGCCTCCTTCGTCCTTCGTGTCCTTTGGATCTCCGATGAGACCATGGCATCATAAACAAATGGATTAAATCAGAGGCAAGAAAACCATGTGCCTTAAAATAACCAGATCAATTACCTTGGGTATTTGACCCCAAGTTGCACTTCTAGAAATATAAGTTGAAGATTCCTGCACGCAACTGCAGATATGTCACGTAGGATATGATTATTTATTCGAGGTGAAATGAATAAAATTTTTGGAAAGGAGTCACCTAGAAGTAGTTAAATGGTGAAGATTTGTGACTTCAGATGAAAAGATTTAGATATAAGTTCGGAATGAATGTATGGGATATGAAAGAGTCTAGGTCATTAAGAAAATGAAATGTGTTCCTTTGGAAGATTGGTTGAATGGCAAAAGTTTTGATGCTTGGATTAATTATTTAATCCTAGTCAAAACTTTAAGTTTATCATAATTTAGCATCTGGATGTAAGGACATCAACTTTCAAGGATCTTGCATGACTCTATTCCCAATTAGGATAAATAATTTAAACAGTCAACATTATTCATGCAATATTTTTGCCTTAGGTCAAGATTTTTCTAGTGGGCTTTCTATGCATGTACACAAAATTTGTTCAACCCTTCTTCTTGCATTTCCTAAGTTAAGCCCATTGTCTAACTGGGATATCTCAGGTAGTATGACGTCAAAACTACTTTAGTGAGAGACACAAATTTGAATCTCCAGACATTACCTAGGGAAGTAAGAGGATGGAGGTGCATCACTTCTCCTTCTTAAGATGAGAGCTATCATCTTTTTAAGTTGAACCCGCTACAATTTCCCTCTAGATGATATATTATTTTCTCTTTTTATTTACCTGCTCTTCTAGGAGCAAATTATGAAAAGTGTAGATAAATCATAAAAGTCCCATATCAAAGTAAGGTAGCAATGCATAAATGGTGGTCACTTGTTTGAAAGGGGATATTTACAGGGATGCTGTCTTTGGAATCATTTGTAACAACAAGAAATTAAGGGTATGTTTTTCACAATTGATTCTAGGGACATCTATGTAAAGATTCATTACTTTTGAAGTAAAGTAAAATTTAAATCCAAATCTTGACTCAGCCATGCATCAAACCATTTACGTGGTTCAATGGCAGTCGATTTTCATTTTATTGAAAAATATTGGCTTGAGTTAGTCTCAAGTGATTATTATTCTATAGATTTATCAACCATGTGACATGTCTATCCAACTTACATGCTATTCAAATGGATTAGGTTAGCTGTAACATAAAGCCATATCAACATTCCATAACACTATTCCCACCTTGAATTTTCCATCCGACAATATGTCTTGCCAACATCTATCAAAAGGCTTATGGGATTGGCAATATCAACCATATGAAGTTACTTTAGGGAAATAAAATTGGTTATCACAACATGTGTTGATGCAATTATTGGAGACACATGTTTCCACTACATCTACCTCTCTTTCTTTTCGCAATAACTAAATTAATGGAGCCAATGATGAGGTAGAATGGGCCCTTGTTCATGTGATTTAAAGTTGATCTTTGACCACAGTGGGTCTCATAACACAACTTATGATCAAAGAGAATCATGGTCACTAGACAACTAAAATGGAGTAACTTGATTTGCATTGATCAATGCCTCAAATTTGTTGGAATGTAATTGGTTCTTTGCAAAATCAAAATAATCATATCACGAGAGTATATTGATGTAAGCAAATAAATAATCACAAATTACATAAAGTAAGTGACAAATGGCAGGTTCGAAGTATTCAAACTGTGTTATCCTAAAAAGAATTGATGGCGCGTTTTGCAACATAAGAAGGCGAGGGTAATTAAGAAAGTAAATTCAAAAGTTGGAATAATGTCATGTGTTTCCCATTCATGCAAAAAAATAATTCAATAGTATTGTTATATGGCGGAATCCATCTTCATTTTCAAAAACCTTTGTCACTTCTAAACAAAACATGGAACCATTTTACATCGGTGCAAAACCGCCAGATTGTTGGTGTAAGGATACCACGATCGTTGATTTCGATGATAACAAAATATTTGATATTTAACATTTGCATTGAGTTTAAGATTTCAGGATAAATGTAAATGAAATCAAATGTGAAGGAGGTCAAGCTCGCATCTATAGCTAATTGGAGGAGTTTGATGAAGAAAAAAGTAGAGACAGAGCTTCCCATGGAGCGAGAGCTTGAAGACAAGAAGAATATGATAGATGTCTTGTTGTCTTATTTTTTATACTTATTGTTTATATTCTTTGCTCTTTATTTTCTTAGATTACATGTTAAAGAGCTCAAAGTAACATACCTTTAGTCTTATAAACATTTACATAACAGTAGGATACTTAAAAACTCTTAGACAATTTTGGAAATCACTTAGAAAATTAAAACAATAATCAGATAACCTGATTAGACGTCCAATCTGGACTTCAGACGTCAGATTTTGGACTTTAAGGCGTTTGATAGTTTGTACAGATGTTTTAACACTTACGCTAGACTTAGTAGTCTCTATCTATTACCTTCAGACCACCAACTCATAGTCTAGACATCTTAGAAGATGTCTGATGACTTTGACAGACGTCCAACAATTGAACCGTTGGACTGTCACAACATAATATTCGAGGATTTCCTTTTAACCATATTTATAACACTTTCCAGACATCCGTAGAGCCTCACAAATATCTAATAAATAGACGTTAGGCTAAGATCTGACCCAAATCAACTTTTGTCAAACTTAACAGCTGTTTCAACCTTAGGCAATCAATTCTCACAAAGATTTCTCTTTCCAGACGTCGAGAAACTTTGCCAAACAACTGACCTGTTGTTTGACCTACATTACCTAGAACCCTATTTCGAACTTGTCAAAGCATGAACTAACCCATCTTAGAATTAGAAGTCTGATAATCTTCCCAGATGTCTTATAAATAACATCTTAGACGTCCGTCTTGATCCAACATCGTCCATATGATCAACCCTTCTAGATCAGACGACCGACCTTTAGATCAGACGAAGGTCCAGACGTCTGACCTTAAACCCAGACGTTTGATAACCTTGTCAGAATCAAAAATGACCCTGATTTTGGCCTGATTACCTTGGATTTGATTCCAACAGCTGTGGAAGCCTTCCAAGGACTTCTAAGCCCATCTTAGAGCCTCTATAAATGGAGAAAGACCCTTCCTTTGTTCAAAACACCTTGATAGAATACTTTCCACCACATTTGTGTCAAAGAAGAGATAGAGAGGAGTTCCTGCTCTCCAAGTCCTATTCAACAAATCTGAGAGCGTCGATACTTTGCCGAATTCACGTCGAATCACTTCTGATTTAGGGAAGATCCCTTCGCCTATAGTAGCTAAGATCATTTACCTTTTTGGGCTCTATAGGTTATTTTTCTCTTTTCTTTTGTGGTTAGGTATTCACTTTGCAAATTTTGTCTCCTTCGAGAGATAAAATACTCCTCATGAAGAGGAGGGGATTTGAGGTATGCTACCATTGTTCAAAATAGCGTGGTTATAAGAGGTTGAGTTACTCAAGAATTCAAAAGTGAATACCCAACCACAAAAGAACACAAGGATTAGTTGTGACCTGGGTTTGAGTTTTCACCTAAAAATCTTTGTGTACTTATGAGATTGCATTTTTGTATGATTGTTGATTTATTTCCAGATGATATCTATTTATCTCGCACATCTCACCCCCTTCCATTAGGAATTACACAGATAAACTTTAGAATCATTTTTGCACCATTGTGAATCACAAAATACACTTCAAAACTATTTTGCATCGATGTAAAACTATTTTTCACTATTACATTTTGGTTCGAAACCAAAATTCAACTTGTGTTCACTGATTCACACAGTGATGGTAGTCTTTTTAAGTAGAGTGTTGCACATCACATAACAAAACTTACTTGACTTTTTGAATTTCTTTATATTAAATATTAGTTGTACGATGGGGATCACATTTATCACATTTATATGTTTTTTTTTTAAATATATTTCATTGATAAAAAATAGGGGAAGTACCCATTATAGAGTACACACCTCGGAGGGAAGGAAGAAGAGAAAATCCTAAATGCCCTCGAGAGGGGAAGGTTACTCTCCGTAAAAACGGAGAGAAGCAAAAACATAGAGAACCAATAGATAAGAAATAAAAGAAAAGGAAAAACGAAGCTTCCCCGAATGGGAACCAAATGACCTCCCGAAGGAAGGCAACTCCACGCTCTTAGATATGGCAAGCGCCAATGAGATAAACTCAATGAATGTGCTTAACGAGAGGCTGAATTACAATGACCTGAAGGTCAAAAACGACTACCGACAAGCGTTAGTAAACTCGGCCGTAAAAAGGTCGGGGTCACACATGATCCGTGACAAAAATAACCTAAGCTAAAAAAAAGAAAAAGAAGGATCAACCAACAACATCGCACAACAACAAGAGAAACCCTGCGGCACACAACAACATAATCCCAAGACAACAACAATCGGCTTGAACCAAACCATGGCTAATGCCTTCCACAGAAATAGCATCAGACGCCGAAGGGGTTGCCTCCTGCCACAGCCACTTCCGCCGCCATCGCACAGCCCTGCTGACCACGAGGACCTGCAGCACACGTCATATGGAGGTGGGGGGGAGAAGTAAGGCTGCCACATGACTGTCCACCAGCCCCACCACGAACAGAGGAGATCCGCCAGCTGGAGCATGTGTCATGCGAGGTCAACCATCAGCTGCCACTGCGCCACTTGAGAACCACCGTTGCCGGCCACCAAAGGATCTGCATGTCAAGCCTAAAGGAGTTGGGAAGATCCGGAGGTAGGGGGAGGAGCTCTGAGGAAAGGGGGCAATCAGCCTTGATGGCAGATCGGGACCCGTACACCTGCAGCACTTTTTTTTTTGCAGGAGAGAAGGGATGAGGAGTTGCGATAGAGACTTTTTATCTGTGTAAAGAACAAAACACATCACGTTATGCATTTTTATATATTTTTGACAAAATCAAAATTATCCCAACACATACACAAAGTTGTCGGTATATCCATCTAAAAAATATAACAAATTGTGATGAAGACTTCTTTGGAAATGCATGATATGATAAGCTCCCAATCACATGCTTGATTTTATTCAAATTAAATACAAATCTATTGGTTGCCCCACTAGAAATAACATCACTAGATTATTCCCCTCTATAATTACTTAGGTGATGGTATTGCACTCTCCTCCACTCATGTGCAACAATTTCCTATATATAAAATGAAATTATAGATAAGTAAATGACAAGATAGGTTATTTTTCTTTATTGTTTGCCAGGATGAAATTTCATTGATGGATAGAAATAGCATACGGACACAACATCCTTCAAGAGAGGAATGTACCTCCCAGGAAGGGAGTAACACTTCACCCAAAAAGGCAAGAAACCAAACAAAATCTCCAAATGACAAAATGGGTTGTTGGTTGTAGAATTTAAAAGAAAAGAAGTACTTTCTCTATTTTACATTTTAATACAAGCACATATATATATATATATGAGAAATGTTTTCATAAGAAGTCATATGTTATGTTTAACAAATCTAAATGTATATGTTGAAAGAGCACCACTTTGAATAGTTATCTACACAAAAATCACAAAGTTTGATATCTACATTTTTCAATTATAGATGATTTAGTACGTTGTCCATAAAATTGTTGCTTGAAATGTTCAAAAGGCACTACCTGTATCTAAGTTGCATTCACTTTGTAAATGCCCTATTTGAATTTCTTTTTTACCATTCATAAAACTACAATAACAAATGCATCCACCGTAAAAAGTTTTCATATTCCCATAAAAATCAAGTTCTTATGGTGTGTGTGTGTGTGAAATATTATTGACATGAAATTCCAAAGTGGGAGAAATAACTGTCCACTCCTTATCAGCCGAGGAAGAAGAAGGTATGGTGGTTATCTCTTGATGCAGGAACAAATGGAAGCAATTCTCGATGGGAACACTATCCATACCAAACAAAATTCAATTAAACTAAAAGAAACGATAATAGAAAATTTTTGAATAGTGAAAACTGTATGAAGTGATGGAAATGATATTACTCTGCATAATAAAAATACGCTTTACTGTCAAATAAATTTCCTTCTAAGATTTTTACACAAATGACATCAAAAACTTTCATTATAAAATTTGCCAACATAATTTTCATATTTACAAAAGTGCTATTCAAATTAAATTTCACGTTTGCTATCTTCGACTACAAATTATTAATAAATGGTTATATTTCACATCTACATTGTACTGTAAACCTAAAAAAAATGCAACTATCATTATATTTTTGTAAATGTTGATTAATTTTATCATGGCGTTTGTGTAAAGCAAAAGTTATAATAGTAATTATATAATATCAAAAGTGTTTTATGGAATTTGAATAAAAATCCGTTTCTTTTTCTTTTTTATTTTTACTACCCATTAAAGTTCGACTCCAAAAGATTTACCCCTTGTAATTACCCAAAAGGATGTACATGCACTTTCTTCCGTGGATAGACCCCGAATGCGAGTTGATTCGCTTAATAAGTAGATCACAAGTCACACAAGTAAAAAAAGTTGCGTCCTCTCTCAAATACTGTAGAATTGTCTTAAGCATCCCAAGAATAATATCAACATCATTTTCACCCCAAGCAACATCTTCATAGACCAACTTGATCACGACGTCTTGTCCCAATGGAAATAGTCTCTCTCCGCATTCAATGATTGGGACAAAGTAAGTGCAACTTGCTCCCAAAATTTGCCTAATACTTATTAAATTTCACATAGTTTTTAGGTGAGGAGACGGCAAGCATGGATTAATTAGGGTCTTGATCGTGAAATTCACAAGATATATATAGCAAAAGGAAGGATGAGGGTACACAAAAGTGACACAAATGTATTATATAGAGGTGTGAATGTATAATTTTCACTTAATTTATCTTATTTTTATATAAAAAAGTATGTAAATTTTACATACTTAGGTGAGGAGACAATAAGCATGGATTAATTAGGATCTTGATCTTGAAATTCATAAGATAATAAAAGGAAGGATGTGGGTATACAGATGGAAATGGTGACACAAAATGTAAGGTAAACAGGTGTGAACGTATAGTTCTTACTTAATTTATCTTTTTTTATGTAAAAAAATAATGGTGGGATTTATCATTGTTGAAATTAATAACGAATCAATTTTGCACATGTGCAAACCACTGAAATGATCTTTGAAATCACTTTACATGGATGCAAAACTATCAGATCATACCTTCGAAATCACTTTGCATCGGTGTAAAACCACCAGATCACCTTCGGAACAATTTTACACTAGTATAAAATGAGATTACACCGGTGCAAAATCACCCGTACCAATTTATCACTGGTGAAAAGTAATTTATCACCTATGCAAACATAATTTATCACATATGTGTTTCAATTCAAAGTGATGTGATTATTTTTCTCAATATAGTAAAGCCTACCTTGTAATAAATCTTATATTTTTTACATTAAATATCAATTATTAACATTCACATCACCTACATTATATTTTATATCACTTTATACGTTTCTCTGCATTTTAGTCAAAAAAAAAATAATATTTTTGATATATTAAATTATACGTAAAATTAAACACGTAGGATCCATACCTCTTTGTTAAAAAGGTAGGACCTACTTTGAATTCACTTTGACTATCTTCTTCTGCTCATCATCGGTTTATATCCATTTTGCTGTACATTCCGACCATGACAAAAATGTCATTGTATGTGAAGATATGGTTAGTTACAAAATTTTGAATTCTCAAAAATATATATAAATAATTATAATGAAAGTCCAAGTAATTTTTAAAGAGTTAAAATTATCTAAATTATTAACTACTATCCTTAACTTTTTTAAATTTTTGGAAATTTTTTATAATTTTATAATAAAAAATAAGAACTGATTCTAAAGTTAAAACTAATCTTAAACTAATATATAAAAATTGCACATGAAACAAAAAAAAAACAATCAACTTAACTATAGATCGTTAACTAATCACTAAGCGAATAAAAGCAAAAGTAAATCATCGAAATAATATTTTCTTTAATATAAAATAATGTCAAGATTACAATGAAAGAGAGATATAAAAAAAGAAAAGTGAAGAAGGAGAGATTTTTAACGCGGCAGTAACAAGTGACAGTTGTTATATCCAAAAGAAAGGAAGAAGGATAGAGGGAATATGATAGGTCAAACATGAATTAAGAGAGGATATTGAGGGGGGTTATTTATATCTTTTTAAGTTTAAAAATATTAAAATGAATGCTAAATTCATCCTCTTTAATTGTGACAAATTTCAGGAAATTCGAAATTTCATTTTAAATTAAATTATTTCCTTAATTTTTCGTTAGAAGTACGGTTGAATTTATTTCCTAAGCGTGTCGAGAGTGATGAGTTCGGGGGTCAACTATTACCCATGTGATGTAGTAGTAAAGCGGACGGTAAGGCTCCCAAGAAAAATGGGATAGGATGGTGTCGCTCTAATATCGCCTTCATTTTGCTAGTTCTCATATGATTTTGCTACTCTAGTAAATAAACTTCCACTTCTTTTTTTTTATTCTGCATATTCTTTATTTAAGTAAAGACCATATTTCAACATATATGACTTTGGATTTTCAGGTAATTTTCAATTAAGAGAGGAAAAATTTTGTGTTTAGCTTCCGAAAACCTTATGTTTAGTTTACAGCATTAAAACATAATTTGAATTTCTGGACAGGATGATATCATGACTTTATCTTTAGTATGAGGTAAAACCTATTTTCAGGGTACTAATATTAAGATATCGTTATGTACATCTCATGTGGAACATAATATGGTAGGAAATATGTTATATTATTTACGCAACTCATATATGGTATATAACATGATGTGTCATATGACATAGTAAATATATTATGTAACATATCATGTACATAGCATCCGAGTACTAACTCATGTACAATTTTGATATCTACTTAATGTTTTCCTTTGAAGAAAATACATTTAGGTAAATTGCACGGGAAAGAGGGTCAGGTGTCCCCTCACTAAATAGCGCATTTGTCATATTTTCATATGGTATGGATGGAAAAGTTTGGGTACTACGAGGCTGCATTCCCATATAAGATAAAATAATATAAGGATAGGGTAAGTGGTATAAATAATGGATTATAATGATTGGGGGCATTGATGTAATATTAGTAAATGTTTATTTAATATTAAAATATGAGATGTAAGTAAATTGATGTTATATAGTAAATAAATTTTAATAATTATATTATATTCAGGTGAGTATATTTTAATATATATTAATATTAATCTAATGTAATGAAATAGCTGGATTAGATACTAATAAAAGAGATAAACAATACCTCAATCTCTCGTGAATATTATCCCAAATTCTCCTAAATGAAATATCCCTCTGCTTATCCGCATCCAAACAATCACACCCCCCACTCGATGATGTCATCGTGGTGGTAAAGTTGGCGATGGATTTGATCTTTCTTGGGGAGAAGGTTTTAGTCTTGCTTGGGAAAAGGGGGTCATCGTTTGGTCCTGTCTCATATCTCCCCAGTTTGGATTGTTACCATTGATTGGGGGTATGGGTCGAATGCAAATGCATGCATTTTCTAGATTCTTATCAGATTGTCCTTTCTACATTTCCTTTCCTCCCTTTTTTTTTTTTTTTTTTATCCATCCAACAAGCATCATCGCTGGTTCCCATCTAATTTGTATTACCAACTATTTTGCATTGATGGTAAGAATACAGACATTTGAAATTTCACTGCATGGACTTCACTTGCACTATTATTTGCCTTAATGAATCTCTGCAGTCTATCTTGCTAGAAAATAGTAAAATGGCAAAAGAAGAAAACTAAAAAACAAAAAATAAGAAATATCACCTCATGCATGAAAGGCGAGGATAAATGATTATTCGTAGAGAATGAAAATATCCAATTGCATGGAGAAAAATCCATAGGTAATGTAAGGAGGTAAGGGTAATAAAAAAATAAATAAATTCTCAAAAAAAGTCATCGTCAATTTTAAATCAATGATAAAATTATTTTATATTAATATAAATCATAAAAATTACTTTATATTGATGAAAAAATATTTTGTAATAATATAAAATCACTAAATCACATTTAAAATATTTTAATTTAAAGTGACGATAACTTTTTTTAAGTTAAATGAGACCTACCGCATAATATAATCACAAAATAAAATTTACATTTTTCTTAATTTACTTCAAGTTAAATAATAATCCTAAAGTATGCACCACATTCAAACATTCGTGCAATATAAAATACATAAACTTTTATATTTTTGTACATTTTGATTATGAGAAGTTTTCACTTGTTTCTTTATTTTATTATAAATAGAGGAAAAAGGACTCTCTGTCTAATAAAAATCGTTTTTAATCTCCTCTCCGGTTATTAGATTTTTTTTTTCCTCCAGATGGAAGCTTGGCATTTTAAATGCGCTCACATATATTATATATATTACAGTACCTTCAAGAAAGAAGTTTAGCCATGCGATGGTGATCATACGTGACAAAATTTCTTCATAAAAGATAGAAACAAGAAGTCTGCCTCAACCATAGGGTGGAACGTTGCGTTAGGCCCAACCTGAGCTGCTCAAAACCGGAGAAAGGACTTAAAGGTTGGAGATCTTTACTAAACCAAGATCTGAGTTCGGCCCAAATCGGATTGGGTTGGATCCGATTATGTTATTTGAGTCCGATTTTCCGGTTGAGTTCCGAAAATTCCGTTAACATTCAAAAAAAATCTATTAGGATTTGCTTCCATTGGTTTTTAAATAAGATATTCTTAAGATTACTAAAATTAATTTTTTATTATTTTCTACGTTAGATCTAATTTAAATTTTAAATTAGATGATATAATCATAATAATTTTAAAATATAATAATATTTATATATTAATCTTATAATACTATTACGAATAAAACATAAGTCAACTAAATATATTATCTTACGACTTTAAGCTATATTTATTTAACAAATAGAATTTCAAAAGAGAAAATTTATCTTATAAAGTAACTTTATTATTTTAACTTATGATAATTACTTCGTATTAATTAAAATCAACAAAAATTAAAGAAAAAAAAAATTTTCAAATTTTCAATTAAAATTATACCTTATCTAAATAGTACATCACATCTCAACTAATTATAAATTATATTAAAAAATTATACTTTAAAATTTACACGTATAAAATTATATATAAATGAATAATCGACCTGAACTAATGCTCAACCCTGCTCGCCCATGAATCACCACGTTTCATCGATTAAGCAGTGATTGTTACGAATGATCAAATCTGCATGCGCTGTTTCTTCAAATCTGTCAGTTGATGTTGTCAAAATCATGTAGGATGGTTAGTAGGAGAAAAAAAAAAACCTCCCCTTTATGGAAAGTTTTATACCACTCGGTTAGTTTGCTCAGCGGATTAACCTTTTAAAAAGACGGTCAATTTTCGTTTAATTGAAAGGTTAACTTTAACGGTAAAGTTTTGAATCAAGGATTCTTAATGTCGATTTCGTTAATGTCAATATTAAGAAATGTTAGTGAAATAAATATTAATTTTCAAACTTGTCTGCATCTAAATCATACTATTTAAAAATTAATATTCTCATCCATTCAAATAAATATCATAAAAATTAACGATCATCGTTTCAAGAAAATATAAATATTAATTTTATATTTTTTAACGTCAATTTTCTACTCTTTCAAATAAACTAATCTTGGAATAGTATTGTTCGGAATAGCATCTATTAAAAAAACAAAAATCTCTCTAATTAAACGAGGGTAACAAACATTTTTTAAGCAACTTCAGTTCTAACAATGCATGGATATTTTTGTTTCAATTGTTTCATATATTGCCTCATATGTCTTGCGTACAAATAATTTTTCATAGATGCCCTATTCGATTGATGTTCCTTTAATTGTATTGATGGATTTAATAGATGCTATCCGTACGAAAACCTTCCCCAAGTTTCTCTTGGAAGAGTTCTTTTTAACGATTAATGTCCTTTTCCCAGGGCTATGTCGGTCCAATTAGTAGCCCAATAAAGCACAAACGGTCCACTAGCCATATATATTCAGCATTAGCCCACGATCCTTCAATCTCGGAATAACTTAGTTATCCCTTCACACGATCTATATCAACTTGTGCAGGGAACTAAGTCAAACTTACACTCGCCATTCCATGTTATTAACATAGCATCTCGTGACGTAATCTGCTTAGAAAATGATAAATAACCGCGCCTAATTTTTATTTCATTCTGTATTTGACATCCGGTCAGAGAAAATATTCAAAGAATATTGTTTACATATGAGAAAATTTAAAATTTTAAGATCCGTTTATTAATCTAGTCACCTGACCCATCTATAATCAAGAATGAGTTTAATCGATTAAGTCTAACCTAACCTGACTCATGGGCATTTGCCATTAGGTTAATTGAATGGAAGGTTGGGAGTGGGTTACAAAGCAAGATCAAAAGGTTTCACTTTCTCCTATTTCATGCCAATCATTAATGTCTCTTTCCTTACATAAATAATATTATATCTTAAAATATATTTACTTCAACCTAATATACTTATTAAAATATATTTATATTATTACATTCATCTACCCACACATATATCATAATATTACAAAGTAATCAATTAACATCACACCACGACAACAATCATTAAATACGTTACTCAGCTTATCCTAATCCTTGATTATCATACAAAGAATAGGAGGTTTTCTCTTCTTCTTTTTTCCTGCGAGAGAGAGAGAGAGAGAGAGGGAACGTCGAGATGGAAAGGTTACGGACCGGCACGGATCTTCCGGTGCACTTGGATCCATTAGGAGTAGTGGATTGCTGAGTGCTTGAATTAGTACATGCAAACTTCCTTTTCCCGGTTATTCTGTTCAAGCATCGGATAGGTTTTACCATGCTTGTGTGTTCTATAGTTTGTTGGAAACATTGTATGATACATTTAGGGTGTGAGAAGGGAAATATAATTGTAATTTATGTCCTTTGTTTAATAAAGTATATCGATAAGTTTTGATTTTTAATTTATGTGTTTTTCATTTTTATCGATTAAAAATTAAGATATATTTATTGAAAATAAAAATATATTGACATATTTTAACTTTTAATTGATTTTTAATTATGTGGAGTGATTCTTAACTTATGAAAAATGATTTTTTAACCTAAAAAGTGATTTTTCACCTTTAGATTTAGGATTAAACCCTAAAGCCAGAGATGAAAAATCACTTTGCAAGTAAAAAATTACTTTTTATAGGTAAAATTACTTTACATAAATCCTAAATCCTAACTCTTAAATTCTAAATCCAAACTGTATAGGTGAAAGTTAAAATACATCGATATGTTTTTATTTTCAACAGATGCATATTGATTTTCAATCGATGTGGTTAAGTAAAAAATCAAAACACATCAATTGAAAATGAAAATACATCGGTATATTTTGTCCAGCAAGGAACATGCATTGCAATGCATATTCCTTTACTTTTTGACATGTATTTACATGTACATAGATATGGTTGCACGAGTATGACCATTTTTACCACACCAATAGCCTAAATTATGATATTCATCATAAAATTACCCAGTTGAATCGTGCCGAATCAAGGTTTGGGTGTTAGAACCCAATACTTAAACCCAAGCCCAGTAGTTAATGGATCCAATTGTATCTACGGGCCTAAATCTCAAAATCAAAATCATAAGCAATTTATTCCCGCAGGTGTCGCTATACCTGCTCGGTATTACAACTATGCCCCTAGATTTATCATAACCATATAGATGCCTTTTGCAAAGTTGCTCGATTTCTTTTTTAGATCCCTAAATCGGTATAAGCTTGCAAATTAGCTACACATGAGAAGAGTTGGCAATAGGTCTTAGATTTCATATCTTATTTATCAATTCAAAAGTGTCATGATTAGTTTCGAGTACTAAGTTGCGAGTGCGCATGACCAAAAGGAACGTTTAAAACCTATATGTCATCATTTCTACAGAAAAGGTGATCGTTTTAATTTTAAACTAATGGTAGAGAACCTTTTTGTTTTTTTTGTTTATTTTTTTTCTTTTTTAATGTCAATCCACTTGAGGTATTAGGAAATTGATGTAAAAACATATGAAACTAGTGTTAACTTGTAATTGGGCTCTCAGTAAAGGGAGGACCCGACTTAACAATCTCACGAGGGAATAATCACAAGCAAGATAGGGAGATTGATGACCCAGTTCTATCGCAAGAGGTGTACGTTTGGGGGGAAAGCCAAGCTCTCAATAATTCATTAGAAGTAGCGGTATTACAATCTCTCGAGGTCTCTTTCTCTCGTATTACATGAAGAGGCCCTTGTAAGGGCCTCCCCTTGTATTTGTAGTTACAAAGAGTGTTGTTACAACTGAAAAGTCTTACGAGATCTTCTTCGCGATCTTGTCGTATTCCTCGATAAGCTCGTTGTCAGGGCTCATCCATTGTTAGAGTATTAATTGCATCAGTAATCCCATGATTACTATTAACATGGGTATTATGGGCGTTGTTACCATCCTTTGTTGACTTTGGTGGCACCGGCCCTTTAGGAGAGGTCGGGCTTACGCGGATCTAGATCCGCTTGGATGAAGGCAGGTCGGGTTCTCCTATTTATTCCAAGTTTGGGTGACAAGATCCTTATGCAGGCTACGTGCAAATTTTTAAGTCTGAGGGTACTTTTTGTCCCTCATCATATGTCCCCACTCTCTAGTAGGCGAATGCCGCTGAGAGAGTAGTAAGAGCAGTTAAAACTTCGCTGTATAGTATGTCCCCAAATGTTGTCCCAGTTGTATCAAAACTGGGGCAAACATTTGTGATGAGGTAAAAAGTTTTGAAGCTTTTTCTTTCCAGCCTTAAGAGACGACATGTCGGCCTTAAGAGGTGGCGATGGTGAGGGAATGTAAGCGTAGGGGCTCAATTTCTCACTAGCCTTAAGAGGCAAGGAGTCGACCTTAAGAGGCGACGATATTGAGGGAGCATGGGTGCAGGGGTCCGATTTTCCGACAGCCTTAAGAGGCAGAAATGTTGAGGGAACGTAGGTGCAAGGCCCCGATTTCCCGCCAGCCTTAAGAGGCGGCTTGCCATACTTAAGAGGTGATAATGTGCAAGGAACGTGAGCGTAGGGGCCCGATTTCCTGCCAGCCTTAAGAGATGGCTTGCTGGCCTTAAGAAGCGGCAATGTTCAAGGAACATGAAGTGCATTTGCCTGAATTCCAGTCGACCTTAGACAAGCGGCCTCTAAAGGGAGAGAAGGCTTATCCACTCCTGGTCCTTGCCAGCCTTAAGAGGCAGCTACCTGAGAAAATGGTGTGACGTAAGCGCCACCTTTCACGAGTGATGGCCAGTCACTGTGGGAATTGAGTTTTGTCTTGGGTGTGACAAGACTGGCATTAATCGCCATTATGATGATGCAAAGGCCTCAAGTACCGTGCCTATTATTGATGAGATTGCCCTCTCTCCTGCAGTGGATATGCGTGCAAGGCGCTAATGCCCGCAATGATGGCTGAGGTATTATCAGCTCTTGGCGGTATGTTTGGAATCTACCTCGGATACTGTGGGATTTGAATTTTTCGAAACATGGTGCCATGCAAGGGGGAACTGTCCTATGGGGGGGTTATATATAGGGGTGGTGGGTCATAATTAATGCCCCACCCACCCTCAATTATCGTAGAGAGCACTGTGCTTGGTACTTGTCTTCATCGGTGTGCTGTGAGAAAGTGCCCTTCGTCTCAAGCTTTTTTATAGGAAGCATCATCATGTTGAGACTGGCAGGCAATGGTAAGTCCATTGCTTCCACTTCCAAGGTCTCTGTTGAGACGAGGAATTTGTATAAGTTTTCGTCAAACTTCCGTAGCCAATCCGCGATTCAGTCTTTTTTGGAGGAGTACGGACTCGGTGGAGTTCCATTTCATCCTTATGGGTCCCTGACCCATCTATGTTCAAACAAGTTGAAGGATATGTATATTATTTGTAGATATGCCATAGAGCTCAGTCTACAGGTACCCTTGAACCCCTTTTTGTCCTCATTCCTTTCCTTTTACCGCCTTGCCCCTCGCAGCTCAGCTTTAATTGCCGGCTGGTTTTAAATGCCTTTACCGCCATTTGCTTCCACTTAGGGATTGTTCCCTGCCTCATTTTGTTCCACCTGCTTTTTGGTCTAAGGCCTATGAAGGTGAAGAGGGGTAGGCCTCCCTCAAGCACTTACACTCTATACAGCCGGCAGACCGAATACCGGATAGTGGATCTCCCCAATAGTTTGAAAGGGCAAAACTCCAATTTCTTTTTTCTTTTGAATATCGAAGACCTCAGAGTCCCCTATACTTGGCAAGGCCCGCCTAAGAGGTACCAGCTACCCCGATTCAAGGATCTAGATCCGTCTGTGCGAGTGGATGTGGATAAAATAGTTAAGTTTTGTCCGATTGCTCGGTCGAAACTCAGATAGAAGGACGTTTGGGAGTCTTTATCATGGGTGGCAAATTCTTTTCTCACGCCATGTAAGTAGGGGAGAGGCAATAGCTTTTAAATTCCGTATCGCTTTCGCCAGCTACTTAATAATATGATCTTTTAGTTTTTTGATGCAGCTTTTGGGTGGTTAGCTTGGCAGGACACACTCAGGCGTCGAGGCAATGGCTCGGCTTGCCATGGGTCGCGACACAGCATGGAGAGGCCAGTGGAGCATGGAGAGAGGAGGCCGGTGGAGCGGGGCGAGGGGAGTCAGCCTGCTTATCAAAAGGGGTTGAAGCGAAAAGAGGAGAAGGTTGTGGAGGAGCTTGAGGTCCGCTTATAGCAGCTCAGGAGGGGTCATTGGGAGGAGCTTCCATGAGAGGATTCGGTGATGTCCACTCTGCAGAGTCCCAATGAGGCCGAGGCAGGGGGTATGCCTTCTACCCCCAAGGAGCCGTCTGGGTTGCCCGAGGCCATCACCCTGAGCAATTCCCCGCCGAAGGCTCCTTTGGAGGTGACTCGTACATGAGGTACTATTGGCTTCCCGGCACTGTTGACTTCTCTCGGTGTGTTTTCCTTGCTGGTGCAAGAGGTGGCCGTCACCGGCAGCATCTTTGTCCTGCCATATTATAGGTGAAGCTCCATGGGGGTAAAGTTCTTAGTAGATCCCCTTGGTTGGGGGGGCTCAGGGATGATCGGCCAAACAATCGGGTCTGTCACCGTATCCGTGCTGGAGGGGGCTCGCAATGGCCCCGTGCCCAGTCAGGTGGTGCCGGCTCGACTGAGGGCATCAAGTAGTGCCCCCACCTTAGAGCAACAGGTGCAAAGGCACCTAAATTATGCCCTATCTTAGGCTATGTCTAGGTCGTTGCGCATGAATTTTAACCATGCTTTTTTCTACTGCATGCACGCAGTAAGTTTTTTTTTTTTGTCTTTCCCTTATCTCATTTTTTTTTTACTTAACGTGCTTGTGGGTTGCAGGCTGAAACACTTGGGACCGCCTTCGTTCCGCACGACGACGGTCCCTCAGACCTCCCTAGATCGTCCGACAATGTTTATGGGGTGGACATGACTGCCAAATGTGTCGTGACGGCTAAGGCGGAGCAAAAGAGTTTGCTCCACCAGGTGGCATAGGCCGTTGCTGCCTAGGAGAAGGTAGAGAAGATGACGGAGGAGGTTGTGTGCAAGCTCTGCTCGCATCAGCAAGAGACCAGCGATGTGGCCCGACTGGAGGATGAGCTGAAGAAGGCCCGCCCTAGTCTGAGGAGTGCCCTACACGTTAGCAGGGTGCTAGACGAATGCCTCATCAAACCTCACAAGACTAAAGTCGTGACTCTGGAGGGGTTGTCCAAGTGCTTCACAACTGCTTGCACCAACATCTTTTCCTTGAAGGAGGTGCAACTGTTTAAGGCTGAACACTCCTCGTCGGTGGAGGGATATGAGAGGGCTCTTAAGGAAGAGCGCCTCCTCCTGAGCACCACAATTGATAGACTTGCTTCTGTGAGAGCAAGTCTCGAGTAGGTGAAGGCAGCTGTAGTGGATCTGAGAGCCGACCTCGATAAGGCCCAGCAGTTCGTGGAGGAGAGGGGTCAGCGGGTGGCGGAGTTAGAGCATGCCGCACAGCCGAAGCTAAATGCAAAGGCGATGATGGCATTTTTCGCCAAGGATCCGTCCATGGAGGCAAGCCAAGAGGATCTCTAGAAGGAGATCGGGAAGCATACCCTGGCTGCTGTGCAATCCCTCCTCATGAGGAAGCATACTCCAGTGGAGGAGTTATGTGACTGGTTTATGGACCAGTTTTTGTCAGAGTACGATCGTCAGAGGGCTGCCGGTCTTATTGTAGACAAAGAACCTGTGGATGAGCAGCTCCTGAAGAGGAGGCAGACTAACCAGGTCCGTTAGGGGCCACGGAGCTGCCTTTTGAGGTGATCGACCCGCTCCACCTCTCGCCATTTGGGGGAGACATTTTTGGGGTTTGGGATGTGCATCCATGAGCCTCTTGTTGGTGTTGTTGTTGTTTTTTTTTTTTTGGAATGTAACATGAAACACTTTTTTTGAATGAATGAAAAAAAAATTTCTATCTTTATTGCTTATCTGTATTCATATATGATACAAACGTAAGTTGCTCGCATGCCAAGTACGGGGGATGCTTTTGCCGCTTAGGGTCTGTAACTCGTAGAAGTCTCTTGGACTGTCTTTGCGAACCTTATAAGGCCCTTCCTAATGGGCATCTAGCTTCCCACCTGACTTGCTTGGCATAGAGACTTCACACTTGCACAAGATGAAGTCTCTTTGGGAGAATGTCCACTTGCAGACTCGCCTATTATAGGCGGCAGCAGTCGTTTCTTTATGCTCGAGCGATGCTTCTGAAGCCTTATCCTTTAGCTCATCTATGAGGTCTAAGGATAGACGAACTTGATCATCATTGGTGGTAGGGTCACAAAGTTGTGTCCTGTAGATGGGGAGGGTTGTTTCGATAGGCAACCGGGCTTCCATGCCGTATACCAGGCTGAATGATGTGTGGCCCATGGAAGTCCTCTGGTAAGTCCTGTAGCCCCATAGCACATTTGGCGGCTCGTTGATAAGTTACAACTCATCATAGCTAAATAGCCTAAGTTAAGCTAGAAACTAGGTTAAACACTATCAAATTAGCACATAAAAAGGGTTAAGTGTGGGAAATAAAGAAAAAGACCTAAAACATCAATTTTGTGCTAAAAACGTAAAATTAGGTCAATTATTTAGATATTCTATTAAATGGGGATAAAAGGTGATCCAATTGCAAATTGAACACATAAATGAGTTCAAAAACTCAAATCAAAAGTAAAATTAACTTCTAATATGTTCAATTGAGCTTCAATAAAAACTTGATTGCATTTGGACATCATTAGGGCCTTGAAATTAGATATTCACATTTAGGTCCTTCACATATCACATTTCATCCTTAGAAAACCCTCCAAGGACCTTATTGTAAATCGTAGGGACCTATTTGCAAGCTTTAGGGACTGCTCTGTCACCATTCCTTATCACTTATGGGCCTCCCTACAAATTTCGTACCCCTTCGCGCAGGGTTTCTAGCATAATTTTTCTAAAAAAGCCCTTGTCACCTGCTGCTCGCATGAACACTGGTCACTGCGAAGAACACGCGTCATCGTGGACGTTCATTCGCTGATCCTCTCGATCTATGGCCCTCTTTGATTCGAATGTTTGAGAGACTTAGCACGTGCAACCACCACCTCACCCAGATCTGATCCTACGATCCACTTTTGGCCTAGGATTGCATGCTCTCCTCTCCTCAAATCTCCTCCGCCCAAGACCTAATCGCCTATCCTCACCTCTGCAGTGAGAGGATTCACTCTTGATTCTACTTAAGGAGCTCCTCTGCCTCACGCGCAAAGGATCGACTCCTCTCTACACCTATTAAGCCGATCATTCATCAACTCCAGTTCCTCTCCTCACACTGTCCCTGTTTCATGGCCATTAGCGGCGAAGCTCCACCTGCCTTTCCGACTCTCCTCGCCGCTAAGGACATCATAGCACCGGAGGGCGACCCAGAACTCCACTAACAAGTTTTCCCTCCGCTAGAGTACCTCCTTCTTCCATTCTTCCTCTCCATCCATCGGGTGGAGACCCAAAGGTCCCATTCTTCCATCTAAACTAGGTTTCAATGCTTTCTAGAGTAGCTGTAGTGATAATTAGAATAGTTAGTTTAGGAGTGATGTTAGTTAGTTTAGGAGTAGATTAGTGTAGAAATCACCTCCACCTCCTCTGATCAATTCAGATCAGAGGAGATGAATTCATATCACTCACTGATCACTGATCTCCCCCTTTACGTCCCCATTTCATGTTCTAATTTTCCTCGTATTTTATTTCTCAATCCACCCACTCATTAGAGCCAAATCCTCATCCCATTATTTTTGAGCTTTAAGATAAGGATTTGCGCTCAAAAACCATCTAGGGGTCTCTTCACTCGTCATTTTGTTCACAAAGACCCTTAATCTTATTTGAAAAGGATCGATTTGCTTGATCTGATTTCAGTTTGGTTTTTAAGGCGAGATCACAAGATTTTGATCAGATTAATCTTTGAAGGGTTTTGATCAAACGATTTTGAGATGCTCTTAATGAAGAATCTGAAAGTTCCCTACTAGGAGGGGTGACGTAAAAATATGCGGAAATAAAAATATAAAGCAATCTCACAAAAATCAATCGCACAATGTACACAGGTATTTTTAGGTGGAAACCCAAACGGGGTGAAAACCACCACCTAACCCTCTCGAGTTAGGATTTTCCGATCAACCTAGTTGATCAAATCCACTAACCGAATCACTTTGAAACGAGGGTGATTCAACCTCAGTACAACCACGCTACAAGTACGAGGGTAGCGTTCCTCAACCCCTTCTCTCCACGAGAAGGATTTTGTCCCACGAAGGAGACGGGAATTCGCAAAGCGAATACCCAACCAAAAGACAAAGGTAAAAGAAACAATAGTCCTATAGAGCCAACAAAGTAATTAACCTAAGCTTCTATAGGAAATAGGAAACTCCCCTTTGCAAGGAGTGCGTCGACGATGACGCGGGTGCGTGAGCCACGCAACGGCGCAATGTCGCTCTCGTAGACAACGGCGGGAGAGCGGGTGCGCGAAGGGAATGATGCTCTCAAGATGTAGAACTTGAGCTTAGAGAGCAAGAGCTTCTTGGACACAAGAGAGTGGAAGTATGTTGCTTAAGTGTGTCTTGTGTTTTTCTAAGTGTGTTTCTTGTGTATTTGTGTTGCAAAGGCTCCCCTCTATTTATAGAGGCCTTAGGAAGGCTTTGGAAGGCTTAAGAAAGGTTCTATAGCCGTTGGGTGCAAAGCCCAAGAGAATCAGGCCGAAATCAGGACAATGATTGCATTTGACAGGGTCATCAGACGTCTAATTATGTCATCATACGTCTGGAAGGCCACATTAAGACGTCTGATTTCAAGGTCTGACGTCTGATTCTATGAGGGTTTCTCCCTGACTTGAATCAGATCTAAACAGGGTTTTTGTGCAAGTCCATCAGACGACATACAGGACGTCTGGCACTAAGTCTGGACGTCTGGAAACCTACTTTTACTGTGGGAATTGATTTCCAAACGTTGCAACGGCTAGAAAATCTCTGAGAAGAGATTTTGGGTCAGCCGAGGCAAAACGGTCATTTATCAGACGTCTGGAGAGGCCTAAGGACGTCTGATAAGGCTCTAACGGTCATATTCTTGAGTGCCTGCTGAGTTAGCCAACGGTCCACTAACTGGACGTCTGGCAAAGTCATCAGACGTCTCCTAAGACGTCTGGTCTAAGGTCTGGACGTCTGATTTCATCAGACAGAACTAACTATGTCCAGCCTAACAGTTATCAGACGTCTGAAACAACAGTCAGACGTCTTAAAATACATTATCAGACGTCTGATTTGGGAATTAGACGTCTGTAAAGTCTGTTTGAACCCTATATTGGTTTTCTAAGTATTCTACAGAAAACCTAAGTATCCTAGGGTTGTGCCGATGTTCCTAGGACTACTGTTAGGGTTCTTTGAGGCTCTTTAACATAATTTCTAAGGAAAATAAAGAGCAAGAAAAATAAAGATAAAAGTACATGAAAGGATCAAAAAGAATCTATCCTATTCTTCTTGTCTTCTATCTTCAATCTGTCGCTCCACGCGAACCTCCTCTGTTTTCCGTCAAGCTCCTCCAATCCGTCCTGGATGCGAGCTCGAACTCCGTCTAAACACGTCCACATTTGCAATTGACCTGAAATCTAGGACTCAAATTGCAAATGTTAAATAACACGTGTTTTGTTATCACCAAAACAAATGATCGTGGTGCTCTAGCACCAAGAATCTCCCCCTTTTTGATGATGACAAAATCGTAAATAATAATGCATAAAATTCTCCCCCTTTTTGACATTATCAAAAAGGTTTAATTGATTTTACATTTCTTATAACTCCCCCTTAAAACATGCTCTTCTATGAATTTATTTTAACAAAGGTGATATTCTCCCCCTTTTTGTAATAACAAGATAGCTATTATTTTTCTTCCCCTTACTAAAGTAAATTTAGCTACCTTATTTCTCCCCCTTAAAAATTGACAATTTGCTCATTAATTTTTAACTCCCCCTATCTAAATGCTTATAAAAAGATAGGGTTAAGAATTTTACCTCACCTACCATGGCCAATAAAATGGCCCGAATGATGGTGGTGGATGCCACATCGGATGGGGTTCCCATCCGTAGCTTGGAGGCCCGAGCATTGGCGCCGGTCTCCAATCTGGTGGTCGACGTGCGGCGGATCCGTCGTTTGTTCGCCGTCTCGTCGGTCTTCTTGTTCTCCTCCTTGGTCTATGATAACACCACGCAAGGGGGTAGTAATTAGGTTGAATATGGCCCATCTTTAGAATAAAAGGCACAACATAAAGTAGAATAGGAGCATTGCATGCATCAAGTACCAAGATTGCTTATAAACTGTATTAATGGCCATTTGTGTAAAGCATTTGTCAAAGCAGGCCTCAGATGAGCAATCGGACCGCACGGATGGATTCAGGACGACGAACGGAGTCTAACGGACTCAAAATCGGCCAAATCCGACATCCGGAGCTCCCACAATGGGCCCAAGAAATCCTGACCGTTGATCTGGAGATCAACGGCCTAGAACGCGCCACGTCGCCCCACCCCCGCCGCCCGCACGCCCCCAAGCCAGCCAAGGACGCATCTCGGCCGTTGATCTTCGATCGAACGGCCGAGATCCGCGCGCTCGCCCGCGGTCGCCGCGACAAAGCGCGGGCGTGGCGCAACGGTTAGCGCGCACGCCCGCGTCGCGGCGACGCGCGTTCGAATCGCGCGGAGCGGAAATCACTTGCGGGCGGAGGGCGCGGCAAAATTGAGCCGCGCGATCAGAAGCGAGCGGCTAGGATCGCGCCACGCGGCGCGACGACAGCGCCCCACCTCCCACGCGCGCGCGCACGCCGGGCGGAAACGCGCGCGCGCACGCACGCCCGAAGCGCGATCCTAGCGCAGGCGCAGAAGGATCTCAGCCGTCCGATCATCAATCGGACGGCTCTCGTTCGACGTCCACGGATCGCGCCTGAAGAGAGAGAGGGGCGGGCGGCTGACCGGCGGCAGAAGGCCTTCACCGACGTATATGGAAGCGGTTTTAGCGACGTTCTGGATGTCGCTAAAGCACATTCTTCTTGTAGGAAGCCCTTAACTCTATTTAAACCCCCTTCTACCACCATTCAAGGCATCCTCTCCCACTTGCAACTACTCCACTCCTCTCCTAGCTAGTCTTAGGCACTCTTGTAATCGCCGGAGACGACGAGCCGCCGACGGAGCCTCCTCCACCGCCGTGGCTGCCTCGTCGCTCTCCACTCTCTCTCTACCTCTCTCTCTCTCTTTTAAGCTTTCATTTACTTTTGTCGAAGCATGTATTTAATATTGTAAACCATGAACTATGAATGCATGTTTAATGAAATTATTTTCCATTTAGTTGCCATTTTAATTTCTGTTTAAAGTGCATGATCAAAACCAAGAGCTTTCTAACCCTAAACTCTCTCTATCTCTCGCTTTTCAAAACCGTTTCTTTCGCAAGCAAAACTCCGCCTTTTTCGTGACAACAAGTGGTAAACAAAATCCGATTTCCACGCCTCCCTGAGATCGACACTCGGACTCACCTCCGTTTACTTCTTTTAAAACCGACGTATCAAGTGCAACTATAACGACACCTCTTAACACACACGCACGAAGGCACGTCAGTTATTGGCGCCGTTGCCGGGGAGGCAACGGATTTGTTTTATCACCTCCATTCCACCTTCATTCTCATATCGTCTAATGCCCTATTTTCCTTTTTACTTGACGGATGCAGGAATTCGGCGCATGGACGGCGAAGCGACGCATTCCACTATGGTAGCAAGGAAGTAGACGCCTCGAGGACCGATAGTGAGTACTCTCTCTCTCTCATTGTTTGCTTGCGTGAAAAAGCTAAAAAAAATCATAAAAATTGAAAAAAATTGGCGTGGCGAATGATTGCTTGACCCACATTCTTAACACACCACCCTACAAAAAAATGTACACTCTAATATACTGGACAAATTCTTGGAGTGTTCTTTTCTTTCTCTCTTGAGTGGTGTTTGCGAAGCCACCGTGAGTTGACCTGGGCCGCACCACTCAACCCTAAAACTAACTCATCTAATAGAAGCTGCACGATCTTTAGGATGAGTACACTAGGGTTTTTAGAGCCTCTACAAAATAAAAGGAAATCTACTTTCACTAAGTTGTGTGCAGAACTTGACGTGCCCACTGAAACTTGTTTGAAAAAAATTAAGACACGTCAACCCTAAAAAGTACTTAAGTAAGGATGAAACACTAAAAAGACACTATATCTTAACAAATCCTTGCTTGAAAATCATGTTTTGCTAGAAGCACACACTTTGAAAGTAGAACATTAAGAGGCACCACCCCAATCAACGCCTCATCATATCACCCTAAGCACAAGCACTATCCTAGCCCTTTAAAACTGAGTAGACGTGCCCTAGGCAGGACTGAGTTAAGTCTCAAAAGGTGAGGTTTTGTCTGCTAGGCACTTGGCTTTCATTCCCTTGGTAGAATCTGGTGACTAGGCTGCGGGGCAGTGTCAAACGACCGTGGTTGTGGGGTCTATGGAACCGGAGGCGCAAGCCAAAGGAAGAACCTTCCCTGCAATCCCCTCGTAATCAACCTGGCCAGATTAGCCTTGGGAGGGGGAGTCCAGTGTTTACGGACTTAATCAACCTTTGTGAGATTTCTAGGTCTCCTAAGGAATACACCATAAGGATTAGGCTTGTTTGTTTGATTGAGTGCACAACTCTCTCTCATCTGTTCTTCCCGCATCCCTTCATTTCTTCCATGGATTTCAATGCCTATCCATCTTACCCAAACTACCCCCAACAGGATTTGTATGCTAACCCAAGTGGACCATACCCACAGCCTACTTGGGCTAACCAATCACCAAGTTGGGGATGCAACCTGGAATATCCCTCTTGGCCCAACTATGACCAAACCGTACCAACCTCTTATTGGAATACACCTAACATAGCCACCCAAGGGTACGATTCAAATTGTGGGGCTCCATATCTCGATTGTCCTCACGATGCCTCCTCATTTAGGTCCGACCCGCTCTACTGTGATAGGACCTACACTTTTGGAGAACACCAAGAACCCTACCCATCTCAGGATAATAACCAAGAAAGGTCATCTGAATTCAACAACCTTTCCTACTTGACCTTTGGATCGGAAGGAGTCCTAGACAAATGGAAATCAGAAAATAATCGGAAATCTAGGCAAGCCCAGGATCATCAACCTTTGATTTGGTCCCCTGATGAAGAATCTGACTGGGAGGAAAACTTAGAACCTCAACTATTCTGGAGTAGGACCAAACAAAGAATGGTTCCTCTTGAAGAACTGGACCCTGAACATGATAGAATAGAGGACCCACCCAAGAACCTAAACACCAGTGTGGGTTCTGATCCACAACCTCAACCATACTCTCTTAACCTGGATTTCAAGGAGGAAATCCAAAGGACACCAAATGACACCATGTCAATTCTTGATAACCTCCAGTTAGAACTACACAGACAGAATCAAGAATTGGTTAAAGGGCAACATGCCATGTGGAGTTGTTCCAACAATTGGGGGAAGAAGGCCAAAGAAAGCTGTTGCATACAACGCCATTCATGGAATTCATAAAGCAAGGACCTACCATGATCAGTTGGACTACACCTAGTCATCCTGATTTGGTTCAGTCCACCATTGATACCCCTCAGGAGTTGGATAGCTCAGTGGATAAGGAAAGTAAGGATTCCTTGGAGCACAATTTGGGGAGCATTGAGAACAAACATCAGGAGGAAACTGAGAAGGTGAGGGGAGAGACCTTGGAATCTGAATCTAATCGGCTCAAGACAAGTAATCCGGTGGGAGCAACAGCCACCATCATAGATGGAGAATGGAGTTACAATTTTAAAGAAATTGATTATGAATCAGTTGGAATCCCCATCACAAAGTTGGAGGAAGGCCGAGAGAAAGAATATGATCTAGAGGATGAAATTGACCCTACCTCTAATGTAACCTCAAACAATGAATCTGATACAAAGAAGGTGGCAGAAAATATTCTTGAGATCAAGGGCTTGGAAGGAATGAGCGATGAAACCATAGTTGCGGAAGAGATGGATTCGTCTTTGGAGAGAAGCTTCATGCTTGATTGTAAGGCTCATTCTGAAACTCTGGACCTTATTACCTGCCCTACCAGAATAAAGATCCCCACTGGAATTGATACACTTTCGATGGATTACAATTTTATGGGGACACAAGCTGAATATCAGACCTACATCTTTAGTGTCTGGCATGTCATATTTGGGGTGCGTTCGTCCACAGCAACCTGTTTGCATGACCACAAACTAAGAGAGGATCTGACACAGGCATGCATGATATATCTGTTACAGAATTCCCGCCCCTTTGGAACGGGACTCCACCACAACCTTATTCGCATCTGTGGACTTCTGATTTTGGGTCTGGTAAATTTTGAACATATCTTCTTGACCCAAGCCATTCCTGTTTGTGCACCGCCCAGCTGGAGGCGTTAAACTCAGCGCTTCCTGGGAGGCAACCCAGCGGATTCAGACAGATCTGGTAGTTTACGTCACTCAGGTACTATCTTTTTGAACCCTTTTGCATCCATGCATCTGCCAATGAGGACATTGTCCAACTTAAGCATGGGGGGGATGGTAAACTGCATAATCCTGAGCTTAATTAATCAGTCTGAATGAATAAATTAATTGATTAAAAAAAAAAATGAATTTAGGAAGAAAAACTTAGGCATTAGAAACTTGTCAATAGTGGGAAATAATACAAAAAGAACTTAAACACTTAGACTTTTCAGGCCTTCAGGCTTAATTAGCCCTGGTGTCCATTAAAATATGGATTTAGCGGCGAACCCTTGCAACTTTAAGCTATTCTAATCCACCTAATAAATAAGGTAATAAGTATACGACTTATCAACTCACCCTCTAACTCAGGAAAACTTTGAGTCTAAGCATCTACACACATTTTTGCACAGACTCACTTCTCGGAGATTTTGACAGAAATTGGGTAGCTAATGAACTCTCTAGGGTGGTATGGCTGGCAAGTTGTCGTGGGTAATAGCCCATTGGCAGGTTGTCCAGAACCCAGCCACAGGCCATTTCTTTTTCGTTGCCTTTGGGTACATTTGAGATTAGGGAAGCCACCTATGAAAAAAAAAAAAAAAAAAAAAAGAGAAAAGAAAATAAACCACACTTCACCGCACAAGTATGGCTGGCAAGTGATCATGGGTAACAGCCCATTGGTCGGTTGTCCAGTGCCCAGCTCAATAATTGCACAAAAAAGACCAAAGCACCTAAGGACGAAGTGGGGAAGTAGTACAAGCCGGGGAGATATACACTGGAAAATCCTTGTGTTGACCCCAAGTAAAATGAACGTAGGGAGAAAGCTACCAGTCGAACAAATACACCTTCAGGCAAAAATTTATTTTCTTTTCCGGACACCTAGAGGCGTAGAAACTCGAAGTCTGTCTCAATTACCGTTAGGTGAGTCTATCACAACATTCACACCAAGATGCTTAGCACTTAGGGTTTTGATCGAGTTTTGGGGTGGGTTGGATAGCCGTAAAAAGTTACCAACCCACACTGAATTCCGAAAATTCTAAAAAGACATATACAGACATATACGTATACATATGAATAGTTATATATACAAAGTAAGGATTCGGGCGATTTGTATTTTGGAAGACACCCGGGCGCTGGTTAGTCTTTGTAGATTAAGATATTCGTATATTTCCTCTTATTGACGAGTAACGAAGTGCCGAAGCAATTACTTCTTGAATTCCCCAAAGAAATAAAGGCTAGAATAAACCTTGCTAGGGACTATCAAGGAGTAAGCATGGGGGTATGATAACACCACGCAAGGGGGTAGTAATTAGGTTGAATATGGCCCATCTTTAGAATAAAAGGCACAACATAAAGTAGAAAAGGAGCATTGCATGCATCAAGTACCAAGATTGCTTATAAACTGTATTAATGGCCATTTGTGTAAAGCATTTGTCAAAGCAGGCCTCAGATGAGCAATCGGACCGCACGGATGGATTCAGGACGACGAACGGAGTCTAACGGACTCAAAATCGGCCAAATCCGACATCCGGAGCTCCCACAATGGGCCCAAGAAATCCTGACCGTTGATCTGGAGATCAACGGCCTAGAACGCGCCACGTCGCCCCGCCCCCGCCGCCCGCACGCCCCCAAGCCAGCCAAGGACGCATCTCGGCCGTTGATCTTCGATCGAACGGCCGAGATCCCGCGCGCTCGCCCGCGGTCGCCGCGACAAAGCGCGGGCGTGGCGCAACGGTTAGCGCGCACGCCCGCGTCGCGGCGACGCGCGTTCGAATCGCGTGGAGCGGAAATCACTTGCGGGCGGAGGGCGCGGCAAAATTGAGCCGCGCGATCAGAAGCGAGCGGCTAGGATCGCGCCACGCGGCGCGACGACAGCGCCCCACCTCCCACGCGCGCAGCGCACGCCGGGCGGAAGCGCGCGCGCGCACGCACGCCGGGCGGAAACGCGCGCGCGCACGCACGCCCGAAGCGCGATCCTAGCGCAGGCGCAGGAGGATCTCAGCCGTCCGATCATCAATCGGACGGCTCTCGTTCGACGTCCACGGATCGCGCCTGAAGAGAGAGAGGGGCGGGCGGCTGACCGGCGGCAGAAGGCCTTCACCGACGTATATGGAAGCGGTTTTTAGCGACGTTCTGGATGTCGCTAAAGCACATTCTTCTTGTAGGAAGCCCTTAACTCTATTTAAACCCCCTTCTACCACCATTCAAGGCATCCTCTCCCACTTGCAACTACTCCACTCCTCTCCTAGCTAGTCTTAGGCACTCTTGTAATCGCCGGAGACGACGAGCCGCCGACGGAGCCTCCTCCACCGCCGTGGCTGCCTCGTCGCTCTCCACTCTCTCTCTACCTCTCTCTCTCTCTTTTAAGCTTTCATTTACTTTTGTCGAAGCATGTATTTAATATTGTAAACCATGAACTATGAATGCATGTTTAAATGAAATTATTTTCCATTTAGTTGCCATTTTAATTTCTGTTTGAAGTGCATGATCAAAACCAAGAGCTTTCTAACCCTAAACTCTCTCTATCTCTCGCTTTCAAAACCGTTTCTTTCGCAAGCAAAACTCCGCCTTTTTCGTGACAACAAGTGGTAAACAAAATCCGATTTCCACGCCTCCCTGAGATCGACACTCGGACTCACCTCCGTTTACTTCTTTTAAAACCGACGTATCAAGTGCAACTATAACGACACCTCTTAACACACACGCACGAAGGCACGTCAGTCTACTCCTTGGTTCTCCCAATTCGAGTTGACCAGCCTTGAGCTTGTAGGTCCAGTCCCTTATGTTGTAATTATCCCTGAACCCTACAAAACAAGATTCTAATTTTTTCTTCGGTATCCAAGTGAGCTTGGATCCGGATCTGTTAGCGGGTCTCCTTGATGGAGATCCTTTCTCAATCTTAGGGCTATATAAATCATCTACTTTGTTGATTAGTTTGTTAGAGCTTTCCCTAAGACATGCAATTTCTCTTTCTATAGTATTCATCTTAGTCTTTAAATCAGAAATTTCTATTTTTAGACTATCATTTTCCTCAATCAATTTATTATTTTCATTGATGAGGTCTTGATTTTCTAATAATAGGTTATTATCCTTAGGACTAGTTTCTATGTCTTTGAGTTATTTTTCTAACCTATCATTTTCATTTCTAAGAAAACTAAGGTTCTTTTTAATGCCTTTATTTTCTACCCTAAGTGATTTACTAATCTCAAAAAGTTCATTAAATGCTTCTTGAAGATCGAGATTTACCTCGTTGTCGCTGTCGTTGCTTCCACTTTCGCTGTCGCTGTTGGTTCCTTTGGCCATGAAACCAAAGCAAGTTGTTTCTTCTTCTTCTTCTTCCTCCGAGCTTGTCTCCTCATGAGTGCCTTGCAACCTCCTCCATATCTCGTGGGCGGTGGTGCACTCTTGGATTCGTTCGAATTCTTTTGGACTCAATGCGCAATACAAGGCATTCATTGCCTTTGCGTTGAGTGAGAGCTCTAGAATCTGCACCTGCGAGTAGCCTCCTTGGGGTCGCTTCGGGATCTCGTATGGGGTTTCGCAACATCCCCATACCTCGAATTCAGTGGCTTGGAGCCACGTCTTCATCCTCAGCTTCCAGTAGCTGTAGTTGTTCCCGTCAAAGTAGGGCGGACGGGTTGTGGACTGCCCCTCGGAAAATTTGATCGCTGATGTGCTTCCCTCCATTTGATCTCTTGCCGGGTGTTACTCCGATCTCGCAAGACCTGCTCTGATACCAATTGAAAGTTCCCTACTAAGAGGGGTGACGTAAAAATATGCGGAAATAAAAATATAAAGCAATCTCACAAAAATCAATCGCACAATGTACACAGGTATTTTTAGGTGGAAACCCAAACGGGGTGAAAACCACCACCTAACCCTCTCGAGTTAGGATTTTCCGACCAACCTAATTGATCAAATCCACTAACCGAATCACTTTGAAACGAGGGTGATTCAACCTCAGTACAACCACGCTACAAGTACGAGGGTAGCGTTCCTCAACCCCTTCTCTCCACGAGAAGGATTTTGTCCCACGAAGGAGACGGGAATTCGCAAAGCGAATACCCAACCAAAAGACAAAGGTAAAAGAAACAATAGTCCTATAGAGCCAACAAAGTAATTAACCTAAGCTTCTATAGGAAATAGGAAACTCCCCTTTGCAAGGAGTGCGTCGACGATGACGCGGGTGCGTGAGCCACGCAACGGCGCAATGTCGCTCTCGTAGACAACGGCGGGAGAGCGGGTGCGCGAAGGGAATGATGCTCTCAAGATGTAGAACTTGAGCTTAGAGAGCAAGAGCTTCTTGGACACAAGAGAGTGGAAGTATGTTGCTTAAGTGTGTCTTGTGTTTTTCTAAGTGTGTTTCTTGTGTATTTGTGTTGCAAAGGCTCCCCTCTATTTATAGAGGCCTTAGGAAGGCTTTGGAAGGCTTAAGAAAGGTTCTATAGCCGTTGGGTGCAAAGCCCAAGAGAATCAGGCCGAAATCAGGACAATGATTGCATTTGACAGGGTCATCAGACGTCTAATTATGTCATCAGACGTCTGGAAGGCCACATTAAGACGTCTGATTTCAAGGTCTGACGTCTGATTCTATGAGGGTTTCTCCCTGACTTGAATCAGATCTAAACAGGGTTTTTGTGCAAGTCCATCAGACGACATACAGGACGTCTGGCACTAAGTCTGGACGTCTGGAAACCTACTTTTACTGTGGGAATTGATTTCCAAACGTTGCAACGGCTAGAAAATCTCTGAGAAGAGATTTTGGGTCAGCCGAGGCAAAACGGTCATTTATCAGACGTCTGGAGAGGCCTAAGGACGTCTGATAAGGCTCTAACGGTCATATTCTTGAGTGCCTGCTGAGTTAGCCAACGGTCCACTAACTGAACGTCTGGCAAAGTCATCAGACGTCTCCTAAGACGTCTGGTCTAAGGTCTGGACGTCTGATTTCATCAGACAGAACTAACTATGTCCAGCCTAACAGTTATCAGACGTCTGAAACAACAGTCAGACGTCTTAAAATACATTATCAGACGTCTGATTTGGGAATTAGACGTCTGTAAAGTCTGTTTGAACCCTATATTGGTTTTCTAAGTATTCTACAGAAAACCTAAGTATCCTAGGGTTGTGTCGGTGTTCCTAGGACTACTGTTAGGGTTCTTTGAGGCTCTTTAACATAATTTCTAAGGAAAATAAAGAGCAAGAAAAATAAAGATAAAAGTACATGAAAGGATCAAAAAGAATCTATCCTATTCTTCTTGTCTTCTATCTTCAATCTGTCGCTCCACGCGAACCTCCTCTGTTTTCCGTCAAGCTCCTCCAATCCGTCCTGGATGCGAGCTCGAACTCCGTCTAAACACGTCCACATTTGCAATTGACCTGAAATCTAGGACTCAAATTGCAAATGTTAAATAACACGTGTTTTGTTATCATCAAAACAAATGATCGTGGTGCTCTAGCACCAACAGAATCTTCCCTCAGATGAGCCATGTTTGAATTGGACATAAAATTGGGTATTTCATGGTTTTAAAGAGAGTGGTAGAGCCAAGGAGAATCAACCTTGTTGATTTGAGGCTCTACCATGTATTTCTGTGTGGATTTATTATTTGAGATTCTGATTTCTAACTTAATGAATTTTCAGTATTCCTTAAGGTTTCAAACAACTGGGATTCAAGTTGGATTTATTGGACTAATTCCAACACCTCCTACATGTTGTCTATAGCATTAGAAAGGTGTTAAATCAGTGGTTTTCCTTTTGATTTGAAATGAGAATGATGACAAGGAGTTTTGATGCAGAGTTTAACATCTCAAAGTGATTTCAGTGATTTTTTTAAGCCTTGTCAGAATTTTAAAATGCTTACTATGTGATTTTTGAATCTCAATTCATCACATTAAAGTGCTGCATTTGCAGCTACATTTCAAGGGTTTCCCAGCCCTAAATTCCATGAAAAATCACTCTTTGATTTGGGCACTTTTGATCCCTGATCAGACTTTCTCAAGTTTAAGCTAGGATATGAGTGTACTGAATTAGGAACTGATCTGATGATTTGAGGATACAGACCCTGCTGCAGCTGTTGGATTGATTTCCAAATGCACTGCAGCAACCATTTGAACTATTTAAAATGCCTAGTTTGATTGAAGGATGCCTGAGCAGCTCTTTGAGAATTTATGTGAGCATTAGCAGTTGCTGCTGCTGTATTTGCAGTTGCTACTGTTACTTGTTGATTGTTGCTCATTGTCTGAACTGATAGGGCGGTAACTAGGTTTTAAGTTATTCAAATTAGCTGACCTATTGTGTAGTGTTAGAACACATGTACAAGCTTTCATGTACCTTAAAATGATCTTTAGATTCAAATTGAATAGCTTGTAATATGGATTTAAACTCCTTTGTCAACTATACATATAGTTAACCGTCCAAAAATCAAAATTAATGCAATTGTGGGTTGAAATTCATGCTTGCCTGATTGAATACCATCTACATAATGTTTGGGAGATTTATGATCCCTGGCATAATCTTTTCAGCCCTTTAAGCTCTATGAGGCCTTAGGTTCTCATGTTAATACCTCTTTTAGGCCTTACTTGTATGAACTTTGTAATTAAATAAAAACCCTATAAAAAATAAAATAAAATAAAATAAACCTATCTTGGTGAAGATTAGGTATATTTCTTAGTGTACACTAAGTTTTGAGGTCATCTGAACCCCCAGCTTGGTAAAACATACCAGCCGACGGTTTAGTGTACCTCTTGACTTAATAAAAGAAACTATTATATAAAAATCCCAAAAACACTCTCTATCTTTTATCTCTTTCTTTCTTTCTCATCCCCTACCTCCATAAAATATATAAAACCCATAAAAAGAAGAAAAACCCCAAAAAGACTCAAAAATACCATGTATACTAGGTATATACTTGTAAATATAAGCTATATAATAAGTTATACATGTATATATTATAAAATAGATGTATAATAGGTGTAAATAACTTATATATATATTATATATTTTAAATTAAATATTTAAGATTATTTAAACTGTACATATCTTAATTATATAATTATCTACTATTTATATTAACTTATAAGCATTATAACTTAAGTAAATATATAAAACTCTATATATAAATGTAATTACTAATTGTATAGTGTATATATGTTTATATATGTATTATTTATATTAGAAACCATGTATTATAATTTAATTATGTATATAGAATAAATACTGAATTTATTAAGTTATTACCTAAGTTATTAAGTTAAATCAAAATAAATTAGTAAATTAAGTTATAATTGAGATGAGTTATACTGTACATTTGTATTATAATATTTTAAGTAGCTTAAATAATTTAACTATATTTATATTGTATTATACTATTTATACCTAATTTATATGTAAAATAGCCTAAAAACTAATATTTAAATGTAAATAAACTAAAATAAAACTTGTAAAATACAATAAAAATATGTATTAAATACTTTAATATGTATATTAATACTGTACAGTATCAATTAGACTATTAATTAAGTAATTTATACGTTAATTAAGAAATAAACCCAATAAACAATATGTATAAATTGTAAACTTTGACTAATTTATTTATATAGTAAATGTAATTAAGTTTGTAAATAAATTATATAATTAAGTATTCCTATGTAAATAATGTCATACCATATAATTTAATTTTAAATTAGATTAATTTATGGCCCTCAATTCCAGGGCCAAAACCCACAAAATTAGACAAGCGAAGCTAGATTTCAGCGCGCACACCCCTGTGGCATAGTGTCACATCGTGGGTGGAAAAGCTCATGCTGCATCTTAAATTATTTTTCTTTCCCCCCTACTTCAGTTGTCAAGCGCTCGGTTCTAAACAACTAACACCCCTTCCCCTCTGAGAATGAGACTTTGACATTAAAATGAGATTGGTTTAAGAAAATGTGTGCGGTGCGAGCTGGGAGCGTGACACTATGCGTGGGCCTGTGTGGGCCTAGTATTGAACATAAAATCGGATTAAATGGGCTAATTAACGAATTAGGATGGCTCTTAGTAGAGATCTGATCCTACCCCTTGAGGGTGCTATGTATCCCTCAAAAAGGTCGCCCGCCAACTTAAAATCCTAATTTTGTCATTAAGAACAATAATTAATTTCTAATTAACAAGTGTAATAAGAAAAGAAGAAGAAGAAGAACGACTGTGCATATGTATATGTATATATTATGTATATATAAGTATAAATGTATAGTATACTATAAATAAATAATGTAATAAAAAGTATACGTTAGAATACAGTATATTGTTTGAGCTTAAGTATGTATATAAATAACTTGTGAGCTTTAGTGATAGGTAAGTATGTCACTGTATATAGAATAGACGTCAGTATAGATCCTATTTTTACCTTAGCTTATACATATACTTTTTCCTAAGGTTTAGCGAAGTTTATATATGTCGCTATACATACATTATATGTTATTGTAAATGTTAACATGTTAACTTAAGTTAGTATAGTATATATTATTTCTTATTATGGTACATATATCTAAGTATTATTAATATAAGATGTAAATAAATAGTATATAATATTTAATTAAAGTGTTTGATGCTTGTTTGTAGATAGATGTTTGCAAACATTTTAATTCATTCTTTTGTACACAAATTGTTTCATTCTTTCAATTATTAATTAATTAATTCATATTTGTACATAAAATTAATCTTTTTGGAATTAAAGAATAATATTGGACTTAGAGAGTGATATATATCAATAACTGCCTCCCAGTGAACGACCTGGAATAAACCAATAAAAATTAAGTAAATAAATAAAATTGATGAAACAACGGTTTGTATTTGTGACATATACTACAACAACGATATTTTTTATACAAACCGTGGTCGGTCGCTTCACTTTTCCCCCCATCTCCCTTTTGCTGAATCTAGTCGACATTTTTACGCTAAGATGATGGTGCGGTTGGTCACCTTCGCCTGTCCATTCGCCTGGGGATGTCCCACGAACATAAGGCGTAGGTGGATACCTCAGCTGGTGTAAAATTCCTTGAATTTTTTGTAAGCGAACTAGGTGTCATTGTTTGTGACAATGTACTGAGGTATCTCATAACGAGCTATAATGTCTTTGCAGACGAGGGAGATAATCTATCAGTTGTTGGGTTGGCCATAGCTTCAACTTCAACCCATTTGGAGAAGTAATCAATTGTCACCAGTAAAAACCGCTTCTGGGTAGGGGTTGGCAGGAAAGGGCCAATGAAGTCATGCCCCATTTTGCAAAGGGGATGGGTGACATTATAGGCACTAACTTTCCAAGTGGCAAGTGGTGCAGGGTAGTGAACCGCTGGCACTTGTCACACTTGCGCATGAAGTCCTTGCAGTGTTGCTTCATTTGGGGCCAGAGGTAGCTTGCTTGGAATAGCCAAGCCAGAAGTGCCTTGTACCCTTCGTAATTCCCACACACGCCTCCGTGGGCTTCTTAAAGGGCCTGCTTTGCTTCCTCTTTTGTTAGGCAGTGCAACAGAGGGTGGAATACCCTCGCTTGTACAGTTGCCCCTTTATCAAGGTGTACCTTAAGGCTTCTAGGCGAAAGGCCTTGGGCCATGGTTCCCTTGGGGGTAGCTCGCCAGAATTCAGGTAAGTGATGATAGGCATCATCCAAGAGATGGATTGCTGTATCGCGAACATTTTGGGAGTAGGTACAGTTGGCTCCTTTAGGGTCTGGAAGCAGATATATTCCTCTTGCCCTAGAGAGATGGCAGCAGTGAGTCTGGCCAACACATCCGCCAGGGGGTTATTGGCTCTAGGCACCCGCCTAATCGAGATGGTCTTAAAATCTACTAGTTCCTCTCTGACTTTGTCAGCATACAAGATCATATTTGAATCCCGATCTTAGTATTCGCCATTTATTTAGTTGGCGACCAGCTGAGAATTCGTGTAAATCTCCAGCAAGGTGACGCCTCTAGACTTGGCCACCCAGATGTTGGTGCAAGGACACCACGATCATTAATTTTGATGATAACAAAACACTTATGATTTAACATTTGCATTTGAGTTTATGAGTTTCAGAAAAATGCAAATGAATATAAGTAGAAGCTCAAGCTCACATCCATGGTGGATTGGAGGAGTTTGATGGAGAAGATGGAGTTTCGTGTGGAGTGAGAGCTTGAAGACAAAAAAAATAGGATAGATGTGTTTTTGTCATGTATTTTGCATTTGTATCTTTATATTCTTTGCTCTTTATTTTTCTTAGATTAATTGTTAAAGAGTCCAAAGTAACAATCAGTAGTCCTAGGAACACATACACAACCTTAGGATACTTAGACATCCAAATGTCCAACCTTAGACTTTAAGATGTCTGACTGTTTGATCAGACGTCCAAAACACTTAGGTTGGAAACCCACTCTCTGTCTGCCATTTTCAGACATCCAGCCCTTAGTTCAGACGTCTGATGATTTTGCCAAACGTCTAACTAGAGGACCGTTGGCTTACCTTAGTGGATTAGCCCTTAATTTATTTTACATCTTCTTTCAGACGTCCATAGAGTATCGTAGACGTCTGATAAATAGACATTAGGTTAAGATCTGACCCAAATCACTTCTTGTCAGACATGATAGTCGTTTAGCCTCAGGAAATCAATTCCCACAAAGAACCCTATTTCCAGACGTCCGACCTGTTGTCTATGCAACTTATCTCTAGAACCCTATTTCAATCTTGTGAAAATAGGAAGGAAATCATCTTAGGATTAGATGTTTGATTATTCTCCCAGATGTCTTATAATTGAATCTTAGATGTCCATCCTGATCCAAATCAGTCCAGATCTTCCACCCTTCTAGATCAAACAACTGATCCCTAGATCAGATGATGGCCCAGACGTCTGACCTTAGAACCAGACATCTGATAACCCTATCAGAATTATAAATAACCCTAATTTTGGCCTGATTTGCCTTGGGTTTATTTCCAACGGCTATAGAAGCTTTCCAAGGCCTTCCAAAGCCTTCTTAGGACCTCTATAAATAGAGGAGCGCCCTTCCTAAGCTATACACACGTAGAGAAACTACTTCCACTCATATTGTGTCTTTGAAAGAGAAGTTTCAAGTACTAGAAGTGCCATTGCTCTCCCGTCTACACAATCTTCATCTGAGAGCACCGATCCACTGTGCACTTCACTTCCATTTTAAGGAAGTACCCGTTGCCTATAGATGCTAAGTTTAATACATACTTTGTGGCTCTATATGATATATTGTAGTTTAGTTTGTTTGGGTACACACCTTGCGAATTCCTGTCTCCCTCGCGAGATAAAATTTTCTTTGTGAAGAGGAGGGGTTTTGAGGTTACGCTGCCCTCGGATATAAAGTAGCGTGGTTGTAAGAGGTTGTACTACCCTCGTTGAAGTAGTACGATAGTGGATTTAATCGATTAGGTCGATCAGAAAATCTTAAGTCAAGAGGCTTAGGTGGTAGTTTTTACCCGGATTTAAGTTTTCACCTAAAAATACCTATGTACTTGTGGGATTGCTCATTTTGTGTTATTGCTAGTTTATTTTTGCATTTTATTTTGTATCACACATATCTCACCCCTCCTCTGTCGGAACCTTCACCGAATGCCTACCAGCATGGCCTCATACTCCGCCTGGTTATTGGATGTAAAGAAGTCTAATTTAATGGCATACCTATGAATAATGTCATCTAAGGCGATCAAGGCTATCTCAGCCCCAGACCTGGCTGTCATAGACGAGCCATCAACATATAGCTGCAAGGGGAGCGTGAGGGAGGCATCCGAGTTCGTGAATTTCGCCATGAAATCTGCTAGGACTTGTCCTTTGATGGCTCTCCTCGACTGGTACTTGACATCGAATTCCGCCAATTCCATATCCCATTTGATATGTCGTACTAATCATGTGGGTTTATGTAGCATTCATCACAGGGGGTAACCTTACAGGATCATTATAGTATGGGCTTGGAAGCATGGGCGTAGCTTCCTAGATGCAGTGACCAAAGCTAGCCCTAGCTTCTCGACAACCGTATACTTAACTTCTGCACCTTGATAGGTTTTACTAACGAAGTATATGGGTCGCTGTGCTCCTTCCCGCTCACCGACTAAAATGCACTGATGGTGGATACGGACGTCACCAGGTATAATGAGAGGACCTGCCTGGGCTGAGGAGCCATTAAGACGGAGGGACTTCGGAGTACGGCTTTGACTTCCTTTAAGGTGTTCTGGCAGCAAGGAGTCCAATGGGCGGCAGTATAGCCTTTGCCCTTTTTTATGCACTCGAAAAAGGGGAGGCATTTGTCGAAAGATCGAGACAAGAACCAGCCTAACGAGGGGATCTTGCTGACAAAATGTCTCAATCACGGGTGCTTTAACCACGGAGTCCAATAAACTTTAGGGTAGTTCCTGAGAGCCTTAAAAACATTTGCTAAAGACTGAGACTAAAGCTAGACAGATATGGATCTTGGTTGGCACTAGAGTACCTTTTAGGCCTATGGTTGGCATTTTGACCTAATCAAGGAGACAAGAGAAAAAGCACTTATCAAATTTGAAAAAATGAATTCATGGTCTAGAATAGAGGTTAAAACCTTAAACTTTTGCTAAGGGACTAGCAAAAGCTAGGCATGGGGGTATGATGAGAACCTCATCATGATCCCTAACTAGTACATTTTGACCTGATAAACTGAACAAAAGCTCCAACATAACCTAAGGGAAGGCCTAAATCTGGGAATTGCAAATCTGAGAATAAAACAATACACAAGAGGTAAAACTGTAATTTTACCATTGCAGTACGTAAATGGGATTTCTAAGGGTCTAGACACAGGTCAAATGGGCTTAATAAGAGAAAAAGTGGGATGATTTGATCAGGAAAGGGTTATAACAAAATCTGGGAATTAAATGACATTCTGTAACCTTAAAACAAACCCACTTCAATTCACAAAGTTTCAGGCAAGATAAAAATTAATTAAACCCTCTAAAATTCATGAAAAAATCTTCCCTAGGGTTTAGAACCTTCAATTTGGCCATTGGAACCTATCTTGACCTAGATTGAAAATCATACCTAATTTTTAACCTAATTTAGGTTTTTGTGCAAAATATCCTATCAAACATGGTCAAACCTAAAATCCAACCTCACCATTGGATTCCTTAGGTCCAAATTAGGTTTATACCAAAATTTGGACCTAAGGAAAGGTCGCCTTGACCCACTTTACAAAACGATTCTCAACAATTACTTTTTGACCCTTAGCTTTTTGACTCTTGCAGAGACCTCCTACCTTTCTCGTCTCTTTCTTCAATCGGGTCCCTCTACCACCCGCCTACGCAGGCCATACCTCCGGCGACTTTACGCGGAGGATGGCGCCGTGCAGACCTGGGGAGCCGGCCCTAGATTTGAAAGGGAGACTCCTTGCGTTGTCGTCTTCAGCATGGGCCGGCTCCCATGCCCTGCCGGCCACCATACCTCTCGTGCAAACGCTCGAGAGGTATGGGTCTTTTTCCGACCATACCTCCGGCGAGGAACTCACGTCTCCTCCTCATGATTCCCTCTCGGCCAGCACCTATTTAAGGAACAGCAACCCATACCGCTTCCTTCAAGCCTGTTTTGGCCAAGAAAATCCCTCAATTTTCATCTCCTCCTCCTCCGGCCATTCGTCCGCAAGCTCCGGCGACCCTCCTCCTCCTCTCTCGTCGCCCTGCCACCATACCAGTGGTAGGGTTACCTCTGCCGTCGTACCAGCAAGCGCCCTCTAGCCCCTCTTCCTCGTCGCCGTCTTCTCCCCTGGGCACTGTCTTCTCCGACGACAGCAGGTACAGCCAGCCGCCAACTCTCCCCCTTTTGTCCACTTAGCTAGGTCAAACTTACTCTTCTCTTTCCCCTCTTCATTTTCCCCTTATCAATTTTTACTATCACACACCGACCATCGCACACCACCGCCACCTTCTCCACCTCCGGCAGACCATCGGCAAAGCGCAGCCACCGCGTCACACCTCCACACGCCTCGTCAGACACCCCATGAGCTCTGCCATAATCTACTGATCACCTTCCGCCCATTCATCAACCGCCAGCACCGCCCCACACTTCCACCGACCTAACCCACCTCCACGGCCACAGAGCGACCTAGGCACACACACCTAGGCCGCCCCATGGCCAGCCACCCCCCGCCTCACCTTCGTCATGACACAGCGAAGGTTCTCCTATGATCAGACAGGGCGGCAAGGCCATATTGGTGGTTTCAGGGTCGCGACGTCTTCCGCCATTAGCGCAGGAGCTGAAGCTTGCTTGAAGCTTCGCGCAGAACCTAGCACCCCAGGCTGTCGGGTCCAGAAGGCGTGGAACCCCCTCGCAAAATTACACAGACCTTCACTTGGCATCAGGGGCCTCAGCTGCATCTGCAATCGAGCGAAGACTTGCTACGGGTGCAAGCGCAAAAGCGGGTGGGATGTTTAGTCCCACTTCGTTAGTTTGCGAGCACCCCACCGCACATAAATTGCAAAAGTAACTTAGGCTCGTTGCCTCAAGACACACAGGGGTGAGGTCCCTCACCCTCACTCACCATACCTCGTCCGTGACACTTCCCCCATGGACCTGGCACCCGGATCTGACTAACCCTGCCTGTGCACACCTCGCACACCACCCACGCCGGTGTGCCTGGTCCCGAGCACGTCACCCAACCCGCATACCCGATTAAGGCTCTGGGAGAGCGAATCCTGGAGTGAATTTGAGAGAGAGAGACGCGGGGAGGATATGGGTTAGGTTTTTCCTGACCAAACACATGTGCAGGGAACAGGAGAGGAAGCAAAGGAGGAAGAGCGGCGAGCACTTAGCCGCAGAGAAGAAAGCTGTGGCCAGAGAGAAAGGGAGAAGGACTCGAAGCAGCAGAGAAGCAAAGGAGGAAGAAGAAGATGGCACTGTAGCCGCAAAGAAGCTAAAGCAGAAGGAGAAAGAAGAGAAGAAGAAGGACTTGGCACAGTAGAGAAGAAGAAGAGAAAAAGAAGCAGCAGAGAAGAATGAAGAAGAAGTCAGAAGGACTAGGCGCACAGCAGAGAAGAAGAAAAGAAGAAGAAGAAGCCAAGAAGAAGAAGAAGAACCAGTAGTAGCAGCACTATAACAACTGGCATTTAAGATGTCTGACCCTTGGAGTCAGACATCTAAAAAGAGAAAGAGAGAGGTAGACAAAAGAAAAAGAAGAAAGAGAGAAGAAAAGAAGAAGACATTTTTTTCCTTTCTTTAGTCTTTTGTAAAATAGTATATATTGTAAATTATGATTTTTTACGCTTCTAGAATCAAGTTTTGCTCCCTGAGTTCGACCTCGGAGATTTTCTGTTTTCGAGTAATAAAATACAAACAAACCAATTGCAGTTTTACAAAAACTCACCACCAGACATTCCTCAACCAAAGGTTTCACAGGATCATGTTCCTCGATACAGTTGCAATCAATAGACTTGGTCGCCCGGAAGATATCCAACTGCATTTTCTTGTCTTCGAAGGCGATTTCCATACATCCCGTGTCATAATCGATGTTTGGCTTAGCCGTAGCTAAGAAAGGTCTGCCTAAGATTATGGGTGCGTTCTGTAGTTTTTCAGGGACTTCCATGTCAAGCACCAAGAAGTCGACCGGAAAATAGAAGTCTTTGACTCGCACAATCATGTCCTCGACAACCCCCTTTAGGTTCTGCACAGATCTATCAGCCAACTGGATGGTGACAGGTGTGGGTGTCAACTCTCCGAAACCAAATCGGTGGTACAGGGTTGTTGGAATCAGATTGATGGAAGCACCTAAGTCCAGGAGTGCTCTATCAAATGTCATGTCCCCGATATTGCAGGATATTAGGGGTGCTCCTCGGTCAGCAAAACTTGCTTGCTCTGAGAGCACAACCTTCCTAGGTGCTTGAGGTCTTGGCTTACGTTTGGGTGTACAGGCATCCTTTAGAAACTTGGCGTAAGTCGGTGTAACGAATGTGTGCCCCAGACGTCTTTTAAGACGTCTGGGAGGTGGCCCAGACGTCGTACCAGACGTCTGGGATCACAACCAGACGTCTGATAAGACGTCTGGGATCATTTCCAGACGTCTGGAAATCTGTTATTTTCGACACACGCGAGTCGCCTGCGCGCCTGAGCGCGCAGACCGCATATTCCCTCTTTTTCTCTCTGCGGCTGCAGGCGGCCTGCCACCTTCTCTCTCCTCCTCGCGCGGCCTTAAAAGGGCCACGCCTCCCCTCCCGCCTCCACCGTCTCCTCCTTCTTCTCCTTCCTGTGCGTGAGAGCGAGCGGACGTGAGGGCGGCAGTGGCAGCCGCAATGAGCGCGGAGGTGCGGCGTGCGAGGGCGGAGCTCTGCCGTGAAGGCGAGCTCGCCGGAGCGGCTTGGCCGGCCGGCGGAGGGCGCAGGGGGCGCGAAGCGACGCGGAGAGGGACCTGCTGCGGTCTGAGCAGCAGGAGCGCGAGGTGCGACGCGAGCGGCGTCGCGAGCGGAGGCCGAGCAGGGTCCTGATTCTGGAAAAATTTCCAGAATCAGACGTCTGGATTGATAGCCAGACGGCAAGGTCGACGTCTGTAAGATCATACAGACGTCTGAAAGGTGAGTTTCCGCCTTCTTCTTCCTTCTTGTCGACTGACCGTACTGAGGGAGGGGGTTGGCTGTGCGCAGGTTCGCTGATTCGCCATCCTTTGCGAATCAGACGTCTGGAAGTTGTACCAGACGGCGGGAGTGACCTCCAGACGTCCAGAGGGACCATCGGACGTCTGGGGCAGACGTCCCCGCAGACTTCTGGACGTCTGGGAAACCACGCTGAACAGGTAATTCTCTGATCCACTTTTTAAGACGTCTGGAAGGAGTTCCAGACGTCTGATTTTGCACAGTATCGTCTTTTTCGACCCATTTAGGGCCCGTTCGAGCTCCGTTTTCCGCGATTCGAGTTGCGTTCTTTTCAGAAGTAATTCCTCTACCCGTCTACAGTAGCTATACACTGTTTTGAGACACTCCTTGTGTTTGATCCTTGTGATAGGACCTCGTTCGGTTGCAGTCTTGAGAGTCGCGGAGGCACGCGGGATTCCCGATCACGCCCCCATTACTCCCGTTGTACCTGATAGAGTGGCTTTAAGTATTAATAAAATTTGTTAAAGTATGGAACCATAACTAGAACCTAGGACATTGCATGAATCCTAGGAATGAGAAATATATGGAATGATAGTTCCTAGGTGTTGCATGAATCCTAGGGCCGGAAAACTAGATTGTATGATAGACCAACTAGTGGAATATATAATAATGCAGTCTTGGAAAAATGGAAAGGAATATATGAAACTGCCTGTAAATTGAGTTCACAGCTGCCTGTTATGAATAAAGAAACATGATTGGGATCATGGTTTGTAAGAACGTGAAACTGGAAAGTAAGACATAAGATGTTCTGGAACCCTACGGGGAAGTAGGAGTAGAACTCCTGGAAAGCGAATGGAATAGAATTGGGGAAGTGAGCTGGCCCTTGAGTACGGAGTACCAAGGAGAGCGACTGTCCCCCTATTTAGTGCAGAGCTGAGCTAGCCACCCCAGGGACCCGGGGGTTAGGACTGGCCACTCTGTACCGACTTGTTGGCCGTCGTGTACATAGTACCGAGGAGAGCTAGTAGTGTTAGGAGAGTACTAGCTACCCCACGGGCCCCGGGGTTCTGCTAGCCTCCTTCACCGACTTGTTAGACCCACTAGGGCAAACCAGGGTAGTCAGGAGAGGGTGCGCGGACTGTGGAGGGGCAAGGCCCCGGTTTGGTTACTGTGGAGGGGTTGGACCCCTGTTACTGAGAGGGCTCTGCCCTGGTTCCGTGCTGTGCTTTGGGCGCACCCGTTAACGGAAACGACTGACCGCGTGCCAGTGCGGGCTAGCTACCTGTGCGTTTATCGCGCATGCCGTAGTCACCGTTACGTCTGTCAGTGACCTTGGGGTGGTTGACTGAGGGTCGGATCACCACGGGGGACTCTCCCGGCCAGGAGAGCACCACGTGCTACTTCTACTTTTGGAAAAGACTGCAATCAAGATCGTTCCCACGAGGACATTCGAGATCAAGTAAAGGATCTGAGAAATAAATGAAATAGTGAGAAAAATTGAAAGATGTGAATAAAGGAAGTAATAAAACATAACAGCTACTGTACACTCTACTGTTGCCTTTAGTTAGTTTGCCACTCTACTCAGCGTTTTGCTGACGTGTTACACTCGTTACCTTTTTCAGGACCAGTTGTTGAGCAGCCAGGGTCGGCGGCTGCAGAGGACGCTGGGCCGAGTAGGGTCCAGTAGAGTTACCACAGCCTTTTGTACCTCTTTTGTTTCTGTTCTAGTGAGTAGTTTTTGTTTCCGTTGTACCTTCTTTACCTGCAGTTCTTGTTATATAATAAATGTTGTTTTACTGTTGTGGTGGTACCTACTGTAGTAGTTTCTTTCCTTACTGCTGTACTTTCTTACTGTTAGTTATATTCATGCTGAATGTGATTTATTTTACTGTCTTTTGGTTACTTCCTCGTTGGACGACTAGGTCTTGGGATTAATCGAGTCGGTCCGGTTCTCGTGTCTCGTAGGGACTCGGGAACCGGGTCGTTACAGTCGGGATGTGCTTGATGGCTTCGAGGAGAGGAATACTAATCTGAACCTACTTAAAGATCTCCAAAAGATCCTCAGTTTCCACAACACTTTTCTTCTTCTTGATTGTCTCCAAGGCCTCGGGGTAGGGTGTCTGAACATGGATAGGATCTATTTTTGGGTCCTTGGGTTTTTCCAGTGCCTCCTCTAAGTCGGGTGCTTCAAACGGTGAAATCTTGGGAAGAGTTGACCATTTGGGATCCCAGGTTTTGTGCCACTTCTCAAGGTTACCGCATTTGCAGAGGCATTGGAACCATGGGTTGATCCTTGAGAAGACGAGGACGAAGAAGCACCAAACCCAGGGGGTGTTTGTGGGGCGGGCTTGACCATGTGAGCTTTCCCGGGATTGACCGGGAACCCTTGCGAATTAAGGCCTCTGTTAATCATGTTTTGCAGGTTCAGTTGTGGCTGGGAAGATAGGGATCCTTGTTATTTACAGTCCAATAGCTGGCTTAATTGTCCCTTTACTAAAGCCATTTCCTCCTGATGCTTTTGGTTCATCTCAGTCATCATCTTTATCAGGGTGCCCATTTGGTTTTGCGGGGGAGGGGCCACCCTATTCGAATTATATGGGGGTCTAACTGGTGGTCCTTACTGATAGGGGGCAAGTTTGGCTGCTGATTTGGCCTAGGCTGGTTCTGGAATTGAGGTGGTTTCTGGTTTGTCCAACCAAAGTTGGGGTGCTTACGCCAGCCAGTGCTATAAGTGTTGGAGAAAGGGTCAGGTTTAGCATAACCTTGGACAGCCTGTACATCTTCAAGGATAGTAGATGTCGAGGGGGAGGGAAGAGAGTAATCAAGGGTTGAGGGAGCAAAGGTCCTTCCATGAAACATGGTCAGGGGTTGTTCCTGGTTCAGTTGGCTTAAGGGCTGGACCAGGTCAACATTGTGAGCTCCCTTTGCTAGGGAGAAGGTCTGTAACGGGTTCCTGGTCTGGTTCAGTAGCTATCTATCTTTTTATCCACCAATTCCACTCGATCTAATTTCTTGGCAATAATATCCATGTCAACCATTCCAGAATTCTCTTGTACCTCATAAATCCCACCGTAGGGTTGACTGGATCGGCTAAACTGGGTCATAGAGGCATTGTTGAGTGAATTTTTGCTCATAGACTCAAAGAGCTCAAACACGCTCTCCTCGTCTTTGTTTAGGAAGTTCCCCTCGCATGAGGCATCGACGAAGTTCCGTAGGTTGCTGTCCAGACCGTGGTAGAAGATCTGGGCCAATTGCCACCTTGGTACTTGGTGGTGTGGGCATTTCCTCAATAGTTCATTAAATCTTTCCCACGCCTCATGGAACTGTTCCCCACCCTGGAGTGTAAAGGTAGTAATGGCTCTTCTGAGGGCATTGGTCTTTCCTATGGGGAAGAATTTCTTGAAGAATGCATACCTCAGTTCTTCCCAGGTGGTGATGGGTCTACCTAGGGTTCTAAGCCAGTGAGATGCCTTGTCTCTCAGCGAGAAGGGGAACATCTTAATCAAAACAATGTCAAGGCTAATGTTCCTAGGTTTCACAGTCCAGGCTATCCGATCAAGATCCTCTAAGTGCTGGAAGGGATCTTCATTTGAGCTTCCATGGAAGTGGCTCTGAATCAGACTCAGGACATTTGGTTTTAACTCAAAATCATCTCCCCCTTCGGGGATCCTAAGGTGCGGCTCGACTCGAATAGCGGAAGGATTGTAGAAGTTGCAGAGGGGCCTAGGGTGGTCCTGGAATGGCTATAGATCAAGTGGCGGTTGCCCTTGTGGGCCTTGGAAAGGTGGTGGTGGTTGCCCTTGTGGGTTCTGCAACCGGTGTATGGCTTGCATGATAGTGTGGATCTGTTGCTGCTAAAGCCGGTGGTTTGCGTTAATCTGGGCTTGGATGATGGCCATTGTGTCTGGTGGGGGTTGGTCATCAACCTCATCTACTTTGGGTTGAACCATGTCTTTAGCAGAATCAGGTTGCCTGGATTCCCGTCCCAAAACAAACAACTCGGGATGCAGTGATCGTCTCCCGTGCATACACTAAAGAAGAACAGGAGGGGATGCGAAGAGCGACAGATGCGAGTAATGTGCGTACAACCAAGCAAACGACCCTAGTCCTTATGGTGTATTCCCTAGGGGACCTAGAAATCTCTAAAAGGGTGATCAAGTCCGTAAGCACTAGACTCCCCTTCCCAAAGCTAATCTAGCCAAGTTGATTACGAGGGGATTGTAGAGAAGGTTCTTCCTTTGGCTTGCGCCGCCGGTTCCATAGACCCCACAACTGCGGTCGTTTGACACTTCCCCGCAGCTTAGTCACCAGATTCTACTAAGGGAATAAAAGCCAAGTGCCCAGCGATCAAAACCACGTCTCTCGAGACTTAACCCAGTCCTGCCTAGGGCACGTCTACTCTATTTTAAAAGGGCTAGGATAGTGCTTGTGCTAGGGTTATGTGATGAGGCATTGATTAGGGTAGTGCCTCTTAGCTTTCCAATTCCAGTGTGTGTGCTCCTATCAAAACATGGTTTTCAAGAAAGGATTTTTTTAAGATGTGGTGTCTTTTAATGTTTCATCCTTACTTTTGTGTCTTTTAGGATTGACGTGTCTTAATGCTTTCAGACAAGTTTCAGGTGGCACGTCAAGTTTTGCACACAATTGGTGAAAGTAGATTTCCTTTGATGTGAAAAGGCTCTAAAATCCTAATATACTCATCCTAGTGATCATGTAGCTTCTATTGGATGAGTCAATTTTAGTGGTCATGGTGGCTTCGCAAACGCCACTCAAAAAGAAAGATAAACACTCCAAAAAGATTAGATCTTAAGAATGTTAGAGTGTATATATATATATTTTTTGTTGGGTGATGAGTGAAGGATGTGGATCAGGCAATCATATACCACGCCAAAAATTTTTTCGATTTTATAATTTTTTTAAGATTTTTTTTCTTAGGCAAGCAAACAACCACAGGTGAAGAGTTACTCACAATCGGTCCTTGCTGTGCTTACTTCATCTCTACCGTCACGAGTTGCGCTGCTTCGCCATCCAAGCGCCGAGTTCCTGCAACCATCAAGTAGAGGTAGAAAATGCATTTGATGATGTGAGCATGGATGTAAAATGGAAGTAACAAAATAAATCCGTAGCCTCCCCGGCAACGGTGCCAAAAACTGACGTGCGAAAGACGCGTATGTTTAAAAGGGTTGTTATAGCTTGCGATTGCAACGTCGATTTTAAATGAAGAAACTGACGTGAGACTGAGTGTCGATCTCAGGGAGGCGTGAAAACCAGATTTTTCTTGTCACTTAATGTCAAGGGAATGACGGGTTTTTGCTTGCGAGAAGACGTAGGTGAAAAGCGAGTGAGAGAGAGTATAGGGTTAGAATCTTTCATTTACAACATACAACTTAAACATAAAAGAGGGCAAGTAACTAGATAGGAAACAACTTCATTTGACATGCAACTATGGTTTTATAATTACAACACTAGATAAATGCTTAAACACAAGTAAAGCTTAAGATAAAGAGGGAAAGAGATAGAGAAGACGGCGAAGCAGCCACAGCGGTGGAGAGGGGCTCCGTCGGCAGCTCGTCGGCTCTGGCGATTACAAAGAGAGCTAATGGTGGCTAGGAGTGGGGTAGAGCACTTGCAAGTGAATTCAATGCCCTTCCATGAGTGGTTGGATGGAGTTTATATAGGCAAAAGGGTTTTCCAATTCAAGTATGGGCTTTAGCGACGTCCGAGACGTCGCTAAACCCATACCAAATCCGTCAATGTAGCCCCCTTTGCCTGCCAGTCGTCAGCGCACCCTGTGCTTCCTTTGTGGCAATCCGCGTGCGCGCATTGTGAGCCGTCCGATCAAAGATCACACGGCTGAAATCTCACGAAGGGCGTGCTCGCAGATCGCTGCTGAGGCGCACGCTTCTACCGCGTCATCGCGCGCATGAGCGTCCGCGCACACCCGTTGCGCCGCATGGTTCGATCCTCGCCGTTCGCTGCTAATCGGGCGGCTCAATTTTCCACAGCACGTTCGCCTTCTAATTGCTGCGCAGCGCGGTTCGATCCCGCGTCGGGTGCGCGGGCATGGAGCGATCAACTGCTGTGCTGTCGCAGCAATTTGTCGTGAAGAGGGCAGGTGTGCGGGCGGCTCTCAACTGTTCGATCAAAGATCGACGGCTGAGAGTTATCCTCCGAGTGAAGGCAAAAGCGGGCGGTGGTGAGGATGCGACAAGCGAGCGCCATGTGGCACGCTGGGGGCCATTGATCATCAGATCAAAGGTCAGAATTTCTTGGGCCTATTGTAGGAGCTCCGGATGTTGGATTTGGCCGATTTCGAGTCCGTTGGACTCCGTTCGTCACTATGAATCCATCTGTATGGTCTGATTGCTCATCTGAGGCCTGTTTTGACAAGTTCTTGTACACATGGCCGTTAATAATGCATTATAAGCAATCTTGATGTGCAATGCATGCGATGCTCTTATTCCTATTTGTGATGTGTTATCTGTGCATTTTACTCTTAAGATAAACCCCAATTGACAGAATTATCACCTCAAGATGCAATATTATCACTGCCCCACCAGGAGGAGTGTCACTAGAAGTAGGTTCGTGTGTTCTGCTGGATCGGGTAGAAAGGTGAACAGCCTGGATGCCGCTTGGTTGACTATACCCCTCTCGCCCCACTGAAGAGTAGGGAAGGCACTTGGAAGGGTTGACTCTGAAGGAGTGGCCTGTTGACCTGGGGCAGCATTAACCCTGAAGATTACTTTGACCTCCGTGCCAATATGTTCAGGCAACAGGAGGTGAGCATCCTGGAGAAACATGGGCATCATTGGGGCAACTAGGATAACATCGCTGGCTCGGTTAGGCGAGTTGTCGATCTATCTGACTCATGGTTCGCAAGGAAGACCATATTGACTCCTCGGAGTTGCTAGAGCTTCTCCTTATGGTAAACTTCTGGGCCCTCCATGGGCCTCTTGCTTTTGCCTTGGCTCTCATTTTGCCTGACGAACTGAGCCAAGTTCCCATGCCAGATCTGGGACTCAATCTGGTCGCGAACATCTCGACAGTCTTCAATGGCATGACCCCGAACCTTCAGGTACTTACAGTAGGGCTCGGAGTCAGCCTTCTTCTTCATGGGCTTCGAAGGGGGCAGCTGATAACGCTACATTTTATAGTAATAATTCTGCCAATCGGGGTTTATCTTAAGGGTAACATGCACGAATAGCACATCATAAATAGGCATGGGAGCACTACATGCATCGCACATTAAGATTGCTTATAAACCAGTGTTAATGGCTGTTTGTATAAGTTCATGTTAAAATAGGCCTTAGAAGAGCAATCAGATCGCACGAATAGATTCAAAACGACGAACGAAGTCCAATGGACTCAAAAATCAACCAAATCCGACATCCAGAGCTCCCGCAACTAGATCAAGAAGTTCTAACCGTTGATCTGATGATCAACGGCCACGAAGCTGCCACATGTTGCGAGCTCAGTGCATCTAGCCCACCGCCCCACTTCCTCCATCGTGCATAGGATCAATCTCAACCGTCCGACCTTTGATCGAACGACTGAGAACCCACGCCCGCCTCTCTGCATCCACGCACCCAAGCTCTCACACGAAGATCCGACCGTTGGATCTCCATCTAGCGGTCGGCAGCAGCCGAACCTGATCTCCTCTCCGAGTCCCTCTGCGGAAGACAGCGCAGCGGTCTGCGCTTTTCCCGCACCACACAGCCGCGAGTTCGAATCACGGCAAAACGAAATGCGGTAGTAGGATCGCGCGTGAACGAAATTGAGCCGTCGATGCGTGAGGATTGCAGAGATCACGACTACGTGGCACCTGCGGATACGAGCGATCGCACGCGCACTCTCAGGGCATGATCCACAGCGCGCCATCCGCAGCATCTCAATATCGGGCGATCTGCATCGAATGCACGTGGATCGTGCGGAAGAAGAGGAATGACGCTTGTGTTGGATCGACGGGCAGGGGGGCTACATCGACACTTTAAGCATGGGTTTAGCAACGTCTCGGACGTCGCTAAAGCCCATACTTAAATTAGAAACCCCTTCTTCCTATATAAACCCCTTCCAACTACCCATGTTCAATACCCTTGCAAGTCTTCTACCTCCCTCCTAGCTTCCCTTAGCACCTTTTGTAATCGCCGGAGTCGACGAGCCACCGACGGAGCCCTCCTCCACCGCCATGGCTACCTCCCCGTCTCCCCTCTCTCTCTCTCTTTCTCTCCCTTTACTCTAGCTTTACTTTTGTTTAAGCATTCAGCTATTGTTGTATTTGTAAAACTCAAGTTGCATGTTAAATATAGTATTAATGTTGTTTTCCATCTTGATCTAAGTGAATGTCATGACTTAAAAGACTCTAACTCTGCTCTCTCTCTTTCTCTCTCTCACTCGCTTTTCTCTCCTACATTTTCTCGGGCAAGCAAAAACTCATCATTTCCGTGACAACTAAGTGACAGAAAAATCCGATTTCACGCCTCCCTGTGTTCGACACTCGGACTCAAATCCATTTTTATATTTAAAATCGACGTTGCGAACGTGAGCTACAATGACCTATTTATGCAAACACGTCCGGACCGCGTCAGTTTTTGGCGCTGTTGCCAGGGAGGCAATGGATTTATTTTGTCGCTTTCATTTTGCATCCATGCTCACATCGTCTAACGTATTTTCTCCCTCTACTTGATTGATTGCAGGAACTCGGTGCCTGGGCGGCGAAGGAGCGTGACTCGTGACGGTAGAAATGGAGTGAGCATAGCAATGACCGGTTGTATCACTCTACCCGTGGTTGTTTGCTTGCCTAAAAAAATCTAAAAAGAGATGAAAATAAAAAAAAATCGACATGGTGAATGATTGCCTGACCCTCATCCTTAACTCATCACCCAACAAAAAATATACACTCTAACATTCTCAAAGACCTAATCTTTTTGGAGTGTTCCTTTTTCCTTTTGAGTGGTGTTTGTGAAGCCACCATGACTTAATTTGGGCCGCACCACTCACCCCTAAAATCAACTCATCTGGTAGAAATTGCATGAACACTAGGGTGTGCACATTAGGGTTCTAGAGGCTCATCACGTTAAAGGAAACTCGCTCTCACCTGTTGTGTGCAAAACTTGGCGTTCCCACTTGAAACTTGTCTGAAAATACTAAGACACGTCAACCCTAAAAGACACTAAAGTAAGGACAAACGTTAAAAGATACCACATCTTAATCCTTGCTTGAAAACCATGTCTTGTTAGGTTCACACACACCTGAATCGAAGAACTAAGAGGCACCACCCCCATCAATGCCTCATCACATAACCAGAGCACAAGCACTACCCTAGCCCCATTAAAATAGAGTAGACGTGCCCTAGGCAGGACTGGTTTAAGTCTCGAAAGGCGTGATTTCGTTTACTGGGCACTGGCCTTCATTCCGTTAGTAGAATATGGTGACTAGGCTACGGGGAAGTGTCAAACGACCGCGGTTGTGGGGTCTATTGGTGCACTGCGTTTCCTCTCTAAGGTTTCGTTATAGTATAGTGCAAAGAAACGGTCACCAGTTTAATACAATTTGTTACTTGGAAATAAAAAGTTTCCCGAAGTCGAACTCAGGGAGCAAACTATAATTCCAGAAGCATATAAATTCACAATACAATGTTTTACAAAAATTAAGAAAAAGAGGGAGAGAGAGTGAGTGAGAGTGAAAATTTCTCCTTTCTTTCTCCCTTTTCCTTTTTTTTCTTTCTTCTGCGGCAAGCTCTTCTTCTCTTTTCTTTTCCTTCCCTTTCTTCCCTCTATGCTTCTTCTTCCTTTTCCTTCTTTTCTTTTCTGATTTCTTGTGCGGCAGTCTCTCTCTTTCTCTTGGCTTCTTCTTCTTTTCTTTTCTTTTTTGCTGCTGCCTCTTCTTCTTCTTTCTTTCTTTGCTCTGGTCCTTCTTCTTTTCTTTTTGCTGCGGCTGTCTTCTTCTTCTTTTCACCGACGTCTGATTCAGAAATCAGACGCCTTAACTGATCAGCCTCTCCTTCTTTTCTTTTCTTCTTGGCTTCCTCTTCTCTTCTCCTTCCTTCCTTCTTCCCTGCGCTGCTAAGTCCCGGCCATTGCTCCTCTTCTCCTTTCTTCCTTCCTACGCACACACACAAACGTCAGCACAAAACCTACCCCTACCCCTTCCCCGTATCTCTCTCTCTCTCTGAATCTCTCTTTGGGAAGCTCTCCCAGAGCCGGGTAATCGGGTTGGGTCGCATGCCCAAGTCCAGGCGCACCATCGTGGGTGGTGCGCGAGGAGTGCACAGGAGTGGGAAGTCGGGTCAGGTCAGATCCGCGTGGGCGTGTCGCGGACAAGACCCGATGAGTAGGTGAGGGACCTCACCCCAGTGCTATCGGAGGCAACCAACCGATAGCACTTTTTCAATTTATGTATGGGCTTACGCCCATACACTTCTGAGGTGGGACTAAAGTCCCACCTCTGATCTCGGGTACCTGCGGGAGAAGACTTCGAGCAATTGGGGCAGGAGCCGACGCTTGCGACCCCAATTGAAGTTCTGGGTGTGAGTGTGACCCCTTTCCACGTCACCTGGAGCTCACGCCTGGAGCTGAGGAGACCTGGAGCTGCCTGCGGAGAAGCTCCTGCTGCTTGTTAGTGGCGAAGAGGAGGGCGAAACCTGAAACACGCAAACGGCCTCGCAGCCACGTCAAAAAGGTCTAGGGAGGTTCGCCAGAGCGAGGCGAGTGCGGTGCGGGGGTCAGCGAGGCGTGAGAGTGCCTATGGCCATGCGCTTAGGGCACTCTACGTGCGTGAGAGTGGGTGTGTTCGGGGGGTGGTCTGGAGGTGCTAGGTGGTGAATGGAGGGCGGATTAGGTGTCAGTGAGGTGGTGCGAAGCTTAAGGGGTAGCTGGCGAGGCGGATGGAGGCGTGGAGTGGCAAGTACGCCTCGCCGGAGGGCAGTCGGAGATGGAGAAGGTGGTGATGGATAGTGGTGGTCGGTGGGTTGAAATAGTAAATTATGAAGGGGGAAATAACAGGGAGAGAGAGGGAAAAGTTTTTACCTACCTAATTGACGAAGAGGGAGGAAGGTGGCGCTCGACGCGTACCTACCGGCGCCATAGACGAAGGAGCCGAGAGGTGAGTAACGGCGGCGAGGAAGAGGTCAGGAAAGTGCCAGCTGGTGCAGCCTGACACGGGAAGACGAGGCGAAGTGGGCTCTACTGCAGGTGTGGCCGCAGAGCGACGAAAGGAGGAGGAAAGGGCCACCGGAGCCTGCGAGCATTTTGGCCGTGGGTGGAGGAGACGAAATTGGGGAGGGAACCTCGGCTAAATCAGGCTTGGAGTGGACGGCAACCCCTGCCGCTCCTTATAAAGGTGTTGGCGAGGGGAGAGTCTCGAGAGAGCGGCGTGGGGGAGCTGCCGGAGATGGACAGAGATGGAGACCCATGCCTTTCGTGTGTTTGCATGAGAGACATGAGCAGCCGCAAGTCATAGGGGAGGGTCGCTGCGACAGAGGACGACGCAGGGAACCCCCCGCTCGTTCCTGAGAGCGGCTGCCCTACCCTACGCGATGCCATCCTCCGCGCAAGGTCACCGAAGGTATGGTGCTTGTGCAGGGTGGCAGGGAGGACCGTTCTGCAATGAACGAAGGGAAATATAGGGGGCCAAATTCAAGGCTTTGAAAAGATAAGGGTCAAAAAGTAATTCAAGAGGATCAATTTGTAAAGTCGATCAAGATGGTCTTCACTTAGGCCTAATTTTTTGTACCAAACTAATTTAAACCTAAGGAATGCAATGGTGTAATTTGATTTAAGGTTTGACTACGTTTGACTGATCAATTTGCGTAAAAACCCAAATTAAGTTAAAATTTGGGCATGGTTCTCAAATCAGGTCAAAATAGGTTGCAAAGGCCAAATTGAAGGTTCTAAACCCTAGGGAGTATTTTTCATGATTTTTAGAGGGTTTAGTTGATTTTTATTCTACCTAAAACCTCGTGAATTAAAGTGGATTTATTTTTAGGGTTACAGAATGTCATTTAATTCCTAGAAGTTGCTATAACCTTTTTCAGATCAGATCATCCCACTTCCTTCCTTATTAAGCTTATTTGACCTGTGTTTACACTCTTAGATACCCTGTTTGTGTATTGCCTTGGTAAAATTACAGTTTTACCCCTCATGACTTGTTTTATCCTTCAATTCAGACTTCTTTGAGTTAGGCTTTTCTTTAAGTTTTGTAGGAGCTTCTTCACACTTATTTAGATTAAATTGTGATAGTTAGGGTTCATGGTGAGGCTCTCATCATCTATGGAACCGGTGGTGCAAGCCAAAGGAAGAACCTTCCCCACAATCCCCTCATAATCAACCTAGCCAGATTAGCTTTGGGAAGGGCAGTCCCGTGCCTACAGACTTGATCGATCCTTTGGAGATTTCTAGGTTCCCTAAGGAATACACTGTAAGGACTAGGCTTGTTTGCTTGGCTGTACACACACGCTTCTCGCATCTGTCTCTCTCCGCATCCCTCCCCCGTTCTTCTCTAGTGTATGCACGGGAGACAATCACTTAATCTCAAGTTGGTTGTTTTGGGACGGGAAACCAGGAGACTTGATCTCGCTAGAGATATGGCCAAACCTAGAGTAGATGAGGTTGAGGACCAACCTCCACGCAGATCAATGCAAACCACCAGCTTCAGTAGCAACAGATCCACACTATTATGCAAGCCATACACCAGTTGCAGAACTCGCAAGGGCAACCACCACCACCTTTGCAGGACCCGCAAGGGCAACCACCACTTGATCCACCACAATTCCAGGGCTAACCTAGGCCCCGCCGTGACTTCTACAATCCTTCTGCGATTCGGATTGAACCGCACCTTAGGGTCCCCGAAGGGGGAGATGATTTTGAGCTGAAACCAAACATCTTGAGCCTGATTCAGAGTCACTTCCATGGGAACTCAAATGAGGATCCCTTCCAACATGTAGAGGACCTTGATCGGATTGCCCGGACTATAAAGCCCAGGAACATCAGCCTAGACATTGTTTTGATCAAGATGTTCCCCTTCTCGGTGAGAGACAAAGCATCTCACTGGCTTAGAACTTTAAGAAGACGTATCTCCACCTGGGAAGAACTGAGGCATGCATTCCTAAAGAAATTCTTCCCCATAGGAAAGACCAATGCCCTCAGAAGAGCCATTACCACCTTTACACTCCAGGGTGGGGAACAGTTCCATGAGGCATGGAGAGATTTAACGAATTATTAAGGAAATACCCACACCATAAGGTTTCGAGGTGGCAATTGGCCCAGATCTTCTACCATGGTTTGGACAGCAACCTTCAGAACTTTGTCGATGCCTCATGTGGGGGAAACTTCCTGAACAAAGACGAGGAGAGCACGTTTGAGCTCTTCGAGTCTATGAGCGAAAATTCGCTCAACAATACCTCCATGACCCAGTTCAGTTGATCCAGTCAAACCCGTGGTGGGATCTATAAGGTCCAAGCGAATTCTGGAACGATTGACATGGATATCATTGCTAAGAAATTGGATCGAGTGGAATTGGTAGATAAGAAAATAGATGAACTGCTAAACCAAACCAGGAACCCACTACAGATTCTCACCCTAGCAAAAGGAGCTCACAACGTAGACCTAGTCCAGCCACTAAGCCAGATGTAGCTGGAATAACCCCTGACCATGTTCCAGGGAGGGACCTTTGCTCCCTCAAGCAATGATTATTCTCCTTCCTCCCCCTCGACACCTATCTTTGAAGATGTCCAGGCTATCCAAAGTTATTCCAAACTTGACCCCTTCTCCAACACCTACAATGCCGGCTGGCGTAATCACCCAAACTTTGCTTAGACGAACCAGAAACCGCCTCAATTTCAGAACTAGCCCAGGCCAAACCATCAGCCAAACCCACCCTCCTATCAGCAAGGTCCACCGGTTAGACCCCCCTATAATCCAAATAGGGCGATCCCTCCCCCATAAAATCAAATGGACACCCTGATAAAGATGATGGCTGACATGAACCAAAAACATCAGGAGGAAATAGCCTTAGTGAAGGGATAGTTAAGCCAGTTGTTAGATTGTAAACAACAGGGATCCCTTCCTTCTCAATCACAGTCGAACCCGCGAAACGTAATTAACAAAGGCCCCAATTTGCAAGGGTTCCAAGGCAATCCCAGGCTAGCCTACATGGTCCAGCCAGCCCCATAAACACCCCCTTGGTTTGGTGCTTCTTCTTCCTCTTTTTCTCAAGGATCAACTCATGGTCCCAATGCCTCTACGAATGTAGTGACCTTGAGAAGCGGCACCTAGACCCAGGATCCTAAATGGCAGATACCTCCTGTGACTTCACCCCCTGAGATACCCGACTCTGAAGAGGCGCAGGAAAAACCTAAGGACCAGGAAACTGACCCTATTCACGTTCAGACATCATATCCCGAGGCCTTGGAGCTTCTAGAAATTTTTAAGCAGGTTCAGATTAATATCATGATCCTTGAGGTAGTCAAGCACATTCCGGCTTACGCTAAGTTTCTAAAGGATGCCTGTACACCGAAGCGTAAGCCACGACCCCAAGCACCTAGGAAGGTTGTGCTCTCAGAGCAAGAGAGTTCCATAATATCGAGCAACCTTCCGCTCAAACGAACTAACCCAAGAGCGCACCCCTGGTATCCTGCAATATCGGGGACATGACATTTGATAGAGCGCTTCTGGACTTAGGTGCTTCAATCAATCTGATCCTAATAACCCTGTATCACCAATTTGGATTTGGAGAGTTAACGCCCACACCTATGACCATCCAGTTGGCTGATAGATCTATGAAAACCCCGAAGGGGGTTGTCGAGGACGTGATTGTTCAGGTCAAGGACTTCTATTTTCCAGTCGACTTCTTGGTGCTCGACATGGAAGTCCCTGAACAGCTACAGAACACACCCATCATCCTAGTAAGACCTTTCTTAGCTACGACTAAGGCAAACATCGATTGTGACACGAGATGCATGAAAATCGCCTTTGGAGACAGAAAGATGCAATTGGATATCTTCAGAGCGACCAAGTCTTTCGATTGCAACTAGATTGAGGAATGACTCACCCTTAGTTCTGTATCAGATCATCAGACCCAACCCTGCGACGACTGTTCTGACCCATCCCCGTCTATACATGCTAACCTCTATAGAGCTGACTACCATCAGTAGCCACCGTTTAAGGAGATTGATGTTGATCCACCCTTTCCGTCAAATGTTGTTCCACCCACACCCGAGCTGAAGCCACTACCCGAGAACCTCAAATACGTCTTCCTTGGACCTGACCAGACCTTCCCGGTAATTATCAACGCCCACCTATCCAAGGATCAAGAACTTAGGTTGACCGCGACAATTCAGAACATCAGGCCACCATTGGTTGGGCTATCTCGGACTTGAGAGGAATTAGCCCCACCTATTGCACCCATAAGATTTATCTGGAAGATGGGGCTTGACCTTCCCGTCAGATGCAGAGATGATTGAACCCAAATACGCGGGAGGTCGTTAAGAAGGAAATTATCAAATTGTTGGACGCTGACATCATCTACCCCATCTCTGATATCCCATGGGTGAGCCCCACTCAAGTGGTTCCCAAGAAAGCCGGACCCACCGTTGTCACCAATGAGCATGGCGAATCCATCCCCACCCACACCACCATTGCATGGTGGGTGTGCATTAATTATAAAAAGCTCAATGAAGCAACCAAGAAAGATCATTTCCCCCTACCATTCATTGATTAGATTCTCGAGCGATTGGCAGGGCAAAAATATTCTCACTTTCTGGATGAATATTCAGGATACAACCAAGTCGCAATTGCTCCTGAAGATCAAGAAAAGACCACATTCACTTACCCGTATGGCACGTTCGCGTTCCGTCGTATGCCATTTGGGTTATGCAACGCACCCACTACCTTTCAGCATTGCATGCTAGCCATCTTTTTAGAGATGGTGGGTGAATACCTGGAGGTCTTTATGGATGATTTCTCAGTGTTTGGGAACTCATTCGACCACTATTTGAGCAACTTGGAGAAAATCCTAAAGCGATGTATTGAGGTTAACTTGGTGTTAAGCTGGGAAAAGAGCCACTTCATGGTTCAAGAAGGAATTGTCCTCGGTCACATCGATCGCATAGGGGCATTGAGGTGGATCGAGCTAAAGTGGATTTGATTTCCAAACTTCCCCCACCTAACTCGGTCCGGCAAATCCGCTCGTTCCTTGGACACGTTGGCTTCTACAGAAGGTTCCTCAAAGACTTTTCCAAGCTCTCGAAACCCTTGACCGACCTTCTAGCCAATGACGCCCTATTCCACATGACACCTGATTGCATCCAGGCTTACCACACTCTCAGGGAATTAGTCTCCACCACACCTGTGTTACAGCCCCTAGACTGGTCCTAGGATTTTGAGATCATGTGCGATGCATCAGAATTTGCCATCGACGGAGTCCTGGGATAGAGCAAGACAAGAAACCCGTGGTGATCTACTATGCGAGCAAGACGTTGGACGAAGCCCAACAGAATTATACGGTCACAGAGAAAGAACTGCTCGCTGTAGTTTTTGGACTCGAAAAGTTCCGATCTTACCTTCTAGGATCCCACGTGACCATCTATACAGACCACTCGACCATCCGACATTTGTTGGCCAAGAAGGATGCTAAACCTAGACTCATCAGATGGATCCTGCTCTTACAGGAATTTGACTTGGAAATTCGCGATAAAGCCAGGTCCAAGAATGTTGTGGCCGATCACCTATCTAGAATCCACCCGGACCACATTGGGCCCTCCTTGCCCTTATCTGACACCTTTCCCAATGAGAAAATTCTGGCTGTGCAAGACAGGAAACTACCTTGGTATGCCGACTTCGTCAACTACCTGGTAGTAAGACAAACCCCGCACAGCTGGTCCAGACAACAGTGGGATAAGTTCTTGGCTGAAGCCAAGCACTATTTCTGAGATGATCCCATGATGTTTCGCCTCTATGCCGACCAGATTATCAGGAGGTGTATCCCAGAGGAAGAAGTTTATAGTGTGCTATCCTTTTGCCATGACCAAGCGTGTGGTGGCCACTTCTCGGGAAAGAAAACGACTACAAAGGTTTTGCAGTCCGTATTTTACTGGCCTTCCTTATTCAAGGATGCACACAGCTTTGGTAAGACTTGCTCTCGCTGCCAGACTCTGGGGACCATGACCAGAAAAGACATGATGCCCCTCCAACCCATTCTGATTGTCGAGATCTTCGACGTTTGGGGTATTGATTTTATGGGCCCCTTTCCACCATCCAACGACTTTGAGTACATCTTAGTCTCTGTAGACTATGCCTCCAAATGGATTGAATCCGTCGCCACCCATCGTTGCGATCATAAGGTTGTCATGGACTTTGTTAAGAAGAACATCTTTTCTCAGTTTAGAATACCGAAAGCCATGATCAGTGATGGTGGAAGTCATTTTATCCACGCTCAATTCCATGCCCTACTCAAAAAATATGGGGTTACCCACCGCATTGCCACCCCGTATCATCCGCAAACCAATGGGCAGACCGAGGTCTCAAACAGACAGATCAACAACATTCTACAGAAGACCATGAGACCTAACAGGAAGGACTGGTCCACACGACTGGATGATGCCTTGTGGGCGTACCGGACTGCTTTCAAGACCTCGATAGGCATGTCTCCTTATCGCTTAGTCTTTGGTAAAGCTTGCCACCTTCCTGTCAAGTTGGAACATCGGGCTTACTGGGCCGTTAAGTAATGCAACATGGATTCTCAGTTAGCCGGTGTGCAAAGGACGCTCCAACTCTCCGAGCTCAAGGAAATTCATTGGGACGCCTTTGAGAATAGTCAACTTTACAAGGAGAAGATGAAAGCCATCCACGACTGACTCATCCATTGAAAGACCTTGGAGCCCAACCAATAAGTCTGGCTTTTTGATGCCCGACTCAAACTCTTCCCCAGGAAGCTCAGATCCAAGTGGACAGGGCCGTATCAGGTGGTCAAGCCCTATTCCAATGGGGCGGTTGAAATTGCATATCCGAACACTGGGCACACCTTTACGGTAAATGGTCAGAGATTAAAGCACTTCCTTGCCCAAGTTCCCCCAAAGGAGGTTGTCACCCTCATTGAGGGTTGACACGAAGCATCGCCTAGCTGAAGGCGTTAAACTCAGCGCTTCCTGGGGGACAACCCAGAAGATTCTGACTGATTAGGTATATTGCATCGCTCAGGTAACTTCTTTCTGAACCCCCGTTGCATCAATTTATGTGTCAATGAGGACATTGTCCAACTTAAGCATTAGGGAGTAGTAATTTGCATGTTCTAAGTTCATTTTATCAGTATGAATAAAAATTAAAAAAATGATGAATTTAGGAAGAAAACTTAGGCATTAAGAACTTATCAACAGTAGAAAATAATATAAAAAGAACCTGAACACTTAGACTTTTTAGGCCTTTAGGCTCAATCAGCCCTGGTGTCCGTTAAAATATGGATTTAGCCTCGAATCTTCGCAACCTTAATTTATTTTAATCCACCAATAAAAATAGGGTGATAAGTATACGACTTATCAACCTGCCCTCTGACTCGAAGGGACTTTTAGTCTAAGCATCTGCACACATTTTTGCACTGACTCACTCCTCGGAGATTCTAACAGAAATTGGGTAGCTAATGAACCTTCTAGGGTGGTATGGCTAGCAAGTTATCATGGGTAACAGCCCATAAACCGGTTGTCCAGAGCCCAGCCACAGAACCACTTTCTTCTTATTGCCTCTAGGTAAATTTGAGATCAGGGAAGCCACCTACTAAACAACAAAAGAAAAAAAGAGAGAAAAAGAAAAAAATAGAGAAGAAGAAAAAAAGAACAAAATAAGCTACATTTCACCGCACAAGTATGGCTCGCAAGTGGTTATTGGTAACAGCCCATTGGCCAGTTGTCCAGAGCCCAGCTCACCAAAAGCACAAAAAGATCCAAAACACTTAAGAAAGGAGCGGGGAAGTAGAGAAATCCAGGGAAATATACACTGGAAACACCCTTGTGTTGACCCCAAATAAAATAAAAGTGGAGAGAAAGCTACCGATCGGACAAATACACTTTTAGGCAAAACACTTCCTTTTCCGGTCACCTAGGGGTGTAGAAATCGGAAGTCTGTCTGAATTACCATTGAGTGAGTCTATCACGATCTTCACACCAAGATGCTTAGCACTTCGTATCTTTTTCAAGTTTTGGGTGAGTTGGGTAGCCATAAAAAGTTGCCAACACACTCTCAACTCTAAGAATCCAAAAAAATGAGAAAAGATGAAAAAGAAAAAAAATATATATATGCCTTAAGGCGAGGATTCGGGCGATTCACATTTTGGTAAACACCCGGGCGCTATTTAGTCTCTGTAGATCATGATCTTAGTATATTTCCTCCTGTTTTCAAGTAACAAAATGTTTAAGTAATCAACTCCTGAATTCTGACTGAGAATAATGGCTAGGATGAACCTTGCCAGGGACTAGAAAGAAATAAGCATAGGGATATGATAACGCTACATTTTATGATAATAATTCTGTCAATCGGGGTTTATCTTAGGGGTAACATGCACGAATAGCACATCATAAATAGGCATGGGAGCATTACATGCATCGCACATTGAGATTGCTTATAAACCAATGTTAATGGCCATTTATACAAGTTCATGTTAAAACAGGCCTCAAATGAGCAATCGAACCACACTGATGGATTCAGAACGACGAACAGAGTCCAACGGACTCAAAAATCGACCAAATCCGACATCCAGAGCTCCTGCAAATAGCCCAAGAAGTTCTAACCATTGATTCGATGATCAACGGCCATGAAGCTACCATGTGTCGCGAGCTCAGCGCATCTAAACCACCACCCCACTTCCTCCGTCGTGCGTAGGATCAATCTTAGCCATCTGATCTTCGATCGAATGGCTGAGAACCCACTCCTGCCTCTCCACATCCACGCACCCGAGCTCTCACACGAAGATCCGACAGTTGGATGAACCTGATCTCCTCTCCGCGACCCTCCGCAGAAGATAGCGCAGCGGTTGGCGCTCTCCCTCACCACACAACCACGAGTTCGAATCACGGCAAAACGAAATGTGGCAACAGGATTACGCGCGGGCGAAATTGAACCGTCGATGCGCACACGGACAGTAGAGATCACGGCTACGTGGCGCCCGCGGATGCGAGCGATCATGCGCATGCTCTCAGGGTGCAATCCACAGCGCGCCATCCGCAGCATCTCAACCGTCCAATCTTCGATCGAACGTCGGACGGTCCGCAGCAAATGCACGTAGATCATGCGGAAGAAGAACGACGCATTAGACTGGCAGGTAGGGGGGGCTACATCGACACTTTAACCATGGGTTTAGCGACATCTCGGGCGTCGCTAAAGCCCATACTTAAATTAGAAACCCCTTCTTCCTATATAAACCCCTTCCAACTACCCATGTTCAATACCCTTGCAAGTCTTCTACCTCCCTCCTAGCTTCCCTTAGCACCTTTTGTAATCACCGGAGTCGACAAGCTGCCGACAGAGCCCTCCTCCACCGCCATGGCCGCCTCACCGTCTCCCCTCTCTCTCGTTCTCTCCCTTTACTTTAGCTTTACTTTACTTTTGTTTAAGTATTTAGCTATTGTTGTATTTGTAAAACTCGAGTTGCATGTTAAATATAGTATTGATGTTGTTTTCCATCTTGATCTAAGTGAATGCCATGACTTAAAAGACTCTAACCCTACTCTCTCTCTCTTTCTCTCTCTTACTCGCTTTTCTCTCCCACGTTTTCTCGTGCAAGTAAAAACCCACCATTTCCGTGACAACTAAGTGACAGAAAAACCCGATTTCACGCCTCCCTATGTTCGACACTCGGACTCAAATCTGTTTCTATATTTAAAATCGAAGTTGCAAACGCGAGCTATAACGACCTATTTATGCAAATGTGTCCGAACCGCATCAGCAGCAGGTCCTTATCCATGGACCAAACTTCTACAAACACATCCTCCTAGTTCATGGTTAGGGGAGTATGTTCTTCAAAGGACTCCCGCCTTGTCTGGCGAGGCTCGTCATTAGGACCCTTGGTGGGTCGGTCGCTCCTATAGTCATGAAACGTGGCCTTTCGCTTGTGGAAGCAACCACTTCCGAGAACGGCGTTGAAGCGAGCTCCCTAAAGGCCCTATTCTCCTTTATGGAGCCGGTGTCGTCGCCATGACCTTTGACCAATCGGTTGCGGGAGAGGAAAGAGTTGTCCTGCTCCGCAAACCTCATGACTCTATCCCATAGCTCCACCATGTCCCTCGATGGGAAATCATCAATGTCGTATTAGAACCTTTAAGTCAGGAGGCCTGACTTGAAGTACTAAACGACTATAACATCGTGGGGCCTCTTGCACTTGAAGTACTAAGCCTTGAATCGGTCCAGGTAGGATTAGAAGGACTTAGTCTTCCCCTATCTGATTTCCGACAGCCTCTCAGGGTTGTCTCTAACCCTTTGTTGCTCGATAAAGTACTAACAGAACTTGTCCGCCAGGTCTTGGAAATAGGCAATCTGCCTGGCTGGTAGGTCATTAAACCATTCATGGGTCATGCCGTACAGATACGATGGGAATACTCAGCAGAGTACTCCGTCAGAGCAACCGCGCACCAGCATTATCTGGCGATAGCTTCTAATGAAACTATTGGGGTATGTCGTCCCGTTGTACGGGGGCATGACTGGCTGCTTGAATTTTTCTGGCAAGGGCTCTGTCATCAGCTCCTTTGTGAACGGGTAAGTGGAGAAGTATGCGCGTGGGCATATACCCCTCATTGCTTGAGTAACTTGGTAGATAATCTCTGGGATGGAGCCCTCGCCACTGTTGGACAGAGGTTGAGCGCCCGATTGCTCCCCCGGCAAAGGCGGGAATGGAGCTTTTGGCGAGTGATGCGAGATTTGCGTGGTTTTATAAATAGGGATTTTAATGTCGTTGTAACTCGTAAAATCGATCAGCTTTTAAATTTATATTCCTAGATAGTGGTGGTATCTAGGGTCGTCCAAGGAGGCCAATTTGTTAGTCAAATAATTGATTCTCCCTCTCGTCTCTCAAATTGGCACTTCTCTTTTTGTATTTTGATCTTTGTAAATTTTTATGTTTGGAAATAAGTGAGATACGAATGCGAAGATAGAACTACGCTAAAGAAACTTGGCTAACAACTAGAACCTAAGTTAGAAGAGAAGTCTTCTCTTCTAAGCTCACCTAGGCAAGTGCGCCTAGGGTAATTAGAAGAGAGGTGTGATGCACTAAAATAAATAAAGTTGCTACTTGAAATTGAAATTCAAGAATGAAAAAAGACACTTTGCTATTAAGAAGAAATGTTTACGAAGTACCTAGGGAGCTCAACTAAGTAGAGGTTCCACTTAGTTAATCCCTAAGTAGATGAATGCTTAACATGAATTAAAATGCAATAAAATAAAAGATAGAAAGTTCTCCCGAGTAGCTGAGGCAGCCTTCGCTCCAAGAATGGTGGCTCCTAGACTTGAAGAAGAATCCCTTCTAGCTCTTTGAGTTGCTCCTCTCAAATGTGGATGTCCTCCACCCTTCTTTCCTCCTATCTGGTTGTCCTCCCTAGATGGAAGCTTGCTTCTTGGCGTGGCACAAGGAAGGAGAGAAGAGGAAGAAGGCACCAAGTGAGTAGGTAGGTTACTCCCTTAATCTTCTTCTCTCCTTCTACCATTAAGGTGGAGAGGGAGTAGGGTAGGAGTTGGATTTGAGTTGGGTCCAGCTGAGTTGAGCTAACTTCTAGAGCTTCTGTCTTCACAAATATTCCAAGTGCCTTCCATACTACCAGGGTTTCTCTGATTTCCAATGCATTCATCCCTGGCAATCAAACGGAAACTACATGAGATAATGTGAAATGAATGCTAATGTATGCTCTAAACCATAAATGCACATGCATGCTAATGCAATGATATAATGCAATGTAGTGGACAAAATCTTAGGAATTAGATGTGAATGGATGCTAAGGATGATAATAAACTGGCATTTATCAGTAGGCTAGGGGGAGCTCTGCCTCGCTGGCTACTAAGCTCACTCTTTAGATTTTCGAGCTGTTCACGCAGGCAAGCGTTTTCCTCCTCCACCACACATCGCCATTTCGACTAGTCGTCGCTGGGGCTCGAATTCTGGAGCTCCTCCAGCTGGGTCTTAGCGGACTCTTGAATCTATTTCATCTCGAGGAGTTGGGCGGTGAGAGATTGATGCTCTGCCCTCAAGGCCTCCAACCTAGCTTCGTACTCCTCCCTCTCTTGTATCTTGAGGAGGGGGTCATGCTCGGGGGCCTCAAGCAGCCATTCTGATTGTACTGACTTTCCTTTAGTGGGATTGGTGTGCTAATGGTGCCTCTTGGACATGGAGACGCTGGACTTCACTTGGTCCTTCTCGGGGTGGCGGCAAGTGGAGTTGCGAGTGGTTGGGGCCATCACCAGGATTTTCGAACAGGGAAGGATATCAAAGGATGTTTGCTTCCCACAGACGGTGCTAATTGATCGGGCTCCTTGGTAGAGGGAGGATCCAACTCAATAATCTCACTAGGGGACAATCATAAGGAAGATAGGGAGATTGATGACCCAGTTCCACCGCAATGGGTATATGTCTGGGGTGAGGGCAAGGCTCCCAAATAATCCACCAGAAGTAGCAGTATTACAATCTCTCGGAGTCTCTTCCTCTCAGATTGCATGAAGAGGCCCTTGTAAGGGGCCTCCCCTTCTATTTATACTTACAGAGAGTGTTACAATCAGAAAATCTTACGAGATCTTCTCTGCGGTCTTGTCGTATTCGTTGATAAGCCCGTTGTCAGGGCTTGTCCATTGTTAGAGCATTAATTATATCGGTAATCCCATGATTACTACCGAGGTGGGTATTATAGGCGTTGTTACTGTCCTTTGTTAACTTCGATGGCACCGGGCCTTCAAGAGAGGCTGAGCTTACCCAGATTCAAATCCGCTTGGATGAAGGTGGGTTGGCCTAGGCCAAGTCCACCTGTTTACTCCAAGTCTGAGGATAATTTTTACCCCTCATCAACTTGTAATTGTGTTTACTTGTAAAATGATGTTAACATCAGTAATTTGTGTTTACTTAAATTAGTATTAAGTTACGCTTATCCTTATGGTATTTACTTGATAAGGATGTTAAGAATATAAAATATGAGGATTGTTAGAGACATAAGTGATATACGATTTCAACACGTATTTGGCTAAGACAGATTGAAATTAATTTTAGATAAATTCATGTTAAAGTGATTAAACTTAGGTTATCAAATAAAAAATTAAATAATCAAATAAATAAAGTTAACCTCTTAAAAAGTTAATCTCCTAAATAAATTAGACCTTAAGTTCTCGTGATACGTAAAAGTGAATGGCCGGTGGAGGAGGAACGGGGAAAAGGGGTGAGAGCTCCTGCACAATATTCGCATGCAGAAGTTAGCGACATTGAGAGAGAGAGAGAGCCACCAAGTCTGGAAAAATCATAGGCCGAAGGTAATCAAAGGACAAATAAAAATGAATCTTAAGTTATCTAGATTCTAACCCTGTGGTTAGGGATCCAATTCAACCCTTTTCATAGGGTTGATGCTGAGCCCAAGTAAAACTTCTAAGTGCCATTCCTCAAGAACAACCAAAGTGATTGTTTGATCATGCATCTTTGCTAACAGGCTCATTTACGGGTCAAAACATTATCTAAAATATCGAGCTTAAGCTTTTAGACAACCCTACTTTTCTCGTGTCGATTACTTATTTGACATGATATCTTGCAATGGTTGTTTACTAAATCTAATTTGAATTTACTTGCATTAAATGGATTTAAGTCTATTTAATCGATGCAGATTTACTTTCACGTATTCGTTCAATTTAATAAATTTGATTAATGAAAAAAATGTCCTATTTAATTCATTTAATCACTACGATATTCATTTAATCTATTTAATTTAGTATCAAATGAATTAAATAGGTTGGGTTGGATTTGATAATTGTAAATAAGTTGAATTTGAATTAAAGTATTTAGATTCATTTAATAAACGGATTTAATCTGATCCGAGCGTTTGACAGCTCTTGTCGACTCCCTGAGGATGGCCGTATCTCGGCGATAATAAATGGGAGCAACCCATTTATAACGCCGTCGGTGGATAACGACAGATAACATGTGCAAATGGGCCAGAGGGCCCAATGGGCCCACCGGGTGCCTTTTACTGAATGGTGATGGTGACCACTTAAGGTCTCTCCATACCACAGTTGTTGCTGGGCCTAATTGGTCTCCTATGTACCACACGTGTGAAGGGAATGGACACATTCAAACAATTACGCCCATGTACATCCTATATATAGGTGTATGTGCAATCTACCATGAGAACAGGAATGCGAAAAGAAGACCCCTGTCCATCCAACATGTCATTTAGTGAAGTGGAGATGCGAGTACTGTCACTGGGGTGAGAATTGGGTCAGGTCGGCTTAATTTGACTCAAATCTAATCCAAAAAGGTTAAATTTAACCTGAACTCAACTATTACTTGGATTGGTCTTAGATCTTAATTTTTTTTAAAATTTAGATTTCGCTCCAACCCAATCCTTACTTGAAAATATTTGGAAAGACCCATTGGATTTGACCCATCTCACCTAAGTTCTTAACATTTTTTTACTTTTAACTAAAAATTAAAAAAGAAATTCCAACCATCACCCTCCACGGTCTCCCTCAATTAGATGCACAAAATTAAAATCCCTTCTCTCTCGTGCAGCCGTGCTTATGGTTACTCCATCAAAGCATCAAGTTGCCTTATGCCATTTTCATCTCAGGCATTCATTGACGAGTTTTGCTAAATTTTCTCTCCTCTCCAACCAATCTCTCACCGACAAGTCATCTCTGACGTCGACATTATTTTATAACTTATATCGTTTAGTAACTTTATACGATGTAACTTATGTTGAATAATATTAATCATGTTATGTTCATTTCCTACTTTCAATAATATTTACAACAAAATAATATAAATTTAAATTAATAACTAGGAAATATAAGTACTCACTTGAAGTAATTAATTTTATTATATATCAAAATTTAATATTTTTTAGGAAAATAACAGGATATATTTTTAAGTTTAGTTTATTTAATTGGTAGGTCTTATTTAAAATTCAAAAAAAAATAATATTAATAAAATTTATAGTCCTTACCGAATTTTTTTGAAATTAACCTAAAAATCAAAATCAGATCTTACCTCACCTAATCCTAGACACATAAACATGATCCTTAAAGTAGATCCGAAACTTAATTTTACGAACATTTTAGACTTTGGATCAACCCATTACCCAAAAAAATCATACATTTTCTCAAGTTCGAACCAAATTAGATCAAACTTAACCTAACGCTCCACCCTACCGCTACCGAAGTGAACGGGAAGTAATATCATAAATAGCAGATCGGAGAATAACACGTCTTAGCTTAGGCACGCTAGGCAATGGGATAAAAAATACACTCCAATAAGTTATTGTATGGATAAATGAAGGGAGATGTTCTATTGGGATATAAAAATAAATGATATAATAAAATGATGAGGGTAGCGATGAAATATTAGTAAATATTTATTTAATATTAAGATATAAATATAAATAGATAGACATAATATAATAAATATATTTTAATAAATATATTATATTTAAAGTAGACTAGATATATTTTGATATATATTATTATTGATATAATATAATAAAATAATTTAATGATGATATTAATTAAAAAATATATTCACTCAAATTCTCTCTCTCTCCCCTCCAGAATCTCAGACGAGGGATAACCCCGCCTCAATACCACTGCAAAATAGGACCTCATAGATACCCTACTTTTTACCATGTAAACAGGAATTTCCCATCTAAATTTGACAACTTTTTTTTCCTTTCCGTTATTATTCTTTACTGAGGTTTACTTTTATCATAAAAAATCTACTAAAATAGAAAATCATTCCTATTAATTCCATTAGAGTGGAAACCCATTGACAGATCCTAACAATTCGCATCCTTCACGATGTAGCTATTCAATTAGGTATTGAAGCAATTCAATTGTAAAGAAGTGCAGTTACATTTTAATTTTTATGTACAAATTACTTGAGAAATAGGTTATTTTAAGATAAAATAGTTGATAGAATAAATTATATGTGTATTTATTAGAGGAAATAGAATAATTATTATGTTGGTATGATATTAATGGATAATATTTTAATATTATTATATGAGAATGAGTTTGACTATCATAATCAAGCGAATATATATTAATAAATATATTATATTAAAGTAAATATATTTTAACAGTTAAATGATATAAAAATATATCTATTTTTTAATGAATTGACGTGATACATCGATGTAAAATAATTTTATATTTATGTAAAATAATTTTAAGTGATTCTATACCAATGTAAAATAATTATAGAGTAATTTTACAATGACGTAAATTAATTTAACGTCAATATAAAGTGATTTTAAATAATTTTATATTAATATAAGATGACAATATAATGATTTTACTAGGTAAAATAATTTTAAATAATTTTATATCAATTTATATTGAATCATCGATATAAAATGATTCAATATAAAATGATCACACAATAATTTTATATCGATATAAAATTATTTTAGATAATTTTATATTAATATAAAATAAATTATGATAATTTTACGTGGATACATCACGTCTTTACTTTTCCCATCATATCAACCTTTACAAGATATTAATATGATACAGGGAGACAACGTTGGTGTTATATAGTGTCGGTGTTCTCCCATAATTCCCTGGGGGTGACGTTTCCCACGCAAACAAAGCTTCCATGTTTGCATATCAAATTGCAAGGCCAGCGGAGCAAGACATAAACAATTGTTTAAAGAAATCTGCTTTGCTGTTAAAGGGGTATAAATGATAGGTCGCCGTTTATTCTATTGTTAGGTTGTCCAGCTAAACATGCGTGCCTAACGTGGGGGAGAAGGCATTTTTAACTTGTGGGAACTCTAATAAAGAAAGGAATTTTGTTGCAATCTTCACGGTATGGAAAGGGGTAAGCACTGAGCATTATTACCCGGTCAGGGGTCTGGAATAGAAATAAATAAAGATAACCCTTATTTTACATCACTTCTATTGCAATGAAATTATAACAATAAGGACAAGATGGTGCTTTAGGACCAGATCTTTAATATTGGTTGTTGGAGTTCAATTAAGCAAGTCCTTAATCTACACAGGAAAACTTCTATTTAATCTGAGAATGAAGCGGGAGAAGCCCCCAAGTATATACCACTTGATGCAACTCACATCAAACCAAACATAGATAATTGATTGCCACTTAAATTTGATGTCCAGAAGAACGCAGCAACCGAAGAATAGCATGGAAGACGAGCAATTTGGCATACATAAAAGGGAAAAATTGCGCGAGTAAGATGGGAGATAATTTCCATGTTTAACAGGAAGTGATCATCCAAAATTTCAAATCAGATTGGTAGGAATAAGAAACTTCCCTTTAACGAAACACCAAGGGACCTATTACAACGACTAATTACAGCTATAATTATAATATCTTGTCCAACTCTAGTTTGCCTGGACTGAAAATTCAGAAGAGGATATTCCAGTTACTAGAACCTGAGACGAGCAGAGCGTAAAGAGGCTTGACGTGACCAATTAAACAGATAAATAAATCACTACCAATATTCATATTTAAGCATCCAAAAATATAAAAAACCAAAACATCGGTTCCCCTCAATTCCTCACCTCAGTTTCCACCATAAACTATAATTCTCAATTTTTCTTCAATTGGACACGTGTGTAATACACCAATATGTATATCTACATTTCACAATATCTTTACATCCAACCACTCACATTCCAATCCAAATCCTTCCTAACTACATCTCTACGGCATTCTCCCAGTAATAGAAGGGGAAATTAGAAAAAAAAAAAAAAAACAAGAAAGAATGCACAGAACGAATAGTAAATTCCTGAAAGAAAGAAAAAGGTCTAAGTTGTTACTCTCAAAGTAACTCCAATCGCACAATTATCTGCACAAAATACCAAAAAAGAATAGAGTAAAAAAAACGAAAGAAAGAAAAACCAAAAAAAAGTGGGGGAAGAAGAAACTCACTTTCCCTTTCCCAATTTCTTTACACTTCCACCCCTTCACCTCCGTCGCCGTCCCCGTCGCCGTCGCCGCCGTCACGCCTTCACGACCAAGGCCGCGCGGGCCGACGACGAAGATGAAAACATCCCTCTCTTCCTCCTCCAAATCGGCACCGCCTTCGTTGCCAAGGGGCTCATCCGCTGAGGCGAAGGTGGTTGGTTGTTGGCGTTAGACGAAGAACCGAAGGGGGCGGAAGAAGAAGCCTTGGCGGATCCCTCGCCCTTGTGTGTCTCCTTCTCGACCCCGATCGCCTTCGCGTCCTTCTTCTCGTCCCGTTTGATCAGCTTCACCTTCCCCTTCTCCTCCTCCTCCGTCTTCTCCCGCACCGCCACCACGTGCAGCCCCACCGGCAGCACACAATTACAAAAGAGTCCTACATTGGCAGAAGAAAGGAAAAGAAATAAAAGAATCCAAAGCTCCAGTTATCTACCTGCTGCAAACTTCTTTGGACTGTACCATCCTGTTAGTCCAAGGTTGCGTTTCACAGCTATTTAATATTTGAATAAATGGCTACGGAGGGTCACATTTATTTAACGTTAAAATCGACGTACCCACTTACAGGAAAAAAAAAAATTGAGGGCCCATGGTTGAAAAACACATAGCAGTACACAAAGCACCATGCATGTATTAACTATTTCTCGTAATGTTAAGATCGTAAATATGCTTTAATAAATTTATTATATTAAAATAGATATATTTTAATGTATATTAATATTGCAGTGACGTAATAAAATTATAATAAATATTATAATATCGCGGTTGAATTATATATAAATATTGTTTATTTGGCAAAGAGGGCCTAAAAATACTTGAAAAAAACAGACCGACGGGAAATGACCGGTGAATAGCGTACAAAACAAACAACGGCGAGATCGGGACGGGACAGGAGGATCGGGAGCGATACCGAGGTTGGCGAGGCGGTTGACCCAGCTGGGGATGGGGAGGCCGGTGAGGCGGAGGGAGGCCTCGTTGCAGAAGTGGTTGCAGTTCTTGGTGATGAGGTGGTAGGTGTCGCCGGTGAACTCGGCGGCGAGCGAGTCGACGAGGGAGCGGACCTCGCGGGGGCCGAGGTCGGTTCGGCCGAGGAGGACCGACCGGCGGAAACGGAACCCCGGGCACTTGCGGGGCTCCACCTCGAAGATCCCCGTCGTCGGTTGGTCGTGCGCCCCGTAGGCGTACTCTACGCCGTGGACTGCACACCGTCACACGCATCCCGTCAGCCTTTTCTTTTTCTTTTTTATTCTCAAATTGGGAGTTGTAACGACTCGAATCCAGACCCGAATGCGGAGAAGGAAAAGGAAGGACTTGCCATTGATGCCGGAGTGGTAGATGCCGAGGCCGAGCCAATAGGCGTAGCCGTTGATGGGGGTGACGTCGTAGACGTTGAGGAAGACCGGGACGGAGCCGGAGCGTTGCTTCCGGGTGAAGACTCGGATGAGCATCGTCGATGAGGGGAGGGGCCTGTGGTTCTTGGGGCAATGGCGTGGTGGGGAGATCGTGGGGGAGGGGAGGATGGGGGTGGGTGTCGGGGAAGAAGGGCTTCTGATTGGTGGTGGCGGTGGGGCTCGCGGTTTTACGGGTGAGGTGTGGGGGTTCGTGCGCCCGCGGAATGACGAAAATGCCCTTCGTGTGGGGATGGTGGGGTGTCGAGTCCCACTGGATTGGGAGTGATGGGCACGAGAGGAAAGGTTTCGAGTTCTTGGAAGGGGATTCAATTTAATGTGTGTCACAAGGTGATGTTTCCTACTTTTCTTCCCCTCTTCCTTTATTTTTTTCGTTTGATGGGAAATGATCCATCGATGAATTGACACCTTAGGCTTGCAAAGCATCCTTCGAGTTAGTGGCATTGCACGAGTACCTTTTTCATTTGCTTCACACCATCTATCTAACCGGTCACTCCTCAAATCACACCTATACGGTTATAAATAGCTTCCATTTCTCATTATTCTACCTTTGGAGGAGTGACATAAATTTTTTTATTTGTCGAGAGATGGTCGAATAATGATAGACCTACGTCTCCTGACTTTTATAAGAAGAGTTATTCGTTCAAACATAATCTTACAATTACTTTAAAGATATATGATGCAGGGGGGACATATCTTCTATAATTTACCAATAACAGATTCTCAATTATCAAAAAAAAAAACATAAACTCCTCTGAGGGAGAATGCATACTCCTCTTCTAAAAACATATCATCAACACAACATACCATGCACACACTCTGGGACCAACCTTCAATTAAAAAGAAAAAAAAAATAAAGGAAAAATCCTTTGTACACTTTGCCCTCGCACGTGGAGGCGGTCCTGTGTATAAAAGGGTGTCCCTATAATAACACTCCAAAATAAAGGATACAGAAGTCAGGATTTGCCCATATTGGAGTATGTTGCTCGCTGCAGCCGGTGGTAATTTTACAAGTAATCAACTTCTTACAAAAGAGATTTGTATCCCCCAAGCATTCAGCATTGAAGGGTTGGAAACGAGGTGGGATGTGGAGTATGCTAATATTTGAGTGCTCGTGATAGAGTTTGCAGAGATCGCTACGATTACAAACGTTTGCAGCATTGGGTGAAGTACCATCCTTTTGAAACGTTGGCAGACTACTGAATCTCCAAGTCCCTCCTTTTTTTTTTTTTTTTTTTTTGCCCGTGCAGCTGATTAAAATTTAATTGTAAGGAAAAAAAACCCGGTAGCGAGTTCATCCAAGGTTGCCCATTATTCTAGATATGGATAACCTTTCTTTCCTTTACAGGTATCGCAATGTTCGGTATTGCATTACAAGTGTTTCGTGTGTTCCTTAAATTGATATTGTCTGATACAATCCACAGCTAATCTAATGGATTTCTACCGCCATGGCTGCTAGCTATTTCTTGCAACGTCTTAACGAGATTATGATGACTAATCAGAAATTAAAAGTAATTTGGGAATTTCCAAGACCAGATGGATCCCACATGTAGCAAAATTTTGGCCCTTGTCAACCTCCGAACCCATCACCCAATGTCCCATGAAAATTAAGGGTGTTTTCTTTTCCAATGGTATTATATTGTCAATTATTAAAAATGGGGTCATGATTAACAAAGTCAATCTTTAAAAAAATACAAAGGAATTTGAGAAGCAAAGTCACCTTACAAGATAATCAACTTGAACAAACATTAAGTGGGACCGTTGCTTGTTTAATCAGTGGCGAAAAGATTTTTCTTTTTTTTTTATTTCTTTTTTTCTTTCACAATGCATTCACTGGACAGAAAAGGGATGTTAGGTTACTTTGACGTATGCAGCAAATATTCTTCAAATCAAATGAGGATAGGATTTAAAAGATAGAAAGATGTCGCAAAGTATTATAAGAATGGCCGGGTATTGAAAGATAAAAATTGACATATTTTGTAATACATTAGCGTGATGTATCGATACAAGATTATTGTCAATCATTATGTATAGATACAAAATCATCTAAAATCATTTTATATCGATATAAAATCATTCAATGATTATCTTGTACATGTGCAAAATCATCATAAATTATTTTACATCGATGTATCATAAATTACTTTACATTGGTGTAAATTACTCTACAATCATTTTATATCGACATAAAATCACTCAAAATCACTTTACATCTGTACAAAATCACTCCATAATTATTTTACACTAATATAAAATCACTTTAAATTATTTTACATAATTTCAAATCTATTAACATGTTAACACCTTGCAAAACATATATAATATATTTTTATACATTTTAAATGTAAGAATAACTATAAATTAAATCAGGACGGGACCAATGATCAGCCGTTGATCCATTCGTTGATCTAGTTGTTGGAAAAATATTAGAAAAATGTGGAAGGATATAATAAATGGGGGACTGAAATATTTCTCCCAGCTTTTTGCCAACTCAGTTCCAATATTAAACTTGAGCTGATCTTGGAGTTGAAACGGGCATGATGTTGAAGTATTATAAAATATAACATTATGTTGATTATGAAAAATATAAACCGCTTGAATTACTAAACAAGAATTAAGATTTTTTTTTAATAAATCAAACTAGAGTTATGAAAATTAATATCTCCGTATCAACACCTTGGATTGGATCAGATGCAAGTATCTCGGCAAACTGTTACCGAAAAGAGTGGGAAAATTAAATTTGAAGTGTTGCGTATCACGTTGATAATCTTTGGGTCATAAAATTTCACAAAAATTGATCTGTCAAATAAAAAAATTATTTTATAATATAAAGCGGAAATAAATTGATATTATAAGCATCTTGAATGGATTAACACGATATGGGTAATCAATTTAGTAGTGGTAAATGGTAAAGCTTAAATACGATTCCACATCAAAAGCACGTGGCTTTGACGGAGTCATGCAGAGGCAACGCCGGAGCCGTTGACAATAATTTCTTGAATTATATTTTCGAGATATAATATCTTAATCGATGCTGAGAGATAAAGATTAAATGGGCAAATAAATTTTTGAGATATGCATTGAGCTATATATTTCCGTTACTAATTACCCTATTTGTAAAGTGGAAACATCTTGAATGATGATCAGCAATTGAGGACCTCTTTAATTTCTATCGAGGGAAAAAACTTTGGCTGCTTCTTTGGGGGTCAAGAGCAGGTAAAATAGTATACTACTAGATTCACTTTTTTTTTTCTTTTTTAAATCATTCTCCAAATGAGAATAATATAGAATAAAAGAGAGAATATTCGGTTACAATTGGACTACTGGCACAACCGAGATCTCAAAAAAAGAATTATAAGAGCTCGTTTGTTTAGAGAAATATAATAAGAGATTTTAAGTTGGGAAAAAAATTTATATCAGAATATGTCCACTTATGTCGTCGTAAAGTTATTTCAAAAATTTTCTAAAATAATTGTATTTTGTTTCTTCATTCCTCCAAATATGGAATATCAATTCTTTATTCCTGTTCATTACCAAAGTTTGACTCAACCATCTAAAGGGACTTATTCCTCCACTTACTATACAAAATGTTAATTCTATATGTAATTCCTCAAAATCTCATTCCTCGAACCAAACATATCCTAAAAAAAATTTTGAAGGTATCAAAAGCAATGGCAACCAAATATCAAAGGTTATGTGTGTAAGAATCAAGTCACATAAGATTCACAGGCAACAATGATGTAGAAGACATCAAATGCACATAGGATCCAAGAATTTCACAAAGACATCTAAAGTATCCACACCACGCACATCTTCAACAACCAAGACACAGGTTGTCAAAGCAATCAAAAAGATGCGGGTTGCTGAAGCAACCTGAGCAACATGCAACAAAACAACAAACCAAAAAAAAAACAAAGACTAACAAACCAACAACAAGAGACAAGATACAAAAAGTGGCCTTGGCTGCCAAAAATGAAAGTGAGACAAAATGGAGTGGCACAACCAAGGATCACCTTCAACTAGACGACAACAAATGCAAGCGTCATAAATTAAAGAGGACCAACCAGCATGAGAAGCAAAAGGAAGCTACCACCACCTAGCCAAGGGTGCAACAAAAGCCACAAATGACTGAGCAAGAGCAGCATCAACAATCAGCTCCACCTCTAAGGACAAAAGGGGCTATGAGAACAACAATGACAGGGAGCAGTCGACCACGATCGATGACACAAACGAAGGAAGACTTGATGACCCCAACAACTTAAAAGTCAAATGTGATTCTCGGTACTCAAATTCAAAGAAAGTTTAAATTTAATTAGAATTTGGATTTTCTCGATAAATTAAATCTAAATGTGAGTGGATTCAGTGAAATTTAATTCAATTAGCATCCCCTAAAAAAAATGTAGGTTTATAGGGATTTCTAGGCTTAAATTTAAGATGGCTGGCCCATCTTTGAAAGATATTGGAAAGCGTCAATTTTCATGATGGAGGTGAGGCTGACTTTAATCCAATCTATCAAGATTATAAGGCTAGCACAAGTCGTTAGAGTCAAGTCACGTAGAGAAGAATGATGGTTTGATGGTGCGACGGTAATCCTGGCACTCCTATGAGATCAAATAAAAACATGTGAATAAAAATTAAACAATCCACCATAATTTATATTCAAAGCCGCAAAATATTTGAGCAAGTAAACTATAATATCTAATTATAACCGCAATATGCATGATAATTTTAATATAAATAAACTCATCAAAGAAGTGATGGGAAAAAATCATGTGCTCAGGATGACCTAAAATTGATCGATTATAATAAGAAAAATTATTCTTTCCACGTGAGGGTTTACACAAACTAACCCTCTTCTTAAGAATGAATCTCGGCAAAAGTACTTATAAAAGATTGGGGATAAGTGGAAGAATATTATGGAGTTGTATGGAGTTAATTCATAGAATACTGGTATTGCTCCAGAATCTCACTAATCTCAACGAGCATTGATACCAAAAATGAGTATCAATACTTGTTAAGTATCGTATTGAACTCAATTTGTAGTCAACATGTATCAGTACTAAAGGTCAGTATCAATACTAGTGACATACAGATCTCAGTCACCTTAAAACCTTAACCAAAACCGTTCCTCATGAGTACCGATACTTATGTCGAGTACCAGTATCCATAAGTTATAGATTTTGGATCTCAGGAACTTAAAATTTAACCTATGACTCACATGTACCGGTACTCATCATGAGTATCAATATTAGTAGGCCACAGTCTCTATTTTTGATATCTGGACCCATAACTGCAACACACATGTACTGGTATTCATGATGAGCACCGATACTTGTGTCAATTATAAAATGAGTTTTGCGTTTACTAGGAAGATGAACTATCTAAACATTATCTTAGTTTATGAATAGTCTATGATTTGCTAACAAAAGCCTTTTGAACAAAATGACAGTATATTGTCAATAAATGAAACAAATGTACAAATATACTACATCACTTTTGTTTACAAGTATCAACACAAATATGCCCATGAAGGTATTTTGATATTGTGCACGTATAAGAATACATGTATTCATCTTGATGACAGTAATTAGGGTTGCAAAATGATACTTCTAAAAGGATCTCACCACTACACAACTTGATTGAGATCTACTAGGAGAAAGTCTCTCCCATTTCTCCTATTGCCACCCTCTCTGTCTTTCTCCTTAGTCCACGATGGGGGTGAAAACCTAGGATTAGTAGTTGGGTCCTTTGGGGACCATAATGTCCAATTACTTAATTCATCAATTAGTCATGCTAATTACTATACGGGTGAATTATATTTCTGTCCGTTGAGGAGATATAATTCACAAATGGATTTCTGCACATTTCATTTCAAACTCCACACCTCTCTTTTGCATTTTATACCAATACCAAAGAATAACCTTAGTTAATTATTTTAAGTAATGGGTATTAAAGATAATAGTCTATAACATATATTATTTGATTATATTTACATATTTCATAAACTAGTCCATATGTTAAATTTTAATCTAATAAGAGTAATTGACGATCTTCCCCTAAAATTCCTTAAACAAGAGACAAGAACATCATTGAATGACCTAACAATATTTCATTCTCTTCCCTCCTTCCTCGGAAACGTATAAAAAAACAAATAAGCATATGGAAACAACTTTTTTCATTCTTAGAAGGTAAATACAAAGGACATGTGATTTAATCCCATGACCTCTTGGATGTTAATAGGATGCTCTCACATAGAGGGGATCCTCCCAATATATTCATCTATATTTTTAGATATCTAATGAGGGGAAAAAAATCATCCCATGAATCAGGCCGCACGGAGGATTCGGCTGCTTGGCAAACAGTGGAAACTTGACACCTCAGGACGAAACTCGTTTACCCGGGTCCATGTACCCAACAAAATGATGGGTTGCTCCAGATCCGGGTGACAACCAACCGATAAGCTGGCCATCACAATCAAGAAGGAATCATACGAAGTACGGCATCGACTTATGATTGCCTGTCTGTTACTACGTGAATGCTATTAATAGTAAAATCCCAAGATTGTGGGATTAGAAAAGAAGGCCTGCAACTGAGGGATGTCCGCCCTATAAATACTGGGGGTGGACTAACTTTTAAGGGGGATGCAATCTGAGAGAGACAAAAATATATATAGAGAGCTTGTACCATTCAACTACTAGTGAAAATTGAAAGTATCATTCTTTCCCCAGACGTACACCTTTCTTTGGTGGAACTAGGTCATCAAACCTCGTGCGTATATTCTCTACAATTGTTTATTGAATCGATGTCCTATTCTAAGGGCCTTAATCAATTGGCACCGTTTGTGGGAAACATGCAGCGCTACATTTCTCAACTCAATCCCTCCTATTATGGCTCCTTCTATGTGTCACTCTTATCGCACTAATCTGGAGAAGCCTGGCCCTACGGAATATAGTGTTTCCATGTCAAGGAAACACCAGCAACCCTCCAAGCTAAGTAAGGGCGAGGAGGTGTGGCCACCGAGTCTGCCTCAAAAGCCTCCCTGTCAGGAGGGTCCTCAAAAGGACTCTCTCCTCGATATGCAAGCAAAGGAGGATGAGTACGAGACTAAGCTGGTGGCCCTAAGGGTCGAGTAATAGTTGGTGGTAGAGCAATTGCAAGAAATTTGGCTGATGAAGGACCAGGAGGAATTTCGACAAGAAGAGCCATAGAATTCTAGCCCCACCGACAACCAACTAATGTGGCATCTCGTGGTGGAATAGGAAAACACTTGCCTGCGCGAATAGCTTGAAAAGATGAAGCACGAGCTTAGTAGCCAAAAGAGTGAGGTCCTTCCTGGCCCGCTGGAGGTCCCTCTCCTGCCTCAATGGGAGTTGGACAAGTAGTCGAGGGCTCATCCTCTAGTGATCAGCGATGGAGGCTTGATCCCTGAGATCATCCTCCAGGTCACTCGGGCCATGAGAGGCATGAGGCCTCGGGCGTACGTCACCACGTACCCCTCCTCCGAGGAAGTGATGACTGCCTCACTCCCTGAGAAGTTAAAGGAGCCCGTCCTAGCTTAATATGATGGGATGTTGGACCCTAACAACTTTGTAGGGAGTTAAGGTCCACGGATGGCTGGATGGAGTTCTTTGTTGGGTGTTCCCATCTTACTTGTCTAGGATGGCCCATGAGTGGTTCAATGAACTTTCGATAGGCCAAATTACTTGCTTCAAAAAATTGGCTGACAAATTTTGCCAATATTTTGTCGATCAACAGCAGATCAGGAATAATCCTGAAAGGCTGTCAGAAATCTGGTAAGGGAAGTAGAAGTCTTTCCGGTTCTATCTAGACCAGTTCAAGACTCAATATTTTAACTGTAAGCAGCCTCATGATGTTATAGCTATTCAATATTTCAATTCAGGCTTACTAACTCAGAGGTTCTGGTATGATATTAACGATTTCCCTCCAAGGGGTATGGCGGAGCTCTGGGATCGTGCCATTAAGTTTACCAAACAGGATGACTCCTTCCGCTCCCATAGTCGTCTGGTGGATGGACACTACGAGGTTCGTGCCTCCCTTGAGGTAAGGAGGATCCCAGTCGAGGCAACACTAATATCGACCAGGAATGGCCACCGCTTCAATAAGCGGAAGGGGAATTTCCCATATCTGAAGGATTGACTCAACAAGAACCAACCCAACGATCCTCTCCAGCCCAGGCGGGACCCCTACGAAGAAGACACTCCCATGGCCGTGAATCAGGCGGATGTGCTAACAGAGGTGTGGTCCATAGATAAAGACTCACTTCCCCCACCAAAGCCCCAAAAGATGAAGTTGGAGACTAGGCCTTACTGCAAATACCATCAAATCTGAGGGCACGCTACAGAGGATTGCCGTGATCTGCACGACTAAATCGACTCTCAGATCCGACACGTCAAACGAAATGAAGGCCAAGACAAGGGGAAACACCTCATGGAGGGTCTCGAAGGCTATCACCGAGAGAAACTCCAGCATCTCTGGGAAGTCCACATAGTATCCCTTTCAGAGTAAGGGGGGGTCGAGACCAGGGCCCTGGCAGCCCAACAGGAGATCTTGGTGGAACTCCCACCTAAAGAGTATCACCGCCAGGTAATGGCAGTATTCAAGGCTGGACATCCGGAAAATCACGTGGCAAGGACCTTGTCACCCCAGCCAACGTTATCTCTCAACACTTGCTTGAAGACCAAATAGACGTAATCTTTGGCGTCAATGCGATACCTGGCCTTGTGGGAGGTTTAGGGGTCGCCCCTTCCCCTGAGAGGGCCACCCGAGAGGTGTATCCTACTTTGCAATGGGGAGAGAGGAGTTCCGTCAGGCAAGCTGCTTCAAGGCTATTGATGAATCGATTTTCGCTTTCGAAAATGATGATTAAGATGATTTATCATAGTATTTCTAAGTGGTGGAAAATTGACTGATCAAAATAATTAAAATAGCCACTCAATAAGGAGCGAGTCGTATTCATAGGGAGGCAATGGCCTATTAAAAACTCGCACAAGATGTCAAGTAAAAATTCTCAAATATATTCTCCCAAGCAATAGAATCATAACTAAGCTCAAACCTCCTTTTAAGGAAATCACTTAAAGTTATATTTATGTTTGATAACATGGTGATCATGAAATTCCTATGCCTAAAAATGAAATCCTAAAATAAATATTGATAAAAACAATCATCATAAATATAAATGCTACTGGGGCATGACTTCCCTTGAATAAAACCAAGAAAACCTTTTAAATGAAGGGAATCATGTAAGATAATGTTGCAATAGTCATTTTACGAAAGAAAAGGAGCATTCTTATCAAAATCACATAATATTTAATTGATTTAATTATATAGAAATGAAGTGGCAATGGCAAGTAATGTAAAAACTAATGGCATGGTTCCTGTAGCAAAACAGGGGAAGAGCTTTGCCTTGCTCGCTCACATGGAGGAGACCACGGCTGGAAGCGTGAAGCTCATCGAAGGTCGAGTGGGCCAAGGGCTACTCGACAATGGTGGCAGCGTGGTGAACGATGGCCGGAGGCGGCGGCGGCGAGGAGACAGCGGCGGGTATGTTGGGTGTTTCCTGCTACTGCTACTACTGGAGGTGTGAAGAGGAGATCGTAGTGAGTTGGTCGCGTGTGGGGCAAGAGAGCGTGGGCGTGCGTCGATGAGGTGTGGCGCGCGGTCTGGAGGTGAGGGGAAACAACGAGGAGACGCGCGCTGGAGGTGGCTACTATTGCTGTGCGGAGAGGCGTGCTCGAAGATGGCAAGGATGGCAGCGTGGAGGCGTGCATGGCGCACGCAGAGGCAGCTCGGGCAGGGGAAAAGACTTCTAGTGAAGCTTCTGGGTCGTCCTCAGACATACGTCATCCTTAGCGATGAGGAGAGTTGGAGAATTCACAGCCGATGGCTATGAAATCTGGGAATCGGTGGAGAGGGGTGGCTGGAGTGGAAGAATGATCGCTAAGAATGTAGGAGGGAGCGATCCCTTGCACACGCGACCAAGGATGTGCTTAAGTAGCCAGCAGAGTGGATTTAGGCACCGCGCGAGTGAAATTACTCGACGAGGGCACTGGCGGTGAGGATGAAAGGAGAGAGTGCGTGGGGTAGCCAATTAAAAATCTAACTGTAGGATGGGATCTGGGGGTAGTGGTGAGCACACGTGCCAATTCACACGAAGCTTCAAATCAAATCGAGCCGTAGATCAAGATCAATATCAAGTGAGAATGGATGGTCCAGATGGCGCGTGTTCTTCGCGTGCTACAATGCACGCACAGCAAGCAAGTGTTCAAGTTTCATTTGGGTAATTTTCAGGGTGAGCCCTTCTACAAAGGGGTAGAAAATTAGCATGCAAGCCTTTAAGTGGTAAGAATATGTAATAGAGTGCTCCCTAAGGGCTTACAGAAAGGTCCCTGCAGGTTACAAATAGGTCCTAAGAAGTTTTCTAACGAAGGAAATGTAATGCATAAAGGACCTAAATGTAAATCCTAAATTTTAAGGCCTTAATGATGTCCAAATGCCTTCAAATTTTTATATAAACTTAATTGAACATTTAGAAAGTTAATTGCACTTTTGATTTGAACTTTTAAACTCGTTTGTGTATTCAATTTACACTTGATCACCATTTAACCTTTTTCACAAGAATATCTCGTTTAACGACCTAATTATGCAATTTTAACACAGAATTAATGTTTTAGGTCTTTTTCTTTGATTTTCACACTTAACCCTTTTTATGTGTTAATTTGGTATTGTTTAACTCAATTTCTAGCTTAACTTTAGCTTTTTAGCTATGATGAGTAGCCACCCATCACTCTGCTGAAGGTGGTGCGCTACTGCGGGCTATGTTGAGTGCAGGCGAGAAGGAGGGCAGTAGCACGCTATTGGTGATGATGGTGGTGGGTTTCGTTGAAGTGGAGGAGAAACAGAGGAAGAAGAAACGAAGAGGAAGAAGGTGGTAAAGAGGTTTCAAATGTCCAAGAAGCTTCCCGGACGTCTTAAAATTGCGAAAATGGTTACTGGCGTGTTAATGCGGTGGTGGTTGCTAGTAATGGCGGTGCACGGTGATGGTTGCGTGCCGTCGGAGATGCACGCACACGATGTTGGCACGAGTCCACCGGCTTGGCGTGGTGAGCTGTCACCTCGCCGGCCCACGATGTGGTGGAGCTCGACCTTGGAGACGCACGGTGGTGGTGATGGAGGTGAGCTTGAAGCTCTTCACAGTGGTGGAGTCGAGGAGAAGTCTCCCCGTGCATGGTCGTCTCCTCCTCCCTTTGTAGCTGCAGGTGATGAATTTGAAAACAAATAGGCGGGATCAGATCCTCTTTATGGCAAATGAATGCCTATAGCTGTGCGTGAATGGGTACACGAGGAGGAGAAGCAGCCATTACCTGTGGAGGAAGAGAATAAGAAAATAATAAAATATTATGGTTATTTATGCACAAACCCTTAACTTCTATGTTAAATTAAAACAATGCAAGTAATTCACCTAATTGATTAACTAATCAAATGCATGCAATTCTAAGTTAATTCTAAATGCATGTAATGAATGAATTATGCAATTAAACTAAAAAAATATGAAGTAATTTATTTACATCCTAATATATGCTAGCTAAATGTTAAGGATATCTTAATATCTAGGCATTTACACATTTAAATAGCCCACAAATATGGGCTAATTAGCTATTCTCCTTACCGGATCCATCAAACCACACGGATCCCTTGTTAATAACACTCCTCTTGGATGGTCATCAACAACCCCATCTCCTTGTAGATGAGGATAACGTCGTGGATGTCCTCTTCCTTAAGACTCTCATGTAGTTGGGTCTCAACGTGAACCATCTACCCCTGCTAACCTTGTCAGTGGTAGGGTTTGGGAACCATAAAGTAATGCCTAAAGAAGAAATTAGCCTACCGATGTTGATATGCGATGGAGATAAACACTTCAACAGAATGACCACTTTCATAGTGGCGGGGCTAACGGTAACTTTTGATGGTATTATTGATCGCCCCATAACTCATGCTTTCCGGGCAATCCCCTCCTCGTACTTCTAGTTTGTACTTTTCCACTCCCCTTGTGGAATCAGGATTGTCCATGGAGACCAGTTGTTAATCGCTCTGAATCGGATGTAAACACATTTACACTACTTAAAATGTCTATTTATGCATGTTCTTAAGCATAGGATTGCATTTCATGATATAAATATTGCATTACATGCATCATCTTGCATTTATAGTAGTTTGAATAAAATGGAGGTTAATTGTCTTCTTTTATGTGCTTGGACAGGGCAAATATTTTATCGGGGCCTCGGATCAAAGATCCAACCGTATGGATATGATCAGGGCGACGATTGGAGTTCAACGACTCCAAGATCGCCCTAATCAGGCATCCGTAGCATCAGATAGAGACCGGGGAACCCTAGAAGATCAAGGGCCAGGATGGTGTAAATCCACACTTCAGATGGAAAATCCGACCACACGGATGAATTCGGATCGACGATCGCAGCCAAACGACACAAAAATCGAGTCAATCCGACATCCGTGGCACCATCTACAAGTTCCAGAAGATGGACGGCCAAGATAGCGCCACATGGCGCCATCCCAGCCGCCCAATCGGCCGCAGGAGTCCTGTGAAGACCGCGCACCGTCTCCTCTCCGCCGTTGGATCTCGATCCAACGGCTGCGGTCGCTCGCGTTTAAAAACGTCCGCGCGACCATTTCGCCCGCGTAGCGCAGCGGTGACGCAGCTGCGGGCGAAGCGGAGGTCGCGGGTTCGAGCCGCGGTGAGGGGGTGGAAGGCGCGGGCGAGCGGGCGCGCACGAGCGTCAGATGAAGATCCAACGACCGCGCGCGCCCGATAGCGCCGACGCGCAATTGGACGCTCTGGTGGGCGCGCGATCACACGCGGGCGGTGCGCTATGCAGCGGGCGCGGACGCGTTCTAAGCCGTCCGATCTCGCGATCGGACGGCTGAGACAACGCGGACGTGCGTATGCGTTACGCGCGCGGCCAGCCGAGCGGGCGCGCGTGGGCGCGGCGGTGACGGCGACGGCGGGGCTTTAGCGACGGTTTTATCCGTCACTAAAGACCCCTTATTTATTATTTTAAAGATGTAATGTCCATTTTGCCCCCACTCCTTGCAACTATAAAAGGAGACCCCCTCCATACGAAATTTTCATCCCTTCCTTCTCCTCTCTACCTCTCCAAAGCTCAAGAGAAGCTTGTCCCACACCCGGGATGCTTCTCGCGAGATAAAGTCCAAATTTTCGTCCCCCTTCGGAAGTGGATCCCGCGACGACGACGGCGTGCTGCTTCGTTCCCGTTCTTCTGCTTCGTCCTCCTTCGTCCCGCTTCGTTCTCCTTCGTCCAGGCGTCGTCCCGTCCGGCTCGTCCTCCAAGCGACCGTCGAGGAGGATTTCTCTCCCTGTTCTTTTTACTGCTTTCTAGTATAGATTTACTGCTTTCTAGAGTAGTCTATTCGTCCTCCGAGCGATCGTCGAGGAGGACATTTCTCCCTCCATTCTTTTAATGCTTTCTAGAGTAATTGTTTTATGTTTTATAGTTGTAACGAACGAACTCTTTTATGATAAATTTCTTGTCTATTCTACATCTCATTTTGATTTCCATGTATAGTATTTTTTTCTCTCTCTCTTACTCCCCCTCTTTTATTTGTTGTAGATACTTAGATAGTTTAAATTGAATTTCTTCGTGACAAAATAAAAAGAAACGCGAAGTTTTTAAATCAAACGTTCGCCTCCCTGTGTTCGACCCGGAATTTTGATTTCGGTATAAATTTTATTTGTTGAACACGAATCCTTCGCTTTCGAACTACAACGACGGGTTTTCCAAAACCAAACACGTTAGCGTAGATTCTCGTTCAACATTTTGGCGCCGTTGCCGGGGAGGCAACGCTCTTTGATTTCTCTTCGCGTTTTGTAACTTACAAATCATTTACCTCACTTTTCTCCTTTCTTATTGTAATTGCAGGTACTCTTTCGAGACAGGCAAAAGCGGTAGATTGGAGTAAAGTGCTGTGAAAGGTTTTGTAAGTTATCACCCATTCTTTCCCCCTCCATAGATTTCATTCGCCACATTGAATCCAAATTCCAATTAACCTAGGTGTTTGCATAAATCCTAGGAATAGTTTGGTTGTTTGGATTCTCACTCACATTCATTCCACCTTCATTTATATAAAAAAAAAAAGTAAAAAGATAATTTTGTGGGGTAATTTTCAACAAATACACAATGTGCACCCACATTTAAAGGCACTTAACCAAATTGATTTGTTTCTACTCAACTGGGTTCTGATCTGTGGGACCAGTACACATAAAGCAACACATAAAAGAGTAGAAATCATTCTAAGTTAACCATCTTTGTGTGCCTAACTTAGTGGTGCATTTGAGGCCAATTGTTTGAGTTGATTGGGCCGCACCACTTCAAATAAAATCAACTCATCAAGTAGCTGCCAATTAGGTTCAACTCTTAGGGATCTACCAGGCACTCCACATTCTTTTTAAACTTTAAAGGAAAATATCTTCACCTGTGCTTGCAAAACCTGGTGTGCCAATGAAACTTGATTGAAAACACCTAAAGTTGAATCCTAAAAGCTACTAAGCAAGATTTGAACCTTAAAATTCATCACATCAAAAATAATCTTGCTTGAAAACCACTGGTTGTGCACGCACACACAAAGCAATCAATCATTAAGGGCACAACCCATTCAAAGGGCCCATCACATTCCAAAGCACATTCAAACCTAGCCCTAAATAAAACAGAGTAGACGTTGGCCTTAAGGATTGGACTCGCTCTTCAGAACTCAGAACGAGATTATTTTCGATTAGTCTGTTTCTACTGTTCAATCTGATGTCTAGCTAGGGGAGCAGAGTCAAACGATCGCGGCTGGGGGGTACACTAGGAACCGGAGGCGCAAGCCGAAGGAAGAACCTTCTCCCCAGTCCCTCCTTCTAACTGGTTGGATTGAACAGACAGAAGTAGATCAAATCGTTCCTTTATCTCAAGACGGGTTTTGAGAGTCTGTAGGTCTGTAGGCTAACCCATTTAAGGACAGGTTTGATTGTTTGTATTGCAGGGCACCTTTCTTCCTCCCGTGTCTCATGAATCCTTCCACATATTTCACGCATTCCCGCTCTTTCCCTCCTGTTGTAAATTATCCTCAACATGACGATTATCCCAACTCGTATTGTAATCGACCATCAGTTAGTTGGGATAATTCGGATTGGGGATACAATTCCGGACCCCCGTGTTTAGGGTCTAACCCTGAACACTTTGATTCTCAATTCTATCCTTCTCAGAGTTGCATCGATTATAGATCGTCCTCCTTTCATGAACAACCTAATGCGATCTACAATCAAGAAGGATACACTGATCCTTACCCATCCTCTGATTTCACTGCCTTTAGGTCATCTCCATCTTTTGAACAATCTGAAATGACCTATTATCAGGATGGGTATAACGAATCTCAATTCGTTAATTCCTCTACATTGATGTCAAACCCGCCCAACCCTGAACCAACTCATTTGGTTCAGGTTAATCAGGTTCAAGATAAGGTTCTGGCTAACTTGAGGAATATCATTCAATCTTTAGAAGTTCAGCCAATACCTTGCATTGAGAGATTGGAGCCCCTGATTGAAATGATTGATGATTTAAACAAGTCTTTGTTGGATTGGCTCCAGGATGTTAAGGATAAGAACCCGGGTGAGTTTCTACTTGGGAAATTAGCGAAATTGAGGATGAGATTCGTGGTTGCTTTGATTCAATCTTGGAATAATTCCCAGGATGAACTCTCTTCAGGAAATCCAATGACAGAACCCGCTCAGGCACCTGTTGGGGGGACACGTGTTACGAAGCTGACCAGATTGAATTAAAGCAACCAATTAAGGATGATCTGATTTCTTCACCTGAGATCCCTGAGCCGGGTTACGAGAAAACGTATGTCTCCTGGGAACACAAAGTGACAACTGATTTTGGGACATACATTGATACGGATCCTGATTTCTTTGATGGTGAAGATTCAAGTTGCGAAGTCTCACACGAGTTTTCAAATCACGATTTTTGTGAGACGATTGGGCCTGAGGAATCTGATAGATCATTTGATAGCCCAATAACTAAGGAAACTGATCTTATTAGGGCACACGATACAGATCCAGAATTGCATTTTCTGGAGGAATCAATTCAATGCCCTGATTATCAGTTACACCCTGTTGAGCTTATTGATGATTTTAATTCTGAGATAATTAGACCCAAGTCAATTTTGATTCTGCCACATCATTTACACTTGGAGATTCCAGACGGGGTGATGAATATACAAGATGTCCTGGAATTTGATACACTTAATGAGGAGGATAGGAGCGGGGAAGTTCTAATTTGGGAAGTTAATTTTGGAGGAAATGGAAGATTGAGTCGAAGGGTTCCTTTTAAGCTGAAACCATCAAATCAGAACCCTTACGACATTTGTTTCGAGGATGTCAAACTCAAGCACACATTTAACGATTATCCTTTTCAGCTTCAATTCTCTGTAACCCGACATTTTGGCCTTGGGTTGCATCCTCACAAATCGCAGGCCCGACCCCGCTTGCATTCTGATTTTAGGTTTTGGGTAATTTTTATCCAGAACCTAAGATATTCTCGATTATGGGGTGTGGGTCTGCACCACAATCTGGTCCACATCTGTGGACCTCTGCTGACAGGTCAGAGGATTCTTCTGTTTATTCTAATTCTGACCTGCACATGTGAATTCTTCATTTCTTTTCTTTGTATAGTGTGCCTAGCTGAAGGCACTAAACTCAGCACATATATAGTTCTTTTTCATTTTCATCTCGGAGCGGACCCGATATCCACGCAATTCAGGTGCTTTCTACGCTTTTCCACTCTGTTTTATGTCTTTTTAATACAATGAGGACATTGCATTAGATAGGCATGGGGGGATGGATATTTATCTTTGAATTCATTCGTCAGCTCCGTAGATTTGTTTTATTTTTTTTTTTTTTAAAAAAAAATCAAAATTAGGAAAGAGAATTTGGGTTTAAGAAAATTTTCGATCTTAAGAAATACTATATTATGTTCTGAACACAAAGACCCTTCAGGTCTTTGGACTTAATCAGCCCGTATATCCACTAAAATGTGGATTTATTTTTCGAGTTCTCGCCAACTTGAATTTTATTTTAATTGGAGTAAATAAGTTTGGGTGATAAGTACACGACTTATCAACCCGCCCTCTGATGTGAGGGAATTTTGAGTCTTAAGCATCTACACACTTTCTTTGCACAAACTCGTTGTTTGGCGATTTTAACGGAAATTGGGTAGCTAATGAACCTTCTAGGGTAATATGGCTGGCAAGTTATCGTGGGTAACAGCCCATAGGTAGGTTGTCCAGAGCCCAGTCACTGACCTTTCTCTTTTTGCTGCCTTTAGGTAAATCTTAGACCAGGGAAGCCACCTACTTAAAAAAAAAAAAATCAAAAAAGAGAAAAGAACAAAAAGAAATAAGCCACACTTCGCCGCACGAGTATGGCTGGCAAGTTGTCGGTGGTAACAGCTCATCGACCGGTTGTCCAGAACCCAGCTCAGAAAATGCACTAAAAATTCCCAAAACACTTAGGAAGAAGCGGAGAAGTAGAATAAACCGGGGAGATATACACTGGATTCACCCTTGTGTTGACCCCGTTAAAAAAAATAAAAGTAGGGAGAAAGCTACCGGTTGTAAAGATACACCTTTAGGCAGAATTCTTTTTGAGGTCACCTAGAGGCGTAGAAATCCGAAGTCCGTTTTAATTGCCGGTCAACGAGTCTATCACAATCACAATAAGATGCTTAAAACTTAGGGTTCTCATCAAATCTTGGGTGAGTTGAATGGCCGTAGAAAGCCACTCTTAAACCCTAAAATTTGAAAATCCAAAAAAAAAAAAAAAAAAAAGAGAGTAAAAACAGAAAAAGAAAATTTTCTTTGAATAAGGCGAGGCTTGAGGCGGTCTGCATTTTGGCTGATACCCGGGCACTGTTGTGTCTTTGAAAGTTCAGTTCTTAAGTAGACAATTTCTTAATGATTGAAAATAACTCAGGTCCAAATAATCTAACCTAATTCTTTTATAAATAGCATATAGTTTTTGCTAGAGACTAGCAAAAGATAGGCATGGGGGTATGATGTAAACACATTTACACTACTTAAAATGTCTATTTATGCATGTTCTTAAGCATAGGATTGCATTTCATGATATAAATATTGCATTACATGCATCATCTTGCATTTAGAGTAGTTTGAATAAAATGGAGGTTAATTGTCTCCTGTTATGTGCTTGGACAGGGAAAATATTTTATCGGGGCCTCGGATCAAAGATCCAACCGTATGGATATGATCAGGGCGACGATTGGAGTTCAACGACTCCAAGATCGCCCTAATCAGGCATCCGTAGCATCAGATAGAGACCGGGGAACCCTAGAAGATCAAGGGCCAGGATGGTGTAAATCCACACTTCAGATGGAAAATCCGACCACACGGATGAATTCGGATCGACGATCGCAGCCAAACGACACAAAAATCGAGTCAATCCGACATCCGTGGCACCATCTACAAGTTCCAGAAGATGGACGGCCAAGATAGCGCCACATGGCGCCATCCCAGCCGCCCAATCGGCCGCAGGAGTCCTGTGAAGACCGCGCACCGTCTCCTCTCCGCCGTTGGATCTCGATCCAACGGCTGCGGTCGCTCGCGTTTAAAAACGTCCGCGCGACCATTTCGCCCGCGTAGCGCAGCGGCGACGCAGCTGCGGGCGAAGCGGAGGTCGCGGGTTCGAGCCGCGGTGAGGGGGTGGAAGGCGCGGGCGAGCGGGCGCGCACGAGCGTCAGATGATGATCCAACGGCCGCGCGCGCCCGATAGCGCCGACGCGCAATTGGACGCTCTGGTGGGCGCGCGATCACACGCGGGCGGTGCGCTATGCAGCGGGCGCGGACGCGTTCTAAGCCGTCCGATCTCGCGATCGGACGGCTGAGACGACGCGGACGTGCGTATGCGTTACGCGCGCGGCCAGCCGAGCGGGCGCGCGTGGGCGCGGCGGCGACGGCGACGGCGGGGCTTTAGCGACGGTTTTATCCGTCACTAAAGACCCCTTATTTATTATTTTAAAGATGTAATGTCCATTTTGCCCCCACTCCTTGCAACTATAAAAGGAGACCCCCTCCATACGAAATTTTCATCCCTTCCTTCTCCTCTCTACCTCTCCAAAGCTCAAGAGAAGCTTGTCCCACACCCGGGATGCTTCTCGCGAGATAAAGTCCAAATTTTCGTCCCCCTTCGGAAGTGGATCCCGCGACGACGACGGCGTGCTGCTTCGTTCCCATTCTTCTGCTTCGTCCTCCTTCGTCCTGCTTCGTTCTCCTTCGTCCAGGCGTCGTCCCGTCCGGCTCGTCCTCCAAGCGACCGTCGAGGAGGATTTCTCTCCCTATTCTTTTTACTACTTTCTAGTATAGATTTACTGCTTTCTAGAGTAGTCTATTCGTCCTCCGAGCGATCGTCGAGGAGGACATTTCTCCCTCCATTCTTTTAATGCTTTCTAGAGTAATTGTTTTATGTTTTATAGTTGTAACGAACGAACTCTTTTATGATAAATTCCTTGTCTATTCTACATCTCATTTTGATTTCCATGTATAGTATTTTTTTCTCTCTCTCTTACTCCCCCTCTTTTATTTGTTGTAGATACTTAGATAGTTTAAATTGAATTTCTTCGTGACAAAATAAAAAGAAACGCGAAGTTTTTAAATCAAACGTTCGCCTCCCTGTGTTCGACCCGGAATTTTGATTTCGGTATAAATTTTATTTGTTGAACACGAATCCTTCGCTTTCGAACTACAACGACGGGTTTTCCAAAACCAAACACGTTAGCGTAGATTCTCGTTCAACAACTCCCCTTGTGGAATCAGGATTGTCCATGGAGACCAGTTGTTAATCGCTCTGAATCGGATTTTAAAATCAATGTGTTGTAGTATAGATTGAATTAGCGCGAAAAACAAATAGAATTTATAACTCGAATGGAATCCGAGATCGTTCACTGGGAGCAAATAGGAATTTAATTGCTAATTTCAATAAATAATGTAAATGAGCACACAATTTGAGTTAAAGATATAAAAATTGCAATCAGAATTAGTTCAGAATGATATATCAATAATGTCAAGTATCAATGTGCAAAAAGAATGGAATAAAATGGTGATTTGAATCACCAATTACCCCTCACAATAACATCAATATCTCAATAGTATTAATCAAATAAAGCCACGTAGGATAAGTGCACAGTGCACTTTTGTTGAATCTTAGACTCTGCTCAGTCGATTAGACGGCTTAAATCACTCAAAGGTACTGCCCTTCTTCTTTCTCCTTCTTCGGCTCCTTTTCTTTTCTTTCTTTGCCTTGACTCTTCTTCTTCTTTCTCTTCTCTGGCTTCTTTTCTTTCTTTCTTGCCTTAACCTTTCTTCTTCTTTGGCTTCTATCAAGGCCTTCTTCCTTCTCCTTTTCTTTCTTCTTCACACACAGAGGGAGGCAATCCCTCCAGCGACTAAGTGTCACAGAGAGCAAAACCCCCTGCCCCCGTGCGCTCTCTCTCTGGGATCCGCTCTCCTAGATCCTCGGGTAATCGGATTCGGATCTAAGAGTACCCAGGACCAGGGCTGCGGGCGTGATACCGCAGCCGAGGAGTGAAGTCGAGTTAGGTGGGTCGGGTCAGTGCCAGGCATGCAGGGGATGGGTCACGGGTGAGGCGCGTGTGAGGGGCGTGCGAAGACCTCACCCCCTGTGTTTAGTTGAGGTGAATAACCCCAGGCAAAAAATCAACATATGCGGCTGCGCTTGGTTGCCCGCTTCCGAGGTGGGACTGAAGTCCCCCTCCTTCCTTCGCGTGCACAGTACTAATGGCTCCTTCAATTGAAGTAGCTGCTGCTCCTGTGGTCTTCGATTAAGGACCTGGGAAAGATCTTGAAGGTGGTCTGCAGGGCCTAGGATTAACAGCAATGAAGAACAAGGCTGGAGGAAAGCGGATTTGGCTGGAGAAGGTGGCGGTGATGGCGAAGGACGGTGAAACCTGAGAATCACAAATACGACCTCACGGCCACATTAGAATAGCTCATAAGCATCGCCGGACCACGACGAGCGTAGTGGTGGTGGTTTTGTGATAGATTAGGGTGTGTGGTGGCCGACGGAGGTCAACGAAGGTAGACGGCGATGGGTTTGTTCGGTGGGCAATTTGGGTGAGCGAAGTGGTGAATAGGGAAAAGGGTTTTGAGCGGGTGGATGTCGCAAGGGTGTAGAAGGTTTCGATGAGGCGGATGGAGTTGTGTAGCAGTGGAATCGCATCGCCGGAGTGGTCGTCGAACGAGGAGAAGATGAGGGTGAACGTGTTGAGTCGGGGGTTGAAATGAGGATAGAGAGAGAAAATCTAATCTACGATGCTAACGAAACCTAACTTACTACTATAATGGACGAAAGGGGGGAGGTCTACGTCGGTTTTGGCACGCCGGCGATGGAGAAGACGAACTCTCTAGTTGAGGGTGATGACGATGACGACAGAGGTAGAGCGACGGTGGCTGGTATTGCACGACGTGGAGGAAGTTGAGAGAGATAAATCCATTGCCGGTATTGCGAACGGACGAGGAATGGAGACGGAGGATGTCGTCGGAGCTCACAAATCTTTTCAGCTAGAGAGGAGGGAGGAAATTGGTGTATTTCCAGCCGAAATCAAGTCTGAGGAACTCGATCTGATCTAGGGCTTCCTTTATAGGCCTCTGGAGGATGCTTTGAGGTTGAGATGCAAGTTTCCCAAGCATGGAATGTTCGCTGGAGATGGAAGTTGAAATATACCCGAATCTCTCGTGCGTTTGCATGAGAGATTGGGAAGTTTTTAGGGCTTAGGATCTGGCTCAAAAGGAAGGGAGTTCCTTGACGAACTTCCCTTTTAAATTTGAGAGGGATTCGTCAAGGAATCAAGGAGAACATGCCAAAACAAGCTTGCCAGAGTTGTAGGATTAGGGTTTCATGGTGGTAGGGACCTATTTGTGAAAATGATGACAAAGATAGGGCCTATTTGTAATAAATTCAAAAGTTAGGGGCATGTGTGTGAGATAGAAGAATAAGACAGGACCAAATTGCAAACTAGGTCAAGATGATCTCAGATTGAGCCCAAATTTTGATACAAACCTAATTTGGACCTAAGGAATTCAATGATGAAGTTAGATTTTGGTTTTGACCTATGTTGACTGGGTAATTTATTCAAAAACTCAAATTAAGGCAAATGTTTGTCTAGGATTCTGTTTTGAGTCAAGACGGGTTCCAATGGTCAAATTGAAGGTAACAAACCCTAGAGAATATTTTTTTATGAATTTTAGAGGGTTTAGGTGAATTTTATCATGACCAAAACCTCAGTTAATTAAGCGAATCTATTTTTAGGGTTTTAGATGTCATTTAATTATCAAAACACGCGAAAACCCTTTTCTGTCAGTATTAACCCACTTGTTGGACTCTTAAGACCATTTGACCTTTATTTAACCCTTGGAAAAATCTATGATTGTACTACAACTGAGATATACTATTAAAACTATAATTTTACCCATATTTTACTGTATTTCCCTCAAAATGAATTTGCAGTGAATTACATCTCTCTGATGGTTATGTAAGAGCATTTAATGACTTAATCAGATCAAATTGAGCTAGTTATGGCACATGATGGTGTTCCCATCACCAGTCCACAGGTTAGGAATTGCTATATGGTAAGCTTGGGCACTCAATGGAGAGAATCCCTCCCAAACCTCACAAATGGGGGAAGAGAAGTCTGATCCACGCCCTGCGGGAGGACGAGCCCTTGCTCAGTTGCCTGCGCAGGAAATGAAGCATGGTTCTTCAACCATGGTTATTCAGTTATACCCTGATGCAACTGATAAACTAGTTCACGAAGGAGCCGAGCTGTCGGCGTCCGAAGTCCATGAGCTACTCCTCCTGCTAAAGGCCAATGCGAGCATTTTCGCATGGTCAGCCAATGACCTGTAAGGAGTAGATCTATCTCTAATCGAGCATAGCTCAATATACAGTGGGGCTCTCGAGCAATCAAGCAGGCTCGGTGACACAAGTCAACCCAGCAGTGGCAGGCAGTCGCTACAGAAGTTGACAAACTACTGGAAGCAGGCTTCATTGAGTAATTCGTTTACCTGGAGTGGTTGTGTAATATTGTGATGGTCAGGAAGTCAAATGGAAAGTGAAGGATGTGCATAGACTTCACAAACATGAATGATGCCTGCCCAAAGGACAAGATCCCCCCGTCGAAGATTGATGCCCTTGTGGATTCCTGCAGTAGGCAATCTATATGTCCTTCCTTGATGCTTATAGTGGTTATCACCAGATAAGTCTAGCTCCGGCTAACTGACCCCATACATCATTTGTAACTGGTACAGTTTGTTTCAGTATATAGTTATGCCCTTTGGCTTAAAAAATGCTGGAGCTACATATCAGCGACTTGTAAATCTAGTGTTTGCCCATTTAATTGAAAAGTCATTTGAAGTGTATATTGATGATATGCTTGTCAAAGGGTTAAACTTCTCCGAACACTTGGTTAATTTAACTTAGGTATTCCAAGTTTTAAGGGACACCCAACCTTGCCTGAATCCTGAGAAGTATGCATTTAGCGTAACTTTAGGAAAATTCCTAGGTTTCATGATCCCCGATCGAGGGATAGAAGAAAATCCTGACAAAATCCAAGCGATTATGGCCTTAACACCCTCGACTAACCTGAAGGGAATCCAGTCGTTGGTCAGCATGATCGCAGCTATAGGCTGATTCTTATCTCGATCTTTCGACAAATATTAACCCTCTTTTGAATGCATCAAAAAAGGGAAAGGGTATATGCTCACGCATTGGACCCCTCAATGCCAACAGGCCCTCAAAGAAATCAAGAAATCCCTTTAAGAGCCTCCCATCCTCGTAGCTCCCAGGGGTGGGAAAACCATGTTCCTCAATGGTGGCCCACACAATAATTGTACTCACGGATTACCACTTACACCAGATGCTTTATAGGCCAATCGAGTCAACAAGACAAATGAAGTGGGCCATGGAATTGGTGGAGTTTGATGTAAAGTATCAGCCATGGAAGTCTATTCAAGGCCAAGTCTTGACAAATTTTGTGGAGGAATTCATGGATCCTGGCCTTCCCACCACTCTACCGTGGAAGTTGTACGTTGGTGGGTCCTTCATGATGGCAGGGGTTGGTGCCATAATCGCCCTGAACACCCCTGATGTCACTACTCATAAGTATGCCATCAAGCTACAGACCTTATTAGTATATTTTGAGCTTTAATTGTTGTAAAAGGCATTTTAGACTCTTGTAAATCTTCTTATGCCTTATATTTTGTAAGAATTTTGTAATAAACATGTTACTACTTGGTTTTTTATGATGAATCTTTCCTATATATTTGTTCTATTAAATAGAATATTGCATGTTTTAGTTGTTAAATCTCTTGTGCAATTATTCATGTGCTTAAAGTATAATAATTATTAATCTGATTGATTAAATAGTTAGTAATTATGCCTTAGAAATTAATGGTAAATTAAGTTTACTGTTATGGCTCCCAGTGAACGACCTAGACTCAACCGATTAAATGAAATTAAAAATATAAAATGTTAGATTAAATTGACCCTATACTACTTTTACGACACTAATTCAAGTTAACCTAAGTTACTTTTGATGCACTTAATTAAGACTAATAACCTTAATTAACTGTGTTGAGAAATAACACATCATTTTAATGGCGCCATTGCCAGGGAGGTAATTGTAAAATATATTCGCCATTATTATTTAATTAGTTAGTTTGTAAATCATTTCTTTTCTACTTCTTTTAAAGGATATCTTAGCCGGTAATCTCAGGAAGAAGGCGAGTTTTTCTTTTTTGAGTTTTCCCGTTCCCTTATACATACCATTGTGAGTACTCTTTTACTTAGTCTTTAGTGTAGATTTGTATTCTTGCATTTAGTTTAGAGAAATATAAAATACACAAAAATACTCATGACTCCTGACTAGCAGCAGCATATATTAGGCATACACTCTTAAGAGTGCACATTCCTACTAATATATCTGCGATCTGACTTGGATTTATTTTTATCTCTCATAAGCAGGAAATGCACAAAAACCCATGTAGATCCCTGTCGTTGGAGTTAAAGCAAGACCACATTATTGCTTGAAAAATCTAAAAAGCGGTCACATTTACTTCTTTCTATCATTTTTTTAAGAGATTATCTAAAAAGAGGACTTATTAAAACTCGTGACATTTAATCTGTTTGCAGATTGCATGCGGGTTTTTATCTCTTACGTCTGTTGCATGCATCGCATACACAGTGCAATCACTAGAGTCACACGAGTCTATATTTTCTACCTCTCTTCTTTGCACCTCTTAGGGCTTTGGTCGAAGATCAACAAGTCTGTCTCACTACTACGAGCCTTGGGGAGCCAGTAGTGAGCGGTGTCGATCCTAGGCCTTAGACCTTCGAACCTTAAGGATACGCATCTGCGTAGACACGATCTAGGACACACATTTTGGATTGATACTATACTTGTTTGCGTCACATTACTTTTCGCATATTCTAAGGTTCTTTTCCTTTGAAAAGAAGAAAAACCCGCTTTTCGCGCTGTATTTGGGTTTTGCTTGTCGTTGTTTCTCGCAGTGGAGTGAGTATGCCTTTGCACATTCTTTTTGTTTATGCACGGGAGGCGATCCCTGAAATCACCTCTCGTATATCCTTTAACAAGTCTATCGAGACCGGTTGCACTAAAGCAACCAACAATTTTCCCGTCTAAGTTCTCTGCATTTTCTGCATTTGATTCTATGGATAAAGTGCAAAACCTGAATCTCGAGATCCCTTCTTCTTTTGGCAAGGGGGAGATGCCGCCTTTTGATATCCATGAGGCATTCTTGAACCAGAATCTCCAAATACTCGAGTAGAACTGTCAAATTAATCTGTTGACGGTTGCTCTTCAGAACCTACAAAACTTACAGGCCCGTCCTCCTCCTCGACCTAAGGCAGGTCCTGATTCACCTGATTTGGTTCTTCCACCCCATCCTAGGCCTTTACTTCGAGACTACTATAATCCATCTAATGCACAAGTAGAGCATAATGTTAGGATTCCTGTTGAGGAAAATGACCCAAAATTAAAGTCGAATATTATAGGTCTAATCTCACACTTTCACGGGTTTGCATCCGAGGATCCATTTCAACATATAAAAGATCTTAGAAATCTATCTCAAACTCATGGTCCTCAAAATCAAAGTAGGGAAATCATTTTCATGAAGATGTTCTCCTTTAGCCTTAAGGACAAGGCTACCTACTAGTATAGAACAATTGCATGACCTATCACTACTTGGGATTAACTCGAATCAACTTTCTTGAAGAAATTTTTCCCTATAAGTCGCACCAACGCACTTAGGTGAGCTATCACGACCTTTACTTGGAACCAAGGAGAACCAATTTATGAAGCATGGGAGCGCTTTCATGAATTGCAAAGGAAATGCCCACATCACGACATCCCTCGCTGGCAACTCATTGACGTGCCTTCGTGCGTGTGTGTTAAGAGGTGTCGTTATAGTTGCACTTGATACGTCGGTTTTAAAAGAAGTAAACGGAGGGAGTCCGAGTGTCGATCTCAGGGAGGCGTGGAAATCGGATTTTGTTTACCACTTGTTGTCACGAAAAAGGCGGAGTTTTGCTTGCGAAAGAAACGGTTTTGAAAAGCGAGAGATAGAGAGAGTTTAGGGTTAGAAAGCTCTTTGGTTTTGATCATGCACTTTAAACAGAAATTAAAAAGGCAACTAAATGAAAAATAATTTCATTAAACATGCATCCATAGTTCATGGTTTACAATATTAAATACATGCTTCAACAAAAGTAAATGAAAGCTTTAAAAGAGAGAGAGAGGTAGAGAGAGAGTGGAGAGCGACGAGGCAGCCACGGCGGTGGAGGAGGCTCCGTCGGCGGCTCGTCGTCTCCGGCGATTACAAGAGTGCCTAAGACTAGCTAGGAGAGGAGTGGAGTAGTTGCAAGTGGGAGAGGATGCCTTGAATGGTGGTAGAAGGGGGTTTAAATAGAGTTAAGGGCTTCCTAAAAGAAGAATGTGCTTTAGCGACATCCAGAACGTCGCTAAAACCGCTTCCATATACGTCGGTGAAGGTCTGCTGCCGCCGGTCAGCCGCCCGCCCCTCTCTCTCTTCAGGCGCGATCCGTGGACGTCGAATGAGAGCCGTCCGATTGATGATTGGACGGCTGAGATCCTCCCGCGCCTGCGCTAGGATCGCGCTTCGGGCGTGCGTGCGCGCGCGCGTTTCCGCCCGGCGTGCGCGCGCGCGTGGGAGGTGGGGCGCTGTCGTCGCGCCGCGTGGCGCGATCCTACCCGCTCGCTTCTGATCGCGCGGCTCAATTTTGCCGCGCCCTTCGCCCGCAGACGATTTTTGCTCCGCGCGAATCGAACGCGCGTCGCCGCAACGCGGGCGTGCGCGCTAACCGTTGCGCCACGCCCGCGCTTTGTCGCGGCGACCGCGGGCGAGCGCGCGGATCTCGGCCGTTCGATCGAAGATCAACGGCCGAGATGCGTCCTTGGCTGGCTTGGGGGCGTGCGGGCGGCGGGGGCGGGGCGACGTGGCGCGTTCTAGGCCGTTGATCTCCAGATCAACGGTCAGGATTTCTTGGGCCCATTGTGGGAGCTCCGGATGTCGGATTTGGCCGATTTTGAGTCCGTTAGACTCCGTTCGTCGTCCTGAATCCATCCGTGCGGTCCGATTGCTCATCTGAGGCCTGCTTTGACAAATGCTTTACACAAATGGCCATTAATACAGTTTATAAGCAATCTTGGTACTTGATGCATGCAATGCTCCTATTCTACTTTATGTTGTGCCTTTTATTCTAAAGATGGGCCATATTCAACCTAATTACTACCCCCTTGCGTGGTGTTATCACTCATGCATATCTGTTACGACCCGAATCCAACCCCTCTGGGAACCTATGGACGGGTCGCCTCAACTAACTCTAAGACCTAGTCGTCTAATGGGAGACTATCCCAAACGTACGAAACAAACCACAAACCACGCATTCAAGTAGCTAAGCAAATAAAAATAAAGCCAACAATGGAAATATAAATTAGATTCCAGAAAGATACCATGCCAAAGGCAGAAAACATAGTCACTAGCCATCACAACTAAGGCAAAAAGGGCATAACGATAACAGTTCCCAACATAAGACAGAAGTACTCACTAACAATAGAAAGTAGTGGAAACGAAAAGGAACAAGTAAAACTATGACTGAGCTCGACTGGGCTTAGCACTCTCTGAAGTCGGTTGTGCTGGCTGCTCGACTTCCTGACCTGTACACGGTTATATATGACGGTGGTTAGCTAACGTTGAGTAGAGTGGTATATTTAAAGCTGTTATAGCATTTAAAGACAGTAAAAAATAGTAGTTTTATGCATGCATTTATCCAATTATCCAATCATACGGTTAATTTAACTATTAAGTATTCACGAGTCAGTTCTCTAACAAAGATCCATAGTGTCTCTTAATCTTCCTGTTCCCTAAGGAAACAATCTTGATTGTAGTTTTTCCCGTGATGCAGGATGTACACGTAACACTCTCCTAGCCGGAAGAGCACCCGTGGTAGTCCTACACCCGGTCTACCACCCCAAAGTCACAATCGCAATGTAGCGGTGACTATGGCACGCGTGATAAGCGCACGGATAGCTACCCCGCACTGGCACGCGGGCAGTCGTTTCCGTTAGCGGGTACTCCAAACGTACAGCACAGAACATAACAGGGGTCTCGCCCCTCAATAATCTGCATACCCTCGCTTGACTATCCCGATTTACCCAGTGAGCCTCAACAAGAGTCGGTGTAGGGGGCCAATCCTAACCCCGGACCCCATGGGGCAGCTAGCTCCCCCTACACAAAAGGAACAATAGCTCTCCTCGGTACCACGTACATGAGGGCCAGCTCACTTCCATACTAAGGGACAGTTTCTCTCCTTGGTACCACGTACATGAGAGCCAGCTACTTCCCTTCCGAACAACCGCCCGTAGGCAACATGTTCCATCATTCCACAGATTTTTCACATTACGGTTTCAGTTTCCTTTCAAATTCCCTGAAGGGTTCATGCATGGATTTCCTTGTTTTCGTAGCACAACATATATCTCTATTCATGTCATGATTCATTAAACATATGGCAGGCAACTCATAATCTCACAATCCGGCAATTATCTCATCAATCAAATTATACAAGATACAACATGCATTTCAGTTCAAGTTATAGTTTAGTAATTATAAACAGGCAGCTCATGATTTACCACATTCAGGAAACATCACAACAGATTAAGCATTTAAATAATGCATATTCCTCTATCTCAGCCCTAGGATTCATTGCACATCCTAAGGGTTCAATCAATAGTTCTAATGTAACATGCACTTCAACTATGTAATTCACAGGGTATAGCAAAACCACTCTACCAAGGTAACTGGGACATGTGGGGGCACAAACGGCGAACCTCGCAGCCTCCACAGGTCCCGTGTACAACTTAAATGGATGACCTATTTAACACGAACGATCAACCCACACATTACTAACATCTCATATGATAGGAATGCGCTCAAAACAATTAAAACAAAGCTCCATCACATTGGAAAATATGACAGAAAGTCAACGGTACTTTGTTTGCGAAAATCGACCTCGTTTGGGCCTTGAACTGGCCCAAACACACTTCTTAGTTCACCTAAATCGGGCCAGGCAAGCTGGTCCAGCTGGATTGGCTGCCTGATACTTGGAATATTCCAAACATACTGAATTCAGATGTCAGGAACAGCTTTTAGATGTCTTAAACGACACCAGAATGCTCACCTTGCGTTATGCGCTGATTTTGAACATCTGGAACCCCTCACGGTCGTCCAGGAGTCCTTCCAGACGTCTGGGAAGCTGCGCCTGCACCTCTTCCCAACGGTCCTGCATGCATACAATGCCATATAGTCACTCGCAGACAACACGTATGAAAAATAAAGGCGGACAGGACCTTTCCGTTTGAATCTGCTTTATCAGATGTCTTGTGCTACCTCCAGACATCTGGTCAGACGTCTGTTAAGAGATACAGATGTTTAATCTGCGGAGAAAAATCTCTCCTAGAGCCCTTCGCAAGCCTTCCTCTCCTCTCGGGAAACACCCACGCCCTATGCAGCACACACACCAAGTCGCTTAGACTTACGCCTACTGGGCAGAGAAGAATACATCAAAAATCGCGCATAAGTCTCGAACAGGGCGTTACCTTAGATTTTGCGTGGTATCAGGCATTCGGTGACAGCTTTGGACGTCCAACCAGACGTTTGTTGGACTCCCCAGACATCTGGTTCTATGGAAAGATGACTCCGCAGAACCGTTCGTGAGCCTTCTTCTCCTTGTGACATCACACCACCCCCACGCACCAAGGGCTATAGCAGCAACACCACCCTCTCTTTCCCAATCTCTCTCTCTCTCGATCTCTGGGAATCCTCCCTCTCCTGTCGCTTATAGAGGAACGAAAGGAGGAGGGCGGGCGTCGCTTGAAGAGGGAAATAGGAGAGGGTAGGTGGCTCGAAAATCGAGGCAAGGTGTTACGAACGCGCGGCTTCAGACGTTTTTTAAGACATCTGGGAGGTGGCCCAGACGTTGGACCAGACTCTGGAACCCCTTCCAGACGTCTGGGATTCGGTTTCGGCGGCACGCGCGTCTGTCTCGCTCTCTCTCTCTCTCCCCGCGCGGCTTTAAAAAGCCACGCCCTCTCCCTCACTCTCATCACCTCCGCTCCCTTCCTCTTCTCCTTCCAACCGGTGCGCGAGTGCGAGCGTGAGCGAGCGGCGGCAGCGACGGGCGCGGTGGGTGCCGGAGGAGGTGTTGCGCAAGGGAGGAGGCGTCGGCCGTGAGGGCTCGAGCCTGCCGGGGGAGCGAAAGCCGGCCGACGGGGGCGCAGAGGGCGCGGAGTGACGCGGGAGGCCTGCTGCAGCTCGAGCAGTAGGCGGACGAGGCGCGCGGCCGTGCGTCGCGGGCGGAGGGCGAGTCGCGCTCTGATTCTGGAAGCTTTTCCAGAATCAGATGTCTGGGATTCCAACCAGACGACGGGGAAGACGTCTGGAGGACTGTCCAGACGTCTGGTAAGTAAGTTATTTTTCGTACCTTCTTCCTTTCCTTCGACCGTCCGTATTGAGCACGAGGATGTGTACGCGCAGGTTCTGAGATTCGCATCCAACGCGAATCAGACGTCTAGCAGTGGTGCCTGACGACTTGAGGGACTTCCAGACGTCCGGGGTGACCATCGGACGTCTGGGAACTACGCCAGACGCCCCCGCAGGCTTCTGGACGTCTGAGAGACCACGCAGGACAAGGTACCATCTGATCCCATTTTTTAAGACGTCTGGAAGAAGTTCCAGACGTCTGATTTTGCACTGTTTTGTCATTTTCGACCCGTTTAGGGCCCGTTCGGAGTCCGTTTTTCGCATTTCGAGTTGCGTGCTTTTAGGAATTAAATCCTCTACCCGTCTACAGTAGTTGTATACTATTTTGAGAAACTCCTAGTGTTTGATCCTTGTGATATGACCCCATTCCGTTGCTGTCTCGGGGGTTGCGGAGGTACGCGAGATTCCCGACCACGCCCCCAATACGCCTGTTGTAACCGGTAGAGTGGCTTTTAAGTTTATTAGTATAATCTGTTAAATTATGGAACCATAAATAGAACCTAGGACATTGCATGAATCCTAGGAATGAGAAACTAGAATGAATGGTAGATCCTAGGGTGTTGCATGAATCCTAGGGTTGGAAAACTAGATTGTATGATAGATCCTAGGGCATGGCATGAATCCTAGGATGGGAAGAACTAGTCGAATATATGAATACTGCAGTCTTGGAAAATGTGGAAAGGAAATAATAGCTACCTGTAAATTGGTTTAACAGCTGCCTGTTATGAATAAATGAGCATGTCTGAGAATATGGGATGTATGAACGTGAAACTGGAAAGGTGAAACCTGAATGTGCTGAGTTAAAAGAACTGAAACCTTACGGGGAATTAGGAGTGGAACTCCTGGAAAGAGAAAGGAATGGAACTGAGAAAGAAAGACGTGGTAGTGTACTGTCTCTTGGGTACATAGTACCAAGGGAAGTACCTGTACCTGTTTAGTGCAGAGCGGAGCCAGCCGCCCCAGGGACCCGGGGTTAGGACTGGCTACTTTGTACCGACTTGCTGGCCCTCGTGTACGTAGTACCGAGGAGAGCTACTAGTGTAGGGAGGTACTAGCTACCCCACGGGCCCCAGGGTTCTGCTAGCCTCCTACACCGACTTGTTAGGCCCACTAGGCAAACCGGGGTAGTTAGGCGAGGGTGCTCGGACTGTGGAGGGGTTCGACCCCTGTTACTGAGAGGGCTCTGCCCTGTGCTTTGGGCGCACCCGTTAACGGAAACGATTGACCGCGTGCCAGTGCGGGTTAGCTACCTGTGCGTTTATCGCGCGTGCCGTAGTCACCGTTACGCCTGTCCGTGACCTTGGGGTGGTTGACTGAGAGTAGGATCACCACGGGGGACTCTCTCGGCCAGGAGAGCACCACGTGCTACTTCTACTTTTTGGAAAAGACTGCAATCAAGATCATTCCCAGGAGGAACATTCGAGATCAAGCGAAGGATCTGAGAAATAGATAAATTTTGAAACAATAAAAAGACGTAAATAAGGAAGAAAGAAAATTAAAACAGCTACTGTACACTTTACTGTTTCTTTAGTTTAGCTGCCACTCTACTCAGCGTTTTGCTGACGTGTTACACTCGTTACCTTTCAGGACTAGGTGTTGAGCAGCCAGGGTCAGCGGCCGCAGAAGACGCTGGGCCGAGTAGGGTCCAGTAGAGTTACCATTGTTCTCTTGTACCTTTTTTTGGTTCCACTATAGTGAGTAGTTCTTGTTACCGCTGTACTTTTCTTTACCTGCAGTTCATATTATGTTATGAATGTTGTTCTACTGTTGTAGTGGTATATACTGTAGTGGTTTCTTTCCTTACTGCTGTATTTTCTTACTGTTAGTTATATTCATGTTGAATATGGTTTATTTTACTGCTCTTTTGGTTACTTCCTCGTTGGACGACCAGGTCTTGGGATTAGTCGAGTCGGTCCGGTTCTCGTGTCTCGTAGGGACTCGGGAATCGGGTCGTTACACAAGGGGTTTAAATAGAGTAGGGGGTTAGGGTTTAGGGGTGTGGGTGTGCGTGAGTGTGGGTGGGTCCGGGCCATTTTGCAAGGAATGCCCCGCAAGAGCCTCTTTTATCCTCAGAACCCCCAAAACAAGAAATCCAGGGGGTTACAAATTGCAGAACACTCCTAAATTTCAGAAAATGGACCAACGACTCTTGGGAAAATTCATTTCAATATCTTTTATTACGGATTACAAGAGAGCATTCACAATCTGATCGATGCCTCTTGTGGAGGGAATTTTTTGAATCATGACGAAGAATCCGCCTCAGAATTGTTTGAAGGGATGGCGGAAAGCTCGATCAACAATGCCTCCATGTCGCAATTCACGCGAGGTAACTCAAGTTCACATAAGAATCCACATCAGCACAACGGCATTCACGAGATCGGGAATCAATCAGGTAACAAGGATTTAGAGATTATTGTAGAAAAACTGGACAAAGTCGACATCGTAACGAAGCATCTCAACGAGTTCCGAAACACCATGAAAAATCTTACACCTCTACTCGCTACGCAGAATCCCGCTCGTTTACTTGTTTCACAAATTCCCGCAGGGAGGGAATTTGTGAATAATCTAGATTCTAGAGATCCATCTTTCTTGGATTTTCTATCTACTCCTGCACCAACCCGAGGAGGGACCTTTGTCCCACAATCTTTCCCACCTCTTTCCCCACCCTCTATTTTTGCAGAAAACATGCCCTATCCTTATGATCTGTATGCCATCCGGGAGAATACTTCTAGATCAAACCCTTACTCAAATACCAATAACCCTGGATGGAGAAACGACCCAAATTTTTCTTGGGCTGACCAAAATCAAAGACCACAATATCAAAATCAAACCCATCAAAACTCGCCTTCGTTGCCTTCTCAGCAACCGAATGCGAGGCCCTCTTACGCGAGTATGCAGAACTACTCAAGGCCAAATAGAGATTCGCAACTTGACTAGATTTTGTGAGCTGTGATAGAGAGTCAGCGACAGAATGCTGAAGCTCTTGCTGAGATCCAAAGGCAATGTAAGGTAGAATTGGCTGATTTACGAAATCAGATCACGCTTTTAACTAAATCTCGTCAGCTAGGTACTCTTCCATCTTAGCCAATTCCGAATCCTAGGAATCTGCCAAATCCTAGGCAACATTAGGGCCAAGTACACTTCATTAATCAGGCCTTTGATTCAAATCAAAACCCGCCCTCTGCACCTCCTGAGAGTGATCTTCCAAACCCGAATCAACAACCTTTACTGTATTAAAGTGACCCACCTATCATTCAGAATCAAAATTGATCTTTACTGATTTACTGATTGGTTGATTCACTTGTTCTATTTGCCTCATTCTTTAGAATTTTCACCTCGACCCAAATCAGAATTATCATTCACGAAATCCACTCGTATCCTTTTTGAGATTTGTCACGTGAATTTGATTTTGGTTCTAGGAGATCTTGTTAAAGGCAAAATCTGGGCGAGCTTACTAATCTGATTCTGGGTGGTTTTATCTGTTTTCCTGTTTATTGAGTTAATTCTTCCTTGACTTTCTTATTTTTATCATATCTATTCTTTTATGGGAGTTACATTATCTAGGGTTTACGCCTAGCTGAAGACGTAAAACTTAGCATTCCACAGCTTATATATAGTTGTTTCCTGATTTCCACACTTTTCTCTACCTATATACTTGAGTCTTTATCTTATTTATCACTTTTTGATCTATCTTACTCTTCATTTAGTCCGACTGACTACTCTGACTTAGGTCAGACTTGAAATCGTCCACACAGAGATCTTTGATCTCCTCTACGACTTCCTTCCTTTACCCTATATTAAGTGAAGTGTAGAGTCTTTTTCACCCTTCTTACAATGACATTATAATATTTTAGCTTGGGGGATGTGAAGTGAAATATTAATACTCTAAGTGTATTAGTAGATTAAAGAGAAAATTTAAAAAAAATAGAAAAATTGAAATAATAAAAATTTGAAAATTTTCATACAATTTGAAAATTTTATAAACTATAAAAACAAAAATATATAAATATAAAAATTAAAAAATATAAAATGATAAAAATAATAATGGGGGGTTATATATCTTTTAAAGAAGAAAAGAAGACACATGAAAAAAATATATATAACTATTTATATTAGTAACTTAAAGAGCTTAATTTTTCTTTTTAGTAATAAAAAATATATCTATTTGCAGATAGTGTATAGTTTAAGAGCATTGAATCCTTACTTGGACTTTGGCTTAAATATCTTTTCGAAATACGTATTTGTTTTGTAAAATTTTGAACGGGATTTCTTTTGTGTTAGTGTCCGAAACCCTATAGGATCCGTTTTTCCTGCTCTTGACTCTGAAACAAAGTAACTAAGATGTATTAAGTTTTATGAGACTTAAATTTTGTAATTAAATTGTAACTTTCTTGGTCAATAAGACTAGGTTGGATCCTTTTGCTTTTTGAACATCAGTTTTTACCACCAAGTTGAGTGAAAAGGCTAGATACTTAGAGTTAATTAAGTAAAGAGTTGGTAAAATTCTTAGCCATAAGGTCTATCAGGCTTAGTTGGCTTAATCAACTGAAGACATTCAGCTAGACCTGGCGAGTTGTGTCTTGACAAATCCTGCGGGAGGATACTAATGGTTTAAGGGACCTGAGAGTGAAAGGCTTTATTATCCAATCTCTGGTTTGAGAGGTAAGTAACCTAAGTGTCCAAAATTCACACACATTAGAGTTGTCTTATTGGCATCTAAGACCGCGAAAACATAGAGGTTAAGAGATAAATTCTAAATCCTCTTTAGTCCAAGGATTTCTGCGGGGTGGCTTTTGAAAGGGTAAAAGATGTGCCACTAACCTAGGAAAAGGAATTGGAGTATTATATTAGTAAGAAAAATGAGAAGGAGGAGAAAAGTAAAAAAGAAAAAAAAATTATATACCCTACGGTTAAGCATCTTGCTACAAATGGGTCCTTATATAGTTTTATCCACCAAATAAAGTATCTCGGTACAAATGGATGCTACCCTTTTCTCCATCAAATAAAAAAGCACCTCGCTACATATGGGCGTTTTAGCCTATAGAAAAAGATTAAAAATATGAAGATAAAATTTATGAATAAGAGACCCAGTGGTTCACCGAGGAGATATGCACCAAAAGTGTTGACCTTGGGATAAAAAACTGGTGAGGAGAAAGCAATTGTTAGTCGCTTGAAATCAGGCTTTAAATCGTTGCGTTGCAGTATAGTTGAAATCTCACGAAAAATAGATAAAATTTATACTCGAAAAGTTTGAGGTCGTTTGCTGAGAGAAAGTAGGAATTCGATTATCAAGATTGCAATTTTAAACAACAGTGATAAGAAATTATGATTAGAAATTGATTCAAAATAATGTGGCAATAATATCAAGTGTTAAACTGCAAAAAGAATAGGGTAAAATAGTGATTTGAATCACCAATTACTCCCTATAATAATAGCAAGTGGAACTCAATAGCTATGTAGAAATAAACTCAAGTCAGTTGTCTAATTGAATGATCGGATGTCTAAACATCTGATGAATAGTTCTTCTTCTCTTTCTCTGTGCTTGTCTCTCTTCTCTTTCTTCTTCGACTCTGTCTTCTTTCTTTTTCTTCTCTGCTTCTCTTCTTCAATTGCTTTCCTTCTTCTTCTTCACAGACTCTTCAAGTGCTCTTCTTCTCTTCCTCTTCTTTTCCTCTGCTTCTCTTCTTCATGCAGAGGGGGAAGGGGTCTTCAGATTTGGCTAAGTGTTAGCCAATTTCTCCAGAGAGCAAAACCCTTCCCTGCCCTGTGCATGCTCTCTCTCTTTCTCTCTCTAGGTCACGCTCTCCTAAAGCCTTCAATAGTATCAGGTATATGGGTAATCAGACCTAGAGCGCACCCAGGTCCAGGCTCACTGGCAGTAGGTGGTGAGCGAGGAGTGTATAGCTTAGGCGGGTAATCGGACGAGGTCAGATCTGTTACGAACGCGCGCTTCAGACGTCTGGGAAGTGACTCAGACGTCTGGAACCACTTCCAGACGTCTGAAAATCGGTTATTTTTGGCACCAACGGTTTCGTCTGCGCGCCTGAGCGCGCAGACTCGCGAACGCTGTCTCTCTCTCTCTTTTTCCCTCTCTCCTACGGCCGCAGGTTGTCTGTCCGCTCTCTCTCTCCTCCTCACGCGGCCTTAAAAGGCCACGCCCTCCCCCTCACTCCCGTCACCTCCGCCCCCTCCTCTTCTCCTTCCAGTCGGTGCGCGAGAGCGAGCGCGAGTGAGCGGCGGCGGCGACAGCCGCGGTGGGTGCGGGAGGAGGTGCTGCGCGGGGGAGGAGGCGTCGGCCGTGAGGGCTTGAGCCTGCTGGGGCAGCGGGAGCCGGCCGGCGGGGGCGCAGCAGACTCGGGGTGGCGTAGGAGGCCTGCTGCAGCTCGAGCAGCAGGCGGAGCACTCGCAGCGCGGCCGTGCGTCGCGAGCGGAGGGCGAGTGGCGCCATGATCCTGGAAAATTTTCCATAATCAGACGTCTGTGATTCGAACCAGACGATGGGGAAGACGTCTGGAAGACTGTCCAGACGTCTGAAAGGTGAGTTATTCCGTCTTCTTCATTTTCTTCGATTGACCATACTAAGAGAGAGAGGAAATGGGTACGCGCAGGTTCTGAGATTCGCATCCAACGCGAATCAGACATCTGGCTGCAGTGCCAGACGACTGAAGAGACTTCCAGACGTCCGGGGTGACCATCGGACGTCTGGAAACTAGGCCAGACGCCCCCGCAGGCTTCTAGACGTCTGAGAGACCACGCAGAGCAAGGTAACCCCTGATCCACTTTTTAAGACGTCTGGAATAAGTTCCAGACATCTGATTTTGCACTGTTTCGTCGTTTTCGACCCGTTTAGGGCCCGTTCGGGTTCCGTTTTCCGCGTTTCGAGTTGCGTTCTTTTCGGAATTAAATCCTCTACCTATCTACAGTAGCTGTATACTGTTTTGAGAAATTCCTTGTATTTGATTCTTGTGATAGGACCCCGTTCCGTTGCATTCTCGGGGGTTGCGGAGGCATGCGGGATTCCCGACCACGCCCCCAATTCGCCTGTTGTAACCGGTAGAGTGGCTTTAAGTATAATCTGTTAAATTATGAAACAATAAATAGAACCTATGACATTGCATGAATCCTAGGAATGAGAAATAGATTGAATGGTAGATCCTAGGGTGTTGCATGAATCCTAGGGCTGGAAAACTAGATTGTATGATAGATCCTAGGATATGGCATGAATCCTAGGACGGGAAAACTAATGGAATGTATGAATACTGCTGTCTTGGAAAATGTGGAAAGGAAACAATAGCTGCCTGTGAATTGAATTAACAGCTGCCTATTATGAATAAATGAACATGATTAAGAATATGGGATGTATGAACGTGAAACTGGAAAGGTGAAACCGGAATGCGCTGAGTTAAAGAGCTAGAACCCTACGGGGAATTAGGAGTAGAACTCCTGGAAAGTGAATGGAATAGAATTGGGGAAGTGAGCTGGCCCTTGAGTACGGAGTACCAAGGAGAGCGACCGTCCCCCTGTTTAGTGCAGAGCGGAGCCAGTCGCCCCAGGGACCCGGGGTTAGGACTGGCCACTCTGTACCGACTTGCTGGCCCTCGTGTACGTAGTACCGAGGAGAGCTACTAGTGTAGGGAGGTACTAGCTACCCCACGGGCCCCGGGGTTCTGCTAGCCTCCGACACCGACTTGTTAGGCCTACTGGGGCAAACCAGGGTAGTCAGGAGAGGGTGCGCGGATTGTGGAGGGGCAAGGCCCCTGTTTGGTTACTGTGGAGGGGTCGTACCCCTATTACTGAGAGGGCTCTGCCCTGTACTGGTTCCGTGCTGTGCTTTGGGCGCACCCGTTAACGGAAACGACTGACCGCGTGCTAGTGCGGGTTAGCTACCCGTGCGTTTACCGTGCGTGCCGTAGTCACCGTTACGTCTGTCAGTGACCTTGGGGTGGTTGACTGAGAGTAGGATCACCACGGGGGACTCTCCTGGCCAGGAGAGCACCACGTGCTACTTCTACTGTTCGGAAAAGACTGCAATCAAGATCGTTCCCACGAGGAACATTCGAGATCAAGTGAAGGATCTGAGAAATAGATAAATTGTGAAATAATAGAAAGACGTAAATAAAGGAAGAAAGAAAATTAAAACAGCTACTGTACACTTTACTGTTTCTTTAGTTTAGCTGCCACTCTACTTAGCGTTTTGCTGACGTGTTACACTCGTTACCTTTCAGGACCAGGTGTTGAGCAGCCAGGGTCAGCGGCTGCAGAGGACGCTGGGCCGAGTAGGGTCCAGTAGAGTTATCACTGCTCTCTTATACCTCTTTTTGGTTCCACTGTAGTGAGTAGTTCTTGTTTCCGCTGTACTTTTCTTTACCTGCAGTTCATATTATGTTATGAATGTTGTTCTACTGTTGTGGTGGTATATACTGTAGTGGTTTCTTTCCTTACTGCTGTATTTTCTTACTGTTAGTTATATTCATGCTGAATGTGGTTTAGTTTACTGCTCTTTTGGTTACTTCCTCGTTGGACGACCAGGTCTTGGGTTTAGTCGAGTCGGTCTGGTTCTCGTGTCTCGTAGGGACTTGGGAATCGGGTCATTACAAGATCAAGGGGTAGTGTCACGAACAAGGCCGAGTGAAGGGTGTGAGGGACCTCATCCCTTGTGTCTGAGGTGATAAGCCCCAGGCACAAATTCAATTTATGCAGCCTCTCTTGCTCTAAAACCGACGATGTGGGACTGTGTCATCCCCTCTTTCTTCGTGCAGCACACACAGCAGTTCCTTCGTCCAATTCGCACGCAAGGAGCAGTCAATTGCTCCAATTGACCGGCGAGCGTGTTCCTAGACCAAATCCACTTCGTCTGGGCTCATGACCTGGAGCTATCGACTGGGAAGCAAGCTTTGAGCTTGCTCGAAGCTTTGGCGTTAATGGCACTATGACCTGAGACTTGAAAAGGATGAATACGGTCTTTTGACCTCGTCAGAGAAGCTCAAAAGGTCCGCCAGAGCATGGCGAATGTGGTGGAGGTGGTTTCGTGGTGTGGCATGGTCTGTGTGTGTGGGATGAAGTCGGAGTGGTGCTGTGACAGTGGGTGTGTTCGGGGGAGTGCGGGATTGATCGATAGCCCTAACTCTACAGTGCACGGCGAAGGTGTGGAGTATGGGAGCGACGGCGTACGTGGTCTGTGGTGGCCGCTAGCACTTGCCAGAGGTCTACCGACGAGATGGAAGACGAAGTAGCGGAGGGCGTTGGCGGGGTCGAAGCGGTATGTTGGAGTTGCTGTTGTGATGAGGAGAAGCTGAGGAGTCGTTTGAGAGAAGTAGCGGACGACGGGGAGTGGAGATGGTGCCAGTTAAGATATGGTCGGCGTCGGAGAAGGAAGGAGCTTCGGTAGGAGTTGGATGGCGAGGATGAAGAGGATAGGGGTGCTGCCTGGTACTGCTCGACGTGGAAGAAGGTAGGGAAGAAAGATTTGCCGCCGGTATCGCAATCAGAAGATGGGGAGAGGTAGGAGGAGTCGTCGAACGTCGAGGAGCACTTCGACCGAGAAAGAAGAGAAGAATTGGAGTTGTTTCTGGCCGAATTCGAGCGTGGGCCGAACTGTTTGACCTGGGGAGTCTTATATAAGTCGTTAGAGGATGATTAGAGCTTGGGAAGAACGCTTCCCAAGCTTAGAAGGTCGCCGGAGTTGGAAACTCAATTTTCAAATGATTCGCATGGCATTTTGGGTATGTCTTGGAGCCCAAGATGTGGCTCAAATGGAAAGCAACTTCGTCAAGAATCTGAGTATCTATTTTGGGACTGACTGATTGAGAATCGAGCAAGAAAACCTCGGTCAATCTCAATGGTGAAGCTCAAAGTTGCCTTTAATGGTGCCAGGGACCTTTCTACAAAGGCGATGAAGAATTTGGGGAGCTGCTTGTAAGGAATTTTGAAAATTAAGGGCATGGTTGTGAAACAAAAGGTTAGACAGGACCAAATTGCAAACTAGGTCAAGATGATCTAAGATTGGATCCAAATTTTGGTACAAATCTAATTTTGTCCTAAGGAATTCAATGGTGAAGTTGAATTTTGATTTTGACTTTTTTTGACTGGGTAATTTATGAAAAAACCTAAATTAGGGCAAATGTATGTCTAGGACTCTATTTTGGGTCAAGACAGGTTCTGATGGTCAAATCAAGCATACCAATCCCTAGAGAATATTTTTCTATGAATTTTAGCAGATTTAGATGAATTTTATCCTGACCATAACCTTAGTTAATTAAGCGGGTATATTTTTAGTGTTTCAGAAGTCATTTAATTCTCAAAACATGCGAAAATCCTTTTCTGTTTGTTCTAACCCACTTGTTAGCCTTTTAGGACCATTTGACCCTTAATTAACCCTTGGTAAAACTCGTGGTTGTACTGCATTCATGATATGATGGTAAAATTACAGTTTTAACCCTGGTTTCTTATTTTTTCATCAGAATGATTATGCAGTGACTTAGGGTTCTTTAGCAGCTATGTAGGAGCATTTAATGACTTAATCAGATCAAATTGAGTTAGTTATGGCTCATGATGGTGTTTCCATCAGCAACCAAATCTAAGTAAGGCTAAGCCAAAGGCTTAAATTAGAATAACCTGGATTGGAAAATGATGTCTTAAGATCTAGATTTTTGCAACTTTGGATGCCTTTAGGACGAGTCTATCCACGAGTACGGATGCTTTAAAATCATAGCTACCGAACCTTTGCATTGGGCAGCGAAGCCTAAGAAATCAGGTTTCTGAGACTAGCGGTTGAGGATTAAAGGTGACAGATTGATAAAACCCTAGGTCTAGAAGTCTGTCCTTGGTGTTGTGGGTTGGTTGTCTAGGAATTCTACCATTTCTAAATTTGGTTGATAAAAGGGTTTCTAGTTAATTTGCAAAAACTTAGGCTAATAAAAATCAGATTTCATAAACTTAAGGATTAACTTAAGTCTGTTGAATTTTTAAGTTAGAATTTATATTCCAGTCTTAGAGTCTTGTTTTCTTAATCATCTTGACCTCTTTTGATTCTAGGGTTTAGAGTGGATACAAAGAATAAACGACTTATCAATGCTTTGATTTAAAGGAAATTCTCGTCAAAAATTATGTTTTTATGAATATGTATGTTTTAAGAAGTATTGAGGGTTTTGTGCCCATAGTAAGTGGATTCTTGCTAATGCTCTGTATATTTATGGATATTTATTTAAAATATAAAAATTTTAAAAGTGTGAATATAGAAAATTCTAACCTAAGCATTCCTACTTAGAATTATTTATAATTATTTAATCAACCTGGTGCTTAAATCATCGTATCTCTTAGTTAATTTTGCTAAGGACTAGCAAATCTTTGGATTGGGGGTATGACGAGAGACTTATCATGACTCTTAATTGAAATTTCCCTACTTGGAGGGGTGAGATCAGTGTGACGTAAAAATTGCGTAAATGAAATATAAAGCAATCTAAAAAAAAAAAAATCAATCACACAATGTATACAAAAAGTCTTTAGGTGGAAACCCAAACTGGGTGAAAACCACCACCTAACCCTCTCGAGTTAGGATTTTCCGATCAACCTAGTTGATCAAATCCACTAAACGAATCACTTTAAAACGAGGGTGATTCAACCTCAGTACAACCACGCTACAAGTACGAGGGTAGCGTTCCTCAACCCCTTCTCTCCACGAGAAGGATTTTGTCCCACGAAGGAGACGGGAATTCGCAAAGCGAATACCCAACCAAAAGACAAAGGTAAAATAAACAACAAACCTATAGAGCCAACAAAGTAATAAACCTAAGCTTCTATAGGATTTAGGAAACTCCCCTTTGCAAGGAGTGCGTCGACGATGACGCGGTGCGTGAGCCACGCGACAGCGCAACTTCGCTCTCGTGAACTACGGCGGGAGAGCGGGTGCACAACAGCTTGATGCTCTCAAGAGAAAGGTGCTTGAGCTTGGAGAGCAAGAGCTAGCTAGGACACAAGAGAGTGGAAAGTGTAATACAACTTGTTTCTTGTGTATCTTGGTCTCTCTAGGTGTGTATCTTGTGTGTCTCTTAGTGTATGTAGGTGTGTAAAGGCTCCCCTCTATTTATAGAGGCCTTAGGAAGGCTTTGGAAGGCTTAAGAAAGGTTCTATAGCCATTGGGAACAAAGCCCAAGTGAATCAGCCCGAAATCAGGAACAATCATTGTTCTGACAGGCTTATCAGACATCTAATTATAGCATCAGACCTCTGGAAGTTCACTATAAGACGTCTGATTCAAAGGTCAGACGTCTGATTTTGGGTGGGTCTCTCCCTGACTTGAATCAGATCTAAACAGGGTTTTTGTGCAAGTCCATCAGAAGACATACAGGACGTCTGGCTCTAAGTATGGACGTCTGGAAACCTACTTTTACTGTGGGAATTGATTTCCAAACGTTGCAACGGCTAGAAAATCTCTGAGAAGAGATTTTGGGTCAGCCGAGGCAAAACGGTCATTTATCAGACGTCTGGAAAGTCCTATGAACGTCTGATAAGGCTCTAACGGGCATATTCTTGAGTGTCTGCTAAGCCAGCCAACGGTCCACTAATTGGACGTCTGGCAAATCCATCAGACGTCTTCTAAGACGTCTGGTCTAAGGTCTGGACGTCTGATTTCATCAGACAGAACTAACTATGTCCAGCCTAACAGTTATCAGACGTCTGAAACAACAGTCAGACGTCTTAAAATGCTTTATCAGACGTCTGATTTGGGAATTAGACGTCTGGAAAGTCTGTTTGAACCCTATATTGGTTTTCTAAGTATTCTACAGAAAACCTAAGTATCCTAGGGTTGTGCCGGTGTTCCTAGGACTATTGTTAGGGTTCTTTGAGGCTCTTTAACATGAAATATCTAAGGAAAAAAAAAGAGCAACAAAAGAAACAAAAAATACAACAAGTACAAAAGAAGGAAATCTATCCTATTCTTCATTTCCTTCCATCTTCAATCTTTCGCTCCACGCGAACCTCCTCTGTTTTCCGTCAAGCTCTTCCAATCCGTCCTGGATGCGAGCTCGAACTCCGTCTAAACAATTCCTCATTTGCAATTGACCTAAAATCTAGGACTCAAATTGCAAATGTTAAATAACACGTGTTTTGTTATCATCAAAACAAATGATCGTGGTGCTCTAGCACCAACATTAATTACCCCTAATTAACTAGTTTCCTTAGTCAATTAGCTAAGAATATGTATTATTAAGGGTTACTTATAATAAAAGGGATTAAATACTAAGGGCCTTTAAAATAACATAAAAATACTAAATTAAATATCTATTAATCATAATTATAATTTAATTACTAATTTGGACTCAAATATTAAATATTTAGCTAGTTATTAAAGATTTAAATTAACGTTAGTAATATTTAACACTAAGTATGTAATTAACTTAATTAACTTAATCTTTTAATTAAATAAAGCTAAAGAGGGTAAAAATGTAACTTCGAGGCATAAATATATTATTTATCTAATTTACAATAACATATAAAAAGTTGAAAAAGAAATAAATTAAAATAAGCTTTAAATGCCTCTATTTACGTTTAGGTCCTCAAGTTTTTATTCAACTGAGTCCTTTTATCTATTTTTGGTCCCTAATTTTTTTTTCACTTTAGTCCCTATGTGCACCGTCTTCTTCCTCTTCTTCTTCTTCCTCAGCACTGGACGACCGACGTCTGCCGGTCACCATATCACCTGATCACCGCGCATTCGGCGATGGAACGCCTTCGTCATTGCTCTAGAGCTTAAGCTCACCACCACCAACTCATCCGACGGTTTGGATTCGTCCCTAATCCTATTTTCCCTAGGCATCTAAGCTCACCGATGTCGGAGACGATGCCAGTCGTTAGGATGCATCTACCCTATTCCCCATTCAGGTTTAGCTCCCTTCTTCACCACCAATATCTATAAATACTTCCCTACCCCTCTGATGCTAGGGATCGACCCCCTTTCCCTCTACTCCACACTTAGGTCGATCAGTAAGTTTCTTCTACAACTCCAGCATCTTCGTTCTCCATTCTCGAGTGCTGTCGCCGAGGAAGCACTGCCTCTCTCACCTCCTCTTCCTCTCCTCCTCCCTGCCACTGGCATTGGAGCGCCCCACTTCTCTGATCTCCTCCGTCTCGATCAGCTAGAGCTTCTCTGACCAATTCTCTATTTTGATCTTGTTTCTGCCCTGCCAACGGCGGATTCCCTCACCTCCTTCGTCAAGTAAGTAGATCTAACACTTAAGAGTAGGTTAAACTAGGTAAGTAGGTAGGTTACAGTAGGAGTAGAAGTAATTAGCTCAACTTTTCACCTCTTCGTCTCCGACTCCGGCGAGGCTAAGTTCGACCTCGATGGACCTCGTTTCACCCTTTCCTCCACCTGAACACCTTCCTTATCCCCTCACGACTCCATTCCGCTTCTTTTCCCTCAATTTTACCAACTTACTCGCCTAAACCACCTCCACCTCGGAGGTCCATGACCTAGAACACATCCATTAGGGGCCCTTTACCACCTCTACATCACTTCAGGGCCCCGTTCTACCTCTTAATGCACTGAATTAAACACTTAATCGCTTAAACCACGAACACCTTCACCTGACACCTCACTGTCCATGGTGAGATATACAGAGATGTTACCACACCCGTATAGGTCCTCCAACACTTTCATAACACCCTAAGGACCTCTCCTACCTAATCAATTGCACCTATAATCAACTACACTCACAACACCCAATTCTCCTTCAACTTCTGAACTCGCTATCAATGGCGAGCTTAGAAGAGTTTGATCACTTAATTAAACATCCACGCATTACCGCCTGACTCTAGATATTGGTTCCCCTCATTTAATTTAGAGGGAGATCATCTCTTGAGTTCTGTCGAACTCAAAGCCTTGATTTCACTGAATGCTTGGTGAATTCAGTGTCAAGTTCTTCAATTGATCCATCTGTCGTTTTCTTGAGGTTCCTTGCAACCTCAAGAGCTTGTTTAGATCACTCACAGTCTGTTTTGTGTAGTTTTTAACTCCAGACAGTTATTTCTGAGTTCACCGGAGCTCCGACGAGCTCTGGTGAACTAATTTTGAGCTTCAGCCCTTGGGAAACTTTGAGAAGCTCTAGACTGCTTCTCTATAATCTTAGGATTATGAAGCAGTAATTTGATTTGTGTTTTAATGACCAGAGCTCTCTCTTGATCTTCATTTTCTCCAACTCTGTCGGAGTTGGAGAGATAATTCTGTTAGGGTTTAGATTCTAGGAACAGATCCTGAAGCTTCAGCAGAACTTAGGGAATCTATTCTAGATCTTAATTAAGACTAACAGCTCCTAATTTCTTCTGACGAACAACCTCCTTCTCAGCCTAGGCGGCTGATTGCACAGCAAGCTACACCAATAAATATGCCATCTTATGTTATTTCCTAGCATTACCCATGCATTTTATATAGCCTTACTTGCATTTGTAAATATTCACTTGCATGCATTTATAAAAGAGGGGAAGAGAGTGAGAATAAATGGCCATGCAATCCACTTCAATTCCATCTCATCTTAGTAATTAACATCTTCATTGAGTGCTTGCATTGCAAATTCACCTATCTTATTTTATTCCACGGCAACTATGCACGTCCTCTCGCCGTCCTCGTGCCAGTTGCATGGGGAGAGGCATGCACTCTTTCTATAAAAGAGCATGCACCCTCCCCTGCTAGGGGGAGCCGACTTTCCACCCTCAGACACCTCCACTTCCACCCTCAGACCTGCGTGCACACAAGACCACACTCACTCTCCTTACTGCCAGTCACTATCTTCCTCTCTCCCTCTCCATACACAGTTCCTCCTCTCACTAGTTGAGAAGAGGTACATTGTGTGCAGGGGAAGCTCTCTGTGGTCTCAGACCCCATGGTGAGCTCCACCATTGCCCAACTCCTTGATTGTGCAGCAATCATAGGTCTTAATTGACCTAAATTAGGCTAGGACTTAGCATAAGTTAGGGTAATTCATGCATGCATAAGCATTATCTACATCTTTACTGCTTTACTTTAGCTATGTATAAAATAATGTTATAATGTGCTGATTAAGTGCATTATATAGATTGTAGGCAATAAGCAGATCTGGAGCAAGATCTGAAGCTGGATCTGGAATAACGGGAGTTGTAGCAGAGCTGGAGCAGAAGGCCTAGTTTTAGGAACAATAATGTAAAGGGATTAAAGGTTTTCTATTCTATTAAGTAGGAATAAAGTAGTAAAATGTGAAGTGCTTAGGTCTAACCTAGCCCTAGGATAGCCTAGAGACTTCTCCAAGCCTTAGCCACTCTTAGATTAGTTCACAACACCCTAGGAAGCCCTAAAACCCTAGTTCCAACCCTTTTCTAGACGTCCAGATAAGTTATAGGATGTCCAGGACCCTTAGCCATCTCCCGCACACCTCAAACCCACTTCTACAGTGTTATTGGACGTCCAGACACTTTGTCAGACGTCCAATTTCTGCAGAATACCCAAAACAGAACCCAAAATCCCTCCTAACTCTGATTAGACGTCCAGACAACAAGTCTGGACTTCTGATTTTTGAGTATAAGATGTCTGATACTATTATAAGACGTCTGATATTGCTCTCCAATTCCTGTTTTGAGATTCCTTGATCTTGGATCTCTAGGTCCCTAAACCCAATTTCAACCCCATAGGAACCTAAATTAAGGTACCCTAACCCTAGTACATCACCTCTAGACCTCCCTAAGGACCTAATTAGGTCCTCACTAAACCTAATTGACTTGGATCTTAGTCAATTCCATCAGCCCATTCAATTGGACTCATTGAGTCCAATTGAGCCCTAATCTCAGCACACACTGTCCAATTGGACTCAGTGAGAGTCCAATTGACGTAGACCTAAATTAATTGAGTTATTTTACTCTCAATTAAGTTTCCACACACCCAATTAAACTTTTATTAAGTTTAATTACACTTTACCTTAGTGAATTAGGGTTTATAACCCTAATTTGAGACATACCTTGACCTAAACCCACTAGAACCTAACCTAATCAACCTAGCCACCTAAGTTTCGACCCACACACACCCATACACACCATCCACACGAAAATACCTAGCCTAGATTTCTCTAAAACTCTCTACCATGTGTGGTTGCCTTGGTTGCCAAAATTAGCAACCAAGAGCCATTCAATTTTTAGATCCACATTTGGTGGATCTAAAAACCACCATCCATCCTCTCTCACTCTCCCACGAGCTCCCACCATAGGCCTCTCTAGAGAATTCCATAATTCTCTAGAGAGCTTCCCTTAGGTCTATAAAAAGACCTAAGGGGTGGCCATTCACATCCATTCACTTCCTTGGCAAATTCACTCCATTGGTGCCATTCACGCCCACTTCCACTTAGCTACCTACTCCACCTCCACGAGCTCACCACCATCATGGAGGACATCATGCCGGGATGTTGGATCACTCCTCCCTCTCTCCAAGGGCCGGCCTAAGCTACATTGGCCGCCCCTCATTCTTCTCCCGACCACTCCAAGGCCATCGGGGACCACCCCTGAATGCCCTCTATTCTGCTAGATTAGTTTATGCTCTCCATAATTTTTACTGCTTTTATTACTGCTTAGTGGTGTAGTCTTAACTTCTCCCCCAATGATGCATGCGAAATCCCCCCATTGATTCTTGTATGCAGTCATTTTCTGATAGCTAGATTTCCATTTCAAGCATTTATGTATAAGCTTTCCTCTAAATTTCTTGTGCAAACAACTCTCCCACTAAATGAATGAAAAAAATGTTTATATATATATATATATATATATATATATGTCTCTATGTTGTGAAATCACCATGAGCTTATTGATTGCTATCATATTTGCGTGATTCAAGTTGCTTGTCTTAATTGTCTATCCATTCTGCAACTAAGCATGTCGTACTTAAATACGTAATAATTACGAACCGACATGCGATTCTACATAAAGTAGAGCTGGATAAGATCGATTTCAAAAGTAAAAACAACGCCTCCCAGAGATGAACAACTGGGATTCAAAGTCTCGTTATCTTTAGAAATCATTTTTGACGAATGTTTTTGCACGATTATACTACGATTCCGACGACTTTCAAATGCGTGAGAACGGCTTCAATCACTCCATGAGTAGGTGGGTGTGGTGGTTTCCTATTTTGATTTTCATTTGCGTGCTCTGCTTTGTTTTATGTTTTCCTTTTTTTCTCTATTTCATCGCCTTCTCCATTAAAGTGAAGCTTCGAGCTCTAAAGCCCTGTTTGAGCCACGGTGCGCCTCTGCGCGCATGCGTAGACCCCTCAAGCTCCCCTTCCGCACGTGTGTGCACGCTCCACGGCTTCCCTGTGCATCGCACAACCTCAACCGGTTACCTCTCTCCGCGCGACACTATAGCACACTGTTCACTACAATCTGCGCGACACTGTAGCCACCGGCAAGCTTCTCACTTAGTTGGTGGCTTTGCGCTCTATCTCCTTAGCGCTACTACCTCCATCCTGTTACTCCCTGTGTGCACTCTTCACCCAGCACCTGCGCCCCACCCCTCAACGCGCAGCCCTTGTGCGCCGCGAGCTCTTCCCCAGCACCTGCGTGTTGTGCTTGCACCTTCCCCGCACGCCACGCGTAGTGCGGCCCTCACGCACTTGCGCGCTGCATCACCTCACTCTAGCACGCGCACGCGCTCTTCATACACGCCCGCTCCCTCACTCACTCGGACAGACACACACTCTCCCTCACACTTGCACACCCTGATACACATACACCTACACGCACACACTTTCACCCCCATATATATATCTATATATACATAAAAAATATATATATATATTTATTTATTTATATATATTTATATACATAGATATATATATATACACATATACATATATACATATATATAGTTGTATACACTTATATGGTTATATATACTAATATACACATATCCACATTCTCTCATACACACATTCACCTCACATCTCCTACCCGCATACCCATGCACTCACCCCTTCACCGCGCATCATATCGCAGGAATATTCGCACCAGTTGCGAATATTTCCCGATACTCGCGCAAAGCAAGCACTTCCACTCACACTCACACACGTCCGCTCAACAATCCACGTGACACTTAGTCTTGTTGGTTGCGTCTCGCTAGACGTGGACCAACTTGACATCGTACTACGTCCCATCCCCATTTCCATCTCCACCCCTATAGTATCTATATTACTATATATATTTTATATCTACTTACATATCTACTATATATATATACATATACTAAGCCAAGTGTCTCTTTTCATTTCTTTCCTTGCATTTTATTTTGCTTGTATTTGTCTTTTATTCTTGCTATCAAAAAGACTAAAAAAAAGTATAAAAGAGAAAAGATAATTCTTGTCTTGTAGGTACCTAATCTTGGAACCCTAAGTTGCTTCAAGCCAAGGGCCATTTGGCTGAAGGCCAAGGACTTCATTTTTTAGGGTGTGCCTCTAGAACAGCATTATCACAAAAATTTTAAAAGTAGAAAAAACCAAAAACATAATAAATGCAAGGAAGAGATACATTCTAGGAAATGCGTAAAAGCTTTGTAATCTCTTAATTCCCGCCTCTTTGAGATCGACTCTGGGCCTAAAAGTGACCAAGATAAAATCAAGTAGGCCGGGTAAAATTTTTTGTGAAGCTAGTGTAGACTCGATTTATGTTAACTCACTATGTTGATTTCAACGATAATATCATCATATTAAATAAGCCTACTCGAGTCTGCACCAGCGACGTTGCCTGAGAGCATTGTTTGAGTACTCAAAATCTAGCTTTGAAGTAGTGAATCGATTCTTGAGGTTGAAATAAACCTACTTAGGATTTGGATTTGATAAGAAAGGCTCTGATCTTTAAAGTCAAACTTTGAACCTTCTAGGTCAAACTTGGAGCAATTTCGATGATTAGATGGTTGAAATTCTAATCTAATGGATTAAACTGATTTCTGGAGTGATTTAGAGCATATTTTAATCGATTTAATTGAGTTTTGTTGTGAATTACTTGAGGTTTCACTTCCTGTACAGTTTGGGTTCATATGGAACCTAACACTGTTCTTGAGCTATTTCGTCAAGATTTTGAATCAAATTTTGATCAGATCAGTTACTTTAAGTTTGCTGAATTAATTTAGATCCTTCCTTGAGTGTTTCACCTCTCTGTTAAGCCTTTCAGAATTCAAATCAGAGCTCTGAACCTCCCAGGTCGAAGCTTTCAAGCTTCTGCTCCTTTCTGATGCTTTTCTGACCTCCAAAACTCCTTCAGATTGTGTGGAATGCTTCACTATAGCATTCCAAGCCCTCAAATGAGGGCATTATCTTCTTCAAGTCATCAGACTTGATAACCTTCCACTTCATCACACAAATCGGTGGATCACATCTGATCCAAATCTTAAATTGAGGCTAAAATAGTATAGAAGACCTTTAGGTCTTTCAATTGAGCTCTTATACGCTCAATTTAGATCAGCCAATCGTTTAGAATCTTCATTTGAAGATCCAGCCTGTCGCAGTATTGCATGGAGGAGGTGCGCCAAACTTAGTCCCACCTTGGGTAAATACGAAGCAGCGACTTTGTATATTACAATTTTGTGAACCCAGCGCTTCAGTCGACAGCATTGGGCGCACAAAATCAAACCTATACATGATCGCTTGAGCATATTTGGGTGGGTGCATTACACGTGCATGTGTGTGTGCGCGCAGGCATGCATGTCTACGTGTGTGCCCGGGTGGGTGAAAGAGCTTGTTGAGCCCGTGATGGGTTGGAACTGTGCATTGGGCTGAAATGAATTAAAATCCACCTAAAATAAACTAGGCCCGACTTAGTAGGGTTTGGTCCCACCCCTTTGGGGTGCTGCGTATCCCCGAAAGGCTAGGCTGCCCATTAAAAACATAATTTTTGATAAGTGAAGGGGTTAATGGGTTAAGGTAAGAGCGAATTTGTCTATGTTAAGACCCGTGCTGTCTGAGCCTTTTAAGACGTCTGGAACTTGGGTTAGGCATATGGAAATCGAAAATTTTGAGTACAAGCTCGCGTCTGCCCGCAGACAGTACACTTCCCTCGTTTCTTCTTCTCTCTCCTTCCGCCCGATGAAAGCCTTAACACCACACCCTTATATAAGCCCCCTCCTCTCCCTCATTTCACCCACTTCCCAGCCACCTTCCTCTTTCCCTCCAGCGAGAGCAGTCGAGCGAGAATGGCGGAGAGAAGGAGCGGCGTGAGAGGAGAGGAGTGGCGTGAGGAGGAGAGGAGAGCAAGCTTGCGAGCTCGCGTGGGAGCTCGCCGGTAAGCTCGCGGCCGTAGCGGTGCGTGAGCAAGGCGAAGGAGTGTGTCGAGGAGGTCCTCCCCGACACTACTGCAGTCGGAGCAACAGGCAAGAGGGTGCGGCTCAGCCACACGCGCGCGCGAGAGGGCGGAAGCGGATTCTGGTTCTGGGTTTTTCCTAGAATCAGACGTCTGGAGCGACGTCCAGACAACATAGCCGACGTCTAGAGGAGGTTCCAAATGACTGAGAAGTAGGGTTCGAGAAGGTACGTCTTCTTTGCAGATACGACCATGCAGGCCGCTCCGCCGAGGCACTGTTTCATTCCTTCTTGATTTAGATTCGGTTGATTCGCGCAGGAGTTGCTTCGTAAAGGTGCAGGACATGCCCTTCCATGCATTTCAAACATCTGGGCGAGGCACCAGACGAAGGGAAGCGTTTCTAGACATCCGGAGAGGCGATAGGACGTCTGGAACTGGGTCCAGACGGTCCAGCGAAGTTCCTGGACGTCGAGGAGTAGCGCAGGACTTAAGGTATGGCTCTGGACTCTTTCAAGATGTTTGGAAGGTGTTCCAGACGTCTGATTTGAGTCAGGAACACTGTTTTGACCCGTTTAGGGTCCGTTTGATGTCCGATTTCCGCAATTAAGATACCGATGTTTCCCGTATGATTTCCCCCACTTATTAGAAACTCATGAAGGAGATGGGCAATTGGCGACCCCTAGAGTTACTGGGGCACTGTGGGGTAGTGACTGTGACACAGACGAGGCAAAAGCTGATAGACCGCATTATCACAGGACATATGGCAGACCCATACCTGCAGTTATTGCGTGACAGAGTACTGTCAATGGACCCTGGAGACTTCTCCTTTACTGACGGGGTGCTGCACATGAGGGGACGTTTGTGCGTTCCCAGGGACGAGGAGTTGTTGAGAGAGCTCCTAACTGAGGCACACGGTTCCAGGTTCACCATACACCCCAGGAACACAAAGATGTATCATGATCTGAGACGTGACTTTTGGTGGAGGGGAATGAAGCGGGATGTAGGTGAATTCATGTAGCAGTGTAAAGTGTGCCAGCAGGTGAAGGCCGAGCAAAAGAGGCCTGTAGGGTCGTTGCAGCCACTTCCAGTGCCAGAGTGGAAGTGGGAGAGCATCACCATGGACTTGGTGGTGGGCTTGCCCGTTACCCAGCAAGGACACGATGTAGTCTGGGTGATTATAGACAGATTGACAAAGACGGCACGTTTCTTGCCGATCCGAGTCACCTTGGGACCAGTACAGTTGGCAAAGAGGTATATCTGTGACGTGATGCGTCTGCATGGAGTTCCGCTGGAGATTGTATCCGATCGAGATACCCATTTTACGTCCCAGTTTTGGGCTGAGTTTCAGCATGGCATACCACCCCCAGATGGACAGATAGTCGGAGTGCACGACATAGATGCTTGAGGACCTTTTGTGTGCCTATGTACTGAACTGGAGGGGCTCTTGGGAGGAGCACTTGCCCCTGGCAGAGTTTGCATATAATAACAGCTATCACTCGAGCATAAGCATGGCACCCTACGAGGCTCTACGAGGCTCTGTACGAACGAAGGTGTACTGCACCCTTGAGTTGGGTTGAGGTGGGAACCAAGTGGGAGGTTGGCCCCAGGCTGATCCGGCAGAGTCAGGAGGTGATTGAGCAGATTCACAGACAGCTTCGCACTGTCAGGAGTAGACAGAAGAGCTATACCGATCGGAAGCGCAGAGAGGTGCAGTTTGAGGTTGGGGATCACGTCTTCCTTTGCGTTTCACCCATGAAGGGCCTGCATCGTTTTGGGGTGAAAGGGAAGCTAGCGCCGAGGTTTGTGGGGCCCTTTGAGGTTCTAGAGCGGGTTGGACCTGTTGCTTACAGGCTTGCCCTTCCTCCCCAGCTTTCTAGTGTACACGACGTGTTCCACGTGTCCAACCTCAGGAAGTACGTCGCCGATCCCAGTCATGTTCTAAGTCACGAGAGTGTCGAGGTGGGTGACGACCTGACCTACCCCAAGCGACCAGTGCAGATACTAGACAGAGTCGTCCGAAGTTTGAAACGGAAGCAGATACCCCTTGTGAAGGTCTTGTGGAGGAGCCAGAGGTACGAGGAGGCTACCTGGGAGCCTGAGGTGGCAATGCGAGAGCCGTACCCGGAGCTTTTTGAGGGTACATCTTTTCGGATTGGCTTCGATCCTCTTTGAGTTTGTTATGCGTGTGTTATTCTTTTTCCGCACCCTAGCTAGCTCAAGTTTCGGGGACGAAACGTCCTTTGAGTTTGTTATGATGTTAAGACTCGTGCTGTCTGAGCCTTTTAAGACATTTAGAACTTGGGTCAGACGTCTGGACACCTTCCCAGACGTCTGGAAATCGAAAATTTTGAGTACGAGCTCGCGTCTGCGCGCGTGCTACGCGCAGACAGTACACTTCCCTTGTTTCTTCTTCTCTCTCCTTCTGCCCGACGAAAACCCTAACCCCACACCGTTATATAAGCCCCCTCCTCTCCCTCGTTTCACCCCACTTCCTAGCCACCTTCCTCTTTCCGTCCAGCGAGAGCAGCCGAGCGAGAACGGCGGAGACAAGGAGCGGCGTGAGAGGAGAGGAGTGGCGTGAGGAGGAGAGGAGAGCAAGCTTGCGAGCTCGCGTGGGAGCTCGCCGATAAGCTCGCGACCGTAGCGGCGCGTGCGCAAGGTGGAGTGTGTTGGGGAGGTCCTCCCTGACATTGCTGCAGCCGGAGTAGCAGGCAAGAGGGTGCGGTGCGGCCACGCGCTGTGCAAGAGAGCGGAAGCGGGTTCTGGTTCTGGGTTTTTCCTAGAATTAGACGTCTGGAGCGACGTCCAGACAACATAGCCGACGTCTGGAGGAGGTTCTAGACGATTGAGAAGTAGGCTTTGCGAAGGTACGTCTTCTTTGCGGATACGGCCATGCAGGCCGCTCCGCCGAGGCAGTTTCATGCCTTTTTGATGGAAATTCGGTTGATTTACGCAGGAGTTGTTTCGTAAAGGCGCGGGACATGCCCTCCCATGCATTTCAAACTTCTGGGCGAGGCACCAGACGAAGGGAAGCGTTTCTAGACGTCCGGAGAGGCGGTCGGACTCCTGAAACTGGGTCCAAACGGTCCAGCGAAGTTCCTGGACGTCTGAGGAGTAGAGTAGGACTTGAGGTATGGCTCTGGACTCTTTTAAGACGTCTGGAAGGTGTTCCAGACGTCTGATTTGAGTCAGGAACACTGTTTTGACCCGTTTATGGTCCGTTTGAGGTCCGATTTCCGCAATTAAGATATCAATGTTTCCCGTATGATTTCCCTTACTTGTTGGAATACTTTCTATATTGTTCTGAGTATTCTCTTATGATTGATCCTTGTGATAGGACTTGTTTCCGTTGCGGGTTCGGGCCTTGCTAAGGCACGTGAGCCTGCTTTTCAAGCCCCCACTACTCCTGGGTTTACTGGTAGAGTGGCTTCCCCTTAATTTAATTGAAACTAAAATGTATGTTTGGAATGAATGATTAGAACCTAGGATATAGCATGAATCCTAGGACGAGAAACACTTGAAATGTCTATAATGGATGATTGAAAAGCAGTCTTGAATGAGTAGATAGAATGATAACAATTGCCTGTAAATAAATAACAGCTGCCTGTGAAATGTAAAGTACTTGTGCTAGTAAACTGTTGCATGTGAATTCCTGTTATTACGTTAAATGACATACTATGAGCTGCATGTATATAAATTGAAAATGGAAAGGTGAATGTTGGAAACACGAGCTATCTGTGAATAAACTGAATATGGAATAGAGTTACAAATTGCATGCGTATAACCTGAGAATGGAAATAAAAATGATGAAACCTGGTATGGAATGCTCTGAGGAATATGAGCATGAACCCTATGGGGAATTAGGAGTTGAGCTCCTGGAAATAATTGGAATAGAATTGGAAATGTGAGTGGGGAAGTGAGCTGGCTCTTAAATACGGAGTACCAAGGAGAGCGATTGTCCCCCTGTTTATTGCAGAGCGGAGCTAGCCGCCCTTGGGTTGGGACCCGGGGTTAGGATTGGCCACTCCGTACCGACTTTTTGGCCCTCATGTACACTGTACTGGGGAGAGCTACTAGTGTAGGGAGAGAGCTAGCCACCCCACAGAGCCCGGGGTTCAACTAGCTGCCCTACACCGACTTGTTAGGCCCACTGGGCAAACCAGGGTAGTCAGGCGAGGGTGCACGGACTGTGAAGGGGCAAGACCCCTGTCTGGCTCTTAGGGGCTAGACCCCTGTTACTGAGAGGGCTAGGCCCTATACTGGTTCCGTGCTGTGCTTTGGGCGCACCCGCTAACGGAAACGACTGACTACGTGCCAGTGCGGGGTAGCTACCCGTGCGCTTATCACGCGTGCCGTAGTCACCGTTACGTCTGTCCGTGACCTTGGGGTGGTTGACTGGGTGTAGGATCACCACAGGGGACTCTCCAGGCCAGGAGAGCACCACGTGTGCCTTCTACTCTTCGGAAAAGACTGCAATCAAGATCGTTCCCACGAGGAACATTCGAGATCAAGAAAGAGACCTGATAAATAAACCAAGTGATGAAAAAGAATAATTAGCTAAAGAAAGGAATTGAAAAACAACAGCTACCTGTCCACTTTTACTACTTTAGTTAGTTGGTTGTCACTCTACTCAGCGTTCGCTGATTTCGTGTACTCATAACCCTTTTCAGGTCCAGGTGTTGAGCAGCCAGAGCCTACGGCTGTAGAAGGTGCTGGGCCCAGTAGAGCCTAGTAATTGTAGCTCTTTTTGTACTCGTTTGTAGTAGTGAGTAGCTTCTTGTACCTTTATATTCTGTACTCTTTCGTTCTGCACATTATATTCCTGTACCTGTTTACTTTCCTACTATTGTGGTGGTGTGTACTGTAGTAGTTTTACTTCTTTACTGCTGTTCTTTTGTTACTGTTAGTTGCTTAGCATGGTGAATGTGGTTTACTTTACTGCTTTTTGATTATTTTCTCGTTGGACGACTGGGTCTTGGGATCAGTCGAGTCGGTCCGGTCTCGTGTCCTGTAGGGATTCGGGAACCGGGTCGTAACAGTCTAAGTGTGGAGAATGTGAGTGCACAGTAAGGGAGATAATTAAGTGAAGAAAAAATTAAAAGAGCTCATAAGATTAAGAAAAGCTGAAGAGGAAGATTAAAGAAAGAAAGAGAGAGCACAGAAGAAGAAGAGAAATAAAGAGAAGAAAAGATTAAATTGAGAAAGAGATAACAGATGTCTGAAGCTTTAATCAGTAGTCTAATTTTACTTTTTAAGTCGTTTAACTTCTTTTGCAGACGTCTGATTAATGGCTGAAGCTACTTGACGTATCGATTTTCGCTTAAGGAAATATGTCGTTGAAGTAAATAAATGAGCGATGGAAAATCAATTGTCAACAATTAAGATAAAACCATTCACAGAAGAGCGGGTCGTTTTCACAGGGAGGCAAGGGGCCTAACAGAACTTGCTAGACTCTCCCACAAAGGTTCATAATTAAAATTTGCATAGAATCGACACCAAAACCACTTTCAAATGAGACTTATTGCATTCATATGTGATGATAAGGCATTTAAGTAAAGTAGGGAGGTCTTCTTTGCAAAAATCTAGCAATATAAAAATTAAATCCAAAATCTTGTTTTCTTTAGCAATGGCATGGAATGTAATAAGTAATGCACCATTTACCGTAGAGAAACAGGGGACTTTCTCCCTTGGCTTACGTAAGGAGAAGAGGCCGTGGATGGCAGCGTGGCTTGTTGGAGGAGTAGGGACGGCAGAGAGGAACACTCCGGAGGTGGAATGGCGGTGTGCGGTGGTCGGAGATGCCGTCGGCGATGAGGAATGTCGGCCACGGTGGCAGAAGTTTGCCGGCGCATGGGTGATGTCGGGGGCGGTTCTGAGGGCATGGTTGCCCTCGTGGGGTCAAGGCAAGTTCGTTGGCGTCGAAGGGACAAAGCTTTGAGGCCGAAAGTGACAGCTGCGAGGAGGATCGGCGGTGGCTTTGGGTTCTTCGTTGTTGGAGAAGAAGATGAAGAAGGCCAGTGGTAGCGTGTGGTGTCTTCTATCTTTATTTACATTCGTTGTAGTATATGACAAAACAGTTACCAGTTTAATACAATTTGTTACTCGGAAATAAAAAGTTTCCCGAGGTCGAACTCAGGGAGCAAACTATGATTCTAGAAGTACACTGTTTCTATTACAAAAATAAGAGAGAGAGAGAGAGGTAGATTGGTCTCTTGGCTTTTTCTTCTTCTCTTCTTTCTCTCTTGCCTTGTCTTCTACTTCTTTCTCTTCTCTTTGCTTGATCGTCTTCTTTCTCTTCTTTGCTTGATCTTCCTCAATTCTTCTTCTTTATATTCTTTCTCTTTCTTTCTTCTCTTTTCTTTCAGCTGCTGCGCCTGTTCTTTTCTTCTTCTTCTTTACTTTGTCTGCAGAGCTTCTTCCGTCGTCTAATTTCTCAATCAGACGGCTTAAGTAGCATCCGCTACAGTGCTTCCTTAGTGCTCCTTCTTCTTCTTCTTTCTTCTTCTTGCAGTCCTTCTTCTTCCTTTCTATTTTTCCTTCTTCTTCCTTTCTCTTTTTCCTTCTTCTTTCTCCTGCGGTCTTCTTCTTCTTTCTATTCTACCTGCACACTCACATAGCTTGGTCAGAGCAAAAACCTACCCCTACCCTCCCTGCGTCTCTCTCTTTCTCAGATTTCGCTCATTGGATCGCTCCCAGAGCCGGGTATTTGGGTACGGGTTCGCGCACGGGACCAGGCCCACCGGCGTGCGGTGGTGGGCGAGGAGTGCAGGTCGGGTACATGGGTCGGCCAGGTCCGCGGGGGGTGGTCGCGGACGAGGCCGGGTGAAGCGGGTGAGAGGGACCTCACCCCGTGGTCGGAGGCGAAGAGGCTATGCCACTTTTTTCATTTATTTGGCTGCAGGGCTTCCAGAACTACCGAGGTGGGACTAAATGTCCCACCCAAATTGGCGCTTGCAGCTAAGGAAGCTGCAGGCAATTGCGGTCGTGTGCGAGGCTTTCCCCCCAGCTGCAGGCCTGGGAAGCTTCGCGGGGACAAGCCGCGCGTCCGGGAGTGCAAGCCTGGGCGAGGGCGAACTTGCAGCTGCAGGTGAAAGAGCTTCACCTGCTCAGCAATGGCGGCGAAGAGGGCGTGACCTGAAATCAAGCATACGACCTCTTGGCCTAGTCAGAAGGTGCAGGGAGCTTCGTTGGAGTGCGGCGAAGCTCGTGCGGGTGGTGGCGAGGCGTGAGGCGGCGTATGGTGGCAGCCCTAGGTCGGACTGTGGTCGGAGGAATGGGTTTGTTCGGGGGGTCATTAGGTGGCATGTGGCAGGGAATGGAAAGGGGGAAGCTGTTGAGTGGAGTGAGGGGAAGCTTCTGAGGTGATCGGCGAGGAGTGAGGGGGTCTGTGGCGGTGGAATGGGCTTGCCGGAGAGGGTGGTCGGAGACGGAGCAGGTGGAGGTGGAAGTTGCGTGTAGGGGCGCGAAAATACAAATTGACAGGGGGGAAGTTGAGAGGAGGAGAAGAAGCTTTTACCTAAGTTTTGGGGACGAAAGGGGCCGGAGCAGGGCGGCAGTCGTATCGACTGTCGCCGGAGAAGAAGATGCCTAGAGGGAGAGGGTGGCGGCGAGGAGAGTGCGGGAGGGCGCGCGCTGGGTACGGCGCGACGCGGGAAGATCGGATGGAGGTGGATCTGCTACTGGTATTGCAGCAGGGCGACGAGGAGGGGGAGGAAGAACCACCGGAGCTGGTGGGCTTCTGCCGAAGTGGGAAGAGAGGGAAAATGGGGGTCTTTCTCCGTCAGGATCGAGCTGCCTTCTTCTGCAGGCGGAGGCGGCTTTTATAGAGGTGAAAGCGGAGAGGTGGGTGGAGGGAGGCGACGTGCCTCCCTCGCCCGAGGACGGCCGGAGTAGGGACCCATACCTTCCGCGCATTCGCACGGAAGGTATGGGTTGCTGCAGAGACCATGGAGGTGTCCTTGTGATAATAGACGTCGCAGGGAACACCCTGTTGAAAGGGCAGAGGTCCTCTCTTACCCTGCGCGGCGCCATGCTCCGCGCAAAGTCGTCGGAGCATGGCGCTGCTTAGGGTTTTGCAGGGAGGACCTAAATGCAAATAACGATGAAGACTTAGGGGCCAAAATGCGAGGGTTTCAAAAGTTGAGGGTCAAAAGGTAATAGATGAGGACGAAAATGCAAAGTCGGTCAAGAAGGTCTCTTCTTAGGCTCAAGTTTTTATACATGACTAAATAGGACCTAAGGATTCTAATGGTGAATTTTATTTCTAGATCAGACCTTTTTTGATCTGTCAATTTACATAAAAACCCAAATTAAATCATTAATTGGGCATGGTTCTCAATGTAGGTCAAAATGGGTTCCCAAGGTCAAATTGAAGGTTCTAAACCCTAGAGATTATTTTTCTATGAATTTTAGAGGATTTAGTCAATTTTTACTTTGCCTCAAACCTCGTGAATTGAAGTGGGTTTATTTTAGGGTTACAGGATGTCATTTAATTCTTTGGAGTTGCTGTAGCCCTTGCTGGATCAAATCATCCCACTTTCCTTCTTATTAGGGTAGTTTAACCTATGTTTGGACCCTGAGTTACCCTGTTTACGGATTATGTTGGTAAAATTGCATTTTTACCCCTTAGCTCATGTTTTCTTCACAAACTCAGAATTCTCTGAGTCAAGCCTTTCTATAAGTTATGTAGGAGCTTTTTCTCGCAAATCTAGGTTAAAAGGTGCTAGTTTAGGGTTTATGACGAGGTCCTCATCAGCCAGCTTGCTGAGTTGCTGCGTGCGGTGGGTGGTGCAAATGGTGTGCGCAAAGGGGAGGCGAGGGCATGCTCAAGGGCGCACGAGGGCTATGATGGCGTGCGCGCACAAGGGAAGGCATGACCGTGCGTTTGTGGTGCACATGCAGTGAGGATGGCTGGTGGCTGCGTGATCTGGGTGCGATGGTAGTCTTTAGAAATCTGGGAAGATTCCCGAATGACTTAACTGAATGAGAGGCCCATGGTTGAAGGTTCTGATAGTGGCTCGTAGTGGCGGTCGGGGACGCAGTCGCGGAGGCTCGCGGTGGTGGAGTTGGGTTCTATTCAAGTCACGGTGCAAGCGATCTCCACGGTTCCCTCCTATTTCCATCGTGGACTTCCTCCAGGAGATTCCAGGAAGAAGATGGCCTCTCTCCTCGCGTGTGGGCATCTTGTTTTATAGATGTTCCCCGACTCTCGTTTGGTTTATTTCGTGCGAGATCTCCTCCAACAACTTTGGCAATGAGTCGTTGCCAATGGTTGGCCGATTTGAGTTGGCTGTTAGTTTAGGCCAGCGAGAATTAGCTTCTTGTTGGTGGTGAAGAGGCAGTCAAATTGTTGCGATATGTAGGAAGGAAAAAAAAAGGAAAACTGAGTTATTTATAATAATAATCTAAAATAATGCATGAAATGTATGTCACTATAATCTAATGTATGAAATATGCATGCAAGCTCTTTTTATAAACTAATCTATTTATATATTAAAGTATGCTATGTACATACAAATATCTAGTAACTAGGCATTAAGTATTTAATTAACACACAAATGTGGTCCCATCATTGCTGTATTGTATATTTTGAGCTTTAATTGTTGTAAAAAGCATTATAGACTCTTGTAAATTTTCTTATGTCTTATATTTTGTAAGAATTTTGTAATAAATATGTTATTACTTGGTTTTTAATAATGAATCTTTCTTGTATATTTGTTCTATTAAATGGAATATTGCATGTTTCAGTTGTTAAATCTCTTTTGCAATTATTTATGTGCTTAAAGTATGATAATTATTAGTCGATTGATTAAATAGTTAATAATTATGCCTTAGGAATTAATGGTGAATTAAGTTTACTATTATGCCTCCCAGTGAACGACCTGGACTCAACCAGTTAAATGAAATTAAAAAATCTAAAATGTTAGGTTAACTTGACCTTATACTGCATTCACGACTCTAATTCAAGTTAAGCTAAGTTACTTTTGATGCACTTAATTAAGACTAATAACCTTAATTAACTGTATTGAGAAATAACACATCATTCACCTGTCACAACCTCAACTATCATCTCAGGGTGCCATTGAAAGACCTCAGCCCGATGCCTTCGGGCAACTTCTCGCCACATCTCAAGTTTCTTCTTGGCCCATGTGATGTAAATTTGCCATCTATTCACCCTGCACTTAGCCTCAGCTAGTCGCTCTCTAAAGTACTTAACACATTTATAAGGAGTCTTCTTCAGTAATGCAGCAACAAGTAATGACCTTGCACCTTTCAAAACAACATTATAACTTTTGCTCATGTTGGTCATCATGTAGCCATATCTATATCTTCCATCATAAGCCCGAGTCCATAGCTCAAGTGATAATGATTGCATTTCAAACTAGCCAAGAGCATATCATCTAATTCATGAAATTTCTCCAAGAAATGTTTGCACTTAAGGCCATAGATTTGCAGTGCAGTAGTTGACACAAGCTTCTTTAGAGCATTCTTCTTGAACACATCATTGAAGTTGCTTGCCACATGACGCATACAATACCTGTGGACGACTAAGGGAGGGAGCATTCCAACATCTGGATTTGTAATTATAGCCTTGATCCCATTGTGTATGTCTGAAATAATGCATATTGGCCCGTTCCTACCACGAATGAGTAGATCTCTAAGTCTTTTAAGAAATCAGGACCAAGTTTCTTTTCTTTCTTCATCGACCAATGAGAAGGCAAGAGGATCTATGTGATCGTCCCCATCCATACTACATGCAACTAACAACTTGTGCCTGTACTTCTCATAAAGATGAGTACCATCAATACTAATTACAGGCCTACAATAGGCAAAACCATCAATGCAAGGTCTAAATGCCCAACATGCCTTCAGTAGGATGACATGTCCATTTCTTTATGGTCTCATATCCCACTCAAAATCAATCTCAGTTCTAGGTGTTTTCTCCTTAATTGCATGCAATAGACGAATCATTTCATCTTAAGAGTCATCCTAATTACCATGTGCAATCTCCACGGCTTTTTGTCTCACATCCCATGGTTTTGTCTTACTTATTTTACAATTCCACTTCTTGTCTAAGACAACTTTCAAGTGGTTGACCCTAAACTTCTCTGGATCATTTATGTACTCAACCATGTGTTTCGCCATGAACTTGCAATCTAGCTACAGGTGGTCTAGACCTTTTATAGAATTGCATGTATATGATCCCTTAATGATGCCCATTACAATTTTCCCATCATATTTTCTTAAACGTGCTCGGAGTCTCCATTTGCAACCTTTTTCTTTCTGATTACATTTAATTGATTAACATTTTTTATTAGACTCATGTATGGAGAAGTAATGGTTCTCCACATGGTAGGTCTTTACCACAAAAATTAAATCTTCCTTGATCTTGAAAGTCTTCCCACAATAGAGCACTCTTGTGTGCATATCATCAATACTATCCTCATATTCGATCAATCCAGAACCAATAGGAACGTCATAAACATGTGGTACTTCAACTTCATTCATTCTAGGCCTAACAGTGGTATGACTGTTTGGCGAAACATGCACTTCCTCGTGTTTAGATTTGTCATTTACCCCATCATTTGTTTCTTCATCAGAATCAAGCAGGTGACCATTTTCTTCTCGCTCGATCTCTAAGTCTTTCGCCTGAACGACATGAGAATGGGGCATCGTAATTGATGGTAGATGTGAGTCCCACCAGACTCCATGATCATTCATAGTGTGTTGCGTGTGGCTGATGGTAGGCTGCGACTCATTATGTACGTGATTGGAGACAATAGCAATAGAGGGATCAGACTGGATATCGATAGCCACATCGGGAACAACACTACTCTGAAACCCCAAGTTAAATGAGGTATGCTCCACATCAGCAGTTAGGTGAGACTCTGTGATAGGAATAAAACTACGCTGCACTTCGGGTTCGATGAAGGGATTCAAGGTTGGATCATGAGTGTGATGACCATGGATATTACTTGTAGAGCCCACCATAACCTCCACCGTTTGAGTAGAGGTTTTGCCTACTCCATCCTTCTCAGGCCTTTCAATCTGATTAACTTCATTGATCTTGATGTACAACTCTAGTAGCTATGTTTAAGAAATGTTCTCAACGAGACCAGGAATTCCCATAACATCATCGTCATTAACAATAGGTGAGAGGATATATGTCATCTTCACATTTGAAGCACAACCCGTGACCATGGGAAACCTGTGGCCTACCTCAATGTCATGAGTTAAAGGATCAAGATTAAACTTTCTCATAATCTTCTCCTTAAGCTTTTCAAATTTTAACTCATCACTTAAAATTCTCAGATTCTTGATGAACTTCCTATCATATTCAACACCATCATTTCTGTCAATCACATTCCCATTCACATACAGCTAACATAACACACTCCTTGTCATTCTACCAAACCTGCAATAAGTCAATTCAAAAATCTTGCATGTGCATAATACATTGCAAAATAACTAAATTCACTGCAATAACTACTCTTAACTTACACATCCATGATACATTGCAGTAAGAACTTGCTCCCAACTCGTTAAGGAAAACTGAAAACTCAGGAAGACTTGTAAGAAGAACCTTACAAACCAACTCAAATTTTTATCAAACTAACTCATTTTGGAGGATTTCTTTTTCGTACTGCTCTTGACCTAGACATGATTCTCTCTCTAAGTTTGTGAACCAATGAACAATCTATATGACTACTGCAAGTGAAAAATCTACATTGATACCTCATGTCAGTATAAAGAGCAAGGGAGGGATATCCCACCTCAGCAAACATGTAGCAACGAGTTGATTATGTCTTATGGTCGTGCAGCCAACCACCGATCGGTAGGTGTAAAGACCCATTTTGTTTTGAGCCTTTTAAGACATCTGGACTGTCAGTCAGACGTCTGGAACCCTTCCCAGACGTCTGGAAATTGAAAATTTTGTACGCAGGGTTACGTTTGCATGCTGGCTGCGCGCAGACAGTCTCCCTCTTTTCTCTCTCTCTCTCCTCTACTCGAACCCTAGCCACACCCCCTATATAACCCCTCTTCCCCCTTCCTCTCTTCTCCACTCCACCACCACCACCTTCCTTCTTCCTCTCCACTGCAGCGAGAGGGACGAGCGCGAGAGAGGACGTGAGAGCGAGGAGGAGAGGAGGCGTGAAGAGAGAAGGAGCTTGTGTTCGTGAGCTCATGGGAGCTCACCGGAGGATGTACCGCCGGAGTGGCGCGTGCGGGAGGAGCGCGTTGGGGGAGACGTTCCTGACACTTTACTGCAGCCGGAGCTACAGAAGAGGAGGAGAGGCCGCGGCTGCGCGCAGTGAGGGGAGTAGGAGGTCGGTCTTGTTCTGGGTTTTTCCCAGAATCAGACGTTTGGCGTATCGTCCAGACGACGTGTTGGACATCTAGTGACGACACCGGATGTCTAAAAGCAGAGCTTCGCGAAGGTACGTTCCTCTTGCGGTTACGGCCATGTAGGCCGCACCGCAGTGTCGATCTGCGTGGCTAAAAGAGGAAGATTTGTCTGTCGCACGCAGGGATAGCTTCACGAAGGCGTGGGGCACGCCCTCCCACACATTTTGGATGTCTGGACAGCTTAGTAGACGACCGGAAGCACTCCCAGACGACTTGAGGGGAGGTCGGACGTCTGGAGTTGGGTCTAGACGGTCAAGTAGGGGTTCTAGACGTTTGAAGTCGACACAGGAACCTGAGGTTAGACCCTGGTGACTTTTAAGACTTCTGGACCTTGTGCCAGACGTCTAATTTAAGTCTGCAGTTCTGTTTTTGACCTGTTTAGGGTCCGTTTGAGGTCCGTTTTATGCAAACAAGATATCTGTGGTTTCCTTGTGAGTTCCTCTACTTATTAGAAAGCCTTATATACTGTTTTGAGCATTCTGTTGTGGTATGTCCCTTGGTATAAAACTTCGATCTGTTGCGTGTTTGGGGCCTACAGAGGCACGTGAGCCTGCCGTTCGAGCCCTCAGTACTCCCGGATTGTTTGGTAGAGTGGTTTCCCCTGTTTGAATTATAAACATGAATGCATATGTGAAATTGGATAACTAGAAACCTAGGATGTGGCATGAATCTTAGGACAAGAAGTACTTGCACTGTTTGTACAACTGTTTGAGATTGCAATCATAAATGAATGAATAGAATTGTAAACAACTGCCTGTAATAAATACGAGTTGCCTGTGAAATATGAAATGCCTGTGTTAGTTAAACAGTTACCTGTGACATTAATTGTTGTATATGTCAAATTGTGGAAATACGAGATGCATGTGTATAATATGAGAATGGAAATGTGAATGATGAAACCTGGTATGGAACAACATGGTGAATACGAGCATGAACCCTACGGGGAATTATGAGTAGAGCTCTTGTGGATAAATGGAATGGATATGGAAATGTGAGTGGGAAGTATGCTGACCCTTGAGTACGTGGTACCAAGGAGAGCAACTGTCCCCTGTTTAGTATAGAGCGGAGCTAGCCGCCCTTGGGTTGGGACTCGGGGTTAGGATTGGGCACTCTACACCGACTTCTGTTAGCCCTTGCGTACACTGTACCGGGGAGAGATACTAGTATAGGAAGAGAGTTAGCCACCCCACGAGGCCCGGGGTTCAGCTAGCCACCCTACACCGACTTGTTAGGCCCACTGGGCAAACCAGGGTAGTCAGACGAGGGGTGCGTGGACTGTGGATGGGCGAGACCCCTGTATGGTTATGAGGGGCTAGACCCCTGTTACTGAGAGGGCTAGGCCCTATACTATTCCGTGCTATACTTTGGGCGTACCCGCCAGCGGAAACGACTGACCGCGTGCCAGTGCAATGTAGCTACCCGTTCGCTTATCGCGCGTGCCGTAGTCCCTACTACGTCTGTTCGTGACCTCGGGGTGATTGACTGGGTGTAGGATCACCACGGGGGACTCTCCCGGCCAGGAGAGCACCACGTGCTCCTTCTACTCTTCGGAAAAGATTGCAATAAGATCGTTCCCACGAGGAACATTCGAGATCAAGAAAGAGATTTGAAAGTAAACCAATGGGTAAAAGGAAATGACTAGTAAAATAAAATAATTGGAAAAGATAATTTACCTATTAGCCTTTACTGCTTTAGTTAGTTGGTTACCACTCTACTCAACATTCGCTGACTTCGTTTACTCATAACCCTTTTTAGGTTCAGGAGTTAAGCAGCCTGAGTCACTGGCTGCAGAGGGTGCTGGCCCAGTCGAGCCCAGCAGTAGTTCCTGTTTTTGTTGTACTTCCTTTTGTTAGTGAGTTAGACTGTTGTTACCATTTCTGTTCTGTACTTTGTTCTACTTTACTATTGTGGTGGTGATATGTACTGTTAGCAGCTTTTACTTCTTTTATTGCTTGTACTTTTTACTGCTAGTTACTTAGCATAGTGAATGTGGTTTACTTTCCTATTTTTTGGTTATTTCTTGTTGGACGACTGGGTCTTGGGATTAGTCGAGTCGAGCCAGTCTCGTGTCCTGTAGGGATTCGGGAATCATGTTGTAACAGTAGGGGCTCTTTCTCTGGGATGTGATGGAGGCGTTGCTTGTTAAGAAAGGCTGTCAAGGGATGCTCAAGGAAATGCGCTGGCGAGGAGAGGAGGTTGGGTGCTTTGATGGCGATGAAGAAAAGCTGCTTCGTCGATCGCTTGAGGAGAGCAGAGAGCCTTAACAGTTGCACGATCGAGGAGAGCAGCTAGGGCGATGACAAGGCACAACGAAGGGGCACAGTGCACTTACGAAAAGAGGAGAAAGGTTGTTGCGAAGGTTTTAAATGTAAGTGAAATATTAAATATATCTGACGAAAATTAACTTTTAAAAAATTAATCTTTCTTTAAAGAATCAACTTTCTTTGAATAACGTCGACTCTTCCATAGTTAACTTCATTACAACGTCATATGTTAAAAATTTTCCAAATCGTTATTAATAATTAATTATTTATTTACATCGTCCGTAGGATTTTTTTTTTTCGCCCAACCTAAACTCGAAAAACACGTCCGCAATTTCCACGGGTTGATGCATCTATTCACCAATTCGCACGTACTACGCAGACATCGCACTAATTCTGTTACTTCCATCGCCCCCTCCCTTTGACCCCTTTGTTTCTCTCCAGTTCTCGATCTCGATCTCTCCTCCTCTCGGGAAGCGATCGAAATCCGCCCGATCCGATACGACCCGTGCCACCGCCGCGGGGGATGGAGCCGCAGCCGACCACATGGGACGCCCTCCGCAAGCAGGTGATCGATTTTGGTGAATTCAGATCCGTAATTAGGTTTACCGTACTTGAATTCCATAGCCGAACTTGACGTTTGATCTGATCTGATTGGATTTGGATTGGTGGTTAAGGCCCCAATTTCTAGGGCTTCGATGCTTGAATTATTTAAGTTGTGGCGTCAGTTTCATGCGTTCAAGGAAAAATGTCTGATTTTAGAAATTTTGTCGGTGATAATGTCTCTTGAATGCTGGAGTATGTAGTGATGTTGAAATTTTATTGATTTATTATTATCATCATTAGTACTACCACTACTATTATTATTTATGATGTTAGATATATTGGGAACACGAGAGCGAACATGTTGAATGGATTATTGTAGAGTGAATCAGGTTCAAAGGACATGGATGAATATGTTGTTTCACCTGAGTCATGGCACATTTGGTTTTGTGCGGACAAAATGGGCTTATGTAGAGAAAGGGAGATTTTGGTGGATGGTGTTTCTTGGGGAATCTGAGAAGGAAGGTGCAAGCAGAGAACTGCATCAGGTTTTTTAGTTGATGGTGGATCTGTTTGTTTGGAAGGAAGGATATGGAGGTAACTTGTTGAATTAGCTTAGCTCTGGCTGGTGGCTTACATTGTTGGGCAGCTATAGAGGAAGTGCATGTATGTAGCAGGGATGAGGATTTCAGGTGGAACGAATTAGCGAGTTTTGCCCAAATTGACAGTCTCATTATGTAGAGTAGAAATGTTAAGATGCTGTGTTCAGGGGTGCCTTAGTACTAGTAGATGGATAAGAAATAGAGTAAGTATAGAGGAGAAAGATGTGATAATTAGATGATGAATGGCAATGAGTGCATGGAGAACTCAATTGAGGATCGGACTCCTGATGGAGTTGCAATGACTTTGAAGGATTTGTGCAGCGTGATACCAACCTATGGGATTTAAGGCTATAATTCTGTTGTTGCTGGGTAGTTGAGGAGGGAAAAGGATATGGTGTTACTAGGGGTGGGCATCTAGTCCAACTTGACTTGGCAGGGGCTCATGAGCCCAACTCAATGAGCATCTGAGCCAAGCTTGAGCCCAATTTCCAGCTCGACTTTCTTGTCGAGCTAAGCCGAGCTCGAGCTTGGCTTGAGAACTTGACTGAAATGACTCAATTATCTTTTATTTGTATATAATACACGTACATACATGTATATGTGTGTATTCCTATATATGGATTATGTGTATTTGCATCTTTCTCTCTACATGCATACATACGTACATACATATGTGTGCGCGCGCGTGCGCATGCATGCATGTTTGCATGGGTGTTGAACTACATGGTTTGAACATATGGTTGTAGAATGTTAATGGTTATTCTATAAAAACTACACCATATGGACTCTCCCAAGTCCCTAATGATTCTCGGGAGACTAGCTTGAGCCAAAGAAGGCCACAAGTGGGCTTGTTTGACTCATGAGCTTAGCTCATGCCAGCTCAAATGAGCTCGAGTTTGAGCTTGAGCCATGCTTGATTTCTTGAGCCTAAGATCGAGCCAACTCACGCTCATCTTTCTTGGCTCGTGATCCAAACTTATCTATTTGTGCTTGTCTTTCTTGGCTTGACATCCAAGCTTACCTATTACTATTGTTAGATAAAGAGAGAAGACTATTGAATTTGAGACTAGAAAGTGGATGGTAAGGAAAGAATCATAAAATAATGAAATAAGACTAAGCACTACGGAAATAGAGTAGCAAATGGCTATGGAGTTTAAAAAGAGCTATTATATTATTTACATGTATTTCCTTTCAATGGGTATTCACCACTATGGACCAAGAGCTACTCAATGGATTCCATACCCTTCTCTCACCACTCAATTGTTAAATATGTTCATAAGCTTTATTATAGTCATATTCCTACTTATTGTGTAAATTGAGTTGCCCTACCAGCATTGATGGACTCTTAGGTTTTAGCATGAAGCTTTTTTCTTGCTATTTTTGTTGAGATTACCTATTTCCACTTAAAAGTTTATAGGATTTATTTAAAGTTATTGGAACTTTACATCGGAGATGTAAGTAAGCCTCTATACAACTCAATAAAAGAAAAAAATATAGTGGTATTAGAAATGGTTAAAACCAAAGTATAAAAAAATGTGCCTCGAGGTGCTTAAGCAGATGCCTCGAGGTGGGCCATTTTCGCCTTAAGGTGACCGTCTTGGTCTCCGTTTAGTGAGGTGCATACACCTTTAAGCGATCGAGGTGTTCGAAGTGGTAAGGCAAAATTGAGGTGCCACCTCGGTGAGTGAGTAAATAAATAACATTTGTATCATTGACAAATGGTTGTTTTTTCTCATAAACTCTAGGGACACAATATAATTATAATATTACACTATATACATAAAAGAACACTGCATGCTGAAATTTTTCAATCTTTATCATATTGAAAATAGATAGCCTATATTGCATCATGCCAATAGAACTTTTGTGCTTTAATAAGTTATTCTTTTTCTTTCATTAAATATTATTGTGCATTTTACTTTAAAATCCTAATAATTTTTAAATTGCTGATAATAACTAAATAGTCCAACTTAAAGGTGAAATTCATTGATAATTTTACTTTAGTGGAATAAATGGTCATGCAAATATATTTTTCTTATTGTTTTCACATTATTAATATATTTGAAGCACATATACATGTGTAATTTAATCTTTTCTCCCAAAATTGAGGCTTATGCCTCGACCACTTTGAGGCTTACATCTCGCCTCAATAACCCAAAACTACCTCGTTCTGCCTCACATTTTTTGAAACCTTAGTTAAAACTATAGCCCAAGTGGTGCACCAAAATGATAGGGGAGTTTTCTACTCTTTTTGTGTGTGTGCTAAGGGCATTGTATGTGTCAGGATTTGTGCAAGTAGGAGTGTGGAGGTTCCTTGGCATGGGAGTGGATAGTCCTACATGGACTAGGTGGCACACAAATCGAGGTAGGTAGCTAGGTGGTCGACGGCCTGGTGTAGGTGGCGCAGGAGGCCGTAGGCCTTGGATGGTGACCGGTGATGGTGTTGTTGAAGAAGAGAGAGGGAGTGAAGTAGTTGAATATGAAATATTATTATTGTCTCAAAGGGAAATACAAGGGAAGTCTCTCTTTATATAGAGAGAACATATCCCAACATCTGGAAACAAAAGATTTTATCACTTTAAAAAAGATCTTATCATTAAATAAACCCCAAATATGTTTCCTAAAATCTATTTACTAAAAATAGCAAACTTAATAATTAAGCAAATGATTCAACTTGGTCCCTTGGACCACTAAACCACCGGCCCTATGGGCCCTCTACTGCTTAGTGCCTGCCACGTGGCACTGCCCATTAGCTTGGATGGCTGCCACGCGGCACTTGCCATGTGGCCCATCTTTATTCCCAACACTCCCCCTCAAGTCGAAGGTCGAGAGGCCGACGACTTGGTCTTCAACTGATGAGGCTAGACACCCCACTATTTTTTTTTGAGAGCTATACTCTCGGTCATTTCTTTTGATATGTCGACGGTGAAGCCTTTTGCGACCTCCGAAGTCGTTGCCTCTGTGGCAACCTGACTAGTTGTCGCTATGGTAGCTGTCGTCTTGTTTTCTCAAAGTAAAGTTCATAGCTTTTCCAGATCTTCATGAGTTAGGGAGTCCACTCGTGAGGTGCTAGTAGCCCCACGTGATGGTCTCCCGAATTTCTCCCAGCACTTGTCTTGCGGATGGTTGTTGCATCCGTAGTGCTGGCACTTCGGATAGATGCGGAAAGTCTCACGTCCTCGCCCTCATCCACACCTCACACCTGCTTCAGGAATAACAAGTGCGGAGTTCTCACCTTTCGCTGAGTCTTCATCCTCGACGATCTCCATCTTGATAAGACGGCGGAAGATGGTCTCAAGATCCATCCTCATGTAAGAAGTCAAAAATCTGATATTGAGTAGCTTAGTAAGGGGGATGCAACCCCGATAGAAACTTGGTAGGTTGCCAAACCGCTCAAGTCTTCCTCTGCTTGTCACAACACAGTGGCTCGTAGATCTCTAACTCCTCAATAATGCCTCCATTTTCTCATAATATTTTATCAAGGAGAGATCTTCTTGACTGGCTGTCTAGATGCGAGTATAGAAGTTGGTAATACGTGCATTGCTTGAGGTTCGAGTGTACCTTTTCTCGAGGGCCGTCTAAATCTCATATGCACTCTTTTTGTAGAGCATGTTTGAGGCGATAGATGGGTCCATTGAGTTCATGAGTCAGTTCATGGCAACATAATTTTCCTTCTCAAACTTCCTTTTCTTGTCGTCCTTCAACTTTGGTGGCTCCTCAAGGAGCACGCCTAGCTTCTCCTAGCTTCTAACGAATATCTTGAAGGTGTGAGCTCACAAGACATAGTTGGATGTGCTACTAAGCTTGATGGTTGTCCTAGAGACAACCACCTTTCTTTCTCTTGGACCAAGTGTGGCATCTCCAATGGTCGTGGTTGACTCCGACATCTTTTATAGCCTTCCTTCTCCACGTAAGGCGCTAGATCTATCGAGGATTTTCTAGATGCGGATATCACCAACATGTAGTAGAGTCTCCACATGCACAGGAGCCTAGATCGAAGCTCTGATATCATGTCAGGATTTGTGCAAGCAGGAGCATGGAGGCTCCTTGGCATTGGAGAGGATAGTCTCATGTAGACTAGGTGGCACGCAAATCGAGGTAAGTAGCTAGGTGGTTGGTGGCTTGGTGTAGGTGACGCAGGAGGTCGTGGGCCTTGGATGGTGATCGGTGATGGTGTTGTTGAAGAAGAGAGAGGGAGTGCAGTAGTTGTATAAGAAATATTATTATTTGACTCAAAGGAAAATACAAGGGAAGGCTCTCTTTATATAGAGAGAACATATCCCAACATTTGGAAACAAAAGTTCTTATCACTAAATAAATCCTAAACATATTTCCTAAAATCCATTTACTAAAAATAGCAACCTTAACAATTAAGCTAATGACTCAACTTGGTCCCTTGAACCACCAAACCACCGGCCCTGTGGGCCCAATACTACCTACCACGTGGCACTGCCACATGGCTTGGATGGTTGCCACGTGACACTTGCCAACAGTATGGTTAGGCCCTAAATTAGGAGAGATGTTTGACCAACAAAGGCAAGTCATACTTTTGGAAGGGGTTAATGAAAGTCTTTCCACGTCTTCCATAATTTTTCTCACCTGTTGTTGGAAGATGGCAGCTCTTCAAATTTTGGTTGGATGATTAGAGTAGTATGGGTTGTTAAGAGAAGCTTATCCTAAACTCTATGCTTTAGCATGGAGACAAACTAGTCACTTAGAAGGAGTATTGGAGTGGTCGTTTGGGGAGTAAGGGGGTTGTTGAACTCCCTCTTTTCTCTCTGCCCTTTCCGATGCTCGAATAGGGGAACTCTTGTAGTTACATGAGGTTATTGCTGATTATTACCTTGTTGACGGCATGGTTGATAGCTTGCAATGCGAGGATGGTGACTTTTCAATTAGGAAAGCCTTTGTAGCTTTGAAGGCTATTCTTGAGGAAGGTGATGTTGATCTCTAGTAACGTAAGTGTACAAAATGTGTCAATCGTTTCTCCATTTGTCACCATTGTTTTTTATAAATTTATTTTTTTAGGAGTTTGGTTTATATTTTAATAATTTTTTCCCTATTTAGGTTACTGACTATGTAGGTTACCTCAATTTGGGAGGGGAGAGGGTTTTGAGTAAGATGTGGGTGCTTGATTTGGGAGGGAGGGAAGGAGCAATGAGGGATTTGGGAAAGTTGGGAACTTGGGACTTGTTGGGAGTTTCACCGTTCATGTGACTGAGCTTTTTTTTTTTTTTTTTAAATTATTCTACATTCTCTGATCACAACATAAGAGGGAGGAGCGATAGTCTGATTCAAACAAGTCCATGTAAAAGGCTTCATGTAACTTGAGTTTTTAAAGGAAAAAAGGGAGTGACTCTCCTCTCACCCTACACATACACATAGATATATTTATATATACATATACATGCATGTGTGTGTGTGTTAAGCTATCGAATGACTCTCCTCTCATGTGTGTGTGTGTTTTAAATTCGTCTCTCCTTTTAAGGTGGAGAAAGGAGAGTTCGATAGGCTGAGCACCTTCAACAATAAATCAAAAGAATGAAGAAATAGAAGTACAAAGCTAATCTTATTGAACCTCAAGATCAAAAAGTAAAAGCAATAGGGTTAACCAAATTGCTTTAGAGTGCTCAAGGAAAATGAAAATGGTCGAGGATGTAGAGCACTAGCATAGAAGGTTGCAAGATGATGAGTGTCATAAACATGAGAACCAAGGATGCTCCCCAAGCAAGCTTTGTGATCTCTTTGAGAATGAATTATTTTTCTTATTTTTAATGGAAATGGTCTCATATTTATAGAGAGATTAGTGGTAATCAAAATTGGAAGGTAATCAATGGAAATAGTGACATAATCATCAAGGCATTTCAAAATTCGAAGTCAAAAAAAAAAAGTTGACTGATCAAAAGGTTGTGGTTAATTGATCAATGAAAAACATTGATTAATCAAATGTTGTGGAAAAAATAGGTTTTGGATTCGTCACATTTTGGTCGATCAAGGAAGATTATTGCTTGATCAAATAGGTCTTTTGGTTGATCAAAAACATATATTGGTTGATGAAAATATTGTTCCAAGCATAGGTAAAAATTCTATGCAATTTGGTTGATCATTTTTTAATGTTGATCGATCAAAATGACTTTTGATCAATCAATAGATAGTCGATTAATTGCCGTGAGATTGAAAATAATTGTGGGCTTTAGATCTTTAATTGATCAAGAACAGATTAAGAATCAATCTACGTCGATTTCTATGATTGAAAAGTGCGTATTTGAAATTGGTTGGACTCTACCTAGGATTAAGAACCTAATCCTAAGGCGTTTGTGAAATCTTTGAGGTTCATGTACAATCTATAAAATAAAGAATTACAACTTTGATGAACTTACAACCATTTTCTTGATTATAATAATTTCCCTTGAGACATCTTTTCTTAAGTTGAGCTGTGTTTGAGTTGAGTCATCTTCTTGCATTTTCATTCTTTATAGACATGATTCTGTATTTAATATTTCCTTCCTAAAATGTTGGTATACCAAACCGTACATATATAGATTTTGCTATCATCAAAACCAAGGGTAGCAACATTGTTCTCTTTGTGAAGCTGGAGATGAGGATGTGAATCATCATTTCTTCTCGTCTCCTGTGACAGCCCGGGCCTGGAGAGAAGCAAATGCTCAGTGGCTTGACATCACATCTTTTGCAGATTTTTGAAGGACCTTCAGATGGGGGAGTGTGATTGGCACGAATGTTTTCGCACTAAAGCAGAAAGGGAATGCCAATGGCCTTCGTGTGGTGATACGGAAGGAGAGGAATGCAATGTTTTTTAGGAGCGAACGCCCTTATGTTGAGAATGTTGTGTTGCTTGCCTGCTCATGTTTGTTGGAGTGGGAGTCCTTATGATTTCTTGATGTAGTTTTCTGCCGCTTCCTTTAATAAAATTTGGATGACTACTGATCTCAAGTAGTCATCCTTAAAAAAATATTATAGCGTAATGTTAGCCAGATTTACTTGTGAAATTTTGGTTAGTAAAGAAGCAAAACTTACTGTTATCAAGTCTTACATTCAGGCACCTTTGTTTTGTCAAGGAATCTCTCGTATGCATATCGTTGCTTTCACTTGATTGATTGGGAGGTTGAGGCACATTTTACATTCACCTCTTATTTTTTGTACTGATGTTGCATTGTTTCCCTTCCCTTTTTAGTCACACAGTAACACGGCAAATAAATGTGTAGGGTTCTGGTAAAATCACACTAAACAATTCTTTACCTTGAAACACTTTAGCAGAGCCCCAGGTAGAATACACTAGACAATTCTGTCTCATGTCTACCTTTCTTTCTTTTTACAAAAGAAATCTACCTCCCTGTCTCCAATTTTGAAACTTGCAGATTCATTTGGAGATAAAATCCAACATATTTGAAGAACCATCCAGTTCTTGAAAAAATAAACATATTTAAGGAACATGTACCCCATACACTAAACCATCCAGTTCATCATAAATTAATTAGTTGCCTTTTTTGCATCCAAGCATTTGATATCTGTTTCATGCAGAATTGAAGTAAAATTCATTTTGTATTTTGTTCAAAGGCAAGGAGACTCCAAGACCAACTAGATGAACAAATGTTATTATACCGAAGATTGGTGGCTGCAAAAGCTGATGGTTCTGGGAGGGAACTTGAATCTGAAATAGATGGACTCCTCAAACAACTTAAACAAACGAATTCTCAGATGCAAGCTTTGATATCTTCAGGAGGGTCTGAATTTTTCTCTCACACGATGACACGGCATCAAGAAATTTACCAGGATTTTTATCAGGTAGAAGCTTTTCTAGAATCACGATCCTTTTAAATTTCCTTCTATTGTTATCTAAGCAGTGCATCATGATTTATGGTTCAAAATTGAGCAGTTCTTTATTAACAAGGCGACATGTTCGTTTGGCAATGTTCCGGAGTGCATCATGTTGAAGCCTGGCACATTCATTTTGCCTATAATGATGCTTCTCAAATATGATTTAAGGGTTGGTGAAGTAGTTGTAGCTCAGAGGTTTCTAATCTCTCCTTGAATATTTGAGTTGAGATGGTGGTTGCCTGCAGTTTCAATGTTCAATTTCAGCATGGACTCCTCTTAAGAAAAAAAGGGACTTTCTATTTGGCTGTTGTTTTTAACATAGAATTCTTTAAGTTCTTGAACTTAGCCTCAAATTCTTGATCATGACTCTGACTTTACCTAACCAATATTGTCTTTGTTCTGTATCTAAATCTTCAGTTATGAATACAAGTTGTTAAGGTTCAAAAGCCGTAATTATCTAACAGTTTGTACCGTTAATTGTGTTTTGCATTTGTTTAAAGTGCAGGAATTCAATAGGCTCTGTTCCAGTTACAAAGCCGAGCGAGAGCATGCATCTCTTTTACAAGATTTTAGAGAATTTGATAGAGCAAGATTTGATCTGGAGGACGGTGCTGGTTCTGCAGAACAAGCATTACTCAGGGAGCAAGCAACAATTAACAGAAGCACTGGACAGGTCTGCAAATTATCTCTCCTAATTTTGTATGGTATTTATTATACTCCATTGAGAAGACACATTCTAGAGAGACACAAAGGAGCAAAGTCCAAAGAAGATTAATTCCTACTTCTAAGTACATTGATTGATTTATGCTGGTGCTTGTTTGAAGCATACTTGTCTTTATCATTGGTTACTCCGACATGATTCAAAGGAAGTGATTGGGTTGTTTCATTGCCTGCATTCAAAACTATCTTGAGTCATTTTTGGGCTTAAGGCGAGCTAATTGAGATTACATCCATACAATTTAATTCTTTTGTAATTCTGTTGACCGAAAGTAAATTGATATCAAAGTTAGGAACAAGAAGGATAGTGGTCAACCGCATGGTGGGTGTAACAACTACCTTCCCTTGACCAATGATCCGAGAATGTTTCCCATTGTCCACTTGGATTGTATGGCCTGTAGGAATAGATTGGAGATGACGAAATTGTCACTGATCTCCACACAAGTGGCAAGATGCTCTAGAGTCATGAGCCAATAGGTGTCATAGACATCATTAGTTTGAGCAGAAAGGCTCATTGGTAATACCTGACGAGGTAGCTAAAGCAGCAGTGTTAGAGGTAACTAGCAGTGTAGAGGAAGTAGTAGGAGCCAATTGCTTGAGGTGATGAAGAAGCTTTTCACAATCTAAGTAGGCTACTATGACTGTGTCTGCGGATGTGCATGCTAAAGTAATTGCCTAATTGGCAGACGGTGGTTGTCCATGCTTAGTCCAATAGGTGTTCTCAGTGTGACTTGGCTTCCTATAGTAGGAACAGGGAGGGCATCCTCTGGCCCTGGAACGACACCCCTGCCCCTGTCCATGTGTAAAGGGAGCACCACATCCACAACCAAGACTTACGGTTAAAGTAGAAGTCTGGGAGTTAAGTGCATTAGTATTGAGGGGAATAGGAATCCTACTCATGTTGCCATACACCTCTTCAAGTGTGGAAAGCTCTGTCGTAGGAAGTATTTGGTCGCAAGCAACAAAATACTCAGATCCTAAGCCTGCAAGAAATTGTAGAACAACAACCTCCTTACAATATGTCTTTTAAGAGTCACAAGTGCAAATGGGATGACAGGTGTTGTACTTCTCGAACAATGCCTTAAGAGTTGAGTAATACTGGGACAAAGATTGACCCTCCCAACGGAGACGAGTCATCTCATTGTAAATCCGAAATGCTCTACTGGAGTTGTTCTCATGTGAATAGGTATCTTAATGATTGTCTCAAATTTCCTTGACTGTCTTGTAATACATGATCTCATTCCCAATCTTAAGGATAACAGAGTTCATGATCCACTCACGAACCATTGCATTGTTGCCACTCTTTTTCTTTGGGTTCTGACTGAAGCAAGATGTGGTCCTTATCATCGCCCTCCATGGTCATAAGAAAGGTTTGTGACCACTGAGCATACTTGGTTTCATCCAACTTCACCATATGGTCAAAGAACAGGCTTTTATAAGCCCCCACCTTTGTTGTTTGCTTTGATGTCACGTTGTATATATCTTCTAATGCTATCGTGAATCCATTTGGGTCCTAAATAGATTAAAAAACGTGGAATAGGGATTTAGTGTATATTAGTGTGTAGTCCAATAGAGAAATCCAGTAAATCAGGGCTCAAGAGTGCCTTGTTGGGAATTGAAGAGTACTCAGTGCCAATAAAGGGGCCAACAGAACCAGAAAAGACCCATCGAGGCCAAAAAGGTTTTAGCAGCGTCGATGGTGGCTACCAAAGGCTAGACTAAGCCTGATGGCATCAGAGATGGGTTGACAATAGGTGATGGCATCTTGGCGGCACTATCCCTTCATTGAGAAGTGCTTGGCAGTGGCGCCTCTTAGGAGGAGGGAGGCTACTTGCAACTTATCGATGGATAGGAGGCTCCCCAAGGCCTTCTCGTGGCCACGCATAGGAGAAGAATAGGCTTTAGGTTCGACTTAGGCCCCACACTAGTTTGGCGGTGGCTTGGCTCACTAGATCTAGACTTGATCCAGTGAGATTTGGTCAGGAGTGTGGTCATCGGTTGTTGGAGGACCCATAGCTGGGTGCTAGGTCGGTAGTAGTGCTCCGGTGGTTTCTAGAATCAGGGTTTCCTCCCCTTTTTGTTCTTTGCTTTTGTTTCCTCTTTTTTTTGTCGAAAGAGAGAAGGGGGTGCAGGAGTTGGAGGGTTACCGACTGGAGGGTGGTGTGGATGCATTCTTGTGGGAGGAGGGTGGTTTCTCTGTTAGGAATGCATATAGAAGGTTGGGGAATGGAAGTTTGTGGATGGATGTCGACTTTGTTAGAGATTGCAGATAGATTTGGTTAGCAACTTGTCCTCTAAAGGTGAACATCTTTACTTGGCTACTCAGGAGAGGTAGGCTCATGATGAGGGTGTGGAGGGCCAAGTGGGTTCTTGAGGTGGAGAAAATCTTCCTGCTTTGCCTCATGGTGGATGAGGATGTTGCCCACTTGTTTTTTTGTTGATCTGTTGCTATATAGATATGAAGTCATTTCAATACAAGGTGGTAGGTGCTTTCTACTTTTGCTGATTTTTGTAGCTCTTTTAGGAGTAGGAATCAAAATGGTGGCTAGAATGTATTTAGATCAAAGGAGAGGGTGAGGCCTTTGGCTGTTCTATAGGGCATCTAGTTGGGGAGGAATGCGATTGTCTTCACAAGGTAGTGTCCTTATGTTGAGAACTTTGTTGCTTTTATTTCTTCTTTGATTAGTCTTTGGACTTCCAATGTGTAATATGGCCTTGTTGTTCGGCTTTTTTAATCGGTATTAATATATTTGCTAGATGGTTATCAACTTTCCCTTTTCAAAAAAGAAAGAAGGGGGTATGGGAATTGAGGGTATCGAACACCAGCCTAGGATTGTTGCTTTGATACAAAGTTAGCAGAAATGAGTTTATTTCATACCGAGGCTCCAATCACCACTACATAGAGGATTAGGGAAAAAGTACATATATACCCTCATACAAAAGGTAAATGACAAAAATAAATAAAAGAGACTTGAACAGACTTCTCTAACATATACAATGTTGTCCACATTGATCTGTGGAAGGATCAGGGATGCTCATGTAGCCAACAAATATGCGACTAATTAAGACAAAGCCCACAAACTTATTGATAGAATCTTTTAATAGTGGCATCTTTGGCTTCCAAGGTTTTAGTTGTTGATGTCGACTTCATATCAACAAGTCAAAAAAGGTGCATTTCGGAGATATATCGTCGATATCCCAGAATTGGTTCAAAGAGGTTGAAAATGTCACGAATTTTATAAAATTATGATTTTATTGACAATGTATAAAATTATGATTTTATTTATTACTATACACATGAAGAAATGTTTATAAAGGTCGAAACTAAATTTTAAATGACACAGCGAAAGTACACTACATTCATAGCATTCAAATGGAACGATAAAAGACATGGTAATAATCTCATAGGTAGTATGAGAACTTACTATAAAATGACGATAGCTAAGAGTTGATAATTGGACATTTAATGATCATGGAAAACAACTATAAAGATTGGAACTAAATTTTAAATGACACAACGAAAGTACACTACATTCATCGCATTCAAATGGAACAATAAAAGACATGGTAATAATCTCATAAGTAGTATGAGAACTCACTATAAAATGAAGATAACCAAGAGTTGATAACTGGGCATTTAATGATCACGGAAAACAAGAAGTATTAATAGTCCACTAGTAAGAAAGGATAAAATAAATCATGAGCCAAGCAAGATTTGGAATGTATTATTTATGGAATCATTAATGAGAAATAGATAGAGAAAACATGAAAAAACTGGTATACATGATCAAATATAAGTTAAGCATTAGCATAATTTTCATGTATAGTATGAGTTGATTGGTAATGGCAAGCCAAAAGAAAATGTAAGCATGGATTAGTTACATATATGATTGATTATGATGGTCAACATAAGCATTGTTCTGTTTAGGGTTGATTTGTAACAATGAGCAAAACAAAAAAATTCATATTGATTGGAAATCAAAGAAGAGCCACGTGGCATTTATCTAGAAGGCCACTTGGGCCATCAATTTTTGGTCTATAGGACCAAAACTAGGAATTGATTTCTTAGTTGACAATTAACCTAATTTAGTTTATTTGTTTTGAGGAGATTTGTAAAGATTTGATTGTTCCAAATCTATAAGATTTGATTAGATTTGATTAGTTGTGTCTAGTTTTAGAAATATGAATATTTATTTACTATTTTTAGGGGATATGTACTATTTATAAAATAGAGAGCCTTCCCATATGTTTTCTTTGAGCAATAGAAAAATTCTTCCAATTAATTGAGCTCCTCTCTCTACTTCTCCTAGTGCTGCAGCCAACCATCCACAAAGGCAAGAAGCCTCTCTGCTGGCTCCACAGGGAATCCAACCGATCCTTGGAATTATTCAGGTCGGTCTACATCAAGACCGGCCCACTTGTCCTCCCTGCAAAGGTCGGTCTGCACACAGCAGACCGGTTTCCATCCGTGCAGATTGGTTTCCATCCCGCAGATTGGGTTGTCCCTTAGTCTGCACAAGACCAGACGCTTCTCCAACCTCTGCAAGACTTCTTCACGCTCCAGATCACCACAAATCCCAACATGGTATCAGAGCGGTAATGCTCCGTGCAACTATTCTCAAGTTGAAGTTCTTCCCGACCTTCTCTATAAGCTGACGTTCTTCTCGGCCCCAACTCAACCGAAGTTCTTTTCGGTCGAAGTTCTCAACCTTCTTTAGAGCTGACGTTCTTTCCGACTAGGTCGAAGTTCTTCTTGGCAGCAACCAGAATCAAAGTTCTTTCCGGTTTAAACTACCTTAAAGGATGATGGTGAAATCAAAGTTACAAGTTTCTGGTGAAGAAAAGAAGAGTGGCGACAGGGAGAGTGGAAGGAAGGGCGACAGGGAGAATGACTGTGGGTAGGGAGTGGAGGGGGAGGAGAGATACCCGTTTGAGAGGGAGGGCGCGACTGTGAGGCTCGGGGTTGATGCGGGCTGGTCGGTAGTGGCGAGGAGAAAGGAGAGTCGGACTTCGGTTGGTCCCTGGAGGGTTCCTTGCGGGGGAGGAGATGCGGCGGAGAAGGGAAGGTGTTTCAGATGTTTGGGGGTTGACCACTGGGCGCGTGAATGCCGCGAACCGTGGCGTTGTTGGAAGTGTGTTGGCTTGGGACACAGGAGCTTCAGCTGCCGTGGTGGTTGCGCTTTGAACGTGGGGAGCTTGCCTCCACCATCGCCTAGGGGATTGCCACAGGCGGAGGTCGAGGCGCCATGTTTGGAGGGGGTTGGTGCCTAAAGGAGGAGGTGGAGGATGGGCTGGTGGGTGCGGTTCCTGGCAGCTGGGTGACTAAGGCGATGGTGGATGAAGCTTTGGGTCGGGATGTGGAGCGGGAGGGGGCTAGGGTTTTGATGTTGGAAGGCAGGAGGTTCTTGGTCCTTGGCCTCCCTGTCGAGAGGAGGGATGAGCTTTGCTTCTTAGAGGTCAACGCCAAGATGGGGAGGTGAAGATGGCGACACTCGTACCCATACGATGGAGCATCTGTGGAGAGGCTGCCGGAGAGACCGATGTTCGAGGTGTCCATTGAAGGGATCCCTTGGTAGTTGAGGTCGGTGGAGGTGGTAGATGTGGTCGTTTTGCCTTTTGCTCACCTTAAGAGATGCATGGCGATCAGCCTCTCCAAGGGTCCGGTGGTGGCGGAGGTCGAGATGAAGATCGGAGCGAGGTTGATGGAGAAGGTCGTGCTGCGACTGGGGAGCTCCTCTTGGGTTATCTCTTGCGCGATTCGGGGAGCTCTTCGGGGATCCATAGCGGTGGCTGGAACGGTGGTGCTGGTGCGGAGGAATGTGAAGCGTTGTCTGGTGAGGGCGAGGGTGACTTGATCGGTCACTGACGTGGATCTGAGGCCCGAGAGATTTGCGTAGATCTCATCTGCTCTACTGGGGTCGCCCAAGATTGGCACTGCTTCGGATGCTTCGGGAGCGGAAGAGGCAGGGAAGGGCTTTGATGAGAGACGACTCCACGGTGAACAGTTGGTGAGGGCTCTTAAAGGGGCCGCATCCGTGGTATGTGCAGAGGCATGCTCACGTGGCTGGAGCGTGAAGCCAGATCTGCATGCAGGATCCGATGAGAACCCTTCGTCGGATTCAAAGGGTGTGAAGGATCGAACTCGACCCCTGTCGGGCGCTAGCTCGGAGGAAAGGAGCCCTACCGGTCCCTCGACCTTGAAGGGGGTAGATGATTGACGAGAGGCCGGTGGAGCTGAGGAAGAGGAGTGCACCCGAGCTTCGATCGGGGTGGAAGACGCAGTCTCCCCGACTGTGTCTCCATTGCGAGGGGTAGGAGAGGTGGCGAAGGCATCGAATGCTTCGAGAGAGGTGTCCGGTGGTTTGAGGGTCGACGAGACTGTTGTCAGGGGCTAGTGCGAGTTGAAGGAGGAAGTCAAGCTACATGGTAGTGGTCCTAAGGATGCTCCTTCGCAGCAGTAGTTGGGGTGCACTTCGGTGTTGCCCAGGTACAGGGAAGAGATTACCCTAACGGGGTGGAGACCGTAGATGGTGTAGGGTGGCAGAGGCGGGGTTCTCCGGTATAAGAGGAGATGGAGGTTCCATGGAGGCTAGAGATCGAGGGTGGTGGTTGATGGTCGAGGCAAGGCACCACAACTGCCACGTCAAACGTTGTTGTTGGATAGTGAAGATGGCGAGGTGGGTAGAACGACAAAGGTGTGTGGCTTCCGACAGTCCATGATGGAGGCCTATATTCGTTGTTAAATGAATGAGTGATGACGTGGAATGTGCGGGGTCTCAATGACCCGGCTAGAAGGGTGTCACTGGGGTGCTATATTCGTATGTGGAAAGCCGATGTCGTGTTTCTTCAAGAAACGAAGTTGGCTAGTTGCGATGCCCGAACTTGGAAGGAGGTTGGGGGTTCTTGGATGGAGGAATTCCGGTCCCTTGGGGTAAATGGCCGCTCAGGAGGGCAGATTTTGGGATGGCGGGAAGATGTCTTCTCCTTGGATGAGTTCTACTGCGGGGAACATGTCATCTCTGCGAGGTTGATCAGGAGGGTGGGAGGCGCCAAGATGTGTGTTACAGGAGTGTATGGTTCGTTGGATGCTCAGGCCAGAGGAATCATTTGGGAGGAGCTCGCGACCGTCGCAGCGGAGTGTCATGGTTTTCCTTAGCTGCTTGGAGGGGATTTCAACATCACCTTATAGATGGAAGATACGCCTGGAGGGCAGGGCAGACAAGATCCCGGGTCGGATCTTTTTGTGGATTTTGTGGCTATGCATGGCCTTGTGGATCTGGTTTTAGCGTCCTGTGCCTACACGTGGAGGAACAACAATGGCCAGATGTCCAGGATCGATAGACTCCTTTGCAACGTGGAACTAGCAGAATCTTTTCCGGTTGCGGATGTGCGTCTGCCTTGTTAAGGCCTTTCTCTGATCACATGCCCCTCATGAGAAGGTCTAATGAGGGGACGCTTTTTGGCATTTATTTTAAATTTGATAGATCTTGATTGTTGGAAGAAGGGTTCTGGTGTATGGTGGAGGAGAAATGGAACTCCATGATTGTGGAGGGATCTACTGCGTGTTGCCTGGCAAAGAAGTTGGGTATGCTGAGTGATCACCTGAGGGCGTACAAGAGGGAGATTAGAGCATCCAGGAGGAGCAGGAAGGAGGAGGCACTGGCGGAGATTATCAGGATCGATAGGCAGGAGGACCAAGCCCCTATATTTTCATAGGATAGGGAGGCTTGAGCGAGAATGACGCGTATAGTTCAGGAGGAGGACATGAAGGAAGAGGTGGAGTGGAAGACAAGGTTGAGGCAGAGATGGTTGAAGGAGGGCCATTCTAATAGTAGATTTTTTCACCAAATGGCATCTGCCGGGAGGAGGAGAAACTGGATAGACAGGATGCTGATCCATGGGGTCAGCTTCTCTGGTAGGGAGGAGGTGGGTCGAGTCGCTGCAGATTACTTCAGGGAGTTTACTGGGAGGCATGCTAGGGGGATTGGAGGTGGAGAGGGGAGGATGTTCAGCGTGTCACAAAGGTCGAGGCAGCGAGTCTCGTAGCTGGTTTCTCAGAGGACGAGGTGAGGCAGCGATGTGGAGTTTGAACGCGGAGGGGTGTCTTGGCCTGGATGGTTTCCCTGTCTTCTTCTTCAGGGAATTCTAGCACCTAGTGGGGGTAGAGGTGATGCGGATGATGGAGGAGTTTGCGGCCGAGAACAGAGGTTTCGATAAGTTAAACAGATACTATCTTTTTCTACTTCCTAAGAAGGGGCGGAGGCAATTCAGGACTTCAGACCGATTGCGCTATCAAATGCTGTATACCTTATCATCGCTAAGGTCCTGGCAAATAGACTCAGGGACATTCTTGGAGACTTGATCTCATCTGTTCAGATGGCTTTCATCCTGGGGAGAGGAATTCTGGACGGTTTTGTGGCTGCCATGGAGGCTTTAGCCCTCTGGAGGAGGGAGAAGGGGAGGGCCTTTCTGTGGAAAGTTGACTTCAGCAAGGCTTACAACTCGGTGTAGTGGGATTTTGTGTGGGTCTCCCTGAGGAGGAGGGGATTCCCTGTGGTGTGGATTGATTGGATGAAGAGGTGTGTGACAACTTCATCTTTCTCAGTCCTAGTCAATGGGAACTCGGCGAAGGGATGGGTGCAACCTAGGAGGGGGGGTCAGACAGGGTTGCCCCCTTGCACCTATGTTGTTTGTGTTGGCGGCGGATGTGCTGGCACGAGCTATACAGAGGGCCTACGATAGGGGTCTGGTCAGAGGATTCATGGTTGGTGAGGATAAGGAAACGACGATCCTGCAATATGCTGATGATACCTTATTCCTAGTTGAAGGAACGAAGTTGGAGGCCAAGAGGATGAGAATCCTTTGGGAACCTTTTAGCGAAGCATTAGGGTTGCAAATCAACTACCAAAAATTAACTTTTGTCCCGTTCAACTTGTCGACTGAAGAGGTGGAGAGAGCGAGGGGGACTTTGGAGACGAAGGTGGGTTTTCTGCCTCTGGTGTATTTGAGCCTTCCACTGTTAGATCGACGCCTCAGGGTACATGATTGAATTCCTCTGTTGGAGAGGATGGAAGGAAGGTTGGCTGGATGGTCCTCTAGACTTCTTTCTAGAGGTGGAAGGTTGGTCCTTGTAAAAGCAGTGCTGGCCTCCATTCTGTCGTATTTTCTTTCAGGTTTTAGACTGCCGCGCCAAATTGAGAAGATATCGGGTTTGATGAGGGATTTCTTCTAGGCCAATGTAGAGTCGACAAGGAGGCGAGGTTGGTAGCTTGGGAGGAGATTTACAGGCTACTTCGAGAAGGGGGTTTGGGGGTTGGAGATGTAGATAAGGTGAATATCAGTCTCCTAACCAAATGGATAGTGAGATTGGTGGGACGGGAGTGGGGGCTCTTTGGTGATGTTATGCAACGGTGCTACGACCCTTTCCTCTCTTGGGAGCCTCTGGGGTCCCCCCCTCCAGGTGCATCCTAATTTCTTAGCGGCTTGGCGTCTGTGACGGCGAAGGTGCGCGACTTCTTCTCTCCCACTCTTGGGAAGAGCGATGCATTACATTTTTGGCAGGACGACTGGCAGGGGGTGGCTCACCCCTTGCGGAGAGATTCCCTCGGCTTGTTGGAGGTGTTGTGGATCCGTCAACTATGGTGAAAGGTTGTTGGGATGGGACATGGTGTCCAAACTTTTCGAGGAGGGTTTTTTGACCAGAGGTGTTAGGAGTTCCATTGTCTGTTGCAAGAACTGGAGGGTTGGGCACCAGAGGAGGGCGATGATGGTTTTCATTGGGAAGAAGGCGACTTCTTTGTGGCAAAAGTCTTCCGTAGGTTGGGGAGTGGCATAAACAACCCTGACATTGATTTTTTGAGAGACTGTAGTCAGATGTGGAAGGTGGAATGTCCTTTAAAGGTGAAGATTTTCACGTGGTTGGTGAGGAGGGGAAGAATTATGACATAGTGGAGAGCTAGGTGGGCCCATTCGGATGTTCTTGCATGTCCCCTTTGTGATGGAGCGGAGGAAGATATTCAGCACCTTTTCTTTCAGTGCCTTTTTGTGGCACAGGTTTAGCAGCGGATGGGAATCGACTGGATCACCCACCAGGATACAGGTAGCTTTTGGGAATCTTTTCGCAGGGGTAATGCCTACGGCGGAGATTTTGCCTTTAGATCCAAAAAGGATAGGGCAAAGCTCTTGGCAGTCCTATGGGGTGTGTGGTTGGAGAGGGATGGGGTGATTTTTAGGAGGGAGAGGCCTTATGTTGAGAATTTTGTTTTGGCTATTTCTTCCCAGGTGGTGTTTTGGGGATCCATCCTATAACTTTGATGTAACCTGTTTTGTTGGAATGGAATGATTTTGGGTGGTTATTACTCAGATAACCGCCCTTTCGCTTTTCAAAAAAAAAAGAAAAGAGTGATGAGGTGTTTAGACCAAGTCATTGTTCTCCCAACCTCTGACTTGAGGGGGAGTGTTGGGAATCAAAGAAAAGCTATGTGGCACATGCTGTGTGGCAACCATCAGGCCACGTGGCATTGTCACGTGGCAATTATCTAGAAGGTCACTTGGGCCACTAATGTGCATACATCTGATTAACCTAAAATGTCTATTAATGCATGTTCTTAGTGTCACATTAGCATCATACATTGTAAATAGTGCATAACATGCATCATCATGCATTTAGATCAAGTTGTATAAATTATATAGTAATTGTTTCCTTTTTACGGTTAGAGATAGGACAACTTTTTATTGTAGCCTCGGATCGAAGATTCAACTGTTCGGATTTGATCAGGGCGACGATTGGAGTTTGACTCCAAGATCGCCCTAATCGGACATCCGTAGCACCAGATAGAGACCGAGGAACCTTAAAGAGCAAGGGCCAAGATGGTGTTAATCCACACCACAGACGACAAATCCGACCACATGGATGGGTTCGGATCGACGATCGCAGCCTAACGGCACAAAAATCGATCTAATCCAACACCCGTGGCACCGGCTACAATACTCAGAAGATGGACGATTAAGATGGCGCCACGTGGCGCCATGTCAGTCGCCCAAACAGGCCCAGCCAAAATCTGTAAGACCGCTGCACCCTCTCTCTCTCCTCTCCTGCGCGATGGATTTAGACCATTGGATCACCATCCAACGGCCACGGACTCTCGTGCCTTAAAACCTCCACTCGACAAACTCACCACAGCAGCGCAACGATCGAGCGCGTGATCGAGCCCGCATCCGCAGCGCGTGGGCGTGCGATTAGAGCCACGCGATGCAGATCCAGTGGTGGAGATTGAGCAATAGCGCCCACGCGCGATCAGACGCGCTGCGCTTACGCGTGATCGCACGCAGGCGCGCGGTGCGGGCGTAGGCAATCTAAGCCGTCCGATCTCTTAATCGGACAACTGAGAGCATGCGAACGTGCGTGTGCGTTGAAGGGCGTGGAGGCGAGGGGGCACGCGAGTGGCGGGCACGACGGCCACGTTCAGGCCTTTAGTGACGAATAAATTCATCACTAAAGATCCTGAATTAATGTTTTTCAAGTTGTTGCCCAAAATGCCCCCACTCCTTGCAACTATAAAAGGAGACCCCCTCCATACGGATTTCTCATCCCTTCTCTTCTATCCCTCTTCAAAGCTCAAGAGAAGCTTGTCCCACACCCGGGATGCTCCTTAAGAGCTAAAATCAAGTTTTTGCCCCCGTTTCGGAAGCGGATCCCGAGATGACAACGTGCTGCCTCATTCCCATTCCTCCTGCTTCGACCTCCTTATTCTCGCTCTGTTCATCGTCTTCCAGGCGTTGTCTCGTCCAACTCGTCCTCCAAGCGATCGTCGAGGAGGATAACTTCTCTCCCATTCTTTTTCCTACTTTCTAGAGTAGAATTTTCCTACTTTTTAATTATAATAATCTCACTTTCTAGTGTAATCTTTTCTTGCTTTCTTAGTTGTAAAAATATTTTGCAATATTAAGTGAATGTTTTCCCTCTCTCTCTCTTATTGTCTATATTGATTCCATTTCATTGTGATTATTTAGCCCTTTAAACAAAAATACAAAAAAATATAATTGCAAATTTTGATCGAAGTAGCCTCCCTGAGTTTGACCTGGGATTTCTTTACAGACTTCCGGTATAAATTTTATTTGTTGAACGAATTTTTTCGTTACTTGAACTACAACAACAGGTTTTCAAAACCAACTTCGATAGTGTAGTCTTCCAACGTTCAACATTTTGTCACCGTTGTCGGGGAGGCAACAATTTTCCGATCTTTTCACATTTCACGCACTTTACTGTCTTCTAACTTGCTTTATCTCGTGTCTATTATTTTACAGATACCTCTATCAAGGAATCGTCAAGCAGTAGATTGGAGTAAAGTGCAGTTGAAGATGTGCTCCCCATTCTTTCCCCTTCCATAGATTTCATTTCATCACATTAAATTCAAATTCCAATTAACCTAGGTGCTTGCATAAATCCTAGGATTAATTTGATTGTTTGGATTTTCACTCACATTTGTTTCACCCTCGCATATAAAAAAAGAAGATATTTTTGTGGGGTAATTCAACATACACACAATATACACCCACATTCAAGGCACTTAACCTAATTGATTTTCTTCTACTTAACCGGATTCTGATCCGTGGAACTGGTACGCACAAATCAACACATAAAAGAGTAGAAATCATTCTAGGTTAATCATTTTTGTGTGCCTAACTCAGTGGTGCAATTGTGGTCAATTGTTTGAGTTATTTGGCCCGCATCACTCAACCTAAAATCAATACATAAATTCAAGGATTGTGGATTTATTGATGAACTTGAGGATGATAATATGAATATTGAGACTTGTATGATGGTTTCTGCATTTGAAAGTTCCTCCTTTGATGATGAATTGGACCCGCAATCTTTTATGGAAGACCCTCCATTTTCTGAAGAGGTTATTGATTTTGTTCACTCTCAACCTCTTCCTCTTGATGAGTCTTCATCAGCATATTCCTTACCTTCAATCATCACCCTGCCCCAGCTTGAATTGAAATCATTGCCTGAGAATATGAAATATTAGTTTTTAGGACAACATAAGACGCTCCTGTGATTATCAGTGCTAAATTAACAAAGGAGCAGGAGATTAAACTGATTAAGGTCCTGAAGGAACACAAGGAGGCAATTGGTTGGACCATTCATGACCTTAGGGGGATCGAGCTATCTTATTGCAATCATAAAATATTTTTGGAAGATGGATCCCGCCCTTCTCGCCAGATGCAAAGGAGATTAAATCCAAATATGCGAGAAGTGGTCAAGAAGGAGATTATTAAGTGGCTCGATGTAGGAATCATTTATCCGATCTTTGATAGTCCTTGGGTAAGTCCCGTGCAGATTGTTCCCAAGAAAGCCGGGATTACCGTTGTGACTAATGAAAAAGGAGAATCTGTCACAACTCGTTCAGCTTTCTCTTGAAGGGTTTGTATCGATTACAAGAAGTTGAACACGGCCACGAAAAATGATCATTTCCCTCTGCCTTTCAATGATCAAATCTTGGAAAGATTAGCCCAGCAGAAGTACTATTTTCTTGATGGCTACTCGGGATACAACCAAGTTCCTAGTCATCCCAAGGATCAGGAAAAAACTACTTTCACCTGTCCCTACGGAACCTTTGCTTTCCGTAGGATGCCATTCGGCTTATGCAATGCACCTGCAACTTTTCAAAGTTGTATCTTGAAATGATTCTTAAACAATGCATCAAAACAAGATTGGTCCTTAGCTGGGAAAAGAGTCATTTTATGATACAAGAAGGCATCGTCTTGGGTCATGTAATCTCTGAACGGGGAATCGAAGTGAATAAAGCTAAGGTTCATGCTATTGCCAAACTTTCTCCTCCCACATCTGTTAAATAAATTCGATCATTTCTTGGTCATGTGGGATTCTACAGGAGATTCATCAAGGACTTTTCGAAGGTTGCTCGTCCTTTTAGCAATCTTCTCACCACAGAAACGTCGTTTGATTCCGACGAATCATGCCATAAGGCAGTTGATTTTCTTAAAACGACAGTCACTTGTGTTCCGGTGTTGCAACCATCAGTTTGGACAACCCCTTTTGAGATCATAACCGACGCTTCTGATTACGCGGTCGGGGCTGTTTTGGGTCAGAAAGTTGATAGGAAGCCCTCTGTCATCTACTATGCTAGTAAAACTCTGGATGAGGCCCAGAGGAATTACATTGTTACTGAGAAGGAATTACTAACCGTAGTATTTACTTTGGAGAAATTTAGGGCTTATATCTTAGGATCTCACGTCATTATATATACCGACCACTCGACCTTGAGACATCTCTTGGCCAAAAAGGATGCCAAACCCCGGCTTATTCGTTGGATTCTTTTGCTTCAAGAATTTGATCTTGAAATCAAGGATAGATCTGGGGTACAGAATGTGGTGGCGAATCATCTGTCAAGACTTCTGAGTAATTCTTCTCGTCCGGACATTTCGATTGCTGATACTTTTCCGGACGAAATCATCCTTACAGTTTCAGGCGTCCAAACCTCGTGATTTGCTGACATTGTTAATTATTTGGCTGTTGGTCAAATCCCCCAGGATTTAACCAACCAACAATAGGATAGACTCAAATCTGAGGTCAAATATTACTTCCAGGACCCTGAACTGTACCACATCGGCTCTGATCAGATTATTTGCCGATGTGTTTCGGAGAACGAATTCAACAGTATACTCGAGTTCTGTCATGCATCTGCGTGTGATGGACACTTCTCCGAGAAAAAGACGGCTGTAAAAATTTTGCAATCTGGATTCTATTGGCCGTTTTTATTTAAGGATGCCTAGGAATTCTTGAGGTCGTGTTCCCAATGCCAGGCACTCGGGAGCATAATTAAGAGAGATATGATGCCCCTAAACCCGATTCTTCCTGCCTAAATCTTCGACGTTTGGGGCATCGATTTCATAAGACTCTTCTTTCATTTTGACATTAGTACATTCTCGTAGTTGTTGATTACGTGTCCAAATGGATCAATGTGGTTCTTACCCGAACTAATGACCACAAGGTGGTCATCGATTTTGTCAAGAACATCTTCAGTAGGTTCGGGATTTCGAGGGCCATCATCAGTGATAGTGGCACTCATTTCACTAATGCGTAGTTCGGTAATTTGCTGGCAAAATACGGGGTTAATCACCGAATCTCCACACCTTACCATCTCTAAACGAATGGACAGGCCGAGATATCCAATCGGGAGATCAAGAATATTCTGCAGAAAATGGTTAGGCTTGATCACAAAGACTGGATTCAAAAGCTTGAGGACGTTCTTTAGGCCTACCGTACGTCGTATAAAACGCCCATCAGAATGTCTCAGTTTCGTCTAGTGTATGGAAAGACGTGCCATTTACTCGTAGAAATTAAATATAGGGCATTCTGGGCAATCAAGCAGTGTAATCTAGATCTTAGTTTAGCCGAGAAGATCAAGAAACTCCAACTATCTGAGTTGGAGGAGCTTAGAAATGATGCATATGAGAATGTCAGGATCTACAAGGCTCGGACTAAAGCTCTACATGACCAGTTGATTTCTCGCAAGAGCTTTGAATCGAACCAGAAGGTCTGGCTATTCGATTATCGACTTAAGCTCTTTCCCGGCAAACTTCAGTCGAAATGGAACGACCTGTTCATTATCGACCAGATATTTCCAAACGGAGTTGTTCAGATCTCTGACCCGAAGACAGGTAATTCATTCAAAGTCAACGGTCAACGTCTGAAGCCTGTTATTGACCGTACTATTCCAGAACCCGTCTTAGACACGGTTGCTCTAGCTATGTTGTGACTTCTTTGGCTGGACTTCGCCTAGCTGAAGGCATTAAACTCAGCAGTTGTACAGTCTGACTTAGAGCTGACTCGGGCTTCATATTCAGGTGATATCTTCCGTACTCTACCCTTCCTTTCATGTCTTTTATTCTCAATGTGGACATTGCATCAGCCAGGCATGGGGGGTGGATTCATTGCTGAATCATTTTGTCAGCTCTGTGAAATTCTTGTAAATTCTATTCTTATATATATATATATATATATAAAAGTTTGAATTAGGAAGGAATACTTGGACATTAGGACTTTTTAATCTTAGGAAATATTACAATAGGATCTGAACACTAAGACCCTTAAGGTCTTTGAGCTTAATCAACCCGGGTATCCACTAAAATGTAGATTTGTTTTTCGAGTCATCGCCATCCTGAATTATATTTTAATTTGATTAAATATGTTTGGGTGATAAATACAAGACTTATCAACCCGCCCTCTGATTTGAGGAAACTTTAAGTCTAAGCATCTACACAGTATCTTGTCACTGACTCGTTCGATGGTTTAAACGGAAATTAGGTAGCTAATGTACCTTCTAGGGTGATATGGCTGGCAAGTTATCGTGGGTAACAGCCCATAGGTAGGTTGTCCAAAGCCCAGTCACTGGATCATTCTCTTCTTACTGTCTTTAGGTAAATCTTAGACCAGGGAAGCCTACCTAAAAAGAAAAAGGTCAAAAAGAAAAGAAAAAGAAAAAGAAAAAGGAGAAAAGAAAGAAAAAAAGAAAACAAAAGAAATAAGCCACACTTCGCTGCACAAGTATGGCTGGCAAGTTGTTGGCCGGTTGTCCAGAACCCAGCTCAAGAAATGAACTAAAAATTCCTAAAACACTTAGGAAGAAGCGGAGAAGTAGAATAAGTCGGGGAGATATACACTGGACTCACCCTTGTGTTAACCTCATAAAAATAAAAGTAGGGAGAAAGCTACCGGTCGTAAAGATACACCTTTAGGCGGAACTCTTTTTTTTTTAAGGTCACTTAGAGGCGTAGAAACTCGAAGTTCGTTCTAATTGTCGATCAACGAGTCTATCACATTCACAATAAGATACTTAGAACTTAGGGTTCTCATCAAATCTTGGGTGGGTTGAGTGGCCGTAGAAAGCCACTCTTTAACCCTAAACTCAAAAATCCAAAAGAATTTGAAAAGAAGAAAAAGAGAAAAATAGATTTTTCTTTGAATAAGGCGAGGGCTTGACCGTAGAAAGCCACTCTTTAACCCTAAACTCAAAAATCCAAAAGAATTTGAAAAGAAGAAAAAGAGAAAAAGAGATTTTTCTTTGAATAAGGCGAGGGCTTGAGGTGGTCTACATTTTGGCAGATACCCGAGCGCTGTTGTGTCTTTGAAAGTTCAGATCCTAAGTAAAAATTTCTTAATGTTGAAAATAATTTATGCTCAAGTAATCCAACTTAATTCTTTTATAAATAGCATGCAGTTTTTACTAGGGACTAGCAAAAGATAGATATGGCGGTGTGATGTGCATACATCTGATTAACCTAAAATGTCTATTAATGCATGTTCTTAGTGTCACATTAACATCATACATTATAAATAGTGCATAACATGCATGATCATGCATTTAGATTAAGTTATATAAATTGTATAGTAATTGTCTTCTTTTTATGGTCAGGGATAGGACGACTTTTTATCGGGACCTCGGATCGAAGATCCAACCGTACGGATCTGATCAGGACGATGATTGGAGTTTAACGACTCCAAGATCGCCCTAATCGGACATCCGTAGCACCAGATAGAGACCGAGGAACCTTAAAGAGCAAGGGTCAAGATGGTGTTAATCCGCACCACAAACGACAAATCCGACTGCATAGATGGGTTCGGATCGACAATCGCAACCTAACGGCACGAAAATCGGTCCAATCCGACACCCGTGGCACCATCTACAATACTCAGAAGATGGATGGCCAAGATGACACCACGTGGCGCCATCTCAGCGGCCCAAACTGGCCCAGCCAAATATGTAAGATCGCTGCGCCCTCTCTCTCCTCTCCCGCGCGATGGATCTAGACCATTGGATCACCATCCAAATGGCCATGGACGTTCGCGCCTTAAAACCTCCACGCGACAAACTCACCACAGCAACACAGCGGTTAAGCGCGCTACGCGAGTGCGTGACGCGCGATCGAGCCCGCATTCGCAGCGCGTGGGCGCGCGATTAGAGACGCGCGATGCAGATCCAGTGGCGGAGATTGAGCAATAGTGCCCCCACGCGATCAGACGCGTGGCGCTTACGCGTGATCGTACGCGGGCGTAGGCAACCTAAGCAGTCCGATCTCTTGATCGGACTGCTGAGAGCGCGCGAACGTACGTGTGCGTTGAAGGGCGCGGAGGCGAGGGGGCGCGCGAGTGGCGGGCACGATGGCCACGTTTAGGCCTTTAGTGACGGATAAATCCGTCATTAAAGGTCCTGAATTAATGTTTTTCAAGTTGTAATGTCCAAAATGGCCCCACTCCTTGCAACTATAAAAGAAGACCCCCTCCATACGTATTTCTCATCCCTTCCTTTTCTTCTCTCCCTCTCCAAAGCTCAAGAGAAGCTTGTCTCACACCCGGGATGCTCCTCAAGAGCTAAAATCAAGTTTTCGCCCCCGTTCCGGAAGGGGATCCCGAAATGACGACAACATACTGCCTCATTCCCGTTCCTCCTACTTCGACCTCCTTTCCGCTCTGTTCCTTGTCTTCCAGGCGTTGTCTCATTCGGCTCGTCCTCCAAGCGATCGTCGAGGAGGATAACTTCTCTCTCCCATTCTTTTTCCTACTTTCTATAGTAGAATTTTCTTACTTTCTAATTGTAATAATTTGTTGCTTGCTAGTGTAATCTTTTCTCGCTTTCTTAGTTGTAAAAATATTTTGCAATATCAAATGAATGCTTTCCCTCTCTCTCTCTCTTATTGTCTATATTGATTCCATTTCATTGTGATTATTCCACCTTTTAAACAAAAATATAAAAAATATAATTGCGAATTTTGATCGAAGTAGCCTCCTTGAGTTTGATCCGGGATTTCTTTACAGATTTTCGGCATAAATTTTATTTGTTGAACGGATTTCTTTATTATTCGAACTACAACGATAGGTTTTCAAAATCAACTCTGATAGGTAGTCTTCCGACGTTCAACAGTCACCGATTTTTGGTCTATAGGACCAAAAATAGGAATTTGTTTTTTAGTTAGCAATTAGCTTAATTTAATTTATTTGTTTTAAAGAGATTTGTAATGATTTGGTTGATCCAAATCTCGAAGATTTTATTAGTTGAGTATAGTTTTAGAAATAGAAATATTTATTTACTATTTTTAGGGGATATGTACTCTCTATAAAATAGAGAGCCTTCTCATATTTTTTTTTGAGCAATAGAAAAATTCTTTCAATCAATTGAGCTCCTCTCTCTACTTCTCCTAGTGCTGCAACCATCCATCCACAGAGGCAAGAAGCCTCTCTGTCTGCTCCACAGGGAATCCAATCAGTCCTTGGCACTTTGCAAGCCGGTCTACATCAAGACCAGCCCACCTATCCTGCCTGCAAAGGCCAATCTGCACACAGCAGACCGATTTCCAGCCGTGCAGACGAGTTTGCATCCTGCAGACCGGGTTGTCCCTTAGTTTGCATAGCAGACCAGATACTCCTCCAACCTCTGCAGGACTTCTTTATACTCCAGATCACCATAAATCCCAACACATACAAAAAGAGAAGAGATGGAAGAAGGGATAATAAAATCTCATATCATAGAGAGTGGAGGATTGGAGGAGATTAAAGAAGGGAATGGTCTAGATACTTGAGAAGAGTCTTAAAAACTGCAAATCAAAGCCAATACAACTTTGGAGTCTTGTGAACAATTCAATGGACACAACAATATCGGGGACACGTTGCTTGTTTGATGGGATATCCATTCGATAGAAAGTACTTTCATCCAATTGAGCTCGTTAATGTAATGTAATGTCTTAAAGAAGGGAATGGTCTAGATACTTGAGAAGAGTCTTAAAAACTGCAAATCAAAGCCAATACAACTTTGGAGTCTTGTGAACAATTCAATGGACACAACAATATCGGGGACACGTTGCTTGTTTGATGGGATATCCATTCGATAGAAAGTACTTTCATCCAATTGAGCTCGTTAATGTAATGTAATGTCTTTAATCATCTTCTCCTAATAGAGCATCTAAGACTTTGAGTTTTTATTCAAAGTTTGAAGGTGGATTACAAAGAAGTCATCTCACTGGTTACTATGTTTAGTCTCTTATGTATCATTCTTGGATCTTGAAACCTAACACACCTCGACTTGAAAGATATTTTTACAACATCCCTATCAACCACACTAATATCCCCAATATTTAGGGATATTGATCAAAATCTAATGATATGGGTGATATATTGCCGATATTCTAGAAAAATGATATTTCTATGATATTAATATGAGTCATGTTGAAGATATGGATGTCGAGACATTTGTTTCCATGTTGGTTTCCACTTGGTACT